>CM062819.1:1051354046-1052800253 GCA_031772625.1 Pinus tabuliformis | reverse complement strand
AAGGCGACATCTTACTAATGTTTACACTCATAGCAAAATGGAGTAGTCGAAAGATGATGAATCACACCTTGTTAGGAATGGCGAGATCCATGTTAACTTTCAAGAGGTTAAAGATCCAAACATATTGGACAGAAGCAATAAATACATTTTTTTTAGTTAAAACTTGACTAGGTTAGATAGTCAAAGTTGACCAGGGTTAAACAATGATGGTTTTGTGGCACATGGTATTGTGCACCCATAATATTCTGCCCATGGTTTTATATGTAATGGAGCTTATAAAAGGCTGGAAGGACTTCATTGTAATGTAAGACCTGGAGGTGAGCGGTGAAAGCTCACTTGGTTGGATTGGCCAGGGTTTTGGCCAATGCTAATGAGATCTTATTAGGTTGGGTTTTTCCCAGATTTGGGGTTTTCCCGAATAAATATTTGTGTTTATGGGTTGTTGCTTGTTATTTTTGTATTTGTTTCTCTCAGTAATTCTCCGTAATTAATTTGTGTTCTTGGGTAAATTTCTTAACAACTGGTATCAGAGCCAGATATTGGCTTCAAAGGGATTCTTTGATGCTAGGGGTTTATAGTGCCTGATGAGATCAATTTCTTAACAACTGGTATCAAAGCCATGCCCCGAAGTTAGCCAAGTGGATGAATCCTCGGAATGCCGAACAAAGGTGGTGGGCCCCGGTAATATCACGATGGGATCCGTGAATGAGCTCGGTTAGACAGGCGGTGTGATCCGGATTCTTCCTGGACGTGTCCTGGTCCCAACACAGTGAAGAGGAGTTGACCTGGTATAGAGAAAGCTCTCGAGGTAGGTGGTGCTTCCATGTAAGGTGTGTGCTTCCAACGCATTGGAGCGGAGAGTCTTGAGTCTTGGTTGGTAGAGAGTGGACGGATGGATAATCGTTTGAGGGGAGGCTTGATGGTCCTTTGATCGAGGGGAGGATTGTTGGGTATACGACCAAAGACCCACATTGACTAGAAGTGGGGAGGATCATGGGTATATAAGGATGGACAAATATCTCCATTGGTATGAGGCCTTTTGGGGTAAAGCCCAAAAACAAATCCATGAGGGCTTAGGCCCAAAGTGGACAATATCATACCATTGTGGAGATATGTGGTGTCCAGAGTCATGTGGTGGACAAAAAATTTCTCTCTTTAGTCACGATTTGACAAGTAGGACATCAGGTGATTATGGAAGATGGTATAGTCAAGATTAATCCACTCAAACAGAGCTTGAAAAGTATCATGACAGGTTATGAAGATGGAAAACTGTTACGGATGGAAGGGACAGTTATTCCAAGGCATTCTAATTTTGCAGGGGCAGTGACTACAGGTATTTCACCTGTAATACTATGGCATCTAAGATATGGACATTTAAATTTTGAGAGTCTTTCTCAATTGCAGAAACAAGGAATGGTTAAAGGACTTCCCACTTTCAAAAGAGAAAATGAAAAATGTGAAGCTTGCATTTATGGCAAACAAAGTTGAGAAAGTTTTCCAACAAGTAGATGGCATGCAAACAGTCGGCTACAACTAGTTCACAATGATGTTTATGGACCACTACAAATGTCATTTGGTGGTTGCAAATATTTCTTACTATTCATTGATGATTTCAATAGAATGACTTGGGTTTACTTCTTGAAGAAAAAGTCAGAAGCATTTGAGAAGTTTAAAATTTTTTGCCAACTTGTTGAAAATGAAGTCAAAGAAAAGACAGGTACTCTCAGGATAGATAATGGGGGAGAATTCACTTCAAATGAATTCAAAACTTATTGTAGTGAAAATGGCATAAGGTGGCATCTTACTAATGTTTACACTCCATAGAAAAATGGAGTAGTTGAAAGAATGAATCACACCTTGTTAGGAATGGCAAGATCCATGTTAACTTTCAAGAGGTTAAGTCCAACATATTGGACAGAAGCAATACATACATTTGTCTACTTAAGAAACAGATCTCCAACTGCTTCTTTAGACGGAATCACACCTTATGAAGCTTTTTTTGTTTCAAACCTCGAGTTAAACATCTTCGAGTTTTTGGATCAGTATGTTATGCCTTAGTTCCAAAAGAAAAATGAACTAAGATTGACTCAAGAAGTTTAAAGTGCACAATGATTGGCTATTCTGATGAGAAGAAAGGGTACCGTCTTTTGACCAATGGAAAATTTATTGTGAGCAGGGATGTAATCTTTGATGAAACAAAAAGTAAGAGTGATGAAGAAATCAAAAGTCTTCTTCAAAAGTTAGAAACTAAGGGCAGTAAAAGAAAAGGAAAAATCAAAGTCAACCAACTTCACCAAATCGGTATGAACTTGATTTTCCTTCCTCTGAAGATGAGTCATCCAGTCCATCTACTTCAACAACATCATCTAGGTATTCTAGCAGTTCATCCACATATCCAAGTGTTATCGGGATATCTAGTGTCTATTTAAAGCTGCTAGTCCCACTAAGACGGGTAGATATCTTAGAAACAAATAGATTAAAGTCACTTGTTTTTCCTTTACAAGAGAGAGATGAGAAAGAAGCAGAGAGTACCAACCTCAGTCTTCCACTTGGCTCCTTGCTTGTTTCCTTTCCCCTTTGACAGAATCTCGCCACTGCTTCCTTACCTGTCCAGCTTCAAAGAGCACCTGTAGATTCACAACAACATAATAGCATCAAAGCATAGAGATATTTCACTGTAAACAATATAGGATCATATATATATTGAGCATACAAATGCATATATCAACACAATATTCAAAGATACACAAGAATATGGAGGAAAAGTCAAACAACTTTATTAGTAAAAGGAGTAGAAGAGAGGATTACAACCACTTGATCTGACCCAGTGCCATCCTCCCAGCTTGAAAGCCCTCTTCACCTCACACAAAGCAAGATCCCCCAAACAATGTCTTCAAAGAGAAACCAGCAACACCTCTTTGTAAATTACCAAATTCCAACCTTCTGGATCTCTGGGATGAGGGATCCATTTATAGATATTTGCAAGGGGGTGAGTCAGCTTCTAGGATTTTGATTAGTGTTATCTCTCTGATAGTTCTTGGTTCCATTTGGAGATTTCATGATCTCCTACTCATCCTTGGGCAAATTCAGGGAGGTAAGTGTCAAATGAGTAGCTTTTAGAAGATTCTTAGGGTCTCCACCTAGCAATCTGCTTGTGCCATTCGTCTGCTCTCACTCATCACACCCTATAGAAGGGCTTTCCAGTATGCATCGCATTTTTTGCATGTGGTAGGTGAGATGCATCGCACCCTTTGCACTGGGCAGTCTGTATGGTCCTGCTTTGATGTAATCAGCTGACCTTGCTCCTTTAGGGTATGAAACAACACTTTTAGGGACTTATAATCCCTTGGTTTATGGACATATGTGATTGGGGTTGCAGTGCCCAAATATGTCTATAACAGTTGCCCCCTAAAGCATGAGGTCGTAAATCTTTTGATGTCGGGTGAAATGCTTTATAATGAGGATCCGAGGTTTTCGCACTAGAAGGTGACCTGTAATAAGATACAATACAATACATTATCTTCATAATATTTTCATGATCTAGCTGAGGCGAGCATTCCCATGCTCAGCTTGATAAATTCATTTTCATGTACATAGGACAGACAACCGTCTGTGTGCAGACTGATGATTCTGGTAGAGCCATCATCCCTTAGTTTGGATGATTATCTGTGCAGCAATGATGTACATTTGATGTCTTTATTTTCCTGAATATATCGCAACCCGGATGGATGAAACTAGATCCAGGGTCTTCAAAACTCATTCAATCTTCGCCCGAAAGTACAAGTTGATCCATGTGAAAAGATGTTTTGATGTCGAACATGGAAGGACATCGCCTGATTACCAACCAATTATGTAAGATGTTAACAGATGCGAGAGGAATCACCGATGATGATGATGATGTCCCTCAAGGTACCGCAGTACAATTCACATGGTGTGAATATATGAGTTGATGTCGAACACCATGCAAAATCTTTCGGTTGAAGGCCATTAGTGTAAACCTGTCGCCGGAAGTGAGAAAATTTCCATTGAGGCATGCAAGCTTCAAATTACTAGAAGGGTTGTCCCTAGGTCGGCTTCTTGGATAATGATCTGATGTCGAAAAGAAGTGACCCGTCGTAGGAGGGCATTAATGGATCCCACACCTACGACACGAAACGGAGCAAATGATTTTGTAGAGGTGAAAATGATCTAATGATACAAGGTTCAGGGTGGCGGTCATGAAAGAATGAAGCGTGAAGGTATTGTAGTGGATGAGACACAAGCTAGGTAGGTGAATTCTCTGAGCGAATTCTCTTGAACATATCAGCGACACTGAAATGGATTGGTAGTGTTAACCCCAAAAGTGGATGGTACGGTGGACCAATTGTGGTGTGACCAATCAGCGGAATAACCCAACCTGACTCAATCATGGTGATGGAGTGAAAGTGTCATGTTCAAGAGTGACCTGCTACCAAAAACGTTTCTTCAATTTTTCTTCCCAATTTTCCCCAGTCATTTCTGACCAGTACCTCTTTATTTTTGTCAAGCTTGAGGAGGATAACATATGCTTGTTCTATAATTTTCCCTTCTGGCAAACCCGTCGCTATATTTTAACAAGCCTAGCAACAGTGAAACTCTCTCTTATCTGAATGGACAAGATTGTCGCTATTACTTTAACGAGTTTAACAACAAGGATAATTCAGTCCTTTTCAATTTTAGAGAGTCTAAAAAGAGACGGAAAGAAAACTCCAATATTCCTTTTTCGTAATATAATCCCTTAAGTCCGAAAAAGTATAAAACAATGCGAAAGGGATGAATTTTCGATAGTTTTAATGAGCCGAACAAGACAAACACTTGATCTTTTTGTGTAATAATCCCTCAGGTCCAAACATATTAAAATCTAGAGGAGGGATAGCACTTCCAATCACTTTAATGAGCTGGAGAGGCCAATTTCTCGGCAATATTTTCATATTTTACAAGTCATATGAAAAGAGCTTAAAGGAGACTTGTTTTTTGAGGAATGAGTGATGTTTTCAGATAGAAACTGGTTCCAGGTAAGGTTTGGAACTTTCCAATCACGATAGTGTAAAGAACGTGGCTAATAGCAGCACTCATCGCAGTTGTTCCTCAAAAAGGGGTAAACAATCAAATAGAGGCAAATGATCAGCTAAAACGGAGTGGAGGTGATGGTAAGAACATGACCAAGGCTCAAGAGCTGATGATAATCATTCACAATGGTTATTTACCAGAGGTGGGTTCATTTTTTAATGAGCTTAAACTATGGTGGAACATATGCTCATTGCTAGGTTTAATTTTTAACGATCTTAAACTTTGCGTAAAATTGCTCATGATAATGGTCATTTATATTCGATTCATCGTTAACACTATGTTCTTTTGACGGTCGTACTACTTGTTCAATTGCTCCATCAAACTGATTAGAAATGAGGTCATATTCTTGAAAAATGAGTTAAAATCTAATACCCTACTAAAATTACGTGAAAAGTAACTTAAAATAGTTTTTTTTTTACCCCTCATTTTAGCATTTCTTTTGGAGTTGTGACTGTTGGAGCTCTGGAGGTATTTTCCCCCTTGATTTTCATCAACTAATTCTGGGAGATTCTGTGGATGATTTTCGGCACTGTCTGGACCAGGTAGGAGAAACCTGAGCTCTTCAATTGCATTCTTTCCTTTTTGAATTCTGAGCATGTTTTCCTACTTTTCTGGGCCCCTAAGGTTCGAACATTTTGTTCTGCCCCAATCGCACCTAGTATATATCAAAAGGTGCAACGCATCCTAGGTTGGCCACTGGCCAGTTGATGCATCTCACCTAGTGCACAGCTAGGGTGCGATGGGCGCAAGGAGGAAAACTTTTGCACTGTTTTTTTATGGAAATTTTTCCTGTTTTTTGCCAAATTAGGATCCTAATTCTTCTCTTGTTTGTTTTCCAGAGATTCATTGGAGAAAAAATGGTTGTTACATGGCATGAATGCGAGCATGAATAAGAGGACATGGTTTCCCTTCATCATCCAAGTACAGTAACTGCATTGTGGAACTGTGGCTTGCTCAAGTTCTTCCGCATGTCTAGCATGAGGCAACAAATCAACTTGTTGCAATATTTCCTCGATGCATGGGATCCTACTGACCAAGTGTTCCAGATAAGAGGAAAATCCATCCCCATGACTGTTGAGGACATCTATTTCTTGATCATTTTATCGAGGTGTGGCGCCCCTCTCTCACTATAAGGTTCCGCCCGTGGGGGCGAATCTGTGAGGGATTATATTCGTCGATATTGTAGAGAAGGATCTCAATCGAGCAGGGACGGCAAGATCAGTATCCGAGATGTCACAGGTCAGTCCTTGAGGACTATTTTATTTACCTTTGCTAGACTGGCTGGTAGCACGACCCTTCACTTGGCTAACAGGTCCTATATGTAGTACGCCTTGGAATGTCTTGAACCCAAGGTATTCAACTGGCGTGATGCAGTACTTCCGATGATCAAAGAACAACTCACCAAGGTGAAAACAGGAAGTTCTAAGAACTTTGGCTATGGTTCAATTCTGACCACTTCCGCCTTAGAGAGGATCCCACTGATGCAGCCCCAGTACATCTCACTTGGCTTGCCACCACCAGCTGAGCCACGGATGCAGAGATGGGTTGACCTTATGGCTAGACATGTTGGTCAATCACAGGTTTCATTCTCTGATGCTTTCTTTGAGTGGTTCAACTGTCAGCTGATGACTTATTCCGAGTATCCATACGCTGGGATGGACTTCCAGGGTGACCTAGACTTGGTGCTAACAGCTGGCGAGCAATGGGGTGCCATAGGTGAAAATATTTGACCATATCTCTGTTTATTGTTTTTATAATGTTCTTGTGTTTTTAAAATGTTCATCAAGACTAATCAAAACTCATGTTCTTATGCAGATATTGCGCCTGTGCGACCAGCAGTGCGTCCAAGAGTAGCAGCTGTTGTTCCAGTAGGAGAGGCTATAGGGATGGCCATCCTCCGCGACCTGGATGTATCTAAGACCCTTGCAGTGTTGCAGGATCAGACCGAGGGTCTCACCCTTGGTATTCCTGACATGAGGACCGATGAGCTGCCTCTGAGATTACAACATCATACCACTGGCATGCCAAGCAGTTGGACTAGGCTCCTACGCATGATTGCACAGGCGATGACTAGTTATCACCAGCATCATTAGACTAGGGTGCCCCTTTTCATTTTGAGTTTTTGGGTCATATGACCGATTTTGTCCTGGACACAGAACACTATGTACAAACTACAAACATTCATATATATATTTTTGATTTTCGGAGTTTTATTTTGGTTAAGTTATATGATCATGTTGCTGTTATTGATCAAATGCTTTCCTTTTACAAATGTTGAAAATGTCTATCTAACACATAATTTACTAATGAACCAGTTAATGTGTTTAAGTTTCTGGGAATATGTTGATATTGAATAGAATCGAACTTCCTTTCCAAAATCTTGACCCTTAGGAACATATGATAGATAGTTGGATTCCGAACGAAATAGATGCCTGTAAGCTGTAGAATGACGAGCTGTGAGTCTAGCATGATGACAAGTCGGCGTATGCCATGCGCGATGGCATTAGAGAGGATTTCTATCAACACACTATATTCAACAATGTTGTTCATTGATTGACCAATACACACCCCTCTAAAACTCACTAACTCGTCACTCGGATCAAAGATGGCCCAAGCTGTAGAAAATAGGTTCTGCGTACTACAACTCGCCCCGTCGGCATATCCAACAAATGATTCCAATGGGTTCGACATCTGCAACAAAATGCAAAAGTGGATTACCTAACCAAAACGATCACTCTTAACGAAAACAAAAATGTAACAAAATCATATGAAGAGGTTACCATGCCGAGTCAAGCATAGTAATGCTTAATGTACAACCCATTTCAGGGTTGCAACAGTGGAATTTCATCATAATCTACTAGCTCGTAGGACCCTTTTGCTAATGCATGCTTAACAATATAAGGACCCATCCACAAAGATTGGAACTTACCTGCTCCCAATTTATCGGATTCCTGATCGTAAAGCAAGACCAAGTCACCTTCTGAGAAAATGTGGGGTTTGACATTCTTGTCAAATTGTGCTTTGACCCATTTCTTATGTGCTTCTTTAGCCAAGGTGGCATCACGATGGGTCTCATCCAGTTGGATTAACTCTAAGAAACGGGCCTCTTCCTCTGAAGTTCTGAGGAGGAGGTCAACTGCGAGCTTGAGAGACAAAATTTCACACTGAACTAGTAAGATCACTTCCAAGCCATACACCAGCTAAAAGGGTGTAAACCCAGTCACATTTCTTACCGATGTCCGGTATGCCCACAAGGCTGAGTACGGAATTATGTGCCAACTTCATTTATGGACTCCAATCATCCTTTGCAGCATGTGTTTCAAGACTTTGTTGATCGCCTCAACTTTCCCGTTAGCTTGCGGATAATACAGAGTAAAGCTGTCACGGGACAGTCCTAATTTGGTGGCCAAGTCAACCATCATGTGATTGTGGAAATGCAATCCATGATCTGTGACTATAGCTTGTGGAACGCCGAACCTGGCGACTACATGATTGAAAAAGAAAAGAGCAGTTGTTTCGCCACTGTTGATTAATGTAGACAGCGCCTCGGCCCATTTCGAAAAATAGTCAACTGCAACTATGATATACCCATGCCCCCCCAACCGAGGTTGGGTTACATTGCATGAAATCTCTGCCCCATTTAGCGAATGGCCCAACAACAACTACTGGCTGCAGAGGTGCGGGTGGTATTCTGGTTTTGCGGTCGAATATTTGACAAGCATGGCAACTTCTGACTGTTGTTATGCAATCTTTGAACATTGTTGGCCAGAAATATCCTGCTGGTAAAATCTTTTGTGCCGTAGCATAACCAGATTGATGCCCCCCACATGTGTCTGAATGACAATCATTCAGGACTTTTTCGACCTCCTCGTGGGTGAGGCACCTTGGCAGAACTGTATCGACACCACGACGATAAAGTGTATCACCGACAATCATGTAGTCTTTTGCTTGGTATCGAGTACGTCATTGTTCTGAACGAGAGGTATTAGACCTATACGTTCGGGTTTGGAGATAAATGATTATATCTCCATACCATGGATCGCTTGAAGATATTAGAAATAAAGATTCATCCACAATTGTTGTTTTGGATGTTGAATCATTGGATGATGATGGGAAATCACATAGTAACTCCGCAAAAACTAGAGCTTTTTTTGATTTGGATTTTACGAATTCCAGATCAAAATCTTGCGAAATTTCTATCCACTTTGAATATTTTCCCCCCAAGCAACTGTCGCGACAAGATATAAATCATGGGGTTGCAACCTGACAAAATGGTAGTTTTTCGAAAGAGAACATAGTGTTGAAATCTCTGTATTGCTTGAATAGCAGCAAGAGATAGCTTTTCAACATATGAGTACTTTCTTTCTGTATCATTTAAGTTTTGACTTAAATAATAAACAGGATGATCGATTCCATTGTCTTCTTGAACTAAAACCATTGCGATGGTTGTATCTGCTGCAACTAGATACAGGTTAAAGTCTCTTTGATAATCAGGATCATACATTAATGATGCTTTTATTAGGGATTCCTTTAGAGCATCAAAGGAAGCTTGCACGACCTAATCCCAATTGAAGGGTACTTCTTTTTTCAAAAGATGCGTATAACCTTTAGCAAGTTCGGCATAATTTGGAATGAACCTCCTCAGAAAGTTTGCTTTCCCTTGGAGTTTCTGAATCTGAAGCGAATTTGAAGGTGGAGGCAAATCGATGATTGCCTGAACCTTGCATGGGTCGAGACGAATTTAGTCCTTAGAAACTACAAAGCCAAGTAAACAACCAGAACCGATGCAAAACACACACTTGTGTGGATTGAGTCTTATTTTGTAGTGTCAACAACGTAGAAATATTGCTCTCAAATGCTGCAAATGATCGTTTTGCTTTCGCAAGTGAGCCAGAAGATCATCGAGGTATGGTTGAACGATGTTCTTGATGTCATGGAAGGCATAATTCATTGCCCTCTCAAAATTTTCCCCTGCGTTCTTTAAACCAAAAGGTAGCTTACGATACATGAATGTGCCCCACGGACAGATAAATGCAGTCTTTGACTAGTCCTATGGGTGGATATTTATTTGATTATACCTAGAAAATCCATCCATAAACAGAAAGATTTTGCATCAGGAGCATTCATCAATTATCTAGTCAATGAAGGGTGTAGGGTAGTTGTCCTTTGGACAAGCTTAGTTTACATCCCTGTAATCAACGCACACTCTAATTGTTCCTTGCTTTTTCATCACAAGAACAACGTTTGATACCCAATCGGTTAGAGGAACTGTGTAAATGAAACCAGCATGAAGAAATTTTTCAACTTCTGCCTTGATGGCAGCGGCTTTCTTTGGGTGCACCTACCGAAGTCGTTGTCTTAGTGGTTTGACATTTGGATACATCTTAATTTCGTGTTCAACTATGCTCGAGTCGATTCCTGGCATTTCTTCGTATGACCATGCAAAGACATCTCTAAACTCGTGAAAGAGAGCGTAATATACTTCTAGTTCTGAATAATAACAAGATTTGCCGACATGAATATTTTCTACAACATCTGGTTTGGTAGAGATATTTATGGCGATAGTTTCTTCAATGTTGGATAGATTTCGCTTGGAATCCATTATATTTACAGTATTTGATAGAAAATCAAAGACTTATGGATGATTAATGTTGTCGGGGTAATATTCGTTGTAATCTGGAAGATGGGAATGATGGTGGTAATCTTCCCATGGTGCCCCCTATATGTTCATTAACTGAACAATTCCTTCGTCTGTAGAATGTACTTGAAACCAAGGATCTGAAGAGGTACCATACTCCTTAGACCTATCTACCCAAACGCTTGATGAGCGTTCATTGGGGTTTGCCTCCCATGCCAAGAACATTGATTGCTACAATATTTCTATTGGGCTTGGAGGCAACACCTGGCGACGATCCATGCTAATATTGTGTTCGGACATCTTCTGAACGGAAGATACCATATTGCAGGTTCCCACCGTTGCCACTTCCACTAAATTGTTTGGAGGCGGTAGGGAAAAAATAACCATCAATGTAGGGTCTTTTAGTAGGCCTACTCCGATATTTTGAAGCGACTGAGAGCTTCCGTGGATCATCGGAATGCTTCCCGTAACTTGCGAACTATTGAGGAGGAATGTTTGTTGGTCGACAATTGTAATTCCCTCTTGGAAGGGAAATGCAATCTTTCTGAAGTATGTCAACACAACGACGACCATAACATAAATCCAGGGCCTTCCCAGTAGGATGTTGTAATCAAGGTTTCCATCGATAACTTCCACATCAATTTCTATTGTTTTGCCCCCTAGTTCGACTTGCAAGTTACTTAAAATCCCGTATGGAGTGTATGTTCATCCATCAAATGCTTTTAACATCATTGACGATCACAACAAGGGTGGTGAGCCTAAAGTTTTCCAGCAACTCATTGACATAATACATGTAGATGCCCCCTCATCAATAATTGTTCGATGAACAGTTTTGTTGAGGGCTTTCACTTGAATGAGGAAAGCGAGCTGAGTTGGTAACTGCAGGTCATATCCTTTATGATTAAAGGCCAAAATATTGGAATCCGTTGGGTCAATTCCACCTATTGCTAATAATAAAGCTCGCTTTTGGGAGGGGCAATTTTGCAGTACCTCAAGTGTCGACATAACGGACAACGATTGGGCCAGGTCCTCTACTATATTATAATTCTGTGCCGCTCTGGAATGAGGATTAAATGTCGATTTGTGTACAACTCCCTTTGGTGGCTTTATCATTAGCTCAGGAATGATGGGTGGCACAACTTCGGTCGAAGTTGTTGTTGAACTACTGGGTTGATCAGTAGCCTTGTTGTTCGACAACTGTGGATTCCCGTAATCTTTATTCCTTATCAATATCAAAGAATGATTTTTCTGTTTCGAAATGGACAGCATAAGGACTTGGGATGGGGAAGCATTGTCACTAGCAACCAGATTGGTTCCTGGGTTTGGAAACATATCAGTCAATACTGCTGAGGTTTTTGAATTCTTAAAGAATTTCTTAACTTCAGCTTTATATGGAAAATTTCTCATCCAATGATCCTCATCGCATATGAGGCATGGCTGAGTAGGTTTCTTTTTCCTAGAACAGTTTGTAGAAGATTTTTCAGGAGACGAATCATCATGTTTCTTCTTTTTTCTCTTCCCTTTCTTCTTGCCTCCTGGTTGCTTCGGTTCTTTGCCTTTGTCAGTTGACACAGCATTAACCTCCGAGGCTAGAATTTCTTCATTTACATTTTGATCAGAAATCTTATGGGATTTTTTAGATGTAGTCTTTGTCGATTTCATGCTCGTCGTAACTATCACGCCATCGCCATCATGAGATTCTTTATTTGATTTAGGAGGAGGAGGAACGGAAAATTCTGGTCTCGGAGCATCAGGGATTTTGTCATAGAGCGTGCCAGACTGAGTGTAGATCAAGTCTAGATATTGCGCACGAGTAATGACCTGCTCTTCAATGACGACCCCTCCCTTCGCCACATCTTCTGTTATAGAAGGTAACAAAGACTTAATAAACCATTCAGCTAGTAGCTGATCAGGGACATATGTTTTTACAATTCTACGACGACATCACCATTCATGAATATGATCGGATATGTGAGTGGCTGTCATTTTCTTGAAATTGATAAGAAGATTTGTTCCTATTTCATACCTTATTTTTAATTGAAAATGGGTTTAAAAGGTTGTGGCAAGGGCACTGAAGTTATCGAATGAAGCTCTAGGAAATTCGATGTACCATTTTGCTACCAGACCAGTTAACGTTCGCTCAAAAAGGTGAAGCCAAATCGAATCATCATTGAGAGTGTTGGACGAACAACACAGATGAAAGGTCATCACATGATTCAACGGGTCTTCACCCAAATTTCCATTGAATTTAGGAATATTGTATGGAAGTTTACGATGAATAGGCGGCCACCAAGGGGCATAAGATATTGGATTGTTCGTTAGCCAATTTAGATCTAGTAACTCTAGAGTCGCCACGAAGGGCAAATATTGATTCAAGTTCAGCGAAGCGTACCCAGGATAAGATGGGATCGCCTAAGCAGTGGGTCTTTGCATACCAGCATAATGTATTTGATGCTGATAACTTTGATAAGGTGGTTCGGAATAACCAATTTGAGACGATTGGTGATAACCATTTTGAATATATGGCTGCCCATTACCTGCAAAGTTTTATTGCTTAGGTCCTTGGTAAGCTTGTTGGAATTGCGTTTGTTGATGTTGCACTAGCCATGGTTGTGAAACCATTTGTTGTTGCCCAATACTGGACATTTGACCAAGATGAAGGGTAATAATACCCATTTGAGCCTGAGTCGCTCCAGTTAAGGAGCCACTAATTGGCGATTGCGGTTGTGTCGTGGAGACAAGAGGCTGTTGTACAACGATCTGAGAAACCTGAGGTTGGCATACAATAGGTAATGCTTGTACTTGCAACACTGTCATAATAGCTGGTGTAGTGGGGATATTTGACACATGTAGACTCGGTTGCATTTAGTATACAACTCTTGGTTGTTGAGGCAGTGTTGGCACCCAACCGCTGGATGTGATTCCAATTTGACCTTAATTTGGTTGTGAAATCTCATATGGTTGTTCTCCCGGAGGGAATAATGAAAGGGTGTAGTGCCCCCCATATGGCGGAAATCCAGTGCTCAAAGGAATTATTTTCCTTTGGAGACCAGACTGCCCAAATTGATATTGTTGTGAAGGATCAATTTGTTGAGATTCAACGTAAGAGATTCTAGATAATATTTCGGATGAACAAACGAGAACAAACCATACTGTCAAAAGAGTCCCTGGGTGGACTCCTTTTAGCGGTTGAGAGCTAGTTGGGACAGATGGTATACCGACGAACATCATCGAAGTGGTGGCAGAAGGTTCTGCTACTGCTATATAGGACGACACAGTCCTAGATGTCGATGGTTGTCCAGACATATCGAGTCTATCCAAAAGACTTCCTAGTGATTCTATAGGAACTTGCGATGAAGGGGTATTAACTTCTGAAGTAGAAGGATATAGGTGGATCGCAGTCCCAAAATGCAATGGAATACTGGATGGGAGATCTTCTGTAATCTCTTCTATAGCAATCAATCTGGGTGGAAGAGGTAGACCGTCAGGTCCGTAAAATATTTCTGGTGCCAAAGAGGGTATAGATTCTGCAGCGACAGATGCCGGAGGGGTAACACCTTCCGAATCAATTCTAGATGGAGCTGGTTCAGGAATCGAAGTGTTTACTGTTACACTAGGATCAATCCCAATTTCCTCATGTAACTGCGGAACTTCTTCTGTAGAGACAGGGATACCAGAAATGGTTGGAGTAATCGGAATCTCAGAGGATGTTGAAACACAAGTTTCAAACAAACCGGGAGACTTTGACCCAGTTAAACGAGTTCGCTTGGCCTGAAATGGTTTCGTTTCTGGAGTCAAAGATGGTTGACTCGTCAATCTCCGTGAACGACAGGGTTTTGATTGACTTTCTTCCACGATTTCAAATTATTCGATCAACTCAAAATAAGAGGGAAAAATGTTATTCCGAATTAAATTAATTTTAGACGCTTTGACACAACTTGATTTTTGAATTTTTAAGAGTCGAGAAAAAGCTAAAGATGACTCTAGTCACCTTCGATTTTTAATGAGCCTAAAGTGACAAGTGCTCAGATGGACCTTTTCCTTTAAGGAGTCTGAAAAGGAATGAAAAAGACTACTCTATAAATCTAGATAGAGGGATTACTAAACCAATCAAAAAACTGCAGAATACTTTTTACGGTACGACAGTCAATCTTCCCGAATGTTGTGTTCAGTGCATTGTGATCGATAGGGCAGCAGACACGACTTCCTAAGGATAAAGGATATAGCCTATTGTGGTCTCCCAATATATACTCGACGGTACATGGGAGAACAAGTCCGTACTGGCACATGTCGCCTCAAAGAGGAGGAATCACCCAACCTACGATGAAAGCGACAGTCACCAGGTTTTACGATGCCGAAATATGTCTCTAGCCTAGACTTCTAGATGTTGTGCGTTAGGTTCCAAAGCATTTTTATGTTCATTGAATTTATTTTACAGTTGATCTTTCTTAAGAAATTTTCCTTTCAGGTTCACCGCGTGATGTAGATATACAATTCCTAAAATGCAATCTAAGATGATAAACAATCGTTTAATCTTCTTTTTGCGATGAAAATCCTAGCTACTAAGGAAAGAGAAATGAAATTCTTTCAACATAGAGCAGAGAGCACACGCTAGATGCACTGTCCTAAATCACAATCAACAAGCAGTCTAAATGCAAATGCACATGCATGTATTTGTTTTCCGCTTTCTGAATGTGTGAATGACAAAAATAATGCTAAGCACAAATCTGAATTATATCTTCTTTCAAAGCAACAGTACTAACGATTTTATTTTCAAAAAAAACAAAAGGGAGACAAGATGACTCTTTGCGATTTTGAATTGAAACTACTTTCGACACTTGAAGTACTATTAATTTAGATCAAATACAAGAGTAACAATGTAATTGACTATCAAAAAGAGAAGGATTCTTTTCCTTGACTGAAAACGACACTTGCGACACTTTCAAATCCAAAGACGACAATTTGATTAAGCTACCATTTTGTAAATGAGAACTATGAATGGCGAAAAATACATAAAAAAATTCACAAATCTTTGCACAATGGAGGTTGGATGATGCAAAGAAATGGGGTTTCAACAGTGGTCTACTGATCACAGATTGCAAAACTCCTGAATAAAGCTGAAGAGAGTGAAGAAAAACCAAAATCTGGAGGTAGAAATAGTCTTGTCTGATCATCGCACCTGTAACACAGGGAAACAAGGATGCATCCCACCTACTGCACACGGGAGGTGCAATGCATCCAGATTGCCAAGAAGAGAAGGTACGATGGTCCAGGGACGAGACTTTAACTTGGTTTTTGGTCACAGTTTGCAGCCTAGCTCAGGGATTTAGGCCAAGCAAATGATAGTCAGTAACTACAAAGTACAAGGGATGATCTAATGAGGTTACTCAAGCTACCTCTAGGGCACTTAGGATGTTTGCAAGTCAATTTTTTAGTTCATAAACAAACCCAGAGATTGACTGAAGCAGCATTGATCTACTTTGCACTTGCATAGAAAATGCGGTTCGAAGGCTAGCTGGATTAACTTCAGGCTCCGTCTATGGTTTATGAATCAAACAAATAGAGACAAGCAATCAAACTAATCGCTCCCCAGTGGAGTCACCATTTTTTTATCGGGATATCTAGTGTCTATTCAAAGCTGCTAGTCCCACTAAGACGGGTAGCTATCTTAGAAACAAACATATTAAAGTCACTTGTTTATCCTTTACGAGAGAGAGATGAGAAATAAGAAGAGAGTACCAACCTCAGTGTTTCGTTTGGCTCCTTGCTTGTTTCCTTTCCCCTTTGACAGAATCTCGCCACTGCTTCCTTACTTGTCCCGCTTCAAAGATCACCTGTAGATTCACAGCAGCATAATACCATCAAAGCATAGAGATCTTTCATTGTAAACAATATAGGATCACATATATATTGACCATACAAATGCATATATCAACACAATATTCAGAGATACACAAGAATATGGAGGAAAATTCAAATAGCTTTATTAGTAAAAGTAGTAGAAGAGAGGATTACAACCACTTGGTCTGACCCAGTGCCATCCTCCCAGCTTGAAAGCCCTCTTCACCTCACACAAAGCAAGATCACCCAACAATGTCTTCAAAGAGAAACCAGCAGTACCTCTTTGCAAATTACCGAATTCCAACCTTCTAGATCTCTGGGATGAGGGATCCATTTATAGATATTTGCAGGGGGTGAGTCAGCTTCTAGGATTTTGATTAGTGTCATCTCTCTGATAGTTCTTGGTTCCATTTGGATATTTCATGATATCCTACTCATCCTTGGGTGAATTCAAGGAGGCAAGTGTCAAATGACAGCTTCTAGAAGATTCTCATGGTCTCCACCTAGAAAACTACTTCTGCCATTTGTCTTCTCTCGCTCATCGCACCCTACAGAAGGGCTTTCCAGTATGCATCACACTTTTTGCGTGTGGTAGGTGAGATACATCGCACCCTTTGCACTGGGCAGTCTGTATGGTCTTGCTTTGACCAGTTCTGAGTGGTTTTTCATGGAAAACTTCTGGGAGATGATGTAATCAACTGACCTTGCTCCTTTAGGGTATGAAATAACACTTTTAGGGACTTATAAGCCCTTGTTTTATGGACATATGTGATTTGGGTTGCAGTGCCCAAATATGTCTATAACACCAAGCAACAGCAGTTCTTTTAGCAGTGATTCTCCAGACTCTTCACTTGAATGAAGAACATCAGTTTATATTAATCCTCTTTACAATGATGGATACTTTTCATAATCGCAAACAAGTGAGCACCAACTATCGAAATGGGCAGTTCAACTTTTGAAAGATGTAAAGCCTAATGAGCATAATAAAACAAGCACCATAAGGGCACATAGAAGTGAAGGAAATTTTGCCTTGATAGCAAATGCTTTTACTGAACCTTCCACATACAAAGAAGCAGTAAAACATAAAGAATGGAAACAAGCTATGATTGAAGAATATCAAGCATTAATTGATAACAACACTTGGAAACTTGTTGATTGTCCATCAAATGTTAAATCCATAGGATGCAAATGGGTTTACAGAATTTAGTATAATCAAAAGGGAGAACTTGAAAAGTATAAAGCACGAATTTTCGCAAAAGGATTTGCACAGCAGGAAGACATTGATTATGAGGAAACTTTTTCTCCTACAGCTAAGTGGAACACCATCCGATTAACACTTGCATTGGCCACTCAGAGAGGATGGAAAGTTCATCAAATGGATGTGAAAAGTGCTTTTCTCAACGGGGATTTACAGGAAGAAGTGTATACGACACAACTGCTAGCTTTTGAAATTGAAGGGAAAGAACATAAAGTCTGCAAATTGATCAAGGCTTTATATGGATTAAAACAAGCTCCCCGAGCTTGGTATGCAAAGATGGATGAATACCTTAAGAAATTTGGTTTTCAACGAAGTGAATCTAATGATGCTTTGTATGTGTGACAACAAGGAAAATATCTGGTAATTCTTGTTATGTATGTAGATGATTTGATCATTACTAGCAACCATGATGATCATATTGCATAGGTGAAAAAGGAGTTACATGTAGGTTTTAAGATGACAGATTTGGGATTACTTCACTACTATCTTGGAGTTGAAGTCTTCCAACATCCACATATTATTTTCATTTCTCAGAGTAAGTATGCACCAGAGGTTCTTCAGTGATTTGGCATGCAGGATTGCAAGCCTATACTTACCCCCATGGAGCAAAACTTGAAACTTTCAAAATTTGAAGGGGGGGAAAAGGTGGACAGTATAACTTACAGACAGTTGATTGGCAGCTTGATTTATTTGACAAATACTCACCCTGATCTATCTTATGCAGTCAGTATTCGTTCACATTTTATGCAGGAACCACGAGACAGACACTAGAATGCAGCCAAAAAAGTTCTTCGATATATCCAAGGAACAAAATATTTTGATCTTCTTTACACAAAGACTAAAAACTTTGTACTTGGTGGATATTCAAATGCCGACTTTGCTGGTGTTGATGATCGAGCATCAACATCATGTTATTTAATGAACATGGGGTCAATAGTAGTATCTTGAAGTTGTAAGAAACAAGCTACAGTGGCCACTTCTTCAGCAGAAGTAGAGTACATTTTAGCATGGGAAGTAGCATGTGAAATTGTTTGGTTGCACAGAGTTTTGCAGGACTTGGGCATTTCTCAAGACGAAGCTACATCATTATTCATTGACAGCTAGTCATCCATCAAACTTGCCAAGAACCCAGTTTTTCATTCAAAGACAAAGCATGTGGACACCAAGTATCATCATATTAGATCTCTCATTGCCAAAGATGTCCTCAAGCCAGTTTATTGTCCTTCCAAAGATCAGATCTCCGACATTTTCAAGAAACCACTTGGCAGAATAAAATTTACTAAGTTCAGGGATGAACTTGGTATCTGTTGTAATGTATCTTTGGATCATAGGGGGGAATGTTAGATGATCCAAAAATAAAATATTATCATAGGTTACAAAGTTGGAATAAAATAATTATTAATTTAAGATATTAAATTAATAATTATTATTCTAGAATGTTTAATTATTTAATTGAGACATTTAGAATTAGTATATTATTGTAACAAGATATGACTCTCCAAATGTGTCATATCTTAGGCTCTATTTTAGGATATTTGTTAGCTAGTTGTTTTGAATAGCATTTATTGTAAATGGACACTTGTTATTTAATAAGAGATCCATAATTAGAGGTAGTTAGGACATTGAGCTTATAAATAGCTCATTGCAAGGGTGTTTGGTTGTTCGGGTGTAAACTCTTGCAAAATCAAATATGTAATTATTTTTTCTTATTAATAAAATTACGTTTCTTAGGACACTTCTGCCATTACAGTCAGGAATATGTCGAAGTTCGCAGGAAGTCACGACATAAGACAATTGTGCGCTACAAAAGGGGACATGTCAAAGTTCATCAGGAAAGTATAAATATGATCGTTAAAAGGGAAAAGACACGTGAAAAGTTGCATTTAAGATGACAGATTGGCAGAATTTAAGGATAGATACGCATTTAATGATGAAATATAAACAAAATCGGGACAAAATAAAATCTAATGATGAGGTTCAAAGGCTGGAATTGTTATAAATAATCGACTCCCACTCAAATTAAGAACTTTGGTGAATCAAGAACTCGAGTAATTAATAGTGTGAAGAAGTTGTAGGAGACTTTGTTGTAGGAAATGGAAGAGAAGCTTCAACAACTTCGACAAAGGGAGACAGAATTGGAAAAGAAGGCTACAAAACATGTCATAGAAACATTATTAGAAGAAGTGTGTAAAGAGGACAAGTAGCTGGCATAGATTCTGCTACGATTCAACAAGGCATACAATATCATTGCAGACAAGATCAGAGGTAAAGCAACTAAGTGACTCAAGACGAGTCACATATGAGTGTTGGGGGCCTGTTGGGCGCATCCCAACTTGGCCAAATTTTGGGCAAGGAATCTGAATTTTGTGGGTAAAGCGCATAGTAGAAAGGATGACGTGGAGTGCGAAGTGGATTGTGCAACAGAGCAGTGGAGCACAATGAGGACCACATAGCAAATCCATTGCGTAGTATAGGGTCTTTGTGGTGAACCCCTCCCTTTTTGTAAAATCATATAATATTGTAAAAGTTGAATGGTTTTGGACCATAGTCCCTTGTATTTTGAAACCATGGTATTGGGTCCATGGTAATGTAGCAATGTAATCCCTTAATGTAATAGTATATAGGGGATGAATAGTAAATAAATAAGGAATCTATCTATTGGATCCTGATCTATGTTTATGGTTGTATTTTTGTGATCTGTACTTTAGAGAAAGGGGCACGACTCCGTAGCTGAGTGTGCGGAGGTTTGGGTCTACAGCTTAGTGCACAGGCAACCTGCAACTATGTGCACAGGTGAATAATTGTTTGTCTTACTAAATTCCCTATTATAAGAAATAGTTCTTGTGGACGTATTCCCACATTGGGATGAACCACAGTAAAATTTGTGTCTTCATGTGTTGATTTTCTTATTATCTACACTTTATTTCAGTACTATGAAGTTTATGGATGTTTACGATATGTTTAAGTAATGAATGTAATTATGGGAAGTAATATATAAGCACGAAGTAGTTCATGAATGCAAAGTAGTTTATAAATGTTAAAGCATACGAAAATACAAAATTTCCACATCGAAGTATCCCTCAAGGCTACAGAAACCTAATTTTGCAACCTCCCATAGATACTTTCAATGAGACTACGACTTGCTTGTAGGTTGTTGCCGAAAGGACCAATGATTGAGGGTTTTGTTGGTGCGTAGTAATATCTGAACCTGGGTTAGCCCAACCTAAGCCAACATTACCTAAGTGGTTGGGTTGGCTCCCAAGAGTCTCGTTGATGATGTGGAAGGTCTATATGGTGTGTTTCTGCCAGTTCCACTTCCTTAATGTGACTTAGGAGGTTGAATCATATCATAGTAACTTCTTGTCACATGTTTACCTCGATTGGCCACTTACTTCGATAGATGTGGGAGGGGGGTGTTACATTCAATTTGAATATGTTATATCTAGAAGCTATACTTTTATCATATGAAACATGTCTCAATAAGTAGTACCATACTACTACCTCAACACATGTTGATCACATGCCATGGTTCAACCATAAATTGGTTAGCTTGAATCCATCTTTACATCTAATTTCCAATTATTCTAATGCTCAAACAAATGTTTCTAGGACAATCTAGGAATCTCCCTCTACCACTCAGCTTTGTCAATATGGATACCATGGGAATGGCCATGCACTTACTGCCTATCATAAAAATATTCCATCCTTTTTCACTAAGGAGGATTTCATCAACTCCCTCTGTAATGACTACGCCTTTTATCATGAAACAAAATCTTCCTACCGTTGTTGCTCCCTTTGTCAGTGATTCCTTTTGCTTCTATTAGAAATAATAATAGGATCATCCAGGACTCATCAGATATCCATCAATGTTATCCCTAAGGTTCATACATATTCTTTTTTAGTCTGGAGCAAATTTCCTCTCATAACTCTCTCTCACTCTTCCATAAAAATTTCTTTGTTGTTCCAATACTTCCATCTACTGTCAAATCCCTAATAGGCCTTCACGATATACATGCAATCCTCACCAAGAGGTATTGGAAGAAAAATTATAACATAACAAAGAGAAAAAAATCCAAGAGGCTAGCAACAAATACAAGAGGCTGGCCAATAGAAAACCAACAAAAAAAATAATCAGGGAAGAGAGATATAAGAAGATACTTATGTTTTGAGAAGAATGTCAGCTCCCTCTTGATCTTTGGTCTTCTTGCATCCATCAGCAACTTTATTAGCTTTATCCATATAATTATCATCATGTCATTCCTTCCTTAAGAGATAAGGTTTCCATTTTCATAGAAAATGTCCAATCCTAGAATTTTTTCCATAAACCCTAGGGCTTTCTTATCCAAGCCTTGTTGCTTGCTAGGGTTTACAACTCCTAGATTTTTCAATCTCATATTTAAATGCCAAAACCCTAGAATCATCATGATGAACCTAATAATTATCATCAATTGATCAAGGAAATTTTTTCCATTAATTTCCTTGGTCCAAATAACTCTTCTTTCTCATCATCATTATAGTAGTTAAAAAATATCTTGTTCTTCATTTCAATGTGCAAGGAATGGCAACCTCTTTTCCACTGTAATCGTGCTTCCTTCATAACAATAATCTAGGATTGGTCATCTATATTTCATATCTACAATATAAATAATGCATTATCACTAGTATGTGAAATGCATTTTTTAGGACCTTTCAAGGTCCATGTCAACAAATGAAGTCAATACCTTTGAATCTCGTGGATTTAATACCCAAATTTTGATCATAATACAATGTATTTAAGGGAGCACAAGTTTTTTAATTCATCCTTCATATTCCAATATTGAGTATTAATTCTCGTATGTGATGTCATAACTTATTCAAAAATACTGAATGTACATATTGGTCAGCACTATGTTGAACTCACATAATTCAGTCCATATCATATCAAGATGGCTTACATACACACACTAATGATTGTGAATCTTATCCTCAGCAATTTCACACAATGTGTAAGATCTGTAAGGTAGCATTTTTTAGGATATCGACAAGGTCCCTTTCATTCTTTAATGCATGCTTAACAAGAGATCTCTTAGATAGTAATGCATACCTTATATTCCAAGTGTTCAAGGAGGTATCAAACTTCAAAATTATAGTTTTGTTGGTTTCCTTCTGAGTACAATAGCTTCCATAGTAGACTAGTTTGTTGGCTTATCTTTCAAACTTCCTTTAACTGCTTCAACATTCCAATAGAATTACAAATTCTTTCAGGTCATTTTATGTCTTATGTAAGTAGAAGTATTTTAGATTTTTCTAAGGCTTGGTCTGAAGATTTCTCGGGATTCATTAATATCGGTACCGAGAAAATGATACATTATTTATTGAAAGATATTAAGGCATTTTTTGACCAAGACCTTGATATTTTCATATGTGTAATAAGTTAATTTGGCACAAGATATGTTAGATTTTCAGCCTTTTGAAACATGCCTTATTTGACTCTCGATCTCTTGATTTGAGATCAATTTCATTCTAAGGCATATGAACTAAGGTTTTAAGATAGTATTTTGGTCCTGTACTTTTCAATCTGTGATTATTTGATCAATTATTGATGCCCTCGGTCCTTAAAATAGATCCCGTCTTTCTTATGGTTTGATTATAGAGCATAGAATATATAACATAGGTAGGTCATAAGAAGGATCTAATAGCCTTATGTTTAACCCTTTCAACCAGTGACTGAATTGGTCCTTAATTCATTCATGTTCTTGAGAGAAATTTAGATTGTTTGAGATTACTTCGTAGGCCCTTCGACCTTCTAAGGTTTTCTTTCTTAAAGAGTTCTAAATTTTGAGAGTTATCATCCTAGATCTTAGAGCCACTACCCTTACCATTTTTTCAAACTTCTTAGAAATGTAAAAATAGGTCATAAGTCTCTTCAACGAATAGAAAAAATGGAACCTTGATCTTTGAACCTCCTAGAAAGATTAGGTTTTCATGTGGCTCGGATTAGGGGTTCTTCTTCTTCAAATCAGGACTGCTCTTTCACCCAAAGTTTTAGTACCATGTTTATTTTATAGAGATTTTATTCATTAATAACTACCTCCAATGATTCTTAGTTCAGTTCATATTATACCATGTTCATCATTAAGAAATTATATAAGAAGCCCCAAGGAATAGCTCAATTGGTCAAGTTCTTGTTGCTAATTACCTCGCCTATCGGGAGGTCATGGGGTCAAATCTCCTAAATGCCCTTGGGTTTAGACTTTGCTATTTTGGCCGCCAAGTAGGTCCCTTTAGGTTGATCTACCTGGATTTTCCTTTGGATGTATCAACAACTCATTGTCCATCAACCACATTAAAAAATGTGTGTGTGTGTGTGTATATATATATATATATATAATCATCACTAATATAACAATAATTCCAATAATAATAAGAAGAGACATCTAAACATAAGAGACACAAATTTACCTTGGGAAAAATCCAGCAACCTTTTCTTAGATAAATGTGTCCATTTAACAAGAGATACAATCTGAAATTCCAAATCAAACTAGGTAATCTTGACCACATTATTTAACATAGACCAAATTTGGTCAAACTTTCCATAAGCCATATCAATTTGTTGCTTAGAGAATTCATCCTTCCATAAACTTAGTCTCTTGTCAAGATATGCCGATGAATAAGTTCCTCATATTAGACTCAGATTTGCCATCCATCAGTCTTGAAATTTTTCCTTAGACAATCCACATTTGAGCTCATAAGTGATATGAATTCTTGTGCTAGTAAAGAGAATGATTGACCTTCTTTACAGTGATCAATGGAGCCCCGAGAGGTGCAATTTTTGGGAGGTGCCAACATGACTTGATGCTCAATCGACTTAACAAATTTTAGGAGGAAAAATTCATATTATAAAAATTCAAATTTCGTTTCTCTCAAAGCCAACTTGAAGCCATTTTAAATTTTCCAATTTTGGAGTGCTAATACAAATAATGAACACTGACCAAAGCTACAAAACTTCAATAGTCAGCAGAGATAGGATAGATAAAAATTTCTACATTTTATTTCTCTTATGATTTTTAAAGTAAGATTCATTAAAGCAAGTTGAAACTTAATTTGGTTCACTCAAAATTAATAATGAGTATAGTTGTGTCCTTTCTCGTTATCTTCTTTTATTTTCTTTTTTACATTAAAATTCAATTTCATTTTAATTATTCTTTCTCTACAAAATATAATTATTCTTTGAAACTTTTATAACCTACCTTTTTATATTGGTTAGATTTATATTTTTGGTGTTTATATTAATGTATATTTGTACATGATCATTAACTCCTCTAACCAATTGTAAATATAAATAGTAGTATACCTAGTCGAACTTAAATGATTTCCTTCTCTGAAGAGAAATAAATATATGGCTAACAGAGCCAATATACCCATCATTAACAACTATCCCAAATATATTCAGTTAGTAATGAACCTCAATCTACATTGTTCCTCCTGTTGATGAGTGGTCATTTATGGATGTCAACAAATGGCACTAGAAGAAGGGTGAGGTAAATTAAATAATTAAATTATTTACCCCTTAGCCTTTGATATTCCCAAATCTATTCACCCTCCTTTTTGTGTCATCACAAAACACGCTATAAGGCAAGTTGGATGACAAACTAACCTACCTAGATTTGATTTATTTATTATTGCATCAAACTAATGGCTCCTACCCAAATCAATGTATGTGAGGATTCTTTTAGCTTTTCATTACCCGACATTCCTCATTAAACAATTTTTGTCTTGTCAAAACTCTAATTTGACTGTGAAGGGAATATATATACAATGAAACATCTTGATAAGTTTTTTTGTAAATGCATCAAGCATGATATTAATGATTTAAACGTTTTATGTAGGTTGTTAACTTTCACTTTCAAAGGTCAAATCAAATACTAGTTTGAATATTTCTCGCCTATTCTATTTTTACTTGGTTTGAATTTGTGGATGAATTTCTAGATGCCTTTGAGACTTACGGTTTCGATAAAAAATGTGAAAATTAAAGGATCCTATAATAAAGAATGATTTAAATTTATAAATATTTTCAACAAAGGTCAACGATGTTCTTTTTAAGTTTCGCCTTGATGATTTACATTTTGTATTAGGACTTACTTCAGATACTTTTGCCACTGTCATTCAAACCAATTCAATAACATTTGGTAAACTATATGCACATCATAATATCAATTTGAAAAATGAATCTTGTTTACAAAATGAGATAAATCCTTTATTTATAGAAGGTTTCAATTCTAGAAGTTCCATTAAGAAAATATAAGTGGTATAACTCATTTAGGATACTTCTACTGACAAGGAAACTAGTTTTTCTTTTAATATGTCTGGTGATGTAATTTTTAAACATGATATTTATGAAATAATATTTGATCCTCCTTCTCTTCAATCATTCACAAAGGAAAGATGCATGTTATGTGATTATTTTATTCGATTGATTTATGATAAAGACAATATACCCTCTCTTGCTGAAACTGAAGATCCTTCATTTCTTATTCATTCATTAATTCAATCAAATTTTCGTGTCTCTAATTCACATTTTGAAAAACATAATTTTATCAATGTGAAGGCTCAAACCGACAACTAAATTTCACCAATGAATCTTCCTATAATGTGTTTATCAAATATAATTCATCAAAGCTATAACTTGGATTTTGAGTTTTATAACAAGATTTCAGATTGGCTTGAGGATTCATATCTTAAAATTTTGAGGAAGTGGTAAGTTCATACTCACTATGTTTCTAAATGAAGATCTGGAAGGTAAGTATGAATTTTTTATTTTCAATTTTATAATGCCCCTATTATTCTTACTAATTTGGGACTTCCTTGTCTTTGCACGATCAAAGCTACTTCGATGGTTGAATTGGAAATTTGATATCACTTAGTATTACGACCATTGAGTAATTTAGAGTAGGTTAATTAGTTAGGGTTTGTTTCTTTATTCGTAAGTATATTTTTTTATTTTGTTTATTTAAATAATGTAATTATGATTGCAGCTAAAGATGGGACATCATCAAGATACTATTATGATTCCCACTTAACACTTCTTTTAAGTTTCAAATTTTTAATCTTATATTATCTTTGTGACTCATTGGAGAATAGTTTAAGGAAATTGTTATTTTAAGATCATAGAACAAGAATAATTAAAGTGAAATAATTTATAACTCATAAGCATATCTTATCATTCCACATGAAACTTTTAAATCTCTCATAAGTTTAGGCTTTGACATCATGACTGCCCATCTAATTTTAGATTTATTTTTTTCATTTCATTTTTTTAATTTTAATTTATTTTAAGTTTAATAAATGGAAAAATTTATGAAACATTATGCACATTTTTTAATGAAATTGTACGCAAGTACATATTCACACTATTAAGAATATCAAACAGCGATGAAATATATAAAACTTTCATAATCATCTTATCCCACAAAGTTTGATTCTTCTTATCATTCTTGACTTGTAATATGATACATATGTTATCGAATGTTCATTTTCTCATGGCCGATTTGTATGCTTTTGTTTTTCTTTTCTTTAGCATTGTAGGCATTCTTAATTTGTCATTTTTCTTATAGTTTCAATAAGGGTGACTTCATCATTTTCAGACTTTTGTTGGCCTAATCAATGGGAAAAGAGCAGATGCTATGTTATGTGAGACTAGAATCTTATCTTTAAGGAAATCCTTAAGGAAGATGTCACTCTTGTGTTGACACTCAAATCCTGTTATTAGTTAAATCCATGATTTTCGAAACTTTTTATGATCTATTTTCAATGTCTATATGAATTTTTCCATCATTGTTTTATAAAATTTGTATTTAACCTTAATAGTAAAAGAAAAAATATTTTACAAGATATTTTACTTTGAAATTAATGAGTTTTGAGAAAGCAGGACTAGTCAGCAAAGATTAGTGACTTAACTTTTTATGCCATCCCTTGCTCTTAAGGATCCTGTCATATTTTATTCCCCATATATTAAGTAATCTCTCATAGATTAACAATAAGCATAATTTGATCTTAAAAAATAATTTTACTGAAGGATAGGAGGTCTCATCATGAGCCAACCTACCATGATTATGGGGTCTAACAAAGTGATATTACCGCTACTAGTCACCAAGCTAGGATAGTGGATTTTGGTTGTAAAAATAAAGACAAGTGGTCTCGTCATGGGCCAACTTGTTCACTTTTGTTGGTTTTTCTAAATGGCTTTTTTGTTAGTTAGTTATGAAGTCAAGGCACCGACCTTTAGTTGATCTCTATAATAAGTCATAAAGTAAACAGATCTATGAAACTATAAATCTAAATCTATTAGATGGGATAAAAGCATCTGGTTGGGTTAAAAGGCATACTTGTTGAGGCTATAGACGTATTTTGGAATTAGTGGCCATGTTTGTATTATCAAGGCCATTCTTACACTATAATTTACTTGACTATGTTATCTTTCCTAAGACTAGCTACTGATAAATTTCATTATTTTCACACAATGAAATAGACATTTATTGGTTCATATGGTAACAAGTTCTGAATTATGATTGAAAATATTTAAGGATGTTGAGAAGTTTTGAATCAAAAGAATGCAAGTCAGGGACAAAACTTTCCAGGTTATTTCAGGTTTAGCATTTCAGAGCATCTAATTTTTATTCCTTGACTTTCATAGATTTTGGATCATCTAACCAAAGATAACTGCTTCGCCAAGAGAGCCATTATTTTTTGTTCTATCAACAACTCCTCACATTTCAGCTAAAATGAAGGGGCCCCCATTAAAATTTCACAAAATTATCCCTTCAAGTTGCACTCGATTTCATGGTTGATGGTTTCTCCTTTCTTCATTGTCTGGCCTTTACGCTTCATGATTCTTTAGGATTTAGCATGATGTGTGATGACATAATTTGGTGAAAGTCCTTTAATTATTTGTGTGATATTGCGTCATGAAATAAATGTTTCGTCAGACATTTTTCCATATAAACCTCTTTATTTTGTTCATTCAATTACCATTGGATTTACTTTAATTCATTGCATTGACTATTTTCATTATGGCCTAACACTTGTGTCAAAATTTAAAAATATCTCGACAATGGTTAGGGTATGTGAATATCACAACCAATGATATACAATAGAAGTCATTTCAGATGGTACATCATATAGAAGGGATTTTATTCCTTTACAACATCATGTCTTGAAACATATTTTTTTCGATCTTTGAATTTGTCGCTTTAGTTGTTTGATCTTGAATGGTTATTGCACATTGTTTTCAAACACCATCCCCATAGGCTATTTCCATGTCATATCACGTTGAGCCTCAATTTAGAATTATTTTAAATTTAAATATCTATAAATATTTTTTTAAGCGGTTGTAATCATTTTTAATGGTGTATTTTTAATTTTGTAGATTAAACTATAGAAATGTTGTGGAATTAAGTCGAAGCTTGGCTAGATTGTAAAAAAAGAGGAAGCAGATCTTGAGCACTAAGGGGAGAGATCATAACACATGAATAATCATCAACATACTCAAAATGAAAGGAGACATCATGGCTTGACAAAATCTTAATAGTTTACATTCCAAAAAAAATTATGTTATTGATTTGATAATACCATCATTAAATGGCTCGCATTTGTTTATGTAGGTTTAACAACATGCCTTTTGTGGTATGAGGAATTATGTTAGAGCTAGATAAAATGAGACAAAACCCTGTACTCCAACGCATGAAATCAATCCAAGACCAAGCATCATGGGATTGAATAAGGCCAAAAGACATTTCAAAGATCTTAGGTTGAAGAGAGAAAATTGATAAGCCTAAGGTTGTTAGACAGAGACTAGTTTAGCCTTCAAAGCTCCAAAATTGGCCTTTGGAAACTTTAGATGAGATTGAAACAATATTTTGTTTATGAAACTTTGTTTAACAAATTTTAGGGATATGTTAATGTATAATTATAAAAGGCCAAGTTGTAAACTTACCAAATTATCCATAAATTCTTGTGGATATTCCTCTAGATAGTTCGTCAGAATAGATCTAATAATATTATATTAAAACTATGAAAATTATACAATATTATAGTTTATTAAACTTTAGTATTTGTGGACATAACTGTAATTAGTGCATGCATGCGAATGAAAGTTATGAATAAAATTAGAGAAGGATAAAATAAGCACACACACACACACAAGACACAAGATATGCTCTTTGGGAAACCCTTTTGGTAGAAAATCGAGCTTGAAGGTGAGGTCGCTTTGCTCTCATTCTCTATCTAGAAATATGGTTACATGTACAAATAAATAACATTTGTGGCTCGTGAGCTGCTACAGTGCACATATAATCTTTGTTTTCTCTACCTTCTATCTCTCCTAGCTATCCTTTCTCAACTATGGAACAAAATTCTCTCGAAAGATTGGAATTCCTCTTCCTCCTAGTGGCACGGTTATAGCAAAGCTCGATAACCTACTAGTGATTAAGTTTGACTAAATAAACTCTTAACTAGAGTTACAAAATAGACTCTTCTAGAGTATTTTATATCACAAACACATGGCTAGCCCCTTTTCCATGAATAATGGGGGCTGATGCGGCATCCTCTTGAACTATAGGTGTGAAAACAGGAAGGTTAACTTCTGAGTGGCATAAATTGTGCATACGAACTTCGATTGATGTGATTCTTGCGTTGTTGGAAAGGTATTTGTGTGTATAATAACATGAAAAGTTGTGGCACTAAAGTGGAAAGTTTTTTACCCCCAAAAAGCGTCATCTGATGCCTCAAAAAACTCTCGAAAGGTTTCAGACCTCATTTCGACAAACTTGGTCCCGCTGGTAATAACGGTCTCGTGAGTTGATTCCTCCACTTTTTCCACTCCAAATGCATCGATATGGATGAAAAAAAATATAATGATCTAATTCGGACCACACGTCCCCATTTTAGGAGGATTTTGGTCCCCAAAATCTTTTACTTAATGAGGTGAGGAAATTTTTCCTCCACCTTCTCTCTAGTGTACCATTTAGCTTTGCCTAGAAGTTGTCCCTTCAACCCAATTTGCCAAAGGTCATGTTGTCTCTGTCTTGTAGTTCTTCTACAAAACTATATCTTTGGTCAAATCTACCTGAGTGTCTAGTTCCAAATCCTCCAGAAAAGATAGGACATGTTCCTCTTCCTTATCTAGTATGGATGGCTCATAGAGTTTCAAATTATCTACATTTATAACTGAATAAATGTGCATATATGGTGGTAAACTAAGTCAATGGGCATTATCACCAACCTTTTCCATTATTTCAAAGGGACCATAGCTTAGATCCTTTATTTTCTTACTAGGAACCTGAAACCTCTCCTCGTTCAATTGTAGCCATACTCTGTCTCCCACCTTGAATGATTTCTTTGTTCTGTGTTGATCATGCTTGACATTATGCTTCTCCTGTAACTTCTACAGTGTTTCTTGTACCTGTAAATGGATCTTCCTGATCTTCTCTATAAATTTTTCAGCCCTCAAAGCATCTCCTGTAATATCTTCCCTCACTCCTCCTTGTTTCCCATATGTAATATACAAAGGTGAAGGTGGAAAATATCCAAAACAAGTCTCAAATGGGGACTTTCCTATAGAAGTATGGACTGCTTTATTATAAGAATGTTGTATATATACCAAATTTTCATCTGAGGTCTTTGGATGCTTCTCGTTATATCCCCTTAGAAGATGCACCAAAGTCCTGTTGACTACTTCTATCTACCCATCTATCTGTGGATAGAATGTTGTAGATCTCTTCAACTTTATGTCCATATTCTCCCACAATGTAGTCTAGAATGCACTGAGAAATCTTGTTTCCATGTTTGAAATGATGCTCCTTGGTATCCCAAAGTGCACCGAAACCTATCCAAAGAACAATTTTTCTACTTCTTGTTTGATGATGGTCTTTTTACAAGACACAAAAACACACATCTTGTTGAATTTGTCAACTACCACGAACAGATAGTCATGTCCCTTCCTAGTTGCTAGTAAACCTCCCATAAAGTCTATGGAAATTCTTTCCCAAGGATGAGTAGGTACAGGTAATGGATGATATAGACCCTATTTCCTATTTCTAGGATTGATGGTACAACCAAGCATGCATCCTCTTATGAACCTAGCTACCTGCTCTTGTATCTTGGGCTAATACACATACCTCTGCAAGTTAGCCATGGTCTTCCTTATACCAAAGTGCCTTGCAACCTTGGAGTTGTGAGCCTCTCTAATCACCTACAAACGCTCAACTTTAGGAACACATAGCTTATCCAGATTGTGGAGCAATGCATCTTGGAGATGGTAGTCAATGGTTTTGTCGCCATCATGCACACGAATTTGATTCTACAACTATTGATACACCTCCTTGAATTCCTCATCTTTAGAATATGCCTCTCTATATGCATCATGGGTGAATGGATACGTGTGCATAAGATTCCCCAAATTTGTAATATTTGATGTGGCTGGCCTTGAAAGCATATCAACCAATTTTTCTGTGTTTCCCTTCTTATAGTTTATCTCCAAATGAAATTGTTGTAAAAAACCCATCCACTTGTAATGTGTGGCCTGTTGTAGATTACTTTGGGCCTACAAGTACTGTAACGGTTGGTTATATGTGTGGATTACTGTCTCCTTTCCGATCAGATAGTTCTTCAACTTCTTCATAGCTTGTAGCATGACATAGAGCTCCTTATCGTAGGTATGGTAGTTAAGAACTGCCCCACGAAAAACTTCATAATGGTAACATACATGACTTCCTCCCTACATCAAGACAGCTCCTATAGCATACCCACTTGCATCTGTCTCCACTTCAAAGGGTCACTACAAGTTTGGTAATGCCAGAATTGGTGTTTAGTTGATCTTCTTCTTTAGCTCCTCTAAAGCCTTTTGCTGACCATTTCCCCACTAGAGACTCTTTCCACTTACTGTTATGGCATGGAGCGATGTTGCTACCACTAAAAATTGTTGGAAAATGTAATTAGGTTCGGTATTTATTAATGTATTTGAGTCATCATGTAATGTACTTGTCAAAATAATAATAATAATAATAATAATAATTATTATTATTATTATTATGACTTATTAAAGCATGGGTTTCATGCTTGGGTCATCATTTTTTAGGTCAAAGTCCCCATTGAGTACTTCTAGGATTTATTCTGAGTTAATAGAGTCATTTTACTTTTAAAGAGACCCTTCTTGGGCTTTTGAATCATGTAAAAAGGTTAAGTATTGAGTCAAATATGAATTATGTTGTCTCCACACCAAGTCGGCCTTAAGATTATCAAGTCATCCTCAAAGAGGATTATTCGACCTCACCAAAGGACTATAAATGAAGCAATTTAAATTGCATTTTAAGCACACTCTGTTATAGGTATATTTGGGCACATCACTCCTGACAATCAGATCAGTGTAAACAGGGTCTATCAAACCCTAATTTAGTTGCTACATGCCACCTCATTGAGTGCTTTCATCCATGAGAGTTTCCTAACTTCAAACCCTATTGAAGTGCTTCCTTGGGTCACCAACGCACTCCTGGTCAGGGGTAAGTGCTCTTCCGAGCAAGTAGCCCCATTGAAGGATGCATTGTAGAGCACCTAAGCCCACTCAAGACTGCATTGGGAAAGAATCCTCAAAATGTTCATTAGATCCTGAGTATATTCCTATTTTCTAGAGCCTTCTAGAAGGAACCCAACTCCTATCTTATCAAGATGAGCTTGACTTAGGATAGCCTTGGATCATCTAATCATCTATCCTCTCATCCATTTGAACATGGAAACTAATCATCCAATTATGGAAAACCATTCAATGCCATATTAATGAAAAAACCACTTGTATTCATATATAAATTGGCCTCCCATCATAGAGCCAAAAGGAGCTTGGATATTATAGAGAAATATTGTTGGTTTAGAGACTTGAAATCATTGTCAAGTAATGTTATGTTGTTGGATTGATGTTGCTATTGGTGTGATAAGGGCTTGGAATAAGTTGGATACTGACACGAGATGGAACCACATTGGGTGTAACTTCTCCTTCTATTAATCAATAAAGTTGTTTGTTCCTTTTCCAATACTTTTGTATATATCTATGATGAATATATGTTCAAATGTTGTCGATTCCATTTGTTTACAATAAATATATCATATGCTTTGATTGTTGTCATCTTCTGTTTATATTGGCAGGTACCAATTAAGCGAATTTGGTTTGAGCAGGAGCGATAGCAGCAACTCAAAGGAGATCAAAGGAAGCGAAGGATCACCAGTAGGTTCCTTTATCTTACATGTTTATTGTAGGAAAAGGTTAAACATCTTTACTTCAGTTGTTCTAAGTGTAACTACCCACTTAGGGAAGATATAGTTATCCATAGGTATAAATTCCGTATAACAAATTGGCGACCATACTAGGGACGACCATTGTTCCTAGTAGTTATCCCTTGTCTTAGTAGCATCAGTAGACTTTGCTTGAGTTCATTTACCCACATTCAGTCATTTTGAAGCTTGTTTGGTCAACATGTGTGCTTATTTGTGTGTTGATAGTGCTCTCTAACATCAATGCACTGTTGTTCTTGACCCAGTGCTCTGCAGAGCAGACTTAGCCTAGAGACAATGCTATGCAACGCATTATCTCCCACTCAGGGCTGCGTTGGTCCCTATCAAGCCAAAAACCCGTCGTTTTGCTTAATTTTTTTCCAAACTGTTTCACATCTTGTTTGTTGAATGGTCAATGTTTCTCTATCCCTGAAGTCCAAATTAGAATTTCTTTTCCATGCCCACTTTGGCTTTGTTTGTTCAATGTTTCTTTATGTTTTCTTTATCATTGTCGAATCAATCCCAAAGTTAGCTTACATTTATTAGTATTTAATTTTCTGAAAAAGAATTGTCGTAAAATCTTCATTTATTCGAAAAAGAAGTGTCTTAAAGTGTTTATTTCTCGTGAAAAGCATTGATTGATCGTTTGTGCATTTAGTTTCTTTATGTTCATATAAACATTAAAGGAATGAAAATAAAAACTTGCACAATGCATTTAGAATTTTGTGTGTGCTTGTAGGAATAGTATATGGAAAGTTGCATTAGATGTGCTCTATGCTCTTTGTTTAAAGATTATGATTGCTCTATCCCTTTTAGTTACGGTTTTCATTGTTTAAATCAAATGAAAAGAATGTTTCCCATATTAGTTGCATTCTAGGAGTTTCAGAAACATCACGCAAAGAACCTGAAAGGCAAAATTTTAAACAAGATCAATTAAATTTTATCTCAATTAACCTAATGGAGCATTGCAACTTAACGCATAATATTTAGAGTTCTAGGCTAGAGACATGTTCCGGCATCATTAAACATAGCAGCTGTCGCTAATGGTCTGCAATACATTTCAAGTGTGATACCTCATTCCACGTACGTAAGTATATCATAGCTCCTCCACGTACTTTTGGGTATATCAAGTGGTGTTATAGTATGAAAAGTATAAGGGAATGCTCTCACTGCGCGGTTTCGCATTAGACAACGCTAACATGGATTGGACCTCCGTGTGCTTTTGGGTATATTTTGGAGGACTACATTAGGTCGCTATCCATCCATAGGTAACTGATTCAGCCACCTTGTATACTGTGATACACCAAAAACAACATTCAAGAAGATTACCTGCATGTATGTTAAGTCCTTGGCTCCTCCGAGGCAGTATATTGCAGTTCACAGTTACTTGGTAATTGTTTTGCCTAGATTACCCTCTCTTTGTTTATTCCTTTTCATAATAAAATCAATCAACAATTGTGGAAGAAAATCAACCTTTACCCCATCATTCGCATAGGACAGCAAGTAAACTGCCTTCATTGCCTGAAGCTACACCTAGTCGGCGAAAGTGGTCTCATTTAACTGAGTCCGGTACACCACAAACTTGTGGCTCTTCATCTTATTTACCAGAGTCACCTATACCAATACATACTGTGATTCCAATTACTCCTACTATTACTAGTTTATCTGCTACTGAAGTGGAACCTTTACAATTACCTGAGGACACTGAAAGTGAACTTAACAGTAACTGAAGTTGTCCAACAAGAAGTTGATCCTCAATCCAAAGTTATTCAACAAGAAATTACTTCTGAACTTGAATTTGTTCAACTAGAAGTTAATCCCGAACCTATCATAGTTCAACAAGAAGTTAATTCTGAATGAGAAGTTGTTCAAGAAATTCATCCTAAACATGTTGTTCTTTTACCAGAACACTTGGATCCTGAAGTTGAACAACTAGAAGTTGTTCCCGTACTGGAAGATGATCGACTGGTTTATTCTCAGACATTTGTAACTATTAAGACTTCTCCTTTACCGCAAAGTCAAACACCATAAATTTATTATGGACCTAACGATGAAATCCTTCCACCCGGTTTGATTGCTATTGAAGAAGAATTTGAAGAAGAAACTTCACCTAGAACTCCAACTCATTTTGGACCAGGGCTTTATCTTTATCTTGCTTTTCCTCGGCTAACTTATACTTCTCCTCTTGATCCTATTTACTTTCAAACACCCGTAGATTCATTAGGACATTTATTGGGTCATTTGACTATGGTTGAAACAACATCCCAGACTATATCATCTGTTACCGTTGTGATAGCATCTATTGTCGCTACTTCTTCGATGTTTACCATAACTCCTGAGTCACATATGTATGGTGGTTCATCCATCCATCCCACAAGGTTACCAATCATTTTCTGGAACTCATTCTAGTGTTTCTTCTAGTCTATTATCTTCACCCATGTCATCCATAGGAATTTTACCTGGTTCTTCACTTACAGATACCGAACAGTTTGATCCATCAAGTCAATATCAAGCTAGTCCATCTAGTTACCATCTAATGTATCCACTTAACACTGGATTACCTCCATATGGAGAACAATATGCCCAATATGCTTATTCTCCATACTTTGGGGGGGAACCATATGGCAGTATACCATCATCTTTAGGTCCAACTTATTCTGGAATGATTTTTTGTGAATGGAAGCCTGCAATGCCTGTTCAACCAAGGCTTGTGTATTCATCACAACCAATACAACATGTTTCATCCATACCTACTACACATGTTGTTACAACTTTACCACAGTCGCAAGCTTAGTTGATTGTATCTCAACCTTTGCAAGCTGGTCCTTCAACCTCTTACCCTCAAGTTTTAGGTCTATAGACTCAGTCTTCTCAGGCCATTTTACAACAACTATTTGTGTCTGGAATCCAACAACCTCAAGCCAGTTTACCATTAATTGGGATGACTTAGACTTATACTGGTCCAATTTATCCACAACCTGGTCAAACTTATACTGGTGAGCAAAAATTGTTGTATCAACAACCGTGGCAACCAAAATACCAATAATAGTAATTCCAACAGTACCAAATTTATCCTAGACTTGGTCAACAAGCCTATGTTGGGTTTGGTAAACATCAAGCTTACCTAAGTTCTAGTCAACAAGCCTATGTTGGCTTTGATCAACATCAAATTTATCCTGGTTCCCAACAAAAACCTTATACTGGATATGCTCCATAAACCTACCCCTATCAAGGTTACCATCTTCATATTCCTTATGTCGGTATCCAAAGGCCTATTTCCTAGGCAATTCCATCTTTACCCCGGTTACGCTCAACCCAACCTAAACTGACACTTGCCTTTTGTCGCAACACTTGAACTACCAAATTTAAATTAGCTTACCAATGATCCCATTCTTTATTCAACTTGGTGGCTGGTGATTCCACATAAATTTCCCTCTGATATTTCTAAGTTCAATGGAAACCCCAGAGAAGATCCGTCCAATCACGTTATGACTTTTCATTTATGGTGTTCATCCAACTCCTTAAATGATGATTCAGTAAGACTATGTCTTTTCCAGTGAACGCTCACTAGTCCAGCTGCAAAGTGGTATATTGAATTACCACGAGCTTCATTTGACAACTTCACAGCCTTAGCCACTACATTTTTAACCCATTTCTAGTTACCCATCAAATATGAAACTGGAACGAAACTGTTGACCAACTTTAAATAGACCAATGCTACTCACATTTCTGATCATATTCATGAGTGGCGTCGTTGTTGTCGAATGGTCAAAACTTTTGTTCTTGATCAGCTTTTAGCTGAGTGTTTTATTAAATCCTTATTTCCATCTATCACTGAGGATGTGGCTAAATGAGGAGTTGTTACTAAAGAGCAAGTAATTACTTGTTCCCAATACTTAGACTTGATTTACACCCAATTTGGCACGCTCTATGGTAAGATTCCAAATGCACCTAGACCAGCTTTTACTGTGTTAATCTAGGTTGTCATTGATGTCAATATGGCAATATTCTAGACAGTAAACAATGATGTGAAGCCAAGTAGAGCAGATCCATGAAGCAACAGGAGTATATCAATATGGCAATATTCTAGGATACTAAATGATGATATGAAGCCGAGGAGAAGCAGAGTAGATCCAAGAAGAAACAGGAGAAAGAAGCCAAGGAGCAAGGCCATCAAGAAAGCCAAGCCATGAGTAAGAGTGTGTTAACGGAGGAGTTAACAAAGGAGGCATATCAAAGCTATCAGTTATACTTAAGAGTATTGCAAAGTATTAGAGGAGTTAACACATCAAAGGAGTATTGCAGAATTTCAAAGCAAGAGAGGCATATCGGAAAAGATATCAGAAGCCATCAAGGTATGAAGGTATCAGAGAAGTTCATTGAAAAACATTGCAAAGCCAAAGGAAGACCTATTGGAGCAAGAGGAGCCATATCGGGAGCATCGCATGTATTATATGCTCAAGAAGTCCCGCAAAGAGGAAGAATTCATCAAAAGAGAAGGAACAAAGAGGAACACGCATCAAGAGGAGAAGCCAGTGGAAGAGCAATTAACAGAGGAGCCATATCATGAGATATTGGAGGAATATCAGAGAAGAGCTATTGGAGCAGTGCATTGGAAGCCATCGCGGAGTCATATCAGACCAAAAAAGAGCAGAGGAGTATATATCGAGTTAAAGTATATAACCACATATATCGGGTTAAAGTTAAAGTGAATGCACGTGGTTATATTCCAAAAGGCATATTTGTAACAATGGTAGTGGTTTTCGAGTGGACTCTAGGTGGTAAGTGATATTTAGAGGAGAGCGCTCGATTCTATTAACTGAGCGACACGTAGCACGAGGGTAGAGAGAGAAAACCGCTTTATCGGGTGGGTATTCTCCATGCTATTTATCCACCCAAAATATCTAATAGCCATTGGATCTAGCGCGAGTTAATCTACGGTGGAGAATGAGCTTGATAAAAGTAAGCATCAATAAATGTGCTAAGGCTATGGAAAAGTGAAAAATGCAAGTTCCCTTGTGTTTGTGTATATTCCCATTATATAAGGGTTGTAATAGAATTAAAGGGGATAAAGGGTTATTGGGTTAAGTCCACACTAACCAAAGTTAAGAACGGAGGAGTATATATATATTATATAGATGCGATACAATACATGTGCTTGAGGATTCCATTGTAATACACTTTAAAGTTACATCACATCCGCCATATTGCATGCCTCTTTAAAGCCTTGCCACATTAAAATGTCGATTGCAATATAATTGCGGACCCGACTACACCATTGCAATATGATTTAATATATTATCACATCTGCCTATTGAAACTCTCATAGCACAAGTTAAAAAGGGTTGTCACCCCCGAAACCCCCGATTGCGATAATATATGCGGACCCGCGGCTCCATTATAAACCACCCTAATGTAATATTGCATCCGTTGTGTCATTGTTCTCTAAGGGATGTTAAATCTGTGGATTGCGATGGAGCTATGGACCCGATGGAGTTATTAACAATAGTTTATAATCATATCGCATCCAGTAGGGGAAATCAGTAATCGTCCATCGGCGATGTTATATACATGACTTATAAAATACCTCCTGAAAGTTGTGATTGTGATTGCAATTGTGACGTGGCGTGTGGGACCTCCATGTTGGTACAGTCTCTCCAATGAAATCCTCTGTAAATAATGAAGTCTAATGTATGAATATTATTAAATGAAAAAGGACCTCTCTGATATTTTTTAATAAGCAACAATTCTTTGTATTTCAACCTCTCTTCCTCCTGAACATGTCCTGTGAGTATTAGAACACTCGAATAGATAGAGGAAGCCATGTATCGGGAAGCCAAAGTTTCAAGCAAGCATAGATGGTCAAGCGAGCGCAGAGGAAGCTAAAGCAACCAGAGGAGGGAAGCCAGAAGATTGAGTGAGCATTGAGGAAGCCGAAGATCAAGCGAGCGAAAGGGAAGCCAAAGGTTAGGCGTATCAAGATAAGAAAATAGAGAATTGTCTTTATGCAGTTGTTGTTGGCGAACTAGAAGAAAGGAGTAAGCCGTAGGTCTAGCAGAACAGAAAAGGGTTGAAGTTCCAGTAGGATAGAAGGAAGATGAAGGTCCAACAGGATAGGAGGCAGTCGAAGGACGAGCAACTCAGTTGATCGTGTTACCCTATGAAGGACTCAGACCTGTGATGAATTAATCAGGTACATAATGCATTCTAAAGAACAATTCTATGATATAATAAATAAAGTTTTATCTGACATCATTTGAAGGGAGAAGTAGCTAACAGAGAAGCAGTCACATCTGAAGCATTTACTGTGACAGTTAGAACAGAGGCTTGAAACAGAGAGTTGGCTCTTATGCAGAGCTTAGTGCAGCTAATAGCAAACTCACTAACACTGTGTAGAGACATTATCAGAGATCATGATGGATATTTGATATCATCATGAGATAAAATTTTTAGACTCTGTGTGGACAGTATGAAGAGTTGTATAGACTTCTTCATAAGAAGACTAGTTGTCATTGATGTTGTAGCATGGAGACTACAATGAAGTTGTAAACAAAAAAAATTCAGTAAAGAAGAGTTTTGGGAGCAGAACATTACTATCAAACATGCCTTGACAAGATTGGGTCGGAGCCCTTGGGTTTGGTGCCTCAGAAGTTGGAAGGATTGGTGTTTTTGGATTTGGTGCTCCTATATCCAAGGTTGGTGCCTTGACAGCAGACGGTTGGAGCCCTTGAGGTTGGTGCCTCAGAATCGGAAGGATTGGTGCCTTGGGAGTTGGTGCTCCTAAGTCCAAGGTTGGTGTCTTGACAAAATAGAGTTGGTGCTCTAGAGGTTGAAGCCTCACAAAAGTCCAAGTTGGTGCTTGGCAATAGATTTGAATCATATTTATTTGTATCTATTTTATTGCAAATATTATATTAATAAAAACATCTATTCTTGTTGTTCATCTTGTGTTCTAAATATAAATGTTTTAACTAGTAAAATAACAATTGAAAAGAAATTTTGATTCACCCCCCCCAAGTATTTCCAACAATTGGTATTAGAGCCAGTACCTTCATTCAAAACCTAACAGCTTGAAGGTTTATCTTTAGAACACAAATGGCGAAGTCAAGGAAGAAAGACTCCAATCCTCCTAAGGATGTGACTCCCTCTACCACTAAAATAGAAGACAATCAATTTGAGGAGGCTCCATGGTTCAATGGGAATTTTAATATATGGGAAGAAAGAATGAGGAATTTCTTAAAGACTCAAGGCATTGAAATCTAGAAACTAGTAATTGTTGATAGCATGATGGATGGAGAATCCAAGGAGTACAATGAAAAAGCAATGAAGGCAATCTTGAATTGGCTACCTAATTCTATAAAGAACAATTTAGGAAAATGTTCATCAACAAAGGGTATATGGGACAAACTTCATGACCTTCACTAAAAAGGAGCATTGACCATGACCATCAGTCAAGAAGATGATGGAAATCAAGAAGAAAATCCAGAACCCATCATAGAAGCTGAAAATGAGAATGATGACATCAAGGCTAAAGAAGATCTAGAAGATGAAGAGAATGAAAAAGATTTTGTAGAATATCTCCTCGCTCAAGTTACAGCTGTCAAGGAAGAGATTATCAATTTGAAAAAGGAAAACAAGGAACTTAAGAAGAAATCACTAGCTGGTGACCAAGACCAAACAAGGAAGAAATTTGACCTTGTCCAGCTTCAAATACAAGAAAGGGATGAAGATCTTGTCAAGCTTAAGAAGGAATTTCATCAAAGCAAAAGAAAGCAACATGAAGAAGTCATATCCATGACAAATCAATTGGATAAAGCAAATAAATGGGAAGATACCTTGTCAAGTCAACTTGAACAAAGGCACAATAGCTTGAAAAAACTTGAAGAAGAGATTGGTCAGTACAAGGTAGAGGTCTCCTCTCTCAAATATCAACTACAAGAAGCAAGAAATTTAGCACAAGGAGCTGAGAAGACAATGGAAGCCTTGGAAATCATAGAATAACATGTTGATGAAGCAAAAAAGGAGAGAAACACCATGATATGTCAACTAAAAGAAAAGGATGAAGAAATTTTCAAATTAAAATCTAACATCAAACTTCTCAAGGCCGAAACATGTAAAGCTACAACGATTCAAGAAGAAAAGGAGAGCAGTCTAGCAAAGGAAAATGAAGGAATCTTCAAAATGAAGTCAGATATCATCTCCCTTAAAATAGAAGCAAATGAAGCTGCTCATATCAAGGAAGAAACTAAGAAACAACTTGCTAATAAGAATAATGAGTGTGAAAGATTGGAAGAAGAGATTGTCTTCCTCAGGAAAAAGGTTGAAGGGATGAACAAAACCTTGAAGAGCTCTCAAGCATTGGATGACATGCTCAGCCATGAAATATGTCCATTTGATAAATCAGTTCTTGGGTATGCAGGTGAATCCTCAAACAAGAATGATAATGCTTCAAACAAAAGGAATGTCAAGAAGCCAGAAAGAAATGGTGATGCTCCCAGTTCTAGCAAAGGCAAGGAGAAAAATCAAGGCAACAATGGAAGAAATCCTACTCCAAGAAGAAATGTAGATAATGTCAAGGATGCTAGAAGCAATGGTTATCATCAAAGGATCTAAAGACAGAAATATTTCAGAAGTACATCAAGGAAATCTCCATCTCCCAGGTACCAAAGTTTATTTCTTGGTTATTGTTATTCTTGTACAAACTTTGGTAACATGGCAAAAGATTGTAAAGCATATCATAAAGATAGGTGTTATGGTCCCCAACCATATCATAAAGATAGATATTATGGTCCCCAACAATCTCCAAGGAACAATTTTGCAGGAAGAAATCATGAATTCTTATTCATGAACAATGTAGAATGCTTCAAGTGGCATAACATTGGTCATATGGCACGTGATTGTAACTTAACTTGGGCTCTTACACAAGCTAGAACCATGCAAAAGAAGAAAGTTACACAAATATGGAAAAGGAAGCAAATACAATCCGAAAGTCCCTTGAACTCTCCAACCAACAACACATGTTGTTGACCTGATCTTTGACAATTTGAGCATTTGATAGGAAGACTCTGCCAAAAGAGATGATGTATACAGTCAGGGGGAGCCTGTGATTCTTGATCATTATTGCAGAAACATTGAAGTGAAGAATATTTAAGCATTGTTGAAGCCATGATAAATTAGTTCTAAGACATGAAGAGGGGATAATGTGCTAGTTGCAGCAATCCATCTATCTTGAGTAAAAAGAAGAGCACTATGACAGGGGGAGTAACAAACCCATGAAGATCTACTATTCATGAAGAAGAGTAGCAGTTCGACAAGGGGAGTCCTTGTGCACTCCTTTGCCATTGATGTCAAAGGGGGAGAGAAGAAGAATATTGCCATCAATAACAAAGGGGGAGATTGTTAATATAGGTTGTCATTGATGTCAATAGGGCAATATTCTGTACAGTAAACAATGATATGAAGCCAAGTAGAGCAGATCCATGAAGTAATAGGAGTATATCAATATGGAAATATTCTAGGATACTAAATGATGATATGAAGCCAAGGAGAAGCAGAGTAGATCCATGAAGAAATAGGAGAAAGAAGCCAAGGAGCAAGGCCATCAAGAAAGCCAAGCCATGAGTAAGAGTTTGTTAATGGAGGAGTTAACAAAGGAGGCATATAAAAGCTATCACTTATGCTTAAGAGTATTGCAGAGTATCAGAGGATTTAACACATCAGAGGAGTATTGCAGAATATCAAAGCAAGAGAGGCATATCAGAAAAGATATCAGAATCCATCAAGGTATGAAGGTATCAGAGAAGTTCATTGAAAAATATTGCAGTGCCAAAGGAAGACCTATTGGAGCAAGAGGAGCCATATCAAGAGCATCGCATGTATTATATGCCCAAGAAGTCCTGCAAAGAGGAAGAAGTCATCAAAAGAGAAGGAACAAAGACGAACACGCATCAGGAGGAGAAGCTAGTGGAAGAGCAGTTAACAAAGGAGCCATATCATGCAATATCGGAGGAATATCAGAGAAGAGCTATTGGATCAGTGCATCGGAAGCTATCATGGAGTCATATCGTACCAGAAAAGAGCGAAGGAGTATATATCGGGTTAAAGTATATAACCACATATATCGGGTTAAAGTATATAATATCGAGTTAAAGTCAAAGTGAATGCACGTGGTTATATTCCAGAAGGCGGATTTGTAACAACAACAGTGGTTTTCAGGCAGACGCTAGGTAGTAAGTGGTATTTAGAGGAAAGCACCTGATTCCATTAACCAAGTGACATGTAGCACGAGGGTTGAGAGAGAAAACCGCTTTATCGGGCAGGTATTTTCCATGCTATTTGTCCACCTGAAATCTCTGATAGTCGTTGGATCTAACGCGAGTTAATCTATGGTGGATAATGAGCCTGATAAAGGTAAGCATCGATAAACATGCCAAGGCTATGGAAAAGTTGAAAATGCAAGTTCCCGTGTGTTTGTGTATATTCCCATTATACGAGGGTTATAATAGAATTAAAGGGGATAAAGGGTTATGGGTTAAGTCTGCATTAACCAAAGTTAAGAATGGAGGAGTATATATATATATTATATAGATGTGATACAATACACGTGCCTGAGGTTTCGATTGTAATACACTATAAAGTTACATCGCATCCGCCATATCGCAAGCCTCTTTAAAGCCTTGCCATATTAAAATTCCGATTGCGATATAATTGCAGACCTGACTACACCATTGCAATATTATTTAATATATTATCACATCTACCTATTAGAACTCTCATAGCGCAAGTTATAAAGGGTTGTCACCCCCTGAAACCTCCAATTTCGATAATATATGCGGACCCGCGGCTCCATTATAAACCGCCCTAATGTAATATCGCATCCGTTGTGTCGCTAATATCTAAGGATGTTAAATCTTTTTATTGTGATGGAGCTATGGACCCAACGGAGTTATTAACAATAGTTTATAATCATATCACATCCAGTAGGGGCAATCGGTAATCGGCCATCGGCGATGTTATAGACATGACTTATAAAAGACCTCCTGAAAGTTGCGATTGCGATTATGGTTGTGATGTGGAATGTGGGACATATCTATTGGTATAGTCTCTCCAATGAAATCCTCTGTAAATAATGAAGTCTAATGTATGAATTGTTAACACCCAGGTTGTTCCCTTTGACTCCCAAGGGAATACGGCTAGGGTAACCACTAACCAAGCTTTGGTTTATAGTTTCTAGCCAAACTGCAATCAGAGAGGGCTCTCTCTTTAAGATTTATCTCTGTCTTGTGAAGATTTTAGGCTAGTTATGAGTTCAGCTTTTGCTTAAGGTTTTGGTTGTGAACTGTTGATTGAGAAGGGCATGAAATGTTTGAGGGAATTTTAGTCCATTGGGCATATGGGGTCAGAAATTGAGTAGGTCCTGATGTTTGTGATGGAGAAAGGATTTACTGCAGAGCTAGATAGCTATTCATGATACAAATTTTGGTTTATAAATGAAATAGAGTGAAATGGAAACTTATACATAGTGTGACTGTAGGTTGAGAAAGGTCGTTTCTATTCAGTAGCATCTAAGAATTACTGCACAGAAACTGTTAAAGATTTATAGGAAGTTGGAGCATTTAAAAATTCCAATTTAGCAGATAAACCTGAAGAAAACATTTATAGCAGGGAAAGATTGAATTGAGGGTGTCTCCATGGACAAATCCTGAGTTATTCTTCTTCTTTCTTGTTAAGATTAGACCACATACAAGAGAAATGAAATAAACAAAATTAAACACAGACAAAGATAGAGAAACTTATTGTATCAAGCTATAGCACTAGAGTTTTGCAGCATTCAATGGTTCCAACACAGTATACATTAGAAAAGACAATCTCTGAAATCCCAAAAGCTCTTTTGTATTATCTCTCCAAAAATACAGCCGAGTTCTCTTTCTGAACAAGTAACAACAACCCCTGCAAGCTTATGCGAGGGGGAATATATACAACCGGTTCTACAAAATATCTGAACCGCTGAGTCACTATGATAATTAAATACGCTCACAAACTATACAAAATAGCAGATAAAGAAGTTATTACTGCTCTTAAATACAAAATGAATGCTCTTTAATCTTGTCAGAAGTCTTTTTGACCTTTGGAGGCCACTGAGTCGGTTGAGCGTTCTGCATAAATGCTGAATGATGTGTTTTTATGGCTTTGTCATGTTGTAGCTTTCTCAACCCTGTCATCTGTAACTGTCAGTGCTGCTTTAGTGGCCGGATCTTTCTACTGAGTTGGCTCAGTCCATCTTTTTTCAGTCATGCTGGATGCATCAAATTTTCTGAACATGATGATTTATGTTTTTTGATGAAAAAATTTGATGAAAGGCCCTTGATTACAGTATCAACTGTTTCATTTTGGTCCACCATTCCTGAGTGGGCAATTGATGTCTCAAAATTGCATCTAAGGTCTCATCTGCCTCTGTATATTTGTAGAAGTTTGGAGGCACTTCAAACAAATGCTTGATCTCATTCATAATAAAAAAATAAATTCTCTACTCTGTCATAGAGACTTTGCCCAGATGCTGGCCCTGTTTCTTCTAAAGTGCTTGGTCTTACAGTGATCTGATTTGTAGCAAATGTGTTGACCCTCTTTGCATAGTTCTCATGTGAAAGTAGCCTTCCTGCGCTGTTCAGTAAGCCAGGAAGACCTCTGCCTTGTAGTGCTGCAAACTCGTCCATGAACCTGTTTACTTCTGTCTGCATGTCCTGGCTTCTCCTTTCCAGTGTTTGTACCAGGCTTCTTAATGTAAGGACCCTCTTTATCAGCAAAATGGTTTCAGTCCTGTTGGGAATTCCCATTGCTGCCAGCTGAGGACCTGTACGGTTATTGAGCACATTAATCATTCTATTGGCTACCTCAGGCATGTTGCCTAGAGATGCCCTTGCTCTCTAGACTTCTCTGTGTGCTTTGCCTATGAGCTCCATTTGCTCATGAATAGTCTCGATGTACTGCCATTGATCTGTGATTGATTGGCCAATGTTGGCCCATAAAACTGTCTTAAGCTCAGCCACCACTTTGTCAAGGGTGAGCTCCTTCTCCAGCTCCTTTATCTTCTCCTTAAGGGCCTTTATTTCCCTTCCTTTTTCTGCCACATTTTGCTTTGACTTGTCATATTTTTCATTGAGCTTAGCCAAATTCTCCCTGGCTTCATTTAATTCTGCCATTTGGGCTTCTAAGGCCTGAATTTCATTCTTCAGTTTCTGCATATCAAGGCTTGGAGCCTGCTCTGTTGTTGGTGCTGGTGGTGATGTGGATGGTGCTACCTGAGCTGTCTGTTCTATAGGAGGAGCACTAGTTTGAGGGGGTTCCTCAAGGTTGATTATTTGTGGAGGAGGCTGAGATGTTTTGCCTACTTCCCTCTGTTGTAGGGCTGCCTACAGTGCTGCCTCTGATTCTCCCAATTTCTCCTGTGTCTGGATCAGCTATTTGTATAATGATACTAGCATAGCTACTGCATCTTGGTCATGTCTCAGCTGGGCAACCTCTTCTGTTTGTGGGTGAATGGTTGCTGGGATCTTAACCATTTTCCTTAGTGCTGCCATATCTGCATCTCTTAGTTTCAGCAGCGCTTGTACAGCCTTGATGTCCTTGGGATCATGCCCAAGTTCTATGATGATATCCTCCAATGCTTTGATTCGGTTGTCCTTTGCCTGGGAGGATGCTTTCTCCAACTCAAGTTGGGCAGCTGTGTTGTTTAGGCTATTTTCCAGCCTAAGATTTACCAATGTTTTGTCTGCAAGAGTGGCATACACCATCTCACCCGTTTGCTTGTGCAATTCAATCTGATCCATAGGGTGGATGTCCTTTGCAAGGACCTCAAGGTTGGTCCTTATGTAGTCTGCAGCTGACTGTGGCTGCTGCATGGTTGGCATAAAATGACTCATTACCATTTTGCCCTCATGTACATCATATGCAGACATTAACCTCTGTTGGTTTGTAGGAGCCATTTTCAACAAGTGATTGTAGAGCTGTATCTTGAGTGGCTCATTCCTTCTTTTGATATCAACGAATTGTTGTTTGATGCCTGCTTCAGCTCCCCTTTGGTGGCTTGAGGAGCTGACTTCTCCTCCAACTGTCCTTTCATGTTCCTGGTGAAAGGAACTTGCAAATGCTTCCATGCTTGGTGGGCCCATGCCCAAAGATTGCCCAATAGGCATTTCTTCCTCAGAGGGGGGATTCATTTTGTGCCTTTTCTCCCCTTGACTTATGGATGTGGTGAGGGGAGTCTCCAGCGCTCTATCCCTCTTCTTTCCCTTTTCTTCTTTTTGTGGAGTTTGTAGTACTGAGGCCTCCACTGTCTTTTCTTGCCCGAGGGGCACATTCTCTTGAGCATGTTGCTCAGGGGATATTGGGGCTTCAGGTGTTTGTTCTTGCTGCTGTATTTGCTGCCCCTCTTTTTGCCCTTCTTCTTGCTGTTCTACCTGTTTTTCTGCTTGCTTTTCTGCCATAGGAGGTGGTTGTTCCTGCTCCATCTGCTTCTCTTTGCCTTTGCTGGGAGCCTGATAAGTAGCCTTGGCTGCTTCCTGATGTGCTGTTGAAGATGATGCAGCTGCTCCAAGCTGCCTTTGGTATGAAGAGGAAACCTGTCCACAAGTTTCCAAGTCAGCCTCCTTTTCAATATTCTTTGCTTCTCTTTGTAGCATTTTCTCTCTATTCATTGGCTCTTCTAGAGTGCCTTCTTCCCAACTTAATAAATTGGCATATTTCTCAATATGAGGCAATTTAATGTGAGCATAGCCACCCAATTTATGTTTTATCCTCCTGAGAGAAATGAAATGATTAGGGTCATAAGGTACCCATTTGAAACTAGTTTCTAATCGAAGGCCCTCTAGGATCATATCTGCTTCCTTCCATCCCTCCTCCCTTATGTTATAAAGAAAAGGGCCTAGCTGGTTCCTGGCTTTTAGCTGCACTTTCTTGTTTTTACTATGGAAATGGATTTGGTCTGCATTTCCAAACTGTCTGAAATATTCCAAGGAAAATAGTCTCATCGGGACATATCTTGGCAGCCTATAAGGGTTCAACTCACAGCCATATATTCTGATTACTGTATGGTGTTGGTAAAAGTACCAATCACCAATGTTGTAGGACTTAGAGAGATGGAGAATTCTTTGCATTTCCTCGGTTAATCTCGGAGGAGGAACACCAAATAACAAAGTCATAGCTGGATGAATGAACAGGTCTATGAATTCACAGTATGTGTATGGTGAATGGGAGGTGCAATGAAAAACTGAGGTCCAAAATACTACAGACCTTGGATTCCCCTGGGCATCAAGTTTCTTGAGGGGAATGGGGAAACTGTTTGGTTGATAAAATAGGAACAGATGATAGATGTATGAGGTGTATCTGAACACCTTTTCCCTTTCTAGATTCATCAGTTTCTCATGAATCTTGTTTGCAATATACTCAGCATAGTCATAGTGCACAGCAGGAGGCTTCCCAGGAGAAAATATGGACAGCATGGCCATTACGGTATCATCAACATCTTCAACTCCCTTGTACCCCAGGACATAACTGATCAAATCCACCAGCATCCTCCCCAAGTCATTGAGATATGGATGTCCAATAGGAGGTGTTCTCAGAGCTTCAGAGCTTGGCTGAATAAATAACTGATTAATCTTGATTATTTGGGCACTGGACAGGTTGCCCCCCTTCTTCAATAAATCTAACATGGAGAGAGGAGTCAATGGTCTTGCAGAATGAAAGTTGAGCATTTGATTTATGGCCTCAGGGGTGATATGGAACAATACTACACCTGATGCACTAAGGACAGCTCTTTGACAGGGATCATAGTTCTCCCGGCATCTATGGATCAGGTCTGGAAGGGCATTGACTTGAGGGAGGTTGTAAATGGGCAAGTTGGAGTCTCAAATCCCTAAAATATCAGCTCCACTGAGGTGTTGAGCTTTCAATTCATTTAGCATATGAATATTAAACTTAGAATTTATTGGGAACCAGTCTAACATCTGATAATCTATATCTCCTAGGGCCTTCCATTCTAACTCTCTTTATGGGGCATTCAGAGGTTGAATATTCAGGGCTATTGGTGTTTCCATGGTTAAGTAGTGCTATGACTTGTATTAGAACTGGTGTTACTAAACAGAGCAACACAGAGAGGTATCTCTGGAACAGAGGGGTGAATTGCAAAGGAACAGAGGGTAAATGGTAATGACAACAATTGAAATACTGCACAGAGGACCGATAGAGCAAATGGCAGGCCTGAAAATACTCTCTTCACGGTGAATTAGAGCAGCTGGGTCTTTGAGTTCGCGAATGCGCGAACTAACTGTGTTTTTAGGTAAATTTAGCTAAATGCAGGTTCTGCAGAGGAGTTTTCGACCCAACAATTGAAACTAGACACTGGTACCGAGGACTTTCTGGTAAATACAGTATTTTCTCAGTCTCTTTAAGCTAGCTTAGGACAATTATGGACAAAACCAGGCGCGGGGGAATGATTTCGATAAATACCTCTTGAATTGCCGGTAATAGTTACAAATGCAAGTGTAATGGACACGCCCACGGTCTTTGCAGCGATTTTTGCAGGTTGGCGATGGTTTGGTCGTAATGCGCATGCAGGGGGAGCAATAGTTGTTTTTACAAAAAGTGAGGAAAAACGCGATTTTCGGCGAAAATATGGACTTTTGGGTCATTGGCGCTTTTTTTGGATGACGTCAGCATGACGTCATCAGGTGGGGTCAGGTTCGGGTGACGTCAGCATGACGTCAACGGGTGACGTGGCAAGCTGTGAGTGGTCCACGGGGATGCGTAGCTGGCGGACATGTCGGAGCGCTGGCGGGTGGGGGCGCTGATGCGGCGGTGAGGTGGACTGACGTGGGCATGGCGTAGCAATGACGTGGGAGAGGCGGGACCAGCGGTAAACCAAAAGCGGTAAATGGTTTTTCTCGGACCGCTATTGATACGTTCACAGAATTGTCAGAGGGCGACCGGAGAGAATATGGGGGTGACGCGTGGCGGAGGCCTGACGTCACCCTCTGACAGTTTCTCGGGCGATAAAGGCAGTACATCGGGACCGACCCGATATGGATATGGGCCGTCGGATGAAGATCCCCGGATCCGACGGTTGACGGGTCATCAACTTGTCAGGGCGATACGGCAGCGGGCGGGAGAATAAAATAATATTTTTTGTGAAATGCGCGCCCGGCGGAAACTTTAGAAAAGTGGGTTTTCAAACTGTGTTACGGGCAAAATGATTTAAGCAAAGGTTTATTAACAAAGCCGGATTAAGGTTATTAATCCAAGCTGATCTTGGATTAATCCCTGGATTAATTTTTGGCGCTCTGTGGGTCGCGCTCAATGGTTTAGCGCTTAAACCATTCAAAACCAAACTTAGAGCTATAATGCTCGGGGAAGGGGATACATAGGTATTTTGGGGTTTTTTGTATAATTTTACATAGTAATAGGGGAATAGGGTGTATAGGGATTTACATAGTAAGAAGTTAGGGGTTAATATGAGTGGAAGAGGTGGATTGAAGAGTGGAAACACTAAGTCTTATATGAAATCAACTTAGTTTAGGAAGTAGATCAAAATGAAAAGAATTTTAGACAAGAAATGTGGCTTTTAAATAAACAAGAACCAACACAATACCTTGACTTCTTTCATGAACACAACTGGTGTAGGGATGTCAACAATGAATGTGAAGGGGGAAAATTAGGAAGTTAGACATGCCCCATTGAGTTGCTGCAGAATGATGGAGAAGAGGACCTTCTCTATCCTTTGATGTTTCCTTTATGTTAGACCAGCAAAATTCAATTGAAAGGAATGACATTTCTGCAACCCCATCTACCTACCCATCTATTTGCCTAGCATTTTTTGTTTCTTCATGGAGGGTGCACTTAGACTTGCAGACCCTTATGTGCCTCTTCTTTTCCTTTGGATTTTTCTTTTGATTTTCTATCTAGAACTACCCTTATTGCTTCCAAGGCCCCAGATTAAGCAGTTGGGAACCTTAATTCTCTACCTAACTATTGGTCTGCCAAGATTAAACAGTTTGGAAAGACTTCTTTCTCTATGCTACAACAGAAAATTGAAACATGGCATGATCCAGATTAGGCTGTTGGACCATCCATCAAAATTGAGTCAACATCAAGCTATGTACACACATTGTCTTCTCTTGGAAATATGGGATCTTTGCATCACCAAAGCAGAGCATATTTGGAACTTTCCTTTGCCAATCATGAAATATGAAACCTATTGGTATAGGTATCTAACAGTGGCTCCACATGGGGATGGTTTTTCTTTTTGAAAGACCAAGAACAGCAGGTCAGAATGCCTTGGCCCTTTGACTTCTTTTTACCAAAACTTGGAGTTTTTATTTCTTGAAATCTCAAAATTGGAATCTGTCATACTTGTGGAACTTGCTGAACTAAAGCCTTTTCCTGATTCTGCAAGACCTTTCAAACTGAGCTATTCACATGCTGAAAGAAAACATTATATACAACAAATTATGTACAGGGCAACAGCCATGCTATATACATGGAGAGTAGTCAAAATAGTGCTTCAACATCCTGCCATTCACAGGACCTTCATCCGAATCAGTTTCATTAAGACTTTTAAGAAAGTAAGTATTGTTTCCTTGCACTGCTTGAATAACAAATGGTCCTCTCCAAAGGGAATCAAACTTTCCATGTTTTCCTTTATCTTCCCTTCTTGAATCCCACTTGAGGACTTTGTCCCAAAAGTTAAAGTCTTCAGCCTTAGTCCTTCTGTCAAAAGATTTCTTTAACTTTTCTTGTAAAACTTGTACTCTGTCATAGACTTGGTCTCTAGTTTGTTGCAAGCATATTATTTGATTGATCCTTCTTTGTATGTCATTGGGGTCAGCTTGACTTTCTTGAAGTAGTTTCATAACCGGAACCCCCAGTGATGAAGGAAATTTGGCTTCTAATCCATAGACTAACTCATATGGGCTGACCCCAATAGATCTCTTGGTTGTTAGTCTGTCTGCCCATAGGGCATTGACAAGCTTCTTATGCCAGTTCTTCTTATTTTCTTCCAACATCTTCTTTATGATGTTTATAAGGCTTTTATTTGATGATTCAGCTAGGCCATTTCCTTGAGGGTAGTATGCAGTACAATGGCCCAAGGTAATGTGAAACTTATGGCAAAAATTTACCATCTTCTTGGATCTAAAAGCAGCAGCATTGTCTGTTATGATCTTGTCAGGACAACCAAACCTAGAAAGAATATTGGTCTCAAGGAACTGAATGATAGTGGAATCATTGGCTTGTCTACATGGAACAACTTCAATCCATTTAGTAAAGTAGTCTGTAGCTGTTAGAATCCATCTATGTTGGCTTGAAGATGAGGGATGAATTTCCCCAATGAAATCCAAGCCCCATTGTTGAAAAGGTCTCTCTGTTGCAATAGGCCTCAAAGGAAGTGGCAGTAACTTTCTCTTTCCCTCAAACACTTGGCATTTATGACATGAAGTGGTAAATTTTTTGACATCAGGGAAAACAGTGGGCCAATAATAGCCTGCCCTCAATATCTTATCCACAGTGGACTTCCAGTACAAATGTCCACCACAATCACCTGCATGAAATTCTTTCATGACATTGTTAGTCTCATTCTCAATTAAGCAGTTTAACAATATACCCTCATGGTTTTTCCAAAGTAAATTACCATCCATGACACAAAATCTTGAAGCTTTCATTTTCAGGAACCTACATTTAGTTCTGGACAATCCTGGGGGAGCACACAGGTTTTGTAACACATAACATATATCAAAATACCAAGAGGATTGTTCAAAGGCCACATTGACCTTTGGAGTCGCCAGCTCCGGTTCATTGTCCAGTTGGTTAATGTCTAAGGCTTGAAAGTTTGCTTCTGTCATTAATTTGGCCAAACCTTGCCCTTTTATCAGTTTTGTAGGTTTTATTTCAATATCAAATTCCAAGATGTTGGCAATCCATTTGCCTCTTCTGCCCTCTAAGTTTTCTTGAGTGAGTATGTCTTTCACAATGGGACTTGGCACATAAGCTATAACATGGGAGTATAGGATATAAATCCTAAAGTCTTTAATGGCTTTGACCAAAGCATAAGCTTGCTTCTCCATGATCTGATATTTTAGGGGTGCATCTCTGAGAGCTCTATTAAACAAAGCAATGGGTTTTTCATTCCCTTGGTCATCTTTCTGTAATAGGACAGCAACAATGGTATGCTAGGAGGCAAAGGAGAAAATGATAAATTCTCTGTCAAATTGAGGATTTGTTAGAACTGGTGTTTGGGTAAGGGCCAATTTTATGCCTTCAAAAGCTTGATTTGCTTCTATTGTCCATTTCACTTTGGAATCCTTTTTTAGCATGTTATTTAGTAATCTGATCAATTCTGCTAAGTTTGGGATAAACCTCCTTAAGAAGTTAATCTTTCCCAAGAAAGCTTGTAATTCTTTGATGTTTCTTGGGTGGGGCATTAGCAAGATAGCTTGTATCCTGTCTGGGTCAATTCTAATGCCATCCTTTGAAATGATATGACCTAACAGCTTACCATATTCCAAACCAAATAGAGACTTCTTGGGATTCAAGGAGATTCCGTATTTCCTACATGTTAAGAATATCTGTCTTAAGTGCTTCAAGTGTTCTTGGTCAGATTTTGAGAAAGGTGTGAGGTCATCTAAATAAATAACAAGGAAGTCATGAATCTCTTTGGCAAAAGAAATATCCATTGCTGTTTGAAATGTAGCCCCTGCATTTTTCAATCCAAAAGGCATTTTCACATATTTGAAGGTTCCCCATGGGGTTGTGAATGTTGTTTTGTCCTGATCATCAGGGTGTACTAGGATATGATTAAAACCTGAGAATCCATCAAGTAGTGAAATCCTTGAAGCCCCTACCACTCTTTGGAGAATGTGATCCATCTTGGGTAAGGGATAATTATCCTTGAGGGATACTTGGTTTAAATTCCTTAGATCAACACAAAGTCCTATCTCACTAGTTTTCTTTCTTGTGGGCACCAAATTTGAAATCCAACCTGAAAACCTGATAGGTGCTATGATACCATCTTTAAACATTTTTTGCACCTCTTTCTCAATTGAAGGAAGAAGCATACGATTTATCCTTCTCAATTTTTTCTTGAATGGCTTTTGATTTGGCTTGAGGGGGATTGTGAGTTGGATAACAGAGGTGTCATAGGATTTTAAATCCTCATAACTCCACGCAAAGACATCTTGAAACTCTTTGAAGAGGTCAATGTATTTAGGCTTCTGATCTGGAGGTAAGGATGCAGACAATTTTATTATCTTGGGCTTTTAAACAGTTCCAATGTTGCATTCTTCAATGGCAGCATTAAGGGGCTACATTTTTGGTTTTCTAGGGACATCATTTGAGTCAAAAATATCCTCCAATGGAGTTAGGCCTGTTGGAAGAAAATTATCTTTCAATTGTATCACTTCAGCTTCAGCATCAGCCACTTCTTCACAACTGATTTGTTGAATTTCTTGTATGTTGTCTTTGTTAAAAATGGTTGGATGTAGCATTTGGTTAGCTGTTTTGGGTGATATTGCTATTTGGTCCTGTTCACATATTGTTTGTGATTCACTTACAGCCTCTGCATCAATGTTTAGTCCTGAAAATTCTTGTTGCAAAGTCAAGAAATTATTTATTTGTGTGTCATCCTCAAATACTTGCCAATCCTTGACATTGTTTGGGACAGAGGGTCTGTGTTTAATCTCAGCTGTAAAGCAGTGCTTGGGTTCAAAAGGTAGTTTACATGTGCTTGCAAATGTGGCCAAACTGTGAGCATGGAGATTATGGGTTCTAGAAATTTTGGTAATTTTAAATTCAGTGAAGGAACTTAGTAATTCTACAGCAGCAGACCTATAAGATCTCAGTCTTTTGTCATTGGTGACAAAATTTCCCTTCACTTGTTGGATAATTAGGTCTGAATCCCCCATGACTAAATGTTTTGTGGCTTGTAAGGATTTTACTAGTTTGAGGCCTAGTAAAATAGCTTCATATTCTGCCATATTGTTGGTGCATCTGAAATTTAGTCTATAGGCTCGACCTTCTGCATGACTGTTTTGTTTGTTATGTATCCAAACCCCTGCTCCTGCCCCTAATTTGTTGACTAACCCATCAAATTCAATGAACCATAGGATTTCTTGGTCAAGGGAGGAATTGTCAACCACTATGGGGCTTGGCATCAACAACTTGAGATCTTGGCTTATACTTGGTTTTTCTTCTTGAACAATTTTGTTTATTGATTTCTCAACCATTATTTCCAGAGCAGTAGTTTGTTCATTTATATCCTGATCTTGTTTGAATGTCTGTGTCTCATCATCATTTGTAGAACCTGTATTATCATTGAAGAGAATATAGGAGTCTATGTCAGAATGGACAACATATATGGGAAAGTTTTGAGGTTTTTCTTCACTGCTTACCATGTACTTCATTAGAGTTTCTCTGTATAGTCTCTTTGGTTGCCCAAAGACAGATATAGTGGCATAGGACATGTCTAATTGAAGAGAACCTTGAATTTTAGCCCCCCGTGATCTTGATAACAACATTCCATACTTAGGTGGGATATCAGCAACTACAACATCCATCAAGATTGTCTTATTGGGGTATTGGACAAGTGAGACACAGAGATCCTTTATCAGGCCTAAACACTTGATTTGGCTGGAGTCAAATGAGAATAGGTCCTTGTATGGTCTTGTAATATCTAGATTTAATCTTTCCATGACTGATTTTGGCATCAGGTTGTGGGAAGCACCTGAGTCAAACATTGCATTGTGTAATATCTTATCATGAACATGCAGGCTGACATAAAAAGGTAAGATTCCTGTAACTATTGTTTTTCCATCAACCTCCGGGCCAAAAAGTAGTTCTGGAGTATCATCCAACACATTGACATCATCTTTGTTATGAGTAAGTTGAAGGGATCTCTTGATTTGTTGTTTATAGATGTCATGTTTGGCCAACTCTGAGAGAGGAATGGCTATTTTCAATTTTCCAATTTCAGCTTCCAAGTCAAAAGGTTTTTCATACTGGGTTTTGGTGTTCTGGTTAACAACCTTTTCTCTTTCAATGGACTCCCTAGAGTTTTGTTCTTGATTCTCATTTTGACCTTGGAGTGTGTCCTTTTTACTCACCTTTTGAGAAATATTGCTTGGATTATGTTGCAAGGATGATGTTGCCACTGGCTATTGATTTGAGGGAGATGCTTCAGTTACTTCTTCCACTGTTACTTCTTTTGAGATTGGATCAGTTTTGTCAATTGGCTCTGTGACAATAGCCTTCTTAAGTTGTGGGGTTTCCTTTTTTTTTTTCAGGCTGTGTCACATTTATTGTTCTACTTCTCAATTTATATTGCTTATGAACTTCAAAAACAGTTGTATCATAGCCTTGTTTGAAATCAAATGACTCACCTGATTTGGTTTGGAACTGCTTGATATCATCATCCTTATGATCTTCTTGTGTTAAAAAGACTTGATTCCCACTGTCCAGACCAATTAGGTTGATGTGAGGATCATCATTGGGCTCATTGGATGTGGAAGCCTCAGCATAATTCTCTTGGAAAGGGGGTCTGACATGTTGGTCAGGATCAGTTCTTCCCACATTGGGATTTTGATTCTTTCTAAATTTTTGGTTTCTTGCATTGCTTGTTTGCCCTTCCCATGATGCCTTTCTTTCTATGGTTTCCACTCTGTCCCCAAGTCTATCCATACCTTTGATGATTGCATCTAACTTCTGCTCAAATGCTGAAGGTTCTTCCTTAAAGGTAGTTCTTCTTTCAGTTCTAGCCCTATTTCTCTTGGCAATCAGATTTGCCTCTACACTTACTGCTATGTCTTGCATGTCTGCCAAAGTTGCAGGGGCTCTTTCTCTTAATTGATATGCCATATCAGCATCAAACCCATCAGGGAACTTTATTAGTGCTAAATCAGGTGGAGGCCTAAGGTTTTGAGGAATGGCACTATAGATAGAATTGAATCTAGTGCAATAGTATGAGAATGTCTCTTGTGGACCTCTCTTTATGGTGTCATATTCAGATAAAATATGTAGAGGGTCTTTTTTCTTTTCCCATCTTTTTAGAAAGGACTGGTAAAGGGCAGCCGAATTAGCTATAGAGTTTGCGGCCAGTGCCCTGAACCAAGTTCTTACTTCACTTGTCAGACTTTGTACAAAAAGTTTCATTCTCACATCATCATCATCTATCTCATAGTTTTCGAAGTAGTCTTGCATTTTCTTGGTATGTTGTAAGGCAGTGTATGTACTAGTTCCATCAAAATAAGTGATTTTTCCTTGGTAATCCTGAGGCATGGCCCCAGGATTATTGGGCAACTGGAGGGGTGCATAACGATTAGCCATATTTGGTGGGATAAATGGGACAACTGGAACAACAGGGACGACTACAACAGTTTGTGTGTTAGGTGTTGACAATATATTTTGTGAAGTGGATATGGATGATGAAGAGGGGGAGGAATGAGTTGTATGGAGGTGAAAAGTTGGCTTAGAAGGGGTGGGAATAAAGGTGTGCTGAACTGCCTCAGGGCTAGATTCAGGAGATTGCTCTGGTTCCTTTTGGCTCTTTTGAGTTTTATGGATCAAATTTGGATTGTCAAAAATAGGAGGAGGATTTGGGTAAGGATTTGACCTGGTGTGCCTAGTCTTTCTTTTAGGAGCCAGCTTCTGAACTTCTTTTTGGTATTTTAGGATATTTTTAGAACTATTCCAAGGGACTGCTCAAGCTGTTTCTAGAACCGCTGTCTAAACACGGACAGCAGTTTGAAAAATATGCTCACTCCCCAGTGGAGTCGCCAATTATGTTAACACCCAGGTTGTTCCCTTTGAATCCCAAGGGAATACAGCCGAGGTAACCACTAACCAAGCTTTGGTTTACAGTTTCTAGCCAAAACTGCAATCAGAGAGGGCTCTCTCTTTAAGATTTATCTCTGTCTTGTGAAGATTTTAGGCTAGTTATGAGTTCAGCTTTTGTTTAAGGTTTTGGTTGTGGACTGTTGATTGAGAAGGGCATGAAATGTTTGAGGGATTTTTAGTCCATTGGGCATATGGGGTCAGAAATTGAGTAGGTCCTGATGTCTGTGATGGAGAAAGGATTTACTGCAGAGCTAGATAGCTATTCATGATACAAATTTTGGTTTATAAATGAAATAGAGTGAAATGGAAACTTATACATAGTGTGACTGTAGGTTGAGAAAGGTCGTTTCTATTCAGTAGCATCTAAGAATTACTGCACAGAAACTGTTAAAGATTTATAGGAAGTTGGAGCATTTAAAAATTACAATTTAGCAGATAAACCTGAAGAAAACATTTATAGCAGGGAAAGATTGAATTCAGGGTGTCTCCATGGACAAATCCTGAGTTATTCTTCTTCTTTCTTGTTAAGATTAGACCACATACAAGAGAAATGAAATAAACAAAATTAAACACAGACAGAGATAGAGAAACTTATTGTATCAAGCTATAGCACTAGAGTTCTGCAGCATTCAATGGTTCCACCACAGTATACATCAGAAAAGACAATCTCTGAAATCTCGAAAGCTCCTTTGTATTATCTCTCCAAAAATACAGTTGAGTTCTCTTTCTGAACAAGTAACAACAACCCCTGCAAGCTTATGCGAGGGGGAATATATACAACCGGTTCTACAAAATATCTGAACCGCTGAGTCACTATGATAATTAAATACGCTCACCAACTTTAAAAAATAGCAGATAAAGAAGTTATTACTGCTCTTAAATACAAAATGAATGCTCTTTAATCTTGTCAGAAGTATTTTTGACCTTTGGAGGCCACTGAGTCGGTTGAGCGTTCTGCATAAATGCTGAATGATGTGTTTTTATGGCTTTGTGTTGTGGGGAAAAATGCTTATGTAGGACAATCCTATCCACCTAAGGTGTGACAGTGCCTTAGCAACAAACAGAGACAACTATTCTAGTATTCTTCCTTTATGAATTAAGAATGAAGAGAGATGGATGGACTAACCGGTGTCTTCCGTTTGTCCCTCGATCCGGTTTCTCTTCTCTTTGGGAGTTCACAGCTACTTGTCTTCTCGCTCGCCCAGCTTCAACAAGTCTCTGCAAGATTACAAGAGAAGAACACTACACAAAGACATAGATTCATAAACATATCTAGTTCAGGATTAGAAGTAAACTAAACATACTAATGCAATCATACATCAAAGATACATCAGTATATAGGAGAAACCAAGATAGCTTTATTGATGAATAACAAGGTTCAGGAAGAGATACAACCCAGAGGGCTCCAATCCAGCATCTCCTTCCCAGCAAAATGGAATTCCTATCTTCACCCTCCCTTCAAAGCATTAAGCACCCAATGATTCCAGTCTCAAACCAACAGCAATTCTTTGCAATAACAAAATTCTAGCCTTCAGATCTCATGGAGGAGAGATCCATATATAGATGTTTGGAGAGAGGATGAGTCAGCTTGAGATCTGACTAGTGTCCTCTCCCTCTGTCAGTTCTTCATTCCACTTGGAGGTTCTTGCTTCCACTTGGAGATTTGGAACCTCTTACTCATCATAGTCGAATTCCCTGAGGCAAGTGTCATTTTGGAAGCTTCCTGGGTTTTGACACCTTGAGAAATGAGCTTGCCACATGTCCACTCTCGCTCAGCGCAGGTAGCCAGTGTTGGCTTTGACATTCAGCGCAGGTAGCCAGTGTTGGCTTTGACATTCAGCGCAGACAGCTAGTGGAGCCACTGACACGATCCTGAATTGACTTGTTTTTGAGCAGTTTCTGGTGGAGAACTTCTGTGAATTGCTGTGGTTTGTTAGCCTTGTTCCTCTAGGGGTAGGAAAAACATGTTTAGGGACTTTGGATCCCTTAGATTATGGACATTTCATGCTCAATGTTGTAAGGCACATAAATGTCTATAATAGTTGCCCCCTAAAGTATGAGGCCGTTTATCGGCTGAAATGCTTTATCCAGGAGGGTCCGAAGTTCATCCAATGCTAGGAGGAGACCTGTAATAAGATACAATACAATACATTATTTTTCATACTGCTTTCATGATCTAGCTGAGGCGGGCATTCCCATGCTCAGCTTTATAAATTCATTTCTTTGTACATAGAACAGACAATTGTCTGATGGTAGACTGATAATTTTGATGAAATTATCATCCTTTGAGTAGGATGATTATCTGCTGCAATGATGTACATGTCAATGTCTTTATCTTTCCTGAATATATATCGCAGCCCGGATGGATGAAACTAGATCCGGGGTCTTCAAACTCGTTCGATCTTCACTCTAAGTACAAGTCGATCCATGTGAGAAATGTTCTGAAGTCGAACATGGAAAGACATCGCTTTATTACCGGTCAATGAGGTAAACCGTTAACAAGTGCAAGAGGAATCACTGATAATGGTAATGACCCTCAAGGTACTGCAGTACAATTCATGTGGTGTGAATAAAGGACTTGGCGTTGAACACCACGCAAAATCTTTCGGTCGAAGGTCATTGATGTATACCTGTCGCCGGAAGTGAGAAACTTGCCATTGAGGTATGCAAGCTTCAAAGTACTGAAGGGGTTGTTCCTAGATAAACTTCTTGGATAATGAGCTGATGTCGACAAGAAGCGATCCGTCAAAGGAGGGCCTTAATGTATCCCACATCAGTGACACGGAACGGAGCTAATGATTTTGATGGAGGTGAAAACGATCTGTGACATATGATTCAGGGTGGCGGTCATGAAAGGATGAAGGATAATGTATGGCAGTGGATGGGACACGGTTGACTTTTCTGAACGACTTCTCTTGAACATATGGTGACACTGATGCGATGGATTGGTAGCATTACCCCAAATATGGATGGTATGGCGAGACCATGGTGATGTGACCGGTGAATGAAACAACCCAACCCGATTGTGGTACGGAGGAAAAGTGTCCTGTTCAAGAGCGACTTGCTACCATCAAAGTTTTCTTGAGTTTCTCCCAATTTTTCCCCAGTCATTGCTGACCAGTACCTCTTTATTTTTGTCAAGCTTGAGGAGGATAACATATGCTTGTTCTATAATCTGCCCTTTGGGCAAGCCCATCGCTATGTTTTAACGAGCCTAGCGATAGTGAAACTCGTTCTCGTCTAAAGACAAGTTTGTCGCTATTTAATGTTTTTAACGAGTCTAACGACAAGGATAACTCGGTCCTTTTCATTTTTAGAGAGTCTGAAAAGGTACATAAAGTTAACTCCAAAAGTCCTTTTTCGTCATCTAATCCCTTAAGTCCGAAAAAGTATAAAACAATACAGAAGGGATGAGTTTTCGATAGTTTTAACGAGCCGAACAAAACAAGCTCTCGATCTTTTTGTGCAATAATCCCTCAGGTCCAAAAAGATTAAAATCTAGAGGAGGGATAGCACTTCCTGTCCCTTTAACGAGCTGGAAGGCCAAGGACTCGACAATCTTTTCATATTTTACGAGTCAGTTGAAAAGAGCTTAAAGAAGACTCGTCTTTTGAGGAACGAGTGATAAACAGGGTTAGCAGCTGATTCCAGGTACAGGTTGGAATTTTCCAATCACGGCAGTGTCACAAGGATGGCTAGTGAAATCACTCTTCGCAGTTGTTCCTCAAAATGGGTAAACAAACATATGGAGGTGAACGATCGGCCAATGGGAAAGTGGAGGTGACGGTGCAAACACGACCAAGGCTTTAATGGCTGATAATGTTACATTCACAGTGGTTATTTACCGGAAATTGGTTCATTTTTAAAAATGAGCTTAAACGTTGGTGGAAACACTTGCTCATTGCTTATGTTTATTTTTTAACGAGCATGAAGTCCACGTTAAAACTGCTTGGATCTTGCGTTTATTTTTTAACAAGCATGAACTTTGTGCTAAAACTACTCGATTATACCAGTCATATGATAAGAGTGTCTCATTGAGATTCTATTTTTTATGGAGCTTCATCTCACGAAGCTTTGCCCCGGATCCTTTCATTATGCAAGTTTGGAAACGACTAACCCTACGAGTTTAAAGGGTTAGACCTACAGGTTTAAAGGGAGGACCCAAAAATTTAAAAAATAAATAGTCGCCCCTTGCTTGCACTCCAAAAGGTTTGCATGCCCCCAGGCATAAAGTACGATTTCAAGGTTACCTCTACTTCATTTCCGTCAAAACATTCGTTTCACCGAGAGAGGCCTACCTCTTTCAGGTTACCCAAAGATTGTCTCGTTAATCTTTCAAACAAAACACTTCCTCGGCAATGTCTACCGAAATAGACAAAGGTGAGTGACGTATCCCGCCAACTCACATAACTTTGACAAAAGAATATTATTCTAGAATAACCCTCTTCCTAGACGGACGGGGTACAGACTAGTCATATTCTCCCGCGGAAACCTACTCTATACCCAAAGTTTCCCTGCTGAAGCAGACCAGGACGCATGCCCCCTGGGTTCCAGTCATATCCTCCCGGATTACTCGCGTTCATCAGGAGGACGAACCGTGGGTTGAGACACTTCTTGCGTGAAGAGACCATTTAGGGATGGTACATGACTATTTGCGATGTGTGATCCGGGAAACGAAAGTTGATTCACGAGCTTGACCATTCTTCCTTCATGCGGAAAACACATTACTCTAAAGAGTGAGGAGACGAGGGCTCCCATGCAATATATATAGTCTCGTCCAAGGAGTAGGTTATAATCCAAGGGTCCTTGAACGACCATCACGTTCATTTGAACGGTCTTCCCTTTCAATGTTATGGGCACATTTGGGAGGATCCCTAAAGGTCGACTGGTTCCTTTATCAAAACCTGATAGATTTCTCATTTCAGGCAAAAGCGCTGGTGAACGAAGTGCTTTCCAAGCAATAGAGGAAAGGATACTCACATATGCCCCCTCATCAATGATAGTGCCAGCCATTACCATTCTGTATATTTGAACGATAATTCTTAATGGTATGCTTGCTGGCAACCAGGGTCTGCCTAGTTGGTTCCAGTCGAACGAGACAACTAGGTTGCTTGGTGGTGGGACCGAATAGACGGTCAGATATCGCTCTGACGAACTTCCTTCCTGCGATAAAGGAATGGGGGCAATGCCCCCTTGTTCATCGGAGTCAGTGTTGATGAAGAGAATTTGGACGGTGTCGTCTTTATTCTCCTCTGTGATGGTATCATTTGAAGATAGAGCCTCTGAAGGCAAAACCGGGTCAACTGCCGCCTCAACCTTTAGACTTTCGTCAGGTATGGATTCAGACAGTTCATCTCCAATGATAGGTGCTTCGGCTGACCACCTGGGTGGGCCAGCCGGGTTCTCAACTAGTGAAGGACTTGGCAGGAGTTTTTGATATCCAGGAGGAAGTTGCGCTCGTAAAATCGGGCGATCTTCCAAAACTCTTTTTGCCTCGTCTAAGAAGGGACAACGGTGGATGGCATGATCGCCTTCACACAGTTTGCAGGGAAATCTAACTTTCCCTCTCTGTCCTGTGGCTTCACTTCCACTAGTCGACGGTGTGCAGTCAACATGGTTATCAGAGGTTGACGCCACCGAATTGTGCAAACGGGGAGACCAGTCCGTTAGTATCCGAGGGATGCAGGGACAATCTCTGTCGAAGTGGTCTCCCTTGCATATGACACATGGCGATTTAGGCCTGGTCAGTGCTGTGTGTGGATTTTTGTCAGACGACACTTGTTTGCCCCCAGTCGCCTTTGGCTCCTTCTTCTTCTTCTCCTTCTTCTCCTTAGGAACTCGGTTTTTTGTTCTACCAGTTCCGTCAAGCGAAGAGGAAGGAGGAGAGGAAGAATTATATGAAGTCGAAGGCTGGTGGGCAACTCTGGTCTGGTCTAACTGTTGACTCGACTGTTCAGGAATAGTGGTGTTCTGAACGACATTGGTTGAAAAGAGCCAGACCGGCAGGCCAATTGTCAATCCTGGAAGTGACAATGTGGCCATGTGGGGCGCACCAACATCTCCCCAAGAGGAGAAGGGACTAGGATTTCCACCAAGGGGAATTCCTTGGTTGGTGGGCTCCATCTTTTCAACCTAAAGATCAACGCAGGAATAAAGGGTGATTGTTTCGTTTAAAACAAATTTTTAACGACGCTTTAGACACAACTTGATTTTTCACTTTTAAAGAGTCGAGAAAAAGCTAAAGATGACTCTAGTCTCCTTCGATGTTTTAACGAGCCCGAAGTGACAAATGCTCAGATGGACTTTTTCTGTTATAGAGTCTGAAAAAGGCCAAAAGGAACTGCTCTGGAGTTCTAGGCAGAGGGTGTGCCAAACTTTTCGCAAAACCGCAGAATACTTTTTAGGGTACGGGCGGTCGATCTTCCTGAATGCTATGTTCAGTGCATTGCGATCAGTAGGGCGGCCGACATGGCTTCCTAAGGATAAAGGTTTTATTCCTATAGGGGTCTCCCAATATATACGCGACGGTACGTGGGAGCACAATCCGTACTGGCGCTATCGTCCCTCAGGAGGAATCACCCACCTTCAACGAGATCGATAGTCACCAGGCTTTACGACGCCGGAACACGTCTCTAGCCTAGACCTCTATGTTGTGTGTTATGTTGCAAAGCGTTGTTAAGTTCATTCTGTTTATTTTAAGTTGATCTTTTTAGAAGTTTGCCTTTTTGGATCACCACGAGATGTATGATACAACTCCTAAATGCAGTCTAAAGATGATAAGCAAGCTTTATATCTTTTCAACTTTGAAAATCCTAGCTACTAAGGGAAAAGAAAGACACCGTCTTTTCTCAAAGAGCAATCAGCACACTCTAATGCACTTTTCCTAAATCAAACATGCAAACTATCAAAATGCAAATGCACAATGCAGGTGTTTGTTTTCCGCTTTCTTAGTATTGATGCCTACAAAGAAAGCTTTTTGTACAACTTTGAATTTGCTTTTAAATGACAAATACAAACAAGTTTACTTTTTCGAAATCAGAAAGGGTAGAAGAGAATACAACACTTTACGACTTTCGAAATGAACACTTGTTTCAACACTTAAAAGAGACAAACTCAAACCAATAAGCAAAAGCAAATGTATAATCAACTGTAAACATCCAATGAGCTCTCTCCTAAGATCACAATCAACAGATCTGAATCAAGGGCTACAGGATGATTATTTCACTCATGCAAAGGAAAACTGCGAATGACACCACAAACACATAAAAACACTCACAGTCTTTTTGTACAAAAGGAGGCGGAATTTAAGCAGAGAAAAGGAGTTATCAGACTGGTACCTATGCTGGTTACAGGCTGCAAAAATCAGAGATCAAAACAAGGCAAAATAGAGCAGAGAACCCCAGCTGCACAAGGCCAAACTAGATCAGCGCAACCTCAACACAGGGGTTTTGACATTCAGCGCAGGTGGCCTTCACGGGACCTGCGTTGAAATGCAGAATCCCTTCATAGGGGTCGCGCTGAAGGAGAAATGAGAGTTTCTCACTGGGTTCTGGGTCACAGATTGCTGATTAATCAACGGTTTCAGGCCAAATAAAAGCAAAAAACAAGGTACAATCAAAGGGATGCTTTGAGGGAGTACTAAGAACTATCACAAAGGATCATCAAATCATTTGTGAGTCCATTGTTCAGATCATAGACAAATCCAGTGATTGGATCAAGGCAGCAATTGTCTACTTTGCAACTGAGAATAGCAGAAGCAGTTCGATCGTTGCTGTTGAGTCTATGAAACAAACAATGATAGAGACACAAATAAAATGACTAAAAAAAATCTCCCCAGCAGAGTCGCCAATTTGTTGTGGGGAAAAATGCCTATGCAGGACGATCCTATACACCTAACGTGTGACAGTGCCTTAGCAACAAACAGAGACAGCTATTCTAGTATTCTTCCTTTATGAATTAAGAATGAAGAGAGATGGATGGACTAACCGGTGTCTTCCGTTTGTCCCTCGATCCGGTTTCTCTTCTCTTTGGGAGTTCACAACTACTTGTCTTCTCGCTCGCCCAGCTTCAACAGGTCTCTGCAAGATTACAAGAGAAGAACACTACACAAATACATAGATTCATAAACATAACTAGTTCAGGATTAGAAGTAAACTAAACATACTAATGCAATCATACATCAAAGATACATCAGTATATAGGAGAAACCAAGATAACTTTATTGATGAATAACAAGGTTCAGGAAGAGATACAACCCAGAGGGCTCCAATCCAGCATCTCCTTCCCAGCAAAATGGAATTCCTATCTTCACCTCCCTTCAAAGCATTAAGCACCCAATGATTCCAGTCTCAAAACAACAGCAATTCTTTGCAATAACAAAATTCCAGCCTTCAGATCTCATGGAGGAGATATCCATATATAGATGTTTGGAGAGAGGATGAGTCAGCTTGAGATCTGACTAGTGTCCTCTCCCTCTGTCAGTTCTTGATTCCACTAGGAGGTTCTTGCTTCCACTTGGAGATTTGGAACCTCTTACTCATCATAGTCGAATTCCCTGAGGCAAGTGTCATTTTGGAAGCTTCCTGGGTTTTGACACCTTGAGAAATGAGCTTGCCACATGTCCACTCTCGCTCAGCGCAGGTAGCCAGTGTTGGCTTTGACATTCAGCGCAGGTAGCCAGTGTTGGCTTTGACATTCAGCGCAGACAGCTAGTGGAGCCACTGACACGATCCTGAATTGACTTGTTTTTGAATTCAGCGCAGACAGCTAGTGGAGCAGGGAAAGATTGAATTCAGGGTGTCTCCATGGACAAATCCTGAGTTATTCTTCTTCTTTCTTGTTAAGATTAGACCACATACAAGAGAAATGAAATAAACAAAATTAAACACAGACAGAGATAGAGAAACTTATTGTATCAAGCTATAGCACTAGAGTTCTGCAGCATTCAATGGTTCCAACACAGTATACATCAGAAAAGACAATCTCTGAAATCCCGAAATCTCCTTTGTATTATCTCTCCAAAAATACAGCCAAGTTCTCTTTCTGAACAAGTAACAACAACCCCTGCAAGCTTATGCGAGGGGGAATATATACAACCGGTTCTACAAAATATCTGAACCGCTGAGTCACTATGATAATTAAATACGCTCACCAACTTTACAAAATAGCAGATAAAGAAGTTATTACTGCTCTTAAATACAAAATGAATGCTCTTTAATCTTGTCAGAAGTATTTTTGACCTTTGGAGGCCACTGAGTCGGTTGAGCGTTCTGCATAAATGCTGAATTATGTGTTTTTATGGCTTTGTCATGCTGTAGCTTTCTCGGCCCTGTCATCTGTAACTGTCAGTGCTGCTTTAGTGGCCGGATCTTTCTACTGAGTTGGCTCAGTCCATCTTTTTTCAGTCATGCTGGATGCATCAAATTTTCTGAACATGATGATTTATGTTTTTTGATGAAAAACTTGATGAAAGGCCCTTGATTATAGTATCAACTGTATCATTTTGGTCCACCATTCCTGAGTGGGCAATTGATGTCTCAAAATTGCATCTAAGGTCTCATCTACCTCTGTATATTTGTAGAAGTTTGGAGGCACTTCAGACAAATGCTTGATCTCATTCATAATAAAAAATAAATTCTCTACTCTGTCATAGAGACTTTGCCCAGATGCTGGCCCTGTTTCTTCTGAAGTGCTTGGTCTTACAGTGATCTGATTTGTAGCAAATGTGTTGACCCTCTTTGCATAGTTCTCATGTGAAAGTAGCCTTCCTGCACTGTTCAGTAAGCCAGGAAGACCTCTGCCTTGTAGTGCTGCAAACTTGTCCATGAACCTGTTTACTTCTGTCTGCATGTCCTGGCTTCTCCTTTCCAGTGTTTGTACCAGGCTTCTTAATGTAAGGACCCTCTTTATCAGCAAAATGGTTTCAGTCCTGTTGGGAATTCCCATTGCTGCCAGCTGAGGACCTGTACGGTTATTGAGCACATTAATCATTCTATTGGCTACCTCAGGCATGTTGCCTAGAGATTCCCTTGCTCTCTGGACTTCTCTGTGTGCTTTGCCTATGAGCTCCATTTGCTCATGAATAGTCTCGATGTACTGCCATTGATCTGTGATTGATTGGCCAATGTTGGCCCATAAAATTGTCGTAAGCTCAGCCACCACTTTGTCAAGGGTGAGCTCCTTCTCCAGCTCCTTTATCTTCTCCTTAAGGGTCTTTATTTCCCTTCCTTTTTCTGCCACATTTTGCTTTGACTTGTCATATTTTTCATTGAGCTTAGCCAAATTCTCCCTGGCTTCATTTAATTCTTCCATTTGGGCTTCTAAGGCCTGAATTTCATTCTTCAGCTTCTGCATATCAAGGCTTGGAGCCTGCTCTGTTGTTGGTGCTTATGCTGATGTGGATGGTGCTGCCTGAGCTGTCTGTTCTGTAGGAGGAGCACTAGTTTGAGGGGGTTCCTCAAGGTTGATTATTTGTGGAGGAGGCTGAGATGTTTGGCCTACTTCCCTCTGTTGTAGGGCTGCCTGCAGTGCTGCCTCTGATTCTCCCAATTTCTCCTGTGTCTGGATCAGCTGTTTGTATAATGATACCAGCATAGCTGCTGCATCTTGGTCATGTCTCAGCTGGGCAACCTCTTCTGTTTGTGGGTGAATGGTTGCTGGGATCTTAACCATTTTCCTTAGTGCTGCCATATCTGCATCTCTTAGTTTCAGCAGCACTTGTACAGCCTTGATGTCCTTGGGATCATGCCCAAGTTCTATGATGATATCCTCCAATGCTTTGATTCGGTTGTCCTTTGACTGGGAAGATGCTTTCTCCAACTCAAGTTGGGCAGCTGTGTTGTTTAGGCTATTTTCTAGCCTAAGATTTACCAATGTTTTGTCTGCAAGAGTGGCATACACCATCTCACCCGTTTGCTTGTGTAATTCAATCTGATCCATAGGGTGGATGTCCTTTGCAAGGACCTCAAGGTTGGTCCTTATGTAGTCTGCAGTTGACTGTGGCTGCTGCATGGTTGGCATAAACTGACTCATTACCATTTTGCCCTCATGTACGTCATATGCAGACATTAACCTCTGTTGGTTTGTAGGAGCCATTTTCAACAAGTGATTGTAGAGCTATATCCTGAGTGGCTCATTCCTCCTTTTGATATCAATGAATTGTTGTTTGATGCCTGCTTCAGCTCCCCTTTGGTGGCTTGAGGAGCTGACTTCTCCTCCAACTGTCCTTTCATGTTCCTGGTGAAAGGAACTTGCAGATGCTTCCATGCTTAGTGGGCCCATGCCCAAAGATTGCCCAATAGGCATTTCTTTCTCAGAGAGGGGATTCATTCTGTGCCTTTTCTCCCCTTGACTTATGGATGTGGTGAGGGGAGTCTCCAGCTCTCTATCCCTCTTCTTTCCCTTTTCTTCTTTTTGTGGAGTTTGTAGTACTGAGGCCTCCACTGTCTTTTCTTGCCTGAGGGGCACATTCTCTTGAGCCTGTTGCTCAGTGGATATTGGGGCTTCAGGTGTTTGTTCTTGCTGCTGTATTTGCTGCCCCTCTTTTTGCCCTTCTTCTTGCTGTTCTACCTGTTTTTCTGCTTGCTTTTCTGCCATAGGAGGTGGCTGTTCCTGCTCCATCTGCTTCTCTTTGCCTTTGCTGGGAGCCTGATAAGTAGCCTTGGCTGCTTCCTAATGTGCTGTTGAAGATGATGCAGCTGCTCCAAGCTGCCTTTGGTATGAAGAGGAAACCTGTCCACAAGTTTCCAAGTCAGCCTCCTTTTCAATATTCTTTGCTTCTCTTTGTAGCATTTGCTCTCTAGTAATTGGCTCTTCTAGGGTGCCTTCTTCCCAACTTAATAAATTGGCATATTTCTCAATATGAGGCAATTTAATGTGAGCATAGCCACCCAATTTATGTTTTATCCTCCTGAGAGAAATGAAATGATTAGGGTCATAAGGTACCCATTTGAAACTAGTTTCTAATCGGAGGCCCTCTAGGATCATATCTGCTTCCTTCTATCCCTCCTCCCTTATGTTATAAAGAAAAGGGCCTAGCTGGTTCCTGACTTTTAGCTGCACTTTCTTGTTTTTACTATGGAAATGGATTTGGTCTGCATTTCCAAACTGTCTGAAATATTCCAAGGCAAATAGTCTCATCGGGACATATCTTGGCAGCCTATAAGGGTTCAACTCACAGCCATATATTCTGATTACTGTATGGTGTTGGTAAAAGTACCAATCACCAATGCTGTAGGACTTAGAGAGATGGAGAATTCTTGGCATTTCCTCGGTTAATCTCGGAGGAGGAACACCAAATAACAAAGTCATAGCTGGATGAATGAACAGGTCTATGAATTCACAGTATGTGTATGGTGAATGGGAGGTGCAATGAAAAACTGAGGTCCAAAATACTACAGACCTTGGATTCCCCTGGGCATCAAGTTTCTTGAGGGGAATGGGGAAACTGTCTGGTTGATAAAATAGGAATAGATTATAGATGTATGAGGTGTATCTGAACACCTTTTCCCTTTCTAGATTCATCAATTGCTCATGAATCTTGTTTGCAATATACTCAGCATAGTCATAGTGCATAGCAGGAGGCTTCCCAGGAGAAAATATGGACAACATGGCCATTATGGTACCATCAACATCTTCAACTCCCTTGTACCCCAGGACATATCTGATCAAATCCACCAGCATCCTCCCCAAGTCATTGAGATATGGATGTCCAATAGGAGGTGTTCTCAGAGCTTCAGAGCTTGGCTGAATAAGTAACTGATTAATCTTGATTATTTGGGCACTGGACAGGTTGCCCCCCTTCTTCAATAAATCTAACATGGAGAGAGGAGTCAATGGTCTTGCAGAATGAAAGTTGAGAATTTGATTTATGGCCTCAGGGGTAATATGGAACAAGACTGCACCTGATGCACTGAGGACAGCTCTTTGACAGGGATCATAGTTCTCCCGGCATCTATGGATCAAGTCTGGAAGGGCATTGACTTGAGGGAGGTTGTAAATGGGCAAGTTGGAGTCCCAAATCCCTAAAATATCAGCTCCACTAAGGTGTTGAGCTTTCAATTCATTTAGCATATGAATATTAAACTTAGAATTTATTGGGAACCAGTCTAACATCTGATAATCTATATCTCCTAGGGCCTTCCATTCTAACTCTCTTTGTGGGGCATTCAGAGGTTGAATATTCAGGGCTATTGGTGTTTCCATGGTTAAGTAGTGCTATGACTTGTATTAGAACTGGTGTTACTAAACAGAGCAACACAGAGAGGTATCTCTGGAACAGAGGGGTGAATTGCAAAGGAACAGAGGGTAAAGGGTAATGACAGCAATTGAAATACTGCACAGAGGACTGATAGAGCAAATGGCAGGCCTGAAAAAACTCTCTTCACGGTGAATTAGAGCAGCTGGGTCTTTGAGTTCGCGAATGCGCGAACTAACTGTGTTTTTAGGTAAATTTAGCTAAATGCAGGTTCTACAGAGGAGTTTTCGACCCAACAATTGAAACTAGACACTGGTATCGGGGACTGTCTGGTAAATACAGTATTTTCTCTGTCTCTTTAAGCTAGCTTAGGACAATTATGGACAAAACCAGGCGCGGGGGAATGATTTCGATAAATACCTCTTGAATTGCCGGTAATAGTTACAAATGCAAGTGTAATGGACACGCCCACGGTCTTTGCAGCAATTTCTGCAGGTTGGCGATGGTTTGGTCGTAATGCGCATGCAGGGGGAGCAATAGTTGTTTTTACAAAAAGTGAGGAAAAACGCGATTTTCGGCGAAAATATGGACTTTTGGGTCATTGGCGCTTTTTTTGGATGACGTCAGCATGACGTCATCAGGTGGGGTCAAGGTCGGGTGACGTCAGTGTTTAGTCAATTTAGTGTTATCTAAATTGCTAGTATTAATTGTCAACCCGGGGCTCGTAAGCTGATGAAGTGAAGGTGTACTATATGTACTTAAGCAACCTCTTAGAGTTTTTTTATCGTTGGGGGTGTTTTTTGTGGTTAATTTATCTTCCTAAGATGGAGTGGTGATTTATAAACAGATGAGTGATAGTGTGTGATTAGTGATCTCTAACTACTTGCTTGAAAGGAAATGCTTGAAAGAAATAAATAACTTGAAAGCAAAGAACCACTTCCAATGGCACTAGACACCATTCATGCTGCTGCAAATAAAAGAAAAGAAAGTCACTTTTAAAACCAAAGATAATGATTATCTCTCCCTAACTCCCTGCTTCAAACACATAGTGCTGTGTAAAGCACGATTAGGAAGTAGCTCAAGTTGAGTTAGAAAAGTGATTAAAAATGAGAAAAATCTACTTTAAAGACTAGTGATAACGTTTTGCTCTTTCTAACTCTCTACTTCTGCCATATGTACTATGCAAAGTATGATTAGAAAGTAGTGAAAGATTGATCTAAAAAGCACTCAAAGCCAACTGCAAGTTAGTGGTATTCTGATCCTTAAAAGATAACAATTTATGATAAAAGATCATTCATGTGTTAGCAGAACTTTGAGAAATAAGACTAAAAATCAGCTATAAAAACAAAGGCAGCAACTTGAACCTGTCAACTTCAAATACCATTAGTTTGTAAAGCAAATACACAAACATAAAAACAAATCCCGGGCTAAAAACCTGCAAGGAAATAATATTGATCAGCTTGAGAGAAAAGAAATCAAATAAATCAAACTATACATGTTTAAAGAAATGCTGAATGAGAAAATAAAGAAATGTTGAACATAAAATACTTTACAGAGGCTAACATGAACAGGGGCCCTCCATTCATTCAGCCACAAGAAGACTTAAGGAACTGAAAGCTTCAAAACAGCACTGTTTCTATTGCTCCATTTGCAGAAATGTACAAAACAGAGTGCTAGAACAGCACTATAAAAACAGAGTTTACAAATGCTCTTAAAATTATCACAAGTTCAGAAAGTACAGCAGCTAAAAAGTAAAATAAGCGTACGCAGACGCAAGTATATATAGGCATCTGAAGGATGGCCTAACACGTACAGCTAATAACTGAAAAACAACTAACTGTAATGCGTATTTAAGGTTCATTGACACATCATAAGGCTGCGTGGATGAGCTGGAGGTTCTGTCGTCATGGGCAATGAATCCAGTGTTGGATCATGTCCCCTACCACCTACAAAACGCGGACAAGTCACCGTTTGAGCTGACGTGACCTAACAGCTTACAATCACCGTTAAGCTGCCTTTATTTGACCGTAACTTGACCAGTTTTGACCGGAGGTACAGATGACGTGAATGGCTGAAAAAATGGCACAGGAACCTCGAGCACGTTGATACCTAAGTGCCCATGTGGCTCATTTGGCAAACTGACACGTGGAACCTTGAGTTTAACAAAAAGGCTGCGGGATCATCAGATGGCTGCGGAATCGCTGAATGGCTGCGGGATTGCCAAACAGCTGCGGAATTCCTGCAAGTATGTCAAAATCTAAACAAAACAGTCACCCATTAGCAAAACTCACTTGATCATGCTTAATGACACCTAATGTAATGATCTGGGTGGTTTTACAGTGAAAATGAGGCAAAAGTGAAGAAAAGCTGAGGAAAAACTGAGGGAAATGGTAGACAAGTAGGTGTAAAGTAGAGGCTCTACATACCCCCACTACGAGGGTATTGCATGTCCTCATGCAATGGAAACACAGCTCAATCCACCTGCTGGGATGCCTCTGCTAAGACATCCAATCTCCTCTTCTTCCTCTGTGTGGAGACATTGACTTTTGGTCTCTTGAACATGCATCTGAATTTCAAATTGATTAAGGCTCTGTTTAGCCTTCTACATTTCTTCTTGAGTCTCCTGTTTTTCTTCTGCCACATGCCCATGTGAAGCATGGTGTTATCTTGGACCATTTTGTCAATATCAGCTTGCTGCTTCATTTTTTCATTTTCCTGCTTAATGTGGCGATTTAGCATCTCAAGTTCATAGATCTCTTGTTTGAGTATGTCTATTTGCTGCTCATGAGGTATGATATTACTTGGGCCAGCAGTGTTCTGCTCCAATGTTTCAAAATAGTTGTACACCTCTTGCTGAACTGGGTCAACCATTGGTGACTTCCTTGGACTGTGTTCATGCTCAATTTCAGTTTCAAACTCCGGCTGAAATGGACTGTCCTCCCTTGGAGGAGTAGCTGCATCACATTGTGGACTATCCTCAAGGTCTGATTTTATAGCACCCTTCTCAGGTGTGCTTAGATCAATGAAAAGTGTCCTTGTGGCTCTCCCTTTATTCTGCAATCTGCTACTCCTTCTTACAGTGGCAACACTCTGTGTTTCTTTTTGCACCTTTTTCCTTGGTTTCTGCACTTTTACTTTCTTGGAAAGGGCAGTTTTTTCATGGAGTTTGGCCAACCTTTGTGCTAAGGGCTGACTATCTTCCTCACTAGAATTCTCTGGAGTCTGATAAATTTCTTGAACTATGGATTTTCCCTTGTCTTGCTTTTGTTTCTTCCTATTTTCTTTTCTCTTCTGGGCAGCTTCTTGGGCAAGTTCTGAGAGGGTTTGTGTGATAATCCCTTGAGCTATTGGATCACTGTCCACAGTAGGTTCAGGCTCAATCTCATGTTCAGAATGATGTACTTCAGTTTCCTCTTCAATCTGTCCTTGGACAGTTCCCTCTAAGATATCAGTTTCAGGGGTATCCTCTTTTCTTTTTCTTCTACTTTTTCTAGGCACAGAGGTTTCTCCAGCTTCTTCAAAATGATTTCTCACAAGGAATTTCTCCCAGGTGTCTCGTTTTGCTTTTAATTGTTCCTCCACTAACATCTTAACAAGACTATGATGACAGAGATGTGCTTCAATGTTTCGTGGATTCCTTTGGGCCATGGAACACATTTTTCTAAGGCTTTGGAATAGAAAGTAGGGAAGATTTATATCATGTTCTCCTTGAAATTGCAGCATAACTTTACCATGATAAACATATAAGACCCCAAATCTCCCTTCACAAGTGAAAAATTTTTGCACTAACAACAGTAAAATTTTCCATTCTTCCTTAACATAAGTGACAGGAATTCCTTTTGTGAAGACACTGGTATCCATACCTGGGTTTTTAAAAATCTGCTTCCATTGTTGATCTTGAACTGACCGGTTTTTAAACCACCTTTCTCCGGTTTGTGGGAGAGATGTAGCTTGTGCTATGCTGCCCTCACTGACTGCAAACGTTAAATCACCCACCTCCACTTGACTGTCTTTATCTCTGAATGACCTTGCAAAGGCCTTTGTAACCTCCTTGTGGTAGCCTTTAAATTTCTTGATGCACTGTAGCCAGTTGGCTTTCTGCAACTCCTCCTTAACTTGAGGATATGCTTCCAGGAATTTTGAACCTTCTGGTTCAGCCCTTAAAAGTTTCCCCATTGACTCTACGGCTCTGTTCTAAAACACGACTTCAATGGTGGCTTTACACAGTAAATTCTCGGCTCTGTTCAGAATTTTGTGGAAAAGAGGTTGTATGGTTTCAACAATAGCCTTAGACACAGTGAATTCACGACTTGAACATCGTGAAATGGTGGATTAACAGCTTTAACACAATGGAACGGTGGCTTAGCAGTCGTAATACAACCGTAACATACGTTCACTGGTTATATGTATTCACTGTTTCTCAGAATTAGCAGAGAGGAAAAAACAGAGTATGGTTTATGGAGGCAACGTAGTGAGTGGAACGGAATGAAGGAAATGAGAGAATGGAACAGCGTGAAATGGAGTGTTATGAGCGTAGGAGGGTTTCGAAATAATGAATGGAAACGGCTAGATCCTTAGATTTCGGTTGTAGGTTTACACATGGCTGCGAGATAAGGACTTAGAGAGTCGTAGTACATTAGGCTACGTCACTAGGGTACAAAAGCCTTAATGACAGAAGCAGCCGTAAGTGATTTTCAAAATCGTGGTAATCAAGGACTGATAGACTTGAGAGATACGTGGATATATGGTCGCATGGTAGGGAAAATGGGTAATCATTACAATTAGTGGCAAAAAGACATAACCCAGAAAACTTTGCGTAATGAAATAACTGTAAGTTTAAGATTTAAAACATACCTCAGATCCGCGTTTGGTTTGCCTTTTGATGATTTGCCACTAACCCTTTGTCAACTTATTGCTGTTACATGACTCTTTCCTCCTTGTTATTGACGATTTTTGAACTGTAAAAATTTCTCAAACAGACTGTGTTTCTTTGTGCAGCTGCAGAGGGCTGCGGAAAGGCTAAACGGCTGCAGAATTGCCAAATAGCTGCGGGAACTGCAATGGTGTCCTCCAGCTGCACAAAATAATCTTAGTTGCCTAAAAAAAACCTTTATTAATGAAATGAAATGGAATGAATGGATGAATGGGTGGAAATCAGTGAGGTGAAGTGAGAATGGTTAGATGGAATAAGATGGTGAAATGGAATGGATGAAATGGCGAAATGAGATGAAAGAGAGAGAGATTTTTTTTTTGGAAAACATGAGGTGTCAGGTGACCCTGATTTTCACCTCAGGTTTTCTGCATGAGACTGCCAATCAGAGATTGGTTTTCAGGCTCATACATTTTTTTTTTTTTTTTTTTTTTTATTGAAATTGAAAGAAACAGAGATTAGGCTGATGGAGGAGAAGAATTCTTCTCCACCAGCCTCATTTCAGAATCGCCTTGGAACAACTCAACAAACTCCTCTTTTGAGAGTGGCTTGTGGTAAACTTTCAACCGGTGGCCATTCACAATAAAGGGAGTTTGAAGTTCATCAATAGTCTTCATTCTAACTGCTCCATTATTAAAGACTTCATCAATCTCATATGGCCCAAGCCAATGAGTTTGAAATTTTCCTTTGAAGTCCTTAAATTTGGAATCAAACAAGAGTGCCCAATCACCCTTTTGAAACTTCTTTTCTTTGATATGTCGATCATGCCATTTGATTCTTTGGTGCTGAACTAGATCGGTCCTTAGAATTGCATCTTGTCTCATTTCATCTAGTTCATTTAACTGGTCCATTCTGTGCTTCTGGGCTTCTAATAAGCTCATCCCCAATTGAACTGCTGTCTTGAAGGTCTTGATTTGGAACTCAATGGGGAACAGGACTTCCTTCCCATAAATAAGTTCATAGGGAGAATGTCCTGTGGTGTTCCTCCATGTAGTTCTATTGGCCCATAAGGCTTCAGGAAGCCTTTCCGCCCAATCTCTTCTATGAAGATGAATAGTCTTTGTGATGATGCTTTCAAGAACTTTATTTGTAGATTCTACTTGACCATTCGCTTGCGGATGGTATGGAGTAGATGTTCTATGCTTGATCTTATACTCCTCCATCAGCTTCTCCATCATCCTTGATGTAAATTGGCTCCCCTGATCTGTTACAATTTCTCTTGGGACACCAAAACGAGTGAAAATATCCTCAAAAAGAAATTGAACAACTGAATTTTCAGTAGCAGAAGTCAATGCTTTAGCTTCTACCCACTTAGTAACATAATCAGTACAAACCAATATATATCTCTTTTGCTTGGATGGCGGATTAATTGGTCCAACAAAATCTAGAGCCCATTTCTCGAAGGGTTCGATGCATACCTGTGGCTGTAGTGGCATTTCATTTGAAAGAGTTGGTCTCCCAACTCTCTGACAACTGTCACACCTTCTAACATATTGCTTTGCATCCTTAAAGAGAGAAGGCCAATAATATCCTAAAGAAAGGATTTTATAGGCTGTCCTCTTATCAGCAAAGTGTCCGCCACAAGGTTCGTCATGACATGCCTTAAGGATGTTAGGCATTTCATCCTCCCGTACACATCTTCTGATCATACAATCTAGCCCTGTTCTGAACAATTCATTAGAAATCCAAGAATAATGTGAACTCTCTTGAATGATTTTCCTTTTCTCATTAGGAAATAAATGTAAAGGTAGCTTTCCAGTAACTAAATAATTAGCAATATCAGCATACCAAGGAGTTTTGGTAGTTACTGCAAACAAATACTCATCTGGAAATTTATCCTCTACAGGAGAATCCTCATTAGTGTTTTGGATTCTAGACAAGAAATCAGCTACTGTGTTCTGTTTACCTGGTCGATCTAACACAGTTATGTTGAATTCTTGTAAAAGCAAAAGCCATCTTGTAACTCTACCATTAGTGACTGGTTTGTTCATGAGGTATCTAATGGCAGAGTGATCAGTGTGGACAAAGGTTTCATAGCCGGTTATATAATGTCTAAACTTGTTTATCGCATGAACAACGACTAGAAATTCCTTTTCAGTAACAGTGTAATTTAACTCAGTAGGAGTCAAATTCTTACTTGTGTAATAAATGGCATAAGGGATCAAATCCTTTTGTCCCAAAACAGCTCCTAAAGCTGTATCTGAAGCATCAGTAGAAATGTGGAAAGGGAGTTTCCAATTTGGACCCCTTAGAATGGGTGCTTCAGATATTCTAATCTTTAAAGCTTCAAAGGCAGATTGACATTCAGGATCCCACTTAAATTCACAATCTTTAGTAAGGAGTTTGAAAAGAGGGGATGCTATCTTAGTGAAGTTTTCAATAAATCTTCTGTAATAACCAGTAAACCCAAGAAAACTTCTAACATCTCTTTGGCAATTTGGAACAGGTAACTTAGAGATGACTTCGACTTTAGATCTATCAACTTTGATTCCATCTCCTAAAATATGATGTCCTAAAACAATCCCTTCAGTAAACATCATAAAACACTTTTCATGACTTAAAGAAAGATTTGTTTCCTTACATCTTACCAGTACTTTTTCCAAATTTTCCAAAGCTTCTTCAAATGTATTACCATAAACTGTGAAATCGTCCATGTATACCTCTACACAATCATGAATCAGATCTGAAAAGATTCCTAGTACAGCCCTTTGAAATGTAGCGGGTGCATTGCACAATCCAAAAGGGAGTACTCGGTAGGCAAAAGTTCCCCAAGAACAAGTAAATGTGGTTTTGTCTTGATCTTCAGGTGCTACCTGAATCTGGTTGTAACCACTAAAACCATCCAAGAATGAGAAATACTTTTTACCTGCTAAAGTGTCTAGTACCTGATCAATAAAAGGTAGAGGGAAATGATCCTTTAAGGTTGCCTTGTTCAATTCTCGATAATCAATGCAAACTCTCCATTTACCATTCTTTTTGGGCACTATAACCAAGGGAGAAACCCATTGGCTATCTGAAATGGGGTAAATGAAGTTTACCTTGAGCAATTTCTGAAGTTCTTCTTTCACAATTTCCCTAAGATTTGGATTCATCCGTCTTTGTGGCTGCCTAATAGGTCTGCTGTTTTCTTCAATATAAATGTGATGAATACAAGTCTTAGGGTCGATTCCTTTCATGTCAGTGTATTCCCATGCAAAGGCAGTGGAATGTTTTTGCAACAGTTTAGTTAATTCTTCTTGTTGTGGTCTTTCCAAGTTCTTGTTAATGTTTAATGTTTTTCCTGGAAAGATTTCAACTGTAGAACTACCAAACTCTTCCATTGAGAAGAGAGACATCTGTCTAGAGGAGAGATATTCAATGTCTGCATCTAACTGAAACTGTGTAGAGTCATATTCTAAAGGTGTCTCAAAATTTTCTAATGTATTTAGAATTTGACTGTCCTCACTAATCTCAGAGATGGTTAGAACAGGTTGAAGAGTATCCTCATCATCGATCCACTCATCTTCTCCTATTTCTGTTATTGCCTTTGCGGGAGGATACAAGTTGAATTTCTTGGTAGAATTACCATCTGATATATACATGTCCCCAGACCTACAACTTATAAAAGCATCAGCTGTGGCCAGCCAAGGTCTTCCTAAAATAAGAGGATTTCCTCCTAGATTGTTCTTGGGGGTTAAAATCCTAAAATCAACTGGATACTCCCAAGAGTCTAGTGAGACTGGAATATCTTCCAATACACCATCAGGTTTGATGATTGATCTATCTGCAAGTTGCAGCAAAGTAGGTGTAAAGAGAAGGTTAGGAAGCTTTAACTGATCCATGGTATGTCTACTCATGATGTTGATAGCGGCTCCTAAGTCAATCAAGGTATTTGGGATTTCAACCCCATTAATATGAGTTTTAACAATAGGGCTACCGGGATCCACATACTTTTGCATGGTAATCTTACCCATCATAATGTCTGCAATTTTTCCAACTAGATGTATCCTTTTGGTATCTCTGGTTTTCTTTCCTGTTTTTTTCAAACTCAACTCCTTTATTGTCTTTGCTAGGATGGGAATTTCCTTAATGGCTGTTAACAAGGGAATCTTGATACAGACATTTTTCAATTCATCTAGAAAGTTGTAGTCAGGCAACCAAATTTGTTTTTCCACCCCCTGGTCAATTTGTAACCTTTCAGGGAAAGGCGGTGTAGTTGAATATGTAGGTTGCTCAACTAAGGGAGTTGATTCTTTTTCTTTTTCTTGAATGTTTGGATTTTGAAGGGATGCTTCAGAACCCTTATTAGCTTTAAGAGATTCTTCCTCAAAAATGCTTGGCTGTTGAACACTTGTAGAAGGTTGATCTAGGATTCTACCTGATCTGAGTTGTACTTCATTGAGAGGAACAACCATATAGGTAGGGAATGGTTGACCTTCCATCACATAAGCATTTTGAGGATTCCTATTATTTGGATTGGGTAATGGCTGAGAGGGAAGTTGATTTGGCTTCTGCTGGGAGAGTTGAGAATTTTGATTTTGTGGAGGAGGTTGTTGTTGTTGAGGGTATGGCAATGATAATTGTTGACCTTGATTTGGAAGTTGGGGAGCTTGCTGATTCTGAAATGATGGAGGATATTGATAGAATTGAGCAAATCTCGCATAAGGATTTTGCATGCTTTGCAACCATGCTTGAAAAGCATTTTGTGGTTGAGGCCAAGGTTGTTGCCAAGGGTTCCAATTTCGTTGGGATTGAGAATTCATAGAGTTGTTAAACCCTTGATTTTGTTGTCCTTGCCAAGGTCTCCTTGCAATAAAACAAAGAGATTCAAGCGTACTTGGATCTTCTTGAAAGACTGATTTGAGCCCAGGGATTGAAGGACAATCCTTGGTCTCATGGGTTTCTGAGCAAATTACACATGTTTCCACAACTTGTGCTTCCAAGGGACATTCCCTTAAAGCATTCTTCTTTCTACACTTCGGGCAAAAGATAGTCATAGCCTCAGCTTCTGCTTTTTGTTTATTTTGAATCTTAAGGGTATCAATTTGTTCACTAAGACTCCCTAAGATGTCAGTTTTAAATTCATCAAGCATATTACCGATTTCAGCCCTACTCACTGATCCTGTTGCAGATTTATTTGCCCTAAGGAGAGAAGGATCTCTAGGCCCTTTTTGAGTTTTTGATTTGCCCCTTGAGAGATGGATACAAAGTTCTGCTATATCATGGAGAGAAAGTTGAGAAATATCCCCTTTCCCCATCATGTTTAAGATATCTATCCATTCATCCCTAATGGCTTTTAATAAGAGGGATTTTAAGGTCTCTTCATCCAAGGTACTCATTTTTGCTCTTTTTAAGTTATATTGAAATCTCTCAAGTAAATCTTCTAAGCTCTCATCTTCTTTTTGCATCATTTTAAAAACCTCGTCCTTGTGATTAGTAGGCATACAATAGTCCAAATACCTATCCAAAAAGGTTTGTTTCATTTCATCCCAAGTCCTAATGGATTGAGTAAGTAACCCCATGAACCATTTTAAAGCTTGATCTTTTAATGTTGATGGGAACAGCTTGAGTTTCTGAGTATCATCCAGATAGTCATAGGTTCGACACACAACTTCAAATTCAAACAAGAATGTTTCAGGGTCCTCAGTTCTTAACCAATGAAAATTTGGGAGGACGGATGGTGATATGTTTTTCATGGTGGCTCGGGAATCCTCATTAACAATGGGAAACCCAAATGAGTTATCCCCATCTCTATTTCCTCCAATGGGACCTCTACCTCCTCCATTATTATTATTATTTCCTCCTCCTCCTCTACCTCTACCTCTACCACCTCCTTCTTCCTCTGCCATGATGATTCTCCTAGGGATTTCAAAATCTTCTGGTTCCTCTACAAAGGGTGAATGAGAAGAGATTTCTCCTTCTTCTTCAGGTGAGTCTATTTCCTCAATTACAATTGGTTTTCCTGTAGGAGAAAGAGAAGAGTCTCTTCCTGGTTCAAACTCAATAGAAGGTGTAGGAGAATCAACTCTTGGCTCTTGAATTCCAGGAATTCTAGGACTAGGAGTTTCGGTTGGAGATAAGGGAGGGGTCTCTTGTCTATCTCTTGAAGCAGATGGACTTGTAAACATTGAACTTCGAGCTCTAGCTAAAAACCTTCCCCTAGAATCTCTAGCTCTATGCATGTCAGTTTTTATTTTATCTTCAAGTCAAGTTAATAGTTCTTTTTCTGATCTTCCAGGTCACTCTAGGTGCAAGAAGAGAGCATACTCAAGAAAATATTAAATCAATAACTTTCTCCTTTCTGATCCTCCAGATCACTTTGAAGTGCAAGAGGAGAGCATACTTAGATAGGCTATTAACTTCTTTTCTTGAAATTTTATGTTTTTTTTTCTAAGAATATGGCTACTTAATTTCACTTCCCCGGCAACGGCGCCAAAATGTTTAGTCAATTTAGTGTTATCTAAATTGCTAGTATTAATTGTCAACCCGGGGCTCGTAAGCTGATGAAGTGAAGGTGTACTATATGTACTTAAGCAACCTCTTAGAGTTTTTTTATCGTTGGGGGTGTTGTTTGTGGTTAATTTATCTTCCTAAGATGGAGTGGTGATTTATAAACAGATGAGTGATAGTGTGTGATTAGTGATCTCTAACTACTTGCTTGAAAGGAAATGCTTGAAAGAAATAAATAACTTGAAAGCAAAGAACCACTTCCAATGGCACTAGACACCATTCATGCTGCTGCAAATAAAAGAAAAGAAAGTCACTTTTAAAACCAAAGATAATGATTATCTCTCCCTAACTCCCTGCTTCAAACACATAGTGCTGTGTAAAGCACGATTAGGAAGTAGCTCAAGTTGAGTTAGAAAAGTGATTAAAAATGAGAAAAATCTACTTTAAAGACTAGTGATAACGTTTTGCTCTTTCTAACTCTCTACTTCTGCCATATGTACTATGCAAAGTATGATTAGAAAGTAGTGAAAGATTAGTCTAAAAAGCACTCAAAGCCAACTGCAAGTTAGTGGTATTCTGATCCTTAAAAGATAACAATTTATGATAAAAGATCATTCATGTGTTAGCAGAACTTTGAGAAATAAGACTAAAAATCAGCTATAAAAACAAAGGCAACAACTTGAACCTGTCAACTTCAAATACCATTAGTTTGTAAAGCAAATACACAAACATAAAAACAAATCCCGGGCTAAAAACCTGCAAGGAAATAATACTGATCAGCTTGAGAGAAAAGAAATCAAATAAATCAAACTATACATGTTTAAAGAAATGCTGAATGAGAAAATAAAGAAATGTTGAACATAAAATACTTTACAGAGGCTAACATGAACAGGGGCCCTCCATTCATTCAGCCACAAGAAGACTTAAGGAACTGAAAGCTTCAAAACAACATTGTTTCTATTGCTCCATTTTCAGAAATGTACAAAACAGAGTGCTAGAATAGCACTATAAAAACGGAGTTTACAAATGCTCTTAAAATTATCACAAGTTCAGAAAGTACAGCAGCTAAAAAGTAAAATAAGCGTACGCAGACGCAAGTATATATAGGCATCTGAAGGATGGCCTAACACGTACAGCTAATAACTGAAAAACAACTAACTGTAATGCGTATTTAAGGTTCATTGACACATCATAAGGCTGCGTGGATGAGCTGGAGGTTCTGTCGTCATGGGCAATGAATCCAATGTTGGATCATGTCCCCTACCACCTGCAAAACGCGGACAAGTCACCGTTTGAGCTGACGTGACCTAACAGCTTACAATCACCGTTAAGCTGCCTTTATTTGACCGTAACTTGACCAGTTTTGACCGGAGGTACAGATGACGTGAATGGCTGAAAAAATGGCACAGGAACCTCGAGCACGTTGATACCTAAGTGCCCATGTGGCTCATTTGGCAAACTGACACGTGGAACCTTGAGTTTAACAAAAAGGCTGCGGGATCATCAGATGGCTGCGGAATCGCTGAATGGCTGCGGGATTGCCAGACAGCTGCGGAATCCCTGCAAGTATGTCAAAATCTAAACAAAACAGTCACCCATTAGCAAAACTCACTTGATCATGCTTAATGACACCTAATGTAATGATCTGGGTGGTTTTACAGTGAAAATGAGGCAAAAGTGAAGAAAAGCTGAGGAAAAACTGAGGGAAATGGTAGACAAGTAGGTGTAAAGTAGAGGCTCTACAGTCAGCATGACGTCAACGGGTGACGTGGCAAGCTGTGAGTGGTCCACGGGGATGCGTAGCTGGCGAACATGTCGGAGCGCTGGCGGGCGGGGGCGCTGATGCGGCGGTGAGGTGGCCTGACGTGGGCATGGCGTAGCAATGACGTGGGAGAGGCGGGACCAGCGGTAAACCAGAAGCGGTAAATGGTTTTTCTCGGACCGCTATTGATACGGTCACAGAATTGTCAGAGGGCGACCCGAGAGAATATGGGGGTGACGCGTGGCGGAGGCATGATGTCACCCTCTGACAGTTTCTCGGGCGATAAAGGCAGTACATCGGGACCGACCTGATATGGATATGGGCCGTTGGATGAAGATCCCCGGATCCGACGGTTGACGAGTCATCAACTTGTCAGGGCGATACGGCAGCGGGCGGGAGAATAAAATAATATTTTTTGTGAAATGCGCGCCCGGCGGAAACTTTAGAAAAGTGGGTTTTCAAACTGTGTTACGGGCAAAATGATTTAAGCAAAGGTTTATTTACAAAGCCGGATTAAGGTTATTAATCCGAGCTGATCTTGGATTAATCCCTGGATTAGTTTTTGGCGCTCTGTGGGTCGCGTTCAATGGTTTAGCGCTTAAACCATTCAAAACCAAACTTAGAGCTATAATGCTCGGGGAAGGGGATACATAGGTATTTTGGGGTTTTTTGTATAATTTACATAGTAATAGGGGAATAGGTTGTATAGGGATTTACATAGTAAGAAGTTAGGGGTTAATATGAGTGGAAGAGGTGGATTGAAGAGTGGAAACACTAAGTCTTATATGAAATCAACTTAGTTTAGGAAGTAGATCAAAATGAAAAGAATTTTAGACAAGAAATGTGGCTTTTAAAGAAACAAGAACCAACACAAGACCTTGACTTCTTTCATGAACACAACTGGTGTAGGGATGTCAGCAATGAATGTGAAGGGGGAAAATTAGGAAGTTAGACATGCCCCATTGAGTTGCTGCAGAATGATGGAGAAGAGGACCTTCTCTATCCTTTGATGTTTCCTTTATGTTAGACCAGCAAAATTCAATTGAAAGGAATGACATTTCTACAACCCCATCTACCTACCCATCTATTTGCCTAGCATTTTTTGTTTCTTCATGGAGGGTGCACTTAGACTTGCAGACCCTTATGTGCCTCTTCTTTTCCTTTGGCTTTTTCTTTTGATTTTCTATCTAGAACTACCCTTATTGCTTCCAAGGCCCCAGATTAAGCAGTTGGGAACCTTAATTCTCTACCTAACTATTGGTCTGCCAAGATTAAACAGTTTGGACAGACTTCTTTCTCTATGCTACAACAGAAAATTGAAACATGGCATGATCCAGATTAGGCTGTTGGACCATCCATCAAAATTGAGTCAACATCAAGCTATGTACACACATTGTCTTCTCTTGGAAATATGGGATCTTTGCATCACCAAAGCAGAGCATATTTGGAACTTTCCTTTGCCAATCATGAAATATGAAACCTATTGGTATAGGTATCTAACAGTGGCTCCACATGGGGATGGTTTTTCTTTTTGAAAGACCAAGAACAGCAGGTCAGAATGCCTTGGCCCTTTGACTTCTTTTTACCAAAACTTGGAGTTTTTCTTTCTCGAAATCTCAAAATTGGAATCTGTCATACTTGTGGAACTTGCTGAACTAAAGCCTTTTCCTGATTCTGCAAGACCTTTCAAACTGAGCTATTCACATGCTAAAAGAAAACATTATATACAACAAATTATGTACAGGGCAACAGCCATGCTATATACATGGAGAGTAGTCAAAATAGTGCTTCAACGTCCTGCCATTCACAGGACCTTCATCCGAATCAGTTTCATTAAGACTTTTAAGAAAGTAAGTATTGTTTCCTTGCACTGCTTGAATAACAAATGGTCCTCTCCAAAGGGAATCAAACTTTCCATGTTTTCCTTTATCTTCCCTTCTTGAATCCCACTTGAGGACTTTGTCCCCAAAGTTAAAGTCTTCAGCCTTAGTCCTTCTGTCAAAAGCTTTCTTTAACTTTTCTTGTAAAACTTGTACTCTGATATAGACTTGGTCTCTAGTTTGCTGCAAGCATATTATTTGATTGATCCTTCTTTGTATGTCATTAGGCTCAGCTTGACTTTCTTGAAGTAGTTTCATAACCGGAACCCCCAGTGATGAAGGAAATTTGGCTTCTAATCCATAGACTATCTCATATGGGCTGACCCCAATAGATCTCTTGGTTGTTAGTCTGTCTGCCCATAGGGCATTGACAAGCTTCTTATGCCAGTTCTTCTTATTTTCTTCCAACATCTTCTTTATGATGTTTATAAGGCTTTTATTTGATGATTCAGCTAGGCCATTTCCTTGAGGGTAGTATGCAGTAGAATGGCCCAAGGTAATGTGAAACTTATGGCAAAAATTTACCATCTTCTTGGATCTAAAAGCAGCAGCATTGTCTGTTATGATCTTGTCAGGACAACCAAACCTAGAAAGAATATTGGTCTCAAGGAATTGAATGATAGTGGAATCATTGGCTTGTCTACATGGAACAACTTCAATCCATTTAGTAAAGTAGTCTGTAGCTGTTAGAATCCATCTATGTTGACCTGAAGATGAGGGATGAATTTCCCCAATGAAATCCAAGCCCCATTGTTGAAAAGGTCTCTCTGTTGCAATAGGCCTCAAAGGAAGTGGCAGTAACTTTCTCTTTCCCTCAAACACTTGGCATTTATGACATGAAGTGGTAAATTTTTTGACATCAGGGAAAACAGTGGGCCAATAATAGCCTGCCCTCGATATCTTATCCACAGTGGACTTCCAGTACAAATTTCCACCACAATCACCTGCATGAAATTCTTTCATGACATTGTTAGTCTCATTCTCAATTAAGCAGTTTAACAATATACCCTCATGGTTTTTCCAAAGTAAATTACCATCCATGACACAAAATCTTGAAGCTTTCATTTTTAGGAACCTACATTTAGTTCTGGACAATCCTGGGGGAGCACACAGGTTTTGTAACACATAACATATATCAGAATACCAAGAGGATTGTTCAAAGGCCACATTGATATTTGGAGTCGCCAGCTCCGGTTCATTGTCCAGTTGGTTAATGTCTAAGGCTTGAAAGTTTGCTTCTGTCATTAATTTGGCCAAACCTTGCCCTTTTATCAGTTTCGTAGGTTTTATTTCAATATTAAATTCCAAGATGTTGGCAATCCATTTGCCTCTTCTACCCTCTAAGTTTTCTTGAGTAAGTATGTCTTTCACAATGGGACTTGGCACATAAGCTATAACATGGGAGTATAGGATATAAATCCTAAAGTCTTTAATGGCTTTGACCAAAGCATAAGCTTGCTTCTCCATGATCTGATATTTCAGGGGTGCATCTCTGAGAGCTCTATTAAAGAAAGCAATGGGTTTTTCATTCCCTTGGTCATCTTTCTGTAATAGGACAGCAACAATGGTATGCTGGGAGGCAAAGGAGAAAATGATAAATTCTCTGTCAAATTGAGGATTTGTTAGAACTGGTGTTTGGGTAAGGGCCAATTTTATGCCTTCAAAAGCTTGATTTGCTTCTATTGTCCATTTCACTTTGGAATCCTTTTTTAGCATGTTATTTAATAATCTGATCAATTCTGCTAAGTTTGGGATAAACCTCCTTAAGAAGTTAATCTTTCCCAAGAAAGCTTGTAATTATTCGATGTTTCTTGGGTGGGGCATTTGCAAGATAGCTTGTATCCTGTCTGGGTCAATTCTAATGCCATCCTTTGAAATGATATGACCTAACAGCTTACCTTCTTCCAAACCAAATAGAGACTTCTTGGGATTCAAGGAGATTCCGTATTTCCTACATGTTAAGAATATCTGTCTTAAGTGCTTCAAGTGTTCTTGGTCAGATTTTGAGAAAGGTGTGAGGTCATCTAAATAAATAACAAGGAAGTCATGAATCTCTTTGGCAAAAGCAATATCCATTTCTCTTTGAAATGTAGCCCCTGCATTTTTCAATCCAAAAGGCATTTTCACATATTTGAAGGTTCCCCATGGGGTTGTGAATGTTGTTTTGTCCTGATCATCAGGGTGTACTAGGATCTGATTAAAACCTGAGAATCCATCAAGTAGTGAAATCCTTGAAGCCCCTACCACTCTTTGGAGAATGTGATCCATCTTGGGTAAGGGATAATTATCCTTGAGGGATACTTGGTTTAAATTCCTTAGATCAACAAAAAGTCTTATCTCACCAGTTTTCTTTCTTGTGGGCACCAAATTTGAAATCCAGTCTGAAAACCTGATAGGTGCTATGATACCAGCTTTAAACATTTTTTGCACCTCTTTCTCAATTGAAGGAAGAAGCATAGGATTTATCCTTCTCAATTTTTGCTTGAATGGCTTTTGATTTGGCTTGAGGGGGATTGTGTGCTGGATAACAGAGGTTTCATAGGATTTTAAATCCTCATAACTCCACGCAAAGACATCTTGAAACTCTTTGAAGAGGTCAATGTATTTAGGCTTCTGATCTGGAGGTAAGGATGCAGACAATTTTATTATCTTGGGCTTTTCAACAGTTCCAATGTTGCATTCTTCAATGGCAGCATTAAGGGGCTGCATTTTTGGTTTTCTAGGGACATCATTTGAGTCAAAAATATCCTCCAATGGAGTTAGGCCTGTTGGAAGAAAATTGTCTTTCAATTGTATCACTTCAGCTTCAGCATCAGCCACTTCTTCACAACTGATTTGTTGAATTTCTTGTATGTTGTCTTTGTTAAAAATGGTTGGATGTAGCATTTGGTTAGCTGTTTTGGGTGATATTGCTATTTGGTCCTGTTCACATATTGTTTGCGATTCACTTACAGCCTCTGCATCAATGTTTAGTCCTGAAAATTCTTGTTGCAAAGTCAAGAAATTATTTATTTGTGTGTCATCCTCAAATACTTGCCAATCCTTGACATTGTTTGGGATAGAGGGTCTGTGTTTAATCTCAGTTATAAAGCAGTGCTTGGGTTCAAAAGGTAGTTTACATGTGCTTGCAAATGTGGCCAAACTGTGAGCATGGAGATTATGGGTTCTAGAAATTTTGGTAATTTGAAATTCAGTGAAGGAACTTAGTAATTCTACAACAGAAGACCTATAAGATCTCAGTCTTTTGTCATTGGTGACAAAATTTCCCTTCACTTGTTGGATAATTAGGTCTGAATCCCCCATGACTGAAAGTTTTGTGGCTTGTAAGGATTTTACTAGTTTGAGGCCTAGTAAAAGAGCTTCATATTCTGCCATATTGTTGGTGCATCTGAAATTTAGTCTATAGGCTCGACCTTCTGCATGACTGTTTTGTTTGTTATGTATCCAAACCCCTGCTCCTGCCCCTAATTTGTTGACTGACCCATCAAATTCAATGAACCATATGATTTCTTGGTCAAGGGAGGAATTGTCAACCACTATGGGGCTTGGCATCAACAACTTGAGATCTTGGCTTATACTTGGTTTTTCTTCTTGAACAAATTTGTTTATTGATTTCTCAACCATTATTTCCAGAGCAGTAGTTTGTTCATTTATATCCTGATCTTGTTTGAATGTCTGTGTCTCATCATCATTTGTAGAACCTGTATTATCATTGAAGAGAATATAGGAGTCTATGTCAGAATGGACAGCATATATGGGAAAGTTTTGAGGTTTTTCTTCACTGCTTACCATGTACTTCATCAGAGTTTCTCTGTATAGTCTCTTTGGTTGCCCAAAGACAGATATAGTGGCATAGGACATGTCTAATTGAAGAGAACCTTGAATTTTAGCCCCCCATGATCTTGATAACAGCATTCCATACTTAGGTGGGATATCAGCAACTACAACATCCATCAAGATTGTCTTATTGGGGTATTGGACAAGTGAGACACAGAGATCCTTTATCAGGCCTAAACACTTGACTTGGCTGGAGTCAAATGAGAATAGGTCCTTGTATGGTCTTGTAATATCTAGATTTAATCTTTCCATGACAGATTTTGGCATCAGGTTGTGGGAAGCACCTGAGTCAAACATTGCATTGTGTAATATCTTATCATGAACATGCAGGCTGACATAAAAAGGTAAGATTCCTGTAACTGTTGTTTTTCCATTAACCTCCGGGCCAAAAAGTAGTTCTGGAGTATCATCCAACACATTGACATCATCTTTGTTATGAGTAAGTTGAAGGGATCTCTTGATTTGTTGTTTATAGATGTCATGTTTGGCCAACTCTGAGAGAGGAATGGCTATTTTCAATTTTCCAATTTCAGCTTCCAAGTCAAAAGGTTTTTCAGACTGGGTTTTGGTGTTCTGGTTAACAACCTTTTCTCTTTCAATGGACTCCCTAGAGTTTTGTTCTTGATTCTCATTTTGACCTTGGAGTGTGTCCTTTTTACTCACCTTTTGAGAAATATTGCTTGGATTATGTTGCAAGGATGATGTTGCCACTGGCTGTTGATTTGAGGGAGATGCTTCAGTTACTTCTTCCATTGTTACTTCTTTTGAGATTGGATCAGTTTTGTAAATTGGCTCTGTGACAATAGCCTTCTTAGGTTGTGGGGTTTCCTTTGTTTTGTCAGGCTGTGCCACATTTATTGTTCTACTTCTCAATTTATATTTCTTATGAACTTCAAAAACAGCTGTATGATAGCCTTGTTTGAAATCAAATGACTCACCTGATTTGGTTTGGAACTGCTTGATATCATCATCCTTATGATCTTCTTGTGTTAAAAAGACTTGATTCCCATTGTCCAGACCCATTAGGTTGATGTGAGGATCATCATTGGGCTCACTGGATGTGGAAGCCTCAGCATAATTCTCTTGGAAAGGGGGTCTGACATGTTGGTCAGGGTCAGTTCTTCCCACATTGGGATTTTGATTCTTTCTAAAGTTTTGGTTTCTTGCATTGCTTGTTTTCCCTTCCCATGATGCCTTTCTTTCTATGGTTTCCACTCTGTCCCCAAGTCTATCCATACCTTTGATGATTGCATCTAACTTCTGCTCAAATGCTGAAGGTTCTTCCTTAAAGGTAGTTCTTCTTTCAGTGCTAGCCCTAGTTCTCTTGGCAATCAGATTTGCCTCTACACTTACTGCTATGTCTTGCATGTCTGCCAAAGTTGCAGGGGCTCTTTCTCTTAATTGATATGCCATATCAGCATCAAACCCATCAAGGAACTTTATTAGTGCTAAATCAGGTGGAGGCCTAAGGTTTTGAGGAATGGCACTATAGATAGAATTGAATCTAGTGCAATAGTCTGAGACAGTCTCTTGTGGACCTCTCTTTATGGTGTCATATTCAGATAAAATATGTAGAGGGTCTTTTTTCTTTTCCCATCTGTTTAGAAAGGACTGGTAAAGGGCAGCCGAATTAGCTATAGAGTTTGCGGCCAGTGCCCTGAACCAAGTTCTTACTTCACCTGTCAGACTTTGTACAAAAATTTTCATTCTCACATCATCATCATCTATCTCATAGTTTTCGAAGTAGTCTTGCATTTTCTTGGTATGTTGTAAGGCAGTGTATGTACCGGTTCCATCAAAATAAGTGATTTTGCCTTGGTAATCCTGAGGCATGGCCCCAGGATTGTTGGGTACCTGGAGGGTTGCATAACGATTAGCCATATTTGGTGGGATAAATGGGACAACTGGAACAACAGGGACGACTACAGCAATTTGTGTGTTAGGTGTTGACAATATATTTTGTGAAGTGGATATGGATGATGAAGAGGGGGAGGAATGAGTTGTATGGAGGTGAAAAGTTGGCTTAGAAGGGGTGGGAATAAAGGTGTGCTGAACTACCTCAGGGCTAGATTCAGGAGATTGCTCTGGTTCCTTTTGGCTCTTTTGAGTTTTATGGATCAAATTTGGATTGTCGAAAATAGGAGGAGGATTTGGGTCAGGATTTGACCTGGTGTGCCTAGTCTTTCTTTTAGGAGCCAGCTTCTGAACTTCTTTTTGGTATTTTAGGATATTTTTAGAACTATTCCAAGGGACTGCTCAAGCTGTTTCTAGTACCGCTGTCTAAAGACGGACAACAGTTTGAAAACTATGCTCACTCCCCAGTGGAGTCGCCAATTATGTTAACACCCAGGTTGTTCCCTTTGACTCCCAAGGGAATACGGCCGGGGTAACCACTAACCAAGCTTTGTTTTACAGTTTCTAGCCAAACTACAATCAGAGAGGGCTCTCTCTTTAAGATTTATCTCTGTCTTGTGAAGATTTTAGGCTAGTTATGAGTTCAGCTTTTGTTTAAGGTTTTGGTTGTGAACTGTTGATTGAGAAGGGCATGAAATGTTTGAGGGATTTTTAGTCCATTGGGCATATGGGGTCAGAAATTGAGTAGGTCCTGATGTCTGTGATGGAGAAAGGATTTACTGCAGAGCTAGATAGCTATTCATGATACAAATTTTGGTTTATAAATGAAACAGAGTGAAATGGAAACTTATACATAGTGTGACTGCAAGTTGAGAAAGGTCGTTTCTATTCAGTAGCATCTAAGAATTACTGCACAGAAACTATTAAAGATTTATAGGAAGTTGGAGCATTTAAAAATTCCAATTTAGCAGATAAACCTGAAGAAAACATTTATAGCAGGGAAATATTGAATTCAGGGTGTCTCCATGGACAAATCTTGAGTTATTCTTCTTCTTTCTTGTTAAGATTAGACCACATACAAGAGAAATGAAATAAACAAAATTAAACACAGACAAAGATAGAGAAACGTATTGTATCAAGCTATAGCACTAGAGTTTTGCACCATTCAATGGTTCCAACACAGTATACATCAGAAAAGACAATCTCTGAAATCCCGAAAGCTCCTTTGTATTATCTCTCCAAAAATACAGCCGAGTTCTCTTTCTGAACAAGTAACAACAACCCCTGCAAGCTTATGCGAGGGGGAATATATACAACCGGTTCTACAAAATATCTGAACCGCTGAGTCACTATGATAATTAAATACGCTCACCAAATTTACAAAATAGCAGATAAAGAAGTTATTACTGCTCTTAAATACAAAATGAATGCTCTTTAATCTTGTCAGAAGTCTTTTTGACCTTTGGAGGCCACTGAGTCAGTTGAGCGTTCTGCATAAATGTTGAATGATGTGTTTTTATGGCTTTGTCATGCTGTAGCTTTCTCGGCCCTATCATCTGTAACTGTCAGTGCTGCTTTAGTGGCCGGATCTTTCTACTGAGTTGGCTCAGTCCATCTTTTTTCAGTCGTGCTGGATGCATCAAATTTTCTGAACATGATGATTTATGTTTTTTGATGAAAAACTTTGATGAAAGGCCCTTGATTACAGTATCAACTATATCATTTTGGTCCACCATTCCTGAGTGGGAAATTGATGTCTCAAAATTGCATCTAAGGTCTCATCTGCCTCTATATATTTGTAGAAGTTTGGAGGCACTTCAAACAAATGCTTGATCTCATTCATAATAAAAAATAAATTCTCTACTCTGTCATAGAGACTTTGCCTAGATGCTGGCCCTGTTTCTTCTGAAGTGCTTGGTCTTACAGTGATCTGATTTGTAGCAAATGTGTTGACCCTCTTTGCATAGTTCTCATGTGAAAGTAGCCTTCCTGCGCTGTTCAGTAAGCCAGGAAGACCTCTGCCTTGTAGTGCTGCAAACTTGTCCATGAACCTGTTTACTTCTATCTGCATGTCCTGGCTTCTCCTTTCCAGTGTTTGTACCAGGCTTCTTAATGTAAGGACCCTCTTTATCAGCAAAATGGTTTCAGTCCTGTTGGGAATTCCCATTGCTGCTAGCTGAGGACCTGTACGATTATTGAGCACATTAATCATTCTATTGGCTACCTCAGGCATGTTGCCTAGAGATGCCCTTTCTCTCTGGACTTCTCTGTGTGCTTTGCCTATGAGCTCCATTTGCTCATGAATAGTCTCGATGTACTGCCATTGATCTGTTATTGATTGGCCAATGTTGGCCCATAAAACTATCTTAAGCTCAGCCACCACTTTGTCAAGGGTGAGCTCCTTCTCCAGCTCCTTTATCTTCTCCTTAAGGGCCTTTATTTCCCTTCCTTTTTCTGCCACATTTTGCTTTGACTTGTCATATTTTTCATTGAGCTTAGCCAAATTCTCCCTGGCTTCATTTAATTCTGCCATTTGGGCTTCTAAGGCCTGAATTTCATTCTTCAGCTTCTGCATATCAAGGCTTGGAGCCTGCTCTGTTGTTGGTGCTGGTGCTGATGTGGATGGTGCTGCCTGAGCTGTCTGTTCTGTAGGAGGAGCACTAGTTTGAGGGGGTTCCTCAAGGTTGATTATTTGTGGAGGAGGTTGAGATGTTTGGCCTACTTCCCTCTGTTGTAGGGCTGCCTGTAGTGCTGCCTCTGATTCTCCCAATTCTCCTGTGTCTGGATCAGCTGTTTGTATAATCATACCAGCATGGCTGCTGCATCTTGGTCATGTCTCAGCTGGGAAACCTCTTCTATTTGTGGGTGAATGGTTGCTGGGATCTTAACCATTTTCCTTAGTGCTGCCATATCTGCATCTCTTAGTTTCAGCAGCGCTTGTACAGCCTTGATGTCCTTGGGATCATGCCCAAGTTCTATGATGATATCCTCCAATGCTTTGATTCGGTTGTCCTTTGCCTGGGAGGATGCTTTCTCCAACTCAAGTTGGGAAGCTGTGTTGTTTAGGCTATTTTCCAGCCTAAGATTTACCAATGTTTTGTCTGCAAGAGTGGCATACACCATCTCACCCGTTTTCTTGTGCAATTCAATCTGATCCATAGGGTGGATGTCCTTTGCAAGGACCTCAAGGTTGGTCCTTATGTAGTCTGCAGCTGACTGTGGCTGCTGCATGGTTGGAATAAAATGACTCATTACCATTTTGCCCTCATGTACATCATATGCAGACATTAACCTCTGTTGGTTTGTAGGAGCCATTTTCAACAAGTGATTGTAGAGCTGTATCTTGAGTGGCTCATTCCTCCTTTTGATATCAATGAATTTTTGTTTGATGCCTGCTTCAGATCCCCTTTGGTGGCTTGAGGAGCTGACTTCTCCTCCAACTGTCCTTTCATGTTCCTGGTGAAAGGAACTTGCAGATGCTTCCATGCTTGGTGGGCCCATGGCCAAAGATTGCCCAATAGGCATTTATTCCTCAGAGAGGGGATTCATTCTGTGCCTTTTCTCCCCTTGACTTATGGATGTGGTGAGGGGAGTCTCCAGCGCTCTATCCCTCTTCTTTCCCTTTTCTTCTTTTTGTGGAGTTTGTAGTACTGAGGCCTCCACTGTCTTTTCTTGCCCGAGGGGCACATTCTCTTGAGCCTGTTGCTCAGTGGATATTGGGGCTTCAGGTGTTTGTTCTTGCTGCTGTATTTGATGCCCCTCTTTTTTCCCTTCTTCTTGCTGTTCTACCTGTTTTTCTGCTTGCTTTTCGGCCATAGGAGGTGGTTGTTCCTGCTCCATCTGCTTCTCTTTGCCTTTGTTGGGAGCCTGATAAGTAGCCTTGGCTGCTTCCTGATGTGCTGTTGAAGATGATGCAGCTGCTCCAAGCTGCCTTTGGTATGAAGAGGAAACCTGTCCACAAGTTTCCAAGTCAGCCTCCTTTTCAATATTCTTTACTTCTCTTTGTAGCAGTTTCTCTCTAGTCATTGGCTCTTCTAGAGTGCCTTCTTCCCAACTTAATAAATTGGTATAATTCTCAATATGAGGCAATTTAATGTGAGCATAGCCACCCAATTTATGTTTTATCCTCCTGAGAGAAATGAAATGATTAGGGTCATAAGGTACCCATTTGAAACTAGTTTCTAATCGGAGGCCCTCTAGGATCATATCTGCTTCCTTCCATCCCTCCTCCCTTATGTTATAAAGAAAAGGGCCTAGCTGGTTCCTGACTTTGAGCTGCACTTTCTTGTTTTTACTATGGAAATGGATTTGGTCTGCATTTCCAAATTGTCTGAAATATTCCAAGGCAAATAGTCTCATTGGGACATATCTTGGCAGCCTATAAGGGTTCAACTCACAGCCATATATTCTGATTACTGTATGGTGTTGGTAAAAGTAGCAATCACCAATGCTGTAGGACTTAGAGAGATGGAGAATTATTTTCATTTCCTCGGTTAATCTCGGAGGAGGAACACCAAATAACAAAGTCATAGATGGATGAATGAACAGGTCTATGAATTCACAGTATGTGTATGGTGAATGGGAGGTGCAATGAAAAACTGAGGTCCAAAATACTACAGACCTTGGATTCCCCTGGGCATCAAGTTTCTTGAGGGGAATGGGGAAACTGTCTGGTTGATAAAATAGGAACAGATGATAGATGTATGAGGTGTATCTGAACACCTTTTCCCTTTCTAGATTCATCAGTTGCTCATGAATCTTGTTTGAAATATACTCAGCATAGTCATAGTGCACAGCATGAGGCTTCCCAGGAGAAAATATGGACATCATGGCAATTATGGTATCATCAACATCTTCAACTCCCTTGTACCCCAGGAAAAAGCTGATCAAATCCACCAGCATCCTCCCCAAGTCATTGAGATATGGATGTCCAATAGGAGGTGTTCTCAGAGCTTCAGAGCTTGGCTGAATAAATAACTGATTAATCTTGATTATTTGAGCACTGGACAGGTTGCCCCCCTTCTTCAATAAATCTAACATGGAGAGAGGAGTCAATGGTCTTGCAGAATGAAAGTTGAGCATTTGATTTATGGCCTCAGGGGTGATATGGAACAAGACTGCACCTGATTCACTAAGGACAGCTCTTTGACAGGGATCATAGTTCTCCCGGCATCTATGGATCAGGTCTGGAAGGGCATTGACTTGAGGGAGGTTGTAAATGGGCAAGTTGGAGTCCCAAATCCCTAAAATATCAGCTCCACTGAGGTGTTGAGCTTTCAATTCATTTAGCATATGAATATTAAACTTAGAATTTATTGGGAACCAGTCTAACATCTGATAATCTATATCTCCTAGGGCCTTCCATTCTAACTCTCTTTGTGGGGCATTCAGAGGTTGAATATTCAGGGCTATTGGTGTTTCCATGGTTAAGTAGTGCTATGACTTGTATTAGAACTGGTGTTACTAAACAGAGCAACACAGAGAGGTATATCTGGAACAGAGGGGTGAATTGCAAAGGAACAGAGGGTAAATGGTAATGACAACAATTGAAATACTGCACAGAGGACTGATAGAGCAAATGGCAGGCCTGAAAAAACTCTCTTCGCGGTGAATTAGAGCAGCTGGGTCTTTGAGTTCGCGAATGCGCGAACTAACTGTGTTTTTAGGTAAATTTAGCTAAATGCAGGTTCTGCAGAGGAGTTTTCGACCCAACAATTGAAACTAGACACTGGTACCGGGGACTGTCTGGTAAATACAGTATTTTCTCTGTCTCTTTAAGCTAGCTTAGGACAATTATGGACAAAACCAGGCGCGGGGGAATGATTTCGATAAATACCTCTTGAATTGCTGGTAATAGTTACAAATGCAAGTGTAATGGACGCACCCACGGTCTTTGCAGCGATTTCTGCAGGTTGGTGATGGTTTGGTCGTAATGCGCATGCAGGGGGAGCAATAGTTGTTTTTACAAAAAGTGAGGAAAAACGCGATTTTCGGCGAAAATATGGACTTTTGGGTCATTGGCGCTTTTTTTGGATGACGTCATCAGGTGGGGTCAGGGTCGGGTGACGTCAGCATGACATCAACGGGTGACGTGGCAAGCTGTGAGTGGTCCATGGGGATGCGTAGCTGGCGGACATGTCAGAGCGCTGGCGGGCGGGGGCGCTGATGCGGCGGTGAGGTGGCCTGACGTGGGCATGACGTAGCAATGACGTGGGCGAGGTGGGACCAGCAGTAAACCAGAAGCGGTAAATGGTTTTTCTCGGACGCAATTGATACGGTCACGGAATTGTCAGAGGGCGACCTGAGAGAATATGGGGGTGACGCGTGGCGGAGGCCTGACGTCACCCTCTGACAGTTTCTCGGGCGATAAAGGCAATACATCGGGACCGACCTGATATGGATATGGGTCGTCGGATGAAGATCCCCGGATCTGACGGTTGATGGGTCATCAACTTGTCAGGGTGATACGGTAGCGGGCGGGAGAATAAAATAATATTTTTTGTGAAATGCGCGCCCGGCAGAAACTTTAGAAAAGTGGGTTTTCAAACTGTGTTATGGGCAAAATGATTTAAGCAAAGGTTTATTTACAAAGCCGGATTAAGGTTATTAATCCGAGTTGATCTTGGATTAATCCCTGGATTAATTTTTGGCGCTCTGTGGGTCACGTTCAATGGTTTAGCGCTTAAACCATTCAAAACCAAACTTAGAGCTATAATGCTCTGGGAAGGGGATACATAGTTATTTTGGGGTTTTTTGTATAATTTACATAGTAATAGGGGAATAGGGTGTATAGGGATTTACATAGTAAGAAGTTAGGGGTTAATATGAGTGGAAGAGGTGGATTGAAGAGTGGAAACACTAAGTCTTATATGAAATCAACTTAGTTTAGGAAGTAGATCAAAATGAAAATAATTTTAGACAAGAAATGTGGCTTTTAAAGAAACAAGAACCAACACAAGACCTTGACTTCTTTCATGAACACAGTTGGTGTAGGGATGTCAGCAATGAATGTGAAGGGGCAAAATTAGGAAGTTAGACATGCCCCATTGAGTTGCTGCAGAATGATGGAGAAGAGGACCTTCTCTATCCTTTGATGTTTCCTTTATGTTAGACCAGCAAAATTCAATTGAAAGGAATGACATTTCTACAACCCCATCTACCTACCCATCTATTTGCCTAGCATTTTTTTTTTCTTCATGGAGGGTGCACTTAGACTTGCAGACCCTTATGTGCCTCTTCTTTTCCTTTGGCTTTTTCTTTTGATTTTCTATCTAGAACTACCCTTATTACTTCCAAGGCCCCAGATTAAGCAGGTGGGAACCTTAATTCTCTACCTAACTATTGGTCTGCCAAGATTAAACAGTTTGGAAAGACTTCTTTCTCTATTATACAACAGAAAATTGAAACATGGCATGATCTAGATTAGGCTGTTGGACCATCCATCAAAATTGAGTCAACATCAAGCTATGTACACACATTGTCTTCTCTTGGAAATATGGGATCTTTGCATCACCAAAGCAGAGCATATTTGGAACTTTCCTTTGCCAATCATGAAATATGAAACCTATTGGTATAGGTATCTAACATGAATATTATTAAAGGAAAAAGGACCTCTCTGATATTTTTTAATAAGCAACAATTCTTTGTATTTCTACCTCTCTTCCTCCTGAACGTGTCCTATGAGTATTGGAACACTCGAATAGACAGAGGAAGCTATGGATCAGGAAGCCAAAGTGTCAAGCGAGCATAGATGGTCAAGCAAGCGTAGAGGAAGCTAAAGTGACCGGGTGAGGGAAGCCAAAAGGTCGAGCAAGCGTTGAGGAAGCCGAAGCTCAAGCGAGTGAAAGGGAAGCCAAAGGTCAGGCGTATCCAGATAAGAAAACAGAGAATTGTCTTTATGCAGTTGTTGTTGGCGAACTAGAAGAAAAGAGTAAGTCGTAGGTCTAGCAGAACAGAAAAGGGTTGAAGGTCCAACAGGATAGAAGGAAGACGAAGGTCCAGCAAGACAAGAGGCAATCGAAGGATGAGCAACTCTGTTGATCGTGTTACCCTGTGAAGACTCAGACCTATGATGAATTAATCAAGTACATAATGCATTCTAAAGAACAATTCTGTGATGTAATAAATAAATTTTAATCTGACATCGTTTGAAGGGAGAAGTAGCTAGAAGAGAAGTAATCAAGCCTAAAGCATTTACTGTGACAGTTAGAACAGAGGCTTGAAACAGAGAGTTGGTTCTTGTGCAGAGCTTAGTGCAGCTAATAGTAGACTCACTAAAGTTGTGTAGAGACATTATCAGAGATCATGATGGCTATTTGATATCATCATGAAATAACTTTTGCAGACTCTGTGTGGACAGTATGAAGAGTTGTATAGACTTCTTCATAAGAAGACTGGTTGTCATTGATGCTGTAGCATGGATACTACAGTGAAGCTATAAACAAATAGAATTTAGTAAAGAAGAGTTTTGGGAGCAGAACATTACTATCAAACATGCCTTGACAAGATTGGGTTGGAGCCCTTGGGGTTGGTGCCTCAAAAGTTGGAAGGATTGGTGTTTTTGGAGTTGGTGCTCTTATATCCAAGGTTGGTGCCTTGACAATAGAGGGTTGGAGCCCTTGAGGTTGGTGCCTCAGAAGTGTAAGGATTGGTGTCCTGGGAGTTGGTGCTCCTAAGTCCAAGGTTGGTGCCTTGACAAAACAGAGTTGGTGCTCTGGAGTTTGGAGCCTCACAAAAGTCCAAGTTGGTGCTTGGCAACAGATTGGAATCATATATATTTGTATCTGTTTGATTGCAAATATTATATTAATAAAAGCATGTATTCTTGTTCGTCATCTTGTGTTCTAAATATAAATGCTTTAACTGGTAAAATGACAATTAAAAAGAAATATTGATTCACCCCTCCCCCCCTCTCAGTGTTTCCAACATACTGTTCCACCACCTCCATCTAGTAAGGACTCTCATGACGGTGACGGTGCGATAGGTTCTTCAAGCACTCAAATAGTAGGTAGACCATCTAGTCAAACACTTGCTATTTCAAATCAAACCTCTAATACACCTCATAATACACTTTCTTCCGAAATAAATGTCATGTCATCTGACAAAGGTAAAAATGAAAAGCAACCTAGAAGCAAGAAAAAGGGGAAAACCAAAAAGAAACAAAATTCTCCCCCTCAAGAGAAATCATATGATTCCTCTTCTCCGGCCAGGAAACCTCGTTACCCATGTTTAATTTGTAATGAGGAGCACTTTATAAGAGATTGTCTTCACCGCTCTAAAGTCTCAAAACTTCTTAAGGCTTCTAGTACATCCATTGTGTTGATAGACACTTTTCCAAACCTAGAGACTCATTTGGTTGCTATAGATCATGCTTCCGCTTCACAAGTGCTTATGCTTTTTGCCACTAAGCCTAAGACTGATGTTTTGGTGACTACACGAAGTTAAGATTACGGTAATCCACCATCGTCATTGAATAACCAGGCTATAGATCAACCCAATACTTTGACTTCGACTTCATCTGACTCCATTCCACCACCCATTGCACCAAAGTTAACAATAAAACCATCTAAGTAAGTTGTTCATAAATCTACATTCAACCCTCTAGCTCAAGCAGTGCAGAATTATAACATAGTAGAAGATTTATCTCAGTCACCTTTTGTTATTCGACGCTTGAGGTGCTTCAAAATTTTCCCTCGCAAAAGTATGCTTTATTTTCAGTAATTGGTGGAATTGATCCAATGGATTCCAATTTCTTAGTTTGTTGGAAATAATACTGAGAGGGGGGGTGAATCAGTATTAGCAATTTAACAATATTTCATTTCCATAAACAGATTTATATATGTTAATTCTGTTAATGAAACTTGCGTGTATACGCAACTGTGTTTAGAGCAACCAGCGTATACCTTGCAAACTTATAATTTAGCTATTTGATCTTTAATATGTGTATCAGAACCATATAACTAGTAATCAGGTGTAGTAAACAGAATAGGCAATCACACACATGAACACAAGATATAAGGTGGAAACCCAATGTAGGTGAAAACCACCTGTTGCAATCGTCTCTATTTTTATTTAATAAGAAACTTATTTTTACAAATTTTGTATTGGTGCAGCCTTATACCAGTACACAAGCTTCTACCCGCAGAAGGCTACAACCTTCTCTCTCTCTCCAGCTTTTCCTTGAAGGGAGCTACAACCCCCTTAGATCTTGTACTAGTTGATTTGTTTACTAGTATGTAGGCGTTGACCTACAGAAGGCTACAACCTTCTCTTTTATTCCAGGGACCACGTTTCATAAATTTTCAGACTGGATCCATCAATAACATCAATCAAACATCAAATATATCTGCATCAACCAATCTCCTTTGCACCAACCAAAACTAAATCAAACAATCACTTTTCTGAATGTTGTAACCAGAACACAGTAATAGTAGCCAGAACCCAAAACACTGCAACAGCAAACAGAAGTAGCTAAAACATATTCTACGAGGTGTGCGCTACTTCAATGTGTCAAACTAGGTGTATACACACTTTTCTCAAGACAAACCTGCATATACGCTGTTTTGAAATTCCGAACCAGCGTGTATATGTGCCCTTGCTGTAATGAACCTGCGTACAGATCTGTAAAAGATGATTTAACCTTTACAACTATTCAGACATCAGTTATCCCTAGATCATCAGATTTACAGATTACGACATGTGCCAATTATTCAAATAAAATATCAAAACCACATAAAGATACTTCTCTTCAAGCCTTAAGATCTTGACCCATCAATAGAACTTATCCTTCTTTAAGCGCTCTGGTTCTTCCTTGATTCAGATCTAGCTATGCACCATAACCCAATGACCAGTATTATAGATCTTGATCTTCATTTATATTCAATTACTTAAGTGCCTTTGCCTAATGATCTCCTCCTCCTTTTATAGTCTTAGGCCTTACTCAATACCATGGTCCAAAACCACTTAGAATCAATACCTTAGACCAAATACCTGCAGTCAAAACTTCGAAGAAGATACCTTGGACCAATACCATGGGTCAAAATACCATGGTCCAAATACCAAGGACCAAAACGAAATTCTCCAACATGTACACACCTTTCCTTGCGTGAAAGTGCATGTATACATGTACGCGCCTTTTTGTCAGCTAACCCGCATGTATACGCGGCTTGGTCAAGGGGAACCTGCATATATCTCTTTTTCCTTCATTCTGAGAGCCTGAATTGTGATCTGTCATCTAAGTGATTTGCCATCAAGGACAACACCTGTGTCATAGCGCCAAACCTGTGTCATAATGCCAACAATCTCCCCCTTTGGACTTGATGGAAACCGCAAGTCACTATCCCCCTTTGTCATCAACGACAAAGGGTTATGCTCCCCACGAGTACTTGCTAAATTCTCTCATATGCTGAAGTGTGTTGTTCATGCTCCCCCTGACTGTAAGCAAGGTCTGCAAAAAGATGTTCTACAAGAAGAACATGACACTACACATCATAAATGACCTTCCTATCACCAAAGACTCATACATACATCCATCTCCCAACCAAGTGGGGATATACCAAGATTGACTCATCCACCCAACCAAGTCGGGATACACCAAAAGTTTATACATGATAAAACAAGAACATTACATCATCCATCCTAGGCATAGTGGGGAAACAAAATAGGTCGTTACATGACCTTGATAATAAAAGATAGACATGACATAGAGACAAAATATCTAAAACAAGACTATCATAAGCATCAGAAACTATCATTAACAACATCTGTCAATCACCATCCAGACTAGCAACCATGATCTCCCTCTACACCTGTTCCACCTGAATCAGAAACAACTGTGAAATTGTACCAAGATAATGCCAACAATGCATTATTAGAAGTATATGATCCCCCTGAACTTCTGCCAGATGATCATTGTCAAACCCATATCATACTCTTTTCCTCCTGAGTTTGGCCCACTGTTTTTCTTCAAACCAACATATACGCGACTGTATCCACAGAAACTGGCGCATGTACACAGATATGCTTCATGATACTTGTGTACAACCACTTTTCTCTAAATCAGATAGGTTTCGGTAGCAAGATGACACATCAACTACTCCAGCTTTTGTTTTAGATATTCAAATGTCTCTTTGGGCAGTGGTTTGGTGAATATATCAGCAACCTATTCTTTGGAGGGAACATACTCCAATTTGACCTTTTGTTCAAGAACTTGTTCATGGAGATAATGATATTTGATAGGTATGTGATTGGTCTTGGAATGCATGACTGGATTCTTTGAAATATTGATTGCACTTGTATTATCAAATAGAATGGAGATGGGTGGAGTACATGTGATCTGAATGTCTTGCAACGTTTGCATCATCCAAAGGAGTTGTGTGCAACAAGATGTAGTAGCCACATATTCTGCTTCAGTTGTAGATAATGCAATTGAACTTTGTTTCTTGTTGAACCAAGACATTAATATGGAACCCATATAGAATGCACCACCACTAGTGCTTTTTCTATCATCCACGCTTCCTGCCCAATCTACATCTGTATATGCATGAAGTGTAAGATCTGTATCTCTAGGATACCATACACCAAAGTTTTGTGTTCCTTGAAGATATTTTAAAATCTATTTAACTACCTGAAGGTTTGATTCCTTTGGATTTGCTTGGAGTCTTCCAACTATTCCCACTGCATGCATGATGTTTGGTCGGGTACCTATTAGATAAAGTAGACTACCAATCATGGATCTATAGGTTGGTTGATGTACTACTGCTAATTCATCATTTGAGCTGAGGCTGCACCCTGTTACCATAGGGGTACATACTGGTTTAGAATCTTCCATGCCATATTTCTTCAAGATCTACTTGAGGTACTTGGTTTGTGATAGAAAAATACCATCTTTATTTTGTTGAACTTGTAAGCCAAGAAAATATGTGAGCTCACCAAGCAAGGACATTTCAAATTCTTTCTGCATTACCAAAGAAAATTTTTGACTCATGGCTTCTTCATTGCTACCAAAAATGATATCATCAACATACACAACAAGTATTAGCAATTTATCATTGTCAATTTTTATATATAGATTGCTATCAGCTGATCCTTTTGAAAAACCTTGTTGATGAAGGTATTTGTCAAGACGATAATACCAGGCCCTTGGAGCTTGTTTTAGACCATAGAGAGCCTTTCTAAGTCTGCATACAAGTTTTGGATCATTTCCAAGGATGAATCCATCTGGTTTCTCAATATATACTTCTTCTTCTAGGTCTCCATTAAGAAAGGCAAATTTCACATCCATTTGATATACTTTGAACTTATCAAAGCTAGAAAGAGCAAGGAACATTCTTATGGCTTAAAGTCTAGCAACAGGTGCAAAATTTTCTTCAAAGTCCATGCCTTCTTGTTGAGCATACCCTTTACAAACAAGTCTGGTCTTGTTTCTAATAACTTCTCCATTTTCATTCAGCTTGTTTTTGAATATCCATTTGGTTCCTATGACATTCTTATCATTAGGTCTAGGAACCAATTCCCAAGTATTATTCTTTTCAATCTGCTCAAGTTCTTCATTCATGGCCTTGACCCAACATTCATCTTTGCATGCTTCATTTACATTTTGTGGTTTGACAGAGGAAAGCAATGCTAGATAGGTTGAAGCTTCTCTAATAGTTCTTCTTGTCTACACACCTGCCTCTTTCTACCCCAAAATTTGAGTCTCTGGATGATTCTTCTGAACATACCTGGATGGAGTCTTTTCTTCTACCCTTATCTATTCTTCTGGTGCCTCATTGGTTTCTTCTTCAGAATTAGTATGATTTGATGTGGAAGGATAGTACTCGTCTTCTTCATAATCTTCAGTCGTTACCTGCTTTGGATTTTTGCCCGCTTCATCAACCACAACATCAATACTTTCAACAATTTTCCCAACTCTTTTATTATAACACTTATATCCTTTACTTCAGGAAGAGTAACCAAGGAGAATTACTTCATCTGCTCTAGGTTCAAACTTGCCAAGTTTTTCATCAGTCCTTTTGATGTAACATTTGCTTCCAAAAACTTTGAAGTATTTTACAGTAGGAGTCTTACCATACCAAGTTCATGTGGAGTTTCAGTGATTTTTACCCAAACGTTTATTTTGTTGAGAATAGTGACGGCGGCAAATGCAGCTTCACCCCAGAAGGTTGCAGGAGTTCCAGACTCATCTAGCATAGCACGAGCCATTTGTTGAACAGTTCTGTTCATCCTTTCTACCAATCCATTTTGCTGAGGAGTTCTTGCGACAGAGAATTCCCTTCTTATTCCATGTTCTTCACAGAGGTTGAAGAATTCATCCGATGTAAATTCCCCTTCTCGATCAGACCTGAGGCATTTGATTTTGCGATCTAATTCATATTCAACCAAATCTTTGAAGGCTTTGAAATTTTCAAATGCTTCATCTTTATTCTTTAGAAGTCCTATCCAAAACATTCTTGAAAAGTCGTCAATGAACAATATAAAGTATTCTTCTCCACGAGGTGACTTTTTCCTAGATGGACCACATAAATCAGTGTGAACAAGTTCAAGAGGCTTACTAGCTGATCCTTCCTTCTCATGCAAATGTGCTCTAGTTTGCTTACCAAATTGACATGATTTGCATATTGTATTCTCTGGAATTTTGATATCAGGAAGATCACGAACATCTCGTATCTACATGCTTTTCTTATTTGAGAGAAACTTAGATGCCCCAATATTTTGTGCCATAGCTAGTGTTCATCGTTTTTGCTTAGGTAGCATTATTGTTGTCCCCCCTTGAGTACATACAGGTTGTTTTGAGTTCTTATACCTTTGATCACTATTTCTCCTTTATCAAGCTAACGAACAACACATCCATTTGATCGAAATACTACCTCATTTCCTTGATCACGCATTTGACTGACACTCAATAGATTATGCTTTAGACCATCAACATACATAACATTCCCAGCTTTAACCTTTTCTTTTAAGAGAATAGAGCCTTTACCTTTATGAATGCAGGAGCGTCACTACCAATTGAGACCTTCTTTTCTTTTTCTAAGGCATTATATGACTGAAGTTTTTCTTTATCACTTGTCATGTGTTTCGAGCATCCATTGTCGATGTACCACTAATTTTCTTGTCCTTCTACATACAAGGCTATACCACATATTTCTGTTTGTGGTTCTTTCTTTCTCCATGTTTTGGGACCCATTAAAGCTTGCTCCTTCTAATATGTTTGCCGAAATTTACTCCTGCATTCAGAATCTTCATGACCGATGTTGTTACAGATAGAGCATTCTATTTCATTTTCAAGAGCAGAAAATTTAGTGTAGGTCCTTTTCATGATCCTAGACACATTCCTGTGATTTTTTGCTTCTCTAGTCATGATCGTCTTGTAAGCAACACATTGAGCAGCTTTGTGTCCAAAGTAATGACATGAAAAACAATGGCCATTAAAGAAATTCCTGTGATTATCAAATCTACTGACCTGATGATTGTATTTTCCATTGACATTCATTCTTGAAGCAAATTGAGAATGATTTACCTATGGTTGGTTATAGATTCTGTTCATCCTTGAAGTAGATTGAACCCGATTTACCTGGTGATCTACTTTATGCCTCTGCTGATGATTGTAAACTTGTTCACTTCTCCTTGCTGCATCAAGATAGCTTTTGGAGGTTGACGACTTTTGTGCTTGAGATGCTTCTTCATTATATCCAAGACCTGTCTTTATTAGAGGAGAACGCTTCACTTTGATAATTTCATCTAAAGTTTCTAATCCTTTCACAAATCTAAGATTGAGAGCTTTTGTTTTCTCAATATCTTTTCTTAGACCCACAATTTCACATTCTAACTTTTCATTGTGTTTTTCCCTTTCAGTAAGTTGGAATGTCAGAGTATCTATAATCATACTCTTTTCTTCTAAATAGATTTTAAGTTTAGAAATTTCTTCATAGAGACCATCTTCATCTAAAGCATCCAAGAAATCATCATCTTCAAAAGCCATCAAAAGTCTATAATCATTACCATATTCATCTTCATCACTATTTGATAAACTATCGCTATCTTCATGTGTATAGTAGCTCTTCTTACTTACATTCTGTTTTCTATTCCATTATGTCGGTTCCTTACCTTTATCAAGCTTATCTTTATGAGTACATTTGGCTGCATAATGACCAACTCTTCCACAAGCAAAGCATTTGAAAGGTAGTTTACCTCTTAATCTTCCAGAACCTCGTTGAAGATTTTTGACAAATTTTGCTTCTTCCTCTCCTTCTAAAATGTGTCCCGATTCATTGAGCTCTTCTCTTCTTGAAGCCTTGAATGTGGCTTCTCTCATATCTGATGGACCTCCTTTTCTCATTTCAATAGCAGTTAGGATTTTTTGCAGCTATGTCATAGTCATACTCTAAAGATCCTGCTTTTCTTCTATGGCAGAAACTTTTGATTCAAACTTAGAAGACAAGGATCTTAAAACCTTTTCAACTAAAGTAACTTTTTTTATCTCTTCACCCATGTTTTTCATGCGATTAACAATCTCATCTATATGTAGGAAGTAATGAGCTATACTTTCATCATTGTGCATTTTGAGAGTTTCATATTGAATTCTGAGATATTGTGGTTTTGCACATTTTACCCGATTGTCTACTTCATAGCTTAGAATGATCTTGTCCCATATTTCTTTGGTGGTTTTGAGCTGCATAACCTTGACAAAATTCTGATTGTGACAGACTCCCCAATAGTGTATTGACAACCTTGGCATTTGTTTCATATTGTTTTTTACCTATCATATCTATAGGAATTGTTGATGGAATGTATATCCTCCTTCCACGATTTCCCAAACATCTGTTCCAAGAGATTGAAAGATAGGTTGTGGTTCTTACCTTCCAATAGAAAAAGTTGCTCCCATCAAAGATTGGTGGTCTAATGGATCCCTCTCTTTTGTAGCTACCCATGATGATAGATCTTCCTTCAAGCGATCAAGCTTCTTCTGAAGGACCTGCTCTGATACCAATTGTTGGAAATAATAATGAGAGGGGGGATGAATCAGTATTAGAAATCTAACAATATTTCATTTCCATAAACATATTTATATATGCTACTTCTGTTAATGAAACTTGCGTGTATACGCAACTATGTTTAGAGCAACCAGCGTATACCTTGCAAACTTATAATTTAGTTAGTTGATCTTTAATCTGTGTATCAGAACCATATAACTAGTAATCAGGTGCAGTAAACAAAACAGGCAATCACACACATGAACACAAGATATAAGGTGGAAACCCAATGCGGGTGAAAACCACCTGATGCAATCATCTCTATCTTTCTTTAATAAGAAACTTCTTTCTACAATTTTTGTACTGGTGCAGCCTTATACCAATACGTAGGCTTCTACCTGCAAAAGGCTACAACCTTCTCTCGTTCTCCAGATTTTCCTGGAAGGGAGCTACAACCCCATTAGCTCTTTTACCAGCTGATGTGTTTACTAGTACGTAGGTGCTGACCTACAGAATTCTACAACCTTCCCTTTTCTTCCAGGGACCACGTTTCATAATTTTCAAACTGGATCCATCAATAGCATCAATCAAACATCAAATATATCTACATCAACCAATCTCCTTTGCACCAACCAAAACTAAATAAAACAATCACTTTTCTTAATGTTGTAACCAGAACACAGTAACAATAGCCAGAACCCAGAACACTGCAACAACAAACAGAAGTAGCTAAAACATATTTTGTGAGGTGTATTCTACTTCAATGTGTCGAACCTGCATGCATACGCACTTTTCTCAAGACAAACTTGCATATACGTTGTTTTGAAATGTCGAACCAACGTGTATATAGGCCCTTGCTATAATGAACCTGTATACAGATCTGTAAAAGATGATTTAACCTTTACAACTATTCAGACATCAGTTATACCCAGATCATTAGATTTACAGATTACGACATGCACCAATTATTCAGATAAAATATCAAAACCACATAAAGATACTTCTCTTTAAGCCTTAAGATCTTGACCCATCAATATAACTTATCCTTCTTCAAGTGCTCAGGTTCTTCCTTGATCCAGATCCAGCTATGCACCATAATCCAATGACCAGTATTATAGATCTTGCTCTTCATTAGATATTCAATTACTTGAGTGCCTTTTCCTAATGATCTCCTCCTCCTTTTATAGTCTTAGGCCTTACTCAATGCCATGGTCCAAAACCACTTAGAAGCAATACATTGGACCAAATACCTGGGGTCAACACTTCAGACAAAACACCTTGGACCAATACCATGGGTCAAAATACCATGGTCCAAATACCATGGACCAAAACGAAATTCTCCCACATGTATGCGCCTTTCCTTGTGTGAAAGTGCATGTATACACATATGTGCCTTTTGGTTGGCTAACCCGCATGTATACACAGCTTGGTCAAGGGGAACCTACGTATATCTCTTTTTCCTTCATTTTGAGAGCCTGAACTGTGACCTGTCATCTGAGTGAGTTGCCATCAAGGACAACACCTGTGTCATAGTGCCAAACTTGTGTCATAATGCCAACATAGTTTTTAACCATGTAGGTTATATGCCATAATTACCTACATAGTTATCATTCTTGATCCAAGTAAATGCTTTGAATCACCTCATTCACCAAACCATTGTTGATGAAGGTGCATCTACTTGTATCATGTCAATGAATTGCTAGAAAACACTTGGCTCACTGCCTTTGTCACGATCACCTACGACGTTAAAAGCTTTTGATGGTTGGCGACTCCGCTTATACACCTTGTGGAATTTCAAGTAACATACAGATAGAACTAGGGGGAAAACCTGTAACTATTGAAGTTGAGGTCATTGACGAACCCCTTGACTACAATATTTTACTAGGAAGACCATGGGCTTATGCTATGGTTGTTGTGGTTTCGACATAATTTCGTATGATCACTTTCCCTCATAAAGGTGGAATCACAATAATTTATCAACTCGCCTTCTTCGCCTCTAGTTCACAGGCAACTGGAAGCATTTTGTTAGTTCACAAACCTCTGCTATCTCTTTAGAACATTGGAGTATGTATCTTCAAAGATTCTTCCCTAATGGGCACCTTTTCACTAGCGTCACCATCACAAACAACAGAAGTTGTAAAAGTTGAGACCTGTAACATGATATCTTCCACTTCATCTAACTCATGGAATATTTCCAATAATTCCAAAGTTGACATGCTTAATGAAACTATGCCACTAAGCCCAATTGAGCTCGCATAGCAATAAATATTTTTGGCTTGTGCAACAAATCCAAATCCATCATCACTGATTGTATGGGTTGATCATTCGTTAGAATATGGTACTTCCTCTGATCCCTTTTCACATACATTTTCTACTGATGAAGAAATCATCCAATCAATGATGACGTAAGAAGAACCATGGGCAGATTATCATCATCGATCCCATCTTCCAGATCACATAGAAGATATTCCAAATGAACTAAATCGCCCTTCAATTGTTGATATCCTTTCAAATTCTGTATTTATAAACACAGTCAATTCCGAAGGAAACTTATCGAATATCGAAGAAACCATTTCTATCGATATTTCAACCAAACCTAGAATCGTAGAAAACATCCATGTTGGGAAATCTTGTTCTCCATTGGAATTTGAAACTTACCGTGCTGTTTTTTGTGAATTATGTGATATATTTTCTTTGTCATATGAGGAAATGCCAGGTAATGATTCTAGTATAGTTAAACACAATATTAAAATCTATCCTAATGTCAAGCTGGTATGACAGCGCCTCCATCCTGTTCATCCAAAGAAGGCTACTGCCATAAAAGCAGAAGTTGAAAAACTTTGCATGCTAGTTTCACATACCCTGTTCCTCTTACCAATTGGGTTTCCAATATTGTTCCCATCATAAAGAAACAAGGAACAATATGAGTGTGTGTCGATTATAGGGATGTTAATCATGCTTGTCCAAAAGATAACTATCCCACTCCCTTTGTCAACCAAATATTTGATGAATGTGCCAGATGTGAAATATTTTCATTTATGGATGGCTTTTTTGGCTATAATCAGATCAATATCCGTCTAGAATACCAATCTAAAACTACCTTTATTTGTCCCTGAGGCACATTCTCATATTGGAAACTCCATTTTGGTTTGAAGAACATTGGGGCAACTTTTCAGAGGGCAATGAATTATGCCTTCCACTACTTCAAACACAACATTCAACCCTATTTAGATGACTTACCTACTCATTCACAAAAATGGGTTGATCACTTGTAACATTTGAGAGCCATCTTTTTACGAAGCTGACACTACAAAATTCGAATCAATCCACATAAATGTGCATTTTGTGTTGGTTCTAGTCATTTTCTTTGTTTCATAGTGTCCAAGGAAGGAATTCACCTCGACCCCTTGAAGGTTAAGGCAATTCTTGATCTGCCTCCACCTTCCATTTTACTTCAGTTACAAAGACTCCAAGGGATGGCTAACTTTCTAAGGAGATTCATTCCCAACTATGCCAAAATGGCTAAAGAATTTACTCGTCTTTTGAAAAAGGTAATTCCCTTCTGTTGGGACTAGGTTGCACAAGCTTCCTTTGATGCTCTCAAAGTTACCCTGATCCGAGGGTCATTAATGTATTCCCCTAATTATTAGAGCGACTATTTCCTATATCTCGCTACTGCAGATACAACCATTTTTATGTTTTTAGTCCAAGAAGAAGATAGGATTGAACATTTGATCTATTATTTGAGTCATAATCTCAATGATACGGAAGTTAAGTATTCTTACATGGAGATGCTAGCTTTGGCTTCCGTTAAAGATGTACAAAGATTTAGCCATTATATCCTACTCCGAAAGACCATTGTCATTTCGGATAGCAGCCCTATGACATACATCTTGTCACGTCAATTGCTAGGGAGGGAATATTCAAAATGGATCATCATGTTGCAAGAATTTGATTTGGAATTCATCAAATCCAAGTCAAAGAAATCTCTAGTTTTTTATGAGCTTCTTTGCGACCTTCCCTCTACTGTCATCGACTCAATAATGGAACCATCAATTCTGGATGAGTCTTTGTTTCTGATCTCCTCATTTGACCCTTGGTATGGAGATATACTGATTTATCTTCAAACCAAAAATTTCGGTCCAATACCTCTTGCTTGCAATAGTGACGTATTCAATATCAAGCCAAAGATTATCAGATCATTGGCGACACCCCTTACCATCGCAGTATCGATACGATTTTTTGTAGGTGCCTCACACATGAGGAAGCCGAGAAAGTTATAAATGATTGCCATTATGGTGCTTGTGGTGGACTGTTTCCAAGAAAACTAGTGTCTTTTTGATCTGCTAGCCCTCTACAATTGGCAGCTATCCTAGAAATAAACAATCAAAGAAATTTGTGATTTCCTCTATGTATGATAGATAAGGGAGAAGCAAGGAACCAACTTGAATCTTCCACTTGACTCCTTGCTTGATTTCTCTCCCCCTTGATAGAGCTTGCAACTCCTCTCCTACTTATCCCACCTAAATAATGCCTGTAGAGGCAAAGCAACAAAACACCATCAAAGCATCTCGATCTATTATATCATAAGCATTGCAGAATCAGAAATACAATGAACATACAATGGCATTCACAAATAACAACATTCACAAATACACGATTGTATGGGGGAAAACTCAAAGAACTTTATTAAAATAGAAGGGAGAATTACAACCTAGCTATCTGATCCAGCATCATCCTCCTAGTATCAAAGCCCTCTTCACCTCATGAAAAGCAAGATCACCCAACAATACAATGCCCTTTCTCAAAGACAAACTATTAGCAACTCCTTACAAATTACAAAATTCTAGCCTCCAGATCTCTGAGATGAGGGATCCATTTATAGATGTCTGCAAGGTTGTGAGTCATCTCTGAGTTTTTTATTAGTGTCATTCCACTTGTTGTTCTTGGCTCCACTTGGAGATTTCTTGGATCTCTTACTCATCCCTGGGCGAATTCAGAGAGGCAAGTGTCATAGGAGAAGTTTCTAGAAGATTCATCCACTTAGCAAATTGTCTTGGACATTTTTCCATTCTCGCTCATCGCATCCCATAGAAGGCTTCTTCAGTATGCATCACACCTGGCTAGTGTAGAAGTCAGTATGCATCACACCCTGATAGTGGAGCAGTTAGTATGGTCCACTTTTGGCCAGTTCTGAGTGGTTTTTCAGGTGGAACTTTTGGGGAATGATGTAACCAGTTGACCATGATCCTTTAGGGTATGAAAAAACACTTCTAGCGGTTAGAAGAGCCCTAGTTTATCGACATATAAGATTGGGGTTGCAGTGCCCAAATATGTCTATAACAGTTGCCCCCTAAAGCATGAAGTAGTAAATATTTTGATGTCGGGTGAAATGCTTTATCATGAGGATCCGAGGTATTCGAACTAGAAGGTGACCTGTATAAGATACAATACAATACATCATCATCATATTATTTTCATGATCTAGCTAAGGCGGGCATTCCCATGCTCAGCTTTATAAATTCATTTTCATGTACATAGAACAGATAATCATCTGCGATTGCAGACTGGTGATTCTTTATATGTAAAGTCATCATCCCTAGCTTGGATGATCATCTGTGCAACTTCTATGTACATTTGATGTCTTTATATTCCCAAATATATCGCAGCCCAGATGGATGAAACTAGATCTAGGGTCTTCAAACTCATTCAATATTCGCCCGATGTAGAAGTTGATCCATTTGAAAAGATGTCCTGAAGTCAAACATGGAAAGGCATCACCTCATTACCAACCAATAATGTAAGCTATTAATAGACGCGAGAGGAATCATCGATAATGATAATGACCCTCAAGGTACTATAGTACAATTCATGTGGTGTGAATATATGATCCGATGTCGAACACCACGCAAAATCTTTCGGTCGAAGGCCATTGATGTCAACCTATCGCCGAAAGTGAGAAACTTGCCATTGAGGCATGCAAGCTTCAAAGTACTAAAAGGGTTGTTTCTAAGTCAACTTCTTGGATAATGAGCTAATGTCAACAAGAAGTGACCCATCATAGGAGGGCCTTAATGTATCCCACATTTACAACACGAAACGAAGAAAATGATTTTCTGGAGGTGAAAAACGATCTAATGATACAAGGTTCAGGAATGGTGGTCATGAAAAATGGAGGGTGAAGGTATTACAGTGGATGAGGCATCAAATGGATGGTGAATTCTCTGAATGACTTCTCTTGAACATATCAGCAACACTGAGATGGATTGGTAGTGTTAACCCCGAAAATGGATGGCATGGAGGACCAATGGTGATATGATCGGTGAACGGAATTACCCAAGCCGACTCAATCATAGTGATGGAGTGAAAGTGTCATGTTCAAGAGCAACCCGCTACCAATAAAATTCTTCAAGTTTTCTTCCCTTTTTCCCCAATCATTGCTGACCTGTACGTCTTTATTTTTGTCAAGCTTGAGGAGGATAACATATGCTTTTTCTATAATTTTCCCTTCAGGCAAACCTTTCGCTATGTTTTAGCGAGCCTAGCGAAAGTGAAACTCGTTCTTCTCTAGGTGGACAATTTTGTCGCTATTGTTTTAACGAGTTTAACGACAAGGATAACTCAATCCTTTTCATGTTTAAATAGTTTGAAAAGGGACGAAAAGGAAACTCCAGTAGTTCTTTTTTGTAGCATAGTCCCTTAATTCTGAAAAAGGATAAAATAATACGAAAGGGATGATTTTTCGATAAATTTGGCGAGCCATAAAGACAAGCACTCAAAACGTTTTGTGAGATAATCCCTCAGGTCCGAAAAAGATTAAAATATACAGGAGGTATGGCATTTCCAATCACTTTAACGAGTTAGAAATGCCAATTGCTCGACAATATTTTCATATTTAACAAGTCTGAAAAGAGTTTAAAGGAGACTTGTTTTTGAGGAATGAGTGGCGTTTAGGGTAGCAACTAGTTCTAGGTAAGCTTGGAACTTCTCAAAACATGGTGATGTGAAGAGGGTGGCTAACAGGACCACTTGTCGCAGATGTTCCTCAAAAAGGTAAACAATCAAGTGGAAGCGTATGGAGGTGATGGTAGGAACACAACCAAGGTTCAAAAGGTTGATATTATGGCAATCACAAAGATTATTTACCGAAGGTGGGTTCTTTTTTTAACGACCTTGAACTCTGGGGGAACATATGCTTAGTGGCAAGTTTATTTTTTAATGAGCTTGAACCTTGCGGAAACATTGCTCAATGGTAGGTTTATTTTTTAACGAGCTTGAACCATGCGACAATATTGCTCATTACAGTGGTCAAAGGTGTTCAATTCACCGCTTAACATGTTAGATTCTTTCATCGGTTGTTCAACCTGCTCAATTGCTCCATCAAATTGATTATAAATACATATATATGCTCGAAAAATGAATTAAAAAACTAACATTTTACTTGAAGTATGTGAATAGTAACATAAAAATTAGTTTTACCTCTCGTTTTCATCATTTCATTTCAAATTTGGGATTTTGGAGCTCTGGAGTGGTTTTCCCCCTCAAATTTCATCAATTGATTTCGAGAGATCCAGTGGACTATTCTCCGCGCCGTCAGGACCAGGTAGGAGCTAACCTTGAGCTCTTCATTTTCATTCCATCCTTTCTTGATTCTGAACAAGTTTTTCCATTTTTCTGGGCCCCTAGGGTTTGAAGAAATCGTTCTCCAACCATCGCACCTAGCCTATATCGAAAGGTGTGATGCATATTGAGCTGTACACTGGACAATCAATATGCATCTCACCTTGCTCAAAGGCGGGCTGCGATGGGTGCAGAAGGGAAACTTTACACAGTGATGTTTCATGAAAGTTTTACCTATTTTTGCTCAAATTGGGATCCTAACTCATATTTTTTCTGTGTTTTAGATATTTGTTGGATCAAGATGGTCGTAACATGGCATGAATTCAAACATGAAGAAGAGGACATGGTTTCCTTACACGATCAGGGCACAGTTACTGCATTACAGAACTGTGGTTTGCTCAAATTCTTCCGCATATCCAGCATGAGGCAAAAAATCAGTTTGTTACAGTATTTTCTTGATGCTTGGGATCCGATCAACCAGGTATTCCAAATCAGAGGAAAATTTATTCCATTGACAGTCAAGGATATTTACTTTCTGACGGGGTTATTGAGGCGTGGAGCCCCTCTTTCACTATCAGGATCCGCCCATGAAGGTGAATCCGTGAAAGATTGTATCCGTCAGTTCTGTAGAGATGGATCTCAGCCCAGCAGAGATGGCGAGATCAATATTCGAGATGTCACTGATTGGCCCTTGAGGACTATTTTATTTACCTTTGCTAGATTGGCTAGCATCACGACTCTTCATTTGGAAAATAGATCTTACATGCAGTATGCCCTAGAATGCCCTACAATTTGGCGTATGCCATGCGAAATGGCATCAGAGAGAAGTTCAATCAACGCACTATACTCAGTGATGTTATTCGTCGATCGGCCAATACATATCCCCCTGAAACTCACTAACTCACCGCTTGGAGCAAAAATGGCCCAGGCTGTAGAAGATAGGTTCCGCGTACTACGACTAGCTCCATCGGCATACCCAACAAATGGTTCCAAAAAGTCTGACATCTGCAACAAATGCAAAGTGGATTACCTAACCAAAATGAAAACTCTAAAAGAAAACAAAAATGTAACAAAAGCATATATACAAAGAGATTACTACACTTAATCAAGCATAGTAACGCTTAAGATACAACCCGTTTCAGGGTTGTGACAATGGAATCCCATCATAATCCACCAGCTCGTAGGCTCCTTTTGTCAATACTTGTTTAACAATGTAGGGGCCCATCCATAATGGTTTGAACTTACCTGCTCCCAATTTGTCATAGTCCTAATCGTAAAGCAAGACTAGGTCACCTTCTGAGAAGACACGAGGCTTGACATTTTTGTCAAATTGCACCTTGACATGTTTCTTATGTGCTTCGTTAGCCAGCGCCGCGTCATGACGGGTTTCATCCAAGTGGATTAGTTCCAAGAAACAAGCCTCTTCCTCCGAAGTTTCGGCAATCAGATCAATTGCGAGCTTGAGAGATGAAATTTCGCACTGAATTGGTAAGACAGCTTCCAGACCATACACCAACTGAAAGGGTGTAAATCCAGTTGCATTTCTCAATGATGTCCTATATGCCCATAGAGCTGAGTACAAGATTAAATTCCAATTCCGTTTGTGGACTCCAATCATTCTTTGCAGCATTTGCTTCAGGACTTTGTTGATTGCCTCAAACTGTCCATTAGCCTGTGGATAATATGGAGTAGAACTATCATGGGACAGTCCTAATTTGGCAGTCAATTCAACCATCATGTGATTGTGAAAATGCAATCCATGATCTGTGACTATAGCCTATGGGACACCAAATCTAGAGACTACATGATTAAAAAAGAAAAGAGCAGCCGTTTCGTTGCCGTTGTTTAATGTAGGCATCACCTCGGCCCATTTTGTAAAATAGTTGACAGCGACTATAATATACCCATGCCCCCCGGCCAAGGTGGGGTTACATGTCATGAAATCTATGCCCCATTTAGCGAATGGTCCAACAGCAACTATTGGATGTAGCGGTGTAGGTGGTAATCTGGTTTTGCGATCAAAAATCTAACATGCATGGGAACTTCTAACTGCAATTATGCAATCTTTGAATATAGTGGGCCAGAAGTAACCAGCTCGTAATATCTTTTTTGCGGTTGCGTAACCAGATAGATGCCCCCCGCACGTACCTGAATGACAGTCATTCAGGACTTTTTGGCCTCCTCATGCGTGACGCACCTTCGCAGAATTGTATCGACACCACGACGGTAAAGTGTATCACTGATGATCATGTAGTCTTTGGCTTGGTATCAAATACGTCGTTGTTCAAAGTGAGAGGTATTAGGCCTAAAGGTTTGGGTTTGGAGATAGATCAGTATATCTCCATACCACGGATCGCTTGACGATATTAGAAACAGAGTCTCATCCACGATTGATGCTTTAGATGTTAAATCGTTGGACGACGATGGGAGGTCACAAAGTAACTCTGTGAAGACGAGAGATTTCTTTGATTTGGATTTGGTGAATTCCAGATCAAACTCTTGCAAAATGGCTATCCATTTGGAATATTTTCCCCCTAGTAATTGATGTGACAGAATGTAGGTCATAGGGTTGCAATCTGACACAATGGTAGTTTTGCGAAAGAGAATATAATGTCAAAATCTTTGTACTGCTTGAACAGCTACTAAAGCCAGCTTTTCAACATAAGAGTACTTGCTTTCTATATCATTAAGGTTTCGACTTAAATAATATATAGGATTTTCTAGTCCATTATCTTCTTGCACTAAAACCATAGCGATGGTTGTATCTGCGGCAGCGAGATACAGGTTAAAGTCTTTTTGATAGTCAAGAGCATACATTAATGATGCTTTTATCAAGGAACCTTTTAAAGCATCAAAGGAAGCTTGCAAAACCTGATCCCAGTTGAAGGGTACTTCTCTTTTCAAAAGACACGTATAACCTTTAGTGAGTTTGGCATAATGTGGAATGAACCTCCTCAGAAAGTTAGCTTTCCCTTGGAGTTTCTGAATATAAAGAAAATTTGAAGGTGGAGGCATGTCAAGGATTGCCTGAACCTTAAATGGGTCGAATTGAATTATGTCCTTAGAAACTACGAAACCAAGTAATCAACTGGAACCAACACAAAACACACACTTGTGCAGATTGAGTCATATCTTGTAGTGTCGGCAACGTAGAAATATGACTCTCAAATGCTGCGGATGATTAGTCTGCTTTCGCGAATGAGTCAGTAGATCATCAAGATACGGTTGAACGATGTGCTTAATGTCATGGAAGGCATAGTTCATTGCCCTCTGAAAAGTTTCCCCTACCTTCTTCAAACCGAAAGGTAGTTTACGTACATGAATGTGCCCCATGGACATATAAATGCAGTCTTCGATTGGTCCTGTGGGAAAATATTGATTTGGTTGTACCCGGAAAATCCATCCATGAGTGAAAAGATTTCACATCCCGCACATTCATCAATTATCTGGTCGATGAAGGGTGTAGGGTAGTTTTCCTTTGGACACGCTTGATTTACATCCCTATAATTGACGCACACTCTAATCGTTTCTTGATTTTTCATCATAGGAACAATATTCGATACCCAATCAGTGAGAGGAACAGGGTAAATGAAACCAGCATGCAAAATTTTTTCAACTTCTGCCTTAATGGCAACAACTTTCTTTGGGTGAACTAGTCGAAGTTGTTGTCATACTGGTTTGACATCTAGATACATCTTGATTTCATGTTCAACAATTCTTGAGTCAATGCCTAACATTTCTTCATATGACCATGCAAAGACATCTCTGAATTCGCGAAAGAGAGTGCAGTATGTTTCCAGTTCTAAAGGAGAACAATATTTGCCAACATGAATATTCTCTACAACATTAGGTTTGGTCGAGATATTAATGGCGATAGTTTCCTCAATATTGGATGGATTTCACCCGGAATCCACTGCATTTACAGTATTTGATAGAAAATCAAAAACTGAAGGATGATGAAGGTCGCTTGAATAATCTTCATTGTTATCTTGAAGGTGGGAACGATGGTGGTAATCTTCCCACAGTGTCTCTCCTATCATCATCAACTGAATGATTCCTTTGTCTGTAGAATGTATACGAGACCAAGGATCGAAAGAGGTACCATACTCTAGAGACCTATCTATCCAAACACTCGCTGATTGTTGATTTGGGTTCACCGTCCAGGCCCAGGAAATTGATTGCTACAAAGATTGGATGGGGCTTGGGGGCAACACCTCACAATGATCCACATTATCAAAATGGTCAGAGTTCTTCTTAATCTTTGATGATGTAGAAGATATCATATGATAGGTTTCCACTGTGGCCACTTCCGCCAGATTACTTGGAGGCAGGAGGGCAAAAGTACCCATTAAGGAAGGGTCTTTTAGGAGACCTATTCCAACATTTTGAAGTGATTGAAAACTTCCATGGATCAATGGAATGCTTCCAGTAGCTTGTGATCTGTTGGGGAAAAAGGTTAGTTGGTCAACAATTGTAATTCCACCTTGGAAGGGAAATGCAATCTTTCTAAAATATGTAGACACAATAGCATCCATAGCATAAATCCAGGGCCTTCCCAGTAAGATAGTGTAGTCAAGGTTTCCATCAATTACCCCGAATTCAATTTCTACTATCTTCCCCCCAGTTCAACTTGCAAGTTACTTAAGATCCTATAAGGCGTGTATGTTCTTCCATCGAACACTTTTAATGTCGTTGATGATCATGATAAGGGTGGTCAACCTAAAGTTTTCCAACAACTCATTGACATAATACAGGTAGATGCCCCCTCATCGATGATTGTTCGACGAAAAGTTTTATTGAGGGCTTTTACCTGTATAAGGAAAGCAAGTTGGGCTGGTAACTGAGGTTCATATCCTTTATCGTTAAAGGCCACAGGATTGGAATCCGCTAGATCAATCCCACCTATTGTTGATAATAAAGCCTACTTTTGGGAGGGGTAATTCTGCAGTACTTCAAGTGTTGACATAGCGGATGGAGATTGAGCCAGATCTTCCACTATATTATGATTCTGTGTTGCTCAAGCACAAGGATTAAATGTCGATTTATGTACTACTCCCTTTGGTGGCTTTATAGTTAATTCAGGAATTATGGGCGGAACAACTTCTAGCGAAGTTGTATTGGGTTTATCTGTAGCCTTGTTGTTCGACGACTATGGATTCCCATAATCTTTATTCCTTGTCGATATAAAAGCATCATTTTGTTATTTTGATATGGATAACATAAGCACTTGGGATGTGGAAGCATGATCGATAGCAACCAGATTAGTTTTTGGGTTCAGAAACAGATCAATCAACACTGCTGAGGTAGTTGAAGTCTTTAAAAAAATTGCAACCTCAACTCAATGTGGACAATCTTTCATGAAATGCCAATTGTTACATATGTAACATATATAACGAGGTTTCTTTTGCCCAGTAGGGTTTTCAGAATATTTTTCAAGAGTTGAATTATCCTATTTCTTCTTATTATTTTTCCCTTTTTTCTTGCCCCCTGGTTGCTTTGGATTCTTGCCCTTGTTAGATGACACAACATTAATCTTCGAGGCAAGAGGTTTATCATTTGCTTTTTGACTAGAAACTGCAAGGGCTTTACCAGATGGAGCCTTTGTGGCTTGCATGCTTGAGGTATCGATCACACCGTCACCGGCGTGAGAGTCCCTATTTGAGTTAGGAGGGGGAGGAATGGAACATTTTGGTCTAGGAGCATCAATAATTTTGTCGTAGAGTGTGCCAGATTGAGTATATATTAAATCTAAATATTGAGCATGAGCAATGACTTGCTCTTCAGTGACAACTCCTCCCTTCACCACATCCTCAGTAATAGAAGGAAATAATGACTTAATAAACCACTCGGCTAGAAGCTGATTAGGAACATACATCTTTACCATTTGATGACGACGTCGCCACTCATGAATATGATCAGATATGTGAGTGGCTATTTTTTGTTTAAAGTTGGTAAAGAGTTCTGTCCCCATTTCGTACCTTATGGGTAACTGAAAGTGGGTTAGAAAAGCAGTGGCAAGGGCACTAAAGTTGTCAAACGAAGCTCTAGGCAATTCAATATACCATTTTGTTGTCGGACCAATGAGCATTCTCTGAAAAAGGTGAAGCCTAATCGAATCATCATTTAGGGTGTTAGATGAGCACCACAAATGAAAATTCATTACGTGATTCGATGGATCTTCACCTGGATTTCCATTGAATTTAGGAATATCAGAGGGAAGTTTATGAGGAATCGCTGGCCACAAAGAGGCGTATGAAATTGGATCATTCGTCAACCAATTCAAATCTGGTAATTCTAAAGTTGCTACAAAAGGAAACTATTGATTCAAGTTAGGTGAAGCATACCCAGGATAAGATGGAATCACCTGAGCAGTAGGTCTTTGCATACCAGCATAATGTATCTGATGCTGGTAACTTTGATAAGGTTGTTGGACATAACCATTATAGTATGGTTATTGATAACCATTTTGAAAATGCAGTTGTCCATTACCTACAAAACCTTGTTTCTCAGGTCCTCGGTATGTTTGCTGGAATTGTGGTTGTTGGTATTGCACCAGCCATGGTTTTTTAACCATTTGTTGTTGCCCATTACTGGAAGATTGACCACGATGTGGGGTGATAATACCCATTTGAGCCTAAGTCGTTCCAGGTAAAGAAGCACTAACCTGAGGTTGTGATTGATCCATAGAGACAAGAGGCTATTGTATTGCAACTTGAGAGACTTGAGGTTAACACACAACAGGAAGTGCTTGTACTTGCGACACAATCACAATAGTAGGTGTAGTGGGAATATTCGACATAGGTTGAGCCGGTTGCATTGAATATACAACCCTTGGTTGTTGAGGTATTATTGGTACCCAACCGCTGGATGTAATTCCAGTTTGACCTGAATTTTGTTGTAAACTCTCGTATGGTTGTTCTCCAGGAAGGAACAATGAAAAAGCATACTGCCCTCCATATGGTGGCAATCCAGTGTTCAAAGGATATATTGGTCTTTGAAGACTGGACTGCCCAAATTTATACTGGCATGCAGGATCAATTTGCTGAGTTTCAACATAAGAAATACCAAATGGGATTCCGAATGAAAAAATAGGAACAGACCATGTCGTCAAAACAGTCCCTGAGTGGACTCCAGCTAGTGATTGATAACTAGTTGGGATGGATGGCATACCAAAAAACATTGTAGGAATGGTAGCAGGAAGCTCTGTCATAGTTGTATCAGATGACACAGTCCTAGATGTTGATGGTTTCTCAGACATATTTAGTCTATCCAACAGATTTCCTAGCGATTCAACAGGAACTTGCGATGAAGGATGATTAAAAGAACTAACTTCAGGAGTAGAAGGATATAAGTGGATCCCAGTTCTAAAATGTAATGTGGTACTAGATGGGAGATCATCTACTATCTCTTCTATAGCAATCAGTCCAGGTGGAAGAAGTAGACCATTAGGTCCATAAAATATTTTTGGAGCCGAAGAAGGTATAGCTTCTGCAGTGACAGATACAGGGGGGGTGACACCTTTTGAATTCTGGAACTCAACTTCCAGATGTTCAGGTAAGTGAACTTTAGTCTTTGGATCAACTCTAGCTGGAGCTATTTCAGGTATAGAAGTGTCTACCATTACAATAGGATCAGTTCTAATGTCCTCCTGTAATTGTGGAACTTCTTCTCAAAAGGTAGATGTACCAGAAATGATCGGAGTAACTGTAGTATCTGACGATGTTGAAACACAATTTTCAAATAAACCAGGTGAATTGGACTCAGTTAAGCAAGACCATTTTTCCCAGAATGGTTTCGTTTCTAGAGTCAAAGACGGTTGACTCGCTAGTCTCCGTGAACGACGGGGTTTTGATTGACTTTCTTCCATGATTGCCGATTACTTGATCAACTCAAAATTAAAGGGAAAATAATGTTATTCTGAATTAAATAAATTTTAATGATGCTTTGTCACAAATTTGATTTTTCAATTTTTAAGAGTCGAGAAAAAGCTAAAGATGACTCTAGTCTCCTTCAATTTTTAGTGAGCCTGAATTGACAAGTGCTCAGATGGACCTTTTCTTTTAAGGAGTCGAAAAGGAATGAAAATGACTACTTTGGAAATATAGACAAAGGGATTACCAAACCAATCACAAAACTACAATACACACCTTGGTGATAAATTAAAGAGAACTTACCAAGGATTTACGTACGGCAGTCAATCTTCCTGAATGCTCTGTTGAGTGCATTTTGATCGATAGGGCAGCATACACGGCTTCCTATGGATAAAGGATATAAGCCTATTGTGGTCTCCCAATATATACTTGACGGTATGGGGAGCACAAGTCCGTGCTAGCACTTGTCATATCAAAGAGGAGGAATCACCCAACCTTCGATGAAAATGATAGTTACTATATTTTATGACGCCGAAACACGTCTCTAGCCTAGACCTCTAGATATGTTGCGTTAGGTTCCAAAGCATTATTAAGTTCATTGAAATTTATTTTGGATTTGATCTTGTTTAGAATTTTCCTTTCAATGGTTCACTGCGTGATGTAGATGTAAAATTCCTAAATATGAAATCTACAATGATAAAAAAATCGTTGTTTATTTTTAGCAATGAAGATCCTAGCTACTAAGGAAAGAAGATTCAATTTATTTCAAACAAAGAGAAAAGAGCACACACTAAATGCACTTTTCCTAAATCATTTTTCGCACACAGTCTAAATGAAAATGCAAATGCATGTATTTATTTTTCGTTCCCCTTAATGTGAAGAATGCCAAAAAGGAAAACTAAGCAGAGCAAAGATCTGAAATATTTTTACTCAAAGTGACATTTCGAAAATTTCTTTTTTCAAAATGGAAAGGAAGACTAAACGACACTTTTCAATTTCAAATAGAAAATGCTTTCAACACTTCAAATATTAACAAATCAAATCGAATGCATGACAAAAAGTTCAATCGACTATCTAGAGAAGGAAGACTTTACGACACTCCTCTTTTTGACACAAAACGACAGTTACAACACTTTTTGCACCAAAACAACAGATCGATTCAAGCAAATTTTCAACAAAGGATTGTAAATGATGGAAAAATACATTAAAAAAACTTACTAATCCTAATCAATGGAGGCTGAACTATGTAAAGCAAGCAGGCTTCAGCAATGAGGTATTGTTCATAAGCAAAAAAAACAACGAAACAGAGTTGAAAACAAGGACAAAAAACCCCAAATTTCAAGGAGAGAAATAGGATTACTCAGTCATCGCACCTTTGCTTCACAGAAACAGGGATGCATTGCACCTACTACACTCGGGAAGTGCGATGCATACTCGCTTTCAGTGACAGACAGTGCGAAGGGCCAGGGAGCGCAACTGAGATGGGTTTTGGCTCAAATTTGAAGCTGATTTCAGTGAGTTAAGTTGAGCTATTATGGACAGTAAAGAGAAAAGTATGTTGAAAATGAAACAAGATGATGGAGCTTAGTGGAAAGGAGTCGCCTTCACTACGTGGGCCTACAGGCTATTTTTGGCGCAAAGTCTATTTTTAGACTATGTCTATTTTTAGACATATAGATCATGGCCTATGAGTTGCAGGATGCTATTTGTGGATGATTGGTCATGTTGGTAAAATAGATGGACTTCTATTTTAGACATATGGGCAGTTTCTATTTTTAAAATGCCAGGCTAAAAATAGAACAGTCGAATATTATTAGCTCATAATAATATTTGGACTATAAACATTACCTTATCCTCTTGGAGCACTTCAGTTTGAGCTACAGATGTGGCACATACAGTTTTCAGAAGGAAATACGCTTTTCTTGTGGGTCAGTTGAGCTATTGCATGCAGGACTTCAGTTAGAACTCATGTGGTTGAGTTTGGTGGAGTTGATTGTGGAGTTGTGTTCAGTTTGACTTGGTTAAACTAGTTGTATTTAGTCTAACTACAAATACACTAGTGATGAGTGATGTGAATTAATTATTAAATTAATTCACTAATTGTTAACTCATAAAGCAACTAAATAATACATCAGTTAACTCAGTGCATGGACAGTTTAGTGGAGACAGGTGTTAGAGGTTGAGATTACTATCAATTGTGACTATAGTTGTGCATGAGATCTTGCACAATCAGTGGGATTGAGTAATGCCAGTGAGGATTGCGTGGTTCAACCAAGGAAATACAAGTTTGCTTCATCCATTCATCATTATTCTCTTGTAGGATTGCACAGTGGAGGCAAGCAAACAGTGGAGGAGATTTGATTCAGATCTGAGCTATTTTGTGTGTAGCAGGTGGAGATAGTACTGAGTACTTGTGAGGAGTATTGTACTATGTATTGTTACATGTTCTCAATCAATATAATATATAGATAGTGTGGGGTTTTCAGCTGTATGCTTTCCTCGGGTTACATACTGTGTTAATGTGCACATGCGATTGATGTTTCATTGTTTTTTAATGCTGCTAAATTGATGATCAACGTAGAGGAGGTTATGTATTATGCATGTATTCTGCAATACTATATAATCGGGATAATCTCTGTGAATAAGTGTCATATTATTCAAAATTTCTACATTATATCGGAGCATAGTTGATCATCAGATCTATTATTCAGAAAGTGATTACATTTTATTTCTTCAGGCAAAGTCTGTAATCGAGCTAGGTAGCCTCTGGATTCATCCTTCTTTTGGAAGGTGAGATATCCAGTAAAAGCCCATACAGTCAATCTCTGTACGAGAAATACCTTGTTCTCACGAATTTTAGATCAGAAGCGGTTGAGTTTTGAGTTGGTGGAATTCGAATTTGCAGCAGTATTTTCTTGGTGTCAAAGTTGAAATGTCTTTCAACGGATTGCGATTGGAGTATGCTCTTGAGGGTAGCTTGAATTATATTGCATGGAAAGACATGATGGAGGTGGTGTTAGATGATAATGGGCTGAAGGAGTTCATAGAGGCTGAGGTCCAAAAGCCTACTGATACTGCGCAAGTTGATGCTTGGCAAAAGAAGACAGCAAAGTGTCGAAGGATTCTGTTGGAGAGCATGAAGGATCACATTGTGTCCAGCCTGCATGGAAAGGCTTCTCCATACTTGATGTGGAAAGCGTTGACAGATCTATTCCAAAGCAAGAGCAACCAGAGGAAGTTGGCGCTCAAGGATAAACTCAGAAACATTAAGTGTGAGAATGGAGACAGTATGCCCAAGTATCTCACGAATTTCACCCAGTTTCGGGATGAGCTGGGAAGTGTGGGGGTGACTGTCGATGATGAGGACTTGGTGAGCTTGCTCTCCTTGGTCTTCCGAAGAGTTGGCATTCCTATCAGGACTCTGTCAATGGTCGGGAGAAATTGCCAGGATGGGAGAGACTTTGGTCGGATCTTGTGTAAGAGGAGATCAGACGGAGCACCAGAGACAGTTCTTCATCCATGCATGATGAGGAGAAATGTGCCTTAGCAAGTAAGGTGAAGGGGAAGGAGAAGGGTTCTCTTTCTAAATCCAGTTCTTCCAATGATGGGAAGAAGGTTGACAAGTCGAAGGTGAGATGCTTTCGTTGTCATGAGTTGGGCCATTATGCTACTAATTGCCCAAAGAAGAAATCCAAGAAGGGACCTGGGGAAGGATCTGAAGGTGAGGCACTTGCTTCATAGTTTTATTTGGACTTCACACTCTTCACATGCATGGTTTCATCCATGGTGGGAAGTGGTTGGTTTCTTGACAGTGGAGCTTCTTTCCACATGACCGGTGACAAAAACTTGTTCAGTACTTTGGAGGAGAAAGATCTCCAGATACTCATAGCAATGGGTAATGATGAGAAGTATAGTGTCTCAGGTGTAGGCATGGTTATTTTTCAGAGGGAGCATGGAGCTCACCTTACCTTGATCGATTTCAAGTATGTACCAAGACTGAAGAGAAACTTGGTGTCGATCGCGATGCTGGAAGATGGAGGCTATGATGTAGTCTTCAGTAAGGGAAAGGTTTTCCTTAGGCACATCATCACTAGACATGTGAAGTAGATTGGTTCACGGGTCAAGAACCTATATGATCTTGAGGTTCAAGATGCATGCAAAGCCTCAAGCAGTGAGGCAACTGATGGAGACTTGGTGGTTGAGAGGGAGCGTATATTACCTCTCAACATGCAGAGCCAGAAGAAGTCTCAGACAATTGTGGAGGAGCCACGATTGGTGCAGCAGCTTCAGGAGGTTGTGGAGCAGCCACAACAAGGGAAGCTAAGAGGAGATCGAGTAGAGACATCTACTCATGCAGAGACCTCCAGTAGGGGGAAACTTCGAGCCAGGTGGGCTGAGGGATCGCATGCAGCCATACCTCCAGGCAGGAGGTGGGGTGATGTGGATTGATCGTCCCAAGGAGGAGGGGCAGGATCCTTGAGGTACCCAACCTCTTGGATGAGACCTTGCTATGGGAGCCCCGATGTGGAGTAGCAGGAACTGACTGATTGGGTAGAGACAGATGTGGATGGAGCGGCAAAGAGAGCGAAAATGTAGGGAATCCCAGGACAGCGCATAGCTAGCAGGCTGCAGCAATGCGAGAGGCATAAGTGTTTTGCACAGTGCTAGGTGGCATAGAGAAGTGTGCAATGGTGCGAGATGCATGGAGATGTTGCAGTAGAACAAATTTCATAGAGGGAGCACTTGTCAGCATTAGGTAGAGCTTCAACATCAGAGTATGTTCCTAGCCCAACAGAGTGGTCAGTTGGGAGTGTTTTTTGTTCCAAGTGTTGTTGGAGCAAGTGGATCGAGCAAATGTGTTCCATGTAGAACATTCCAGAGTTGCAAGATAGGGGTTGCAGATAATCCATATCTTGTTGAGAGGGAGTGTTGAAAATGCAACAAGTGGAGCTTAGTGGAAAGGAGTTGCCTTCACTAAGTGGGCCCGTAGGCTATTTTTGGCGCAAAGTCTATTTTTAGACATGTATATCATGGTCTATGAGTTGCAAGATGCTATTTGTGGATGATTGGTCATGTTGGTAAAAATAGATGGACTTCTATTTTTAGACATATGGGTGGTTTCTATTTTTAGATTTCCAGGCTAAAAATAGAACAGTCGAATATTATTAGCTCATAATAATATTTGGACTATAAACATTATCTTATCCTCTTGGAGCACTTCAGTTTGAGCTACAGATGTGGCACATGCAGTTGTCAGAAGGAAATACACTTTTCTTGTGGGTCAGTTGAGCTGTTGCATGCAGGACTTCAGTTAGAACTCATGTGGTTGAGTTTGGTGGAGTTGATTGTGGAGTTGATGGAGTTGTGTTCAGTTTGACTTGGTTAAACTAGTTGTATTTAGTCTAACTGCAAATACACTAGTGATGAGTGATGTGAATTAATTTTTAAATTAATTCACTAATTATTAACTCATAAAGAAACTAAAGGATACATCAGTTAACTCAGTGCATGGACAGTTTAGTGGAGACAGGTGTTAGAGGTTGAGATTGCTATCAGTTGTGACTATAGTTGTGCATGAGATCTTGCACAATCAATGGGATTGAGTAATGAAAATGAGGATTGCGTGGTTCAGCCAAGTAAATATCAGTTTGCTTCAGCCATTCATCATTATTCTCTTGCAGGATTGCGCAGTGGAGGCAGGAAAACAGTGGAGGAGATTTTATTTAGATCTGAGCTAGTTTGTGTGTAGCAGGTGGAGATAGTACTGAGTACTTGTGAGGAGTATTGTACTATGTATTGTTACATGTTCCCAATCAATATAATATACAGATAGTGTGGGGTTTTCAGCTGTATGCTTTCCCCGGGTTACATACTGTGTTAATGTGCGCAGGCGATTGATGTTTCATTGTTTTTTAATGCTACTAAATTGATGGTCAACGTAGAGGAGGTTATGTATTATGCGTGTATTCCGCAATAGTGTATAATCGGGATAATCTCTATGAATAAGTGTCATATTATTCAAAATTTCTACAAAGTAAAGAGGTATGATCTTGGGAGGTTACTGAGCTACCAAAAGGGCATCTAGAATGCTTGTAAGTTAGATGTTCATATCATAAACTAAACTAGAGATTGACTGAAGCAACATTCATCTACTTTGCAATTGCAAAGAAAGAGCAGTTCGAAGGCTATCTTGCTAACTTCAAGCTCCATCTATAGCTTATAAAACAAACATCAAAACAAACAAAACATCTATTCGATCCCCAGAGGATTTTCCATTTTGTTTCTGAGAAAATTAGTGTCTTTTTGATCTGTTAGCCCTCTAGGATTAGCAGCTATCTTAGAAACAAACAATCAAAGCAATTTGCAACTTCCTCTATGTATGATAGATAAGGGAGAAGCAAAGGAACCAACCTAAATCTTCCGCTTGACTCCTTGCTTGATTTCTCTCCCCCTTGATAGAGCTTGCAACTCCTCTCCTACTTATCCCGCTTAAAGAATACCTATAGAGGCAAAGAAACAAAACACCATCAAAGCATCTCGATCTATTATATCATAAGAATTGTAGAATTAGAAATACAATGAACATACAATGGCATTCACAAATAACAACATTCACAAATACACGATTTTATGGAGGAAAACTCAAATAACTTTATTAAAATAGAAGGGAGAATTACAACCTAGCTGTCTGATCCAGCATCAAAGCCCTTTTCACCTCATGAAAATCAAGATCACCCAACAATACAATGTTCCTTATCAAAGACAAACTATCAGCACTTCCTTACAAATTACAAAATTCTAGCCTCCAGATCTCTTAGATGAGGGATCCATTTATAGATGTCTGCAAGGTTGTGAGTCATCTCTGGGTTTTTGATTAGTGTCATTCCACTTGTTGTTCTTGGTTCCATTTGGAGATTTCTTGGATCTCTTACCCATCCCTGGGCGAATTTAGAGAGGCAAGTGTCATAGGAGAAGTTTCTAGAATATTCCATGAGCATCCACTTAGCAAACTGTCTCAGACATTTTTCCATTCTCACTTATCGCACCCCACAGAAGGCTTCTTCAGTATCCATCGCACCCTGATAGTGGAGCAGTCAGTATGGTCCATTTTTGGCCAGTTTTGAGTGGTTCTTCAGGTGGAACTTCTGGGGAATGATCTAATCAGTTGATAATGATCCTTTAGGGTATGAAACAACACTTTTAGGGGTTAGAAGAGCCCTAGTTTATCAACATATAAGATTGGGGTTGCAGTGCTCAAATATGTCTATAACATGGACATTTATCTAGTTATGCTACCGCACAGAAAATTATCTGTGTTGGTTACTTCTGGCCTACCATATTTAACAATTTCATTACTGTTGTCAGAATTTATCATGCATGCCAGATTTTTTACTATAGAACTCAATTACCACCTGCACCACTGCATCCTGTCGTCGTTGTTGGACCATTTGCAAAATGGGGCATTGATTTCATGACATGTAACTCTCACTCAACCAGGGGGCATGGATATATTATTGTCGCCATTGACTATTTTACGAAATGGGCTGAGGCAATGCCTACATTAAACAACAGTGGTGAGACAACTGCACTTTTTTTTCTTCAACCATGTGGTTGCAGGGTTTGGTGTACCACAAGCTATAGTTATAGATCATGGTTCGCATTTTCTCAATCACATCATGATTGAATTAACTGCCAAGTTAGGACTCTCACATGATAGTTCTACTCCTTATTATCCACAGGCTAATGGACAAGTTGAAGCTGTTAGAGTTGGTATTTTCATCCCTCCGTCAGAGATCAAATCCTCTTGTTGCATTTCATATTAGGTGTCCTGCCCAGTCATTTGCATTCCATTAGGCGCATAGATTATCTTACGATTGTGGCTTCAGTTTCCCTCATGTTATCTACCTGTTGGCTCATGTTTGTTCATTTAAAAAGCATATATAGTCTTTCTTTTATCTAAAAAATTGCAAAAGGTTGTCTTTATGGTTTCATTATCAATTAGGTCTAGGGTTTCATTAGGGTTTCATCAAAAAATGTGTTAAAATGTCCAATAATTGCTAGCAGGCCATGAGGAGGTTTCAACATCAATAAATTTCATCGCCAAGTGTTCGCAAATGTGTTTTTCCTCAAAACTTTGTTTTCAAGAAAAAACAAAGTATTTAGCTTTTATTGTACAAAAATCATTAAAGTTTGTTTTCTTCATTGTGTATCACTTCATCTGCACCCTGGTTTCTTTCCTTAGCATAAAAAGATCCAACACCTGCAAAACAAGCAAAGCTCAGGTCATATGGTTCATTGCAAAGCTAAAAAGAAGTGAAAAGTCTAAAAAAGAAAGTTTAAAAATAAAGTCAAATCCAAAACATTATGAAAGTGGGTTTCATGAGCCAAAATTTCAAAAGTTTTTTGTTTATAAGCTATTCCTTCATTTGATAAGTTCATTTGCAAAAGAGAAGCAAGACAGAGCAATTTTGGTGAGAAAGTGAGAAATTGGGTGAAAATCGTTGTAAGATTGTCGGCGCGGCGCACTGGGCAGGAGGCGCGGCGCATACAGCCGGCGCGGCACACTGGGCCTCAGCACTCAGTTCATTTTTACAAGGGCGCGGCGCATAGGTGGGGCACGATGCATTGGGCGTGTTGCGCAGCGCACACAGCCAAAGAGCTCGAAAAACTTCCAAACTCGCTCCAATCGCCCCAAATTGCATCAATCGGTCTTGATACAAGTAGGTAGAATCTTCAAAGTTGTTTTCTATCCAAGTTTGATGATGGTTTGATGGTGTGTGTTTCATGGTGCTTGTGTAAAACAATCAAACCCTACCTTTTAAATACCTCCAAGAAACTTGCTGCCTAGGGTTTGATTAATCATTTTTCCACCAAGTTCATCATCCCTCCATCACTCCCTTAGCCCATTTATCCCTTGATTTCATTGTTCCCTAAGTTCCCCCACCCCCCTAAATTCACTAATCGTATACCCCTATTTCTATTTCCTAAAACCCAAATACAAACCCCAAACCCTAACCCTGTACAAAAGCTCCTATAACATCCCATATTTCCCTAACTAAATCTCTCCCAACAGTCCCAAAATTCCCACTATTTTTTCCTCCCCTTATACTCCCTCATTTCACTATTTTCCCTTGGTGGCAGAGGTCAAGCACATCACCAAAAAGCAGTCCAACACAGTTTGACACATTAGCACCTATTTCTCCAAGGCAATTTGTCTACCAGCAGTTATGGCATCTGATCCTTCATATGATTATGAAGAGGAGACTCAAAGTGACTCACCCATGGAGGGACATGCACTCAGGAGGCCTCATAGAGGTGGCAGACATATCAAAGAAGAACCAGCTACTCTTGCCGAGTTACAGACCTGCCCACTTGCCATATCTTGTTTCCAACGCGTCCAAAAAACATGTGCGAAAATCATGCACAAAACCATAGGTGGGTCCGCCCAACCTAACATATGGTCCAAAACCAAAATTTTCCGGGGCACTGCCTCGGACCCCATAAAGTGGGGTTACGGGTGCCCTTCAAACCCCCTATTAACTACGTGGAAAGAATATAACACAACCCAACAATCTCCCACTTGTTGTTTTCTTTCCACAGGGGGCCACAGGAGAGCTTAGTCATTTTTTCAGCCCTGAGATTCCCATTGCTTCTCTACACCAAGAGAACTTCTCAGAGCTCACAAATTTTGTCAATGCATCTGCAATATTCTTCAAAGTGTCCACCTTTACCAGCAACACCTTTCTGTCTTCTATCATATCCCTCACAAAGTGATATTGAACATCAATGTGCTTTGTCTTTGAATGATAAGCAGGGTTCTTTGCCAAGAAAATTGCACTTTGGCTGTCACAGTCTATTCTTATAGCTCCCTGTACTAATTTCTATTTCCTAAAACCCAAATACAAACCCCAAACCCTAACCCTATACAAAAGCTCCTATAACATCCCATATTTCCCTAACTAAATCTCTCCCAACAGTCCCAAAATTCCCACTATTTTTCCCTCCCCTTATACTCCCTCATTTCACTATTTTCCCTTGGTGGCAGAGGTCAAGCACATCACCAAAAAGCAGTCCAACACAGTTTGACACATTAGCACCTATTTCTCCAAGGCAATTTGTCTACCAGCAGTTGGGGTTACGGGTGCCCTTCAAACCCCCTATTAACTACGTGGAAAGAATATAACACAACCCAACAATCTCCCACTTGTTGTTTTCTTTCCACAGGGGGCCACAGGAGAGATTAGTCATTTTTTCAGCCCTGAGATTCCCATTGCTTCTCTACACCAAGAGAACTTCTCAGAGCTCACAGATTTTGTCAATGCATCTGCAATATTCTTCAAAGTGTCCACCTTTACCAGCAACACCTTTCTGTCTTCTATCATATCCCTCACAAAGTGATATTGAACATCAATGTGCTTTGTCTTTGAATGATAAGCAGGGTTCTTTGCCAAGAAAATTTCACTTTGGCTGTCACATTCTATTCTTATAGCTCCCTGTACTAACCCCATACTTGAACACAATCTCTGCAACCAAACTGCTTCCTTTCTTGCATGAGTGGCTGCCATGTATTCTGCCTCTGTAGTTGATAGTGCCACTACAGATTGTTTCTTACTCATCCAACTGATTGTACCTCCAAATAGGTTAAACACATACCCACTTGTAGATCTTCTCTGATCCATATCTCCAGCCCAGTCTGCATCAACAAAGCCATGAATATCCAACACTCTGTCCAATCCTGGTCTTCCTTGGTAGCACAAACCATAATCACTAGTGCCACGCAAATACATGAAAACCCGCTTCACTGCTGTCTAGTGCTCCTTCCCAGGTTTTGACATAAACCTGCTCAATACTCCCACTACATGTGCAATGTCTGGTCTAGTACAGACCATTGCATACATCAGGCTATCCACTGCACTTGCATATGGAACACGGGACATGTCCTCTTCCTCTTCTTGTGTCTTGGGACACTGTTCAGCAGATAACCTCACACCTACAGGAATAGGAACCTTCACCGGTTTACTATCCTGCATATTAAACCTCTGGAGTATTGTCTCGACATACTTCCTTTGGTTTAACCAGAGCTTCCTCTTTGACCAATCTCTTTTAATTTCCATGCCCAAAATATAGTTTGCAGCACCAAGATCTTTCATGTCGAATTTGGAGGACAATTGGGTCTTCAAATCCTGGATAATCTCTTTGTCATTTCAAACCAGCAACATATCATCCACATACAAGACCAGATAAATAATACGGTCACCAATTAATTTAAAATACACACAATGATCTGCTTTGCTTCTGGTGAAGCCAAGTCCTCGTATAAATGTATCAAATTTCTGATACCACATCCTTGGTGACTGTTTTAACCCATACAGAGACTTCTTTAACTTGCATACCAGTTCTTTCTTACCCTTCACCGCAAAGCCTTCAGGTTGCTTCATGTAGATTTCCTCTTCCAAATCCCCATGAAGAAATGTTGTCTTCACATCCATCTATTCTACCTCAAAATCAAAAGCAGCAGCAACAGATAAAAGTAATCTAATAGAAGTTACCTTGGCAACAGGAGAAAAAATATCACCAAAATCAATTCCCGGCACCCGGGAATAACCTTTGGCTACCAACCGAGCTTTGTATTTCTCCACCTTTCCTTCCGCATTTGTGTTCTTCTTGAACACCCATTTGCTGCCAATGGGTTTCCTTCCAGCCGGCAACTCCACCAGATCCCAAGCCTCATTTTTGTGCAAAGATGCCATTTCATCAACCATGGCCTCTTTCCAGACTTTTCCATCCTCTGAATCCACTGCTTCCTTCACATTTCTGGGATCATCATCAGTAACAGAAAAAGCAAAAGCATATGGACTATACCTTTCTAGTTGCCTTCTTTCTCAAACTGATCTTCTCACAGCCGGAGTTTGTGGCTCTTCATCTTCTGATTCCTCCTCTGCTGTAGAGTTTGATTCTTCCTCCTTTGGCTCAAACTCTATCTTCTCAGGTTCCTTTGGTTGGACTTCATGTTAAATAACATCTTTTACCTCTCTAAACACCACATCTCGACTGTACACAACCTTCCGTGTGACTGGGTTCCAAAGCTTATAACCCTTTAAACCATCCTTATACCCAATAAAGATGCACTTTTCAGATTTACTATCCAACTTGGTTCGTTTCTCCTTTGGAACATGTACATATGCATCACATCCAAATACCCTCAGATGTGAAAGAGAGGGTTTCTTACCAATCCATACTTCTTGTGGAGTCTTATCCTCCAACGCTGATGAAGGTGACCTGTTGACCAGGTAACATGCAGTATCCACCGCCTCTGCCCAGAATTCCTGTCATAACCCAGCACCACTAAGCATGCTTCTTGCCCTTTCCATCAACGTCTTGTTCATTCTTTCTGCGACTCCATTTTGCTGAGGTGTATATGGAGTAGTCTTCTATCGTGCTATACCACACTTCTTACAAAATTATTCAAATTCCTTGCTGCAAAATTCTCCACCATTATCTGTCCTCAACACCTTTATCTTCTTCTCTGTCTGATTTTCCACCAGAGCCTTAAATTCTTTAAACCTGTCAAAGACTTCAGATTTCTTCTTAAGGAAATATATCCATGTATTCCTTGAGAAGTCATCTATAAATGATACATAGTACATAGACTTACCCAGTGATGGAACCTTCACAGGTCCAAACACATCACTGTGCACAAGCTCTAATATTTGTTTCGTCCTCTTACCACCAGAGGGGAAACTCACCCGATTTTGCTTCCTATACACACAATTTTCACAGAAATCAAAATCCAGAGAGCTATCATTCATACCTTCTACCATACCTTTACCATGAAGTATTCGAAGGCCCTTCTCTCCAATATGTCCAAGCCTTTGATGCCACAACATGGTATTCTCTCCAGAGACCACTAGATTTTCTACTCCATTTTTAGGAACCATAGAACTATTGCACCCATCAACAACAGTGCTACCTTGCAGCTTGTACAGAGTTCCAATCCGAACTCCCCGCATCAATATCAGTGCTCCTCGAACCATCTTGCAGGTATCTTTCTCAAACACCATCTTTACACATGCATCATCCAACTTGCTTACAGAAATCAGATTTTTGGCCAATGCAGGAATATGTAGAACACCCGGAAGTGTTCTAACCCTTCCACCTTGCAACTTCAACTTTACTTTTCCCCGACCAATGATTCTAGCCTTCCTATCATCTTCTAAGAAGACATCACCACCATCGTATTTCTCATACTCGCAGAACCACTCTCTATGGGGAGTGAAGTGAAAGGATGCACCTGAGTCAATCAACCATGCATCATGATCTACATGTGTACTTGAAGAAGCCAAGTACACATCCCCACCTTCATCTGAGGTGGTTTTCGCCTCTGCAGAAGGAGCATCATCAGATCCCTTTGCTTTATCAGGAGCTTTAGATTTACAATCCCTTCTGAAGTGCCCTTCCTTTCCGCATTTCTAGCACACCACCTTTGTAGGTTTTCCTGGAGATTTAGATCTCCCTCTAGATTTAGATCTCCCACTCGATGACTTATTTTTGTTTCTGTTATGGGACCATCCTCGTACAGACAAGGCATCACCATTCTGGTTGTCCATATTTTTCCGTCTCATCTCCTCCGTCAGCAAGGCTGAGACTATTTCATCAAACTGCAAAGCAGTTGCATTGCTACCTATTGCAATAACCAGACTATCCCACAAATCTGGTAGAGAACATAACAGACTGATGCACTTATCTTCATCTGAAATTTTAATATCAACAGATAATAACTGACTTACCACAGTATTAAACGCATTCAGATGCTCTGTCTCCGAGTCTCCATCTTTCATCCTCAGGTTATACAGCTTTTTCCGCAGGAACAGTTTATTCACCAGAGACTTAGATTGGTACAAAGTCCCTAACTTGACCCACAAAGCCTTTGTCGTAGCTTCCCCTGATACATTCAGCAATACTGAATCCGAGACACACAATCGTATTGTGCTCTTTGCCTTCCGATCCAACTTCTTCCATTCTTCATCGGTCACTCCCAATGGTTTAGTACCCAGATCTACCGCGATCCACTGATCTTTATCCACCAACAGATCCTCCATCTTGAGTTTCCACAACTCAAAATTCTGACCATTGAACTTCTCAATCTCTATCTTTCCACTGCTCACCATCTTCTTTCACCACCAGAATCGATCTCGTAGATCTCCCACTGAACAAGGTCTACCACAGGCCCGAGCAAAACCCCTCAGCAACAAAGGCGTCCCCTTGAAGCCAAAACAACTCCGATACCAAATGTAGGTTTTAACCCTGTACTGAAATTACCTGCATACGAATTCTTAAACAAAGAAAATAAACAATGCGAGAGCATAACCCATAAAACACATATTCACAGAGATTTTTCCCTGGATCCCAAAACCGGGACTACCAGCTTGACTTTTCATTATGTTCCTTTCAATGTTACAATACATATTTATACATGCCAAAGCATCCAATACCATGGACCGAAAACCATTGCATCCAATACCATGGACCGAAAACCATCACGTCCAAAAAACATGTGTGAAAATCATGCACAAAACCATAGGTGGGTCCGCCCAACCTAACATATGGTCCAAAACCAAAATTTTCCGGGGTGCTGCCCCGGACCCCATAAAGTGGGGTTATGGGTGCCCTTCAAACCCCCTATTAACTACGTGGAAAGAATATAAAACAACCCAACATAACCCTATACAAAAGCTCCTATAACATCCCATATTTCCCTAACTAAATCTCTCCCAACAGTCCCAAAATTCCCACTATTTTTCCCTCCCCTTATACTCCCTCATTTCACTATTTTCCCTTGGTGGCAGAGGTCAAGCACATCACCAAAAAGCAGTCCAACACATTTTGACACATTAGCACCTATTTCTCCAAGGCAATTTGTCTACCAGCAGTTATGGCATCTGATCCTTCATATGATTATGAAGAGGAGACCCAAAGTGACTCACCCATGGAGGGACATGCACTCAGGAGGCCTCATAGAGGTGGCAGACATATCAAAGAAGAACCAGCTACTCTTGCCGAGTTACAGGCCTGCCCACTTGCCATCTCTTGTTTCCAACGCTAGTCATGTTATTAATTTTGTGAGAAGGTTTCTAGCATTCAGTTTCATCATGAGTTGACCCGCTTATTTGTGTTGCATTTGCATGGTGATCAAGCCACTCTTGTTGGTGTCACTTTCACATTAACACCAAAAACCATTTCATTAGCAACCGGAATACCAAACATTGGAGAACCATGGAACAAGAGGCAAAAAATTGACCAACAGCACTATGAACCATACATCAAACCTGGTTTTTGAGACAGCTCAAGAGATTGTTTCCTTTTCGGTTCCTCAAGGATGAGTATGCTCCTTTAATGAAACTCATCATGAAGTATTTCACCTGTGAGGGCTGGTTCTCCCGCTTTTATGCTTATTACATCAAATTGTTGATGCATTTTACTCGAGTATGCATGATGAACATTCCTTACTTCATATGCCGAAACATAGAGAAGATGACCACTCTTGTGCAGCACAAGACCCCTCAACAGAAGTTTAACAGTATTTATCATTTTGCTCTCATCAAAATTGTGGTCATTCATCAGCTTGGTTTACAAGGCATCACTTGGGATGACTTCATCTCTCGTGAGTTTTTCAGAGTTCAACAGGGACCTTCAGAGGCTTTATATGAGACAAGTGAACCTTCTTATCAACATGAGGGCCATGAGATCGCTAGTGTGCCAGTGTTCATCACTTATCAGAGGGGAACTAAGCAGTTGTTTGCAGCAGCAAAGCGAGTGTTATCTCCACCCAGGGTGGAAGGGACCTCGCTTCCTTCATCAGCACAGTAGGTTTAGGACCGAGGCAAGAGGCCTCTACAAAAGGAAGAACCATCAGGTGAGCGAGAGACTGATTTCATCCTCATTGAGGGTGATGATACTGACATGGGCCCACAAAGTGAAAACCTTAGAGAGATCATCAAGGAGCAGCAGGCAGACATTGATGCCTTGTCTACCAACTTGGTAGAGCCCAATGGACTATACAGTGCCTGGATCAGAGGAACAGGCAACTTGAGGATCACCAGGTGGTTATGGAGTTGCGAAACATTTCGCAGGAGGATAGAGTTCACTTCATTGGAGCAAGAGATCAATGCAGATAGGGAGTCATGGCCTGAAAGGGCCAATATCCACTTGGAGAGGAAGCTAGAGAAGGCAATAAATGAGAATAATATGCTTAGAAATTTTTCATATCATTACTTGTCCCAGAACTTAGTATGCCAAGCGAGAATTAGGAATTTGAAAGCAAAGGTGAAAAGAGCATCAAGGAGGCAAAAAGAGGATGAAGGACTTCAAATCTTGGCTGAGGCTTCCTTGGCCCATCATAGCACTTGATAAAGAAGACTCGGCCCAAATTTCAAGAAATTTGTAGCAATTTTTGTATTTTTGCAAATTTTTCGCACAAAAAGCAGGGTTTTCTGCCCTATGCATCGCGCCACATGGCGCTCGCTTTTGCTAGGGACCTCCAAATCTTAAAAACTTAGCATTTTTCGATTTTTCATGCAAAATTACACTTGTCTACCTATGGCCAAGAAATTTGGGCAGGTTTTGAGCCCTCAAAAGGTCAAAAAACACTCAAGAAATGACCTCACTACCCTTATTTTGACACACAGGAAGCAATGTTGGTAGAATGGACTTTTGGGGGGGAAAATGGAGGCCAAATTGAAAAATTCCACTTGGGTTGGAAAGTAAACAGGTAGACCTTTCTAGAAAGAACATCTAGAGCTCATTAGGACATCGGGAAGGCCTCCAAAAGTGGGTCCAAACAGACGTTATGCATAGAGAATCAGGTGCGGTGCATAGAGGAAAAATTGCCAGTTTGACCAAGTTTTGCTCTATTTTTCGCCCAGCTTTGCCTAGTTTGAATTTCTTACTTTCCTAATGGAAAATTTATGATGTAATTTGGTAAAAATTGATGGATCATGATGTAAATATGATGGATTTTTACTTGTAGAGGTAGATTCATCAGTTTAGAGGTTTTTTCAAACTGAATGGATCAGATTCCTTGTTTTTAGAGGCATGCTATTATCTTGCCAAGTTTCTAGTTCTTAGTTTAGAATCAGTTGGATCAGTTCCTAAAAATGTGAGCTCAACCCCTAGAGGCAAGGATGAGCTATTTTTGTCTATATTATGTTGTTTTTCAGTCATTAGCATGCTTGGACTCTTGAGAAAGCCTTGAGCTTCATTATACATTCATTTTCAGTAATTTGGCTAAGGAATTGAGACCAGGATTTGCAGCACTCTTTGGGATTCATGTGGTAATTTGTCTTGGTGCAGTGCTTCTCTTTATGATTGTCAATTTTTTTATGTGATTGCATTTCTATCTTATTTCTTCTGAACTAAACAAACAAGAGTGTAAGTAGAATTCATTGAAAGTGCAATGCTCTACTTGAAGTTTGCTTTAGTTGTTTGATGTTTTCAGCTGTTTGGGTAGGATTCATGATTTCTCTTGCCCTCTTCAACACCTCACCTGTCTTTTCCTTCCATCTCACTAAAATTTAAGTGCCAAAATGATTACCTACCTTTTGTTGGAGAGGTAAACCCCCTCTACGGATAGAGGCGATCCCTACTAGCCCAGAACGGGTCTAGCAACAATCAGTCAATGCTACCATGCAAGTTCCTAATTGCAAATAAAAGGTAGGCAATGAAAACCTACTTGGATTCCAACGCTAATGTTTGATGAAGAGACGTCGCTCTCGCTCCTTCGCTTTGGCTGGTCACAATCCTCCACGATCCTCGTGAATAGACACCTGCACACACAAAGAGAAACACAAACACAAGCGTGAAATCTAATAAATGCAATTATACATCAGTCAGAAAGGACATAACTCACATTAACCATTACAAAGACAAATGAGAGTGGAACCATAATAGTAGTCATCTATTATTAATCAATAACAGAGAGGAGTACAACCAAAGTTCTGACGTCGAATCCTTCTCAAGAGGGTCCAGCCAGCAAGTCTCTTAAGCATTCACCCTTGGAGGTAGATCTCCCAAGACAAAAACTCTCTCTCACACAAGTTTACACAAGAAAGCAACACTTCACAACCTTCCTTAAGCTCTCTAGCAATCCCACACTTGTCACACCAACTACCTATCAAATTCACACACTAGCAGCAGCACTCTAAGCACTATCAATTCCACGCTCTCCAAACTAGCTGCTCATGGCAATGGTAGAGGCTTAAATAGGAGAAGGAGTCTCCATGAATGGTGGGAGGATGAGCTTATCTCCAAGGAAGGTGGCTCAAATGACGAAACAGACATGCCAGAGAAGGGAGGGCGACATTTACAAGGCCAACAACCAGGTCTGGAGTCATCTGGAAGGCTGGCTGTTAGAACAAACTCGCCCAAACAAGATCAGCACGGGTGTATAACTGCACTGGAGCGCTGACATCGCATCTGAATAACAGGGAAGGTTATGTCAGCGCAACCCAATATGAATAGAAGATGCGCTGGTTCATGAAATTCGACCAGCGCGGGAAACACGTGTGCTTCCCCGCTAGCAGCGCATTCGTTGTATTATGAGGCGCCAGTCAGCGCGGTTATTTTAATAACAGTCGCGATGATGGGAAAAACTTTGGCAAAGTGGGTCATTTGGAAACATTAGAGAGCATGAGCATGATTAATTTGAACTCATGACACAGTAGGGAGACTGACAGGGAGACAGTGACAAATTACTGTGTAACAGATGCCCCCTAAAGCATGAAACCCGAGAGAGTGAGAGGGGTGAAATGCTTTACAAAACTCGCTGAACTGGAACACCACCAGGAAGAATCTGCACGTATGTACAACTGATATCTCTGAGAATCTATTACATGTAGTCTAGGCATGGGCACAGCCATCCAAAAGACATACGAAGAAGGTCCGTGGTATGGACGCAGCCACCCAGCTGAAGAGACCATGATGATAATAAGGTATGGTCGCAGCCATCCCAAAAGACTCAGGTATGGGCGCAACCATCCATCAACGAGTCATGTAATAATAATCCACAAAATCGCAACCTGGATTGCAACAGACAAAAATCCAGGGTCTTGTGCTCCATCCCAACCCGAGCAAAGTACAAGTCCAAGCATGTGAATACATGAGCTGAAGTCAAACATGCATGAACATCGTCCGATTACCAGTCAATAATGAAAACTATTAACAGACGCGAGAGGTACCACCAATAATGACAATGGTCCTCAAGGTACTTTAGGTACAATCTGTGGCGTGTGAATCAATGAGCTGGTGTCGAACACCTGCAGAATCATTCGATCAGAGGCCAATGATGAAAACCTCACGTCGAACACGAAGAACCTGCCATTGAGGCATGCAAGCTCTAAGGCACCTGAAGGGAGTCTCTAAGTCACCTTCCTGGATAATGAGCTGAAGTCAACAGGAAGTAACCTTGATCGAAGGTGGGCCATAATGCTTCCCACATCATCGACACGAGACAGAGAAGGATAAGATATTGTGTGTGAGGTATCAGAGGGAGGTTGTAATTCTGCAGAGGTCAACTTCTCTTGAACATATTGGCGGCACGACAGTGGATTTGGCAGTATCTGACACCAAATGAGCAGAGGTCATGGTGACAAGGCAATGAGCAGATGAGAGGCCAAATAGGATAACCCAAACCCACGGAGGCTAGTGTAAAACAAGATGAGAAATCCCCACCCAGACACGAATGCAGACTAGTGCCATGTTCAAGAGCGACATACTGCCGACACGACAATTATTACAGTTCCATTTTCCCCACCATTTCTGGCAGGTACCCCGATTATTTTTGGATGACAAGCTTGACGGGGATAGCATATGCTCGGGAATCGTCATTTCGACGGTGTCCGATGTCATTAAGTTTTAACGAGTCTGACAAAGGAAGAACTCGGCGTCTTTTCCTGTTTAGAGAGTCTGAAAAGACAGCGGAAAAGAAAACTCCAGGGGGGTCCTTTTCCGTAAAGTTGTGTCTCTCGAGCCCGAAAAAGTATAAAACAATGCTTGAAAGAACCACCCAACCAGTATGATCGAGGAGTACTTTTTGTAAGTAGTGACTTCGACCCGAAAAAGTAGAAAAGCGGTCAGAAGTACGTCGTTTTGGAGCCAATAACGAGTTCGAAACGACAAACACCCGACAATCTTTTTAGTTTAAACGGTCGAAAAAAGAGCTTTAAAGGCGACCGCCTCTCGTTCTTTTTAACGAGCCAAGAGGGGGCTCGGCCATCTTTTCTTGCTTTACGTCGAAAAAGAGCTTAAAGACGATGTTGCGGGACCAAGTGTGTATAGGACCGTTGTGACCCCACTGGTATGAGAATCTGCACAAGAAACACCGTACGCGTAAACCCGTTCGAGATAATATGTACCACATGCATAAAAAACATAGTAAAACGACATTGGCACCAAGAACATGGTAAAAAACACCACAAAATCCCATATTTATGAAAAATGATAGTTAATTATAAAATTTTTACCATAAATAGGGGGGTAAAAGGAGGTTTTTACCATTGTTACCATTTTGAGCCGTGGAGGATGTTGTGGAGCTGTGAGGTTGACGAACCAAATTCCATCCCGTGCAAACATCAACCACCCTGCAATATGTTCCAGGTAGGTTCTCCTTCTCCTGTGCTCCATTTTGAAGCATTTTAGCCGCATTTTCACGGTGGGAAGTGCTAGTTTGGGCAAAATTTTTGGAATTCAATTCGCTCTCGGTCAGCGCGGATTTCCTCATCGGGTCGGCACTGATCGAATAATATTTACACGTACCACCCCCGAATCAGCGCGTAAAACACGTGTGCTTCCGCGCTAACCCAAGAAAAATATCAAAGGGCGCCATTATCAGCGCGACTGTTTTAAAAACAGTCACGCTGACGCCGCGAAACTAAATTTTTAACAATTTGAACGTGTAAATTTTAACGGTCAGGGCTCTAATGATTTTTTGTGGCCATGCAAGACAAAATGGCATTTGTTTGGCAAGAGCGAGCTCATGATAATGAGGATATAGCGGCATTCGCCGATGCTGGGTGCCGTAATGCAATGCGGGCATGCGGGTTGCTCAAATTCTTCCTCACTCCGCGCCTGCGAGCACAACCTGATCTTCTCGAGTTCCTAATCAGAGCCTGGAATCCTGTTGATGGGAAGTTTGTGATTCGAGGCCGAGATATCGAGTTCGATTATACGGATATCTATTTTTTGACCGGGTTATCACGTCGAGGTGAGATGCCCATTCTGGAGGGGCAGCGACCCAGTGGTGAAACCCTAGATATGCTGATGGCTCGGGTGTGCCGACAGGTACGCAAAACGCGGAGTGGGAAGGTAGCTATTCCTACGGTGGAGGACATCATCCTTCGAACCATACTCTTCATGGTGACCCGGGCACGGGCTCCTTGGACAATCACGAGGTTTCGAAGACCCATCTCCTATTAGCTCTCGAGTGTTTGAATCCCACGATATTCAACTGGGCAGCAGCAGTAACAACTAGTATGAAGAGATAGCTGAGCAACTGTCGATGTGGTGAGTCGAAGCAGTTTGGCTACGGGTCAATTTTACTCCCGCTCATGTTGGAGCGGGTACCGGCATTACAGCTACAGGACATGGTCGTGGATCCACCCAGAGGCCCCCGAGAGACGAGGGCTAGTCGATGGGGCCATGTCATGTCGCGAGGAGGTGGCGGCCGACCAGTGGCATGGGGAGTATATTTCCGAGAGTGGCTGGATCAACAGGTTATTTTTGTGGAGGACTGGCCATATGCTGGCATAGACTTCCGTGGAGATCCAGACATGCCACTGCCTACAGGAGAGCATTGGGACGATGGTGGTAAGCCACTTGATCTCTTTTTAATTTTTTATTTTTTGTAATGTTTTTAATTTTTCATGTACATGTATTTACGATCAATTCTATGGTATGCAGATGTAGGACTGATGAGACCCCTTGGTCTGGCCCCAGAGGCGCGGAGAGAGGCACAAGGTATTGGAGCCCTGGCCCTAGCTCCTCCAGGAGTCGATACGATGGAGACTGTGATACAGAACCTCGAGGGCTTACTGGCGGGGATTCCAGATTACCAGGGGATAGAGGAGGTCTCCATAGCATCTCAGATCCATATAGTGGGGGTAGAACCCAGGATGCACCGCCTTTTGAGGTGGGTGGCACGGGCGGCTGTAGTATACAGAGAGCATAACCCACCACAGTAGACATCTAGGTCTTATTTCCTACTGATGTTTTTTGAGAGACATGTGTCTCAGATGTACTGAGAACACAGGCCTTATCTAGACATATACACTTATTTTTGAGCGCCTTGGTGCGCCACATGATATATATATATATATATATATATATATATATATATATATATATATATATATATATATATATATATATATATATATATATATGTACCGATTTTGAATGAATCTTTTACACGTGATGATGTTTTTATATGCTATGCAAATGTCTAACACAAATGTAATCTAATGTATCAGTTGCATAACATACGACCCACATATTTTAATTTTTACGCAAGCTTGAAAGCACACATGACAACAAACATGCAAACTATGCTTGGAAAAGGATTTTATTTTTGATGCACACGATGCAAAACATTATGGTATACATATATATATACATATGCTTATCCTATGGTCTTATTATGTTTTCTATGTCTTCTTGTATAATGTTTATCTGTTACGCAAATGTCTGTCTAATACATGGTTTGCCAATGCATCAGTTAATGTGTTTAATCGTCTCGGAATATGTTAATATGTGATGTAATCAAAATTCCTTTCTAACAATCTTACACGTAAATACAACCTTAGAATGTGTTGGTCTCTGACGGAATATCGCCCGTTGAGTTGATGGACGACAAGTTGAGAGTCCATGTTCACCACCAATGCATGAATTCCGAGATCAACTGCTTCAGCTAATAACTCAATTACACCACTGTATTCGGCAACATTGTTAGTGGTACGACCCAAGCACACACCTTGAAGATCTAGCAACTCTCCGTGAGGATCATAGATCGCCCACGCCGCAGAAGACAAATTGCAAGTACTACGACAGGCACCATCAGCGAAACCAACATAAGGTGCACTAGACATCTGCACAAGAAGCAGAAAGCACAATAAGAGGCAAACACGCCTTCACACCAAAGCAAAACGTGAAATCATACACACATAACACATTTGCTAAAAACACACGTATGTACAAACTAGGTGCACGAAATCATGCATAGTATTTTTTCAAATAAAGCCCGTTACGGGGCTTATCGAGAGGATTTCCTTCGTAGTCAATCAGCTCATATGCCCCCTTCTGCAAAACTCTCTTCACAATATAGGGCCTAGCCACATGGGTTCGAGTTTACCTGCCCCTAGCTTATCCTTAGCTTGATCATAGAGCAGTACTAGATCTCCCTCAACAAAGGAACAAGGTTGAATGGTATTGTCGAAGTGAGCCTTAACTCTCTTCTTCTGTGCTTCGATAGCTAGAGAAGCTAAGCGACGGGTCTCGTCTAGCCGTTCTAAATAAAGAAGTCGTTCCTCCACCGGAGTGGTGTTGGGAAGCAACTCGACAGCTAACTTTAACGAAGCAATCTCACATTCAATAGGAAGGGTGGCCTCCAGTCCATAAACTAGCTGAAAAGGGGTGAAACTGGTGGCGTCCTTCACAGAGGTCCGGTAGGCCGACAAGGCGGGGAACAACATCAGATGCCAATTAGACTTGTGTGTACCAACGATACGTTGGAGCATTGTGATCAAGACTTTGTTCACGGCTTCAACTTGGCCATTGGATTGAGGGTAGTACGGCGTCGAACTATCTTGACGCAAGCCTAGTTGGGTTATTATATCTGTCATCATATGATTACGGAAATGCTTTCCGTGATCTGTGACGATAGCCTGAGGGACTCCAAACCGTGTAATCACATGATTAAACAAAAACTGCGCCGCTGTGTGACAGTCTTCATTCAATGTAGGCATCGCTTCGGCCCATTTGGTGAAATAATCCACGGCAATGATGATATACCCATGCCCCCCGGCCGAACGAGGGTTACAGGATGTATAATCGATGCCCCATTTGGCAAAAGGACCTACGGTAACAACAGGGTGCAGTGGTGTAGGAGGTGCACACATTTTCCGGTGGTAGATCTGGCATTCATGGCATGAACGGACGGCAAGGATGCAATCCTTGAAGATAGAAGGCCAGAAATAACCAGCACGGAGGATTTTCTGGGCGGTGGCATATCCGGACATGTGACCGCCACAAGCACCGGAGTGGCAGTCATTCAACACTCACTCAGCTTCCTCGAGAGTCAAACATCGGCAGAGAACAGAATCAGCGCCAAGGCGGTACAGGGTATCGCCAATAATGCGATAGGGTTGAGATTGATGACGAATCCTTCGTCGAGCGTCTTTTGATACATTGGGACGGAAGGAAGACGTCTGCAAATATACTATGATGTCCCCATACCAAGGGTTGAGGGTGCTGATTAGAAACAACGTTTCGTCCGGGATATGCTCTTCCGAAAGAGAGGGTGCAGAAGGAGATGGCAAAGAACAGAGCAATTCAGCAAAGACCAGAGACTTCTTAGACTTGGCAGTAGTAAATTCCAAGTCAAACTCTTGGAGGATTGTGATCCATTTCGAGTATTTTCCCCCCAACAACTGATGCGACAAAATGTACGTCATTGGGTTGCAGTCAGAAATCACGGTCATGGTGCGCAATAGGATATAATGTCAGAAACGTTGGACGGCGCAGACAGCAGCCAATGCCAACTTCTCGACATAAGCGTATCGAGTTTCCGTATCCAAGAGGTTGCGGCTAAGGTAGTAGATAACGTGCTCATTGCCGTCATCATCATCCTGCACTAGAACCATGCCGATAGTGGTATCGGCGGCAGCCACATAGAGAGTATAATCACGGTGGTAGTTCGGAGGTCTTAATAAGGGATCAGAGACAAGGAGGCCCTTGAGTCGCTCGAAGGACTCCTGAGCGATAGCATCCAAATGAAAGGGTGTGTCTCGCTTCAATAACCGTGTGAAACCCTTAGCCACCTCTGCATGATTCGGAATGAATCGTCTAAGGAAATTTTCTTTGCCCTGCAAGCTCTGCAACTGCTGCAGAGAAGCAGGGGGAGGAAGATTCAGGATGGCCTCGACTTTGAGGGGATCCAGACGGATGCCTTCTCGGGAGACGATAAACCCGAGTAGTCGGCCTGATTCCACGCAGAAGACACACTTATGAGGATTGAGCCTAATACGATAGTGTCGACAGCGGAGAAAAATTTCGCGAAGATGGGAGGGATGGTCCTGACGCTTGACTGAATGAGCTGGGAGGTCATCCAGGTACGGCTGTACAATGTGACGAATGTCATGAAAGGCATAGGACATTGCACGTTGGAACGTAGCGCCAGCATTCTTTAGACCGAAAGGGAGCTTCTTATAAGCAAAAGTGCCCCAAGGACAGATAAAAGCCATCTTATGTTGATCAGCGGGTGCAATGTTGATCTAGTTATATCCAGAGAAGCTGTCCATAAACGAGTAAATTTCGCTTCCTGCACACTCATCGATAAGCTGATCGATGAAGGGTGTAGGGAAGTTATCCTTAGGATAGGCACGATTGATATCATGGTAATCAACACAGACTCGGATAGTGCCCTGCTTTTTGTTCACAGGGACTATATTAGAAACCCAATCCGTCAGTGGAATGGGGTAAATGAAACTAGCCTTGAGAAGCTTTTCGACTTCTGCTTTGATGGCTGCGGCCTTTCGGGGGTGCACAGGGTGTAGGCGCTGACGGACAAGTTTAGCACCTGGATACGTAGGTATCTCGTGCACCACTATACTAGTGTCGATGCCAGGCATTTCTTCATAGGACCAAGCAAAGACATCACGAAATTCGCGAAATAGGTCAGTGTAGAGTTGAACTTCGTCTGGAGTGCAAGTGACTCCAATATGAACGTGCTCGACAATCCCTGGTTTCACAGAGATGTCGATAGGTTGGGTTTGCGTAATGTTCCCCATATTGCCCTCAGAAGATACTTGGTAAATTTGAATAGGCGTTTGGAGGGGCGAGGATGGGATACACGGAGCAAACCGCTCGAGACATGCGATCATTTCCTGATGGGAAGGGAGAAAGGAAGAGTGGTGGTGATGATCTGACCAAGGGAGCTCTTCAAGAGACATGGTCTCTATGATGGCTTCATCGGAAGGAAATATTTCCTTTAACGGATCAGACGTAGCATCATCTCCAAGCCAAGGGAAATGAACATACGAATCGGGAACACCGCTCGAAAGAGCAGGTTCGGGAGGGGGAGCCGATGCAGCGACGATTTCGACGTAGTTGAGCTCGGCAGGACTCAACGGCATCATATCACCCCAGGAGTCTATCTAATTAGCAGGAGGAAGGACCCACGGATCAGAACGTATGGAAATCATGTTAATAGGGGCGAGATTCGGAGGTGGAAGGGGAAAGAACCCATTAGGGCGGGATATTTAAAGAGCCCAGCTCCCACACTGTCGAATGATTTAGAGGTATGCTCCACGAACGACACATTACCTTCGGAAGAAGAGGCGAAGAAGGAGAGTTGGTCCACCATGACAATCTTCCCTTGATGGGGGAAACGAATGACACGGAAAAGGGAGGAATCCACGGCTTGCATGGCGTATGTCCAGCTACGTCCAAGGAGGAGGTTGTAGGTAAGATTGGCGTCGACAACTTCGACCTCCACTTCTACCGTCTTCCCTTCCAAAGAGATGGGCAGGCGTTGGAGGATACCGTAAGGACGAGACTCTCTTCCATCAAAGGCTTCTAACGTCGTAGGAGACTGACTTAACGTAGGAGAACCAATGGCCTTCCAGCAAGCAACAGACATGATGCAAGTTGAGGCACCTTCATCAATGACTGTACGATGAATTGTTTTGCCATTGATGATGACCTGTATAAGGAAAGCGACTTGGTGAGGCAGTCTCGGCGTAAAGCCCTCGAGATCGAAAGAAATCAAATCTGAATCAGCCGGGTCTATGCCACTGATAACCGATAGCAAGGACTTCCTCTGGGAGGGGCAGCTCTGGAGGACTTCTAGAGCGGACATAGTAGACGGAGCCTGAGCTAAGTCCTCAACAATGCTATAATGCTGGGCAGCACGAGAATTAGGGTTGTAAGACGACTTCTGGAGTACACCTTTCACAGGGGGTCGGGGGATCGTCTCAGTGCTGGGTCTTTCGATGTGGAGAGGACCAGAACTGGACGGAGGAGCGCTGGAGGGGATCTCCGGATCTTTCCTAGCAGGAGAAGGATATTCTTTTGCTCGAGTAGAAACATGGATCGGAATTGTCCCAGCCATGAATACTTGAGAGCCAAAAGAGGAAGAGGGTTGGGATGGGTCTGCCACCATTTGAGTTTGCTGAGAAGGGAAAGGTTCCTTAAGCACAGCAGGAGTCCCAGGTGTTAACACCCAGGTTGTTCCCTTTGACTCCCAAGGGAATACGGATGGGGCAACCACTAACCAAGCTTTGGATTACAGTTTCTAGCCAAGCTGTAATCAGAGAGGGCTCTCTCTTTAAGGTTTATCTCTGTTTTGTGAGGATTTTAGGCTAGTTATGAGGTCGGTTTTTTGTTTAAATTTTTGGTTGTGAACTGCTGATTGAGAAGGGCATGAAATGTTCAAGGGATTTTAGTCCATTGGGCATATGGAGTCAGAAATTGAGTATATCCTGATGTCTGTGAGGGAGAAGGACTTACTGCAGAGCTAGATAGCTATTCTTGATACAAATTTTGATTTATAAATGAAAACAGAGTGAATGAAACTTATACATAGTATGACTGTAAGTTAAGAAAGGCCATTTCTATTCAGTAGCATCTAATAATTACTGCACAGAAACTTTCAAAGATTTATAGTAAGTTGGAGCATTTAAGAATTCCAATTTAACAAATAAACTTGAAGAAAACATTTATAACAAGGAAAGATTGAATTCAGGGTGTCTCCATGGACAAATTCTGAGTTATTCTTCTTCTTTCTTGTTGAGATTAGACCACATATACGAGAAATGAAATACAGAAAAAATAAACACAAACAGAGATAGAGAAACTTATTGTATCAAGCTATAGCACTAGAATTCGGCAGCATTCAATGGTTCAAACACAGTATACATCGGAAAAGACAATCTCTGAAATTCCGAAAGCTCCTTTGTATTATCTCTCCAAGAATACAGTCGAGTTCTCTTTCTGAACAAGTAACAACAACCCCTGCAAGCTTATGCAAGGGGGAATATATACAATCGGTTCTACAAAAATATCTGAACCGCCGAGTCATCTGATAATTAAATACGCTCACCAACTTTACAAAATAGCATATAAAGAAGTTATTACTGCTGTAAATACAAAATGAATGCTCTTTATTTCTGTCAGAAATCCTTTTGACCTTTAGAGGCCACTGAGTCGGTTTGAGTGTTCTGCATAAATGCTGAATGATGTGTCTTTATCCTCTGTCACGCTGTAGCTTTCTCGGCCTTGTCATTTGCAGCTGTCAGTATTGCTTTGGTGGCCGAATCTTTCTGCTGAGTTGGCTCAGTCCACCTTTCTTCAGTCATGCTGGATGCATCAAATTTTCTTGTACATGATGATTTATCTTTTTTCATGAAAAAACTTGATGAGATGCTCTAGTTCACAAAATTAATTGTATCATTTTGGTCCACCATTCCTATGTGGGCAATTGATGTCTCAAAATTGCATCTAGGGTCTCATCTGCCTTTGTATATTTGTAGAAGTTTGGAGGCACTTCAAACAAATGCTTTATCTCATTCATAATAAAAAATAAATTCTCTACTCTGTTGTAGAGACTTTGCCCAGATGCTGGCCCTGTTTCTTCTGAAGTACTTGATCCTTGAGTGATCTGATTGGTAGCAAATGTATTGACCCTTTTAGCATAGTTCTCATGTAAAAGTAATTTCCCTACACTGTTCAGTAAGCCAGGGAGACCTCTGCTTTGTAATGCTGTGAATTTATCCATAAATCTGTTTACTTCGGTCTGCATGTCCTGGCTTCTTCTTTCCAGTGTTTGTACCAGGCTTCTCAATGTAAGGACCCTCTTTATCAGCTGGATGGTTTCAGTTTGGTTGGAGATCCCTATTGCTGCCAGCTGAGGACCTGTACGGTTATTTAGCACATTAATCATTCTATTTGCTATCTCAGGCATATTTCCTAGAGATGCCCTTGATCTTTGGACTTCTCTGTGTGCTTTTCCTATGAGCTCCATTTGCTCATGAATAGTCTCAATGTATTGCCATTGATCTGTGATAGATTGGCCAACGTTGGCCCATAAAACTGTTTTGAGCTCAGCTATCACTTTGTCAAGGGTGAGCTCCTTCTCCAGCTCCTTTATCTTCTCCTTAAGGGATTTTATTTCCCTTCCTTTTTCTGCTACATTCTGCTTGGATTTGTCATATTTTTCATTGAGCTTAGCCAAATTCTCCCTGGCTTCATTTAGCTCTGCCATTTGGGCCTCTAAGGCCTGAATTTCATTCTTCAGCTTTTGCATATCAAGGCTTGGAGCCTGCTCTGTTGTTGGGGCTGGTGCTGATGTAGATGGTGCTGCCTGAGCTGTCTGTTCTGTAGGAGGAGCACTAGTTTGAGGGGGTTCCTCAAGGTTGATTATTTGTAGAGGAGGCTGAGATGTTTGGCCTACTTCCCTCTGTTGTAGGGCTGCCTGTAGTGCTGCCTCTGATTCTCCTAATTTCTCCTGTGTCTGAATCAGTTGTTTGTATAATGATACCAGCATGGCTGCTGCATCCTGGTCATGTCTCAGCTGGGCAACCTCTTCTGTCTAAGGATGAAGAGTTGCTGGGATTTTGATCATTTTTCTTAGTGCTACCATATCTGCATCTCTTAGCTTCAGCAGCGCTTGTACAGCCTTGATGTCCTTGGGATCATGCCCAAGTTCTATGATGATATCTTCCAATGCTTTGATTCGGTTTTCCTTTGCCTGGGAGGAAGCTTTCTCCAACTCAAGTTGGGCAGCTGTATTATTTAGGCTATTTTCCAGCCTAAGATTTACCAATGTTTCGTCTGCCAAGGTGGCATACACCATATCACCCGTTTGCTTATGCAATTCAATCTGATCCATTGGGTGGATGTCTTTTGCAAGGACCTCAAGGTTGGTCCTTAGGTAGTCTGCAGCTAACTGTGGCTGCAGCGTAGTTGGCATGAAGTGACTCATTACCATTTTGCCCTCATGTACATCGTATGCAGACATCAACCTTTGTTGGTTTGTAGGGGCCATCTTCAACAAGTGATTGTAGAGTTGTATCTTGAGTGGCTCATTCCTCCTTTTGATATCAATGAATTGTTGTTTGATGCCTACTTCAGCTCCCCTTTGGTGGCTTGAGGAGCTAACTTCTCCTCCAACTGTCCTTTCATGTTCCTGCTGAAAGGAACTTGCAGATGCTTCCATGCTTGGTGGGCCCATGCCCAAAGATTGCCCAGTAGGCATTTCTTCCTCTGAGAGGGGATTCATTCTGTGCCTTTTCTCCCCTTGATTTATAGATGTGGTGAGGGGAGTCTCTTGCTCTCTATCCCTCTTCTTTCCCTTTTCTTCTTTTTGTGCAGTTTGTAACACTGAGGCCTCCACTGTCTTTTCTTGCCTAGGGGGCACATTCTCTTGAGCCTGTTGCTCAGTGGATATTGGGGCTTCGGGTGTTTGTTCTTGCTGCTGCATTTGCTGCCCCTCTTTTTGGCCTTCTTCTTGCTGTTCTACCTGTTTTTCTGCTTGCTTTTCTGCCATAGGAGGTGGCTGTTCTTGCTGATGTGTTGTTGAAGATGATGCAACTGCTCCAAGTTGCCTTTGGTATGAAGAGGAAACTTGTCCACAAGTTTCCAAGTCAGCCTCCTTTTCAACATTCTTTGCTTCTCTTTGAAGCATTTGCTCTCTATTCAGTGGCTCTTCTAGAGTGCCCTCTTCCCAACTTAATAAGTTGGCATATTTCTCAATATGAGGCAATTTAAGGTGAGCATAGCGACCCAATTTATGTTTTATCCTCCTGAGACAAAAGAAGTGATTAGGGTCATAAGGTACCCATTTGAAACTAGTTTCTAATCGGAGGCCCTCTAGGATCATATCTGCTTCCTTCCATCCCTCCTCCCTTATGTTGTAAAGGAAAGGGCCTAGCTGGTTCCTGACTTTTACCTGCACTTTCTTGTTTTTACTATGGAAATGGATTTGGTCTGCATTTCCAAACTGTCTGAAATATTCCAAGGAAAATAGTCTCATAGGGACATATCTTGGCAGCCTATAAGGGTTCAGCTCACAGCCATATACTCTGATCACTGTATGGTGTTGGTAAAAGTACCAATCACCAATGCTGTAGGAATTAGAGAGGTGGAGAATTCTTTGCATTTCCTCAGTTAATCTCGGAGGAGGAACACCATATAACAAAGTCATTGCTGGATGAACGAAAAGGTCTATGAATTCACAGTATGTGTATGGTGAACGGGAGGTGCAATGAAAAACTAAGGTCCAAAACACAACCGACCTTGGATTCCCCTAGGCATCAAGTTTCTTGAGGGGAATGGGGAAACTGTTAGGTTGATAAAATAAGAATAGATGATATATGTATGAGGTGTATCTAAACACCTTTTCCCTTTCTAGATTCATTAGTTTCTTATGAATCTTGTTTGCAATATATTCAGCATAATCATAGTGCACAGCAGGAGGCTTCCCAGGAGAAAATATAGACAGCATGGCCATTATGGTATCATCAACATCTTCCATTCCCTTGTAGCCCAGGACATAGCTAATCAAATCTACCAGCATCCTCCCCAAGTCATTGAGATATGGATGTCCAATAGGAGGGGTTCTCAGAGCTTCAGAGCTTGGCTGAATGAATAACTGATTAATTTTGATGATTTGGGCACTGGACAGGTTGCCCCCCTTCTTTAACAAATCGAACATGGAGAGAGGAGTCAATGGTCTTGCAGAATGAAAGTTGAGCATTTGATTTATGGCCTCAGGGGTAATATGAAACAAGACTTCACCTGATGGATTGAGAACAGCTCTCTGGCATGGATCATAGCATTCACAGCATCTATGGATCAAGTCTGGAAGGGCATTGACTTGAGGGAGGTTGTAAATGGGCAAGTTGGAGTCCCAAATCCCTAAAATATCAGCTCCACTGAGGTGTTGAGCTTTTAATTCATTTAGCATGTGAATATTATACTTAGAATTTATTGGGAACCAGTCTAACATCTGATAATCAATATCTCCTAGGGCCTTCCATTCTAACTCTCTTTGTGGGGCATTCAGAGGTTGAATGTTCAGGGCTACTCGAGTTTCCATGGTTAAGTAGTAGAATTTATTTGTATTAGAACTGGTGTTACTAACAGAGCAACACAGAGGAGTATCTTCTGGAACAGATAGGTGAATTGCAGAGGAAAAGAGGATGAATGGCAGTGACAACAATTGAAATGCTACACAGAGGACTGGTAGAGTAAATGGCAGGCCTGAAAAAACTCTCTTCACGGTGAATTAGAGCAGCTCGGGTTTTAGTTCACGAATGCGCGAACCAGCTGTAAATTAAGGTGAATTTCGCTAAATGCAGGTTCTGCAAAGGAATTGTGACCCAACAGTTGAAAATAGGTACTGGTTGCTGGAGTTTGCCGATAGGTACAGTGTTCTTCACCGGTTTTTAAGCTATATTTGGAGAATTATGGAGAAAACCAGGCGCAGAGGGAATAATTGGATAAATACCTTGTGAATTGCCGGCAATGGTTTCAAATGTAGGTGGTTTGGACGCGCCGACAGTCTCTGTAACGATTTCTGCAGGTTGGCGCTGGTTTGGTCGTAAAAAGCATGCAACGCAGAGAAATAGTCGTTTTGCAAAAGTGAGAAAAAACACGGTTTTTGGCGAAAATATGGATTTTTGGAACATTGGCACCTTTTTGGGATGACATCATCATGACGTCATCAAGTGGGGTCAGGGACGGATGACGTCAGCATGACGTCACCGGGTGATTTGGCAAGCTGTGAGTGGTCCACGGAGATGCATAGGTGGAGGACATGTCAGAGTGCTGGCGGGCAGGGGCGCTGATGCAGTGGTGAAGTGGCCTGACGTGGGCATGACGCAGCAATGACGTGGGCGCGGCGGGACCAACAATAAACCAGAAGTGGTAAGTGGATTTTCTCGGACCGCCTTTGATACGGTCGTGGATTTGTCAGAGGGCGACCCGAGAGATTATGGGGGTGACGCGTGGCGGAGACCTGACATCACCCTCTGACAGTTTCTCAGGCGATAAAGGTAGTACATCGGGACCAACCCGATATGCATATGGGCCGTCGGATGAAAATTGCCGGATCTGACGGTTGACGGGTTGATGAGATGCAAGGACAATACGGAATGTGGGGCCAATAAAATATTATTATTATCCGAAATGTATGCCCGGCGGAACTTTATAAAAAGTGGGTTTTTTATGTTTTTTTGCAGTGTTACGTGTTAAATGGGTTTATACACAGATTTATTTACAAAGCGCGTTTAGGTTATTAATCCAAGCAAATCCCGGATTAATCCCATAATTAATTTTCCAGCGCTCTTAGGGTCGGGCCTAATGTTTTAGCGCTTAGAAAACATTGAAACTGTACATAGAGCTATAATGCTCGGGGAAGGGGATATATAAGTATTTTTGGGTTTTTTGTGAAATTTACATAGTAATAGGGGGAATAGGGGGTATAAGGAGTTACATAGTAGAAGTTAGGGGTTAATATGAGTGAAAGAGGTGGATTTAGAAGTGGAAACACTAAGTTTTGTATGGAATTAACTTAGTTTAGGAAGTAGATCAAAATGAAAAGAATTTTTAGACAAGAAATGTGGCTTTTAAAGGAACAAGAACCAACACAAGACCTTGACTTCTTTCATGAACACAACTGGTGTGGGGGTGTTAGCAATGAATGTGGAGGGGGGAGATTGGGAAGTCAGACATGCTCCATTGTGTTGCTGCAAAATGATAGAGAAGAGGAGCTTTTCTATCCATTGATGCTTCCTTTATGTTAGACCAGCAAAATTCAGTTGAAAGGAATGACATTTCTGCAACCCCATCTACCTACCCATCTACTTGCCTAGCATTTTTTGTTTCTTCCTGGAGGGTGCACTTGGACTTGCAGACCCTCATGTGCCTTTTCTTTTCTTTTGGCTTTTTTTTTTGATTTTCTATCTAGAACTACCCTTATTGCTTCCAAGGCCCCAGATTAAGCAGTTGGGAACCTTAATTCTCTACCTAACTATTGGTCTGCCAAGATTAGACAGTTTGGACAGACTTCTTTCTCTATTTTACAACAGAAAATTGAAACATGGCATGATCCAGATTAGGCGATTGGACCATCCATCAAAATTGAGTCAACATCCAGCTATGTACACACCTTGTCTTCTCTTTGAAATATGGGATCTTTGCATCACCAAAGCAGAGCATATTTGGAACTTTCATTTGCCAATCATGAAATATGAAACCTATTGGTATAGGTATCTAATAGTGGCTCCACATGGGGATGGTTTTTCTTTTTGAAAGACCAAGAACAGCAGGTCAGAATGCCTTGGCCCTTTAACTTCCTTTTACCAAGACTTGGAGTTTTTCTTCCTTGAAATCTCAAAATTGGAATCTGTCATACTTGTGGAACTTGCTGAACTAAAGCCTTTTCCTGATTCTGCAAGACTTTTCAAACTGAGCTATTCACATGTTGAAAGAAAATATTATATACAACAAACTATGTACAGGGCAACAGCCATGCTATATACATGGAGAGTAGTCAAAATAGTGCTTCAACATCCTGCCATTCACAGGACCTTCATCCAAATCAGTTTCATCCAGATCTTTAAGAAAGTAAGTGTTGTTTCCTTGCACTGCTTGGATAACAAATGGTCCTCTCCAAAGGGAATCAAACTTTCCATGTTTTCCTTTATCTTCCCTTCTTGAATCCCACTTGAGGACTTTGTCCCCAATGTTAAAGTCTTCAGCCTTAGTCCTTCTGTCAAAAGCTTTCTTTAACTTTTCTTGTAAAACTTGAACTCTGTTATAGACTTGGTCTCTAGTTTGCTGCAAACATATTATTTGATTGATCCTTCTTTGTATGTCATTGGGCTCAGCTTGACTTTATTGAAGTAGTTTCATAACAGGGATCCCTAGTGATGAAGGAAATTTGGCTTCTAATCCATAAACTAACTCATATGGGCTGACCCCAATAGATCTCTTGGTTGTTAGTCTGTCTGCCCATAAGGCATTGACAAGCTTCTTATGCCAGTTCTTCTTATTTTCTTCCAACATCTTCTTTATGATGTTTATGAGGCTTTTATTTGATGATTCAGCAAGGCCATTTCCTTAGGGATAGTATGCAGTAGAATGGCCCAAGGTAATATGAAATTTGTGGCAGAAGTTCACCATCTTCTTGGATCTAAAGGCAACAGCATTGTCTGTTATGATCTGATCAGGACAACCAAATCTAGACAATATATTATTTTCCAAAAACTGAATGATTGTTGAATCATTTGCCTATCTACATGGGATGGCCTCAATCCATTTGGTGAAGTAGTCTGTGGCTGTGAGGATCCATCTATGTTGGCCTGAGGATGAGGGATGAATTTTCCCAATGAAATCCAAGCCCCATTGTTGAAAAGGTCTCTCTGTTGCAATAGGTCTCAAGGGAAGTGGCAGTAACTTTCTCTTTCCCTCAAACCCTTGGCATTTATGACATGAAGTGGTAAATTTTTTGACATCAGAGAACACAGTGGGCCAATAGTAACCAGCCCTCAGTATCTTATCCATAGTGGACTTCCAGTACAAATGTCCACCACAGTCACCTGCATGGAATTCTTTCATGACATTATTAGTCTCATTCTCAATTAAGCAGTTTAACAATATACCCTCATGGTTTTTCCAAAGCAAATTGCCATCCATGACATAAAATCTTGAAGCTTTCATTTTTAGAAACCTACATTTAGTTCTGGACAATCCTGGGGGAGCACACAGGTTTTGTAATACATAACATATATCAGAATACCAAGAGGATTGTTCAAAGGCTACATTGATCTTTGGAGTCGCCAGCTCCGGTTCACTGTCCAGTTGGTTGATGTTCAAGGCTTGGAAATTTGTTTCAGACATTAATTTGGCCAAACCTTGCCCTTTTATCAGTTTTGTAGGTTTTATTTCAATATCAAATTCCAAGATGTTGGCAATCCATTTGCCTCTTCTGCCCTCTAAGTTTTCTTGAGTGAGTATGTCTTTCACAATGGGACTTGGCACATAAGCTATAACATGGGAGTAAAGAATATAAATCCTAAAGTCTTTAATGGCCTTGACCAAAGCATAAGCTTGCTTCTCCATGATCTGATATTTCAGGGGTGCATCTCTAAGAGCTCTACTAAAGAAAGCAATAGGTCTCTCACTTCCTTGGTCATCTTTCTGTAATAAGACAACAGCAATAGTATGCTGGGAGGCAAAAGAGAAAATGATAAACTCTTTGTCAAATTTTGGATTTGTTAAGACTGGAGTTTGGGTAAGGGCCAATTTTATTCCTTCAAAAGATTGGTTTGCTTCGCTTCTACTTTCCATTTTACTTTTGAATCCTTTTTAAGCATGTTATTGAGTAATCTGCTCAATTCTGCCAAATTTGGGATAAATCTCCTTAGGAAGTTGATCTTCCCCAAGAATGCTTGTAATTATTTGATGTTTCTTGGGTGGGGCATTTGCAAGATGGATTGTATTCTGTCTGGGTCAATCCTAATGCCATCCTTTGAAATAATATGACCTAACAGCTTACCTTCTTCCAAACCAAATAGAGATTTCTTAGGATTTAAGGAAATCCCATATTTTCTACATGTTATGAATATTTGCCTTAGATGTTTCAAATGTTCTTGGTCAGATTTTGAGAAAGGTGTGAGGTCATCTAAATAGATGACAAGGAAATCATGAATCTCTTTGGCAAAAGCAATATCCATTGCTCTTTGAAAGGTAGCCCCTGCATTTTTCAATCCAAAAGGCATTTTTACATATTTGAAGGTTCCCCATGGGGTTGTGAATGCTGTTTTGTCCTGATCATCAGGGTGAACCAAGATTTGATTGAAACCTGAGAACCCATCAAGTAAAGAGATTCTTGAGGCCCCCACTACTCTTTGCAAGATGTGATCCATCTTGGGTAAGGGGTAATTATCCTTTAGGGACACTTGATTTAAGTTCCTTAAATCAACACAAAGTCTTATCTCACCAGTTTTCTTTCTTATAGGGACCAGATTTGAAATCCAATGAGAAAACCTGATAGGTGCTATGATGCCAGCTTTAAACATCTTTTGTACCTCTTTCTCAATTGAAGGGAGAAGCATAGGATTTATCCTTCTCAATTTTTGATTGAATGGATTTTGATTAGGCTTGAGAGGGATGGTGTGTTGGATAACAGAGGTGTCATAGGATTTTAAATCCTCATAACTCCATGTAAATACATCTTGGAACTCTTTGAAGAGATCAATGTATTTAGGCTTCTAATCAGGAGGTAAGGATGCAGACAATTTTATTATCTTGGGCTTTTCAACAGTTCCAATGTTGCATTCTTCAATGGCAGCATTAAGGGGTTGCATTTTTTGTTTTCTAGGGACATCATTTGAGTCAAAAATATCCTCCAATGGAGTTAGGCCTGTAGGAAGAAAATTGTCTTTCAATTGTATCACTTCATCTTCAGCATCAGCTATTTCCTCGGAATGTAATTGTTCAAGTTCTTGTATTTTCTCCTGGTTAAAGTTTGTTGGACAAAGCATTCGATTTGATGTTTGAAGTGAGATGTTTGTTTATTACTGTTCACCTCGTATTTGTGAATCATTTGCGGCCTTAGTATCAATGTTTAGTCTTGAGAATTCTTGCTGCAAAGTCAAGAAATTGTTTATTTGTGTATCATCCTCAAACACTTGCCAATCCTTGACATTGTTTGGGATAGAAGGTCTGTGTTTTATCTCATCTGTAAAGCAATGGTGGGGTTCAAAAGGTAGTTTACAAGTGCTTGCAAATGTAGCCAAACTATGAGCATGAAGATTATGGGTCCTAGGAATTTTGGTAATTTGAAATTCAGTGAAGGTTTTAAGCATTTCGGTAGCAGCAGACCTATAAGATCTCAGTCTTTTGTCATTAGTGAAAAAATTTCCCTTTACTTGTTGGATAATTAGGTCTGAATCTCCTAGGATTGAAACTTTTATGGCTTGTAAGGATTTTGCTAGCTTGAGGCCTAGTAAGAGAGCTTCATATTCTGCCATATTGTTAGTGCACCTGAAGTTTAACCTGTAGGCTCGGCCCTTTGCATGACTATTTTGTTTGTTATGTATCCAAACCCCTGCTCCTGCCCCTAATTTGTTGACTACTCCATCAAACTCAAGGAACCATAAGATCTCCTGTTTTAAGGGATTTTCAACATTCTTTCTATAATTTGGGATTATAAGTTGGAGCTCTTGTTTTTCATCTGGTTTGTTTTTTAGGAGTAACTCATCAATTGGTTTCTCAATTTGGATCTCTTGGGGACTTGGTTGCTTACTCTCATGCATGTTTTGTTCAAGTGTGACTGATTTATTATCACTTTCAGGGCTTGTATCATCATTGAACAGAATAAAGGAATCCATATCTGAATGGACTGCATAAATGGGGAAATTCTGAGGCTTTTCTTCACTGCTCACCATGTATTTCATAAGTGACTCTCTATATAGCCTCTTGGGTTGACCAAAGACTAAGATAGTGGCATATGACATGTCTAATTGTAGGGAACCTTGGAGTTTAGCCCCCCATGATCTTGATAACAACATTCCATATTTGGGTGGGATATCAGCAACTACAACATCCATTAAGATTGTTTTGTTTGGGTACTGGACCAAGGATACACATAAATCCTTTATCAATCCTAAACACTTAACTTGGCTGGAGTCAAATGAAAATAGGTCCTTATAGGGTCTTGTGATGTCTAAGTTGAGTCTCTCCGTCACTGATTTAGGCATAAGGTTATGAGATGCACCTGAATCAAACATTGCATTGTGTAATATTTTATCATGAACATGCAAGCTGACATAAAAAGGTAAGATCCCTGTAACTGCTGTCTTTCCATCAACCTCTGGACCGAAAAGTAGTTTAGGGGTATCATCCAACACATTGACATCATCTTTATTATGGGTAAGTTGAAGGGACTTTTTGATTTGTTGTTTGTAAATGTCATGCTTGGCTAGCTCTGAAAGAGGAATGGCTATCTTCAATTTTCCTATTTCAGCTTCTAAATCAAAAGGTTTTTCAACTTGGACCTTGGTGTTGTGGTTGACAACCCCTTCTTTATTGTTCAAGTTTTCCTCTCAGTTTTCACTCTGATCTTGAGGCTTGTCCTTCTTACTCATCTTCTCGTAGTGATGCTTGGATTAGGCTGCAAGGGTGATGTAGCCATTGCTTGTTGTTTTGGGGAAGATGTTTCAGTTACTCCTTCAACTGTTACTTCCTTTGTAATAGGATCAGTTTTGTCATTTGGCTCTGTGACTATGGTTTTCTTAGGCAGAGGAGTGTCCTTTGTTTTCTCAGGCTGTGTCACGTTTATAGTTCTGCTCCTTAGCTTGTATTGTTTATGAACTTCATAAACAGCTGTGTCATATCCTTGTTTAAAGTCAAATGACTCACCTGACTTGATTTGAAACTGTTTAATATCATCATCCTTATGATCTTCTTGACTTAGGAAAACTTGTTGATCATCATTCAGGCCCATTAGGTTAATGTGGGTGTCATCTATTTGTTCATTAGAAGTGGATGCTTCTGTATAGTTTTCTTGGAACGGAGGTCTGATCTCTGGTTCAGAATTGGCTTTACCAACATTAGGATTTTGGTTTCTTCTGAAATTAGGATTCCTAACAGGGTTATTCTGTGGTGCTTCCCATGATGACTTCCTCTCAACTGATTCTACTCTGTCACCTAATCTCTGCATACCAGTGATTATTGCATCCAATTTTTGATACCAGCCTGAAGGCTCTTCTTTAAAGGTGGTCTTTCTCTCAGTCCTTGTCCTATTTCTCTTGGCTATCAGATTGGCTTCCACACTTACTGCTATATCTTGCATTTCAGCTAAAGTTCTGGGAGCCCTTTCCCTTAATTGATATGCCATGTCTGAATCAAACCCATCAGGGAAGGTATATAACGCTAGATCTGGTGGGGGTCTAAGATTTTGGGGAATAGCATTGTAGACATTGTTAAACCGGGCACAGTAGTCCAGGACAGTTTCTTGGGGACCTCTTTTGATAGTATTGTATTCAGATAATATATGGAGTGGATCCTTCTTCTTCTCCCATATGTTGATAAATGTTTGATAGAGGGCTTCAGGGTCAGCTATGGAATTTGGTGTAAGTGACCTAAACCATGTTCTTACATCCCCCGTTAAGCTTTGCACAAAAATTTTCATCCTAACCCCATCATCATCTATTTCATAGTTTTCAAAGTAGTCCTGCATTTTCTTAGTATGTTGCAGGGCTGGATATGAGCCAGTACCATCAAAGTATGAGATCTTGCTTTGGTACTCTTGAGGCAGAGGAGCTGGATTAGCCGGTAACTGCAGTGGGGCATATCTATTGGCCATGTTTGGTGGGACAACAGGGATAACAGGGATGAATGGGACTAGTGAAGGGAATGGGATGACAGGGGTGTGTGTATTTGATGGAGTGGTTGAAAGGATACCTTGTGAAGTGGATGAAGAACTAGGAGATTGTGGGCCAGTAGTGTGAGGATGCAGAGAAGCTTTAGCAGGGGTTGGAATATCAATTTGGAAGCCTGCTTCCGAACTTGAATCTAATAAAGTGCTTTCTGATTTATGTCTTTTGAGGATTCTTGCAATCAGATTTGGATTTTGAAACTCAGGTGATGGCTCAGGATCTGGGTTTGATCTTGTGTAACGAGTTTTCTTCTTAGGAGCCAACTTCTATAACTTTCGTTTTGAGAATTTTCTAAGGAGGTAGTGATCTTTTGACAAGGACTGGTCAGCTATAGCACAACTATATGAGAATTAATACTGAATAAAGATTGACTGAGGCAGCTTTTAAATACTCCTGCAATGGTAAGCAGAGGCAGTTTCTAAGGCTTATCTGGCTTTCACTCAGGCTTTATCTACAGCATTAAGAATCAGATAGGAGGTTGCAAACTTCATCCAGGTCCCCAGTGGAGTCGCCATTTATGTTAACACCCAGGTTGTTCCCTTTGACTCCCAAGGGAATACGGCTGGGGCAACCACTAACCAAGCTTTGGATTACAGTTCCTAGCCAAACTGTAATCAGAGAGGGCTCTCTCTTTAAGGTTTATCTCTGTTTTTTGAGGATTTTAGGCTAGTTATGAGGTCGGTTTTTTGTTTAAGTTTTTGGTTGTGAACTGCTGATTGAGAAGGGCATGAAATGTTCGAGGGATTTTAGTCCATTGGGCATATGGAGTCAGAAATTGAGTATATCCTGATGTCTATGAGGGAGAAGGACTTACTGCAGAGCTAGATAGCTATTCTTGATACAAATTTTGATTTATAAATGAAAATAGAGTGAATGAAACTTATACATAGTATGACTGTAAGTTAAGAAAGGCCATTTCTATTCAGTAGCATCTAAGAATTACTGGACAGAAACTTTCAAAGATTTATAGTAAGTTGGAGCATTTAATAATTCCAATTTAACAAATAAACCTGAAGAAAACATTTATAACAAGGAAAGATTGAATTCAGGGTGTCTCCATGGACAAATCCTGAGTTATTCTTCTTCTTTCTTGTTGAGATTAGACCACATATACGAGAAATGAAATACAGAAAAAATAAACAAAAACAGAGATAGAGAAACTTATTGTATCAAGCTATAGCACTAGAATTCTACAGCATTCAATGGTTCAAACATAGTATACATCGGAAAAGACAATCTCTGAAATTCCAAAAGCTCCTTTGTATTATCTCTCCAAGAATACAACCGAGTTCTCTTTCTGAACAAGTAACAACAACCCCTGCAAGCTTATGCGAGGGGGAATATATACAATCGGTTCTACAAAAATATCTGAACTGCCAAGTCATTTGATAATTAAATACGCTCACCAACTTTACAAAATAGCAGATAAAGAAGTTATTACTGCTGTAAATACAAAATGAATGCTCTTTATTTCTGTCAGAAATCTTTTTGACCTTTAGAGGCCACTGAGTCGGTTTGAGTGTTCTGCATAAATGCTGAATGATGTGTCTTTATCCTCTGTCACGCTGTAGCTTTCTCGGCCTTGTCATTTGCAGCTGTTAGTATTGCTTTGGTGGCCGAATCTTTCTGCTGAGTTGGCTCAGTCCACCTTTCTTCAGTCATGCTGGATGCATCAAATTTTCCTGTACATGATGATTTATCTTTTTTCATGAAAAAACTTGATGAGATGCTCTAGTTCATAGGATTAATTGTATCATTTTGGTCCACCATTCCTGTGTGGGCAATTGATGTCTCAAAATTGCATCTAGGGTCTCATCTGCCTCTGTATATTTGCAGAAGTTTGGAGGCACTTCAAACAAATGCTTGATCTCATTCATAATAAAAAATAAATTCTCTACTCTGTTGTAGAGACTTTGCCCAGATGCTGGCCCTGTTTCTTCTGAAGTACTTGATCCTTGAGTGATCTGATTGGTAGAAAATGTATTGACCCTTTTAGCATAGTTCTCATGTGAAAGTAATTTCCCTGCACTGTTCAGTAAGCCAGGGAGACCTCTGCTTTGTAATGCTGTGAATTTATCCATAAATTTGTTTACTTCGGTCTGCATGTCCTGGCTTCTTCTTTCCAGTGTTTGTACCAGGCTTCTCAATGTAAGGACCCTCTTTATCAGCTGGATAGTTTCAGTTCTGTTGGAGATCCCTATTGCTGCCAACTGAGGACCTGTACGGTTATTTAGCACATTAATCATTCTATTTGCTATCTCAGGCATATTGCCTAGAGATGCCCTTGATCTTTGGACTTCTCTATGTGCTTTTCCTATGAGCTCCATTTGCTCATGAATAGTCTCAATGTATTGCCATTGATCTGTGATAGATTGGCCAATGTTGGCCCATAAAACTGTTTTGAGCTCAGCTATCACTTTGTCAAGGGTGAGCTCCTTCTCCAGCTCCTTTATCTTCTCCTTAAGGGCTTTTATTTCCCTTCCTTTTTCTGCTACATTCTGCTTGGATTTGTCATATTTTTCATTGAGCTTAGCCAAATTCTCCCTGGCTTCATTTAGCTCTGCCATTTGGGCCTCTAAGGCCTGAATTTCATTCTTCAGCTTTTGCATATCAAGGCTTGGAGCCTGCTCTGTTGTTGGGGCTAGTCCTGATGTAGATGGTGCTGCCTGAGCTGTTTGTTCTGTAGGAGGAGCACTAGTTTGAGGGGGTTCCTCAAGGTTGATTATTTGTGGAGGAGGCTGAGATGTTTGGCCTACTTCCCTCTGTTGTAGGGCTGCCTGTAGTGCTGCCTCTGATTCTCCTAATTTCTCCTGTGTCTGAATCAACTGTTTGTATAATGATACTAGCATGGCTGCTGCATCATGGTCATGTCTCAGCTGGGCAACCTCTTCTGTCTGAGGATGAAGAGTTGCTGGGATTTTGATCATTTTTCTTAGTGCTGCCATATCTGCATCTCTTAGCTTCAGCAGCGCTTGTACAACCTTGATGTCCTTGGGATCATGCCCAAGTTCTATGATGATATCCTCCAATGCTTTGATTTGGTTGTCCTTTGCCTGGGAGGAAGCTTTCTCCAACTCAAGTTGGGCAGCTGTATTATTTAGGCTATTTTCCAGCCTAAGATTTACCAATGTTTTGTCTGCCAAGGTGGCATACACCATCTCACCCGTTTGCTTATGCGATTCAATCTGATCCATTGGGTGGATGTCTTTTGGAAGGACCTCAAGGTTGGTCCTTAGGTAGTCTGCAGCTGACTGTGGTTGCAGCGTAGTTGGCATGAAGTGACTCATTACCATTTTTCCCTCGTGTACATCGTATGCAGACATCAACCTTTGTTGGTTTGTAGGGGCCATCTTCAACAAGTGATTGTAGAGTTGTATCTTGAGTGGCTCATTCCTCCTTTTGATATCAATGAATTGTTGTTTTATGCCTGCTTCAGCTCCCCTTTAGTGGCTTGAGGAGCTGACTTCTCCTCCAACTGTCCTTTCATGTTCCTGCTGAAAGGAACTTGCAGATGCTTCCATGCTTGGTGGGCCCATGCCCAAAGATTGCCCAGTAGGCATTTCTTCCTCTGAGAGGGGATTCATTCTGTGCCTTTTCTCCCCTTGACTTATAGATGTGGTGAGGGGAGTCTCTTGCTCTCTATCCCTCTTCTTTCCCTTTTCTTCTTTTTGTGGAGTTTGTAGCACTGAGGCCTCCACTGTCTTTTCTTGCCTAGGGGAAACATTCTCTTGAACCTGTTGCTCAGTGGATATTGGGGCTTCGGGTGTTTGTTCTTGCTGCTGTATTTGCTGCCCCTCTTTTTGGCCTTCTTCTTGCTGTTCTACCTGTTTTTCTGCTTGCTTTTCTGCCATAGGAGGTGGCTATTCTTGCTGATGTGCTGTTGAAGATGATGCAGCTGCTCCAAGCTGCCTTTGGTATGAAGAGGAAACCTGTCCACAAGTTTCCAAGTCAGCCTCCTTTTCAACATTCTTTGCTTCTCTTTGAAGCATTTGCTCTCTAGTCAGTGGCTCTTCTAGAGTGCCCTCTTCCCAACTTAATAAGTTGGCATATTTCTCAATATGAGGCAATTTAAGGTGAGCATAGCCACCCAATTTATGTTTTATCCTCCTGAGAGAAATGAAGTGATTAGGGTCATAAGGTACCCATTTGAAACTAGTTTCTAATCGGAGGCCCTCTAGGATCATATCTACTTCCTTCCATCCCTCCTCCCTTATGTTGTAAAGGAAAGGGCCTAGCTGGTTCCTGACTTTTAGCTGCACTTTCTTGTTTTTACTATGGAAATGGATTTGGTCTGCATTTCCAAACTGTCTGAAATATTCCAAGGCAAATAGTCTCATAGGGACATATCTTGGCAGCCTATAAGGGTTTAGCTCATAGCCATATACTCTGATCACTGTATGGTGTTGGTAAAAGTACCAATCACCAATGCTGTAGGACTTAGAGAGGTGGAGAATTCTTTGCATTTCCTCAGTTAATCTCGGAGGAGGAACACCATATAACAAAGTCATTGCTGAATGAACGAAAAGGTCTATGAATTCACAGTATGTGTATCGTGAACAGGAGGTGCAATGAAAAACTGAGGTCCAAAACACAACTGACCTTGGATTCCCCTGGGCATCAAGTTTCTTGAGGGGAATGGGGAAACTGTTAGGTTGATAAAATAAGAATAGATGATATATGTATGAGGTGTATCTAAACACCTTTTCCCTTTCTAGATTCATTAGTTGCTTATGAATCTTGTTTGCAATATATTCAGCATAATCATAGTGCACAGCAGGAGGCTTCCCAGGAGAAAATATAGACAGCATGGCCATTATGGTATCATCAACATCTTCCATTCCCTTGTAGCCCAGGACATAGCTAATCAAATCTACCAGCATCCTCCCCAAATCATTGAGATATGGATGTCCAATAGGAGGGGTTCTCAGAGCTTCAGAGCTTGGCTGAATGAATAACTGATTAATTTTGATGATTTGGGCACTGGACAGGTTGCCCCCCTTCTTTAACAAATCTAACATGGAGAGAGGAGTCAATGGTCTTGCAGAATGAAAGTTGAGCATTTGATTTATGGCCTCAAGGGTAACATGAAACAAGACTTCACCTGAGGGATTGAGAACAGCTCTCTGGCATGGATCATAGCATTCACAGCATCTATGGATCAAGTCTGGAAGGGCATTGACTTGAGGGAGGTTGTAAATGGGCAAGTTGGAGTCCCAAATCCCTAAAATATCAGCTCCACTGAGGTGTTGAGCTTTTAATTCATTTAGCATGTGAATATTATACTTAGAATTTATTGGGAACCAGTCTAACATCTGATAATCAATATCTCCTAGGGCCTTCCATTCTAACTCTCTTTGTGGGGCATTCAGAGGTTGAATGTTCAGGGCTACTGGAGTTTCCATGGTTAAGTAGTAGAATTTATTTGTATTAGAACTGGTGTTACTAACAGAGCAACACAGAGGAGTATCTTCTGGAACAGATAGGTGAATTGCAGAGGAAAAGAGGATGAATGGCAGTGACAGCAATTGAAATACTGCACAGAGGACTGGTAGAGTAAATGGCAGGCCTGAAAAAACTCTCTTCACGGTGAATTAGAGCAGCTCGGGTTTTAGTTCACGAATGCGCGAACCAGCTGTAAATTAAGGTGAATTTCACTAAATGCAGGTTCTGCAAAGGAATTGCGACCCAACAGTTGAAAATAGGTACTGGTTGTTGGAGTTTGCCGATAGGTACAGTGTTCTTCACCGGTTTTTAAGCTATATTTGGAGAATTATGGAGAAAACTAGGCACAGAGGGAATAATTGGATAAATACCTTGTGAATTGCCGACAATGGTTTCAAATGCAGGTGGTTTGGACGCGCCGACAGTCTCTGTAACGATTTCTGCAGGTTGGCGCTGGTTTGGGCGTAAAAAGCATGCAACGCAGAGCAATAGTCGTTTTGAAAAAGTGAGAAAAAACACGGTTTTTTGGCAAAAATATGGATTTTTGGAACATTGGCGCCTTTTTGGGATGACGTAAGCATGACGTCATCAGGTGGGGTCAGGGTCGGATGACGTCAGCATGATGTCACCGGGTGATGTGGCAAGCTGTGAGTGGTCCACGGAGATGCATAGGTGGAGGACATGTCAGAGTGCTGGCGGGCAGGGGCGCTGATGCAGCGGTGAAGTGGCCTGAAGTGGGCATGACGCAGCAATGACGTGGGCGCGGCGGGACCAGCAGTAAACCGGAAGTGGTAAGTGGATTTTCTCGGACCGCCTTTGATACGGCCGTGGATTTGTCAGAGGGCGACTCGAGAGATTATGGGGGTGACGCGTGGCGGAGGCCTGATGTCACCCTCTGACAGTTTCTCAGGCGATAAAGGTAGTACATCGGGACCAACCCGATATGCATATGGGCCGTCGGATGAAAATTGCCGGATCTGACGGTTGACGGGTTGATGAGATGCAAGGACAATACGGAATGCGGGGCCAATAAAATATTATTATTATCCGAAATGTATGCCCGGCGGAACTTTATAAAAAGTGGGTTTTTTATGTTTTTTTGCAGTGTTACGTGTTAAATGGGTTTATACACAGATTTATTTACAAAGCGCATTTTTGGTTATTAATCCAAGAAAATCCCGGATTAATCCCATAATTAATTTTTCAGCGCTCTTAGGGTCGGGCCTAATGTTTTGGTGCTTAGAAAACATTGAAACTGTACATAGAGCTATAATGCTCGGGGAAGGGGATATATAGGTATTTTTGGGTTTTTTGTGAAATTTACATAGTAATAGGGGGAATAGGGGGTATAAGGAGTTACATAGTAGAAGTTAGGGATTAATATGAGTGAAAGAGGTGGATTTAGAAGTGGAAACACTAAGTTTTGTATGGAATTAACTTAGTTTAGGAAGTAGATCAAAATGAAAAGAATTTTTAGACAAGAAATGTGGCTTTTAAAGGAACAAGAACCAACACAAGACCTTGACTTCTTTCATGAACACAACTGGTGTGGGGGTGTTAGCAATGAATGTGGAGGGGGGAGATTGGGAAGTTAGACATGCTCCATTGTGTTGCTGCAAAATGATAGAGAAGAGGAGCTTTTCTATCCATTGATGCTTCCTTTATGTTAGACCAGCAAAATTCAGTTGAAAGGAATGACATTTCTGCAACCCCATCTACCTACCCATCTACTTGCCTAGCATTTTTTGTTTCTTCCTGGAGGGTGCACTTGGACTTGCAGACCCTCATGTGCATTTTCTTTTCTTTTGGCTTTTTCTTTTGATTTTCTATCTAGAACTACCCTTATTGCTTCCAAGGCCCCAGATTAAGCAGTTGGGAACCTTAATTCTCAACCTAACTATTGGTCTGCCAAGATTAGACAGTTTGGACAGACTTCTTTCTCTATTTTACAATAGAAAATTGAAACATGGCATGATCCAGATTAGGCTATTGGACCATCCAACAAAATTGAGTCAACATCCAGCTATGTACACACCTTGTCTTCTCTTTGAAATATGGGATCTTTGCATCACCAAAGCAGAGCATATTTGGAACTTTCATTTGCCAATCATGAAATATGAAACCTATTGGTATAGGTATCTAACACCAGCCTCCCAGGAGCACCTTTCAATAACCGACTAACTTCAGACTGCCTTGGGCAGTCTTTGGTGTAGTGATCCTCATCACAGATAAGACAAGGATACTTAGGTTTTCGTTTGGCTCCTTCTTCGGTTTGATTTTTAGGGGAGTCCTGTTTGGGCTGTTCGGTCTTATTCTTGGCTTTCCCTTTCTTTTTACCTTTTGAGGATTTATCCGCCGCGGTGGACTGGACGGCGTTAACCTCGGAGGTACTTCCAGAATTAGATTGGCCCTGAGAAGTATTTCCATTAGAAGCATTATGTTTTTGCTTCCCAGGGTTCGCGGGCGATTTCTTTGATGTCGAGTTTACAGAGCCAATAACTTCGTCAACAGATGGTTTTGGCGGAGCCTTGGATTGTCCAAGCCTCGGGGTGTCTGGCAAATAATCATATAAAGTACCCGACTGAGAGTATACTAAGTCAAGGTATTGAGCACACGCGATAGCTTGCTCTTCAGTTACACAAGCTCCCATGGCGATGTCTCGCGCGATCGCAGGGACAAAGGAAGTCGTGAACCAATCGATCAGGAGTTGATCAGGAATCCAAAACTTGATCAAGCGACGACGCCTTCTCCATTCATGTATATGATCAGATATATGCGTAGCCATGTCCTGTTTGAGAGACGTAAGGAGATGTGTCCCTGTCTCATACCGAATGGGTAACTGAAAATGAGTTAGGAATGCCATAGCCAGCGAGTTGAAATCTTAAAATGTTCCGCGATTCAGCTCAATATACCACTTAGCGGCTGAGCCGGTGAGAGTTCTTTGAAAGAGGCGGAACCGGATAGAGTCATCAAGCCATGAGTTCGATGAACACCAAAGGTGATAGGTCATGACATGGGCTTGAGGGTCTTCACCAGCTTTGCCATCAAATTTTGGGCAATCACCGGGTATTTTAGTCGGAACTGGTGGCCAATATGGGTTATGAAGAATGGGATCATTCGTGAACTTGGACACATCCGGGAGTTCCAACGTTGCTAAGAAAGGCAACTGAGGGTTAAAGGACATTTGTGGCTATGGAAGAGAGGTAGTACCAGGGTTCCAACCAGGTGGCTGTTGCCCCCATGGACTTTGTCCGGACGGGCCCGGCCCAAAGGGGCTTTGCCCATAGGGATTTTTCCCATAGGGGTTTTGTCCATATGTATTCTGTCCATATGCAGACAGTTGACCCTGGGTTTGCCCCCCAGCACTCCATGGATTAGAAACTTGACCGTCAGGTGCAGCGTACTGATAATTCTGGTAAGGAGTGACCTGCATTTGTTGATAATTTTGATAAGGGGTAAACTAAGTTTGCCCCTGGGGTTGCTGGTAGCCATACATTTGTTGAGCTCCATACTGAGCCTGATAAGAAGGCTGCGCTTGGTAAGAAGGTTGGGGTCGTGGCCCACCTTGCATTTGATAACCAATTTGAGTTTGGGGCCCAAAAAGATGTCCCTAAACAGGTTGGGCTTGGACCATCTGGCCGGAAGGTTGGCCTGGTTGGGTTTGGGATGGACCTGTTTGCCCAGAAGGATGTGTTTGCTGGGTACCAGGCTGTCCTTGAGCAACCAAGGGTTGTCCTTGCGGAACAGATGGTTGAGCAGGTTGGACGGCCGGTTGACCTTGAGGTTGGCCAGCCTATCCAGAAGGATGACTAAACCGGGCAATGGGTTGGCCTTGCTGCATAGAAGGCTGGCCCGTTTGCCTAGAAGGATGCATAGACTGAGCAGTGGGTTGGCCCTGCTGTACGTAGGGCTGTCCCCCTTGCCCAGAAGGATGACTAGACTGAGCAGTGGGTTGGCCCTGTTGTACGTAAGGCTGCCCCCCTTGCCCAGAAAGATACCCCTGTTGGACTGCCAGTTGACCTTGTGGAATATAAGTTTGTCTAGCTTGTCCAGAGGGATAACCCTGCTGGAGACCAGGTTGGCCTTGTTGGATGTAAGGTTGTCTTGGTTTTCCAGACAGGTAACCTTGTAGGGTACCAAGTTGCCCCGGATAACCAGAGGGTTGACTCAGATAGGTAAACGATGGACCACCAGCGGCCGAAGGTTGTCCCTGATAGGGTTGTCCTTGTGGGCCCCCAGATTGTCCTTGGTAAGACTGGCCATAATGTGGCTGCCCTTGGGGGGCTTACACATAAGATGGCTGGCCTTGATTAGGCGGTCCTTGAAGCTGTGCAGGCATTGCCTGGCCTCCATGAAAAGAGTGAGTACTAGAGTCCCAAGCAATGGATAACGGTACCGAAACCTCAACGAAAGGTTGAGTAGGCAAGGGTTGAGAGAGTTGGAGGTATTGACCAGTAGAATCGTAATAAAAGAGTGGAACTTGCGCGTTCGGATCCTGAACAGCTTACCCATAGGCATCATATGGCCCCCCTCCTAGAACGGGACCAGAAGAGGGTGGAGCACTTTGTGCAGGGTGGACGACTCTAGGCGAGAGTTCCAGCTGGCCATTACTCACTTGACCGTGAGGGGGACCAGCACCAGTGTTCAAAGATGAAGACGTTGTTATAGTACTAACGACCGGAGTCAAATGTGCTACACAAACAGTTGGATTCGTCGGAACTGAGGTAACAGGTGTAGTATGGGGTTGTGAAACAAAAGGTCCCATGGTGGGAGTGACATGAGGATCCCACATGGTCGTAGCAGGAGTCCTGGCAGCTACCCTATCCCTCAACGACTGATAACACGGGGGGAGTGGAGAAGTAGCTGGGATGGGAGTGTCAATATTCGACACCACAGGTGTCTCACTTGTGCTAGGAGATGTCTCATCCATGTGGGAGGTAGACATTGGAGACGAAACACCAGGGGGGGTAACAGGAATATCGTCCTCGTCAGGCTCCCAGATAGGGTTCCAATCGACTTCGTAATCTTCGTCGCCCGGGGCACGAGAGTTGATAGGTTGGATACTCGGGATAACAGGAAGAGTATCACTTACAACTGGTACCTCAGGAGCAGCGGAAGATGGAGAGCCTTGATCACTTGGAACGGGAGTTGACGGGTCAGCCAGGATGACAAACTTCAAACAAGACCTAAGGGAGTCTAACGATAAAGGACCCTACTCAAACTAACGCACACAAGATCTAACCAGGTGATGTTAACGTGGCCGAATAAATTTTTAAGACACAGGAACTAAACTTGACCTTTTCATGTTTTAAGAGTCGAGAAAAGGACAAAAAGATGACTCTAGTCTCCTTCGAATGTTTAATGAGCACGAAGTGACAAGACGCTCACTGGCACCTTTTCTTTTAAGGAGTCCGAAAAGGATCAAAAGTGACTACTCTGGAGACTCTAGGCAAAGGGTTTACCAAGCAATCCGTAAAACTGCTTATACACCTTGGCAATCGTATGAGAACCAAGGACTTTCCGTACTGCAGTCAATCTTCCCGAATGCTGTGTTCGGTGCGTTATGGCTCGCAAGGCGGCAGACTCGGCTTCCTATGGATCAAGGATAAAAGCCTAGTGGGGTCTCCCTATATACGCGACGGTACGTGGGAGCACAATCCGTGTTAGACCACTATCGAGTCACAGAAGGAGGAATCACCCAACCGTAATGTGAAACAATAGTGACTATGTTTAAAGACGTCGGAACACGTCTCTAGCCTAGACCTCTAAATGTTTGCATTAAGTTCCAATGCGTTTTTAGGTTTATTCAGTTTATTTTATGGTTGATCTTGAATTAAGTTTCGGTTTCAGGTCCTACCGTGTGATCTCTCACAATTGCCTAGATGCAAACTACATGCCAAAGAATACCATTTCATTCGATGAATTCTAACTATGAGAGGGTTAAGAATTTTCGATCAAACAAAATGAACACAATCAATCAAACCATCTAATGCAGCTAATGGCAAGGAAATGAAACTTTTCTTTTGAGAACACAAATCAATGAAACGCTCTTTTTCCCATTAACTATTGAATGCAAAAGATATTAGTTCGATTTCTTTTCCAATGGCATAACGCACTTAAAATGAATTTTGAGAGACAACAACATTGAGTAAAGAGAAATAATAACAAACAAATGTGAAAAGAACCGGTTGACCCCAAACAACTGTAATCTGTGTCCGGGTAGTGAGAAGTAATCGAAACAATACGAAGACTGGTTCAATAACAATCACCTAAACAACCAAGCAAAGAAAGCAAAGAGGAAGGTTTTCGCAAAAGCAAAAGGCAAGTAGTAAATGAATCTTTGTGAACGAGTAACGAAACAAAGCCAATCCAACAAAATCGGGATGATAACACCAGGTCACAAGACACAAAAACAAGATCTGCCCAACAAGACTTCCCAAGCAAGTGCTTCAATGTTCAGACAATAGAAATCAAGTCATAAACCAGGTGGAAAGAGCAAGGGATAGTCAAACCAACAGGCTCAGGAGCCATAATTGAAAAAAAATTCAATTCTACAGGTATCAGCACGGGTGATACACAACAACAAAGTGCTGATCAGAAACCACGCGTAGCAACAAAGCGCTGTCAGCGCGGAAGTACATGGCTTAACCGCGCTGGTTCGATTTTCAGAACCGTCGCGACTGTTAAACATACAAACGCGATGACCACGAAGTCAAGAAACAGCTATGCGATGGCAGTGCGACTGTTTTATTATAAACCGCGCCGAAGATAAAAAACAGGCACAATCAAGCCAAAAGCTCCCAAACCAAGGCAATGACTCTTTAAACAATCAAGGCACCTCCCAGACTGAACCAGGAAATCAAAAAGCAGAGAACTAATCCCCAATCTTTGAAAAGAGAGCAACAATCAAACTCAAAGCAAGAATGAACAAAAAGGGACAAAGGCCAGCTCCCCAGTGGAGTCGCCAAATTGTTGGAGAGGTAAATCCCCTCTACGGATAGAGGCGATCCCTACTAGCCCAGAACGGGTCTAGCAACAATCAGTCAATGCTACCATGCAAGTTCCTAATTGCAAATAAAAGGTAGGCAAAGAAAACCTACTTGGATTCCAATGTTAATGTTTGATGAAGAGACGTCGCTCTCGCTCCTTCACTTTGGCCGGTCACAATCCTCCACGATCCTCATGAATAGACACCTGCACACACAAAGAGAAACACAAACACAAGCATGAAATCTAATAAATGCAATTATACATCAGTCAGAAAGGACATAACTCACATTAACCATTACAAAGACAAATGAGAGTGGAACCATAATAGTAGTCATCTATTATTAATCAATAACAGAGAGGAGTACAACCAAAGTTCTGACGTCGAATCCTTCTCAAGAGGGTCCAGCCAGCAAGTCTCTTAAGCATTCACCCTTGGAGGTAGATCTCCCAAGACAAAAACTCTCTCTCACACAAGTTTACACAAGAAAGCAACACTTCACAACCTTCCTTAAGCTCTCTAGCAATCCCACACTTGTCACACCAACTACCTATCAAATTCACACACTAGCAGCAGCACTCTAATCACTATCAATTCCACACTCTCCAAACTAGATGCTCATGGCAATGGTAGAGGCTTAAATAGGAGAAGGAGTCTCCATGAATGGTGGGAGGATGAGCTTATCTCCAAGGAAGGTGGCTCAAATGATGAAACAGACATGCCAGAGAAGGGAGGGCGACATTTACAAGGCCAACAACCAGGTCTGGAGTCATCTGGAAGGCCAGCTGTTAGAACAAACTCGCCCAAACAAGATCAGCGCGGGTGTATAACTACACTGGAGCGCTGACATCGCATCTGAATAACAGGGAAGGTTATGTCAGTGCGACCCAATATGAATATAAGATGCGCTGGTTCATGAAATTCGACCAGTGCGGGAAACACGTGTGCTTCCGCGCTGGCAGCGTATTCGTTGTATTATGAGGCGCCAGTCAGCGCGGTTATTTTAATAACAGTCGTGATGATGGGAAAAACTTTGGCAAAGTGGGTCATTTGGCAACATTAGAGAGCATGAGCATGATTAATTTGAACTCATGACACAGTAGGGAGACTGACAGGGAGACAGTGACAAATTATTGTGTAACACCTTTCCCCATCGAGATCTCTGCAGAACTGAGCCTCAATCCCCGAAACCCCCAAAATGTGTCTTTCCATTTGAGCCAAAAAATCATCATTTTATCAAATCAAACTCTCTTGAACTCATACCTAGCCTAAAATCAGAAGATATTTCAGTCATCTCAAGCCCCCATAAATCATAATTTGCTGAGATTGACCCGGAAAAAGCCCTCTCCTAACCTAGTAGGACTAACTACCAGGCTGAGCGTGGTTTGATGTTTGCCCTAGATCCTACCTTTTCAGCCTGAGGTAAATTTAGGCACTAACAGAAGCCATCAACAAAGTCCTTAAGTGAATGCTTCAACGAATGATAGGAGTTCACAAACGAAACTGGCATTTGATCCTGTACTCAACTTTGTGGGCTTACCGAGCCTCAGTAAGAAACGCAACTGGATTCACATGTTTCCAATTGGTGTATGATCTTGAGGCAATCTTGCTGATACAATGTGAGATTTCATCACTAAAACTCGCAATTTACTTGTTACCTAACACTTCTGATGAGGAAGCATGTTTCTTAGAACTCATCCATCTAGATGAAACAAGTCGTGAAGCCGCATTAGCCAACAAAGCACATAAGAAATGAATTAAGGCGCAATATGACCACAATGTCAAGCCTCACATATTCTTAGAAGGAAACCTAACCCCTCTTTATGATTAGTGTTGTAGGGAAAAGTATCCGACTCGGATGACCCTATCCCACTCTAAGGGTGACAGTTCCTTAGCAACAACTGTAAAACAAACTACTTAAGGTTTACTTCTTTATGAAAGCAAAAGAGAATGGAGAAAGCACTAACCGTTGCCTTGCGCTTAATGTCGAATCCAAACTCTTCTCTTTGGCCGCTTGCTCCTAGCTCTTTGTTCTTCTGCTCGCCCAGCTACGATGAGATCTTGCAAAATAACAAAGAAGGAAACTACAAGAGGCATGCAATCATAACTGGTTCATGGATTAGTGTAAACCAAACATGCAATCATCACAATATATAATTGAAACAAGAGCACATAGAAGAACCTCAATAGCTTTTATTAATGAAGAAATAAAGGTTCTGAGAGTATTACAACCATTGAAGGCTCCAACCCAGCAACACCTCCCAGCAGAAAGAATTGCTCTTCTTCACCTCTCTCAAACAATCACCCAATAACTCAATAGTGAAACCAACAGCATATCATTACTTTGCACAAAATTCCAGCCTCCTGAGCTCATAGGAGAGAGCTCAATATATAGATGAATTGAGAAAGGATGAGTCAGCTTGCAACTGATGTGTAGCTGCCTTGTGTCCTCTCTCTCTTCAGTTAATCTTTAGTTGATCTTCAGTTCTTGAGTCCACTTGGAGAACTTTGCTTCCACTTGGAGAAACAGAGCCTCTGACTCATCACAAGGCGAAATACCTGATCCAAGTGTCATTTTTGGAAGATTCCAAAGCAATGACTCACTGTGCCACTTGTCCCTTCTCGCTCAGCGCAGGTGGCCTTTGTCCCACTTGCTTTGCAACGCAGGTACACCATGGAGCAACTGAGTTTCAGCGCAGAAACCTAGTGGAGCACCTGCTTTGATTTCAGGATTGCTTGTTTTTGAGTGTTTTCAGGTGGAGAACTGATCTGAGAGCTGTTGGTTTGCTGACCTTGTTCCTCTAGGGGTAGGAACATCATGTTTAGGGAACTTTGGATCCCTTGGATTATTAACAATTCATGCTTGTTGCTGTAAGGCACAAAATTGTCTATAACAGATGCCCCCTAAAGTATGAGGTCGTTTATCGGGTGAAATGCTTTATTGAGAGGATCCGAAGTTCATTCAATCTGCTGAGAAGTGTCCTGTAATAAGATACAATACAATACATTATTTTTCATACATTTTTCATGATCTAGCTGAGGCGGGCATTCCCATGCTCAGCTTTATAAATACATTTTGGTACATAGAACAGACGATCGTCTGATTGTAGACTGATAATTCTCTGCTGAAATTATCATCCTTTGAGAAGGATGATCATCTGCTGTAATGGTGTACATATCAAATGTCTTTATGTCCTGAATATATATCGCAGCCCGGATGGATGAAACTAGATCCGGGGTCTTCAATCTCTTCCGATCTTCACTCGATGTACAAGTCGATCCATGTGAGAATTTCTTGAAGTCGAACATGGAAAGACATCGCTTGATTACCGGTCAATGATGTAAACCGTTAACAAGCGCAAGAGGAGTCACCGATAAGGATGATGACCCTCAAGGTATGGCAGTACAATCCACATGGCGGGAATAAAGGACTTGGCGTCGACCACCATGCAAAATCTTCTGGTCGAAGGTCATTGATGTATACCTGTCGCCGGAAGTGAGAAACTTGCCATTGAGGCATGCAAGCTTCAAAGTACTGAGGGGGGTGTTCCTAGATCAACTCCTTGGATAATGAGCTGATGTCGACAAGGAGCGATCCGTCGAAGGAGGGCCTTAATGAATCCCACATCAGTGACACGGAACGGAGCTAGTGATTGTGATGAGGTGAAAACAAACTGTGATGTATGATTCAGGGTGGCGGTCATGAAGTGGATGAAGGATAATGTATGGCAGTGGGTGGAACACGGTTGACTCTTTACAGAACCACATCTCTTGAACATATAACGACACTGATGTGATGGATTGGTAGCATTACCCCAATTGTGGATGGTGTGGCGAAGACCATGGTTATGAGACCGGTGAATGAAACAACCCAACCCGATGTGATACAGAGGACAAAGTGTCATGTTCAAGAGCGACTTGCTACCATTAATGCTGTGAGGTTCTCCCAATTTTTCCCCAGTCATTGCTGACCAGTACCTCTTTATTTTTGTCAAGCTTGAGGAGGATAACATATGCTTGTTCTATAACCTACCCTTCGGGCAAGCCCATCGCTATGTTTTAACGAGCCTAGCGATAGGGAAACTCGTTCTCGTCTAAAGACAAGTTTGTCGCTATTTAATCATTTTAACGAGTCTAACGACAAAGAAAACTCGGTCCTTTTCATTTTTAGAGAGTCTGAAAAGGTACGAAAAGTTAACTCCAAAATTCCTTTTTCGTCTTCTAATCCCTTAAGTCCGAAAAAGTATAAAATAATACAGAAGGGATGAATTTTCGATTTCTTTAACGAGCCGAACAAAACAAGCGCTCGATCTTTTTGTGTAATAATCCCTCAGGTCCAAAAAGATTAAAATCTAGAAGAGGGATAGCTCTTCTTGTCCTTTAACGAGCTGGAAGGCCGAAACTCGGCAAACTTTTCATATTTTACGAGTCAGTGAAAAGAGCTCAAAGAAGACTCGTCTTTTGAGGAACGAGTGATGAACAGGGATAGCAGCAGATTCCAGGTACAGGTTGGAATTCTCCAATCACGGCAGTGTCACAAGGATGGCTAAGTGAAATCACTCTTCGCAGCTGTTCCTCAAAATGGGTAAACAAACATATGGAGGTGAACGATTGGCCAAATGAACGGATGGAGGTGATGGCATATAAACACGACCAAGGGCTTTTAATATGGCTTTCAAAGGTTACATTTCTCGAGGTTGTTTACCGGTTCATTTTTTCTGGATGAGCTTGAACTGTAGGGAAAGATTGCTCACAACTTGTGTTTATTTTTTAACGAGCATGAACTCTGTACAAAACTGCTCGATTCTTGCGTTTATTTTTTAACGAGCATGAACATTGCTAAAACTGCTCGATCATACCAGTCTTAATACAAGGAATGCTTTAGGTGAGGTAATCTTATTTAAGGAGCGATACCTCACTAATTACTCCAATTTGGCAGGTTTTAACTTTTGCCCTTCATCCTTTCTTTATGCAAGCTGGAAACGGCTAATCCTACGAGTTTAACGGGTTAGACCTACAGGTTTAAAGGGAGGACCTAAAAATTTAAAAAAAATAAATAGTCGTCCCGTGCTTGCACTCCAAAAGGTTTGCATGCCCCCAGGTATAAAGTATAATTTCGAGATTCTGTCCTCTTACTTATTATCCGAAAAATGGTTTTGTTCGCTGCCGCAAACTAAACTCTTTTTCGGCGATGTCTATCATTAGGTTGCTAAGGATGGTGACTACTTGTTGCAGCAATTTCCTCTCTTTCTTTGAAGACTGCCCCTACTTCTCTTTTAAAACATATTGTTTTAATGGGTGAGGCTTGACATTCAAAGATGGTGCCTTCTTGCTGCCACAAATAGACCCCCTCCTTAGGAGAGCCCACTTCTTTAGACAAAGGGAGCGATTCTTCCGCTTCAACATAACTTTGACAAAAGAATTTTATCCTAGAACAACCCTCTCTTCCTTTTTCGGACGGGGTACGGACTAGTCCATTCTTCTGCGGAAATTAACTTTATACCTAAGGTTTTCTCTGCCCAAGGCAGGCCAGGGTGCATGCCCCCTAGGTCCCCATTCTTTTCTTCTCGAATTACTCGCATTCATCGGGAAGTAGAACCGGGGGCGGTGGCATTCCTTGAGTGAATAAACCGTTAAGGGATGGTATTTGACTATTTGCAATGCGTGATCCTGGAAATGAAAGTTGGTCTACGAGCTTGACCATTCTTCCTTCGTGCGGAAAACACATGACTCTAAAGAGCGAGGACACTATTGCCTCCATTCAATATATATAGTCTCGTCCAAGGAGTAAGTTATATGCCAAGGGTCCCTGGACGACCATGATGTTCATATGAATTGTCTTCCCTTTCAATGTAACTGGAACATTGGGGAGAATCCCTAACGGGTGACTGGCTCCTTTATCAAAACCTGATAGATTTCTCATCTCAGGTAAAAGCGCCGGGCAACCCAGTGCTTTCCAAGCAATAGAGGAAAGGATACTCACAGATGCCCCTTCATCAATGATAGTTCCAGCCATCACCATTCTGTAGATTTGGACTATGATTCTGAATGGGATACTGGCTGGTAACCGGGGTCTGCCTAGTTGATTCCAATCAAAGGATACAACTAGGTTGCTTGGTGGTGGGACCGAATATACGGCCGGATACGACCCTGACGATGTTCCTTCCTGCGATAAAGGAATGGGCGCATTGCCCTGATGCTCATCAGAGTCTGTGTTGATGAAAAGAATATGGACGGTGTCATCCTTATCCTCTTCAGTGAGGGTGTCATTTGAAGATGGGTCTTCAATGACGGAGTCATTGGAGGATGAAACCTCCGAAGGAAGAACGGGGTCGACTGCCGTTTCGACCTTTAGACTTTCGTCTGTTCTGGATTCAGTAGGTTCATTTTCAATGACCGACACTTCAGCTGACCACTTGAGCGGGTCAGCTGGATTTTCAACTACCGAGGGATTAGGCGCGAGTTTTTGGTATCCAGGAGGAAGTCGTAACGGTGAAACCGGACGATCTTCCAAAACTCTCTTCGCCTCATCTAAGAATGGACATTTGTGGATGGCATGATCGCCTTCACACAATATACAGGGTGATCTTGGTCTCCCTCTTCGTCCTTCACTCTCGCTAGTTGGCGGACTGCAATCAACATGATTACCAGAGGTTGATGCTACCGGATTGTGCAACCTTGGGGACCAGTCCCTTAGTATCCGGGGAATACAAGGACAATCACGATGGAAGTGGGCCCCTTTGCAAATGACACATGGCGATTTAGGCCCGGTCGGTGCAGTGTGTGGGTTTTTGTCAGCTGTCTTTTGCTTGCCCCCAGTCGCCTTCGCCATAGGCCCCTTCTGCTTCTTTTCTCTCTTCTTCTTTTCCTTCTTCTCCATGGGAGGCTGACTTTTGCCGGCTCTTCCTTGTGAAGATGAAGGATCAGAGGAAGAATTGTAAGAAGTGGAAGGCTGGTGGGTAGCTCTAGACTGTTCTGACTGTTGATTCGACTGCTCAGGATTAGTGGCGATCTGGACTACATTAGTTGAAAAGAGCCATACAGGTAGGCCAATTGTCAATCCTGGAAGTGACAATGTTGCCATATGAGGCGCACCAACATCTCCCCAAGAGGAGAAGGGATTTGGACTTCCACCAAGGTTGTTTCCTTGGTTGGTGGGCTCCATACTTTTCAACTGAAAGATCAACGTGGGAATAACAGGTGATTATGTTCCGCTTAAAATAAATTTTATTAACGACGCTTTTAGACACAAACTTGCTTTTTCATGTTTTAAGAGTCGAGAAAAAGCTAAAGATGACTCTAGTCGCCTTCGATGTTTTAACGAGCCCGAAGTGACAAATGCTCGGATGGACTTTTTCAGTTATAGAGTTTGAAAAAGGCCAAAAGAAACTGCTCTGGAGTTCTAGGCAGAGGGTGTGCCAAACTTTTCGCGAAACCACAGAATACGTTTTACGGTACGGGTGGTCGATCTTCGTGAATGCTGTGTTCACTGCATCGCGATCAGTAGGGCGGCCGACATGGCTTCCTATGGATAAAGGATAATTGCCTATAGGGGTCTCCCAATATATACTCGATGGTACGTGGGAGCACAAGTCCGTATTAGTGCCACCGACTCTCAGCAGGAATCACCCACCTTCGTAGAGATCGACAGTCACTATGTTTAACGACGCCAGAACACGTCTCTACCTAGACCTCTATGTGTTTGCGTTATGTTACAAAGCGTTGTTATGTAAATTGGATTTATTTTAATGTTGATCTTGCTTAGCAGTTTGTCTTTAAGGATCACCACGAGATGTATATAACAAATTCCTGAATGCAGTCTAAGATGAGAAGCAAACTTTTCAATCTTTCAACTTTGAAAACCTTAACTACTGAGGGAAAAGAAAGGCAAATCTTTTCACACAGATCATAGAGCACACACTAAAATGCAAATCTTTCCTAAATCATCAAGCACACAGTCAAATGCAAAATGCACAATGCATGTATTTTCTTTTCCCTTTCTTAATGTGGATGGATTACAAAAAGAAAGTGGTTATATAACTTTGATTTCGATTTAAAGCGAAAGTAAACAAGTTTGTCCAAAATCAAAAGACACCTTAAGATTCACTTGCTTAATCACTGGAAATACATGAAATCAAACCATACTAACGAAAGTAAAATGACTAATCAGCTATGGACAGCAAACAAGCTAACTCTTTAGACCAGCAAAATGCTTAACACAGGTTCAGATCTAAAAGGCCAAAAGCATGACTAGTTTACTTTTCATTATGGGAAATTGTAAATGAGTAAGAAATACAAAGAACAAGTACAATTTCGTTATATAACAGAGGCAGAATGATGGCAAGTAATATTGGTTTCAAGACAGGCACAAGACTGACACCTAGCAGCAAAACTAAGTGAAAACAGGCAAGAGAAAGGAGGAAACCCCAAATGCACTAGGCAAATTTGGGCCAACGCAGGCTCTACACAGCCAAACTGGCTCTCAGTGCAGGTAGCCCCTTCGGGACCTGCGTTGCAAAGCAGGTAGCCTGTGTACTACCTGCTTTGGAAAACGAGAATTGCGTTTTCACAGTTTCCGGGTCATAATTTTCTCAAAAATGCACGGTTTTTGCTCAAATCAGAAGCAATCAGTCAAGCACACTCAAAGGGATGATTAAGAAGGTGCAAAGCTATCACTAAGAGCTTACAAGGATCCTTGTAGATCAGCTCTTCAAATCATGAATTTGCTCAGAAAATGAGCAAGAGTAGCTGCCCTCTACTTCGCTTTTGATATAGTCAAAAGCTTTTCGATTTGGTACTCTTTTGTTCAGGAAATGAATAGCAAAATACTACAAACACAATCAAATGGATACGATCCCCAGTGGAGTCGCCAGTTTGTTGTAGGGAAAAGTATCCGACTCGGATGACCCTATCCCACTCTAAGGGTGACAGTTCCTTAGCAACAACTGTAAAACAAACTACTTAAGGTTTACTTCTTTATGAAAGCAAAAGAGAATGGAGAAAGCACTAACCATTGCCTTGCGCTTAATGACGAATCCAAACTCTTCTCTTTGGCCGCTTGCTCCTAGCTCTTTGTTCTTCTGCTCGCCCAGCTACGATGAGATCTTGCAAAATAACAAAGAAGGAAACTACAAGAGGCATGCAATCATAACTGGTTCATGGATTAGTGTAAACCAAACATGCAATCATCACAATATATAATTGAAACAAGAGCACATAGAAGAACCTCAATAGCTTTTATTAATGAAGAAATAAAGGTTCTGAGAGTATTACAACCATTGAAGGCTCCAACCCAGCAACACCTCCTAGCAGAAAGAATTTCTCTTCTTCACCTCTCTCAAACAATCACCCAATAACTCAATAGTGAAACCAACAACATATCATTACTTTGCACAAAATTCCAGCCTCCTGAGTTCATAGGAGAGAGCTCAATATATAGATGAATTGAGAAAGGATGAGTCAGCTTGCAACTGATGTGTAGCTGCCTTGTGTCCTCTCTCTCTTCAGTTAATCTTTAGTTGATCTTCAGTTCTTGAGTCCACTTGGAGAACTTTGCTTCCACTTGGAGAAACAGAGCCTCTGACTCATCACAAGGCGAAATACCTGATCCAAGTGTCATTTTTGGAAGATTCCAAAGCAATGACTCACTGTGCCACTTGTCCCTTCTCGCTCAGCGCAGGTGGCCTTTGTCCCACTTGCTTTGCAACGCAGGTACACCATGGAGCAACTGAGTTTCAGCGCAGAAACCTAGTGGAGCACCTGCTTTGATTTCAGGATTGCTTGTTTTTGAGTGTTTTCAGGTGGAGAACTGATCTGAGAGCTGTTGGTTTGCTGACCTTGTTCCTCTAGGGGTAGGAACATCATGTTTAGGGAACTTTGGATCCCTTGGATTATTGACAATTCATGCTTGTTGCTGTAAGGCACAAAATTGTCTATAACAATTAGGAAGTTGATAAATTAGGAACAGGAAAATTTGAACCACTATGGATGGGCCCCTAAATTGTCAAGTGTGTTTTGGAAAAAGGAACTTACGAGTTGGTTGATTATGATGGAATTCCATTGTTGCAGACCCGAAACGGGTTGTATCTTAAATGTTACTATGCTTGATTATGCATAGTAAAAACATTTTATATATGCTTGGATTGCGTTCGTGTGTCATAGTGTGACTTTTAGAGTTTTTATGTGGTTATTAATCCTCTTTGCATTTGTTGCAGATGTCAAAATCTTTGGAACCATTTGTTGGTTATGTCGATGGTGCTAGTCGTAGTACGTAGAACCTATCTTCTACAGCATGGGCCATATTCACTCCAAGTGGCGAGTTAGTGACTTTTCAAGGGATTTGTGTCGATCATTCTACGAACAATATCATTGAGTGTAGCGCATTGATCGAACTCCTCTCTAATGTCATTTCACTTTGCATTCACTGAATCATCATTAGGCTAGACTCACAACTTGTCGTACTACAACTTACAAATGTTTATATCGTCTAAAATCCAACTATTCATCATATATTCCTTAGAGTTCATCTCTTGGAAAGACATTTTGATTACATTCAATATCAACACATTTCCAGAAACTTTAACATATTGACTGATTATTTAGCGAATTACGTGTTAAACAGACATTAACGACATATGTAAAGATTAAATTTTCAATTCACATCAATAGTTGAATAGGATTACACATAACCATACAAAAACACTGAAATTAAAATAGATAGATGTTCAAAGTTTTTACAAAAATTTGTGTCTAAGACATGTTGGTCATCTGACATCAAAACCTCAAAATGCATACAGTAAATCATCCTAAGTAGATCTAATGATTCTCATGATAACTGGTCACTGCCTGAGCTATCATGCGCAATAGCCTCATCCAACGACTAGGTACACCAATAGTATGGAAATGTAGTCTCATCAGTAACTCCTCAATCCAAACATCTATATACCAAGGGTTAACCCCTCTATATGATGTTGCAACTCTGCTAGTGTCTCGATCAGATCTGAATCCTGGAGAACTACTCTTCCGACAGTTATCCCCGCTAGTTCACCCGCCTCCTGTTGATGACCCATTGGTAGAACAGTGCCAACATCTGTATACATGAGAGCATTTTTAGTTTAGTCTTGGAAACATCAAAAAACACAATAAACATGTAAAAACTCATAAAATCAAAAATACATGGTCAAAACAATTTACCTATAGCACCCCATTGAGCACCCACTGGTAATCTCAAATATGGATCTCCACGGAATTCCATCCCTGCATATGGATGCTCCTCTATGACAATATGTTGTCCATGAAGCCAACTGAAGAATGTGGTATAAAATGAGATTTATGATTGACCAGCATGTCTAGCCATCAACTCTACCCATATCTACATCCGTGGATCTCTAGGACCAACTAAAATTAGTGTCACATGCTGAGGTTGCATCAATGGAATTCTCTCCAAAGTAAAAGCGATCAAGATCAATCCATAGCTGAAATGTTTTATCTTACCATTTTTTACTTTATTCAGCTGCTCTTTCATCAAAAAGAGTACTTCCTCACATCAGTTGAACATAGTTGGCTCGAGACACTCGAGCACATACTGCATGTATGATCTATTCGCGACATGAAGTGTCACGCTACCCACCAAATTTCCGATAGTAAAGAGGATTGTTTGCAAGGGAAAATCATGAACATCCCTGATGTTTATCTTTCCATCTTTTCTAGGCTATGTACCTAGCTGGCAGAATCGTTGAATGTAGTCCCTCACTGATTCACCCCCAAGGGCAAAACATAAAAGAGAAATGGGGGCACCACGTCTCTACAATCCTCTGAGAAAGTAAAGATCATCAATCAATATAGGGAGCACTTTGTCCCTTATGTCAAAAACTTGTTCCACTAGATCCCATGAATGAACCAAGAACTGCAATAATTCTAATTGTTGCCTCATCCCAAATAACCCGAAATATTTGAGTAACCCACAATCTTTGAGGGCCTCAATAGTACCAGGATCATTTATGGCAACCATATCCAGTTCTCCATGCCATGTGATAGCATTCTGATCCGATCAAAGTCTTAGATCACACCATAGGCTTAGTTAGGATCCATTTCATGCAAAAAGCTGAAGAGATTTTGGGTAGAAATGATGAATAAAATTTCTAATCTACACCCAACGCACCCCTGATCTTTAGACAGTGCGTAGTAGAGCAGTTTCCCTTCTGTTTGATTGCTATGCATCACAATTTTCAATGCATAAGGGTGCGTTGATCCTAGGGAGTAATATATTTACCCTAGGGACCCCAAAACCCTAAAATTTTTACCTGAAATTGAAAAAGAATGACCATAAATGAAAGGGAAGGGGTAGATCTTCTACCTGGTCCTAACGGCACGAAGAATGATCCACATAATCTCCCACAATCAGCTGCTAAAGTTTGAGGTAAAAAACTAGTTGAGAGCACAAAACTGAATGGTAAATGTCAAATGGTAAAATGACTTGGTAAATTCTTGTCTTATGGTTATTTCAAGTTCATTAAATGAATAAACTATAGTTTTTACCTATTTTTACCAATGAAACAGGTATGTTTAATCCGTTTGGTGGTTCTTTAAGCAGGTTTACAGCTAACATAATGAATTTGATGTGCATGATCGTAAAATATACTTTTGACCACAAAGCATACTTTTATCTCTTTTTTGAGTTCTATTAAACATTAAAAAAGTAACCCCCCTAGAGTTCTCTTTCAACTCTTTTTAGACTCTCAAAATATGAAAAGATAGTCGGGCACTTGTCCTTTTCAGCTCGTAAATGAATTGTAAATGATATCTACTCAATGTAAGTTTAACCCTTTTCCGAACTGAGATAGATTACTTACGAAAAAGGAATATGTTGATCGAACATGATCAATAGGTTCTCTCTTGTATTATTTTACACTTTTTTGGACTTGGAGACAAATTTACAAAAAAGAACTTGTGGATTTTCCTTTTTGTCCCTTTTCAAACTCTCTAAACATGAAAAGGACCAAGTTATCATTGTCGTTAAACTCGTTAAAGCATCAAATAGCGACAAACTTTTCCATCATGACAAGACCGAGTTTCACCTTCGCTGGACTCGTTAAAACATCATATAGTGATGGATTCACATAAAGGATAGAATTATACAGCAAGCATATGTTATCCTCCTCATGCTTGTTAAAAAATAAAGAGGTATTGGTTAGCAATGATTGGGGAAAATGGAAAAAGGGATAAATCACTTTATGGTAGCAAGTCACTCTTGAACATGACACTTTCACTCCATCTCTGTGACTATTTGGGTTGGGTTATCTGCTTGATGGTTATCACACCTATGGTCTATCACACCATCCATCACTTTGGTTTTGGGTCAATGCTACCAATTCATTCAGTGTCACTGACATGTTAAAGAGAAGTCACTCAGTAAACTTCATCCTTTGTAATACTCATAAACCTTCATTTTCATGACCACCATTCTTGAACATTTTGTCATTAATCACATTCTATCTTCAAAATCATTACACTCGTTTCATTTCATTGATCGGGGATACATCAAAGCCCTCTTGCAACAAGTCACTTCTTGTCGACATCAGCACATTATCTAGGAATTTGACTTAGAAACACCCTTCCAGTACCTTGAGGCTTGCATACATCAAAGGCAATTTTCTCACTTCCGATGATAGGTTGACATCACGGGCCTTCAAACGAAAGAATGAACTAAGGACCACAAATATTTCTGGTCTCTGCAAAACTGAGCCTCAATCCCTGCAACCCCCAAAATGTGTCTTTCCCTTTGAGCCAACAAATCATCATTTTATCAAATCAAACTCTCTTGAACTCATACCTAGACTAAAATCAGAAGATATTTTAGTCATCTCAAGCCCCCATAAATCATAATTTGCTGAGATTGACCTGGAAAAAGCCCTCTCCTAACCTAGTAGGACTAACTACCAGGCTGAGCGTGGTTTGATGTTGGACCTAGATCCTACCTTTTCAGCCTGAGGTAAATTTAGGCACTAACAGAAGCCATCAACAAAGTCCTTAAGTGAATGCTTCAACGAATGATAGGAGTTCACAAACGAAACTGGCATTTGATCTTGTACTCAACTTTGTAGGCTTACCGAGACTTAGTAAGAAACGCAACTGGATTCACATATTTCCAATTGGTGTATGGTCTTGAGGCAATCTTGCTGATACAATGTGAGATTTCAACACTAAAAATCACAATTTACTTGTTACCTAACACTTCTAATGAGGAAGCATGTTTCTTAGAACTCATCCATCTAGATGAAACAAGTCGTGAAGCCGCATTAGCAAACGAAGCACATAAGAACTGAATTAAGGCGCAATATGACCACAATGTCAAGCCTCACATATTCTTAGAAGGAAACCTAGTCTTGCTTTATGATTAGGAAGTTGATAAATTAGGAACAGGAAAATTTGAACCACTATGGATGGGCCCCTAAATTGTCAAGTGTGTTTTGGAAAAAGCAACTTACGAGTTGGTTGATTATGATGGAATTCCATTGTTGCAGACCCGAAACGGGTTGTATCTTAAATGTTACTATGCTTGATTACGCATAGTAAAAACATTTTATATATGCTTGGATTGCATTCGTGTGTCATAGTGTGACTTTTAGAGTTTTTATGTGGTTATTAATCCTCTTTGCATTTGTTGCAGATGTCAAAATATTTGGAACCATTTGTTGGTTATGGCGATGGTGCTAGTCGTAGTACATAGAACCTATCTTCTACAACATGGGCCATATTCACTCCAAGTGGCGAGTTAGTGACTTTTCAAGGGATTTGTGTCGGTCATTCTACGAACAATATCATTGAGTGTAGCGCATTGATCGAACTCCTCTCTAATGTCATTTCACTTTGCATTCACTAAATCATCATTAGGCTAGACTCACAACTTGTCATACTACAACTTACGAATGTTTATACCATCTGAAATCCAACTATTCATCATATATTCCTTAGAGTTCATCTCTTGGAAAGACATTTTGATTACATTCAATACCAACACATTTCCAGAAACTTTAACATATTGACTGATTATTTAGCGAATTACGTGTTAAACAGACATTAATGACATATGTAAAGATTAAATTTTCAATTCACATCAATAGTTTAATAGGATTACACATAACCATACAAAAACACTAAAATTAAAATAGATAGATGTTCAAAGTTTTTACAAAAATTTGTGTCCAAGACATGTTGGTCATCGGACATCAAAACCTCAAAATGCATACAGTAAATCATCCTAAGTAGATCTAATGATTCTCATGATAACTGGTCACTGCCTGAGCTATCATGCGCAATAGCCTCATCCAATGGCTAGGTACACCAATAGTATGGAAATGTAGTCTCATCAGTAACTCCTCAATCCAAACATATATATACCAAGGGTTAACCCCTCTATATGATGTTGCAACTCTGCTAGTGTCTCGATCAGATCTGAATCCTAGAGAACTACTCTTCCGACAGTTATCCCCGCTAGTTCACCCGCCTCCTGTTGATGACCCATTGGTAGAACAGTGCCAACATCTGTATACATGAGAGCATTTTTAGTTTAGTCTTGGAAACATCAAAAAACACAATAAACATGTAAAAACTCATAAAATCAAAAATACATGGTCAAAACAATTTACCTATAGCACCCCATTGAGCACCCACTGGTAATCTCAAATATGGATCTCCACGTAATTCCATCCCTGCATATGGATGCTCCTCTATGACAATATGTTTTCCATGAAGCCAACTGAAGAATGTGGTATAAAATGAGATTGATGATTGACCAGCATGTCTAGCCATCATCTCTACCCATATCTACATCCGTGGATCTCTAGGACCAACTAAACTTAGTGTCACATGTTGAGGTTGCATCAATGGAATTCTCTCCAAAGTAAAAGCGATCAAGATCAATCCATAGCTGAAATGTTTTATCTTACCATTTTTTACTTTAGTCAGCTGCTCTTTCATCAAAGAGAGTACTTCCTCACATCAGTTGAACATAGTTGGCTCGAGACACTCGAGCACATACTGCATGTATGATCTATTCGCGACATGAAGTGTCACGCTACCCACCAAATTTCCGATAGTAAAGAGGATTGTTTGCAAGGGAAAATCATGAACATCCCTGATGTTTATCTTTCCATCTTTTCTAGGCTATGTACCTGGCTGGCAGAATCGTTGAATGTAGTCCCTCACTGATTCACCCCCAAGGGAAAAACATAAAAGAGAAATGGGGGCACCACGTCTCTACAATCCTATGAGAAAGTAAAGATCATCAATCAATATAGGGAGCACTTTGTCCCTTATGTCAAAAACTTGTTCCACTAGATCCCATGAATGAACCAAGAACTGCAATAATTCTAATTGTTGCCTCATCCCAAATAACCTGAAATATTTGAGTAACCCACAATCTTTGAGGGCCTCAATAGTACCAGGATCATTTATGGCAACCATATCCAATTCTCCATGCCATGTGATAGCATTCTGATCCGATCAAAGTCTTAGATCACACCATAGGCTTAGTTAGGATCCATTTCATGCAAAAAGCTGAAGAGATTTTGGGTAGAAATGATGAATAAAATTTCTAATCTGCACCTAACGCACCCCTGATCTTTAGACAGTGCGTAGTAGAGCAGTTTCCCTTCTGTTTGATTGCTATGCATCACAATTTTCAATGCATAAGGGTGCGTTGATCCTAGGGAGTAATATATTTACCCTAGGGACCCCAAAACCCTAAAATGTTTACCTGAAATTGAAAAAGAATGACCTTAAACGAAAGGGAAGGGGTAGATCTTCTACCTGGTCCTAATGGCATGAAGAATGATCCACATAATCTCCCACAATCAGCTGCTAAAGTTTGAGGTAAAAAACTAGTTGAGAGCACAAAACTGAATGTTAAATGTCAAATGGTAAAATGACTTGGTAAATTCTTGTCTTATGGTTATTTCAAGTTCATTAAATGAATAAACTATAGTTTTTACCTATTTTTGTTGAGATTGCAACAAGATGATGGAGCTTAGTGAAAAGAGTCGCCTTCACTAAGTGGGCCCGCAGGCTATTTTTGGCGCAAGTCTATTTTTAGACTATGTCTATTTTTAGACATATGGATCATGTCTATGTTTATGGATGATTGATCAAGTTGGGAAAATAGATGGACTTCTATTTTTGATGAAAGTGTGAGTGATCACAGTGTGAGTGATCAAGTCTATTTTTAGACTGGCTGTCAAAAATAGAAAAGTCAAATATTATTATCTCACAATAATATTTGGACTATAAACTTAATCTTATTCTCTTGGAGCACTTTAGTTTGAGCTACGGAAGTGGCACATGCAGCTGTCAGAAGGAAATTCGTTTTTCTTATGAGTCAGTTGAGTTGTTGCATGCATGACTTCAGTTAGAACTCAAGTGAGTTGAGTTTAGTGGACTGGAGGTATAGTTGATGGAGTTGTGTTCAGTTTAACTTAGTTAAACTGGTTGTAGTTAGTCTAACTGCAGATAGACTAATGATGAGTTGTTAAACTAATTATTAACTCATAATACAACTAAAGAATACATCAGTTAACTTAGTTGCATGTCAGTGCATGTTCAGTTCAACAGGGACAGGTGGTAGAGAATCAGATTGCTATCAGTTGTGACTATAGTTGTGCACCAGATCTTGCACAATCAAAGGATTGAGTATGCCAATGAGTTTGCTCACATATTTGGCCCGCATTTTAGCCTTTGCTCACGTCCACAAAGAGTGAGTGACTATTTTGCAGGTGAAAATCGAGTTTGGGAAGCAATTCTCATCAGTTCTTGAGCAGGTATTGAGCAGTGGAGGCAGGCAAGCAGTGGAAGAGATTTGGAGATCAGATCTGAGCTGTATTGTGTGTAACAGAGGTGGAGATACTTGTGAGAAGTATTATGATGTGTAATGTTACATGACTCAATCATTAATATACAGATAGTGTGGGGTTTTTAGCGAGATGCTTTCCCCGTGATACATACTGTGTTAATGTGTGAATGCTCTTGATGTTTTATTGTTATTGATGCTGCTATATTCTTGATCAACGTAGAGGAGCTTATGTATTGTGTATGTTTTCCGCATTAGTACATGATCAGGATAATCTCCATTGAATATGTGTTAAATTATTCAAAATTTCTACATGGTATTAGAGCAGCTTGATTTGTAGAAGAGATTTTTACAGGATATCAAGCGAGGGTTGATCGGAAGCAGTTGAGTTGGTTGCTGGTGGAAAATCGAATTTGCAGCAGTGTTGTTGAAATGTCTTTCAACGGATTGCAAATGTTATTCCAAAGCAAGAGCGACCTGGCGCTCAAGGATAAACTCAGTAACAATAAAGGTGAGAATGGATCTTCATCAAAGGTATCTGATGAAGAGAATTGTGCTTTGGCTGCCAAAGCAAAGAAGGGGAAGAACGAGAAAGCTTCTCAGTCTGGTGCGAAAGGCAAGAAGCAGGATATGTCCAAGGTGAAGTGTTTTCACTGTCACCAGCATGGACACTATGCCACAAATTGTCCGCAGAAGAAGAAGAACAAGCAAGCTGCTGGATCTGCAGGGGGAGAGGCTTTAGCTTCTCAGTTTGAGCTTGATTTTTCATTGATCGCATGCTTGGTTTCAAGTGTGATGGGATCAGTGTGGTTCCTGGACAGTGGTGCGTCTTTTCACATGATGGGAGATAGAGATTTGTTCTCTGATCTGGAGGACAAAGATCTTGGAGTGCACATCGAGATGGGCGATGATGGTAGATACAGTGCGACCAGTATCGGTACCATTTCCTTTGAGAGGGAGTCTGGTAAACCCTTTGTATTGAAGGAAGTCATGCATGTTCCAGGATTGAAGAAGAATCTCATCTCAGTGGCGATGTTAGAAGACAAGGGGTATGATGTTGTTTTCAGCGAGGGAAAGGCCTTCCTGCGCAGCAAGACAACTGGTGAGACCCGGAAGATAGGGGTTCGAGTGAGGAACCTTTATCAGTTGCATGTAGATGGATGCGCAGCAATGGCAGGCAAGGCAAAAGGATTGGTGAGCCGGGATGATGGCGAGTTGTGGCACAGGAGATTGGGTCACCTTCACCATGGAGCCTTGAAGATACTGCAGCAGATCACTACAGGGCTTCCTAAAGGCACACTTGCGCAGTCAGATCAGTGCAAGGGGTGTACTTTGGGGAAGTTTGTGAAAGCCACCTTTCACGAGAAGGATAGTCGCGCCACGACGATCCTTGAGAGAATTCACACAGACGTGTGTGGACCTTTCTCAGTTGCTTCGACAGCAAAACATAGGTATTATGTGATTTTTGTTGATGATTTCTCTCGTAAGTGCTGGATCTTCTTCATGCAGAAGAAGAGCGAGACATATTCAAAGTTCTGTGAATTCAAAGCACTGGTCGAGAAGGAGTCGGGGAAGAAGGTGAAGGCTCTTAGGAGCGATAATGGTGGTGAATACATCTCGGACGAGTTCAAGGATTTCTGCAAGGCAGAAGGGATTCGTAGAGAGCTCATAGCTCCCCATAACCCACAGCAGAACGGGGTAGCTGAGCGGAAGAACAGAACGATTCTGGGTGCTGCACGGGCAATGTTGCATGATCAGGGCCTACCCCTTCACTTGTGGGCGGAAGCATGCAATACAGCAGTTTATGTGCAGAACCGTTGTCCTCATAGGATACTTGGCATGAGTACACCCGAGGAGGCTTATTCTGGTAAGAAGCCTGATCTTTCTCATTTGAGGATTTTTGGTGCTAACGTTTACATGCATGTGACGAAGGATGCCAGAAAGAAGTTGGAGCCGACTGCAGAGGTTGGGATATTTGTGGGGTACACTGATACGCCCCACAACTATCGTGTGTATTTGCCAGACAGTGGTAAAACTGTTGTGCGACGGGATATAAAATTTCAGGAGGAGAAAGCCATGAAGTGTTCGCTTGAGAGGGAGCTACACTTGCATGTAGATGAGGAGCTATTAGTTCCTAAGGATGAGCTTCAGGACGTGGATCAGCCACAGGACGAGGTTCATGGAGTGGAAGAGACCACTCATGCAGCGCCAACCATCAGAGGGCGAAAGCGCTTGACAGAAGCTGAGCGACTGGCTCAAGATGCAGAGAAAGTTGTAGGACCACCTACAGCCCAACGCAGGCAGAGACAGTCACCTGATCGGTACACTGGATACATGGCTCTTATGAGCAAGTGTGTTGTGACTGAGCCATCCTCTTTCGAGGAAGCTGTGGAGGATCCCGCATGGGTAGACGCCATGGTGGAAGAGTATGATTCTATTGTCAGAAACAGTGCATGGGAGATTGTTCCTAGACCGGAAGGGAAATCAGTGGTGGGTTCGAGATGGATCTACAAAGTTAAGCAGGCAGCTGACGGGAGTGTGGAGAAGTACAAGGCAAGATTTGTTGCCCGAGGCTTTTCACAGATTGAGGGGATCGATTATGAGGAGACCTTTGCACCTGTCGCAAGGTATTCTTCCATACGGACGATTCTTGCTCTCTCAGCGCAGATGGGATGGCACATTCATCAGATGGATGTGAAGACTGCGTTCCTCAACGGAGTCATTGAGGAGGAGGTGTACATTGAGCAACCCGAAGGCTTTGAAGTCTTCAGCAGCGAGTCGCATGTGTGCAGGCTCAAGAGAGCGTTGTATGGGTTGAAGCAAGCACCACGTGCTTGGTACACACGGATAGACAGCTATTTCACAGGACTTGGATTCTCCAAGAGCGAGGCGGATCCGAACCTATACCAGATTGTGGTGGAGGGTAAGTTGCTTATCATTGTAAAGTATGTTGATGATTTGATTCTAACGGGTGATGAGCTGTTGATACTGTCATGCAAGAAGGATCTTGCTACAGAGTTTGAGATGAAGGATTTGGGCCTCCTTCACTATTTCCTAGGATTGGAAATATGGCAGCGTAGTGGTGGACTGTTTGTTTCTCAGGGCAAGTATGCTCGGGAGATACTGGAGAAGTTCAACATGCATGGCTGCAAGCCTGTTGATACTCCTCTTCCTGGAGGTTGGAGGAAGGAGGATGCCACTTCGGGAGAAGAAGTGGATGCCACTGTTTATCGACAGTTGGTGGGGTCGCTGATGTATTTGGTCAATACACGACCTGATATATGCTATGCAGTTAACCAGCTTTCACAAGCTATGGTTAAGCCTACCAAGCTCTTCTGGAAGGCGGGCAAGCATGTATTGAGCCACTTGAGAGGCACATCGGGATATGGTTTGTGGTACAGACAGGAGGATGAGGTGAAGCTATGTGGCTTCACGGATGCAGATTGGGCAGGGAGCCCAACAGACAGAAAGAGCACATCAGGAGGGGTCTTCAGTATCGGATCAACAGCAGTTTCTTGGTACAGCAGGAAGCAGAGATCTGTGGCACTCAGTTCAGCGGAGGCCGAGTATATGGCAGCAAGTTTGGCTGCATGCGAGGCTATATGGATGAGGAAGATCCTGGTTGGTTTGTTCGGTTCTCATTTGGATCCTACTGTGATTTACTGTGATAACCAGAGTTGCATTAAACTCTCGGCTAATCCTGTATTTCATGATAGATCTAAACATATTGACATCAGGTACCATCATATCAGAGATTGTGTGCAGCGGAGGATCATGTTACTTTCGTACATTCCAACGGAGGATCAGGATGCTGATATTCTGACGAAGGCTCTCACCAGGAGCAAATTCGAGTACCACCGAGGCAGGATAGGGGTTGCTGATAATCCATATCTTGTCGAGAGGGAGTGTTGAGATTGCAACAAGATGATGGAGCTTAGTGAAAAGAGTCACCTTCACTAAGTGGGCCCGCAGGCTATTTTTGGCGCAAGTCTATTTTTAGACTATGTCTATTTTTAGACATATGGATCATGTCTATGTTTATGGATGATTGATCAAGTTGGGAAAATAGATGGACTTCTATTTTTGATGAAAGTGTGAGTGATCACAGTGTGAGTGATCAAGTCTATTTTTAGACTGGCTGTCAAAAATAGAAAAGTCAAATATTATTATCTCACAATAATATTTGGACTATAAACTTAATCTTATTCTCTTGGAGCACTTCAGTTTGAGCTACGGAAGTGGCACATGCAGCTATCAGAAGGAAATTCGTTTTTCTTATGAGTCAGTTGAGTTGTTGCATGCATGACTTCAGTTAGAACTCAAGTGAGTTGAGTTTAGTGGACTGGAGGTACAGTTGATGGAGTTGTGTTCAGTTTAACTTAGTTAAACTGGTTGTAGTTAGTCTAACTGCAGATAGACTAATGATGAGTTGTTAAACTAATTATTAACTCATAATACAACTAAAGAATACATCAGTTAACTCAGTTGCATGTCAGTGCATGTTCAGTTCAACAGGGACAGGTGGTAGAGAATCAGATTGCTATCAGTTGTGACTATAGTTGTGCACCAGATCTTGCACAATCAAAGGATTGAGTATGCCAATGAGTTTGCTCACGTATTTGGCCCGCATTTTAGCCTTTTCTCACGTCCACAAAGAGTGAGTGACTATTTTGCAGGTGAAAATCGAGTTTGGGAAGCAATTCTCATCAGTTCTTGAGCAGGTATTGAGCAGTGGAGGCAGGCAAGCAGTGGAAGAGATTTGGAGATCAGATCTGAGCTGTATTGTGTGTAACAGAGGTGGAGATACTTGTGAGAAGTATTATGCTGTGTAATGTTACATGACTCAATCATTAATATACAGATAGTGTGGGGTTTTTAGCGAGATGCTTTCCCCGTGATACATACTGTGTTAATGTGTGAATGCTCTTGATGTTTTATTGTTATTGATGCTGCTATATTCTTGATCAACGTAGAGGAGCTTATGTATTGTGTATGTTTTCCGCATTAGTACATGATCAGGATAATCTCCATTGAATATGTGTTAAATTATTCAAAATTTCTACAATTTTTACCAATGAAACAGGTATGTTTAATCCGTTTGGTGGTTCTTTAAGCAGGTTTACAACTAACATAATGAATTTGATGTGCATGATCGTAAAATGTACTTTTGACCACAAAGCATACTTTTATCTCTTTTTTGAGTTCTATTAAACATTGAAAAAGGAACCCCCTAGAGTTCTCTTTCAACTCTTTTTAAACTCTCAAAATATGAAAAGATAGTCGGGCACTTGTCCTTTTCAGCTCGTAAACGAATTGTAAATGATATCTACTCAATGTAAGTTTAACCCTTTTCCGGACTGAGATAGATTACTTAAGAAAAAGGAATATGTTGATCGAACATTATCAATAGGTTCTCTCTTGTATTATTTTACACGTTTTTGGACTTGGAGACAAATTTACGAAAAAGAACTTGTGGATTTTCCTTTTTGTCCCTTTTCAAACTCTCTAAACATGAAAAGGACCAAGTTATCATTGTCGTTAAACTCGTTAAAGCATCAAATAGCGACAAACTTGTCCATCATGACAAGACCGAGTTTCACCTTCGCTAGACTCGTTAAAACATCATATAGTGATGGATTCACATAAAGGATAGAATTATACAGCAAACATATGTTATCCTCCTCAATCTTGTTAAAAAATAAAGAGGTATTGGTTAGCAATGATTGGGGAAAATGGGAAAAGGGATAAATCACTTTATGGTAGCAAGTCACTCTTGAACATGACACTTTCACTCCATCTCTATGACTATTTGGGTTGGGTTATCTGCTTGATGGTTATCACACCTATGGTCTATCACACCATCCATCACTTTGGTTTTGGGTCAATGCTACCAATTCATTCAGTGTCACTGACATGTTAAAGAGAAGTCACTCAGTAAACTTCATCCTTTGTAATACTCATAAACCTTCATTTTCATGACCGCCATTCCTGAACATTTTGTCATTAATCACATTCTGTCTTCAAAATCATTACACTCGTTTCGTTTCATTGATGGGGGATACATCAAAGCCCTCTTGCAACAAGTCACTTCTTGTCGACATCAGCACATTATCTAGGAATTTGACTTAGAAACACCCTTCCAGTACCTTGAGGCTTGCATACATCAAAGGCAATTTTCTCACTTCCGACGATAGGTTGACATCATGGGCCTTCAAACGAAAGAGTTTGTATTGTGTTAAACATCAAAACATCTATTCACACCATACATAATGTACTGTAGTACCTTGAGAATCATTATCATTATTGGTGATTTCTCTCACGTCTGTTAACAACTTACATCATTGGCTGGTAATCAGACGGTGTCTTCCCATGTTCGGCTTCAGATCACATTTTCACATGGTTAGACTCATACTTGAGCAAACGATTGGATGAGATAGAGGACCCCGGATCTAGTTTCATCCATCTAGGCTACGATTTCAGGAGAGTACTAAATCATTTGTATGATGGCTTTACACGTATGGTCATCTTATCATGGGTCTATATCTGTAGACGACTATCTTATTTATGTACATGTAATGAAAATTTTATATGCTGAGCATGGATATGCCTTCCCTCATAAATTCATGAAAAAATTAAAATATCATGATATTATGTATTGTAATTGATGCAGGTCACCGTCTGCTTCAGATCCTCCTCATCACATCATAAAGAATATCACTCAACATTATCATTTTTGACTTCATTCTTTAGGGGGCAGCTATTACAGGTCTATTTGGGCACATCACTCCCGATGATCAGATCAGTGTAAATAGGGTCTATCAAACCCTATTTCAGTTTCTACATGCCCTAGACATGCCACCTCATTGAGTGATTTCATCCATGAGAGTTTCCTGACTTCAAACCCTGCTGAAGTGCTTCCTTGGATCACCAGTGCACTCGTGGTCAGGGGTAAGTGCTCTGCAGAGCAAGTAACCCCATTCAAGGCTGTGTTGTAGAGCACCTAAGCCCACTCAAGCCTGCACTGGGCAAGAATCCTCGAAATTTTCATTGGATCTTGAGTATGTTCCTCATTTCTTGAGCCTTCTAAAAGGAACCCAGCTCCTATCCTATCAAGATGAATTCGACTTAAGATATCCTCGGATCATCTAATCCTCTATCCTCTCATCCCTTTGAACATGGAAACTAATCATCCAATTATGAAAAAACATTCAATGCCATATTAATGACAAAACCACTTGAATTCATCTATAAATTGGCCTCCCATCATAGAGCCAAAAGGAGCTTGGATATTATAGAGAAATATTGTTGGTTTAGAGACTTGAAATCATTGTCAAGTAATGTTATGCTGTTGGATTGATGTTTCTATTGGTGTGATGAGGGCTTGGACTAAGCTAGATGAGTGACACAAGATCGAACCACATTGGGTGTAACTTCTCCTTCTATCAATCAATAAATTTGTTTGTTCCTTTTCCAATACTTTTGTCTATACCTATGATGAATGTATGTTCAAATGTTGTCAATTCCATTTGTTTACAATAAATAGATCATATGTGTTGATTTTTGTCATCTTCTATTTATGTTGCCAGGTACTAATTGAGCGAATTCAGATTGAATGGGAGCGACGGGAGAAAGTCAAAGGAGATCAAAGGAAGTGAAGGATCACAAGTAGGTTCCTTTATCTTATCTGTTTATTGCAGGAAAAGGTTAAACATCTTTACTTCAGTTGTTCTAAGTGTAACTACCCACTTAGGGAAGATATACTTATCGTAGGTATAAATTCCGCATAACACACTCTCTCAAGCAAGTTCAATATCTCTTGAAGTTGGAAAAGGTGTGAAATAGAAGAAGGAGGAAAAAGAAGTGTGAGTTTGGTCTAGGAGAAGGAAAAGAGGAAAATTGAAATTTTGGTGTTTCTATCTCTCTCTCTCATGCCTCGATTTGGAAGATCAAAGTTCTCTTGTTGATGTCATATAAATTTGTCGTATGTTTCTTCCAAATCAAAGTATAGGTCGAATTTGTTGGTGTTGTGTTTTGTTGCCTCAGGAAGTTGTATTGGGTCAATATCAAAGTATTTCAGTGAAGATCTAAGTCTTCGAAGCAAGGTCGAAGTTGTTGGGTTGAAGAAAGTGTTGCTATTGTTGTTGCTGCTACTAGGTCAAGTAGGATTATCTGCATGAAAAGAGGAAGGTTGACTTGGTGTGGAGGAAATTTTGTGTCAAGGTCTAGAGTCTTGGAATATCTCTGGAAAACTATTGAAGGAAGAATTATTGACTAGGTTTTTCCCTAGAGAGGGGTTTTTCCCTAGTTGTGAGCCTATAACTGGTGTCCATTGTTTTATGTGCTTTTTCTTTGGTAATTTCTTGATGAACTAAAAGAAAGAAGAGATAAAGAACCTAATGAAAATTCAAGAACATCACAAGTAATTATCAAGTATAAAAAAATCTTTCTACCTTTCTGATTTTCTAACATGGTATCAAATCTTTGGTGAAGAAAGAAGAAAAGGCAATCTCAAGCACTTTATCAAGGAATCATTCAAACAGATTATTCAAGGGAAAAAGTCTACTGTCTTCAAAGACAATGTCTAACATAATCAAGGGAGAGAATAAACTTGAAGTAGCCTCAAACTACATGCCTTGGAAGAAGAATATTGACCTCATCCTTGAAAAGAAAAAGGTTCTAGATTCGGTCAAAGGAAAAGTAAAGAAGCCTACAGATGACTCCAGTGATGTTGATAAAGTGAAGTTCAGAGAATTAGAATTAGTTTCCATGACCCTAATGGTATAAGGAATAGAGGACAACCTTGTCTCGTTTATAGCCAACATTAATCATGCTTAAGAACTGTATGAGGCCCTATCAAAGTTATTCACTCTCAAGAACATTGGTCAAGTAGAAATATTGAAGAATGAACTAAGGACCACAAATATTTCTAAATAAGACACAATGGCCTCCTTCTTTGTGAAGATAGCAAGAATCGAAGATGATCTTTTTTCCATTGATGAAATTGTTCCAAAAAAAAAAACTCGTGATAATTGTTCTATTAGGATTGCCACCTACTTAGAGTGCATTTGCTAAAAGACTTAACATTTTTAAGGAAGCTCCCACTTTTGAAGAACTATGGACTACCTACAGTCAAGAAGAATTAAGGATCTCACTAGTTTCCAATCCTGAAGGAGTTTCAAATGCCTACATTGCCCAACACAAAGGAAAGAAATCAAAAGGACCGAGGAATAATGTAGATATGTCCAAGGTAGAATGCTATCAATGTCATAATAAGGGTCACTATAGGAGTGATGGCCCCAACAATCCAAAGAATAATAAGAGAGATAGATATCATGCTAACATTTCTAAAGAAGAAGATCCAAAGAAATCCAAACCCGAAGTCTTAGATATCCTATTTTATAGTTTTGATGTTTTAGAATTTATAGGTTTTTAACATGTTTTTGGAAAACACATTTTTCTTTTGTTGTTATAAGTTTATAGGTATCCCTCAATCTTTGGAGGGATCCCCTAACATCTCCCAAAGATAATTATCTCATTTCCTTTCAGTTTTTGGTTTCATGTACTTATTTAAGTTTTGATTATATTATTACTAATCACCATTCTTCCTCTATTGTCTTGATTAGGAAAGCATCTGCTATATCCTCAAGGGGTATGAAAGAGAGCAACCCAAGATAAGGTTTGTCAATAAACAATGGTATGCCTTAAACTACAAAAAAAATATTTATTTATAATAAATGTTTATTCATTTAACAGTCTATTACTAACATTGTTATGTCTAGCTATATTGAATCATATTGATTCTTTTTTTGGGTGATTCGTCACTTGATAAATCTAGCCCACTCATATTCTTAATTAGTTTTATATAACCCTATACAGGTTCTCTGGAAAAACCTAACCTAAGGGCATGGTAATGTGAATGTATGAAACCCTAAACTATTTAGGGTTATTGAGAAATTCTATTTGAAGTTTTTATTGATGATGTCATGGTTGGGATTTTGGTATGATCAGGAAAACCTAACTTCTAGGGTTGAATGATAAAGTATAAATCTCGAACCTTTGAAGTATTGGTAATTTTGGGTTTGCTATGTTTTTATATTGAAACCCTTAATCATTAGGGTTTGGTGGAATTTGTAAGCAAGACCCTTATAATTTTTTAGAAATGATTTCCTTGAAATGTGTGTTTGTCTAATCAAACCCTATTCTAATCAATTTTGTTGTATGTCAAACTCTTACTAATATTTATGAAGTTGGGTTTGACTAACACATGATATGAAATTCCTATGCATGACGATGAAGTCCTAGATGTATGATTTGACATGTTTATCGTATATCATGAATCCTAGGGTTTGGAACTACGCCCTAGTCAAAGTTTGTTTCTCTAGGATGATAGTATTTGTGAAATTATAGGGTTTTGGAAGTTAAACCTTAGTAGAAGTAAAAATATCTTATTTATGATGACAATGTGATAATTTATTATTTCTGTAAGATTGCTAAAACTTGAGTTTAGTTGTGATCAATGTTTGATTGAAAAATATAGGGTTTGCAACTAACCCTAGTGGAAGTTGGTCATGTTGATGACTAAGTTGTGATTGGTTTTGATTGATTAATTCTCTTGTATGAAATCTAGGATTTGTATGAAACCCTAGCAGGAAGTCTAGCATATGAATTCTGAAAGCTATTAGATGCCTTGTAGATCTATATTTTTTTGAATTGTTTCTATGGTTTGCTATATGTTGTAGTAGGGTTTGTCATACCTTTGGAAGAAACATTGAAACCCAAGATGTAATGAAAGTTGCTATGAAGTAGTCTAGGGTCTATGACAAAGTCTCTGGCAAGATGTTAAAGAGTATGTCTCTCTTTCTTATAATTAAGTTTGGGTATCTCATATATATAAAGTTGAAATTCTTCTGTAATTCGGATATAGCTAACCTCGTGCTTATATAGTTTTTCTTGTACTTGCAATATAAGTTATGCAGGTACACAATCTTCAATATGGTGAATTTGTTTGTTGATGTGATAAGCATGATGCCGAAGATGATAAATCTAATGAAATTATTAAAAGCCACAAAATATTCTTCATTGTTGAAGTAAATATCTCCATGGGTTAAGAGGGAGCCTGAATGAGAAAGATCTCCCTGAGATTAAGAGGGAGCCTGGATAAAAGGAAGCTCCTTGGTTGAGAGGGAGGGCATAGCATAGTAGTGATTGGAGAATGTTTTTGAATATTTTTTGTTGCATATTAAGTAGGAAAGGGAATTGTATGATTGAGGAATCTTCTATCAAAGACTCAATTGATAATCCTACTATGTTAAGAAGAAACATTAGTTTTTGGAAGACCCTGAAGATTTGTATTTGATTATGCACATGTGAAAGTATATTATTGATTAGGGTTTTGTTTGTATAGGTGAATATCTCAAAGGTTTTGATAGCATGTTGGTTACCAATTAGTTTGATTGGGAGAGATTGGTTATCCTTGATCTATTGAATCAAGGATTGTTAGGCTTTGAGTGAATCATTGGTTAGGAGGACATATGGTCGGTACTTTCTATCGATGTCTAGGTCTCGAAGTTGGAAAAGGAAGTGCTAATTATAGAGCTATGTTTCTTATACACACCTGGATCCCTAGGTTTATGGTTATTAAGTAAGCCTAATGTTACCTAGAGAGGCTAAAATATTGAGTCCATCTTAGTCCCACCTCAATAGATTCCCTTGGTCAGGAATCTAGTCCATGGAATTGTGGTGCCTAAACTATTGAGAGACCTATGGATAGATTGTCTTGGTTAGGAATCTAGTCCATGGCATTGTGATGCCTAAAGTTATTCATGGTTCATATAGTATAGATCTTACTTGTACTTGTATATAATGAATACCTCCCTAATTAAGAGCGAGTGTTGGAAAATGTAACAAGGTTTGGTCTTCATTAATGTATTTGAATCATCATGTAATGTACTTGTCAAAACAATAAAGAAAATAATTATTATTATTATTATTATGACTTATTAAAGCATGGGTTTCATGCTTGGGTCATCATGTTTGAGGTTAAAGTCCCCATTGAGGACTTAGACGGTTTATTCTGAGTTAATAGAGTCATTTTATTTTTAAAGAGACCCTTCTTGGGCTTTTTAATCATGTAAAAAGGTTAAGTATTGAGTCAAATATGAAATATGTTGTCTCCACACCAATTCGACATTAAGATGATCAAGTCGGCCTAAAATAGGGCTATTAGACCTCACTAAAGGACTATAAATGAAGCAGTTCGAATTCCATTTCAGGCACACTCTTCAAGCAAGCTCGATATCTCTCGAAGATGGAAAAAAGTGTGAAATAGAAGGAGGAAAAGGAAGTGCGCATTTGTTCTAGGAGAAGGAAACGTGGAAAATCAAAATTTTGGTGCTTCTATCTCTCTCTCTCTCTCTCTCTCTCTCTCTCTCTCTCTCTCTCTCTCTCTCTCTCTCTCTCTCTCTCTCTCTCTCTCTCTCGTGCTCTAGTTTGGAAGATCGAAGTTCTCTTGTTGATTCCATAGCCAATTGTTCTATGTTGATGCCAGATCAAAGTATAGGTCGAAGTTGTTGGTGTTGGGTGTTGATGCCTTAGGAAGTTGTTTTGGGCCAAGATCGAAGTTCCTATGTTAAGATCGAAATATTTCAGTGAAGATAGAAGTCTCCAAAGCAAGTTTGAATTTTTTGGGTTGAAGAAAGTGTTGCTACTATTTTTGTTATTGCCAGGTCAAGTACGTTCATCTGCATGAGAAGAGGAAGGCTAACTTGGTGTGGAGGAAATTTTGTTTCAAGGTCTAGAGTCTTGGAATATCTCTAGAAAACTATTGAAGGAAGAATTACTTACTGGGTTTTCCCCTAGAGAGGGGTTTTTCCCTGGCTCTGAGCCTATATCTGGTGTCCATTGTTTTATGTGATTTTGCTTTGGTAATTTCTTGATGAACTAAAATAAAGAAAAGATAAATAACCTAATAAAAAGTCAAGAACATCACAAGTAATTATAAAGTATAAGAAAATCTTTCTTCCTTTTTAATTTTCTAAAAAAAATGAGGTTATGAATTTCCACAGGTACTGTGTTTCCCCAATGAAACTCCTAACCTCAGAAACATTAGTAGGAACCAACCATTTCATGATGGCCTCCATATTGGAAGGATATATCTTAAATTCTCCTCCACCAATCACATATCTCAAATACATTACCAAGGAATGTTGTGAAAACTCGCACTTCTTAAGATTTGCTAGCAATTAGTGCTTCTTCAATGTTTCCAGCACCTATGTCAAATGTGAAATATGTTCCTCCCATGTAGCACTATATACTGGTATATCATCCATATAGACAATAACAAATGAATCTATAAAAGGGTTCAGTATCATTAATCTCATAAACATAGTTGGTGCATTACATAGGCCAAATGGCATAACTAACCACTCATACAAACCTTGCCTTTGAAGGCAGTGTTGTATCTTCTTTTTTGACATGAACCTGGTGATATCCAAAATTCAAGTTCAGCTTGGTGAATTAATTTTCTTGCTGCAACTAATCTAGCAAATCATCTATCATGGCCAGGGGGTATCTGTTTTTGAGCATGATTTTATTCAACACCCTGTAATCCATACACATCCGCCAAGTCCCATCCTTATTTGGCACAATGACGATGGGTGAGCCACATGGTTATGTACTTGGTCAAATGACACCTTATTCCAGCAACTACTGCAACTATTTCTTCACCTCACTTGCTTCTATAATAGACTGTTTTTACAACCCAATATTTGGAAATGGGGAGTCTAGAAATAGTTGGATATCACGCTCCACTTCTCTCTTAGGTAGTAACCCTTTAGGCTCTTGGAACACATCCTTGTATGCCTATAACAAATCCTCCAAATTTTTTTATGTTTCTTAGTACACCCCTCCAGGGATGCCTTTCCTCTTATTGAAACCTCTTCAGACTCACTCTCTAAAAAACAATAAAAACATAATTCTTGCCGGAATTAATCAATTTTTTGGCTTGGTTGGCACTTACAAAAAAAAAATTCAACTTTCCTTTGTGCAAGTTAATGATGAACAATTTTCCATCCTTGATAAGTCGATACTAGTTATCTCTCCCCATGAATATTGCATCATGCATGTACATGTATGGACTCCCAAACACGACTCCACATACATCAAGGGGAACCACACCCAAATCTACTTCATCAATAAATTCAACGCTGATAGCAAATCTAAGTTTGCACTATTTTGTTACCTTCAGCTCTACATCTTTATCTACCTATCCCAGTGGATATGGGTTTGGATGATCACAGACTTCTAGCCCCAATTTATTGACCAGCTCTGTTGCAATGAGATTCTCCTATGATCCTAAGTCAAACAAAGCATTAATCTTTGTCTTCTTGACCTGTATCTTTATGGAAGAGTTTGGTCATTTCTTTCTCTTCTTGTTGTTGAAAGCTACTAAGATTCACCTCCTTCTACACTGATGTACATAAGATATTCTCATCCATGTCCGAGTTTCTTTCAACTTGGTTTAGCTCTGGATGCAACTTCTAACACTTCTCCTCTGTATGGCCAACAATATTACAGTGGTTTCTAGGATCCTTACACTGGTGTGTTGTGCCTGTCATATTTTTATCTCTTCTCCATTTTTTCTTATTCCTCCCCTCCTTATAAGCTTCTTGTTTCTCCTTCTTCTTTGATCCACTTTATTGCACTCTCTTCAGGCCTATGTTCTCCAAGTATTGTGCCTATACACAAGCCTCGTCCACCAACTTGGGCTTGAACAACATGACTTGCCCATGCATATGGTGGTGCAAACCCCCCAAATACTCGAGGAGTACATATGGGTTCTTTGGAGAGATTCCCAGCATTATAACCATCTTTCTAAATTCTGTGGTGTAATCATTCACTCTTTGGCCTAGATTTTACTTGAAGTAATGCCACCGAATCCATTGGTCCTCCATGTCCCCAGTGGGAAAAAACTGTGACTTAATGAGGGTTCTGAAATCCTCCCACTTAATCACTAGAGGTTCTCCCTCCAACCTCAGGGTTTCTATGTGGCTCTCCCACAAAGTTAGTACATGGCCTCTAATTTCAGCCTCATGAATGAGATATTTTTCCCTTCCATGATCTAATGGACGCTGAAATAAACTTCCAGTTACTGCAACCAATGGTTCAACTTCACATTTTCGATCTCATTGTGGTATGACTTGATATAAACTTTTTCTTCCATTTTAAATAGGGATCAATTCACGACACTCAAACTAGGTTGATCTTTTCTGGTTTCTTTCTTCGGTTAGTTCTCTATTTCTCCCCGATCTCCTGATCCCCTTCTAATTTTTCCTCTACATTCGAACCCCCATCTTCTCCAAATATCCCCAACTTATTTCTTAGGGCCTATTATAAGCCATTTTGTCACATTCGATCAATAAGCCTCCTAGTCGGATCAATCAATGCCCCCTTTGTTACAATATTGCACAAATCCCTAAGCATGTACCTTTCATTTCCCATAATTTCAACCCTAAACTACTTCATCTGACCAGTTTGAGGACCAACGCTCCTTGTAAGCCTACTAAGGTGCATTGGCCAGCAGGTTCCACCTCTATGGCCTGCGTTGGTCACTAGCAGGTTGCTCCCCTTTGCACTTGCGTTGGTTGTAGAAATCTTGGAGCATGATCGAGATTCCGGAAGCTTCCCCTTCTAGGAGTTTCCAGAAGTTGTTTCAACTATTTACCTTTGATAAAACATTCGAATCCTATTCATCCCTACATTAGATTTTTCACGACTTATCCTTTGATCCTATCCCTCCATCAAAGGTGGATCTCTTACCCTAGATTGGTAATTGGATAAGAACTCCCAACTTACCATACTTCCATATATTTTCCAAACCTTATATGTGGTTGGGGGTGGGATTTTGGAGAGTGAGTTTTTCCGTACGTTGTTGTACTGACTAGTCATCATCTCATGCATTTAGGGTGATTGGAGGTGCATATTGTGAAAAGGAAAGGACAAGTCAACAACTTGGAGGAGCTCTTCTACAAGATAAACTGTTATTTATGGTTGTAATCTCCTTCCATTTATATTAATGCAAAGAATTCACTTTTTTTCCTATATGTGATGTTTTTGTTTCATATATTTCAATACCATGTTTATCTATTGAATGAAGTACTTAGGTGATATTGCATAGATCCCGTAGTTTCTTGGCTTGTGTTATATGACTGTGTAGGTTCTAATTCTGGCATTCAAAGCTGGAATTGGAGCTTCCGAGCTAAAGAAGGAGTGAAGTGTGCGAAGGATTCTAGGTAAGCCTCACTCCATCATCTATTTACTCTAAGGAAAATCATTTTGTTCCTTGTCCCTCTGTTGTTATAGGATAGCCACCAAACTAGGGGAAATAATTTTGTCCGTAATCGTAAATCTCGTATAACAAATTGGCAACCATACAAGGGAATAGTTCATTCCCTTGGTGGTTTCCTTTTCCATTGTTCTTGTCTTACCTATTCTTTAGACCTTCATAGTCTCACTCAATCTTGATCAGACCTAGGAAGACCTTTCATTGAGATTTACTTGAATTTTTTGTGTTGGTACTTGTCTTTCCTTGATCACCGCACCCTATGGTCTAAAGACAGTATGTTTCAATGCACGCTAGCCTTCTTTGCACCTGTGTTGCAATGCACCTTGGCCCTTTCTGCACCTGATATGGTCCTATTTTGATGCAAAATAAATAAATAAATAAATAATTTTGATTTTCTCCCTGATCAAATTTGTTCTAGTCGGCCCTCCTTATGTCCCTGAGTGTGTCTTGGTCTCTCATAAGCCTCCATTTGGTTTGATTTTTTTCTTGAGTGCCTTTGAAAAGAATTTGTTTGTATTTTCCTTTGTTCTTGTCATTAGGTCATTAGAAAACTAAATTGTTTAATCATTGAGTGCTTGAAAGAATTATTGTTTAGTCATTGTTCTGAATAGTTTTCTTTTATCAATGATTAGACAAATATATTATTTTTCATCTAAAAATTAAATCGAATCCAAAAGAAAAATCTTATGCATTATGTATTGCATATAGGGCTTTGATTTTGATTGGAAAAGTGAAGTTGAGGAGATCGATTGTTGCATTTCTTGTTTGTTGCATTGTTGATTGATTTCTTCTTCCCCTACTTAGTTAGGCCTTTCATTATTAAAAGGACGATGAAAAGAGTTATTTTTGTCATATTAGTTTCATTACAGGCATTTTCAGGTGACATCGAGTTTTTAGCCTTTAAACTGAAACATAATTCAAGATCAACACTAAAATTCATCTCAAGTAACCTAAGGAGCATTTGAAACTTAATGACACACATAGAGGTCTAGGCTAGAGATGTGTTCCAACATCATTAAATATAGAAATTTTCATTGTTTTCTAGAATTGTATCCCGGGGGTGAAATCTCGTTCCACATACGTAAGTGTATAGAATCGTTCTCCACATACCTTCAGGTATATTGGATGGCACTCTACGCATGATAAGTATATGGGAATTCTCTCATAGAATGGTTATGCATTAGACATCACTACTATAAAATGCACTCCCACGTACCGTCGAGTATATTTTGGGAGGCCCCTATAGGTTGCTATCCATCCATAGGTAACCGAGGTGAATGCCTTGTATAACATGATACATCAAACACAACATTCAGGAAGATTTCTTACAGGTACGTTAAGTCCTTGGTTCACCAAGGTGTATATTCCAATTCACAGTTACTTGGTAAACCTTTATGCCTAGTTACCCATTTGTTTTGTTTGTGTATTTAATTTCTAAAATCAATTAATTGATTGTGGAATAGCATCCTCCCCATGGAACAACTCCTTAGTGGACCTTAGGTTGATACTAATGGGAACAGTTCCAAAGTCTACCAATCAAAGGAACCCCTCTGATGGGAATCTTGGCCCTTTTCCTTCTTTTGGAAATATTGGTGCTCCTTATATGGAAACGTTTTCCCTTCCCATATTTACCATTGGTTTTCTAGTTTGGTTATTCTTGACCCCTATGGTTCTGAATGTCCAAACTACTTCTCAACCAAACTCTCCTCCACTTGAACAAAATCAACCTCATTTTGATCCTAAAGTTTACCCTTTTCCTTCTTCACCTATTGCTTCTTCATCCTTTTCTTCCTCTTCTCCTCATGAAAGTCTTAATTCTAGTAACCAGGAAGCTAAGAAGAAGAAGAAAAGGACAAAGAAGAAGAATCAAAATAAGCAAGGGGGGAGCCAAGAAACCATTGCTACAGATGCAACTAGTATGGAAAAGTCTTCTAATCAGCCTCGTAAAGTTAAATTCCCTTGCATGTTATGTAAGGGTGACCACCCTCTTAGATATTGTCCTGGTATTCCCAAGGTATTAGAGGTTTGGTCCACAAACTCACATTGGCCTTTTTCGTTGGCTTCTGGAGATCATCATGTTGACAACCCTTCAACTAGTGATCGTAAGATCCATGGGAAAAAGGGTAAAGTCAAATTTCCCTATAATTTATATAAAGTGAATCATTATATTCACCTTTTTCCTCATATGGATGAAGCCTCAAAAGTGTTGGAAAACATTACAGCTTCTCAACCACGACTTCCAGCCTAAGTCACCTGACATGGGGATTTGGGATTCTATATATTATTTTATTAAATATATATATAAATAAATAAATATATATATATATATATATATATATATATATATATATATATATATATATATATATATATATATATATATATAAAAATTAGATATTTCTTACACAAATTCTAATTAATGATACAAATTCATTGATTTCAAACATAGATCTTCATCTATAGCATGCATAGTACATACAAATTTCAAATACATGTCAGTGGTTTTATAAATCATGATTCATAATTCATAAATGAAAGACAACTTACAACTACAAGATAGTAATATAAAGACACTAACAACTGTAGTTTTCTCATTAAGTCATCAAATCAAAATGTGTTACATAGGTATTGTTGGTGCAATGCCAATGGAAAATAGAAATAGAAAATATAAAACAACTACAGGTATACAAGCCTCAAGGCAATAGGTAGTCATCAATCCTCGGAGTCATCATTAGAATCAGCATCAATTTCCTCATCATCATGGTCACCACTACTCTCTTCTGCGTCCTCCTCCTCCCCTATATCCATAGTCGCCTCTGCACCTGCTGGTGTGGAGGATGACCCCTCTAAGTCATCAAATCTAACAGGCTCTAGCACTGGATCATTGAGATCCATGTTGGCCAATGCCAACTCAACACTATTGTCCAGATCCATATCATCAGGAAAGACATCCCACATCTTTGTCTTTCCCCTAAACCACTCTTCCCTCTACCTGTAAATAAGACGAAGGTTGGTGTGTACATACACCATTGTCTCTACCCTGGACTGCTCAAGCCTGCTCTTCTTCACACTATACAAATTCCTATATGTGCTCCAATTCCTCTCACAACAAGAGGATGAAGTCACCTGAGAGAGGAGCCTCATGGCTAACTGCTGAAGAGGAGGGCTTGTTGCCCCATGATTTTCCCACCAAGAATAGGGCTTCTTAGCCCCGCTCTCTCTAATCACATCATATCTTGCAAATCGACCAGTGCCAGTGGAAAACTCTGCAAAGGCATCCTCCGCCTCATCAAGCAATGCACTATCCTAAAAAACCTGCCTGAATGCCTCTTTCCTCCCCTGTGAGATTTCACCATCCATGTGAGGAGGGAATCTGTGGGAAGGTCCACCATTCAGCCACTCATGGCTGTAGTATTTTGGGTTCAATGAGTGAGCCAAACAATGTAGAGGTGTACAATTCTTGTCCCATCTGCTAACGAGAATATCGTGTATAGTATCACAGAAAGCCTCTGGTGGTGTTTCATACTCAAGGCACTCACTCTATAGAATAATGCTCCTCACAGAATCAATCATGGAATCCCATCCCTCATAAACCTCTCCTAGGATGGGTTTGTCTATATCTGAAAATCAAAGAACGAAATGATAGGGTCCATGATCCGAATAATTAGATCTACCCTCTCCCACCAAGCATCATCTAGCACTGTGTCCTTCACTCTTTTAGAGGCTACCTGATCGGTCTTTCTCCAAAAAGACCAAAAATCAGAAAAAACCATGGACCCAAGAGCGGTCTTAACCTCCCTCAACCTCTTCAACATCTTGAATGAAGAGGCAAATCGTGTATCAGCAATCTTCAACAATGATAGATTGGTGTACTCCTTGTAGATAGTGAGGGCATTTGTATGATTTTGCACAAAGTTACGGATATGTTGTGCATCCTCAATAATGTTACCAATCCAAAGCACATCAGAAGCAATGGATTTCAGTGCTATGTTCAATGAATGGACAATGCAAGGTGTCCAAAACACTTGTGGATATTTAGCTCCCACAATCATGCCAGCAACCTTGCAAACAGGTGCATTATCTGTAATGATTTGCACATAAGAATCAACACCTGCATCTTCAATAACTTTAATAAATAACTCACCAATAAATTGTGCATCCTTGTATTCTCCAGGTGTATCCTCTGCTTTCAATAAAATTGGACCATTCAAGGAAGACACCATGAAGTTGATGATTGGGTTTCGTGCTAGATCTGTCCATCCATCAAAAACAATGCTAACCCTAGATGTTGGCCATGATGCTACAATAGGCTCAAGAATTTTTTGCACCTCTTTTTTTTCCTTCATCAACAATGTGGTTCTAAGCTTCTCTGAACCAAGAGGCACATACCATGATGGAGAACCATGAGTTAGATCTTGACACATCTCAATAAATAAATGTGAGCGTGCAACATTAAATGATATGAAGTTTTGATAAGAAAAATAAGGCAATAGTGAGATCAAGCTCTTCCCGTTTCTTTTTTTGAAAAATCTTGTCCATTGGACCAAGTGCAATTGCTCTTCTTTTTGCTGCTTGTCCCCCAATAGAACTCTCAAATGGAAATTTGGTGGTGCCTTTCCTCAAAAATGGAAGGGGGTCTTCATTCTTGGTTTTTCTGGATTTTGCAGCCACATTTTCCATACCAACAGTGGACTCCTTTTCCATTTCTTTCCTCTTGCGTAAAGGAACAGCTTTATAAGCTCTAATCCCATAACCCGGTAAAGCCAAAAAATGGCCTTTCACATGGAAATATGTGCTTTTGAAAGCAATGTGACAAAATTTGCATCTCCATTACACATTGCCTCCTCCCTTCCCCTTGGTTCTTGTCCCATCCTCTCTTATGACATATTTCCACAAGGGATATTTCTCAATGTTGTCTTTAGGTCCTCCTCTTCCCTCAACATTACTTGCAGCAGACTCTGATGATATTGGGGGAGGAGGGGAATCTCCAATGGAAAAATTCTTCCCCTTCCTTTTCCCCCTAACTCCTGCCTTTGATTGAGCCATGAATACTGTAAAAAAATGAACAAAACATGCACAAATTTGTAAACAAAAAATCATATACAAACTGCTGTAATAGAATAAGAAATGTAAAAAAATGGAGCTGAAATGCACTTACCTTGTTATAGACATTTTTGTGCCTTGCATCACTGAGCATGAAATGTCAATAATTAAGGGATCCAAAGTCCCTAAACATGTTGTTCCTACCCCTAGAGGAACAAGGCCAGCAAACCACAGCAATTTATAAAAGTTCTCCACCTGAAAACACTCAAAAACAAGCAATTTCTGGATCATGTCAACTGCTCCACTGAGCATCTGCGCTGAATTTCAAGTGCTCCACTGTGTACCTGCGCTGAATGTCAACTGCAAAGAAGGCCACCTGCGCTGAGCGTACTTGGACAAGTGGCAGACTCATTCCTCAAGGTGTCAATGCCCAGGAAGCTTCCAAAATGACACTTGGATCAGGGAATTCGACTGGTGATTAGTAAGAGGTTCCAAATCTCCAAGTGGAAGCAAGAACCTCCAAGTGGACTCAAGAACTGAAGTGAGAGAGGACACTAGTCAGCTTCATGCCAGCCTCAAGCTGACTCATCCTTTCTCCAAAACTCCTATATATAGAGCTCTCTCATGAGGTCTAAGGAGGCTGGATTGTATTGCAAAGAATTGTTGTTGGTTTGTGGTTGGATCATTGGGTGTTTATGCTTTGAAAGGGGTTGAAGAGGGAATTCCATTCTGCTGGGAAGGAGATGCTGGGTTGGAACCATATGGGTTGTATCTCTTCCTGAACCCTGTTTATCAATCAATAAAGCTTCTTGGTTCTTTCCTATATGCTGGTGTTTATTGTATGATTTGCATTAGTGTATTTGATTTACTTCTAATCCTGAATCATTTATGAATATGTATATTTTCCTTTGTATTGTGTCCTTCTCTTGTTGCATGTAGCTGTTCTCTTGTCACATGTAGCTGTTCTCTTGTGATCTCGTGGGAGCAAAAGCGAGGAGGCAAGTAGCTGTGGACACACAAAGCGGAGAGGATCTAGATCGAGGGACAACTGAAAGATAATGGTAAGTCTACCAATCTCCCTCTTTCATATTTCATAAAGGAAGAAACCGAAGTAGCTGCATTCGTTTGTTGCTAAGGCACTATCACGCCTTAGGTGGATAGGATCGTCCTGCATAGGCATTTTTCCCCACAACAAATTGGCGACTCCGCTGGGGAAGAACTTTGTTTTAGTCATTTTGTTTGAGCTTGCATCATTGTTTACTTCATAGACTCAACAGCAACAGTCGAACTGCTTTGCAAAGTAAAATGTTGCTGCTTTGATCCTTTACTGGGTTTTTGTCTATGATCTTAACAATGGACTCATAAATGACTTGATGATCCTTTGTGATAGTCTTTAGTACCCTTTCAAAGTATCCCTCTGTTTATACCTTGCTTGTGTTTCTGATTTCGCCTGAAACAGTTGATTTTTGAGCATTTTATGACTCGGAAACCAAGAGAAACGAGAGTTTCTCCTTTCAGCGCAGGCACTGTGAAGGCAGTCTGCATTTCAACGCAGGTCCCGTGAAGGCTACCTGCGCTGAATGTCAAACTGACAGTGTTGTACCTGCGCTGAACCAGTGTGGCCTTGTGCAGCTGGGGTTCCTTGCTGTCTTTTGCCTGTTTTGATCTCTGTTTTTGCTGCCCTTAACCAGCATAGGTACCACATCTGAAACCCCTTTTCTTTGCTTGTATTCCGCCTCATTTTTGTACAAAAGACTGTAAGTGTTTTTATGTGTTTGTGGCGTCATTTACAGTTTTCCTTTGCATGAGCGAAATATTCATCCTGTAGCCTTGATTCAGATCCGATTGAGTGATTGATTGTGATCTTAGAAGAGAGTTCATTGGCTGTTTGCAGTTTGATTTATCATTTGCTTTTGCTTATTGGTTTGAATTTGTCATTTTTAAGTGTCGAAACAAGTATTTCTTTCAAAAAATTGCAAAGTGATTGTAATCTCTTCTACCCTTGTTGATTTGGGAAAAAGTAAACTTGTTTATTTTCAGTCATTTAAAAGCAAATTCGAAGTTGTGCAAAAAGCTTTCTTTGTAGGCATTTATACTAAGAAAGTGAAAACAAACACCTGCATTGTGCATTTTGCATTTTGATAAGTTTGCATGTTGGATTTAGGAAGAGTGCATTAGAGTGTGCCGATTGCTCTTTGAGAAAAGATAGTCGCTCTCTTTTCCCTTAGTAGCTAGGATTTTCAAAGTTGAAAGATTATAAAGCTTGCTTATCATCTTAGACTGCATTTAGGAATTTGTACCAATACATCTCGTGGTGATCCTGAAAGACAAACTTTAAAAAGATTAACTCAAAATATATTGAATGAACCTAACAACGCTTTGCAACATAACGCTCACAGTAGAGGTCTAGGTAGAGACGTGTTCCGGCGTCGTTAAACGTAGTGACTGTCGATCTCTACGAAGGTGGGTGATTCCTCCTGAGAGACGATAGCACTAATACGGACTTGTGCTCCCACGTACCGTCGCGTATATATTGGGAGACCCCTATAGGCATATATCCTTTATCCTTAGGAAGTTGTGTCAGCCGCCCTACTGATCGCAATGCAGTGAACACAGCATTCACAAAGATCGACCACCCGTACCGTAAAACGTATTCTGTGGTTTTGCGAAAGGTTTGGCACACCCTCTGCCTAGATCTCCAAAGCAGTTTCTTTTGGCCTTTTTCAGACTCTATAACAGAAAAATTCCAACCGAGCATTTGTCACTTCGGGCTCATTAAAACATCGAAGGAGACTAGAGTCATCTTTAGCTTTTTCTCGACTCTTTAAAACTGAAAAAGCAAGTTGTGTCTAAAGCGTCGTTAACAATTTATTTTAAACAGAACAATCACCCTTATTCCCGCGTTGATCTTTGGGTTGAAAAGATGGAGCACACCAACCAAGGAGTTCCCCTTGGTGGAAATCCTAGTCCCTTCTCCTCTTGGGAAGATGTTGGTGCGCCCCACATGGCCACATTGTCGCTTCCAGGACTGACAATTGGCCTACCTGTATGGCTCTTTTCAACCATTGTCGTTCAGAATGCCACCATTCCTGAGCAATCGAGTCAACAGTTAGATCAGACAAGAGTTGCCCACCAGCCTTCCACTTCATCTTCATCTCCTCCTTCTTCTTCGCTTGAAGGAACTGGTCGGTCAAAGAACCGGGTTCCTAAGGAGAAAAAGGAGAAGAAGAAGAAAGAAAAGAAGCAGAAGGAGCCTAGGGCGACTGGGGGCAAACAATCGTCATCTAACAAAAATCCACACACAACACTCGTAAGGCCTAAATCGCCATGCGTCATATGCAGGGGAGATTGTCCATGTATCCCTCGGATACTAAGAGACTGGTCCCCCCGTTTGCACAATTCGGTAGCATCGACCTCTGATAGCCATGTCGATTGTTCACCGTCAACTAGTGGGAGTGAAACTCCAGGACAGAGCGGGAAAGCTAAATTTCCCTGCAGACTGTGTGAAGGCGATCACGCCATCCACCGTTGTCCCTTCTTAGACGAGGCGAAAAGAGTTCTGGAAGATCGCCCGATATTACGAGCAAATCTTCCTCCTAGATATCAAAAACTCTTGCCAAGTCCCTCGCTAGTTGAGAATCCGGTTGACCCGCCCAGGTGGTCAGCCGAAGCACCTGTCATTGAAGATGAACCGTCTGGATCCATGCCTGACGAAAGTCAAAAGGTTGATACGGCAGTTGACCCGGTTTTGCCTTCAGAGGCTCCATCTTCGAATGACACCATCACAGAGGAGAATCAAGATGACACCGTCCAGATTCTCTTCATCAGCACTGACTCTGATGATCAAGGGGGCAATGCCACCATTCCTTTATCGCAGGAAGGAAGTTCATCAGAGCGCTATCCGGCCGTTTACTCGGTCCCACCACCAAGCAACCTGGTTGTGTCCTTTGATTGGAACCAACTAGGCAGACCCCGGTTGCCAGCCAGTGTATCGTTCAGAATTATTTGTCAAATATACAGAATGGTAATGGCTGGCACTGTCATTGATGAGGGGGCATCTGAGTATCCTTTCCTCTATTGCTTGGAAAGTGCTTGGTTCGCCTGCGCTTTTGCCTGAGATGAGAAATCTATCGGGCTTTGATAAAGGAACCAGTCGCCCTTTAGGAATCCTCCCCAATGTGCCAATAACACTGAAGGGGAAGACTGTTCAAATGAACGTGATGGTCATTCAAGGACCCTTGGATTATAACCTACTCCTTGGACGAGACTATATATATTGCATGGGAGCAATAGTCTCCTCACTCTTTAGAGTAATGTGTTTTCCACATGGAGGAAGAATGGTCAAGCTCGTGGACCAACTTTCGTTTCCCGGATCACACATCGCAAATAGTCGCATACCATCCCTAAATGGTCTATTCACGAAAGAAGTGTCTCAACCCACGGTCCGTCCTCCTGATGAGCGCGAGTAATCCGGGAGGACATGACTGGAACCCAGGGGGCATGCATCCTGGTCTGCTTCGGCGGAGAACTCTGGGTATAAGGTAGAATTTCCGCGAAAGAACCTGACTAGTCCGTACCCCGTCCATGGAGGAAAGAGGGTTGTTCTAGAATAGGATTCTTTTGTCAAGGTACATTGGGAGAGACGGGACCCGTCTCCCATCTTTGTCTATTTCGGTAGACATTGCCGAGGAAGTGTTTTGTTTAACGAGACAATCTTTAGGTAACTTGAAAAAGGTAGGCCAAGGAAGTGTTTTATCTAACGAGACAATCTTTGGGTAACCAGAAAGAGGTAAGCCTCCCTCAATAACACCAACGTTTTGTCTTTGAGTAGTGTTCTTCTCTTGCGATCTTGCGAAAAATCTATTAAAAATCGGGCTAACGAGAAGACAAGTATCGTATAGACCCATTAAAATTAACGAGAAGACAAGTATCGTTAAACTAAACTAGAAAGACGACAAGTAGCTGTGAACACCCAAAGAAAAGCAGAAGTGAGAAGGAGGAGGGGCAACCTTGAAATTGTATTTTATACCTGGGGGCATGCAAACCTTTTTGGAGTGCAAGAAAAGAGCGGTTATTTACCTGTTTTTTGGGTTAGCCGTTTCGGAACCGGTTATTTATCTGTTTTTTTGGGTTAGCCGTTTCCGAACTTGCATAAAGGAAAGGAGAGTGAGCATAGCTTTGGTAAGGCGCAAGCTCTATAAAAAATGGGATCTTTCATGAGACACTCTTATCTTATGACTGGTAATACGAGCAGTTTTAGCATAAAGTTCATGCTCGTTAAAAAATAAATGCAAGATCGAGCAGTTTTAGTAGCATAGTTCATGCTCGTTAAAAAATAAACATAAGCTTTGAGCAGTTTTAGCAGCATAGTTCATGCTCGTTAAAAAATAAACATAAGCTTTGAGCAGTGTTTTGGGCATTCAAGCTCGTTAAAAAATGAACCTATCCCGGTAAATAACTATTGAGTATGTAACCTGATCAACCATAAAAGCCTTGGTCGTGTTTCTGCAGCGTCACCTCCACCGTTCATTTGGCCGATCGTTTACCTCCATATGATTGTTTACCCATTTTGAGGAACAGCTGCGAAGAGTGATTTCACCTAGCCATCCTTGTGACACTGCCGTGATTGGAAAATTCCAACCTGTACCTGGAATCAGCTGCTATCCCTGTTCATCACTCGTTCCTCAAAAGACAAGTCTTCTTTAAGCTCTTTTCAACTGACTCGTAAAATACGAAAATATTGCCGAGTTTTGGCCTCCCAGCTTGTTAAACGACCGGAAGAGCTATCCCTCTTCTAGATTTTAATCTTTTTGGACCTGAGGGATTATTGCACAAAAAGATCGAGCGCTTGTTTTGTTCGGCTCGTTAAAAGTACCGAAAACTCATCCCTTCTGTATTGTTTTATACTTTTTCGGACTTAAGGGATTAGATGACGAAAAAGGAATTTTGGAGTTAACTTTATGTACCTTTTCAGACTCTCTAAAAATGAAAAGGGCCGAGTTTCCTTGTCGTTAGACTCGTTAAAATCACTAAATAGCGACAAACTTGTCTTTAGACGAGAACGAGTTTCCCTATCGCTAGGCTCGTTAAAACATAGCGATGGGCTTGCCCGAAGGGTAGGTTATAGAACAAGCATATGTTATCCTCCTCAAGCTTGACAAAAATAAAGAGGTACTGGTCAGCAATGACTGGGGAAAAATTGGGAAAAAATCGAGAAGTCTTTGATGGTAGCAGGTCGCTCTTGAACATGACACTTTTCTTCTGTACCACATCGGGTTGGGTTGTTTCATTCACCGGTCACATCACCATGGTCTTTGCCACACCATCCATAATTGGGGTAATGCTACCGATCCATCGCATCAGTGTCGCCATATGTTCAAGAGAAGTCGTTCAGAAAGAGTCAACCAGGTCCCATCCACTGCCATACATTATCCTTCATCCATTCATGACCGCCACCCTAAATCATATGTCACAGATTGTTTTCACCTCCACTAAAATCATTAGCTCCGTTCCGTGTCACTGATGTGGGATTCATTAAGGCCCTCCTTTGACTGATCGCTTCTTGTCGACACCAGCTCATTATCCAAGAAGTTGATCTAGGAACAGCCCCTTCAGTACTTTGAAGCTTGCATGCCTCAATGGTAAGTTTCTCACTTCCGGCGACAGGTATACATCAATGACCTTCGACCAGAAGATTTTGCGTGGTGTTCGACGCCAAGTCCTTTATTCACACCACGTGAATTGTACTGCAGTACCTTGAGGGTCATTATCATTATCGGTGATTCCTCTCGCGCTTGTTAACGGTTTACATCATTGGCCGGTAATCAAGCGATGTCTTTCCATGTTCGACTTCAGCGCAATTCTCACATGGATCGACTTGTACTTAGAGTGAAGATCGAACGAGTATTGAAGACCCCGGATCTAGTTTCATCCATCCGGGCTACGATAATATATTCAGGAAAATAAAGACATTTGACATGTACATCATTGCAGCAGATGATCATCCTTCTCAAAGGATGATAGTTTCGCCAGAACTATCAGTCTAACATCAGACAATCGTCTGTTCTATGTACCAAAATGTATTTATAAAGCTAAGCATGGGAATGCCTGCCTCAGCTAGATCATGAAAGCAGAATGAATCATAATGTATTGTATTGTATCTTATTACAGGTCTCCTCCCAGCAAATGGATGAACTTCGGACTCCCCTGGATAAAGCATTTCACCCGATAAACGGCCTCATACTTTAGGGGGCAACCATTATAGACATTTTTGTGCCTTGCATCACTGAGCATGAAATGTCAATAATTAAGGGATCCAAAGTCCCTAAACATGTTGTTCCTACCCCTAGAGGAACAAGGCCAGCAAACCACAGCAGTTTATAAAAGTTCTCCACCTGAAAACAATCAAAAACAAGCAATTTCTGGATCATGTCAACTGCTCCACTGAGCATCTGCGCTGAATGTCAAGTGATCCATTGTGTACCTGCGTTGAATGTCAACTGCAAAGAAGGCCACCTGCGCTGAGCGTACTTGGACAAGTGGCAGACTCATTCCTCAAGGTGTCAATGCCCAGGAAGCTTCCAAAATGACACTTGGATCAGGGAATTCGACTGGTGATGAGTAAGAGGTTCCAAATCTCCAAGTGGAAGCAAGAACCTCCAAGTGGACTCAAGAACTGAAGTGAGAGAGGACACTAGTCAGCTTCATGCCAGCCTCAAGTTGACTCATCCTTTCTCCAAAACTCATATATATAGAGCTCTCTCATGAGGTCTAAGGAGGCTGGATTGTATTGCAAAGAATTGTTGTTGGTTTGTGGTTGGATCATTGGGTGTTTATGCTTTGAAAGGGGCTGAAGAGGGAATTCCATTCTGCTGGGAAGGAGATGCTGGGTTGGAACCATATGGGTTGTATCTCTTCCTGAACCCTGTTTATCAATCAATAAAGCTTCTTGGTTCTTTCCTATATGCTGGTGTTTATTGTATGATTTGCATTAGTGTATTTGATTTACTTCTAATCCTGAATCATTTATGAATATGTATATTTGCCTTTGTATTGTGTCCTTCTCTTGTTGCATGTAGCTGTTCTCTTGTCACAAGTAGCTGTTCTCTTGTGATCTCGTGGGAGCAAAGGCGAGGAGGCAAGTAGCTGTGGACACACAAAGCGGAGAGGATCTAGATCGAGGGACAACCGAAAGATAACGGTAAGTCTACCAATCTCCTCTCTTTCATATTTCATAAAGGAAGAAACCGAAGTAGCTGCATTCGTTTGTTGCTAAGGCACTATCACGCCTTAGGTGGATAGGATCGTCCTGCATAGGCATTTTTCCCCACAACATACCTAGTGCTTGAATCTCCTTGTCGAACACTCTACTCCCTTAGCTCCTTGCTCCAAACCCTTAGCTCCTTGCCCACAACTCAAACTATGCAAAATGAAATGATAAATAAGGTGAATGATAAAAATAACAGTGTGTTTTTTAACCGCGGAAGTCATTTTTTGGGATACGAATCCCATGTTGGATCAGGTGCACAGCAAATTAATTAAACACACAGCAGAATAAATCAACAAACACATAAGACACAGCTTTTAACGTGGTTCACCCAACCAATCTGGGCTACGTCCACCAAACATAGGCATCAGGAGTTTATTAATCAAATTAGGAGATTACATCATGAAATCCTCACACTCTCTTGGCAAATCATCTGAATGATTGCCTGTTATATAGCATAGAGAATCTAACAGCTCATAACTCCCTCACATCAAATATAGGAGGCATTAACTCCCTCCCAACAACCTGGAGCTAATCTAGGAACTGAATCCCTATTGTTGTCATCCTTCAGAGATTTTTGCCTATTTGACTAAAACAGAAAATCTCAACAATCTCCACCTTGACAACAATTCGCCTGATGCCCTGTTATTATTATTTTATCTTTTCTGCAAGCCAAGAGAATCCAAACACCAGCGTAGCTTCTCCAACAAAACTGGTTTCGTGAACATGTCTGCACAGTTCTCCTTTGTATGCACCTTTTCAAGAGAAACTCCCCTTTCAGTGATAACCTGTCTTACAAAATGATATTTGATTGGAATATGCTTTGATTTACTATGATAGGTCGGATTTTTAGCCAAATGTATTGCACTTTGACTGTCACAAAGTAACCTGATGTTATCCTGTAACCTACCAAACTCACCAAGCAAACCTTTCAACCAAACCGCCTCTTTGCAAGCATGAGAAGCAGCAATGTATTCTGCTTCAGTAGTGGACAAAGCAACAATGTTCTGTAGCTTTGACATCCAGCTTATAGCTCCACCTGCAAGAGTAAAGACGTACCCTGAAGTTGATCTTCTCTTATCCAAATCACCTGCAAAATCGGAATCAACATATCCGCAAACATATTCACTACTCTTATTGTAAGAAATACAATAACTACTTGTGCCTCTCAAATACCGAAGCACCCATTTCACTGCTGACCAGTGTTCTTTACCCAGATTTTCCATGTACCTGCTGACAACCCCAACTGCATGAGAAATATTTGGTCGCGTACACACCATCGCATACATCAAACATCCTACTACATTGGCATAAGGAATTCGAGACATATAATCCTTTTCTTCATCTGTATTAGGACATAAACTCGAAGAAAGCTTAAAATGGGAAGCTAAAGGGATCGACACAGGCTTCACATTGTTCATACCAAACCTCAAAAGTATTTTCTCAACATACTTCTGTTGTGATAGCCACAGCTTACCATTGCCCCTGTCTCTGAAAATCTCCATGCCCAAAATCTGTCTTGCCGCTCCTAGATCTTTCATATCAAACGTCCTTGCCATCTGAGTCTTCAACCTGTTGATTTCTTCAATGCTTTTGCTTGCTAAAAGCATATCGTCAACATACAATACCAAGATAATGAATATGCCATTATTCAACTGTTTAAAATAAACACAATGATCATATTCACTTCTTACATATTTCTGACTCAACATGAAAGAATCAAACTTCTTATACCACTGCCGAGGCGACTGCTTCAGGCCATATAATGACTTCTTGAGCCTGCAGACAAATTTCGCATTGCGATGCTGAACAAACTCTTCCAGTTGTTCCATATATATTTCCTCATCTAAATCACCATGTAGAAATGCAGTCTTAACATCTAACTGCTGCAACTCCAAATCAAACAAAGCCACTAATGCTAACACAATTCTAATTGAAACAATTTTAACCACTGGTGAAAAAATCTCATGAAAGTCTATGCCAGCTTTCTGAGAAAACCCTTTTGCAACCAGTCTCGCTTTGTACCTGTCTTTCGTATCATTCACACCCCGTTTCAGCTTGAAGACCCACTTGCATCCCACAGTTTTCCTGCCTTTCGGAAGTTCAACCAGATCCCACGTGCCATTCTTACCTAAGGCCATCATTTCTTCCTTCATGGCTGCTTTCCATTTGTCACTATTTGAACCTTCTACAGCTTCCTGATAACACAAAGGTTCATCATCATTAGCGATCAAAGCAACTGAAGTAACATGATCATCATACCTTCTCGGCCGGCGTTTGATCCTTGTAGACCTCCTTAAGAATGTTTCTGGTGCTTCCACAATTGGCTGTATATCAACTGTAGGAATTTCTTCATGATCGCCATCTGAGACCTGTTCATGTTCTCCATCTGAACCCTGTTCATAATCTGATTCTGAAACCTGTTCATGACTAGAATCTGAACTATGGTCATTATGACTATCATTAGAAATGTTGTCAAACTGAATATGCTGGAAATCAGATACATCATCCTGTTTCAATCTTCTATCTACATCTAACTGTACAAGAGAGGATTCATTAAACTTTACATCTCTGTTGATGATGATTTTGCGGGTAGTAGGATCCCACAATCTAAATCCCTTTATTCCATCACCATACCCAACAAAGATATACCTTTTAGACTTTGGATCTAATTTAGTTCGCTGATGTTTAGGCACTAGAGCATATGCATCACAACCAAACACTTTGAGTTTAGAATAGTCACAAGGGTGTCCTGTCCATACCTCTTGCGGAACCTTGCAGCCTATTGCCGTTGATGGAGATCGGTTTATCACATAACAAGTAGTTGCCACTGCTTCCGTCCACAACTCCTTTTGCAACCCAGTGTTACTCAGCATACACCTTGCTCTCTCTAGAAGAGTCCTGTTCATGCGTTCAGCAACTCCATTCTGCTGAGGAGTATAAACCGTGGTCTTATGGCTCTCGATCCCTGCATCCTTGCAATAGCTGTCAAACTCCTTGGAGGAAAACTCACCACCATTGTCAGTTCTTAAACATTTTATAGTTCTACCAGTGCTGTTTTCTACCAATGCTCTAAACTGCTTGAAAACTGTAAAAACATCAGACTTCTTTTTCAACATGTAGACCCAAAATTTCCGAGAAAAGTCATCAATGAATGATACAAAATAAGATGAGCCACCATATGACGCTGTAGGGGCTGGACCCCAAACATCTGAATGGATATAATCAAGTATCCCTTTACTAGTATGTTTGCCTGTTTTAAACTTTTGTTTACTTTGTTTACCAAACAGACAATGTTTACAGAAATTCAATTTTCCAGATCTTAGATTAGGAAGTAACTTTCGGTCAGCCAAAATTTTCAATCCTCTTTCACTCATATGCCCCAATCTTTGATGCCATAAGTGAATGGAACTACTGTCATGTTCAGACACAGACACATGATCTGACCCAGTTCTACCTTCTAACTGAAATAGATTTCCTACTTTCTTAGCTTTCATAACTAGTAAGATGCCTTTGTAAATTTTCATAACTCCACCTTGAATTACAGTTTTATATCCATTTGAATCAAGTGCTCCTAATGAAATCAAATTTTTTCTTAAATCTGGTACATGCCTTACATCAGTTAATATTTTGGTTGTGCCATCAAACATTTGTAGTTGTATGCTTCCAATCCCAACAATATTACATGTTACATCATTACCCATGTACACAACACCATCATCAATTGATTTATATGTTGTAAACCAATCTTTATGTATACACATGTGGTTAGATGCCCTGGAACCTAACAACCAATGTTGATCATGTTTTGAAACATTAAGTGACAATACCTCATCACTCATACCTGAACCTGATACTGAATCTGTATCCGTGGTGTTGGCTTCCTTCTTTTCTGTCGAAGAGCCTTCTTTAGCAGCCTGCTTTCGCTTCCAGCAATCCTTTTTTAGATGTCCAGCCTTGCCACAATGCCATCACTTCACCTTTGGCTTCTTTCCTTTGGACTTTGAGCGAGAGTCGCTATGCTTTCTCCCGGATTGTCTCTCTCATGAGCGACCTCTGGCCATCATTACCTATGATGTAGAGGTGTCTGCATTCGACCTCTTCCTCGTCTCCTCAGCCAACAAGGCTCCAACAACATCGTCAAATTCAAGGATATCTGATGTACTAAAGCTTATGGAAGTAACAAAGTGATCCCAGGATTCAGGAAATGAACACAATAGAGTTATTGCCTTATCCTCTGAATCAAATTTCACATCTAGACTGTTTAATTGCACCAATAAGGTATTAAAAACATTCAAGTGATCAGCAATTGAGGTACCTTCTTTCATCCGCAAACCATAAAGCTGTCGTTTCAGGAGAATTCGATTTGTCAAAGATTTCGTCATGTAGAGCTTCTCAAGCTTCGACCACAGGCCTACAGCAGTTTTCTCTGACACAATGTTGAACAGAACATCGTCCGCCAGACATAACTGAATTGCGCTCAGAGCTCTATCGTCCATCTCATCCCATTCATCCTCCGTCATGGAAGAAGGTCTTTTGTTTTTCCCCAACAGTGCTTTCGCCACACCTTGTTGAACCAGCAGATCGTGCATTTTCACCTTCCAGATCTCAAAATTATTCTTGCCATTAAATTTCTCAATTTCAAACCGGGCACTTTGAGTTTTCGCCATTTGATATTAGCAAAAAACACAGTAATCTCCAAATATCCAACCAGCAAATTAAAAAATTGCCTATGCCTTTGTTTTTACATAACAAAAAACTGCCCTTCACAAAAAATTTCTGCCTTTGCATTTGTTTTTACACAACCAAAAAACCCTGCCTATGTCTTTGTACCTTTGCCTTTAAAAATTTTCATTTGCTGGGCAAGTTACAGTTATTTCAGATCACCGCCAAAATATTGAGAAAATACTTTTGAGAAAATACTTCACCTCTCACAAATCTCATACGATATACGAGCTTCACGTCTGCTGTTTTTTAGAGATCACCTCTCACAAATCTCATACGAATGTCATAAAATAAGGTTAATGCAATGAATATTACATGCCCCTTTTTAAATAACTTAATTCATTTTTTCAAACTAATAAAATGCACTTCTCATTAAAACATCGCATTTTATATAAGACAACTCCCAATCTCTAAACATTAATACATCAGACAAATTCTAGTTCTCTTTCCACACTCATTCATACAAAATCGCTCTAAAAAATTGGTATGTGCCAACGAGAAGCTGGAAAATGTCACGCGGGCGTTTTTTTTTTTTTTTTTTAAATTCTGCACAATATTACAGTTTACCCATGCATTCACGCACAGCTACAAACATTTTAAATGAAGTGGGAATTGGACTCGCAATTTGCCGAGGTTTACCAACACGCATTTGAATGTTTACCAACACGCATTAAAAAAACAGCGTACCAGCAAGCACATATTTAACACTGAAATATGCACCAGCAAAACGCACCTTCTGGTCTCCATAACGGAAAACGCAACCAGGAGTATTTAATACGCACCAGGAGTATTCAATGTAATACGCACCAGGAGTATTCAACCAGCAATCCACGCGCACCAGGTATCAGTGCTCCACGGAGTTAATCAACCAGCAATCCACTCATGCACACACAGGCTCAGCGCTCCAGCAACACCATGCTCCACCTCCAAACTGTGCAGCTCCTCCGGGCAGCACCTCCAACATGCTCTAATACCAATTGTTGGATCAGGTGCACAGCAAATTAATTAAACACACAGCAGAATAAATCAACAAACACATAAGACACAGCTTTTAACGTGGTTCACCCAACCAATCTGGGCTACGTCCACCAAACATAGGCATCAAGAGTTTATTAATCAAATTAGGAGATTACATCATGAAATCCTCACACTCTCTTGGCAAATCATCCGAATGATTGCCTGTTATATAGCATAGAGAATCTAACAGCCTCATAACTCCCTCACATCAAATATAGGAGGCATTAACTCCCTCCCAACAACTTGGAGCTAATCTAGGAACTGAATCCCTATTGTTGTCATCCTTCAGAGATTTTTGCCTATTTGACTAAAACAGAAAATCTCAACATCCCAGAATTGGGATTCAATTTGCACGTACGGGATTTGTATGGGATTCGTACGAATCTTGTATGGATATGTCGAATCCTATTCTGGGATTCGAATTCCTGGCGAATCGTATCTGATTCACAGGATTCGGATTCGATAGGGGGTTTGGACGAATCTGGTTACTTATCTTCCAGCTGGTTACCAAAACCTTTCTCCCAATCCTCCACTAGTTTATGAAGTGATTGATCATAATCTAAATCCAATCAATCCCACTCTCTCTGAATTTGAATCTCATGAGACTTCTCCTGACCAACCATTGGTTGATAAAATGGTTAACTTGATTCCACCTTCAGTCTATCGTAGCTTTCCCGTAGAGAGTGAACTTCATACTACTCAGGTTCTTCCCATTTCTTCCAATTCCAATGAACTGGGGGGGATTTCTCCTATTCCAATGGTATAGGGAGCAAATCCTCCCATTCTTAGAGGATAAGGGGGGAGTTCTCCCATTCCCATGACACCCACTTCAAGTAGTATGGTCACTTCCTTTGATTCAAGTCAACTGACAGGATATCGTCTTCCTCCATACGTTCCCTTACAGATCATAGTACATGCTTATAATGTGGTTGTACCTAGCACAATCAGAGAAGAAGGTGCATCTATTAGTATTTTTTCCTCAACTACTTAGAAAGATGTAGGTTCTCCACAACTTGTGCTCGTTACCCAGAATCTGTTGGTTTTTAACAAAGGAACCAGTCAATCGTTATGGATCCTTCATAAGTTACCTATCACTTTGGGAGGAAAGACTATCTATATCAATGTGATGGTAGTCCAAGGCCCTTTGGATTTCAATTTAATCCTTGGGCATGACTATGTTTATGTCATGGGATCTCTTGTCTCTTCACTCTTTCATGTGATGTGTTTCCCGCATGAAGGAATAATTGTGACTATTGACCAGATTTAATTCATTGGTCCTAATTTGGCTCTCAATAAACCAACATCCCTAATTGTATTTTATATGCAAGTGGTATCTCCCCCGACACAGATTAATTATGTGGCAACTTGTTCCATGCCCGCGTCTACTGATGATATACTAGGTCATGTAGTGCAAAATTTACTAGGGGAATTAGAGTCTGATATTTTGATTGGATCCTTTAACCCCTTCTAGATTATTGTTCTCCCATATGATGAAAACCTCTTGGAATCCATGGTATCTTGGAGGCCATGATCTAAGGTTGGAGCATAGTTCCTTTTCTTGTGTCAAGCTCCTTAAAAAATGAAATAAGGTCCTCGGAGCAGAGTTCCTTTTCTTGTGTCAATATCCTTATAAAATGAAATAATGTCCCCAGAGAAGAGTTCCTTTTCTTGTGTCAATCTCCTTAAAAAATGAAACAAGATCCCGTAGCAAAGTTCTTTTTCTTGTGTCAAGCTCCTTAAAAAATGAAACAAGGTCTTTGGAGTAGATTTCGTTTTATTGTGTCAAGCTCCTTAAAAAATGAAACAAGGTCCCAAGAGCAAAGTTCCTTTTCTTGTGTCAATCTCGTTTAAAAATGAAACAAGCTCATATGAGGATCGTTCTTTACTATTTCAACCTCGTTAAAAAATGAAATAGGTTCCTATGAGAATAGTTCTTTTCCTGTGTTAAGATTGTTAAAAAATGAAACAAATCCCCTTTCTAATTAGAGTCTTTGATTAGACCTTGTAAATTCCCAGCCGAGTCGTTCATTTGATCTCATAAATAAACCTTCATTCCATCCACCTATTAGTACCTAGTACTCTATTTAGGTGAATGAAACGAATCTCGGGGGGCATGTAACTCAAATTCAGTCATTATTAGGGGGGCATGCAAACTTATTCAAGCATATCTTTTCTCTGTTTCAAGCTCATTTAAAATGAAACCAATTTCAAGCATAGTTTCCCATGTTTCAAGATTTTGTAAAAATGAAAACATTTTAAAGCATAGTTTCCCATGTTTCAAGCTTCTGTAAAAATGAAACCATTCCCATTTTATCCCTCATGATTTCCATTTTTTATAATCTTATTTTGTCAAGATGAGCGTTGGTTTTTTCATTCCATCGTCACCATCTTCTTAGCCGATCATACTCTTTCACTTGGTTGTTTTACCCTTGCCAGAGGAACCGTTGCAATGAGTGGTCTTATTAGCCAACCTCTTGACCTTTGCATGTTTTGAGCAGTTCCATCATGACCGAAACTAGTTGCTACCCTTTATATTAGTCATTCTTCTAGGTGGAGTCCTATTTCAGCTCTTTTTAGACTCCCATAATCTAAAAAGATTGTCGAGCACTTGTCTTTTAGAACTCGTAAAAGTAAATGAAAAGATGTATACTTAGTATAATTTTAACCCTTTTCCAGACTAAGATAGACTATTTGAATTTTTGACCGGAGAATCCACAGTGATAGAATTTTTACACCAACGTTTCGAATCCCAAATGGGATCCATCATTAGGGCGAGAGAAAGATGATCGAATATGATAAAAAGAAGAGTCAGATGGAAGAGATAAATACTAATGAGGGAAATATATAAAGGATCAGCACAGGTCAGCAAGAGAGATAATAAAAAGAAACCTAAAATTGATTTTAATAAATATGAATTAATCTTCATTTTTTATTTATTTTTTTTTTTTTTATTTTTTTTTTTTATGAGTTAATATGCATTATTTTTAATTATATAAATTAATATTAATGAATTAATCTTTATAAATTACTATCAATTAATCTGCTTAGAAGACGCATCAATTATCGCAAGAGAAGAGCAGCATCAGAGACGGAAAATCAGAGAAGCCCTCGAAATCCTGAAGCATCCTTGTAATCTGAACAGAGACAGCGGTCTGGAAATTAGCGAAAGTTGGCTTCCACTAATCAGTGAAATCAGGAAGCGTATGCCAGGCCCCAGGTAAGTTGTCAAATAGGTAAGATGATTTATATATCTAAATAAAAATAAAAGTCTACATATGAAAATTATAGAATAGGCCTTATTGAAACAAATTAATTATAGAATAGGCACTTTTGATATAAAATTCTTTTTACATTCTAGGTTAGATAGATTTTAGGTTAGATTATTATTAAGGTTCTAGTGATCTTGCTTTATAAATCATTTAGTTTCATAATCATTAGATTATTAAAAATTTTAATAGGATTTAAGTATTAGGTTTCATGTTATTATTATTGTAATTTATATTAGTGTTAAGTAAGTAATATTATAGTTCAATATAGTAAAATTTAATATAGTTTATATTAATAAATTGTAATATATATAATGCAATATATATATTGTAATATATATAGTTTAATATTAATATAAGTAATTTATATAGTTTAATATTAATTTAGTGTAAAATATATATAGCTTAACATTAATATTAGTGTTGAGTAGGAAATATTAATATAGTTTAATATAGTAAAGATTGATATAGTTTAATATTAATATATTGTAATATATATTGTGTTATATATATATTGTAATAGTTATAGTTTAATACTAATATAGTGTAATATATATAGTTTAACATTAATATAGTGTAATATATATATAGCTTATAATTAATATTAGTATTGAGTAAGTATTATTATTATAGTTTCCAGTTATATAAAAATCAATTCATAAAGATTATTTAATTGATATTAATTTATTAACTTTAATTAATTGATAGTAATTTATAAAGATTAATTCATTAATATTAATTTATATAATTAAAAATAATGAATATTAACTCATAAAAAAAAAAAAAAAAATGAAGATTAATTCATATTTATTAAAATCAATTTTAGGTTTCTTTTTATTATCTCTCTTGCCGACCTGTGCTGATCCTTTATATATTTCCCTCATTAGTATTTATCTCTTCCATCTGACTCTTCTTTTTATCATATTCGATCATCTTTCTCTCGCCCTGATGATGGATCCCATTTGGGATTCGAAACGTTGGTGTAAAAATTCTATCACTGTGGATTCTCCGGTCAAAAATTCAAAAAGCACAAACCACAGATCTCTGAAATCTAAGATAGACTAACTATGAAAAATGAATACCTTAGTCAAACATGGCTAAGAAGTTCTCTTGGGTATTATTTTCTACCTTTTCAGGCCTTAGGTACTACCTATGAAAGGGACATCTGGAGTTTTATTTTTCGCCTATTTTTGAAACTCTCTAAACATGAAAAATATGTCGAGTTTTACCCTTGTTGGACTCATAAAAACATCAAATAGTGACGAACTCATTGATCATGACGGGGCCAAACCACTCCTTCTCAGGGTTCATTAAAAATACTTGGAGAGATTCATTCAAAGGATGAACTTACAAATCAAGCATATGTTATCCTCCTCGGGCTTGTTTAAAAATAAAGAGGTAATGACCAGTGTGGTTGGGGAAATTGGGAAAACAAGGGATTCCAATTTGCTAATGGCAGTGAGTCACTCTTGAACAAAACACTCTTCCACTTCATCTTTGTGGTTGTTGGGTTCGGTAATCTTCTTTTCTTTTGGTTATAATAATATTTTCAAAGCCTCCATTTCAATTTTCAATCAATGTTGCTAACTCAATTCAGTGTCGTTGGTGTGTTCAAGAGAAGTCCTTCAGTTGATCTCTACTACAATACTCTTAAGCCTTCATTTCATGTCTACCTTTCCTGATCTATTTCCATTTCAAAATCATTATGATCATTATGTATCAATCATCATATATGTTTCGTGTCGTTGATGGGGGATACATCAAGGCCCTCCTGCGACAAGTCGCTTTCTGTCGACATCAACACATCATCTAGGAATTTGACTTAGAAACACCCCTTGGTACCTTAGTGCTTGCATACATTAATGGTAAGTTTCCTCACTCTTAACAATAGGTTTACATCAATGGCCTTGGGCCAAAAGGTTTTGTGTGGTGTTCAACGTCAACTCATTCATTCACACCATATAGATTGTACTATAGTACCTTGAGAGCCATTAACATCATCGATGGTTTCTCTCGTGTCTGTTAATGACTTACATCATTGGCCCGTAATTAGATGGTTTCTACCATGTTCGAATCCAGCTCATTGATTCACATGGTAGACTCGTATATTGGTTCATCATGTGAACGAGACATAAGACCTCTAATCTAGTTTCATCCATCTGGGCTGCGACTTCAAGAGTTATAAAAATATCACAATGTATGATGGTCGTGATCATATTGACAGTCATCTAGTCATGGGTCCACCAATTGTATTTATGGAGGTGTCTTTTAATCATTTTACATGTTGTGTTAGCTTATGAGCAAAGTATGGGTATGCCTCCCTCAGCAAACAAAGATGTCATGTTGTTAATGTATTATAAAAGATGAAGCTCATTGGTTGTCCTTGATCCCTATTTGTCACAAGGTAAAGCACTTTAGTCATCAGTCATCATATCTAACTTTCTGCTTTGGGGGGCATCAGTGAGCCTCCTAATGGGATCAATCAACATCATATTCCCCCTTTGTCACCATCTTGCACAAATCCCTGTACCTTTCACTTCCCAATATTTCAGTCCTAAACTGCTTCATCTGAGCCATTTTGAGGACCAACGCTCCATGTAATCCTACTGAGGTGTGTTCACCAACAGGTTTCTCCACTATGGCCTGCATTGGTCACCAGTAGGTTGCTCCCCTTTGCACCTATGTTGGTTCTAGAAATCTGAGAGTATGATCTAGATTTCAGAAGCTTCCCCTTCTAGGAGTTTCCAAAAGTTGTTTCAACTACTTACCTTGGATAAAACATTTAGATCCTATCCATCCCTACATTAGAGTTTTTCCACTTATCCTTTGATCCTATGCCTCCATCAAAGGTGTAACTTTTACCCTATATTGGTAATTGGACAAGAACACTCAACTTACCTTACTTCCCTATATATTCACAGCCTTCTATGTGGTTGGGGTGGGATTTTGGAGACTGATTCAACCCTTATGTTGTTGTAGTAAGTAGTCATCATCTCATGCATTTAGGGTGATTGGACGTGAGGTGCGTATTGTGACAAGGAAAGGACAAGTCAAAAACTTGGAGGAGCTCTTCTACAAGATCAACTATTATTTATGGTTGTAATCTCCTTCCATTTATATTAGTGGAAAGAATTCATTGTTTTCTTATATGTGATGTTGTTATTTCATATATTTCAATACCATGTTGATCTATGGAATGAAGTACTTAGGTGATACTGCATAGATCCCGTAGTTTCTTGGCTTGTGTTATCTAACTGTGCAGGTTCTAATTTTGGCATTCGGATCTTGAATAGGAGCTTCCACGCTAAATAAGGAGCGAAGCGTGTGAAGGATTCCAAGTAGGCCTCACTCTTTCATCTATTTAGTTTAACGAAAATCATTGTGTTCCTTGTCTCTCTGTTGTTCTAGGTTAGCCACCGACCTAGGGGAGATCATTTTGTCTGCAATCTTCAATCTCCTATAATAGGGCCTCCATGAGAAGGTTTACATTTCAGTTTATATCTATGACTTTTTGTTCAAACAATGAAAACCTCACCTTTACAGGATCACGAGGTTCATTTACAAATTCGTCGCCCATGATTAGGGTTTTTCGATTTTGGGCCCACTGATCTAGATCCCTAAAATCTCCACAAAATACCCAAAGAAACCTACTCTAATACCAAATTATTCATAAACTACCATGGATATTCCACTGGATATTTTGTCACAATAGATCTAATAATATTATATTAAAACTCTGAAAATTATACACTATTACAATTTGTTAAACTTTAAGATCTGTGGATTTAACTGTAATTAGTGCATGCATGCAAATGGAAATTATGTAGAAAATTAGAGAACGATAAAATAAGAACATACACACACAATACACAAGATATTATCTATGGGAAATCCTTTCGGGAGAAAACCAAGCTCGAAGGTGGGATCACTTCACTATCTTTCTCTGTCTGGAAATATGGTTGTAGGTACAAACAAGTAATGACTATGGCCTGTGGGCTACTATTGTACATAGATCCTCTTTGTGTGCTCTACCTCCTATCTCTCCTGGCTATCCTTACTCAACTATGGAACAAAATTCCTTCAAAAGAATAGAATGCCTCTTCCTCCTAGTGGCCTGGTTATAACACAACCCAATAACCTACTAGTGGTTAAGTTTAACTACATCAACTCTTAACTGGAGCTACAAAATAGACTCTTCTAGATTATTTTATATCACAAACACGTGGCTAGACCCTTTTCCATGAATAAAGGGGGTTGACGCGGAATCCTCCCGAACTATAGGTGTGAAAAAACGGAGGTCAACTTCTGAGTGGCATAACTTTTGCATACAGACTCTGATTGATATACTTCTTGTCCCATTGGAAAGGTATATGTGCGTAGAATAGCATGAAAAAGTGTGGTGTTATAGCATTGAGTTTTACCCCCCAAAAAATCGTTTTATGCCTCAAAACACTCCCGAAAGGTTTCAAACCTCGTTTCGCCAAACTAGATCCTACCGGTCAAAACCGTCTCGTGATATGATTGCTCCACTTTTTCCACTCAAAATGCATCAAGATGTATGAAAAACAATATAATGATCCAATTTAGATCAGCAAAGTGGGAACCTGAATTTTTCTGAAGGGAGATAGATAGACAAATTTTGTCTCCTGTGACATTGAAATTTTGTTTGTATTTGATGTAAATTTTTTAATATTAAATGTCTTTAATATAAGACTCAGTTATGTTATTTCAATATTTCATTTTCAACCTCTATAGCTTCAATGATTTCCTTGACTATGATTTAGGAGATCTTGAGGTTTAGAAAGCATCACTTGCTTGAGTGTGTTTCAATGGGTTGATGTTAATAATAAGATTCTTCTATTGATCTTTCACTAATTTTGTTTCTTAATATTTCGAATCAGGTTATTTTTCATGCAATTTCCGTTGACAAAATCTAACTTGATTTACATAATATGTGCATTTTTGTCCATGAAATGTCTTTTGTCAATTGAGAATTGTTACATATATTTGTATGGATGCAAACAGAATTATTGATGAGACTATTTTGTTTGTTTTATCTACTTTTCAGTCTTTCATTTATTATAAATTGATGTCTCTTTTTTATAACAAATGAATGATTAATGTTAATTAACAAGAAAATAAAATTAGTCCTTTAACGAATTATATGCTCTCAGCTGGGACAGGATAGATAACAGTTCTTCTTCTTTTTTCTATTATAATTTTTAATGTAAAATTCATTAAAGAAAATTGAAATTTATTTCATTTCACTCAAAATTATTAACGAGTATAGTTGTGTCCTTTCTCATTATCTTTATTTTATCTATTTTAAATTAAAATTCATTTTCATTTTAATTCTTCTTTCTATACAAAATATCATCATTCTTTGAAACTTGTCTAACCTACCTTTCCACACCGATTATATTTATCCTTTTGGTGGTTCTATTAACATATATTTCTCACATATTTATACATAATCATTAACTCTTCTGACCAATTGTAAATATACATAATAGGTTACCCAGTCGAACTTTAACGATTTCCGTCCCATAAGAGAAATAAATATTTGGACGGTGCCAATAAACATTTCAGGAACAATTATCCGAAACGACTTAGGCTATTAAATAACCTTAGTCTGGGTTGTTTCCTCGTGTTGATGAGTGGTCATTTTTTTCCGTCAATGGTACCTTGATGATTTTTGTTATTTTCCAACTTCCATATGTGAGGTGTCATTCTTTGTGGTTTTAATCCAGTCTCTTCTTTCCCATTGAAACGATGTTTTTCAGTAGTACAATATTTATAGTTTTTAGAGAGGAAGAACCTATACTCATGAAACACATCCTTTTCTAAAAATTTTGAATGACGAGATTTCATCTTAGGACCACAAACTGGACATGAAAATTTACCCTTTGTTTGAAGATGTATAAGATATGGTTAATGTTAATTATATGAAGGGATTATTTAAAAAACGTGCATGATAACTTCAAATAATTATATACTATTAAAGTGAAATGGAATGTTACAAACCACAAAATTGTGTTAGTCTTGGGGCATCATGAATTGTCCATACAAGTATTTCGTGGAATTAATTTCCTCTACCTTATTGGTTTATAGATGACATACATATTGATTTCGATCCATAACTTTAGTAACTCATCGATAAGAGGCTCGATATATACATTCATATCTTTAACTTGGTACTTACCTACTTGTTTTAAATTACACGTAATTACTATTATGATATGTATATATAAGTAAATAAATAAATATAAGATATTATGCAACAAACAAGACAAATGAAAATGTTACATTCAAAAAATTAATGTAAACAAATACTCATAACAATAATTGTCAACATTATGTGCTCCCTCTTTATTGGAATCCAAGGAGGAAGGTTATTATTGATAATAAAAAAATCGGTCTTACTAAGTAAATATACCTGAGCTCTCCAAATGGATTAACACCATTAGTTGCCAATGAAATCCAAATTACAAGAGTCATCTTTAAAATGCAACAGTTTTTGCTTAATTTCCCTAAATGTGTAACCACATATAGGCATTCGAAGAACACCATCTCCACTTATCTTTCATGCATGGTAATCAATAAATTGTGTTATAATTTCACACATGAACAATCGTTGCAAACATGGAATTATGGGAATATGACAAAGAACCTTTTGAGGCACCTTTTTTGTTATTTGATTGGTTCGATATCTATTGCTCTAGCATTGTGATCATTTTGTTTTCGATGCATATTTCCCATAGTATATAATATGATCATTAGGAAATGTATCTATATCTTGATAATCCATTCAAATTTCTTTCATAATGACATATAAATCTTGGTATGATCGAGGTAAAATATTTGACGATGGTAAGAGAAATTCACCTACCAATCCACAACATAAAAAGCCACTAGTTAGTGTAAAGAATATTAACTGTAAATATTGCATTCTTATTTTACACATTGATTAACAATAATAATAAAAAAGGAAAAAATCAACCTTTATGTATAATATGTGATGAAACATATTACATACCTTAGGATATGTGTCATACAAAGTGTTCGACAAACCATTCAAAACCTTTAAGTTCATCAACAATAATGTAGTGGAGAGAAGATTTTCTCTTAAGCCTTAATAAAGTGTTGTCTCTACCTTTTCTATTAGAGGTACATCAATATTAATATCAGTATCCTCATCTTGATCATTGATTGTTAGAGTGAACAAGTTTTGGATCAACTCATTTGTCCCATCATCTTGTGTTAGAAAATCAAAACAGAAAAAATATTTTCTTCATGATGATAATCTCTTGTGATATTCTTATGTTCTTATTAGCTTTCTTGAGTTATTCTTTTATCTTAGTGTTGTGGCGGCTACAACCACCCTCCAAAATTTTGCCTTAGCTTTGTTTTGGAGCCTCCCTACCAACCTTTCATAGCATCATGTCTTGTCTTGTAAACTACACAAACTTCAGTGATTTTCTTACAGAATGAGATTCTATCCATCAAAGTTTTTTGCATCCCCCTCACAGGTTGTTTCACCGGACTTGGTCCAGCTACAAGCTGAGCAGGTCCCTCAAGAAATTGCACAATTGTAGAGGGAAACTAGCCTCCCCTCCAGAAATTGTGCAATTATGTTTGGCAACCTGTTGGGTTCCAGAATTGTGCAATTCTTCCTATCACTGTTCAATGAGAAAATTGCGCAATTCCTCCTAGTAGCACTGCTCAGCCCAGAAATTATGAAATTCTGGGTAGTAGTTATCTGCTCTACCCAGAAATTGCGTAATCCCTTTGGGCAGCCAACACAGCTCCCTCCCAGAAATGCGCATTTTTTTCTCCTAGATGAGAAAACTCTTGCATGTGTAGTTTATTTGACTGATTCCTTCCAGGTACGAGAAAAATTGATAAGAATGAATGGGCTAATCCTCCCAAGGAAACATCCAAAGGCATCCCTTGATTTAGGGATCTATTTTTAGCAGCTGGAGGTTACATTCAAGGATCATCTCAGAAACCTCCCACCAAGTGTCGTTTTTCCTAGATTTGTGGCATGCGCATCACGACCTCGATATTATCAAAACTCTTCAACCGAACATTGAAGAGCTCATTCCTCACATCGATCTTGTAGTTTTGACATCCCACATTGCATCTAGGAGTCATCGGCACATTCAGCTTAGATGTTTTTGGGTAAGCCCTATTTTCATGTCTCGAGCTATGTTTCTGGCACTTTTTGTGTTTCGCTTCATATGAAAGTTTTTTGCTTGATTTCAGTGAGCACTTGTTGTCGTTTTGATACATACTAGCTTGTACTAGCACCATTTGTGTTTTCATTAACATCTCATAGTTGTTGCATGCATGACACTGTTTTGCACGTACAGTCGTTGTTGTGGCAACTCGCTTCACACTCATGCATGTTTCCCCATTTTCTGAATCCTTCCCTTGTCGTTTGCATGAATTCTCATTCACTCTTGTTTGCAATCATCTCATCATGCTTTCACACTTCTCATGTTTTAAGTCAATTGTCGACCAGACTGCCTTGACCCAGATCGTGCCTTACCCGACTAGCACTACGCATTTCCAAAAGCGAAGCCTCTACCTTCTGTCCAAAAATTGCGCAAGTCTAGTCAAGCACTGACCTCCAGGCTTGCATTATGAAATTCTTAGAGGCAGTGTCCTGTTGGCCCCAGAAACTGCACAATGCAGTTTGCTGGTTGCATGTCACTACTGACTGAAATTGTGCATTGCATAGTTTCAGTCCTCAGCAAGCTAGGCTAGATTATGCATTCAGCGGTTCTAGTAGTCATTTAGCCTACTGACAGCTCGGACTATGCCTTGCACAGTTTTGGCAGTCAGTCTCCCAACCTCCCGGCGGAAATTGCGTGACCTTCATGATCAGTCACATAGGTATGTTGCAAGTCAGTTCTCAAGTTCATTTTGGTTTTCGATTGATAGTTTGCTTGCCATGAGCGTTTCCATGTCTCCAGGTATCGAAGGTGTTCATCTACCTCTCAGCAGTATAGGTACAATGGTTTCCTGGAGAGCAGAGTCAAAGACACCATTCAGACCACACTTAGGGATGCAATCGATCAAGTGTCTATGATCTTGCCTACCCACAAAGACATCAAGTTGTTCATAGACAAGGACATCAAGATATGATAGCAACAACATCACAACAAGCAACACCATGAACAACAGCTGAAAGCAGCATACCAGATGCAACAAATGCAAGAGGAAGGTTGTTGACAGCACAGAGGCAGAACAAAGTTGCAAGTTCAAGCAAATCCATTTGTGATGAAAGAAATTTTGGAGACTTAGGTTATGGGGTGACAACGTGACATGAAGATCGCTTGAAGGTAGAGAATGGAATATAGAAGAAGTTGCATGTGTTGAAGTAGCAACTCAAGGAAGAACAAGAGTTGCATAGACAAGAGAATGAGTTGCAATAGGAACAAGTACAACAGGGGACGCAACATGCACTCATGGATGAAACTGTGCCCGTACAAGTTATAGATCCATCCAAGACTGGCACGGAGTAGACATGGTGAGCAATGTTGTTGATCGCATGCAAGGGAATTTAGCAACAAGCATATCATTGTGTGCACTCATGCGATCCCACCCATTCATCACACTCACCGAGGCAAAGACAAGAAGCAAGTCCAACTAGAGCTGAACATGTTGTTGACAGTTGATGTGCATGACCACCAGCACACACTAGAAGATCAACACGGACACTATGCATTAGTGTGTTGCTGGTTCGGCCGCAACCAAGAAGACCATGCACATTCTAGCAGATGAGTTGGATGGAGGAGACATATCAATTCACCCGGATGCAACGGAGCCAAGAGTTCGCTTCAGCAAGATGTTACCATGGAGTGCATGCACACCATCACGGATGACCAATCTTGGCATCATCTCATCACCTTCACCATCACAAGCATGTCAAAGAGTTGGTCTCACCACAATGGACCGAGTGTCAATGATGTCTTGCATGGATTTCTCAAGCCATTTTGTCTCACATAGGCACATGTGCATTGTAATGTAATTTCTTGTCAAGTGGAAGGTCAAGTGTCAATAGTTGGATGTAACAGTCATAAAGTAGATGAAGAGTCATGAGGGTAGATGAACTGTCACAAAGGGGAATTTCAAGAGTCACCCCACCCTTTTCTATAAATAGAACCTTATAACTCATTGTAAAGGCTTTTGGTCAGCTAATCTTCTGATAAGACTGTCTTGGAGAGAGCTTGGACAGTATTGTAATGAGCCTTAGCTTCTCAACTGCACAGAGCTAGTATATCTCTTTAGAGGAGCAGGCGATTGTGGTTGTGATGTTCCGTTGTTAGAACTAGTGGTTAGACATGGATGTATTGTATGACTGGAACTTACACTTCTTAATATAACAGAGCCAGAATGTTTCATGCATATGTTATATTGTATTCTATGCTATCTGGTTTACTCTAAATGATATATGTATTTGTTTGCTCACGCATGCATGTATGGACTATTATGTATAAGTATGTATGAATCTTTCTGAAATGTGTTGTTGGTTTAACCATCACTTTGGATTGCTTGCTAACTTTCTTTCCATCGTGTGATGCATCTTTGCTCATGTGTTCCCTTCCAAGCCATGTACTATTACAGGTTTCCAAGGGGCGCACTCACCTCACCCTTAGTGTGTTAGAACTTCTCATGCACCTTCCTTGACTTACTGCAATTGTCACACCCTTGATACCAACAGGGACATCTTACTTGCCTTTGTGCAAAATTGCAGTCAAGGCATTACTGTACGACCCACTGTTGGAACTCCTACGCCAAACAGTCTGAGGTCTAATTGGGACTTCTTATCGGGGAGATCCCCTTACATGTTGGCGGGTCCAGAACCGTCAACATTTTGGCGCTAAAAGGAAGGTCAAATGACAAGCGAAGACCTCACATCTGTTTTGAATCTGTACATATCTATCATGACTAACTACAGAGTTTCTCTTCTGAGTGTATGTCTTATGGAAATGACTCCATTATCTCGGAAGAGATCTTGGATAACTTGTCACATAAAACATACGATGGTGGAGGTCACGTAGCCTTGGTTATGCACACGGTCGGCATTGTAGGCTCATGCGAAAGACATGGAATCTTTGAAGAATAAATGACCTGCGCGTTGTTCATCTACATGGCTTAAGGGCACCCAATGCATTAGTGTGCCACGCTGTCTGAAAAATCTATTCATTCTCTTATGCATCTGGTCACAGAGATAGGCCATTCTTTCAATCAATTTAACCCTAAAGCACTCAATCAAGAAATTCTGAAATTATGAAAAGAACCTGATGAATCCATTGATCAGTTTTACACATGCTTCTGTAATTTTGCATACCAATTTCCTGAAGATGAAATTGATTTGGAATTTCTTTATGGGAGATTTAAGTATCTTCTTCACATATTTGAACCCCGCTCAGCACACTTTGGTGATGGATATGCGCAATCATAGGCAAGCATAGTTTTTGTCACAAGTGACTGTCCACCTTCACCTCATCAAATAGCTCCACCACAGTGGAGTGATGTGGGAGATCATGCACACACATATGTTGAACTGTCACATCCTCCCACCCCATCGGCTCTTGAGACCTGTGCATATTTGGCTTGCAATCCTGTTGGTTGTCATGTGGATTATTTCCCTCAACCTATGTCCCCGTGTTTTGTTGATCCTCCAGATTGTACTATCTTGTGTTCTTCCATTCTGGACTCCTTACCTGCTGTGAATGAGGGTCAAGTTGTGAACGGAGTTGGGGTTATGCATCCAACCTGCGTCATCATTCATGATGAGTGTGTGTGGGAATCTAAATAAGAGCCCACGGTGAAGGATGACTCCCTTCTATCCATGCCTCATCTGCTTTATCCTGACATCCCTTGTGATTCTGGCACTGTTGATTTCCCTTGTGAAAACTCATTTCCATATGTTTCTACTTTCGATCATTCACAGGACACGTCGGATGTCAGTCTGTCATTACAGTGCGGAGAGGACACATCTTCCTCTGGAAATCTATCCAATCTATCATCAGTCATTTCTGAAAACACAGAGGGTGGACATCTTTGCTTCTCATCTACCCCTCTACCCGATTCATCAAATCATGAGGATGCCAACAAACATCCTGAATTTTCTGGTATTGGTTGTCGTGATCTCTATACGTCTTCATCTGATCACAATGTTGATTCAATCGTTGTTAATTTGTCTAAGGCACTGGTCTAAGATGATCTATCTGTCAATAAAGTTGAAACCCCGTAGATTGTCGAGGCACTTCAGCCCGAGCTAATGGTTATGTCAAGCCCTTGCTGTCCTAAGGTTGGTTTCACTTTCGGTCAGGAAACTATTGAAACACTCAAGGCTCCTCATCACTCTCTACTTTGCAATGAAGATCAACCAAACACCTAGATTTTGCTTCCTCCACTCGAGCTACATGATCCCATCACTCATGTATTGGAGGAATCTCACACGGTAAGCACACATGCACAAAGTAAGTGGTCTACCTTTCTCACATTTGCTTGCATGTCACAGTCAAGAGAATGCATACACTTGACATCTGCACATAGTGTAGCACAACACCATGGAAGCTCCACAAAGTGCATGTCATGTGCTTTCACTCATCCTTATTCTATGGTCACTTGTAAGCTCAAAGTGTGTTCGTCTTCATCAGTATACCTATGCTTGTTGGTTTGTGCAACTGCGATGTTTGCAAACCATGCCTCACCAACATGGGTCAACCAATGCACTGGTGCTTTCATTGGAAGTATCACTTCATGTGACATGACCCATCCACTATTAGCTTCGGAGTAGGAGTAGTGTTTCCTTTTGGGTTTTTTTCTTGCATGCATGTTTGCTTCTTTCCTTGTCTATTTTTTTGCTTGCTTGTCTATTTTCTTACTCGCTTTGCTTACGCATTTACTTTTGCTTCTTGCTTTTCTTTTTGGTTTGTTTGCTTGTTATTGTTCGTAGGTTAGTTTCGCATAGACCGTGTGCGACTCTTGAAACAAGTTGGGTAAAGTACGAGAGGACTTGTAGAATATCAACATTTAGTTATCGTTTGTCCACTCTCTTATGTAAGAAGTTGTTGTCTTCAGTCCATGATACATCAATGGAAAATACGTACTGTTCAAAGTGAACCTTGGTGAAAACACAATGCTTGCATGCTAACTAGTATCAACTACTCTAGTCGGTTGTTTTTGGTTTAATCCTTGTCAGCTCAGTCAAGTAGAGTAAGGTGAGGGGGAAAAGCTAAAAAAGAATGTTAGAGGTATACATAAACTACTTCTCTAGAGGAAGAACCTCTTCTTCTCTCAATAAGTCAGCATCTTTCTTCCACGTCTTAAATGAATAAGTGATATGCACAGTTATGAAGATGAAAAGTCAAAAAAATGAAAAAGTGAAAAAAGTTTTAAAAAAATGAAAATGAATAAGGCGAAAGAAGAGAAAGGCTTCTTCTGCAAAGAGGTGATGCAAGTAACTCCGCCATGGTACTGACTAGGCTCGCTAGCAGTGAAGAGATGCTTGTGTTCTTGCGTGACTCTACTGGGGTACTGTCCAGGCTTGCTGGCAGCGGAGAAACACCAAAGATGAAACTAAGGCTCTGAAGACTATACTTCTTGTGCACCAATATACCCCTCAACTCAAATCGAAACTACTGTGTTGACTTGGCTTGGAATGTGTGTCAATCTGTTGGGTCCCTATAATACTAGTGATTACCCCATTACTATTGTAGTTATACCCCTTATTTATATTGTTGTGCCCCCATTACCCCCATATTGTTATTAATGTGCCCATAGAAATCCTCTATTGTTATTTTTGTGGCTTTATATTATTATTGTTAGGTCGGCTGGATTATATTGTGACTCCATAGACTCCTATATATAGAAAGGAGGTTTTGTCATTTGTATCATCCAAGAATTGTTCATTTATGTAATGTAAAGGAGGTTGCCCCCTCGAAGAGGCTGAATTCTAAGGCGTGGATCTCTCTTTTCTATCTTTTTGTGAGCTAGTTTCATAACATTTGGTATCAGAGCTTTGGATTCTAGGGTTTCGCTGCTCCAAATAGGTCATCGTGGAATTTTCGCTATAACTTTTTTTCTGTCACGTTTCAGAAGTCGGAAAAAAACCCATTTGAGAAGAAATCGCGCTGAACCTTGGGTCCGAATTTCAGAGTGTTTCGCGCGATATTTTCGGAGATATGATCTCAGGAAGTTGGTCTTTTTGCAGACTCTTGAATTACACTCAAAACAGGTGACCTGGGGAAAATCGTCATAACTTTCTTTAAGCATGAAACATGGAAAACTGGGTGCAATCGAGAAGCTGCAGGAAGCTCCAATTTGTATGCCATAGTACCAATCTTTTGCAACACCTTGTATGGACCATAATACTTTGGTGATAATTTATTATCCTTCTTAGCTTGCTTGAGGGACATTTGCTTATATGGTTGTAGCCATAGGAATACCCAATCACCTACATCAAAACTTCTTTCACTGCGATGTTGCTCTGCCTGTTGTTTCATTCTATTTTGTGCCAACACGAGGTTATCCTTTAAGAGTTGGAGGACTTGTTGTTGATGTTCGATGTGATGTTCTACTACCTGAACCTTAGAATTTTCTCTTGAATATGATGTGATGGATGGTGGTTGATACCCATAAAGTGCCATAAATGGGGTCATTTTTGTTGTTGTATGAAAGGAAGTGTTATACCACCATTCAGCCAGAGGCAACCATTTGACCCATTGTGTCTGTTTATCAGATACAAAGCAACGAAGATATCCTTCCAAACATTTGTTTACTATCCCAGTTTTCCCATCAGATTGAGGATGATAAGATGAGCTATGAGCTAACTGAGTACCAAGACAAGAAAATAATTGTGTCCAAAAATTTCCAGTGAAAATGGGATCTCTGTCACTTACAATAATCTTTGGGTTTCCATGTAGCTTTTGAATTGTTTCCATAAATGCAGTAGAAACTGTACTGGCTCTAAATGGATTTGATAATGCACAAAAGTGTGCATACTTGGTAAGTCTGTCAACTACCACCATGATGACACTCTTTCCCTCAGACTTGGGTAAACCTATGATAAAATCCATTGATACCTCCTCCCAATGTTGGCTTGGAATGGATAAAGGTTGTAATAGACCCGGTGTCTTAATTGTTTCAACTTTATTTTGTTGGAAAACCAAACATTCTGCCACAAACTTTTGAATATCTGATTTAAGGCCATCCCAAAAAAATTCCTTCTTAACCCTGTGGTAAGTTTTTAAAAATCTTGAGTGCCCTCCATAAGAATCTTTTGTTTTAGCTGGGAATTCTTACAGAGGTATAAGCGATCTTTGTACCATAACGAATCATTTTTCCAGCTAAATGTATCAAACGTACTGGAATCTTGTTGTAGCTTTCAAATAAGTGCCCACACTTCTTCGTCATTCTTCCATTCCTCCCTTGCTTCATTTATCCAATCTGGTTGGATGATAGAAATAGCGCACAAAAATGCTTCCACATCCTCATCCTTCCTTGAGAGTGCATCTGCCACCACATTTTGCTTCCCTTTTTTGTAGATGATTTCAAAGTCATAACCCAACATCTTTGTGACCCACTTTTGTTGCTCTTCAGAGGATAATCTTTGTTCTAAAAAGTATTTAAGGCTATCATGATCCGTTTTTACCTTGAAGTGTCTTCCCATTAGGTAGGGTCGCCATTTCTTAAGTGCATGGAGTATTGCCAACATTTCCTTCTCATAAATAGCTTTTCTTAGAAAATTTCCCTTGATTGGATGACTTTCAAAAGCAATGGGTCTTTCATCTTGCATTAGAACAGCACCAATTCCATTTCCTGAAGCATCACATTCCACAATAAAGGTTTTTGTGAAGTCCGGTGTAGCTAAGACCGGTGCTTGGCACATTGCCTCTTTAAGATGTTCAAAGGCCTTTGTTGCTTCCAGAGTCCATGAAAATGCATCTTCTTTCAATAATGTCGTTAGAGGTGCTGCTATTCTCCCATAATTCTTAAAAAACTTGCGATAATACCCTGTCAACCCAAGAAATCCGCGCAAATGCTTTATGGATGTGGGGATTTTCCATTCCTTAATGGCTTTAATTTTGGTAGGGTCTACCTTAACTCCTTCATGAGATACAATATGACCCAAATATTCCACCTCCTGGACTCCAAAGAAACATTTGGATCTTTTGGCATATAATTGTTTCTCTTCCAATAGTTGTAGCACCCTGTCAACATGTTCAACATGATCCTTCCAAGACTTGCTGTAGATAAGTATATCATCAAAAAATACTAACACAAATTTTCTAAGGAATGGTTTGAAAATTGAATTCATCAAATCTTGAAATGTTGAAGGTGCATTGGTAAGGCCAAAAGGCATGACCAAAAATTCATAATGACCCTCATGAGTTCTAAATGCCATTTTCAGAATGTCTTCAATCTTCATTCTGATTTGATGATATATCCTGAACGAAGATCCAACTTGGTGAAGTAAATTGATCCATGCAATTCATCCAGTAATTCATCAATGACAGGAATGGGGAACTTATCTTTAATAGTGAGCTTGTTGAGCTCCCTATAATCCGGACACATGCGCCATGACCCATCCTTCTTGTGCACCAATACTATTGGAGCAGAGAAAGAACTTTGACTCGGTTGAATTATACCAGCCTCTAGCATTTCTGCAACCATACGTTCAATTTCACTTTTTTGGACATAGGGATATCTGTACGGCCTGATGTTTCGAGGAACACTTCCTGGAATCAGATGAATAGCATGATCATGATCATGCATAGGTGGGAGACCTTTAGGAGTCTCAAATACCTTGGAATGATTGTCCAAGACTTTTTGGAGATCTGGAGAAATAGATGATTCTAAAGTGGAAACATCTAGCGAACATAATTGTGCAATTACACCCCTTTGCTCCCTTTTTAGAAGCTTTGTCATACCATTAGAGCTAATTATCTTTCCTAGTTTCCCTGCAATTCCCCTTAATTCAACTTCCTTTCCTTCCACAAAAAATTTGATGAAAAGTTCTTGAAAATTAAAAGCTATTGTACCCAAGGATTGTAGCCATTGGACTCCTAGTACAACATCAGCACCTCCCATTAGAATGGAAAGCATTGGGCTAGTCAATACATATTTTCCCATGGATAGCTTGATATTATGGCACTTTCCAGAGCAATTTATTGTTCCTCCATTTGCAATCATCACTTGACACTCTGGTGTTGGATATAGGAAGCAATTCAATTCTTTTGCTACCCTACAATGAATAAAATTGTGGGTGCTTCCTGAATCAATCAACACTATCACCTTTTTCTTCTTGATTTGCCCTTCTATCTTGATGGTTTGAGGAGTGGTAATTCCCGCCAATGCATTACAAGATATGGTCGGATTTATATGTTCTTCATCTAGGCTTTGTTCCTGGAACATATCCTGTTCTTTTGACCTTTCTTGCTCCTTTTCTTCTTCCTCTTCACAATCTATGTAGAATAATTTCTTCTCATCACACTTATGACCTTTAGTGTATTTGCTATCACAACTATAACAAAGCCCTTTTGCTCTTTTTTCTTCCAATTGTTGTGGTGTCAACCTTATAGGTTGTGGAAGACTAGGAGCAACTGCACTTCCGTCTTTATAGTTGTGAGTGGTATGCTTCCTGGTTGCCATAATTTTTCTTTCCATTTTTCTTGCTAACCTGAATGCCTTCTCTAATGAATCAGGTTCCCAAAGTCGAACATCATGTTGGATATTATCCTTTAAAGACCCTATGAACACATCAATCCTATGCTGCTCTGGAATATCTTTTACCCTTATGTTCAATTTTTGGAACTCCTCAATGTGCTCCATTATTGAACCCTTTTGTTTGAGACTTATCAATTGGCTAAAAAAAGTGTTGCTTTTTGTATCCTCATAATGTGCTATCAATTCTTCCGTAAAAATTGCCCAAGTGATAAATTGTTTACGAGAGAAAAGCCATTGATGCCATACAAATTGATTTGGTTCCAAATATAAAGTTGCCATACGTACCTTTTGTGTGTTTTGCACATTATTGAGATCGAAGAACTGCTCCATCTGTAATATCCATGTGGCGAGATCCTTGGCATCAAACTTGCTCATATCGATTTTTGGAATATGGTGATTCTTCAATCCAACATTAGCGTCTATGGAATCATGATTAACATTTCTTTTGTTCTCATCATGAGTTTCCTTTAGTACCCTTTCACCCTTAGGGACGATTTCTTGTAGCAACTTATTCATATTTATCTTCAATTCATCCATGTCTGTCTTCAAATCTATCTTCAAATCATCCATGTCTGTCTTCAAATCTATCTTCAAATCATCCATCTTAGCTTCCACGTCAATCATCTTAGCTTCTACGTCTTTCTTTAAATAGTCCATCTTAGCTTCTACACCTTTCTTTAAACCATCCATCTTAGCTTCTACATCTTTCTTTAAACCATCCATCTTAGATTATGTTCCCTTTTGTGCAAGGGACAGTTGTTGCACTTGGTCTTGTAATTTTGATATATCATGTTGCATTTCTTCCTCTTCTTCATGAGTCATGCTAGAGATTTTAGGTTCATTACTAGGTGTTTGCATTTTCTTTCCTCGGGGCATCAGTTACCGATAATAATGCTTTACTATGCCCTTTGAATTCCTTCAAACCAAGCTTATGCAAAAATAAAAAATAAAAACTACACACCTTTTTTTACTTTGTAGAAGCTGTTAACACCCAGGTTGTTCCCTATGACTCCCAAGGGAATACGGCCGGGGTAACCACTAACCAATCTTTGGATCACTGTTTCTAGCCAAACCGTGATCAGAGAGGGCTCTCTCTTTATGATTTGTAACTGTTTATGATAGGGTTTTAGGCTAGCTATTATGCACAGGTTTTGTTTATGTTTTGGTTGAAGAATCTCTTTCAGATCTCTTGTGATGTAATTTTCAAGGAGTTAAATATCATTGGGCAATGGAGTCTATGGCTGTAGGTGTTTAGAAACCTTGAGATGAACTGGTGAAACTTACAGGGCCATTTGGATACTTCATAGAACAAATTTTGATTTATAGCACGAACAGGAAAAACAAGCAGTGAGAGCATTCAAGGATTTTCACTAAAAGTTTAAGTATTTTCACCAAACTGGTTATAAGAAATGGATGGATGTCTCAGGGGGAAACTTGAATCCCTGGGAATATCTATCACTGTAAAAGATATAGTTTTAAAGTGCAGCAACTAAGAATTACACTTCTTTTACTGTATCTGAAGAAAATATGGATAATAGCTCAGTTTGAGTTCAGGGTAATCAGTGATTAAATCCTGGAACTATTCTTCTACTTTGCTATTAAGTGTAAAATATTTAGACGACAAAAGAGAACAAAAGACTCGAAAACATGTAATACAGAGATTTAAGAAAACTTATTGTTTTATGAAACACTCTGGAATCCTGCAACGTTCACCATTCATCACAACGCATCAAATACACCAAGCTTTGGAAATTCCATTCTCCCTTTGTATTATTTCTCTGAGAATTTTTACAGCAAGTGAGAGTTCCAAAAGGAAAATAACAACAACCCCTTAAGCTTCTGTGAGGGGCGAATATATACTTGCGATTGTTTACAAAAATATCTGAGTCCTGAGTTATCTCAGACTTAATATTCTCACCAACTTTTGAGATATTACGATCAGAAATTTATTACAGCATTGAATACAAAATAAAGGCGTTTTAATGCTCTGTCAGTAGATATTTTGGCCTTTGGGATCTGCTGAGTCGGTTGAGATACTTTGATTAAATGCTGGAGAGCCCGACTTTATGGCTTGTGCGCTGTATGGTGTGTTTGTCACCTGTGATTGTGACTGCTGCAGTAGTGAGTAAAATAGCTTTGCTGAGTTGGCTCAGCCTCTGTCTCTTCCTTGTGGATCTTATCTATCAAAATTCTGCCCTTGCATGACTGCTCATAGACTGGAGAAAAACTAGCGCTACAGGTTCTGGCCTGATAGAATTATCTGTGTCAAATTCCTCCATACTTCCTGTGTGGGCAATTGATGATTTATGATTGCCCCCATAGTCTCATCTGCCTCAGTATACTTGAAGAAATTTGGTGGTGTATCAAACAGGTGATCAATTTCATTCATAATAAAAAACAGATTATCCACCCTATCATACAGATTCTGCCCTGATGCTGGCCCTGTGTCTGTTGAGGTACTGGGCTGTTTTGCAATCTGTGCTACTGCATGGGCATCAATCCTTTTGTTGTAATTTTCTAGGGTGAGCAGTCTTCCTACACTGCTTAAAATGCTGGGGAGGCCTCTGTTCTGTAATGCTACAAATCTGTCCAGGAACTTGTTGATCTCGGTCTGCATATCCTGTGTTCTTCTCTCCAGTGTTCCAACTAGGCTTCTTAGTGTCAGGACTCGTTTAACTACTGAGATTGTTTCAGTCCTGTTAGTAATTCCCATGGCAGCTAGTTGAGAGCTAGTTTTGTTATTTAAAACATTGACCATTCTGCTGGCAGCATCTGGCATGTGGCCAAGGCTTGCTCTTGCTCTGTGTATTTCCTTGTTTGCCTTGGTGATGAGTACTATTTGCTCATCCATAGTCTCAATGTACTGCCACTGATTGGTGATGGATCGACCAATGTTGCCCCAGAGGACTGCTTTTAGTTCTGCTGTTACCTTTTCTAGTGCAAGCTCTTTTTCTAGTTCAGCTATTCTCTTTTTTAGAGCTTTTATCTCTCGCTCCTTTGTTGCTTCATTCTGCTTGCTTTTGTCGAATTTTTCATTCACCTTGGCCAAAGTCTTCTTGACTTCATCGAGCTCTTTCATTTGGGATTCAAGAACTTGGATTTCAGCCTGCAGCTTCTGCATATCTAGACTAGGAGTTTGCTCTGTTTCTGGTGTAGTTGTTGCTGTAGATGGTGCTGTAGTTCCAGTCTGCTGAGGAGGAATAGTAGTTATTGGAGTAGCTTCTTCAAGGTTGATTACTTCCGGAGGGGGCTGGGAGGTTTGGCCCTCTTCTCTTTGCTTCAGTGCTGTTTGTAGTGCTGCCTTTGCAGCTTCAGATTGTCCTAGCTGGTCTTGAGTCCTAACCAGCTCCTTGTACAGGGATACCAACAGGTCTGTAGTATCCTTTTCCTGCCTTTGCTGGGCAACCTCATCTGTTTGTGGATGGATGGTAGCTGGGAGCTTGATTTTCTTTCTTAAGGCCGCCATGTCTGCATCCCTTATCTTCAGGAGTTCTTGGATACCTTTGACATCTTTAGGATCATGTCCTATTTCTATAATTACCTCTTCCAAGGACTTGATCCTGTTGTCCTTGGCTTGTGATGATGCTCTCTCTAATTCCAGCTGAGATGCTGTGTTATCAAGGCTGCTCTTCAATTTGTAGTTCTCCAATGTCTCACCTGCCAAGGAGGCATACACCATTTCACCAGTTTGTTTATGTAATTCAATCTTATCCATAGGGTGTATGTCTTTGGCCAGAACCTCCATGTTGGTTCTTAGGTAATCCGAGGTAGATTGAGGATGCAGCGTTGTGGGCATGAAGTGACTCATGATCATCTTGCCTTCACTTACATCAAAGGCAGACATGAGTCTTTGCTGATTGGTAGGAGCCAGGTTCAGCAAATGATCGTACAGCCGTATTTTAATAGGATCACTCCTCCTCTTAATGTCAATAAATTGCTGTTTGATGCTTGACTGTCCTTCTCTGTGCTGGCTGGAGGAGCTGACCTCTCCTCCTATAGCTCTATCATGTTCATGCTGAAATGAACTGGCTGAAACTTCTCCACTGGGTGGGCCCATACCCATTGCTTGCCTTACTGCTATGTCATCCTCTTGGGAGTCATTTAGTCTTTGTCTTTTCTCTCCCCGATTAATGGATGAAGTCAGGGGAGTCTCTCTATCCCTTTTCCTGGTTAAGTCCTCTTTTTGTGGGGTTTGGAGGACCGAGGTATCAACAGTAGTTTCTGCCCTAGGAGGCACTATTGTCTGAGCCTGTTGCTCAGTGGAGCTTGGAGGATCAGTCACTTTTTCTTGCTGCAAGGGCTGCTGTTCACTAAACTGTTCCTCTTCCTGTTGCTGCCCGAATTCCTGCTGCTCCATCTCTTCTTGCTGCTGTAGCAATGTGTCCACTTGTTCTTCTGTCAATGGAGGTGGCTGTTCCACCTGCTTCCCTTTATCCTTGCTTGCTGTCTGTGGTGTTTTCTCGGCAGTTTGCTGCTGTGCTGTAGATGATGTATCAGCTGCTCCAAGTTGCTTTTTGTAGGAGAGGGGCACCTATCCACAAGTTTCCAAGTCAGCTTCCTTTTGCATATTTCTAGCCTCTCTCTCAAGTAACTCTTCATTAGTAATTTCCTCCTCTAGGGTACCCTCTTCCCAATTTGATGCATTGGCATACTGTTCAATCTCGGGTTGTCTCTTGTGTGCATAGCTACCCAATTTGTATCTAATCCTCCTGAGGGAGATAGCATGATTGGGATCATAAGGTATCCATTCAAAGCTGGTTTGCAGTCTGAGGCCTTCCAGGATAGTGTTTGCCTCTTTCCATCCCTCTTCTTTTCTGTTATATAGGAAAGGACCCAGCTGGTTCCTTACCTTCAACTGTGACTTCTTGTTGTTGCTCTGAAAATGAAGATAGTCTGAGTTCCCAAACTGTCTGAAATATTCCAAGGCAAAAAGCCTCATGGGGACATACTTTGGCAACCTAAATGGGTTCAACTCACAGCCATATATTCTGATGACTGTGTGGTTCTGGTAGAAGTACCAATTACCAATGCTGTAGGACTTATTCAAATGGAGAATTCTCCTCATGTCATCAGTTAGTCTAGGAGGAGGAGTACCATGCAATACTGTCATGACTGGATGGATGAATAAGTCAATGAACTCAGTGTATGTGTAAGGTGATACAGAGGTATGATGAAAAACAGAAGTCCAGAACACAACTGACCTTGGAATTCCCTGGGCATTGAGTGGCTTCAAAGGAACAGAGAAGGTGGCTGGCTGATAGAACAAGAATAGATGGTATATATATGAAGTATACCTGAATAGTCTTTCCCTCTTCAAGTTCATAAACTGCTCATGGATTTTATCTGCAATGTAGGTTGCATAGTCATAATGTACAGCTGGGGGTTTACCAGGAGAGAATATAGACAGCATTGCCATTAGGCTATCATCCACATCCTCTATCCCCCTGAATCCTAGGACATAACTGATTAAATCCACTAACATCCTGCCCAATTCATTCAAATAGTGATACCCAATAGGAGGGGTTCTGACTGATTCAGAGCCTGGTCTTACAAACAACTGATTGATTTTAATGATTTGGTCATTTGACAGCTTGGTCCCTTTGTTTATCAAATTCTGCATAAAGAGGGGAGTCAATTGCTTGGCAGTTTGGAAGTGCAACATTCCATTTATACTCTCTAGGGTAATCTGGAACAGGATTGAGCCTGTGGGGCTGATGACAGCTCTTTGGCTTGGGTCATAGCATTCCTGGCAGCTGTAGATCAGTTCTGGCATAGGATTTACTTGGGGAAGGTTATAGATGGGCAAATTTGAATCCCATATTCCCAAGATGTCTGCCCCACTCAGGTGCTGGGCTTTTAACTCATTCATCATCTGGATATTATATTTGGTTCCCATAGGGAACCAGTCCATCATTTGGTAATCCATGTCTCCCAGGGCTTTCCATGCTAATTCCTGGTGAGGAGCATTGAGGGGCTTGATATTTAGAGCAATAGGAGTCTCCATAGTTCTTCAAAGTGCAAGAATTGTGGGTGGATAGCTTAAAATGGCAGCAACACAGAATGGAGGTGATTCTTTGTGAAGACAGTTTGTATTTTGGATACCAGAGGGGAATTTACTCAACAGCAATTGAAATACTGTTTGTTTTTAGGAGCAGAGCTTCTCTAAGGTCTAACTGTCCCCTTCCAGCGGGTGAATTGAGACCAACAAGGAATTTTCCGAGAATACGCAGTGAGTATTGTTTTTGGGTGAATTTACCGGAATTATGGCTCGGCTGGTGTTTTTCGACTTCACAGTGGCAAATGTGGACTTGCAGAGGGAAATAGGTGGTGTAAATATAGTTTTTGAGGTGCCTTTATCCTTCTGAGCAAATTAAAGTTCAATAACAGTCGTATGGACGGCAGGACAACTGTAAATACCTGTAAATTGGCGAGCAGAGGTCGAGCAGGTGTGCACGGTTGCTGCTGAGGAGGTCGCCCGGGTTAAATCAACAGGTTGGCGGAAATTCGAACGTAAACGGTCATGCAGAGAGAACAACAGCGACAGGAGTGAAAAGTGGGAAAAAACACGTTTTTTGGGTAAATATAGACTTTTTTACCATTTTGGCGCTTTTTAGTGATGACGTCAGCATGACGTCATTGGTGGGTCACGGTGAGGTGACGTCAGCTGACGTCATCGGGTGACGTGGCGGTAAACTATTGGTCCAAGGGGGCGATGAGGTGGCAGCCATGTCAGCGGCCAGGTGGACGAATAGCGGGAGCGAGTACAGGTGGATGTGACGTGGCGACCCGTTGGCGGAAAACAGGTGGCGGTTAGGACCATAGCGGTTATGGTTAGGGTTAACCGCTACGGTTTCTCGGGGCGGTTTAGGTACGACGCTGAATGTGTCAGGCCTTGCTCCGAGAGGCTTTAGCGTTTGACACGTGGAGAGGTACTGACGTGACGCAACGTCACCTTCTCGGGCGGTAAAGGACAGCAGTGGGAGCCGCTCCGATATTGACGTGGATCGTCGGATCTTCGGGCCTTGATCCAACGGTGGGCGGAACAGGAAGATGCTCGGGTTGTATGCGGGCGGAAAACTTTAGGTTTTGTGGGTTTTTTATTGGTTTTTCGAATGTTTTTCATTGTTTATTCATTGTTTATTATTTAAAACAAACAATGCGCTAACCTTTGGAAATGCGCCAGAGGCGGGTTTTTTGGCTTTGGTAACTTTTGCAAAGGATTTGAAGGCGGAAGAGGGTTTTATAAGGGTTTTCCAATGCAAATGGTGGTTTGAGGAGCAGTTTGACTTGCAGCAAGGGGGAATGAGATGGGACAGGTTCACCAACGTGACCAGATGTCAGTTTGGTCCCTTTTGAAGAACATATGGCTATAATGCCAGGGGGAAGGAGTATTTATAAGATTTGGGGCTTTATACACCATAGTGTTAGTATTATTAGGGGAAAGGGTAAAATAGGGGAGCTATATAGTACAATTAGAGGTTAATATGAATGAAGGGAGCAAATGAAGGAGTTTTTACTGAGTTTATCTGAAATTGACTTGGTTTTGAGAGTAGATCAAAATGAAAAGATTTTAGACAAGAAATGTGGATTCTGAATGAACTAGAACCACCATAAAACCATGATCTCTCTTCATAAATCTCAGCTAAAGAAAGGGAGTGTTAGTAATGGAATAGAGGGGAAGAGGGAGGTTAGTTATGCTCCTTGCTGTAATATGATGGGATTAACCACTTTGTTCATTGATAGATTTTGCTTTGGCAGAACACCTCTTGACATATGTGTAATGATGAAAATACCCTTTCTGCAACCACAACTGCCTACCCAGCTATTTTCCTAGCATTTTTTGTTTCTCCATAGAGGGTGCATTTGGACTTTGCAAACCCTTACTAGCCTTTTCTTTTCTTTGGCTTTTTCTTTATTCTTTTCTATCTAGTTCTACCCTTATCTCTTCCAAGGTCCCAGATTAAGCTGTTGGGAACCTTTGCTTCTCTACCTAAACTAGTTGTCTGCCAAGATTAAGCAGTTTGGACAGACTTCTTTCTCTATTCTATAACTCAAAATTGAAAGATGGCATGATCCAGATTAGACTGTTGAATCATCCACAAAATTGAAATAAGGTCCTCAATACTTGAAACACTTTACCCACCTCTTGCTTTCTAGGAAATATGGGATCTTTGTGAACTCAAAGCAGAGCATATTTGGCCTTTCTCTTTGCCAATCATGAAATATGAAACCTATTGGTATAGGTATCCAACAGAAGCCTGATATTGAATCTGATGTATTTCTGTAATTTCGAATCATCCAGTTCTGAAATTGTGACCTGTAGTAGCCTTCTATGTCCTCTTTCCAATGCAACTAGTCTGAACCAAATTGGATTCTCCAAGAAAGAGTTATGCCCAATCTCCCGCAGTGACCTGATTATAGACTAGTTCAGTAGAACGAACTTGTATGAAGTTCCACGTGTCACTGTTTCAACCTTTGAATCTGCAAAATATATAAAAGAAAACTACAGTCCGTCCTCTTTCTGTACCTTCTTACAAAATTTCAATCCGATGCTCAGAAAGAAAGTTATGACGATTTTCCCCAGGTCACCTGTTTTGAGTGTAATTCAGGATTCTGCAAAAACACCAACTTCCTGAGATCATATCTCCGAAAATATCGCACGAAACGCTCTGAAATTCGGACCCAAGGTTCAGCGCGATTTCGTCTCAAATGGGTTTTTTTTGCGACTTCTGAAACATCACAGAAACAAATTTATAGCGAAAATTCCACGATGACCTGTTTGGAGCAGCGAAACCCTAGAATCCAAAGCTCTGATACCAAATGTTATGAAACCAGCTCACAAAAAGATAGAAAAGAGAGATCCACGCCTTAGAATTCAGCCTCTTCGAGGGGGAAACCTCCTTTACATTACATAAATGAAAAATTCTTGGATGATACAAATGACAAAACCTTGGGAGAAGTGTATATTGGAACCAGAAGCAGTTATAGAAACAAGAACTCGACAGCTACGAAATCGATCAATTTTAGAGTACCTTATCAAGTGGAAGAACTTATCCGCTGAAGATTCCACATGGGAGGATGAGAATTTTATGCAGAAGTATCGAGAACTACTCAAGCGTTGAGGACAACACTTTTTTGAAGGAGAGGGGCATGTTGGGTCCCTATAATACTAGTGATTACCCCATTACTATTGTAGTTATACCCCTTATTTATATTGTTGTGCTCCCATTACCCCCATATTGTTATTAATGTGCGCATAGAATCCCTCTATTGTTATTTTTGTGGCTTTATATTATTATTGTTAGGTTGGCTGGATTATATTGTGACTCCATAGACTCCTATATATAGAAAGGAGATTTTGTCATTTGTATCATCCAAGAATTGTTCATTTATGTAATGTAAAGGAGGTTGCCCCCTCGAAGAGGCTGAATTCTAAGGCGTGGATCTCTCTTTTCTATCTTTTTGTGAGCTGGTTTCATAACACAATCGACCAAGAGCTTGGCAGATGCTACATCTTACAATCAAGTGTGGAAACCAAGACAAACTGAGAACTGAACAATACTTTCGAAGGTGTTAGACTTTCTTCTCACAAACAAGGTCCATTAAGAGAGCTAGAGTTCTACCAGTGTGTCTCCAAGTGTTGTATCGACTACAACCACCATCCAAAATTTTTCCTTAGCTTTGTTTTGGAGCCTCCCTACCAACCTTTCACAACAACATGTCTTGTCTTGTCAAGTACACAAGCTTCAGTGATATTCTTGCAGAATGACAACCTGTCCATCAAATCTTGTTGCATCCCCCTCACAAGTTTCTTCACCAAGCTTGGTCCAGCTATAGGTTGAATAGCTACCTCAAGGAATTCCGCAATTCTGGAGGGAAACCAACCTTCCCTCTAGAAATTACGCAATTCTATGTGGAAGCCTGTTGGGCTCTAGAATTGCGCAATTTTGCTTGTCAGTGTTCACTAAGAAAATTGCGCAATTCCTCCTAGTGGGGCTTCTCATTCCATAAATTGTTTAATTCTAGGCAACAGTCAGGTTCTCTGCCCAGACAATGCGTTATCCCTTTTGTAAGGACCAATTCTATACTATATATATATATATATATATATATATATATATATATATATATATATATATATATATATATATATATATTAAAAATAATCACAATAAAATACAACCAGAAGAGAAAAACATTGGGAATTCAAATTTATTCAGCACTGTCTAACACATTCCTGAATTTCATTTCACTGAACATATCATAAAATTTACATATATTTAACTAAGGCCATAAAGAAATCATACAAAATAATATTGCAACACATATGTACCATTCACCAGAAGACGAGACTCCGCTTGATTTACCCTTACTTGTCTTCCTTTGTTTTCGATCACCTCCAAGAGTGAATGACGACATACTTGATCCAAATGCGATGACCCACTGGTTAACCTCCCAGCCTACTCCTTGGGTACTCTTCTTCGCCGTGGACCCCTAAGCTGCAATGGGGTTGTACAATGGAGGAATGTAATAGTTGGTAGAGGAGAGCACTCCTTGGCTCAAGAGTCCCCTCTCTAAAACCCTCTATCTCACCAAACTCACTATAGTTTTGTAATCATTGTTCTGACATAGTCTCATCAATATCTAGGCCCCTGAACATGAAATGATCAAATCCTTACATGATATGATAGATGGAGTTTGGTGAAATATGAAGAGAATTCTTCCTTTTTATAACAACACAAATGCCAAGTTCTCGAGCTAAATTTGCTTGCTTGAGGGACCCCGTCTTCTACTTGGACGCGGTTGTCTGTTTAGAAATTAAAATTGAAAATGACGCAGTAATTAGCTATCCAATATTGTCTGCCACATATGACCGCATACTCATTGATTCTGATTCTGGTTGCGTCTCAACCAAGATTGGTTGAGGGGATATATCTTTTAGATGCTCTCAACAATTTCATGTTTCTTCGAGCAGACTTGGTCACTATGTCTACTTGTCTCTGTTTTTCATTTATGTGTTAAACATAATAGAATAGTATTTCGTTCGAAATATTTCTTTTAAATTATATATATATATATATATATATATATATATATATATAAACATTGCAGCAAGTCCTCCACCATGGGGAAAAAAATATGTATCAATCGATGTGATGTTTAACATTATTATTATGTATTTATCACATGCATCTAGTGTACTAAACAATCTCCATCTTCCCATGTCCAAACATAACATATATCGGTATGAGGAGCCGTTCAAACTTTGTTCAATAAGATAAAAACAACCACGTTGTATGCAAATTACCCTAATCCTTACTTTGAAAAACAACTGATAAAAAGGCAGCCACAGTGAGTGTCACTATGAAAATATGGTTGTCCTCGGCGAGAAACAAATATGCTAATTTTCCTGGAGTTGTGGTTGATCTGATGACTCTTACAGAAGAGACAGGGAGGATATTTCGGTGTGGGGGTGTGCCTAACAAAATAGACATAATTTCAAAAAAAAAAATTATGATGAAATACTATGCTAAAACTCCACGGAAACCAGACTTATCGACACAATTGGTTGGGTACTCAAGTACGCATGTTTTACAGAGAGCAAGTATAAATTCTTGGTATATAACTTGAGTTGATCTGCTTGTTACAATAACCAATACCTTATACTGTCGAAGCATTACTTTACCAAACTTTATTGTGTGTTCTCTGAGCATATTTAATTGTGAATATCTTATCTCTATGCAGATTTATTTCCAATATCTTCTCTTAGCACCACGCTCCTTTCACCAACTTTACAGCATGTGGATCCACGTTTCCTCTAGTATAACCCACGTCGAATTGACACATATAGCAATTTTGTGCCATATTTCTATTTGTGCATTAAATAAGAACTAGTGCCCAGATTCGATTTTCTTGGAACGACTTCTAATTCAACTTCTTCGAGGACCCTGCATAGTTCTAAGCTAGTAAATAGAATAAAATTTCAATAGATTCAAGATTTGGCATATTTCAATAAATATTGGCCTTAATCCTTCAATGGGTTTATTATAATCCTTTGTATGGCCGTCTCTTCCACTACATTTTTCGATTGTTCTTTAGGATTGTGAAACTGTTCCGCACTATTTAAGATTGTGACTCCTGAAACAAATTATGGATAGTTGGTTTCCGTTATCAATGTTGTGAGTCCTCCTAGGCTATTTCCTACTAATATTTCTTGATCTTTGACTATTTCATTTAAGAATTCAGCCAACTGATCCCTCCATACAAAAGCATTGTAGTCAATAATTGCTTTCTTGCTCCATCCAAAACCCAATAGGTCTATTGCATAAACCTTGAAATCTTTTTCCAACTTTGGGATGTTGTACCTTGAACAGAGGGCTCACTTATCACTGATGCACACATTGAAATCCCAGTTGTTCCAATTCCCTTCAGCAAGCCTCTCCTCGGCAAGTTCAGAGCTTCACCATTGGAACAGCGAGAAAAATTTGGGAGTTGGCTACTGTATATAATGGTCGGCCTATTGCAGAGCAAGGATTGGGGTAAGGAGTCACCCTCCTGGCTGGTGATGAGCAAGCGCTGAAAGACACATGAATAGGTGAGAGGGGGAGCGTACATACATACACCATTTAAAATAAGGCAAGCCTGCCACTGTAAATCATTGGACCATTTTATGTTTCCCTCTGATAAAGGTGGAGTCTGCATCTCATCCAATTCGTTTCGCTGTGTGAGATTTCCAACACTTGCTACGTAGCCACCCTTTTCACCAATGGATAGAAAATGTAATATCCTTTTCATTAATTATTTACAAAAATTAAAGAACAAGGTTTGCAAGAGAGTGTATTTTCCGTTGGCATGATGGCATGATAAAATAGGACTAAATATTATGAATTCATTTAATTCAAATGAGTATAGAAATGCATTCTTAAGTATGTTTATAGTATCCCATTCTATATACGAAATTATGGAGGAAGTTTAAATCTTCATATATTTTCAAGGGTTTGCATATTGTCAAATTTAAGTTTAAAGACTAATTTTAAGCACTTATCATTTCTAAAAATAAATTTAAAAAAATAAAGAAAAAAATTAATTAAACTACAAGTTTAACATGGAAGCTAAGTGTTAAAATTTAAAATTTATGGAGGTTGGTACTCTTTTGATTAAATTTTATAGGAATGTCAAGAAATTATAAATGCATAAATTGTTCCTTTGGAAGTATATCATAAATAAATTATAGAACCACTCACGTTGGTTATGATTTTTATTTGATTGGTTTTTATCTTATAAGGAAAAATCGTATTAAATTGTGGCAGGTGAACCATGGTTAGAAGAGGTACAAGAAGGAGTGGGGCAACTAAAGGGCACAACATGGTGCCACCACAACAGCCAACTCCTACCACCCCACCCAATGATGGGGAAACCATCTCAACACAAGAACAGATACCAGCTGGAGAAGTGTTGAACTTAATGAGATCATTCCAACACATGTCTGAGGCATTAATAAACCGTTTGGAATGGGAGCATGGAGGACCTGTCATACAAAACGAAGCACCCCAAAACACTACAAGAAATGATGTACGTTGAGATTTGGAAAAGGTAAAATTTCCAGAGTTTTGGGGGTCCACAGATGGTCAATCTGCAAAGGCATGGTTAGAAAACATGGCTTTGTGTTTTACCCTAAGAGATTACACCTCAAACATGAAGGCCAAGATGGGTATATTCTAGCTAAAGGGAAACACACTACTTTGGTGGAAGACATTATTAACCCAATTGGGGATGGATATATCAGAAGTAACTTGGGAGCTATTTGAAGAAAAATTTAGAGAACATTACCTGTCAGAGGAGTTCCTTGAGAGACAACTAAATGAATTCAATGCATTAAAGCAAGGGAGTCGCTCACTACCAGAGTATGAGGCATGTTTCATGGAATTACTCCGTTATGCCCCTCACTTAAACACAGAAAAGCTCAAGGTGAACAAATTTGTGTATGGATTAAATGTTAACATTCGGACCAAGGTTAGAATCTTAATGCCTTGCACCTTGCACGAGGCAGTTCAGTGGGCAATCATTGCAAAGGAGGAGATCATGAGCAGTGAACATAGTAAGTCAACAAGGCCCACAGGATCAGGAGTACCAAGTGGAAACAATATGGAACATAGAAATTTGCAAGGGGGTCTTGCACTCAATCATCAAAGGTGGTCAGGAATAAATCAAAGAACACCATATAGGCATCCATCTTAGCATCCGCACAGGGTACCGCAACAAACTCGTCAACCACAACCGCACCGGCCTATGCGACAACACCAAGTCACACCACCTCAACACTAATCTTCTTTTTAGTATAGTTCCAGACCAACTCCCGGTTCAGTTGGTCATAGGATCCAAGCCCCTAAGAGGGGGTTTTGGACTTGCAGAGGTCCTCACTACGAGAGGGATTGCCCTCAAAAGATAGGTAATACCAACTCAACTAAGAATGCAACTACATTGGGGGATCTGGGGAAGGATCATCACATCCATGCAGTGGTGAAAAATCACCAGGTAGAACACCAGTCCACTATGTTGGAAACCTCAGGTAATATTGATAGTATGAGTTTTGTCATTTTAATAGATCCAGGAGCTATTGATTCATTTATTTCTCTAAATGCATTATCGATGATTAAACATAAAGCAAATCCAAAATATGAATTTAGACATGTAGAAATGGCATGTGGTATGAAAAGAAATGTAGGAAAGATGGTAAAGGATTGTGAGGTGGACCTGGGTGTATGTAAGACCAAGGTATCCTTGTACTCTACAAATCTATGGGTTTATGATGTAGTTGTAGGAATGGATTGGTTGGAGCGAAATGAGGCACTCCTAGACTGAAAAGACAAGATTCTACATTTCACCGACAATTATGGCCAAAGAAAATAATTAAGGGGAAAGAACCGAGGGGTGTCCCTGAGGTTCATCTCCTCCATTCAACTAATGAAATTTAGGTGGAAGGGATGTCAAATGTTCTCGGTGGTAGCTCTAAACGATAAGGGTGACTCTGAAGACCTTGATAAACATCCATTCCTTTTTCAATTTAAGGATGTATTTCCCGAAGAACTACCCGGGCTACCCCCAAAAAGGGAAATTGATTTCACCATCGACCTTAAGCCAAGTGCTGAGCCTATTTCAAAGGCACCCTATCGTATGTCAGCTCCAGAGCTAAAGGAATTGCAGATCCAATTAAAGGAATTATTGGACTTAGGGTTGATATGACCTAGCATATCTCCATGGGAGCCCCTGTAATTTTTGTTAATAAAAAGGATGGTTCTTGGCGACTGTGCATTGATTACCGCCAGTTGAATAAAGTGACGATAAAAAATCAATACCCTTTGCCAAGGATAGATGACTTATTTGATCAAATGAGGGGGGGCGTCTATGTTTTCAAAGATAGATCTGAGGTCGATATATCATCAGTTGAGAATCAAAGAAGAAAATATTTCGAAGACAGCCTTTAAAACAAGATTTGGGCATTATGAATCTGTAGTTTTACCCTTTGGACTAACAAATGCCCTGGGTGTTTTCATGAGTTTGCTGAATGGAATATTTTGGGATTACTTAGACAAGTTTTTACAAGTCTTTATTGATGACATTTTGATCTACTCAAAGACCCCAGAAGAGCATGGCGAACACTTGAGGATAGTTCTAGAATGTCTTAGAGAAAACCAATTATATGGGAAGTTGTCATAGTGTTCCTTTTACCAAACCAAGATTCATTATCTTGGACACATTATCTCTGGGGATGGTATTGCAGTAGACCCGATAAAGATCGAGGCCATCATGGAATCCCCAACACCAACCAATGTTCATGAAATACGAAGTTTCATGGGAATGGCAAGGTACTATCGTAGATTTATCGAAGGGTTTTCAAAAATAGCAAACCCCATTACCGAGCTCCAAAGAAAGAACAAGAAATTCATTTGGACTGAAAAATGTGAAGAGGCATTCCAAAGGTTAAAGGTGTTATTAACGACAGCACCAATTTTGAAGGTGTTGGATATGGAACAAGACTTTTTGGTTTGCACTAATGCCTCCAAGGAAGGGTTGGGTTGTGTGTTGATGCAAGAAGGAAGAGTAATATCCTATGTGTTATAGACAATTTTGTGCCTTACAGCAACAAGCATGAATTGTCAATAATCCAAGGGATCCAAAGTTCCCTAAACATGATGTTCCTACCCCTAGAGGAACAAGGTCAGCAAACCAACAGCTCTCAGATCAGTTCTCCACCTGAAAATACTCAAAAACAAGCAATCCTGAAATCAAAGCAGGTGCTCCACTAGGTTTCTGCGCTGAAACTCAGTTGCTCCATGGTGTACCTGTGTTGCAAAGCAAGTGGGACAAAGGCCACCTGCGCTGAGCGAGATGGGACAAGTGGCACACTGAGTCATTGCTCTGGAATCTTCCAAAAATGACACTTGGATCAGGTATTTCGCCTTGTGATGAGTCAGAGGCTCTGTTTCTCCAAGTGGAAGCAAGGTTCTCCAAGTGGACTCAAGAACTGAAGATCAACTAAAGATTAACTGAAGAGAGAGAGGACACAAGGCAGCTACACATCAGTTGCAAGCTGACTCATCCTTTCTCAATTCATCTATATATTGAGCTCTCTCCTATGAGCTCAGGAGGCTGGAATTTTGTGCAAAGTAATGATATGCTGTTGGTTTCACTATAGAGCTATTGGGTGATTGTTTGAGAGAGGTGAAGAGGAGAAATTCTTTCTGCTGGGAGGTGTTGCTGGATTGGAGCCTTCAATGGTTGTAATACTCTCAGAACCTTTACTTCTTCATTAATAAAAGCTATTGAGGTTCTTCTATGTGCTCTTGTTTCAATAATATATTGTGATAATTGCATGTTTGGTTTACACTAATCCTTGAACCAGTTATGATTGCATGCTTCTTGTAGTTTCCTTCTTTGTTATTTTGCAGGATCTTATTGTAGCTGGGCCAGCAAAAGAGCAAGGAGCTGGGAGCAAGCAGCCAAAGAGAAGAGTTTGGATTCGACATTAAGCGCAAGGCAACGGTTAGTGCATTTCTCCATTCTCTTTTGCTTTCATAAAGAAGTAAACCTTAAGTAGTTTGTTTTACAGTTGTTGCTAAGGTACTATCACCCTTAGAGTGGGATAGGGTCATCCGAGTCGGATACTTTTCCCTACAACAAACTGGCGACTCCGCTGGGGATCGTATCCGTTTGATTGTGTTTGTAGTATTTTTCTATTCATTTCCTGAACAAAAGAGTACCAAATCGAAAAGCTTTTGACTATATCAAAAGCAAAGTAGAGGGCAGCTACTCTAGCTCATTTCTGAGCAAGTTCATGATTTGAAGAGCTGATCTACAAGGATCCTTGTAAGCTCTTAGTGATAGCTTTTCACCTTCCTAATCATGCCTTTGAGTGTGCTTGACTGATTGCTTCTGATTTGAGCAAAAACTGTGCATTTTTTAGAAAATTATGACCCGGAAACTGTGAAAACGCAAGTTTCGTTTTCCAAAGCAGGTAGTACACAGGCTACCTGCTTTGCAACACAGGTCCCGAAGGGGCTACCTGCGCTGAGAGCCAGATTGGCTGTGCAGCACCTGCGTTGGCCCAAATTTGCCTAGTGCATTTGGGGTTTCCTCACTTTCTCTTGCCTGTTTTCACTTAGATTTTGCTGCTAGGTGTCAGTCTTGTACCTGTTCTGAAACCAATATTACTTGCCATCATTCTGCCTCTGTTATATAACGAAATTGTACTTGTTCTTTGTATTTCTTACTCATTTACAATTTCCCATAACGAAGAGTAAACTAGTCTTGCTTTTGGCCTCTTAGATCTGAACCTGTGTTAGGCATTTTGCTGGTCTAAAGAGTTAGCTTGTTTGCTGTCCATAGCTGATTAGTCATTTTTACTTTCGTCAGTATGGTTTTATTTCATGTATTTCCAGTGATTAAGCAAGTGAATCTTAAGGTGTCTTTTGATTTTGGACAAACTTGTTTGTTTTCGCTCTAAATCGAAATCAAAGTTATATAACCACTTTCTTTTTGTAATCCATCAACATTAAGAAAAGGAAAAGAAAATACATGCATTGTGCATTTTGCATTTGAAAAAGTTTGCATGATGATTTAGGAGAAAGTGCATTAGTTTGTGCTGTATGAACTGTGTGAAAAGAATTTGCCTTTCTTCTCCCTCAGTAGTTAAGATTTTCATCAGTCAAAAAGATTTGAAAAAAGCTTGCTTCTCATCTTAGGCTGCATTTAGGAATTTGTCATATACATCTCGTGGTGAACCTTGAAAGGCAAACTTTAAAAAGATCAACTTAAAATATACTGAATGAACCTAACAACGCATTGTAACATAACGCAAACATCTAGAGGTCTAGGTAGAGACGTGTTCCGGCGTCGTTAAACATAGTGACTGTCGATCTCTACGAAGGTGGGTGATTCCTCCTGAGAGTCGGTGGCACTAATACGGAGTTGTGCTCCCACGTACCGTCGCGTATATATTGGGAGACCCCTATAGGCAATTATCCTTTATCCATAGGAAGCCGTGTCGGCCGCCCTACTGATCGCGATGCAGTGAACACAGCATTCACGAAGATCGACCACCCGTACCGTAAAATGTATTCTGTGGTTTCGCGAAAGGTTTGGCACACCCTCTGCCTAGATCTCCAGAGCAGTTTCTTTTGGCCTTTTTCAAACTCTATAACTGAAAAGGTCCAACCGAGCATTTGTCACTTCGGGCTCGTTAATACATCGAAGGAGACTAGAGTCATCTTTAGCTTTTTCTCGACTCTTAAAACATGAAAAAGCAAAGTTATGTTTAAAAGCGTCTAATAAAATTCATTCAAATCGGAAACACAAATTTTCCCCTTTATATTTTAGTTGATCGAGTAATCCGCAATCGTGGAAGAAAGTCAATTGAATATCCGTCGTTCTCGGAGGCTTGCGAGTCAACCATCTTTGTCTCCGGAATCGAAAACAATCCGGGCAAAGCGAACTCGTCGAACCAGTTCAAAATCTCCTTTAAAAGTTAGAACAAGTGTTCCAACAACATCTGAGATTCTGGTCACTCCAAACATTTCTGGAAACCCTGCCTCCATAGAAGAAGTTCAACCGCCACAGAGGGACAGTAATATTGATCCTAGTCTGGGGGCAAATACTTGTATGACTGAACCAGTTCCATCTGTAACCGGTCCAGAGAGTTTTGTTCCTCAAACATCTGTCGCTGTCGATCCAACCCCTTCTTCGGCACCGGAAATCTTTTACGGACCTGACGGTCTTCCTCTTCCACCTGGTCTGATTGCGATAGAGGAAATTATAGAGGAACCGCAAGTATCCACTCCAATTCAATTTGGAGTAGGGGTCACTCTATTTCCTGCTACAACAGAAGTTTGTCCATCACCAGTGGAAGTTCTTGTAGAATCACTAGGCGATCAATTGGATAGACTAAAAATGTCTGAACAACCGTCGACATCTAGGACTGTGTCAAATGACACGGCGACGGCAGAATTACCTGCCGCAAATCCAACAATGTTCGTCGGCATACCATCTGTCCCAACTAGCTCTCAATCGCTAGAAGGAGTCCACCAAGAGACTATCTCGACAGTATGGTCTGTTCCTGTTTGTTCCGGAGTAATGTCTGGTAACTCTCATGGTGAGACTCATAAAATTGACCCTTTTGGGAATCTAATTAGGCCATCCAGTCCTCCAGGACAATCAATTGCCTTGAGTTCTGGATTGCTACCGTATGGGGGGCAGTATGCCCTTTCATTACCCCCTCCGGGAGGGTACCCATACGGGAGTTCTCAACCTTATTCAAGTTATGGTGGAATTGCAACAAGTAGTTGGGTACCTATGCTATCCCAGCCACCAAGAGTTGTATATTCTATACAACAGTGTGTACCTGTGACAAACATCCCAACTACACCGGCTATTGTGACCGTGTCACAAGTTCAAACAATGCCTGTTGTGTGTCAACCTCAGATTTCTCAGGTTCTCATGCAACAGCCCCTTGACCCTGCGACCCAACCACAATCACCTACTGGTGGGGCAACACAAGTACAGTCGGGTACAACTACCCCACATCTTGGTCCAATGGTTAGTATAGCGCAACAACCCATGGTGTCGCAACCGTGGATAGTGCAATACCAACAGCCGCAATTCCAACAAGTGTACCAGGGTTCTGAACAGCAAATCTTTGCGAATACGAGACAACCATATATTCAAAATGGTCAAAATCAACCACTTTATAGTGGTCAAGTCCATCAACCGTATCAATCATACCAACATCAACTCCATTATGCTGGTATGCAAAGACCAACTGTTCAGGCGATTCCATCGTATCCTGGCTACGCTCCACCTAACTTGAATCAACAATTACCATTCGTGGCGACTTTAGAGTTGCCTGATTTACATCGGTTAACCAATGATCCAATTGCTTACGCCCCATGGTGGCCAGTGATTCCGCACAAACTTCCATCCGACATTCCTAAATTCAATGGAAATCCAGGTGAAGACCCGTCGAATCATGTGATGACATTTCATCTATGGTGTTCGTCGAACACTTTGAATGACGATTCGATAAGGCTTTGCCTCTTTCAGAGGACATTGACAGGTCCAGCGGCAAAATGGTATATAGAATTGCCTAGAGCTTCGTTCGACAATTTTGGCTCCCTTGCCACGACATTCTTAACCCACTTTCAATTACCAATAAGGTATGAAACGGGAACAGAGATATTGACCAACTTCAAACAGACAACCGCAACTCATATATCGGATCATGTACACGAGTGGCGACGTTGACGAAGAATGGTTAAAACATACGTTCCTGATCAGCTTTTAGCTGAGTGGTTTATAAAGTCGTTACTTCTGGCCATAACGGAAGATGTGGCAAAGGGAGGAGTCGTAACAGAAGAGCAAGTTATCGCTCGTGCACAATATTTGGACTTAGTATATACTCAGTCCGGCACGCTCTATGACAAAATACCAGACGCCCCTAGACCAGAGTTTTCAATCCCTCCTCCTCCTAAATCAAACAGTGACTCTCATGCCGGTGATGGCGTGATAGGCACGGCAAACACGAATCCGAAAAAGACCCAACAAAAGAAGGCCCGTAAGGATTCGAATCAAAATGCGCATGAAGAAGTTCTTGCTTCGGAAGTAAATGCCGTATCAACAGATAAGGGCAAAGAAACCAATCAACCAGGAAGCAAGAAGAATCAAAACAAAGGGAAGAAGAAGAAACAAGGAGAGTCATCCCCTCGAAAAACTTCTTCAAGCTCTCCTCGAGATAGGAAACCACCTTATGGGTGTCAGATATGTGATGAGGATCACTGGATGAGAGAATGTCCATACAAAGCTGATCTAAAAAGATTCTTAAAGAGTTCGCAAACTCCAGCTGTGTTAACTGATCCGTTTCCCGATCGAGGAAAAAATCTGGTTGGTAGTGGAAATGCTTCACCGTCGCAAGTGCTTATGTTATCGATATCGAAGCAACAGAATGATGCTTTGATTTCGACAAGGAACAAAGATTACGGGAATCCACAGGTGTCGAACGATAAAGGTAAAGATCAACCTAGCAGTTCGACAACAACTTCGGCAGAAGTTGTACCCCCCATCACACATGAATTAACAATAAAACCGCCAAAGGGAGTAGTACACAAGTCGACATTTAATCCTCGTGCCAGAGCGGCACAACATTATAATATAGTGGAAGATTTGGCGCAATCGCCGTCTGCTATGTCGACTCTTGAAGTACTACAAAATTGCCCATCCCAAAGGCAGGCATTGTTATCAGCAATTGGTGGGGTGGATCCTAAAGATTCCAATCTTGTATCCTTTGATCACAAAGGATATGATCCTCAGTTACCAGCTCAACTAGCTTTCCTCGTCCAAGTGAAAGCCCTCAACAAAACTGTTCATCGAACAATTATTGATGAGGGGGCATCGACATGTATTATGTCGATGAGTTGCTGGAAAACTTTAGGATCTCCAACCTTGTCGCGATCATCGACAACATTAAAAGCATTCGACGGAAGGACATATACCCCTTACGGTATCCTTAGTAACTTGAAAGTTGAACTAGGGGGAAAAACAGTAGAAATAGATGTTGAAGTCATCGATGGCAATCTTGACTATAACATCCTACTGGGAAGACCATGGATTTATGCCATGGAAGCTGTTGTGTCGACCTATTTTAGGAAAATCTCATTCCCCTTTCAAGGAGGGATTACGATCATTGACCAACAAAATTTCCTCCCTAATGGTTCACAAGTTACAGGAAGCGTTCCTCTGATCCATGGAAGCGACCATTCGTTTCAAAATATCGGAGTAGGCCTACTAAAAGATCCTACATTAATGGGAACTTTCACCCTTCCGCCAACGTTCATTGTGGGAGAAGTGGCGACAGTAGGAACCTGCAATATGATATCTTCCGCACAAAAGATGTCAGAAAACGATATCAGCATGGATCATGCAAAGGTTTTGTCCCCAAGCCCAATGGAAGTATTGTAGCAATCAATTTTCTTGGCCTGGGGGGCAACCCCAAATCAACGCTCATTAAGTGTTTGGATAGATAGGTCTAGAGAATATGGCACCCCTTTAAGTCCTTGGTCGCGAGTGCATGGAACCGACAAAGGAATAGTCCAATCAATGGTAATTGACGGGGCACCATGGAATGATTCCCACCATCGTTCCCTTCTCCCGGGTTGTGGGGAAGATACTCAAAATACCCTTTATCATCCTTCAGTTTTCGATTTTCTATCGAGTACTGTAAATACAGTGGGCAATGAGGATAGTTCTTTTACTATGTCAACCTCATTAAAAAATGAAACGATCCCCTTTCCAGATCTCAATGGTAAACCTTCATTCCAACCAACAAAGTTGAATGCAATGAAGCTTGGGGGGCATGCACCTCGATTTGCGTTATTATGCTGGGGGCATGCAAACATATCATTGAGCAGTTTTAGCAATGTTCATGCTCGTTAAAAAATAAACATAAATTGTGAGCAATCTTTCCCTAGCAGTTCAAGCTCACTCAGAAAAAATGAACCGGTAAATAACCATTGAGAAAAGTAACCTTTGAAAGCCATATTAAAAGCCCTTGGTCGTGTTTATATGCCATCACCTCCATCCGTTCATTTTGGCCAATCGTTCATCTCCATATGTGTGTTTACCCATTTTGAGGAACAGCTGCGAAGAGTGATTTCACTTAGCCATCCTTGTGACACTGCCGTGATTGGAAAATTCCAACCTGTACCTGGAATCTGCTGCTATCCCTGTTTATCACTCGTTCCTCAAAAGACGAGTCTTCTTTGAGCTCTTTTCACTGACTCGTAAAATATGAAAAGTTTGCCGAGTTTTGGCCTTCCAGCTCGTTAAAAGGACCGGAAGAGCTATCCCTCCTCTAGATTTTAATCTTTTTGGACCTGAGGGATTATTGCACAAAAAGATCGAGTGCTTGTTTTGTTCGGCTCGTTAAAGAAATCAAAAATTCATCCCTTCTGTATGGTTTTATACTTTTTCGGACTTAAGGGATTAGAAGACGAAAAAGGAATTTTGGAGTTAACTTTTCGTACCTTTTCAGACTCTCTAAAAATGAAAAGGACCAAGTTTTCCTTGTCGTTAGACTCGTTAAAATGATTAAATAGCGAAAAACTTGTCTTTAGACGAGAACGAGTTTCCCTATCGCTAGGCTCGTTAAAACATAGTGATGGGCTTGCCCGAAGGGCAGGTTATAGAACAAGCATATGTTATCCTCCTCAAGCTTGACAAAAATAAAGAGGTACTGGTCAGCAATGACTGGGGAAAAATTGGGAGAACCTCACAGCATTAATGGTAGCAAGTCGCTCTTGAACATGACACTTTGTCCTCCGTATCACATCGGGTTGGGTTGTTTCATTCACTGGTCTCATAACCATGGTCCTCGCCACACCATCCACAATTGGGGTAATGCTACCAATCCATCACATCAGTGTCGTTATATGTTCAAGAGATGTGGTTCTACAAAGAGTCAACCGTGTCCCATCCACTGCCATACATTATCCTTCATCCACTTCATGATCGCCACCCTGAATCATACATCACAGTTTGTTTTCACCTCATCACAATCACTAGCTCCGTTCCGTGTCACTGATGTGGGATCCATTAAGGCCCTCCTTTGACGGATCGCTCCTTGTCGACATCAGCTCATTATCCAAGGAGTTGATCTAGGAACACCCCCTTCAGTACTTTGAAGCTTGCATGCCTCAATGGCAAGTTTCTCACTTCCGGCGACAGGTATACATCAATGACCTTCGACCAGAAGATTTTGCATGGTGGTCGACGCCAAGTCCTTTATTCCCGCCATGTGAATTGTACTGCCGTACCTTGAGGGTCATCATCCTTATCAGTGATTCCTCCCGCGCTTGTTAACGGTTTACATCATTGACCGGTAATCAAGCGATGTCTTTCCATGTTCGACTTCAAAAAAATCTCACATGGATCGACTTGTACATCGAGTGAAGATCGGAAGAGATTGAAGACCCCGGATCTAGTTTCATCCATCCGGGCTGCGATATATATTCAGGACATAAAGACATTTGATATGTACATCATTACAGCAGATGATCATCCTTCTCAAAGGATGATAATTTCAACAAAGGATTATCAGTCTACAATCAGACGATCGTCTGTTCTATGTACCAAAATGTATTTATAAAGCTGAGCATGGGAATGCCCGCCTCAGCTAGATCATGAAAATGTATGAAAAATAATGTATTGTATTGTATCTTATTACAGGACACTTCTCAGCAGATTGAATGAACTTCGGATCCTCTCAATAAAGCATTTCACCCGATAAACGACCTCATACTTTAGGGGGCATCTGTTATAGACAATTTTGTGCCTTACAGCAACAAGCATGAATTGTCAATAATCCAAGGGATCCAAAGTTCCCTAAACATGATGTTCCTACCCCTAGAGGAACAAGGTCAGCAAACCAACAGCTCTCAGATCAGTTCTCCACCTGAAAATACTCAAAAACAAGCAATCCTGAAATCAAAGCAGGTGCTCCACTAGGTTTCTGCGCTGAAACTCAGTTGCTCCATGGTGTACCTGCGTTGCAAAGCAAGTGGGACAAAGGCCACCTGCGCTGAGCGAGATGGGACAAGTGGCACACTGAGTCATTGCTCTGGAATCTTCCAAAAATGACACTTGGATCAGGTATTTCGCCTTGTGATGAGTCAGAGGCTCTGTTTCTCCAAGTGGAAGCAAGGTTCTCCAAGTGGACTCAAGAACTGAAGATCAACTAAAGATTAACTGAAGAGAGAGAGGACACAAGGCAGCTACACATCAGTTGCAAGCTGACTCATCCTTTCTCAATTCATCTATATATTGAGCTCTCTCCTATGAGCTCAGGAGGCTGGAATTTTGTGCAAAGTAATGATATGCTGTTGGTTTCACTATAGAGCTATTGGGTGATTGTTTGAGAGAGGTGAAGAGGAGAAATTCTTTCTGCTGGGAGGTGTTGCTGGATTGGAGCCTTCAATGGTTGTAATACTCTCAGAACCTTTACTTCTTCATTAATAAAAGCTATTGAGGTTCTTCTATGTGCTCTTGTTTCAATAATATATTGTGATAATTGCATGTTTGGTTTACACTAATCCTTGAACCAGTTATGATTGCATGCTTCTTGTAGTTTCCTTCTTTGTTATTTTGCAAGATCTCATTGTAGCTGGGCCAGCAAAAGAGCAAGGAGCTGGGAGCAAGCAGCCAAAGAGAAGAGTTTGGATTCGACATTAAGCGCAAGGCAACGGTTAGTGCATTTCTCCATTCTCTTTTGCTTTCATAAAGAAGTAAACCTTAAGTAGTTTGTTTTACAGTTGTTGCTAAGGTACTATCACCCTTAGAGTGGAATAGGGTCATCCGAGTCGGATACTTTTCCCTACAACACTATGTATCAAGGAAACTTAGAACCCACGAAGAAAACTATGCAACCCATGATCTAGAAATGGAAGCAATTGTTTATGCACTAAACATTTGGAGACACTACCTTCTAGGAAGGAAGTTTGATCTTAGGACTGACCATTGTGGGCTACAACACATATTCACTCAAGGTCACTTAAATGCAAGGCAAAGACAATGGTCTGAGCTAATTAGTGAATATGATTTTGACATCACTTACATCAAAGGAACGGTAAATAGGGTGGTTGATGCTTTAAGTAGGAGGCCACAGATATTTTCAATGATTCCCTTAAAGACAAATTTGAGGGAGAAATTGCTTTAACTACAAATTAAAGACACCTGGTATCAGGAGGTTAGCAAAAGTTTGAGGGAGGATGAAATGAGGATCCCAAAATATGAAGAATACTCCCTTGATAATGATGGGCTACTACGATTTCGGGGAAGGATATATGTACCACTGAATGAAGATATACACCAATTAATCTTAAATGAAGCACATCGTGCAGTATACATGGCACAACTTGGTGTTAAGAAGATGAGTGTGGACTTGAAACCATTCTTCTTTTGGAAACGGATGAAGAAAGACATCGTGAACTTGGTAGCAAGATGCTTAGAGTGTCAGCGAGTAAAAGTTGAACACAGGCATCCAGCAGGTTTATTGCAACCCCATGAGATACCAAAATCTAAATGGGAAGTTATATCAATGGAATTCATTGTGGGACTACCAATGACCTCAAGAAGACATGATTCCATATTTGTAGTGGTGGACACGTTGACCAAGAGCGCCCATTTCATACCAATTAAGACTACATATAAGGCACCATAAATAACTAGAGTTTTTATTAATGAGATTACGAGATTGCATGGAGTGCCTAGGAAGATCATATCTGATAGGGGAGCAGTGTTTACACGAAGATTTTGGATAAGTTTCCAAGAAGCTTTAGGAACCCAGTTGAACTTCAGCACTGCTTATCACCCGAAGACAGAAGGGCAGACAGAGAGGACAAATCAAATCATTGAAGACATGCTTTAGATGTATGTGATGGACCAGCAAAAGAGATGGGAGGAGTTTTTACCACTTGTGGAATTTGCTTACAATAATATTTATTAGATTTCCATCAAGATGGTGCCATTTGAGTTCTTATATGGAAGACCTTGCAGGACACCTCTTAGTTGGGATCGACTAGAGGACCGAGTATTAATAGGACCAGAAGTGGTGCAAGAGATGGAAGAACAAATGACTATGATTATGAGGAGGCTAAAAGAAGCACAAGATCGACAAAAGAGCTATGTTGATGCTCATCGGGTAGACCAAATTTATGAAGTGGGGGATAGGGTGTTCCTGAGATTAAGGCCCCAAAAAAGCTCTATAAAATTTGGAAAGGGAGAAAATTTGTCTCCACGGTTTGTGGGACCTTTTGAAATCTTAGAAAGGAAAGGGTCGGTGGCATATAGGCTTGCCTTACCTCCATCTTTAGCACGTATGCATGATGTGTTTCATGTTTATGTTTTACGTCATTATATTTCAGATCCTTCGGATGTTATTGACTTTGGTCATTTGCAGGTTTCAGACGAGGGAACAATGATGATCGAACTAGTTTGCATACTAGACCAGCGAACTTTGCAAGTTAGATGACGGTTGGTGGACCAGGTCAAGGTCCAATGGGACAATTATAATCCAAGTTCAGCTACTTGGGAGGATGCCGAGGAGATGAGTCAATGTTTTCCTTACCTATTCCAAGGACTTCGAGACGAAGTCTATTATTAAGAGGGGGTGTATGTAGTGCCCGCTCTAGTTGACTGACAGTGATATGACACTAACATTTATTTAGCCCTAAGGCCCACACATTATTCTTTGAGGACCTCAGGTTGAGGATCCGGGCACATGACCCTATTATTATTAGTGATTGATATATTCATGGTTGTGATGTTTATGTATGTTCTCCATTAATATTAGGATGAAGATAGCATGAATGGTTATGTATGTTATCTATTGGTATTATGATGATTGTAACATTAAATGGTTAAGTTTGGTCTTTATTGAATTTATGATGATGATGGCAGTAAAGGATATGTATTCTCTATATTAAAATCATGATGATGATAAATTTGATAAATAGGTATATTTCTATTGATGTTACGATGTTGATAGCTTGATGGGTATGTATGTTTCCGTTGATGTTTTGATGATGATAGCTATGATGGATGTGTCCCATATGTTACCTACTTTCATTAGTTCAAGCTTACTATGAACAATGATGTGAATGACTAGGTGTTGTTAATGATGATATTATGACAATGACTAACACTGAGAAACCTTGTTACTGATGATTATTGAGTATGGTCGGAAACCACCAGAGGCACTCGCATATGACGAGTTGACGACAACTGGTTTGATGAAAAAAATTATATCATTTTATCTTTGAAATTCAAAGTCAATTTTGAAACCTGCTACATATGTTTATCTATATTCTGATGATATGTTAGCGGTTGCAAGCATAGATTAGTTGCTTGGTCGAATGACTCACATATGGGTGATGGGGTTGTACAAGTGGATGGAACTACATGGGAGGGGTGGGACAGTATCCCTGATCTCACCCACTAGCACTCCTATTGTGACTTGGGCTGGAAAGGTTGAAACACCTTCGCCTTGAAGATCACGATGTCATGAGGGTAGGTCCCAAAGTTGGGTCGCTCATGAGGATTTTACAGGGGGGCACGCATCAAGGTGAATTCCTTGATCCCCGACACCATTAGTCTCACTATAGCAGGCAACATAAGAGATGATAGTGGTCTATGACGTTGCACCTATACTTTCCCCTCGTAGTCACTGAATGCTTGAAGGGCAAGTGGTGCGGCACCCATGGAACTTCAAGGGAATTTCTTGTAGTGCATGACCAACTTGGCACACTTGGCATCACAAATAAACTATTAGGTGTGGCACCCTTGGAACTTCAAGGGAAGTTCTTGAAGGGCACGACCAAACTTGGCACCGTTGGAATCATTTAAAATAAATTAATTAGTAAATATAATCAAGAAATGAAAACTAGGTAAATTTACGTCAAGGGTAAATGATGTTAAAAACCGAGATAATTAAATCAAAAATAAAACTTGGGTTAATAGGATCATAGGAAGAAATAAAATAGGTTACCTTAAAAACTGTACCCTTCCCATGTTGGAAAATAGTAGGTAGATTATGTAGTTTAATTAGGTAAAAGGGGAAAGAGGGACATAATTGTAAGGATAAATATTAATCCTAAAATAGTAAACCTAATTAAGAGAAGAGGATGGTGAATTGAAATAAGATTAATAAATTAAATTTTAGAGAAATGTAGAGAACCTCCATGTGGCAACAACCAACATAAGAATATCCATCTAAGAGATAACTTGAGTTAAATTAGGGAGTAAATAGCGGATCAAATCTTGACTCATTAATTGACTTTAGTAATGAACACAAATTAAGGAATAAAAAGGGGGATCAAGAGGCAACTAGGAGAAGAAATAGGAATCTTGTTCAGGTGAGGAAAATATTAGTTTTAAATTAAAATTTAAGTAAATAATTTTGGAGACCCTTGATGAGAGAGTGACACATGGGTGGGTGAATAATCAAACTATTGAATTATAAAAAAATAATTAATTATGCATGACATGCTAAGTGTCACCTATGAAGACTCTTATAAAGCAAGGGGCAAGCCATGGGAGAAGGGACTTTTGGGAACCCTATTGTTGGATGGATGAGACTATGTCAGAGCAGTGATTATGAAACTATAGTGAGTTTGGTGAGGTAGAGGATTTTAGAGAGGGGACTCTTGAGCCAAGGAGTGCTCTCCTCTACTAGCTATTGCATTCCTTTCCTCCATTGTACAAACCCATTGCAGCTCGGAGGTCCGCGGGGAAGAAGAGTACCCAAGGAGTAGGCTGGGAGGTTAACTGATGGGTCATCGCATTTGGATCAATTACGTCGTCATTCACTCTCATAAGTGACTGACAACAAGGGAAGAGAAGTAACGGTAAATCAAGTGGAGTCTCTTCTGGTGAATAGTACATATGTGTTGCTATGTAAATTTTATGATATGTTCAGTGAAATGAAATTCAGGAATGTGTTAGACAATGCTGAATAAATTTGAATTCCCAATGTTTTTCTCTTCTGGTTGTATTTTATTGTGATTTATTTTAAAATATATATATATATAGTACAGAACTGGTCCTTACACCCTTGGGAACCCAGCCCAGCTCCCTCCTAGAAATGCACATTTTTTCCTCATAGCTAAGCAGACTATTGCATGTGCAGTTGAGTTGACCATTTCCCTCCGGGACTAAGAAAAACTGATTTGCATGCATGGGCTACTCCTCCCAAGGCAGCATGCAAGGTAATCCCTTAACTTAGCGATTTATTTTTAGCAGCTGGAAGTTACATGCAAGGATCGTCTCAAAAACCTCCCACAAAGTGTCGTTTTTCCTATATTTGTGGCATGTGCATCATGACCTCGATCTTATCAAAACTCATCAATCGGACACTTCATATCTCATTCCTCACATCAATCTTGTAGCTCTAACATCCCACATTGCATCTAGGAGTCGTTGGCACATTCAAGTCAGTTGTTTTGGGGTAAGCCCTCTTGCATGTCTCGTGCTGTGTTTCTGGCACTTTTTGTGTTTCACTTCATATGAATGTTCTCTGCTTGATTTCAGTGATCACTTGCTGTCATTTTGATACATACTAGCTTGTACTAGCACTGTTTCAGTTTTCATTAACATCTCACTGTTGTCGCATGCATGACATTGATTTGCACGGACGGTCGCCATTGTGGCAACTCGCTTCACACACATGCATGTTTTCCCATTTTCCAAATCTTTCCCTTGTTGTTTGCATGAATGATCATTCACTCTTGTCTACACTCATCTCATCATGCTTTCACACTTCTCGTGTTTTTAGTCACCCATCGGTCGGATTGGGTTGCCTTGGCCCGGACCATGCCTTACCCGACTAGGCACTGACCTCCAGGATTGCATTGTGGAATTCTTGGAGGCAGCCTCCTGTTGGCCCCAGAAACTGCATAATGCATTTTGCAGGTTGCATGTCACTACTGAATTATTTTACATTACGCAGTTTCAATCCTCAGCAGAATAGGCTAGACTATTCATTGCACAGTTCCAGCAATCAGTCAGCCTCTTGACAGCCTGGATTGTGCGTTGCGCAGTTTTGGCAGTCAGTCTTCTGACCTCCCGCGGAAATTGTGCAACCTTCATGATCAGTCACACAGGTATGTTACAAGTTAGTTATCAAGTTCATTTTGGTTTTCGACTGACATATTTCTTGCCATGAGTGTTTCCATGTCTCTAGGTATCGCAGATGTTCATCTATCTCTCAGCAGTACAGGTATAATGGTTTCCAAGAGAGAAGAGTCGAAGACACCATTCAGAGCACACTTGGGGATGCAGTCGATCATGTGTCTATGAACATGCCTACCCACAAAGACATCAAATTCTTCATAGACAAGGAAATTGATATATGATGGCAGCAGCATCACAGCAAGCAAGACCATGAACAGCAGCTGAAGGCAGCATACCGGATGCAACGAACGCAAGAGGAAAGTTGTTGACAACAGAGAGGCAGAAAAAAGTTGCAAGCTCAAGCAGATCCACTTGTGATGAAGGCAAATTTGGAGACTGAGGCTATGAGGTGATGACGCAAAATGAAGATCGTGTGAAGGTAGAGAACAGAACAGAGAAGGAGTTGCATTTAATGAAGCAACAACTCAAGAAAGAACGGGAGTTGCATAGACAAGAGAATGAGTTGTAGCAAGAATAGGTACAGCATGGGGCACAACATGCACTCACGGATGAAACTACGCCCGTACAAGTTATAGATCCATCCCAGCAACTGGCACAGAGTAGACATCGTGAGCAATGTTGTTGATCGCATGCAAGGGAATTCAGCAGCGTGCATGCCATTGTGAACACTCATGTGATCCCACCCATTCAGCGCACTCACCGAGGCAAAGACAAGAAGCAAGTCCAACTGGAGCTGAACATGCACTTGACAGCTGATGCACATGACCACCAGCATGTTTGGTCAATTTAGTTAGGTCTAAATTGCTACTTTAAAATGTCAACCCGGGGTTCGTAAACTGACGAAGTGAAGTGTACTATATGTACTAGATAACCATTTCCTTAGTCTTTTGTCGTTTTTAGTTTTTTTTTTTTTTTTAAGTTTTTTTTTGGATTTATCTTTCCCTAAAGTGAGATGATGAAAAGGTGATAAAGCAAGTGAAATATGGATGATTATGGTGATCTCTAAGTGGTTTTCCAAAACTTGAAAGAAAGCTTTAAAATAACCGCAATGATATCAATTCTTGAAAAGAAATAAAGACATCAAATAATGAACTAGTGACATCGGCCCAATATCTTTGTTGCTGAATGAAAATGAAAGTGAAATCTACACTAAATTCAATTAAAAGGAAGAACAACTAATCCACACTATTTCAACTCTTCAACTCAATCTTCCTTGTGAAAAGATATCATGAAATGTTAAGCAATGTGAAATCTAAAAGAAGTTAAACTGCATAAAAGAAATTAATCACACTACTTTAACTCTCTTGACCTTTTGCCTTTCAGCTTAATTTACCCTGTGAGAAACAATCATGAACAAGTCAAGCAATGTGAGATCTAAAGCAAACTAAATCAAGCTATAATGAGTGATATTCTGGTTCCTAATAAAGTTATTTGATTATAGAAAGAAACCGTTAACAGATGAATAACATGATATCTAAGAGCAGAAAATAAATGTACAACTTGAGGAAATGACAAAACTGGAAATCAAAACTTCAAAAAACAAGAGTCAGCGACAAAGACAAGATGATCTCGTATGCCAATAGTTATAAAAAGAAAAGGTGAAAAATTGCCCCGGGCTTCCTAAGGAAACCTGCAGAAAACACTGATCAGTTGTAACCATAAAAGAGCAGCAATGAAAATGTAAATCAACAGAAATTAAAAAGCTTTGTTATGTACAACTAATATACATGATGAAATAAAACGCAGCATTTAAATGACAACTGTACAGCTAATATACATGAACAGAAAAAAAGTAATGCAAGAGTTAAAGGACAACTGTACAAGACTTTAGTGAGCAGGGGCCCTCTGCCACTTCAGCCGATTCAACGAACAGCTATAAGCTTAAGTTTAAACCAGTCTTCTCATATATTAAATAGCAACGTAAAAGTGCAGTGGGGAAATACAACAACTTTGAATTACATTAACAGAGATTAACTTTTATAGCGTTCATGGATGCGTTATTTATAAGGAAGGAAAGCTAAACAAATTAACTAAATCTACGTTATTAACCACGCTGCCAGAGACACCTAAATCCTCTTCAGCCCGGATCTAGGTAACTGTCATCATGTTTATTAAATCTGATAGGTATGGTTGTTGGATTCATGCTACCAGGATGTCTTCGTGGCTAAGGACTGTGCCACGTAGCTTCACGTGCTCAAAAACAGAGCTACGCAGAGCCGTGCCACCGCTGAACACTTCCGTTGACTATCCTTTGCCCCCTGTTTGACCGCAGGCTTTTATGGGCGTGCTGGATGATCTAGAGGGACACGTTCCATGTCCTTGAATCCTGTAACTTGCCCATGTGGCTCGTTCCTTCAGAGGACACCTGTAGCATGGTGTTTGACAAAACGGCTGTGGAATCCTGTGCTGGCTGCAGAATCCTGGGTCGGCTGCGGAAACCTGTGTCGGCTGCGGAAACTGAGAAGCTTCCGCAGCTGTCTGAACAAAATTCTAAACCAAATAACAGTCATCAGCGTAGTTAGAAAACCATGTCAAAAGCTCTTTTTTAAACTAAAATACAATGATTTAATCAACTAGGTGGATGAAATGAGTGGAAAAAGAAGGCTGAGAGGGTGTATAGGAAGGTGCAGGTTCGAGGCTCAATATACCCCCACTGTGAAGGTGTTTCATGTCCTCATGCTACCAAAACTTAGTTATTTTCCCTTAATCCATATGCTCTGAGGCTTCTGCAAGAACATCTAGTCCTCTTCTCTTCCTCTTTGATGCTAAAATGGTCCTTGGTTTCCTGAGTAGACATTTGAACTTAAGATTAATCAATGCCCTGCTCAACTTTTTACACTTTTTCTTCAGCTTCCTGTTCTTCTTTTGCCACAGTCCTAAATGGAGCATAGTGTTATCATGGACAATCTTGTCTACCTTACTCTGCTCTTTGAGTGCTTCGTTTTCCTGTTTGATGTGCCTATTTAGGACTTCCAATTCAAACACTTCCTGTTTTAAAGACTGTACTAGTGCATCAAGTGGCAAGGTGGTGCTTGGTCCTGCAGCTGATTGTTCCAAGGACTCTAGGTAGTTATATACCTCTTGCTGATTAGGATCTACTTCAGGTGTCTTTCTTGGGCTAGGCTCAGAATCAAAATCTGGTGGAGGAGGAAGATTGTCCTCTCTTTCTGGCCGAAAAGGGCTTTCATCACGTGGAGGACTTGACTCAATGTCTGGCTGAGCTGGAGTTTTTTCAGGTGTTTCTTCACCTAAATCAATAAAGTGTGATTGTTTTTCTTGGGTTACACTCTTCTTTCCTTTTAGCCTACTGCTCCTCCTCACGTGTGGACTAGTGCTCTTTTCCTGTGCACTCTGTTTTCCTTTTTGTTTCTTTATTATGGCAGCAGCTTGAAGATGTGCTAATCTTTCTGCCAAAGTTTGAGAATCTTCCTCTATAGATGGTTCAGGGGATGGATAGGTTTCTTGAATGGTTATTTTGCCCTTGTCCTTCTTCTGTTTCTTGTTTTTAGCTCCCTCTTCTCCTTCTTTCTGAATAGTTTCCTGAATGTCTATTGTAGGAGAGTCTTGGGCTGTAATATTCTTTTCTTTCCTCCTACTTCTCTTTGGAATTTTTGGGGAACTGCTTCTAGAGGCTTCAGTCAGTTCTTGGAAGTGATTTCTTGTCAAAAACTTTTCCCAAGTATCCTTACTGTTTTTCAACTGATCTTCAATAAGGATTTTTATGAACCCGTGATGGTAAAGATGGGGTTCAATATTGCCTACGTGTTTTTGAACAGTAAAGCTCATTTTCTTCAAGCTTGATAACAGAAAATAAGGCAAATTAAGGGTATAACCTTCCATAAAATTCATCATTAGCCTGGCATGATACATGTACATGGAGCCAAAATGACCCTCGCATGTGATAAATTTCTGGATAAGTAATAACAGAGGGGACCGTTCTTCTTTTATTGTATGCACAGGGATTCCTTTTGTAAATACAGAGGTATCCATACCTGGGTTTTGTAGCATTGTTCTCCATATTTGATCTTCCACACTTCTGTTTTTGAACCACCTTTCACCTTCTTGCGGAGGACTTGTTGCAGCTGCTATTGTGGCCTCAGTCACTGTAAATTTCAAGTCTCCAACGTCCACTGTTTGTCCATTAAAAGACCTTGCAAAATATTTAGTCACTTCTTTGTTATAGCCCCTGAACTTTTGAATGAATCTCAGCCACCTTGCTTTCTTCAATGACTCCTTCGTTTGAGGATAACCCTCCAGGTATTTTGGTCCTTCCGGTTCAGCTCTTAGTAGTTTTCCCATTCTCAGCTTTAAATTCCGACTGAAAATTCTACTACGTATGAAGGTTCAGGAAAAAATGGGCTGATTACGGGATTCTTAGGGTAACTGGAGTGGCCGTAATCAAAGTTCAGGATGTATGTGGTGACTGTAGCCAGGGTTTGGAGCAAGCTGTAGTGGATGCAGCGGAAATGGAGAACAGGGAATGGTATGAGTACCGAGGGAGTAAAGGGTAAGCAACAGTAACAAGTTCAACATCGAATGCATGCGGGAGTGAAGTGATAAATGGACAGAATAACGGCTGAGTCCTTTTGGATCGGATGACTTGCGCACACGTCTCAGCAGACGGCTGCGGGAATTATGGTGAAGGAGAGCCGTAGTACAGTCGGTCATGTCTCAAAGGTACGGCCAATAAATGGGAGAGCAGTCCATCTCGAGTTTAAATTTAGAATGATCGTGGGACCGTTGTGGAATGACATCGTGGAAGAGGAGTGGTATGGGGCTTGCCGTATCAAATCATTGCATTTAGTGGAACTTGCCATGGTTTAATAACTATGCATAATAATGACATTGAATTGTTATTTGGTAGAGATTTTTGATCATACCTTTGGAAGTTTTATCATTTCTTGATTAAGGCTTCTGACCCATTGTTGTTCTTTGATCTTGAATATGCCCCATGTCTTTGCTGCACTTGGTGATGATGACACTAACCTTTGACTGTGATTTTTTTTTTTTTGAAAACAGAGTGATGTCGGCTATAAAGGCAGAGTGATGTTGGCTGCGGAAACTGGTTCTGGCTGCAGAAACTAAGATAACACCCCTTTAACTGCACAAAGATAGTTAGAGAAGAACTAACTAAATGAAATAGTCTTGAGAGGGACTTTTATTGATGGAATGAAATGAGATGAGTGGAGTGAGATGGAAATGAAGTGGAGTGAAGATGGAGATGAAAATGAGATGGATGAACTGAAATGGAAAATGAGGTGGATTGAAGATGGAAAGAAAGAGAGATTTTTTTTGGAAAATATAGTGTCAGGTGCCCCTGATTTTCACTCTACATTTTCTGTATAAGACTGCCAATCTATGATTGGTTTTCAGGCTTATACAAAAGATTTTATTTTTTTTCTCTCTTTTTTTTTTTTTTTTTTTTCAACTGAAAGAAACAAAGACTAGGCTGATGGAGGAGAAGGATTCCTCTCCACCAACCTCATTGCAGAATTTTCTTGAAATATTTTTACAAATTCCTCTTTTGAGAGTGGCTTATGATAAATTTTCAATCGGTGGCCATTCACAATGAGAGGAGTTTGAAACTCATCAATGGTCTTGACTCGAACTGCTCCATTGCTAAAGACTTCATCAATCTCATATGGTCCAAGCCAATGAGTCTGAAATTTTCCTTTGAAGTCTTTAAACTTGGAATCAAACAGTAACGCCCAATCTCCCTTTTGAAACTTTTTCTCTTTGATATATCTGTCATGCCACTTAGTTCTTTGGTGCTGAACTAGATCAGTCCTTAAAATTGCATCTTGTCTTATTTCATCTAGCTCACTCAGATGCTCCATTATGTGCTTTTGGGCTTCTGATAGATTCATTCCCAACTGAACTGCCATCTTGACTTGAAACTCAATGGGGAGCAGGACTTCTTTCCCATAAACAAGTTCATAGGGAGAATGTCCTATTGTATTCCTCCATGTAGTTCTATAGGCCCATAAGGCTTCAGGAAGCCTTTCTGCCCAATCTCTTCTATGTAGATGAACAGTTTTGGTGATGATGTTCTCAAGGACTTTGTTTGTAGACTCCACTTGGCCATTTGCTTGCGGATGGTACGGAGTAGATTTTCTATGCTTGATTTTGTATTCTTCCATCAGCTTATCCATCAAATTAGATGTGAATTGACTTCCCTGATCTGTTACAATTTCTCTTGGGACACCAAAACGAGTAAAAATATCCTCAAAAAGAAATTGAACAACTGAATTTTCAATGGCAGAAGGCAATGCCTTGGCTTCTATCCATTTAGTAACATAATCAGTGCAGACCAATATATACTTCTTTTGTTTAGATGGTGGATTAATAGGTCCAATGAAATCTAAAGCCCATTTTTCAAAGGGTTCGATGAGTACCTGTGGCTGTAATGGCATTTCATTTGAAAGAGTTGGTCTCCCAACTCTTTGGCAGCTGTCACACCTCCTGACATATTGCTTTGCATCTTTGAAGAGAGAAGGCCAATAATATCCTAAAGAAAGGATTTTATAAGTTGTCCTCTTGTCAGCGAAGTTCCCACCGCATGGCTCATCATGACATGCCTTGAGGATGTCAGGCATTTCATCTTCCCGAACACATCTTCTGATCACACAGTCTAGCCCTGTTTTGAACAATTCATTAGAAATCCAAGAATAACTCGAACTCTCCTGAATAATTCTTCTTCTTTCATTAGGAAATAAATGTGGAGGTAGTTTCCCTGTAACCAAATAATTAGCAATATCTGCATACCAAGGAGTTTTAGTAGTTACTGCAAACAAATATTCATCTGGAAACTTATCCTCTACAGGAGAATCTTCGTTAGTATTTTGGATTCTAGACAAGAAATCAGCTACTGTATTTTGTTTCCCTGGTCTATCTAACACAGTAATATTGAATTCTTGTAAAAGTAAAAGCCATCTTGTAACTCTGCCATTAGTAACAGGTTTGTTCATGAGATATCTAATTGCAGAATGATCAGTATGGACAAAATTTTCATAGCCAGTTATATAATGTCTAAATTTATTGATTGCATGAACAACAGCTAAGAACTCTTTTTCAGTCACAGTATAATTTAACTCAGTGGGAGTCAAATTTTTACTGGTGTAGTAAATGGCATAAGGAACTAAATCCTTTTGACCCAACACAGCTCCTAGAACTGTATCTGAAGCATCTGTAGAAATATGGAAAGGAAGTTTCCAATTCGGCCCTCTCAAAATGGGTGCTTCAGATATTCTCGTTTTCAAAGTTTCAAATGCAGATTAACAATCAGGATCCCAATTGAATTCACAGTCTTTTGTAAGTAATTTGAAGAGCGGAGATGCTATCTTGGTGAAGTTTTCAATAAATCTTCTATAATATCCAGTAAATCCAAGAAAACTTCTAACATCTCTTTGACAATTTGGAATAGGTAACTTGGAGATGACTTCAACTTTTGATCTATCAACTTTAATCCCATCTCCCGAAATATGATGTCCTAAAACAATCCCTTCAGTAAACATCATAAAACATTTTTCATGACTTAATGAAAGATTTGTTCCTTTACATATTATAAGGACTTTTTCAAAATTTTCTAATGCCTCTTCAAATGAATTACCATAAACTGTAAAATCATCCATATAGACCTCTACACAATCATGGATTAGATCGGAAAAAATTCCTAGTACTGCCCTTTGAAATGTGGCAGGTGCATTACATAATCCAAAAGGAAGTACTCGGTAGGCAAAAGTTCCCCATGGACAGGTAAATGTGGTTTTGTCCTGATATTCAGGTGCTACCTGAATCTGATTATAGCCACTAAAACCATCCAAAAATGAAAAATACTTTTTGCCTGCTAAAGTATCTAATACCTGATCAATAAAGGGTAAAGGAAAGTGATCCTTCAAAGTTGCTTTGTTCAATTCCTTGTAATCAATGCAAACCCTCCATTTACCATTCTTTTTAGGTACTATAACCAAGGGAGAAACCCATCAGCTATCTGAAATTGGATAAATGAAGTTTACATTAAGTAACTTTTGGAGCTCTTCTTTCACTATCTCCCTAAGGTTTGGATTCATCCTTCTTTGAGGTTGTCTGATTGGCCTATTGTTTTCCTCAATGTAGATGTGACGAATGCAAGTCTTAGGGTCATTACCTTTCATATCGGTATACTCCCATGCAAATGCAGTAGAATGTTTTTGCAAGATTTTGGTTAGCTCTTCCTGTTGTGATTTTTCCAAGTTTTTGTTGATATTCAATGTTTTTCCTGGAAAAATCTCAATGGCAGAACTACCAAACTCTTCCATAGAGAAAAGAGACATTTGTCTAGATGATAGACACTCAATGTCAGAATCCAACTGAAATTGTGTGTGGTCATATTCTGAAGATGGTTCAAAGTTTTCTAATGTGTTCAGAATTTGACTATCTTCACTAATATCAGAAATGGTAAAGACAGGTTGTATAGTATCTTCATCATCGACCCACTCATCTTCTTCTATTTCTGTTATTGCCTTTGCTAGAGGATACAGATTGAACTTCTTTGTTGAATTACCATCTGAAATATACATATCCCCAGACCTACAACTGATAAAAGCATCAGTTGTCGCTAGCCAAGGTCTTCCTAAAATAAGAGGATGTCCTCCTAGATTACTCTTGGGAGTTAAAATCATGAAATCGACTGGATATTCCCAAGAGTCTAAGGAGATTGGAATGTCTTCTAATACAGCATCTGGTTTGATAATTGACCGATCTGCAAGTTGCAGTAAAGTAGGTGTAAAGAGAAGATTAGGAAGTTTTAGCTGTTCCATAGTCTGTCTACTCATAATGTTGATAGCAGCCCCGAAATCAATCAGAGTATTTGGAATTTCAATTCCATTGATATGTGTTTTGACAATTGGACTACCAGGATCTATATACTTTTGCATGGTAATTTTACCCATCATAATATCTGCAATTTTTCCTACCAGGTGGATTCTTCTTGTGTCTCTTGGTTTCTTTCCTGGTCTTTTAAGACTCAACTCCTTTATTGTTTTTGCTAGAATAGGAATTTCTTTAATGGCTTGTAACAAGGGAATCTTGATACAGACATTCTTCAATTCATCTAGAAAATTATATTCAGGCAGCCAAATTTGTTTTTCCACTCCTTTGTCAATTTGTAATCTTTCAGGAAAAGGAGGTGTGGATGCAGGTTGCTCAACTACGGGAGTTGTGGGGGTTAACTCTTTTTCTTTTTCTTTTTGAGTGTTTGGGTTTTGAAGAGATGCTTCAGAAACCTTATTGGCTTGAAGAGAATCTTCCTCAAAAATGCTTTGCTTTTGAGCATGTATAGAAGGCTTATCTAGGATTCTACCTGATCTGAGTTGTACATCATTGAGAGGAACAATCTTATAGGCAGGAAATTGTTGACCTTCCATCATGTAAGCATTTTGAGGGTTTTTGTTATTGGGGTTTGGCAATGGTTGAGAAGGAAGTTGATTTGACTTTTGTTGGAATGGAAGCAAGAGTTGAGAATTTGAATTCTGTTGAGAAGGTTGTTGTTGTTGTGGAAATGGCAATGATAGTTGTGGATTTTGATTTGGAAGTTGTGGAGCTTGTTGGTTTTGAAAAGATGGGGGATATTGATAAAATTGAGCAAATCTCCCATAAGGATTTTGCATACCTTGTACCCATGATTGAAAAGGATTTTGAGGTTGGGACCAAGGTTGTTTCCAAGGATTCCAATTTGGTGGGGGTTGAAAATTCATAGAGTTTCTAAACCCTTGATTTTGTTGCCCTTGCCAAGGTCTCCTTGCAACAAAACAGAGAGATTCGATTGTATTTGGATCTTTTTGAAAGACAGCTTTGAACCCAGGAATTGAAGGACAATCCTTGGTCTCATGATTCTCTGAACAAATTACACATGTTTCTACAACTTTTGCATCCAAGGGACATTCCCTTAGAGCATGTTTCTTCCTACACTTTGGGCAAAAGATGGCCAAAGCCTCAGCTTCTGCTTTCTGCTTATTGTGAATCTTAAGGGTGTCTAGTTGCTCACTAAGACTCCCTAAGATGTCAGTTTTGAATTCATCAAGCATGTTGCCAATCTCAGCCCTACTTACTGATCCAGTTGCAGATTTGTTTTCTCTGATGAGAGAAGGATCTCTAGGTCCTTTTTGAGTTTTAGATTTCCCCCTTGAGAGATGGACACATAACTCTGCTATATCATGAAGTGGAAGTTGAGATATATCTCCCTTTCCCATCATGTTCAAAATATCTATCCATTCATCTCTAATGGCTTTTAATAGAAGGGCTTTCAAGGTCTCCTCATCTAAGTTACTCATTTTTGCTCTTTTCAGGTTGTATTGAAATCTTTCAAGTAAATCCTCCAAGTTTTGATCTTCTCTTTGCACCATTTTGAATACCTCATCCTTGTGATTGGTGGGCATACAATAGTCCAGGTACCTATCCAAAAATGTTTGTTTCATATCATTCCAAGTCCTAATGGATTGAGTGAGTAATCCCATGAACCATTTCAAGGCTACTCCTTTCAATGTTGAAGGAAACAGTTTGAGTTTTTGAGAGTCTTCCAGATAATCATAAGTTCGACACACGACCTCAAACTCAAATAGAAATGTTTCAGGGTCCTCATTCCTTAACCCATGGAAGTTTGGGAGGACAGATGGTGAGATGTTTTTCATTGTGGCTCGGGAGTCCTCATCGACTATAGGAAATCCGAATGAGTTATCCCCATCCCTATTTCCCCCAATGTTACCTCTACCTCCTTCATTGTTTCCTCCTCCTCCTCTACCTCTACCTCTACCAAATCCAGTTGCTCCTTCCTCTGTCATGGTAGTTTCCCTGGACACTTCAGAGTCTTTTGGTTCTTCTACTAAGGGTGAATGAGAAGGAATTTCTCCCTCTTCTTCTTCTTCAGATGATTCTACTTCTTCAATTACAATTTGTCTCTCTGTAGAAGGAAGGAAAGGATCTCTTTCTAGTTCAGATTCGATGGAAGGAGTGGAAGAGTCGACTCCTACCTCTTGAATTCCAGGAATCCTAGGGCTAGGAGTGTAAGTTGGAGATGATGGAGGTGTCTCTTGTCTATTCCTTGAAGTAGATGGAGTTGTAAAAATCGAACTCTTGGCTGTAGCTAAAAACCTTCCCCTAGAATCTCTTGCTCTATGCATGTCATTTTTTTTTATTTTTCTTCAAGTCGGGCTAATAATTCTCTTTCTGATCTTCCAGGTCACTCTAGGTGCAAGAAGAGAGCATACTCAAGAAACTATTAAACCAATAACTTTCTCTTTTCTGATCCTCCAGATCACACTAAGTGCAAGAGGAGAGCATATTTTGAGAGGTTATCAATTTTCCTTCCTTGAAATTTTCTTGTTTTTTTTTAGAAATTGGCTACCTAATTTCACTTCCCCGGCAATGGTGCCAAAATGTTTGGTCAATTTAGTGAGGTCTAAATTGCTACTTTAAAATTTCAACCCGGGGTTCGTAAACTGACGAAGTGAAGTGTACTATATGTACTAGATAACCATTTCCTTAGTCTTTTGTCGTTTTTAGTTTTTTTTTTTTAAGTTTGTTTTTGGATTTATCTTTCCCTAAAGTGAGATGATGAAAAGGTGATAAAGCAAGTGAAATATGGATGATTATGGTGATCTCTAAGTGGTTTTCCAAAACTTGAAAGAAAGCTTTAAAATAACCGCAATGATATCAATTCTTGAAAAGAAATAAAGACATCAAATAATGAACTAGTGACATCGGCCAAGTATCTTTGTTGCTGAATGAAAATGAAAGTGAAATCTACACTAAATTCAATTAAAAGGAAGAACAACTAATCCACACTATTTCAACTCTTCAACTCAATCTTCCTTGTGAAAAGATATCATGAAATGTTAAGCAATGTGAAATCTAAAAGAAGTTAAACTGCATAAAAGAAACTAATCACACTACTTTAACTCTCTTGACCTTTTGCCTTTCAGCTTAATTTACCCTGTGAGAAACAATCATGAACAAGTCAAGCAATGTGAGATCTAAAGCAAACTAAATCAAGCTATAATGAGTGATATTCTGGTTCCTAATAAAGTTATTTGATTATAGAAATAAACCGTTAACAGATGAATAGCATGATATCTAAGAGCAGAAAATAAATGTACAACTTGAGGAAATGACAGAACTGGAAATCAAAACTTCAGAAAACAAGAGTCAGCGACAAAGACAAGATGATCTCGTATGCCAATAGTTATAAAAAGAAAAGGTGAAAAATTGCCCCGGGCTGCCTAAGGAAACCTGCAAAAAACACTGATCAGTTGTAACCATAAAAGAGCAGCAATGAAAATGTAAATCAACAGAAATTAAAAAGGTTTGTTATGTACAACTAATATACATGATGAAATAAAACGCAGCATTTAAATGACAACTATACAGTTAATATACATGAACAGAAAAAAAGTAATGCAAGAGTTAAAGGACAACTGTACAAGACTTTAGTGAGCAGGGGCCCTCTGCCACTTCAGTCGATTCAACGAACAGTTATAAGCTTAAGTTTAAACCAGTCTTCTCATATATTAAACAACAACGTAAAAGTGCAGTGGGGAAATACAACAACTTTGAATTACATTAACAAAGATTAACTTTTACAACGTTCATGGACGCGTTATTTATAAGGAAGGAAAGCTAAACAAATTAACTAAATCTACGCTATTAACCACACTGCCAGAGACACGTAAATCCTCTTCAGCCCGGATCTAGGTAACTGTCATCATGTTTATTAAATCTGAGAGGTATGGTTGTTGGATTCATGCTACCAGGATGTCTTCGTGGCTAAGGACTGTGCCACGTAGCTTCACGTGCTCAAAAACAGAGCTACGCAGAGCCGTGCCACCGCTGAACACTTCTGTTGACTATCCTTTGCCCCCTGTTTGACCGCGGGCTTTTATGGGCGTGCTGGATGATCTGGACGGACACGTTCCATGTCCTTGACTCCTGTAACTTGCCCATGTGGCTCGTTCCTTCAGAGGACACCTGTAGCATGGTGTTTGACAAAACGGCTGCGGAATACTGTGCTGGCTGCAGAATCCTGGGTCGGCTGCGGAAACCTGTGTCGGCTGCGGAAACTAAGAAGCTTCCGCACCTGTCTGAACAAAATTCTAAACCAAACAATAGTCATCAGCGTAGTTAGAAAACCATGTCAAAAGCTCTTTTTTAAACTAAAATACAATGATTTAATCAACTAGGTGGATGAAATGAGTGGAAAAAGAAGGCTGAGAGGGTGTATAGGAAGGTGCAGGTTCGAGGCTCAACACAGCACATCCTGGAAGATCAGCACAAACACTATGCATCAATCAATTTTTCGGAATTAAAAACAATGAAACATCAATCGCATGCACACATTAACAACACAGTATATCACAGGGAAAGCATATAGCTGAAAACCCCCAACTATCTGTATATGATATTGATTGAGAACATGTAACAATACATAGTACAATACTCCTCACAAGTGCTCAATACTATCTCCACCTATTACACACAAACTAGCTCAGATATGAATCAATCACATGTTCAAATCTCCTCCACTGTCTGCCTGCCTCCACTGTGCAATCCTGCATGATAATAATGATGAATGGCTGAACCAAACTCATATTTCCTTGGCTGAACCATGCAATCCTCATTGGCAATACTCAATCCATTGATTGTGCAAAATCTCATGCACAACTATAGTCACAACTGACAGTTGTCTTCCCCTTTCACTCACCTCTAACACTTGTCTCCACTGAATTGTCCATGCACTAAGTTAACTGATGTATTCTTTAGTTGCTTTATGAGTTAATAATTAGTGAATTTAATTTAACAATTAATTCACATCACTCATCACTAGTTTATTTGCAGTTAGACTAAATACAACTAGTTTAACTAGGTCAAACTGGACACAAATCCATCAACTCCACTGAAACTCCACTGAAACTCAACCATATGAGTTCTAACTGAAGTCCTGCATGCAATAGCTCAACTGACTCATAATAAAAGCATATTTCCTTCTGACAGCTGCATGTGCCACATCTATGGCTCAAACTGAAGTGCTCCAAGAGGATAAAATAATGTTTATAGTCCAAATATTATTATGAGCTAATAATATTCGATTGTTCTATTTTTAACCTGGCAGTCTAAAAATAGAATCCGCCCATATGTCTAAAAATAGAAGTCCATCTATTTTTACCAACATGACCAATCATCCACAAATAGCATCCTACAACTCATAGACCATGATCCATATGTCTAAAAATAGACTTTGCGCCAAAAATAGCCTGTGGGCCCACTTAGTGAAGGCGACTCCTTTCCACTAAGCTCCATGATCTTGTTGCATTTTCAACACTCCCTCTCAACAAGATATGGATTATCTGCAACCCCTATCCTGCAACTCTGGAATGTTTTGCATGCAACACATTTGCCCGGTCCACTTGCTCCAACGACACTTGGAACAAAAACACTCCCAACTAACCACTCTGTTGGGCTAGGAACATACTCTGATGCTGAAGCTCTACCTGCTGCTGACAAGTGCTCCCTCTCTGACATCTGCGCTACTGCAACATCTCCATGCATCTCGCACCATTGCACACTTCTTTGTGCCACCTATCACTGTGTAAAACACTTGTGCCCCTCGCATTGTTGCAGCCTGCTAGCTATGCGTTGTCCCGGGATTCCCTACATTATTGCTCTCTCTGCCGCTCCATCCTCATCTGTCTCTACCCAATCAGTCAGTTCCTGCTACTCCACATCGGGGCTCCCGTAGCAAGGTCTCATCCAAGAGGTTGGGTACCTCAAGGATCTTGCCCCTCCTCCTTGGGACGTTCACTCTATATTGCCCCATCTCCTACCTGGAGGTATGGCTGCATGCGATCCCTCTGCCCACCTGGCTCGAAGTTTCCCCCTACTGGAGGTCTCTGCATGAGTAGATGTCTCTACTCGATCTCCTCTCAGCTTCCCTTGTTGTGGCTGCTCCACAACCTCTTGAAGCTGCTGCACCAATCGTGGCTCCTCCACAATCGTCTGAGACTTCTTCTAGCTCTGCATGTTGAGAGGTAATATATGCTCCCTATCAACCACCAAGTCTCCATCAGTTGCCTCGCTGCTCAAGGATTTGCATGCATCTTGAACCTCAAGAGCATATAGGTTCTTGACCTGTGAACCAATCTGCTTCACTTGTCTAGTGATGATGTGTCTAAGGAAAACCTTTCCCTTACTGAAGACTACATCATAGCCTCTGTCTTCCAGAATTGCGATCAACACCAAGTTTCTCTTCAGTCCTAGTACATACTTGACATCGGTCAAGGTAAAGCGAGCTCCATGCTCCCTCTGAAAAATAACAGTGCCTACACCTGAGACACTATACTTCTCATCATTACCCATCGTTATGAGTATCTAGAGATCTTTCTCCTCCAAAGTACTGAACAAACTCTTGTCACCGGTCATGTGGAAAGAAGCTCCACTATCAAGAAACCAACCACTTCCCATCATGGATGAAACCATGCATGTGAAGAGTGTGAAATCCAACTCAAACTGTGAAGCAAGTGCCTCACCTTCAGATCCTTCCCCGGATCCCTTCTTGGATTTCTTCTTTGGGCAATTAGTAGCATAATGGCCCAACTCATGACAACGAAAGCATCTCACTTTCGATTTGTCAACCTTCTTCCCATCATTGAAAGAACTAGATTCAGAAAGAGAACCCTTCACCTTCCCCTTCTTCACCTTACTCGCTAAGGCACAGTTCTCCTCATCATGCATGGATGAAGAACTATCTCTGGTGCTCCATCTGATCTCCTCTTGCACAAGATCTGACCAAAGTCTCTCGCATCCTAGAAATTTCTCCCGACCATTGACAGAGTCCTGATAGGAATGCCAACTCTTCGGAAGACCAAGGAGATCCAATCTCACCAAGTCCTCATCATCGACAGTCACCCCCACACTTCCCAACTCATACCGACATTGGGTGAACTTCGTGAGATACCTGGGCATACTGTCTCCATTCTCACACTTAATGTTTCTGAGTTTATCCTTGAGCGCCAACTTCCTCCGGTCACTCTTGCTTTGGAATAAATATGTCAACGCTTTCCACATCGAGTATGGAGAAGCCTTTCCATGTAGGCTAGATACAATGTCATCCTCCACGCCCTCCAACAGAATCCTTTGCCACTTTGCTGTCTTCTTTTGCCAAACCTCAACATGAGCAGCATCAGTAGGCTTTGGGACCTCAGCCTCTATGAACTCCTTCAGCCCATTTTCATCTAACACTGCCTCCATCCTATCTTTCCATGCAATATAATTTGATCTGCCTTCAAGAGAATACTCCAATCGCAATCCGTTGAAAGACATTTCAACTTTGACACCAAGAAAACACTGTTGCAAATTCGAATTCCACTAGCTCAAAATTCAACCGCTTCTGATCTAAAATTCGTGAGAACAAAGTATTTCTCATACAAAGATTGACTATATGGGCTTTTATCGGATATCTCACCTTCCAAAGGAAGGATGAATCCAGAGGCTACTTGGCCCGATTACAGACTCTGCCTGAAGAAATAAAATGTAAACACTTTCTTAATAATAAATCTGATGATCAACTCTACTCTGATACCATGTAGAAATTTTGAATAATATGACACTTATTCACAGAGATTATCCCGATTATACACTATTTTTGGAATGCATGCATAATACATAACCTCCTCTATGTTGATCATCAATTTTGTGGAATTAAAAACAATGAAACATCAATCGCATGCACACATTAACAACACAGTATATCACGGGGAAAGCATACAACTGAAAACCCCCAACTATCTGTATATTATATTGATTGAGCACATGTAACAATACATAATGCAATACTCCTCACAAGTACTCAATACTATCTCCACCTGTTACACACAAACTAGCTCAGATCTGAATCAATCACAGGTTTAAATCTCCTCCACTGTCTGCCTGCCTCCACTGTGCAATCCTACATGAGAATAATGATGAATGGTTGAACCAAACTCGTATTTCCTTGGCTGAACGACACAATCCTCATTGGAAATACTCAATCCATTGATTGTGCAAAATCTCATGCACAACTATAGTCACAACTGACAGCTGTCTTGCCCTTTCACTCACCTCTAACACTTGTCTCCACTCAAATGTCCATGCACTGAGTTAACTGATGTATTCTTTAGTTGCTTTATGGGTTAATAATTAGTGAATTTAATTTAACAATTAATTAACATCACTCATCACTAGTGTATTTGCAGTTAGACTAAATACAACTAGTTTAACCAAGTCAAACTGAACACAACTCCATCAACTCCACAATCAACTCCTCCGAAACTCAACGACATGAGTTCTAACTGAAGTCCTACATGCAATAGCTCAACTGACTCATAAGAAAAGTGTATTTCCTTCTGACAGCTGCATGTGCCACATCTGTAGCTCAAACTAAAGTGCTCCAAGAGGATAAGGTAATGTTTATAGTCCAAATATTATTATGAGCTAATAATATTCGACTGTTCTATTTTTAGCCTGTAGTCTAAAAATAGAATCCGCCCATATGTCTAAAAATAGAAGTCCATCTATTTTTACCAACATGACCAATCATCCACAAATAGCATCCTGCAACTCATAGACCATGATCCATATGTCTAAAAATAGACTTTGTGCCGAAAATAGCCTGCGGACCCACTTAGTGAAGGCAACTCCTTTCCACTAAGCTCCATCATCTTGTTGCATTTTCAACAACCAATTCACCTGGATCCAATGGAGGCAAGAGTTCACTTCAACAAGATGTCACCATGGAGCGCATGCACACCATCACAGACGACCAAGCTTGGCATCAGCTCACCACCTTCACCATCACAAGCATGTCAAAAAGTTGGTCTCACCACAACGGACCGAATGTCAATGATGTCTTGCATGGCTTACTCAAGCCATTTTGTCTCACATGGGCACATGTGCATTGTAATGTAATGTCTTATCAAGTGGAAGTTCAAGTGTAGATAGTTGGATGTGACAGTCATAGAGTAGATGAAGAGTCATGAGGGTAGATGAACTGTCACAAAGGGGAATGTCAAGGGTTACCCCACCCTTTTCTATAAATAGAACCTCATAACTCATTGTAAAGGCTTTTGGTCAGCCAAGATTCTAATAAGATTATCTTAGAGAGAGATTGAACAATATTGTAATGAACCTTGGATTCTCCATTGTGTAGAGCTAGTATATCTCTTTGGAGGAGCAGGTGGTTGTGGTTGTAACGTTCCGCTGTTGGAACTAGTGGTTACACATGGATGTATTATATGACTGGAAATTACACTTCTTAATATAACAGAGCCAACATGTTTCATGCATATGTTGTATTGTATTCTATGCTATCTGATTTACTCTAAATGATATATGTGTTTGTTTGCTCATGCATGCATGTATGGACTATTCTGTATAAGTATGTATGAATATTTCTAAAATGTGTTATTGGTTTAACCATCACTTTGGATTGCTCGCTAACTTGTTTTCCATCTTGTGATGCATCTTCGCTCATGTGTTCCCTTCCAAGCTATGTACTATTACAGGTTAAGAAGGGGCCCACTCACCTCACCCTTAGTGCGTTAGAACCTCTCATGCACCTTCCTTGACTTACTGCAGCTGTCACAGCCTTGCTACCAATAGGGACATCTTACTTGCCTCTGTGCAAAATCGCGGTCAAGGCATTACCATACAACCCATTGTTGGGACTCCTACACCAAATGATCTGAGGTCTAATTGGGACTTTTTACTAGGGAGATACCCTTACATGTTGGCGGGTTCAGCATCGTCAACACTTAGTTCATCAAGAAATTACCAATAAGAGTAACACGAAGATCAAAGACACCAAATGTAGGCAGACGGCCAGGGGAAAAACCCTATCTAAGGGAAAACCCAGTCAACAACTCTTCCTTAATCATTTCAGGAGATGATCCAAGATTCCTTGACGTAGACACAGACTTCATTCAACCACCAAGTCAGTCCTTCCCTTCTTATGTAGATGATAACCTTCCAACAACAACTTTGACCTAGATGCAGCAACAAGACTTTGACCCAATAGAACTTCAACCCAGCAATAGTCCAGCAAAACTTTGACTCGGTCGTAGCCCAGCAAAACTTTGACCCAACAATAGCCCAACAAAATATTCGACCCAATAGTAACTTTGACTTTCCAGCAAATAGCCCAATAAATCCACATGTGAGAGAGAGAGACAACCCAAAAACTTTTATTTTCCTTCTCCAAAAAATCTCCTCATTCTCTTGGAGTTTCACACTTTTTCTACCTCCTTCTCTTGGAATTTCACACTTTTTTTTGCCTCCTCTTGGAGATTGAATTGTGTGACAGTGTCATCCAAATGAATCAAACTGATTTATATATATTCTTTTCTGGAGGTGGAATTAAGCTCATGTAGGCCTACTTTATTAGGTAAGGGATGACTTGGTGTGGAGGTGACAAATGACATATTTTACTCAACATTAATTATTTTTACATGATTCAAAATCCCAAAATGGGTCTCTTTAAACGGACAATGACTCTAGTGACTCTAGACAAAACCTAGAAGTCCTCAATGGCGACTTTGACCTAAAACATGATGACCCAAGCATGAAACACACACTTTAATAAGTCATTGAAATAATAAAATAAAATAAAAATATATATTTCTTTTCATAAATACATTTCATTATGACTCAAATACAATTATGGATACTGAACCTAGTTACATTCTTCAACATATTGAGCTATGTTATTGTTTTCATCTTCTTTCATAGCATCATTAACTTGATCTTCGATATTCGCTTCCTGTTCCTTAGCTTGTACAACATCATTTCTACTACTACTACTTGGTGCATTCAGACACCTAGGGGTGCAAATTGACTTTATAATTACAAACTATATGTTGTGTGTGGAGCATGATTGTTCAAAGGTCTTTGTTTCAGTCGGATGTATACCCCAGGAAGTTTTGTACACCCCTCCACGTGGGGGGGTGCAGGGGGGACTTGTCCCCCCCGCGGCGGTCTGGGGGCCAGCAATCCCCTAGCGGGGGCTCGGGAGCAGCGCCCCCGAAGCCAAAAATAAATGTAAAATTGCCTTGTAAAAGTATAGTAATTTGTAGTCAATCTGGGCCGTTCATTAGGCGGATGATCTGACGGTAGAACTTATGTTTAGTTTAGGGTTTTTTTTGCCCTAGAAGGCAACCCCTCTCTTTGTATGAGGGCATTGTATTTGAGGTTGTTTTGATAGATGTGTATTCTGTGAGCGAGAAACAGAGAGCTGAGACTGTGAGAGAAAGCAGAGGATATTACAGCGGATTTGCTGTAGGTTGTATCTCTTCATTTTGCTGGATAATAGAAAGGAAGGACTGGCTGTTCGGGGTGGACATAGCCCAAACTGGGTGAACCACGTATATCTGTGTCTCTCTTGTTTTGTGCATTTTCTGTGTTTATATTTCTGCAATATTTTATGTGTTCCATTGCTCCGTAATATATAATTTTCTAACACTATCATGCAAAATTACTCTGCATAACAAATATTATAACAATATAAAATTTTACAAATATGATTAATATAAAGACAATATATAATAAATGTATAACTTACCAAGGGATGATATTACTTCGATCCATCTGCAATGTTCCCATGTCTCCTACAATGTCTTTTAGCTATTTCTTTTAAAACTATTTTGAGACGTAAGCTCCCACATTTAGTCCAAGGGAAATAACATTTCCCATTGTCCCCTTGATATCTTTCCCTACTAATGTTTTTTGACATTCTTCCCCAAAAAAAAATATGCAATGATTATGTTATAAAATTGAGTGGTGTATTAGATCTATTATATCCTGTAATGCATTTGATATATATATATATATATATATATATATATATATATATATATATATATATATATACCACTCAACAAGAAGACCTTATAACCTTTTAGAATTAGTGTAGTTATAGCAAAAATGTTGCAATGTCTCTTAAATGCAACATATTAATAAATTTATGTATTGTTAGAACTTTGTCGTTCATTGACCAAGTTAAGGTTGATCAGTCAAAATTTGACCAACCATTTGAATAACTCAATGGATAGAAGTTCCCTCGTTGTGACTGAGATGAATTTGTCATTTCATCGGTATTGTGATGAATATGGAAAATCGTCACGAGAATTATGACTTCAGATAGTTCATTGTAGTACTAATGAAAGTAGAAAAATTAGACAAAAAGATGACATTATTCGTGTAATTTTCAACAAAATGGTCGATTTTAGCCGTACCTGATTTAGACTTATGCAGGAACGCAACAAAATATACAAATACACATATACATAGAGATGCAGTAGAAATAAAACTTCATTTCATTAATATCAAAGAACTAAAATATGCTTGCATAAAGAAATAAAAATAAACTAGCTCGGGCGATGGTAGCTTATCTCTGAGAAGAAATGTGGCGGCTACATGCCTCTGAAATGTGTTACAATGAGGCTCAAAGGCCTATTTATTATTGAAAAACAATGGAAAACCCTAAACATACAAAAACCTAACCCTAGGAGATGAAGCGCCAAAACTATGGGCCCTATTTGGGTAAATTAGTACATCAACTTCCCAGGGTCGTAACTTGGCATATGATCTCCATTTGGCTATCATAATACCTCATTTCGAAAATCTCAAAAAGGAGACCAAAATCAAACTTTCTATCCAATTTGGGATGTTTTTTGTCTCTCTGTTTTCCCTAAAAACGTATTTTAGTCCCTCAAAACAGCTCCAGAAGTTTAGGACTTGAAAACCTACGAAAAATAGTAAGTTGTGCTACAATTAAGGAATCTGAAAAGAAACAACGGTGAAGGTCCAAGTGGAATAGGCGGGTGGCTACCAATATCCACCTCGATCAGTCCTCCCCCATTAGGAAGCAATGGTCCCCATTGCGTAGAGGCTCCATGAGATGGGGCAACTTCTGTTAAACTTGGTCCCTAGTGAGCCACTTGCCTTGGTGCAGGAATTGGCCAACTTTGACAACCCGGTATAGTTGGATCTTCTACTAGCCAGTGTTCTTGATCTGCATGTCCATGATCTGATTAGTTGTGGCTGATTCCATGCAATCTGGTTTTAACTCTGTTTGTGTGAGTTGTTCTGCAATGTTTGATGTGTCTAGTAATACTGGAAAGTATGGTTGAAGGTGGTTTACATCTAACATTGGGTGTAGTCCAAGGAATGGTGGAATGTTGAGCTTGAAATCATTGTCTCCTACAATCTTTTTGATGCTGTAAGGCCCATATAAGAGTGGGTGAAGCTTGCAGTGGGGACCAATGAGGTGCTCCTTTTGCAAATGTAACCAAAATTTTTCGCCCACATGGAACTTGTGTGGAACCCAATTTTGATCATGATGTTGCTTGTACTTAGCATTGACTCTATCAAATATGTCATGGACATGATGGTAGGTGTGTTGAATGTGCTCAATGAAGTTGTTAGCCTTGTCAGCTTCGGACTAGACATGAGTTGAATCTCCTTGAGTAGCTACAAATGGTATGGCCACATCAATGAGACATAGTGGCTGGAATCCCAACCCCACCTGAAAGGGTCTATGGCCATTTGAGTTATGGAGAGTTTTGTTGTAGCTATGCTAGACACAAGGGAGGAAGTCATCACATGTGCGTTGATGCTTCGAGTTTTACATAAGTAGAATGTGTACAATCATCCTTTTGGCGACCTATGTTTGGCCAATAGTTTAGGTGTGCAAATTCGTGGACTTAGTGAGCTTGGGATCTAACATAGACTAGAGACTTGACCAAAATTTACATAGGAACCTATTTTCCCCGTCTGAGATAATGGACTGTGGGATCCGGAAATGTACCCACACTCATTCAAAGAAGAGCTTAGCAGTGGCTTCTGCTGTGATACTCTTATTGCAAGCCTCCAGAAAGGCCATCTTAGAGAATATGTCAACGACCATGAAAATGTGGCCATTGCCATGCTTAGTAGAAGGAAGGCCTGACATGTAATCCATGGAGATGGATTCCCAAGGTCAACTAGGAGTAGGAAGAGGATTATATAGGCCTTGCTTCTTGATGGTCATTTTGGAAATGGCACAGGCAGTGCAATATCTGATATACTTCCCAACATCCTACTGAAGGTTCATCCAATAAAAATACTTTTGCAGAACTACCACTGTTTTTGTACTTCGGAATGTCTAGCGATTCAATTGTAGTGCGCCTCCCAATTCACCTTGGCATGCTCACTTGAAGGAACATAGATGTGTCCCAAGTGTCATAACAATGCTCCTAGAGGTGAAATTTTGAAACTTGCTTACCCTCCAGGAGTTTTTGATATGTGTTGTCGAATTCTAGATCGCTTTTGTAAAGATGCAGCCACCCCGCAATCTCGTACCAACAAGAGTCGAGCACAGTGGTTAGCAACATGATCAATGGTCAATTGAGGCAGTCTGCAACAATGTTGGCGCTCCCCTTCTTGTACTTAATTATCAAATGGAACTGTTGCAGGTATGTGGACCATTTCTTATGGCAATCGTTCTGCAACTTCCCTTGTGTTTGTATGAACTGTAAGGGTCGGTGGTCTATGTGGATGACCATTCCCTTCCCTGGAATGTAATGCTTCCATTTTCGGCAAGCCTACAAAATGGAATACATCTCTTTGTCATAGGTGGGATAATTTTGAACTATGTCTAAAAGTGTCTCACTATGATATGCCACTTGATGCCCCTACTGAGTAAGAACTACACCAATAGAATAGACAGAGGCATCTGTCTCGATCTTAAATGGTTGTCGCGGGTCTAGTAATATGAGCACTGGTGTTGAATAGAGGCGATGCTTCAACTCAAAAAAACGCCTTCTGTTGGGATTCAAACCAAAATAAATTTTCTTTTTCTCTACCCTTGGTGACTTGACTTAAGGGCCAAGTGATATGAGAAAAGCCCAACACAAACCTGCAATAGAAATTGGCAAGACCCAGAAAGTTACAGAGCTATGTTAGAGTGGTTGGGGCTAGACAATCCCAAATTACTTATATCTTGGTTAGGTCCACATGCGCACCCCACTCATCAATGATGTACCCCAGATATTGAACCTAGTTCATGCGAAAAGTTCATTTCTCCAAATTGGCACACAAATTTTTTTGTTGCATGGTTTCAAGGACCTATCGAATATGGTGGAGGTGCTCTTCCGAACTCTAGTTGAAGATCAAGATGTCATCTAAATACACCACCACAAATGCATTGGTGAAGGGTCGCAAGATGTCATCCATCAATCTCATGAAGGTTGCGAGGGCATTCATCAACCCAAAAGGCATGACCAACCATTCGAAAAGGCCCTTCTTGGATTTGAAAACAATCTTCCACACATCGCAGGGTTTGACAGGCACTTGGTGATAACCAGACTTCAAGTCAATCTTGCTGAAATATTTGGCCCGCTTGAGCTATTCCAGAAGGTCATCAATCTATGGGATTGGGTACCTATTCTGGACAGTGATCTTGTTCAGCACCTAGTAGTCAATACAAAGTCTTCAAGTCCCATTCTTCTTCTGTACCAATACAATCGGGATCCCACAGGGTGATGAGCTTGGCCTAATGTGCCCTTTTTGTAGCAACTCCTGAATCTGCCTCTTGATCTCATCGTTCTCCATAACAAAGTGTCAATATATTGGTCCATTGGGTAGCAGTGTGCCCTAGGTCAGATCGATGGAGTGTTTGACCTGAACATGCAGAGGTATCCCTATAGGTGAGGTGAAAATGTCATTGTATGCCTCAACGACCTTGTCCATCTGCTACTGCTATGCGAAAGAGCCCTGTCTAGAAGCCATGGCCACAACCTTCTTCTTTCCCTGAGGGTGGATCATAAGGAAAACAAATTTCTTGGTCTGGGAAATGATCTTACTGCATTGCTTTGCAGCGATCAAAGAGATGGCCATAGGTAGGGCTACCTCTGGTATCCTACACAACTTATCACCCAAATTAATAATCACAGAGTGAGGTCTAGACTCATAAGAATCATGTTTCTTCCAAAACTATGGTTTTTCCTAATAATACATCACAAACTTCAAGAGGGAAGACATCACACAGTACCTCATCCGTGAATGGCTTGATATTATAGGGAAGGTGAAACCATTGACTGACGTGGAGATCTTGTCCTTCGTGAATCCACCCAACAGTGTACGATTATGGATGTGTTGTAGTCGGTAGGCCCAACCGCTTCATGAACTCCGTTGGAAGGAGGTTCGATTGGATCCCATTATCGACAATGAACTACAGTGAAGAACCCTTCACCCACATTTGTGATTGGAAGAGGTGTTTCCCCTCCTTTGGATCTTCATGCTCATTCTTCTGGATCTTAGTGGTGGCCATGGTGGCACTGGGATTTGTGTCAATGATCTACTTCCCTTTTTAATTCCGCTTGTCAGGTTCCGACTCAGAGTCTGAACATATGTCTCATTCAGAAGCCTTCATCTCGGTGACCAATGACTGCTTGGCCCAACTCTCACTTGTGTTTTGAGTGGAGCTCTTGTGGAACTCACACCATTTTCCCATGTCCTTATTCATCTTCGTGGTTTCATTAGGGGAATTTTTAGGTCTAAAATGGGCCTCCTAAGGAAATTATAAAATAATAGTGAAAATATTAAAATAAGATTAGATTACATCATCAAATTTTAGAGGGAAAAAAGAAAAAACTATTTTTTAAACTATATTTCCAACTCATCTTTATATGGGTTTACTCAAATTTTGAGCAGAAACACTCGTTGAATGAAAAATTTGATTCCTCATCCAAGGAGTACCCATGTTGCCTACTTTGGAAGGACCCCACTACACGAAAAATGAGAAATACATGAAAAACGTGATTGCAATCACATTTTTTCATGTATTTCTCATTTTTCGTGTAGCAGGGTCCATCGAATGCATGCAACATGGGTACTCCTTTGATGTGGAATTAAATTTTGCATCTAATGAGTACTCCTAATCGAAATTTGAGTAAAACCTTTGGGAGATTAGTTGAAAATACGAGTTGAAAAAGTAGTTTTATTATTTTTTTACTTTTTTTACTTTTTTACTCCAAAAATGGTGAATCATCCCCCATGGTTGACATCATCATCTTGAATCCTGTTGGTTATTATAAATTTTATTTTGGTTGTACATTTTTCTTAGGAGGCCCATTTTATACCTCAAAAGCCCCCTAATGTGTTCTTTCCTTATAGCTTCGGCGGGTTTTCCTGGGTCACCCCGCCTTGGCTTTGTCCTTTTCTCTACGGTTTAGGGGTGCATTTTCCTTGCTTCAAATTTGCAGATCCAAAGAATAGCTTCTTCTATTTAAAATTATGCTCAATCTTAACAATGTATTGATATGTTGTGCTGAGTGAGGAGATGTCCAGGAACTCCATCTTGTCCTAGATGTACTTGTGTAGATAGTTGCGGTACTTGAGTGCCAAATGCCACTCAGAATCCTTGATACTCAACTTTGTGTGAATGGTATGGAAGACATTTGTAAAATCTGGTACATCTTGGTCCCTTCCCTACCGTAGCATGGTCCACTTTATGTATTTATCTTCATATCTCCCAACAGGGTAATATTGTTCCTTGATGGTGTCTCAAAAAGAATTCCAAGTGGGTGCAGCTGAAAATAGTGAGGATTCCCTCTCATCCTTTTGTTCACATTATGTTTCCCACCAATCCTTAACGTGTGGGGTGACTTTGATAAGTGCAAAAGTAATCTTTTCCTGATTGAAAAAGTCATGAACTCAAAATTTTCCTTCCAATAGATTCAACCATTTATCTACATCATATGCATCTATCTGGCCCTCAAATATGGGAATATCAAAGTTAACTTCTATCTTAAAAGGAGTGGTGCCTCCAGAGTGGTTGTTGAATGAAGATGTGTTGCCTGTGGGTAGTCGTCGAAGGATCTTAGAAAATTTATCCATCATCGCGTTCCTTTTTCACTCGAGGGCATCCTTGGGCAGTATTTTGAAATGATCTCCTACCCCTCACCTTTATTTTCTTCCACCATAAAAGGTTGTCAGGTTTTGCGAGGTTTCTCTTGCAAAGGTTCAACCAGATCGAGCCCTAACTCTTTATACCCTAACCGCGTTGGGGACATGCAAAGAAAAACAAAGAAAGAGCATACTACTCTAATACCACTGATCCATAATGATGCAGGAATGCATCAAAATATAGAAATACCCATATACAAAAAGATGCAGTAGAAATAAAACTTCATTTCATTAATATCAAAGAACTGAAATATGCTTACATACAAAAATAAAAATAAACTAGCTTGGGCGATGGTAGTTTATCTCTAAGAAGAGATGTGGTGGATACATGCCTCTGAACTGTGTTACAATGAGGCTCAAAGGCCTATTTATTATTGAGAAACAATGAAAAATGCTAAACATCCAAAAATGTAACCCTAGGAGATAAAGCACCAAAACTGTGGACCCCATTTGGGTAAATTGGTACATAAACTTCCTGGGTCGTAACTTTGGCATAAGATCTATGTTTGGCTATCATATTACCTCGTTTCAAATATCTCGAAGAGCAGGCCAAAAAAAACTGGGAAATTGGTTCGGGACTTTTTTAGTCCCTCCATTTTCGCTAAAAACATCTTTTAGTCCCTCAAAACAACTCCAGAAGTTTAGGACCCAAAAAACTGCCAAAAATAGTAAGCTGTGCTACAATTAAGGAAACTGAAAAGAAGAAATGGTGGGGGTCCAGAATAGGTTGGTGGCTACCACTATCCACCTGGATCAGTCGTCCCCCCTTAGGAAGCAATGGTCCCCATTGCGTTGAGTGCCTCCATGAGATGGGGAAACTTCTGTTGAACTTGGTCTTTGGTGAGCCACTTGCCTTGGTGCAGGAGTTGGCCAGATTTGACAACCCAATACAGTTGGATCTTCTGCTTGCAAGTGTTCTTAATCTGCGTGTCCATGATTCGATCAATTGTGCCATGTTCCATGCAGTCTGGGTTTAACTTTGTTGGTGTAAGTTGTTTTGCAATGTCCGATGTGTTCGGTAATGGTAAAAAGTATGGTCAAAGGAAGTCCACATTGAACACTGGGTGCAGGCCAAGGAATAGTGGAATATTGAGCTCAAAATCATTGTCCCCTACAGCTTTAGTGATGGTGTAAGGCTCATATCGGAGCAAGTGGAGCTTTCGATTTGGGACTTTTCTGGTCTCTCCATTTTTGCTAAAAACATATTTTAGTCCCTCAAACTGGATCTAAAAGTTTAGGACCTGAAAAACTGCCAAAAATAATAATTTGTGCTACAATTAAGGAAACTGAAAAGAAACAATGGTGGGGGTCCAAGTGGAATAGGTGGGTGGCCACCAATATCCACCTGGATTGGTCCTCCCCCCTTAGGAAGCAATGGTCCCCACTGTGTTGAGTGCCTCCATGAGATGGGGAAACTTCTATTGAACTCGATCCCTGGTGAGCCACTTGCCTTGGTGCAAGAATTGGCTAGCTTTGACAACTTGATATATTTGGATATTTTGTTGGCGAGTGTTCTTGATCTACGTGTCAATGATCTGATCAGTTGTGGCATGTTCCAAGCAGTCTGGGTTTAACTCTGTTGGTGTGAGTTGTTCTGCAATATCTGATGTGTCCAGTAATGGTGGAAAGTATAGTCGAAGGTGGTCCACATTGAACATTGGGTGCAAGCCAAGGAATGGTGGAACGTTGAGCTCGAAAGCATTGTCCCCTATATCCTTAGTGATGGTGTAAGGCCCATATCAAAGTGAGTGAAGATTGCGGTGGGGCCCAACGAGGTGACCTTCTAAAAATGTAACCAAACTTTGTCGCCCAACTGGAACATGTGTGGCACCCGATGATGATCATGACGTTGTTTGTACTTAGAATTGGCTCTATCCAGTATGTCACGGCCCTACTGGCGAATGTGTTGAATTCACTCAATGAATTTGTTAGCCCTGTCAACTTCAAACTGGACATGAGCCGAATCTGCATGAGTAGATGAAAATGGTATGGCCACATCAATGGGACATAGTGGCTAGAATCCCAACCCGACCTGAAAGGGTCTATGGCTAGTTGATCTAAGGAGAGCTCTATTGTAGCTATGCTAGACATAAGAGAGGCTTTCATTCCATGTGTGTGGATGCTTCGATTTGTACATAAGCAGAATGTGTAGGATCATCCTATTGACGACCTCTGTTTGACCATCAATTTGGGGGTGGAAAGTCATGGACTTAGTGAGCTTGGTATCCAACATCGACCAGAGACTTGACCAAAATGTATTTTTGGGTGCCGGACCCACCAACATTCAGGGGATCACCCTAGTATGAAGTCCCAACTAGACCACACACCATTTGGTGTGGGAGTCCCATCCGATATGATGGTGTGGTTGCCATTGTCTTAAGGATTTGCCTCAACTCTTGCTTGTCAGCACAGGAGAGTGGTTCGCTTTGTCTTCGAGAAGTGAGGTTCACGTGCCTAGTGAGTGTAAGTGTACTTATGTCAATGGTTCTTTCACTATGAGGGGAAGAAGTTGAAGGTGAGTTCTAGGTTGAAAGGGATCGGTCCCAACTCAACTAGGAACACTCAATACAAAAGGACATACACAGCTTCCAGTGGCGAAGTCCACTCAGATGCAGCAGTCACAACATATAAGGTAATATAACACATACATCACTCACAGAACAATCTAAATGAGTGCAACATTTGTTACACCAAAGTTAAGGTGAAAGGTCTGTCTGATGTCCGGCAGAGCAGTTGACATGGACGGGACAGCATTAACAACATATACAACACATTTCCATTAATAGATCATGCATTACAACAAATGAAACAGTTCAGATGTAGAACACAGGTTAAAGCAACATGCATTACAAGTGTTAAAGATCAGTCTTACAACAGATATAATACATGTGTGGAAACGTGCTGGCCTGTTAATAGGATTCTGAATTAAGCAAAAGTTCTAAGACATTTCGTTACACCATACATCACTAACATTTTCAGTGGGGCATTGGAGCCACTACTTACTCCTCAAAGAAAATATTACACTCTCTTGGATATGTGGGAGGAGCTGAGGTGAAAAGTACTTTGCATGTACAAATGTGGGGGTATTTATAGCCAAAGGTGAAACTGGCCCTTTTGGCTATTCGACTACCCTCATGACCATTTGACTTCCATAACTCTTTGACTTACATGACTCTTTGTTCAACAAGTGGGTCTCTTGGACTTCCACGTTACATCACATTGATTGACAATAAGCCCATAGTGGAGATGTGGGTAACATGACTCATGACGTGACTCGACATGACTTGACATGACAATGCTAGTAGATTCATGTTGCTACTGGAGTGCATGTCAATCTATAGTGTTGTTGGGTGATGGATGTCTTCATGGTGTATCATAGCTTCACCTCCGCATGGTGAAGTGTGCGTAGTCTCTGATGGTCCTTGGTTCGCTTGATGAAGCTTTAGCATGTTGTTCCTTGCTTGCATGCTAGAAGGCTTTACAGGCTCATCTGTTCGTGAAGGTGCATGTTCGTCACGTTCTTCCATTTCGCATGCTTCATTCATTCATCTATTGGTGAACTTGTCCTTCTGCATGTGCTCCCTTCATTCATCCCATTCGTCGTCTTGTCGTGTTTGTTGGTGTACCTATACCTGCATTCACTTATGACGAGACGACATCAAATCCAAAACCTCCTAGTCTACCATTATACATGATCATTTCAGATGCAAATGACCAGGAGAGGCAGCAAGGTTGTGATGTGGGATGATGGCTCCGGGAAACTGCTGATTAAAATGGTGCAAGAGTCACTGAGAATGGAGATAGGCAATATGAGTTGACAGTGACTATCTGCAAGGTCTGGCTTGGTTGTGAGGAAAAATTGCGCAAATTTTGGGACGAACAGTCCAGGCTACTGGAAGTCAAGGAAGGCATGATGTATGCATTTTTCAGAACAAACGAGCACCGGTGTTGGACAGCTAGATTTGTACAATTTTCTAAAGGAACGGGTTGGGCTGCATGAAGAGTCAACAGGCATGGATTGCGCAATTTTTCTGGGGAACTGCCTGGGAGACTGGCAGCCAAAATTGTGAAATTCCCATTGGGAACTACCAGTTGGCTACTGGGGTCACTGGTAGCCAAAATTGCACAATTCCCAAAGGGAACTGCTATTTGGATGCCCGAGAGACTGGCAGCAGAAACTACACAAATCCCAAAGGGAACTAGCAGTCTACTGCTAGGTGCTGCTGGCCTGGAAAACTGCACTAATGCCGGGAGGTCGGCCTGCTGATCATATCTGCATAATTTTTGAGTTGAGCTTACTGATGGGCAACGGAAGGCCTACTCATGAACATTGAGCAATTTTGGAGAAGAGCAGTTGGTCGACTGTCGGGATGACTGACTAGGAAAATTGCACAATTTTTTGTGGGAAACAGGGATGGGCACTTGGTGGTTGTCCGACCTTTTTGTGCAATTTCCTCAGTTAGTTGATCAGGTGAATTCAATGGCCTCTGTGTAATTTTTGAGGGGAGTCAGTCCAGGGTGACTGTCAGGTCCGACTATCCGGGTGGCTAGCATGAGAGTCGATTGAATTGCTTGCAAGTTGCACAGCTTGAAAAGACTAGCTTGGTGCTTATGCGCTGTTATGGTTGACAGTCAATCAAGTCGATGGCAGGGTGATGGTCCGGCTGTCAGAAGGGAGTCAGTTCATCAGATCCTTCAATAAAAATGGCTAAGTGTGTGAACAATCGAAGGATGAATAAGTGATCATGCGAACACACACTCGCATGACTTGACCACGAAATGACCAAAGCATCCAAACACACATGTTCAACAAGACTAACTGGCGGTGCATGTGACAAGTGCGACACTCATGATTGATTGTTCAATGATCGAGACAACGCTTGCGCGACAATGAATGTGACTCCGTGTGTGAGTACGACAGATGCTTTCATAGCAAACACAACAAGCACATACAAAGCAAAGATTTTGAACATAACTAGAACATGGTCGCAAGCATGACTTAGACATCAACATGCAGAGACTTGAATGCAATGAACAAGCAAGGCAGATGTAAAGACTCACACAAGCTCACGGAGTGAAACTCGAGTGTGTGCAGTCATCAAGTGAAACTCTTCAAGGGAGGCTCCGAAATTGGTGCAGGCCAAAAATTTTGAGGGTGGTTGTAGCCGCTAAAACATGTACTTAGGAACTTTTTGTCCTAATCTAAGATAAATGACTACGGGATCCCAAAATGTACCCACACTCGTTCAAAGAAGAGCTTAGTAGTGGCTTTTTCTGTGATACTCTTCTTATAAACTGTAAGAATGGCCATCTTAAAGAATCTATTGATGACCATGAAAACACAGTCATTTCCATGCTTAGTAGAAGGAATGCACAACATGTAATCCATGGAGATGGATTCCCAAGGTCAACTAGGAGTAGGTAGAGGAGTATATAGGCATTGCTTCTTGATTTTCGGTTTGGAATGACACAAGCAGTGCGGGATCTGATGTACTTCCCAACATCCTGCCGAAGGTTCGGCCAATAAAAATACTTTTGCAGCACTGCTACTTTTTTCTCTACCCTGGAATGTCTAGCAACCCGATTGTAGTGTGCCTCCAAAATCATCTTGGCATGCTTGCTTGAAGGAACAAAGATGTGTCCCAAGTGGCATAACGGTGCATCCTAGAGGTAAAAATTTATAACTTTCTTACCTTCCTTGAGTGTCTCGTATGTGCTACCGAATTTTGGATCACTCTTGTAAAGATGCATCCACCCCATAGTCTCGTGGCCACAAGAGTCAAGCACAGTGGTTAGCACCATGACTGGTGATTAGCTGAGCTAGTCTGCAACATTGTTGGTGCTTCCCTTCTTGTACTTAATGTGCAAATAGAACTATTGCAGTTATACAGACCATTTCTAATGCCAATCGTTCTACAACTTCCCTTGTGTCTATATGAACCGCAGAGGTAGGTTTTCTATGTGGATGATTGTTTCCTTCCCTAGAATGTAATTATTCCATTGTCGGCAGACCTGCATAATGGAATACATCTCTTTGTCAAAGGTGGGATACTTTCATACTGTGTCTGTAAGCGTCTCACTGTGATATGCCATTAGATGCCCCTGTTGAGTAAGAATTGCACCAATAGCATATTTGAAGGCATTTGTCTCGAGCTCAAATAGTTGTTTCCAGTTTGGTAATGTGAGCACTAGTGTAGAGTAGAGGCGATGCTTCAACTTGACAAATGCCTTATGGTTGGATTTAGACAAAAATAAATTTCTTTTCTCTTCTCCCTTGGTGACTTGACTTAAAGACCAAGTTATATGAGAGAAACCCAACATGAAACTGCGATAACTATTGACAAGACCCAGAAATCTAGAGAGCTCTGTTATAGTGGTTGGGGCTAGCCAATCCTGATTGACTTGTATCTTGGTTGGGTCCACATGCATACCTCACTCATCAATGATGTACCCCAAATATTGAACTTGGTCATGCCAAAAGTGCATTTCTTCAAATTGGCACACATCTTATGTTGTCGTAGGGTTTGAAGGACGTGTCTAATATGGTGGAGATGCTCTTCCCAACTCTGGATGAAGATTAGGATGTCATCTAAATACACAACCACGAATGCATTGGTGAAGATTCACAATATTTCGTCCATCAGTCTCATGAAGGTTGTGGGGGCATTCATGAACCCAAAAGGCATGACCAACCATTCCAAAAGGCCCTTCTTGGATTTGAAGGCAGTGTTCCACACATCGGAGGGTTCAATAAGCACTTGGTGATAATCAAACTTCAAGTAAATCTTGCTGAAATATTTGGCCCCCTTGAGCTGGTCCAGAATGTCATCAATCTGTGGGATTGGGTACCTATTCTGGACACTGATCTTGTTCACCACCTGATAGTCAATACAAATCCTCTAGGTCCTATCCTTCTTTTGTACCAATACAATTGGGCTCCCACAGGGTGATTAGCTTGGCCTGAGACGCCCTTTCTGCAACATCTCCTGAATCTGTGTCTTGATCTCATCATTTTCAAGAACATAGCATCAATAGATCGGTCCATTGGGTAGCAGCGTGCCTGGGGTCAGACTGATGGAGTTCTTGACCTGACAGTGTAGAGGTACCCTTGTAGGTGAGGTGAAAATGTCCCTATACTCCTCCATGACCTTTTCCATCTACTGTTACTATATGGAGGAGCCCTTTCTGGAAGTCGTGGCCACAACCTTCTTCTTTCCCTAAGGGCGAATCATAAGGAAAAAAAAATCTTGGTCTAGGAAGTGATCTTATTGCATTGCTTTACAGTGATCAAAGAGATGGCGGTAGACAGGGCTACCTCTGGTATCCTGTAGAAATTATCGACCAAAGTAATAATGATAGAGCAAGGTATAGAATCATATACATCATTTCGCTTCCACAATTATGGTTGTCCTAATAATAAATCACAAACTTCAAGAGGAGAAACATCACACAGAATCTCATCCATGAAGGGCTTGATGTTGTAGGGAGGGCAACACTGCTGGCTGATGCAAAGATCTCATCCTTGGTGAAGCCACCTAATGGTGTACGGATGTGGATGTGTTGTAGTTGGCAGACCCAAACGCTTCATGGCCTCTACTGAAATGAGGTTCTTTTGGCTCCCACTATTGATAATGAACTACAGCGGAAAACCATTCACCCACATTTGTGAGTGGAAGAGGTGTTCCCCCTCCTCTAGATCTTCAAGCTCATTATTCTATATCGTAGTGGTGGCCATAGTGGTACTAGGCTCCATGTCAATGCTTCCCTTTTTCATTTCCCTTCTCAGGTTCCAACTTAAAGACGGAACATGCATTTGATTCGAAAGCCTTCAACTAGGCCACTAGTGACTTCTTGGCACAACACCCACTTGTGCTGTGATTGGAGCTCTTATGGTATTCACACCATTTTCACGTGTCCTTCTTTGTCTTCGTGGTGTTGTTCTTTGCTTGCAACTTCAGTGGGTTGTCCTGGGTCACCCTGCCTTGGCTTTGTCCTTTGCTCTGTGGTTTGGGGGTGCCTTTTCCTTTCATTGGATTCGTAGATCCAAAGTCTCTCTTCTTTTGTTTAAACTTCTGCTTAATCTTGACAATGTATCGATACGTTGTGCCGAGGGAGGAGGTGTCAAGGAAGTCCATCTCTTCCTAGATGTACTTGTGTAGACAGTTGAGGTACTTGACTACTAAATTCCACTCAGAACCCTTGGTACCCAACATAGTGTGAAGGGTATGGAAAAAATTTGTAAACTATGGTACATCTTGGTCCTTTCCCTACCGTAGCATGGTCCACTTTATGTATTTATCTTCATAGCTCTCGACAGGGTATGGTTGTCAATTTAATTGCCTTAAATTGTTACATGAATTATTAACTAGATTTGGTAAGCTTGTGAAGTGCAAGTTCACTATATATGCTAGAAGTCCTTTTATTAAATCAGATTATTAATGTGCATGATTGAGTTATTGAAATTTTCTTCTGAGGATGTAATTTATTCCTATCCTACTCTTCAAAGAAAAATAAATTTAACATATTAAATATTCCTACTTCTTTCTAATGAAATAAAAATCAATCTTGCAAAATGAAACTTCAAGCAAACTCGCATTATCTCATTAAGAAAACTTAATTGATCTATTGCAACACAAATTTAATCTAAAAGAATAATCATTCATCTAACATTCTACAATCTTGCGCATAAAAACCAAAATTAAATTAACTTCTATTCAAAATGAAACCACACATTTACTTATTATCAATCACTCATCCTTTGAAATGAAAATCATAAAGAAATCACACATGCTTTGAAATGAAATACTATAAAATGAAACTACAAAGAAATCTATCAACTCCGAAATGAAACACTCTCCAATCATAAGGAAATATATGAAAATCAATTACATTACGATTAACATCATTATACATCAACTTGAAAAAAGGAATGATTAATGAAATATTTCTATCGGTATCTAAATGAAATCAAGACTGCATAACAATTATAAAGCGTATGAATAATTGTTACAAACGATAAAGAATAGATATGTGAATGTATAACCTTCACTATTTGTAGGGGCCCTCCACAAACAGGCGGTCGTAGAACTTCAATCGAATAATCAGTTACACATTGGAACTTCGAAGGATTTTCTTCATTAGCAAAGTAAAAATAGAGTTTTAAAACATCATTGCCGCATACATAAAAATCAACCTTATGTTCATGTTTGTTGCACGATATTTATAGAAGCATGTGTCAATAATTGTTCGAGGCTTTTACACCTACCTTAGCTAAAAAAATTCTAAATTAATCTTCTAACAACTATCAAGATATCGTTTCTCATGATTTTCTATTTGGAAAAGAAAATCGTGAAGCGTAGGAATTTCAGACTCTCGCTTGCCTGTTCAGCAACCATGTTGACTTTATCCTTTGACCACGCAATTGAATAATCCTTTTAATGATCTGGTTCGGATGAATATGAGTAGATCGTTAAAAGGGATCAATCTCCACATGTCCATATCTTTCTCCTCTTAGCTGGAACCTCTCATCCTGGTAAACCATGGAATTGGCTACACAAATAGAGATTAGCTGCATAATTGTGCGAATTCGGTAGCTAATACAAATATTAAATCAATAATAAGGAACATTATAAAATATGAAAGATAATGCAATTAAATACCTTACCATGTCAAAAACCTTGTAGTTTGATGCCTATTTATTTGATGATGATGGTCAAGGAAAGGAAAAAATAGGTAAGGGAGAGTGTCAAAATGAAGCAATAATGAGGCTCAACATTCCCCCACACGGAGGCCATTGCATGTCCTCATGTAAAAAAAAAAAAACAAAACTAGAAATCTTTCTCTTTCACTGCTCTTTCTCTCATAAACTTGGGCTAGAACATCTAAGTTTTTCCTTCTTCTTCTTTCTTGCAACTGTCATTCTAGACTTCTTCATCAAAATCCTGCATTTTAGACTCATGACCTTCTCTCTTATAGATTCATTCTTTTTCTTTAATTTCTTGTTCTTTTCATACCATAAGCCATATGTAGAAGAATTTAATCATTCTCAGTTCTTTGTATCTCATTCTGTAGATTTAATGTCTCATGTTCTTTCTTCATATGTCTATTCAGTGTCTCCAACTCAAAGACTTCTTGTTTCAGAGTTTTCATGAGTGGAGGTTCTTGTGTACTGTTAGACTAGTTTTATTTTTCATGGACTGTAGAACAAGATGCCTTTTTTGCAACTCCCCTCTCTAGAGACTCAAGGTAGTCATATATTTATTGTTTTACTGGATATACCTCTGGTGTTTTTCATCTTAGGCTATGAACAGGTGAGATGACAGTAGGTGATGAAACTTCCATTTTCTCTTCTTATTCCAAATTAACAGCATTTGTGGATTGTTGAGATGGTTTTTTATTAAGCCTGATGCTTGTTCTTACATTTGATGGAAGAGGGTTTTTAGTTTTAACTCTTTTATTCTCTACTTTTGCTTCCTCTATTTTCTTGGATGTGCTTTCTTCCTTTTTACTCGCTTTCTTCTTCTAATAGATTGTCTTTTAAAGCTTCCTAAAATTTCTGCAATAGGAGTCTCATCTTTTGACTATTCTTGTGTTTGTTGTTGAGGTAAGTTTTTAATAGGATTCTCAGATATTCTCTTCCTTCCTCTTTTAGGTGACTCTTGATCCTCCTCCTTAAAATGATTTCTAACTAGGAAGCTATCACAATTATCTCCTAGGTTTTCAAGATGAAATTTAATGAGTATTTTTATAAGGTCGTGGTGATACATGGTGTTTTCTATGAATTTGATCATTTTCTGAACATTCCCAGACATTTTCCTTAAGCTATTTAACAAAAAATAAGGAAGATTAATTTCATTCTCTTCGATAAAATACATCATCAAACAAATGTGGTAAAAGAACATACAACCAAATCTTCCTTCACAGGTGACAAATTTATGAATTACTAGCAACAAATTTCTCCATTTACCCTTAAGTGTTGTACTGGGAATTCCTTTCTTAAAAATAGTGATATCCATACCTGGGTTTTTCAAGAAGGTATTCCATTCTACTCCTGCAATGCCCTTGTTCTTAAACCATTTCTCTATGACTCTTGACAATCTTGTTGCTTCAGCAATAAGAGATTTTGTCACTGCAAACTTGATGTCTCCAATTTCAACCTCTATGCCATCAAAAGCTCTAGAAAATTATTTAGTCACTTCCTTGTTAAAACCATCAAACTTTTCCATGAACTCTAGCCACTATGCTTTCTGCAGCATTTCCTTCACCTGTGGATATCCTTCCATGAATTTTATTCCATTTGGTTTTGGTCTTACTATGACGCCCATGGTTGAGAATTTTTACCTCATAATTCACTTATTGACAGGGTATGTTACACAAAAATATCATCACCATGATTATTTGCAGTCGGTATGGGTCTATCATCACTTGTACTGTCCTCCTAAGCAAGTCTCAGGCCTCAGCTCTTCAAATCAAGCTTTGGAAATGAGAGAAAGACATTAAAAATCAATGTAACTTTGGTTCCGCACTTTCTCTCAATGTCACATGCGGTCCCGCACCTTCTGTGTACAAAAACTGTGGACCTGCCCACTCTGTCCCTAACGGTGTGGGTGCGGACCCCTGTGAAAGTCAAAAGGCGCAAGTTTTATCTTAAAAAACTCACTTTGGGTTAATTCTAGAGGATTCTAGAAGGAATTTTGACGTGGATTGTTCGCTCTGAGGTGGTTCATGCATCCCAAAAGAGAAGGAGCTAATCCCTTGATGAGAGGAGCTATCCCTTTGAAGGAGGGCTTTATCCCTTTGAAGGAGGGCCTAGTAACCTCCCTCCATTGCACTATAAATATAGGCATTGCGCTGGTTGCTGGAGAGGTTAGAAGCTGAACATTTTTTAGGGTAAATGCTGGTGAAATCAAAACTTCCTAGTTGAGCTTAAGAGGAGAGATCACATACCTTTTTGGCTTCATTGGGGAGTGAGTGAAACTTGTCAAAGTAGAGGAGACTTCTTGCTGGACCCTGGGAGGAGCTTGTACAACATCAAGGCAAAGGTTGTAAAGTTCTTCTTCTTTTGAATTAATACAATCAAACTCATTTTTCTCAACAAGTATCTTATGTTATTTGTTTCATGGACTCCTTGACTTTCATGTTAAATATTTTTTATGATATTGGCTTTTCAGGTGCTATTTAATTTGTTTGCCTTGTTTGTGTTTGCAGATTCGCGACAAAGGAGCTCATTAGGATCAAAGGAGTGAGGGCATCCACAAACTTGAGTTGGACCTAAGGTAGGCCCTAAAAACACTTGTTTGCCATTGTTTATAAAAGCATATTTAGAGAAAGATAGTGTCTGGTTGGTTTGCTTGTCATTAGGTCTTCTTTAGATTCTAGGAAGGTCTATCTTGTACGCAAGATCAACTTATTTCGTGTGACAAAATGGAGTATCGAATTCTGGAGTATCGACAGCTCCGGGTTCTATTGTTCCTGTATCTACTCCTCAGACATCTTTACCACCGTCTGGATCTACGATTCAAACTTCGGTTCAGATGCTTGTAGGACAACCTGGTTCAAGTACAGTTGTCACAAGTCAACCACAATTTACTTATCAACCGTACCAGGGACAGTACCAATTCGGTCCTGTTGTGCAGCAGCCAGTCTATCAGTATCAACCGTATCCTGGGTACACTTATCAACAACCTCAACAACCCCAGTACGGTCCGGTTAATCCTGGTTTTTCGGGAGGATACAATATCACAAACTCAATTCCTATTCCTAGTTATCCTGGATATCCTCCTCCTGGGGCTAGTCTCATGACCCAGAGTTTTAGGGATCCTAATCAGCAGTTACCGTTTATCGCAACTTTCAAATTACCTGACTTGTCGCGCCTAACGAATGATCCCATTAATTATCTTTCGTTTTGGCCGCCAATGCCGAATAAGTTGCCCAGTGACATTCCTAAGTTCAAAGGTAAATCAGGAGAGGACCCGTCGAACCATGTGATGACTTACCACCTCTAGTGTGCGTCTAACTCCATTTCAAATGATTCAATCTGTCTTAGACTTTTCCAGCGCACTCTAATTGGTCTCGCGGCCAAGTGGTACATTGAGTTACCACGAGGCACTTTTTATAATTTTAGTCAGTTAGCTACCTCGTTTTTAACTCATTTTCAGTTGCCAGTCCAATACGACAATGGCACGGAATTGCTAACTTCGCTAAAACAATCGACATCCACTTACATTTCAGATCATATTCATGAGTGGAGACGTCGACGGCGTTTAGTGAAGGTATTTATTCCGGATCAGATTTTGGCTAAGTGGTTTGTAAAATCTTTGTTGCCTAAGATCACTGAAGATGTTGCTAAAGCCGGAGTTGTTACTGAGGAGCAAGTAATTGCTCAAGCACAGTACCTTGACTTGGTCTATACTCAGTCAGGTACGTTACACGAGAAAATCCCCGATCTTCCCAAGCAAAATCAAATCGCTGCAACTCCTTCGGGATCTCATGCCGCCGATGGTATGATTGGTACGGTTAACACTAAAATTAAGAAGAAATCTTCCAAGAATTCTTCTCCTATTATAACCTTGTCTGATTCCCCAACAGGAGATTCTTCTGCAGAGATTTCTGCCGATATTCATGTTGTAGAGTCATCTACAGCCAAATCAAAATCCGGTGGGAAGAAGAAAGGAAAGAAGAAGAATAAAATGGACAAAAGTTCAAAGGAGAAACCTGAAAACGCGGAATCAAATGATGAAAAGCGCAAACCTCGTTATCCTTGTCTCATTTGTGACGACGAACATTTTACAAGAGACTGCCCTCATTGTGCAGAGGTTGTGAAGATTGTCAAAGGTTCCCAAACTCCTGTTGTTTTGAAGGATCCTTTTCCGGCTCAAGACAGTAAGATGATAGGTTCGTCCTCGAGTGCCAATGAAGAACCCATACTGATGATGTCCCATGTTAGGATTGCGACTCGATCGCAAGATTATGGTAGTAAAAGTCCTGTTGTTGGTAAAGAAACAGAATCTTCTCATTCTAATCCATCAACCTCAGCTCCCAGTTCCGACCCACTACCGATCGAGAAACCTAATCCAGACTTGGTAATCAAACCGCCCGCCAAGGGTATACTTCAAAATTCAGCTTTCAATCCACATGCGAGAGCGGCTCAGAATTATAACATTGTTGAGGATTTAGTTGTTTCACCCTCAGCAATGTCGGCTTTGGAAGTGCTGCAATCATGTCCAGCACAACGTAAATTACTTCTGTCGGCTATAGGAGCTGTTGACGTTCAGGAGTCGAACCTAATAATTTTTGATCTAGAAAATATTACACCGTGTTTGCCTCATCAAATGGCTTTCCAGATTCTAGTGATATTCAAAAACAGGCCTATTCATCGGACTGTAATTGATGAGGGAGCCTCAACGTGTATTATGTCGATACAGTGTTGGAGATCGCTTGGTTCTCCTTCGCTAAATCAATCCCCGACAATTCTAAAGGCCTTTGACGGCCGTGGGTTTCATCCTTTTGGCATTCTATAGGATTTGCCTATAGGGGTTGAAGGAAAAACCGTTAGTCTAGATGTGGAGATGGTTGATGCCCCTTTAGATTACAACCTTCTCTTGGGTCGAAGTTGGTCTTATGCTATGACAGCGGTCGTTTCATCGGTCTTTCGAGTAATAAAGTTTCCACATAATGGAAAGATCGTAACCTGTGTTGCATGGGTACCCGCACCCGGGGGTGGGGTTCTCGAACCCGTCCTGGGTTCCCGCACCCAAGTACCAGATTCGGGTACGGGTTCTTCCTAGACGAACCCAGAAGAACCGGGTTCTTCAAAAAAAAAAATTGGGTTCTTTTCCTTTAATGGGTTCTTGGGTTCTTGGGTTCTTTGGGTGCTTGGGTTCTTGGGTTCTTCGGGTTGGGTTCTTCGGGTTCTTTGGGTTCTTCATAAGAAAACTACATTAAAAATTTAATTTTCAAATAATTTTTTTTTATTGAAATTTAAAAAATAACTTGTAACAAAGGTAAAACTTATAACAAAACCTAAAAAACCCTAAATCAATTCTTGTCAATCAATTTGGAATGAAACATTCTTCCACGGTCCTTACCATCAAAACCAGTGTTGCACGGGTACCCGCACCCAGTTTTTTAAGTTTTTTACAAGTCTTGTTTTTTAAGAATTCTTGTAAACCAATTTGGAATGAAACATTCATTCCCGAGCCAAATAACCATCAAATTATAAACTGTAAATGCACACATACAGGTTCAGACATTTTCGGTCAAATAGAAAGTAGGATTGAGACTAGCGATAAGCTGTAATCAGCTGATGCTGTTAAATGGCGAAGGGCTATTTTGGACAATGGCTAAATTAAGTATCAAAATCTGCCAATTTCTCACAGCATTCTGATAACATCATGTTAAGATTAAAACTAGGAAAATATGCCTAAATCATATATGGTCTCTACAAACTTGTACACCAAGTAATCTCTAAAAACTGCGAAGATGTTTTATGTTTAGATAATTAATATTCAGGCAGAGCTTCGCACTCAAAGACAAACTATCCCTCAAGCCATCAGATGGTTGTTGTGCATTTTATTGGGAAACAAAGACTGATAAGCGTGTTTTGTGGAAGGGTAAGGCTGCCACTGTTTTTGGGATTGCTTTACCACAGAGCACACCATGCATGGGGCAGGTGGATGATTAGACATCAAGAAAATTCTAGACCACTATCAGGTTGAGAAGAATCTCCTCTGAAAAAATTGTGTTTTTATATGGGAGAGACTAAACATTCAAAGCAAAGTTACAAGCTCAAGCTCCAGTCAGAATGAGCAATTTCAATAAGGAGAGAAGCTGTCTTGAAATTAGAGCAGGAGGCAGAAATGCTAACACTCCTTGGCTGTGTAGGAGGAAGGGTCTGTACGACCACAGCCTGATTCATTGATAGGTATCCTTGCAAATGAACCTAAGCTGCATAGTTATTTTAAAGCCTGTGTGTGACAAAATCTGTCCCAAGTTTCACCAAAATAGCTGAGTCTAGCATTTATTGTAGTATGTGTTTTGAATTTTCAGTTTTAGTAGTAGCCTTGAGCTCTCTCACATCACTGTCACGGTGTCATGGTTACACGGAAAAGATTCAAAAGAACAGTTTTTTGGGGATAAATTTTGAAATTTCAATGTCAATGTTGAATGTTCAATGATGTGCATGTTTAAATGATTATCATTAAAGTTTTCTTGTTTAAAGTTGAAAAAATATACAAATTCAAATTCAATATATACTATTAATTATAAATTTATAATTTATAAAATTTAATTATTAAAATTTAATATTATTATATTACCCGACGAACCCACGCACCCTGTTTCCAAAAATGCCGTCCCCGTCCCGGTCCCGGTCCCCGTCCCCGTCCCCGCACCCACGTTTCCTGGCAACATAGATCGTAACAATAGACCAGCTGGCTTACTTTTCATCTGACCCAACCTCTTCTGAGAGTATTCAACATGTTGGTAAAACGACTATCCCATATAAGGATGTTGGAGTAGGACTAGTTAAAGATGTCGGTTTACTGGGAACTTTTCCTTTTCCTCCGATCAACGCATCGTCCTCATTTGCAACTATTCATATGATTACATCAGACACCATTGTTTATGATGATCCTTGGATCATTCCTTCTGAATCTAAGATAGACTCATTTGGTAATGCCATGCCTTTGAGTCCATATGAAATTGCCTATGAAGTCGTGCAATCATTTGCCGACCCATGTTCAACCGAAAATGACTTCATGAATGTGGTTCGTGAGGAATCACTTTTCACATCAAGCTAGGATTTAATCACATTTTCTGAACTTGTTCACTCTGATGAGCAAATTCATGAAATCCTATGTGTAGATGATTTACCATGGGAAGATCTCCATCACAGATCTTCGTTTTTACCCAAGGATGATCGTTTTGAAAATGATTTCTCATCAATTTTTACGACTGAATATGTCAAGGAACCTCAAAATCCAATGAAACATCCTGATTCAGAGTTAAATTTGTGAAACATCTCTCGAACTATTCCTATTGACATTTCAGTTAAGCCCAGAATTGTTGAGAACATTCATATAGGTGCCTCATGTACGGATGACAAAATTCAACTATATAAGGCCCTATTTCAAGAATTCCGCGACGTGTTTGCCTGATCCTATGAGGAAATGCCAGGAATTGATCCCGCGATTGTTTCTCATGAGATCAAGACTTACCCGGATGCTAAACCCGTCCGGCAACGTTTGCGTCAGATTCACCCACGAAAAGCTGTTGCAATTAAAGTAGAAGTTGAAAAATTATTGAAAGCAGGTTTCATTTATCCGATCCCATTAACGGATTCGGTATCAAATATTGTTCCGGTTAACAAAAAACAGGGAACAATAAGAATATGCATTGACTATAGGGACATTAATCGAGCTTGTCCAAAGGACAATTACCCAACTCCCTATATCGATCAAATCATTGATGATTGTGCCGACAACGAAATATTCTCCTTCATGGACAGTTTTTTCGGATACAATCAAATCAATATTCTACCTGTCGATCAACCAAAAACGGCTTTCATTTGTCCATGGGGGACATTTGCTTATTGTAAGTTACCTTTTGGGCTCAAGAATGCCAGAGCAACTTTTCAAAGGGCGATGTCTTATGCGTTTCATGACATCAAGCACATTGTGCAACCCTATCTCGATGACTTTCCTGCTCATTCATTACATCGAGCTGATCACCTCGTCCATTTACGAGAAATATTTATGAGGTGTACGCATTATCGGATTCGGCTGAACCCACACAAATGTGTCTTCTGTATAGAAACGGGTCGATTGCTGGGGTTTGTAGTTTCGAAAGCCGGCATTCGCGTTGATCCCTCGAAGCTCGAAGCTATCATCAAATTGCCTCCTCCTTCGAGTCTTTGCCAACTCCAAAGTTTGCAGGAGAAAGAAAACTTTTTACGACGATTCATTCCTAACTACGCCGAGGTTACAAAGGGTTTTACCTGGTTTTTGAAGCAAAATACTCCATTCTATTGGGATGAGATAGCTCAGAAATCTTTTGATGCACTCAAACATGCATTGACCCATGCACCGTTGTTGCATCCTCCCAACTACAACCAGGATTACTTCTTGTATCTCGCCGCCTCTCATTCCACCATTGGAATGGTCTTAGTTCAGGAAGATGAATTTGGAACTGAACATGTGATATATTACCTTAGTCGAACTTTAAATCCAATTGAGCTAAAATACTCACATGTGGAGAAATTGGCATTAGCAGCTGTTCAAGTTGTCCAACATTTTCGTCACTACATTTTACTACGTAAAAATACAGTAATTTCGGATTGCAACCCTATGATCTACATTTTGACCAAGCAATTGCTAGGGGGCAAGTACTCTAAATGGATTGCTATCCTGCAGGAGTTCGACTTGGAATTTGAGAAGTCTAAGTCTAAGAAATCTTTAGTTTTTGCGGAATTAATGTGTGACTTCCCGCGTGCTGACACGGAAACTGTGGCGGAGGAGCCCATTGTGGACGAATCCTTGTTTCTAATCAGCACTTTAGATCTGTGGTATGGGGATATCATCGTTTATCTCTAGAGCCAATCCTTTCAGCCAGAAATTTCAAGGTCAGAACGTCGAAAAATTTGATTCTAGTCCCAACAATTCAGGATTATTGGAGATACTCTTTATCGCCGTGGGGCGGACTCCATTTTTCAACGTTGCTTAACTCACGAGGAAGCTGAAAGGGTTCTAAATGACTGTCACTCTGGAGCATGTGGCAGTCATATGTCTGGGCTTGCCACAGCCCAAAAGATATTGCGCGCTGGCTACTTCTAGTCGTCTTTATTTAAAGATTGTATTACGGCGGTCCGAAAATGCCACAACTGCCAAATTTTTTATCGAAAGATGCGTGCTCCACCTACTCCTCTCCACCCTATAATTGTCATTGGTCCTTTTGCAAAATGGGGTATCGATTTTATTACATGTAATCCTCACTCAGTCGGGGGGCATGCGTATATCATCCTTGCGGTAGATTATTTTACCAAGTGGGCCGAGGCGATGCCTACATTTGAGGCAGACGGCAAGACAGCTGCAATTTTCGTGTTCAATCATATAATTGCTAGGTTTGGTGTCCCGCAAGTGACAATCACTGATCATGGGTGTCATTTTCGAAATGTTATGATGACCGAACTTACAGGCCAACTTGGTTTACGTCACGATAGTTCAACCCCTTATTATCCACTAGCGAATGGTCTAGTTGAATCCATCAACAAAGTTTTAGTTATCATGATCCGAAGAATCATTGGGATTCATCGGTCGAATTGGCACAACATGCTATTTTCAGCGCTTTGGGCGTACCAAACTTCAGTGAAAACATCAACAGGGTTCACTCCTTTCCAACTAGTCTATGGTTTGGAAGCCGTGTTACCCATTGAATGCGAAATCCCGTCACTGCAAATGGCCATCAAGTTACTTCCAGCCACTTCCGAAGAGGAAAAGCGTTTGTTATACTTGGCTCAATTAGATGAGAATTGACGTGATGTTGCATTGGCGATCGAGACTCACGCAAAACACATGAAAGCTCAGTATGATCGAAATGTGACCCCTCGAAATTTTTCGGAAGGAGATCTAGTCTTAGTTTACGATCAAGCTAATGATAAATTAGGCACTGGAAAATTCGTTCCTATGTGGCATGGTCCCTATGTTGTCAAGCGAAAGCTAGCCAAAGGGGCCTATGAATTGGTAGACTTTGACGGGGACTCTTTGGGTAAACCCAAAAATGGTCTTTAATTGAAGAGGTATTGTGCTTAAAGGATGGGTATGGAGATTTTTAGTTAGGATAGTTTTTCTTTCTAGCTGGTGTGTTTTAGTTTAAACAGTGTGCTTAGCTTAGAGAGTGTTTTTTTTTTTTTTTCGTCATTATTCCTACTTATCTTGGTTTTACTCTTGATATTGCAGATGTCAATGTCTCTCCAAACATACATTGGTTTCACTGATGGTGCTTGTCGTAATACACAGAACATCTCTTCCGCAGCTTGGGTTATCTATTCACCCTCTGACGAGTTAGTATCTATGCATGGGGTAAGCCTCGGTCAAACAAAGAATAACATTGCCGAGTATACTGTAGTGATTGAGTTATTATCTGAATCTATTTCATTTGGGATTCGGAGTTTGATAGTGAGGTTAGATTCTGAACTCATTGTATTACAACTTAATAGAGTGTATGCCATTAGAAATCTAGTGTTATTAAGATTATTTTTGAGAGTGCGTCTCTTGGAACGTAAATTTGATTATATTGAATATCAGCATATTCCAAGATCTTTAAATACATTAGCAGATGCAATTGCTTCCCGAATGTTAAATAGACATTTGCAATAATCATACATGTAAATTTAAAACCATTCCATAACATGATTCACAAGATAAGCCGGTAATAATGATATATATATAGGAGTGTGTCAAAAATACATCGTCCTCGATCATAGGTTGAAAAACACCTTATGATCGGCAAAAATGATAAGTACAAAAAACAAAAATGTCACATGTGCCCACAATAGGCGATCATCCTATCACTGGTGATGATCTCTATAAGAAACCACTGCACGGGCCACCTTGCAAAGGAACCTCCTAAAAGGTCCCGGGACCCCAATCAGATAGCGCTGAAGTCGACGAGGAATGTCATCTATAGTGGTCTCCGGAATATCTCTTGTCAAGCGCTCGAGATGACCCTCCAACTCGGCCAAAACCTCTACTGATTCGTCCTGTGGGGCTGGCGCGGGTGCAACTGGTTGCTTCCTCTCGTAAGGCCGGAGAGCGACTGGTCGTTGTGGACCCATATCTACATTTCAAATTTTTACTATCAGTTTTGAGACGATGGAAAAATAATAAAAAAATTAAAATAGGAAAAATGTTGAAAATAATTTTACCTGAATCATCCCACTGCTCTCCTGGTGGAAGAACCATGTCTAGGTCACCACGAAAATCTATCCCAGCGTAAGGGAAGTCCTTAATAGAAAAGACCTGGTTTTCCAGCCATTGGAAATACTCAGGTTTGAATCGAGCAACCTCTGTCCTCTCGTCCGGGTGACAGGCCATAACTGCAACCCATCGCATCAGTTTGGGCTCTCGAGGAAGCCCAGCTCCAATAGTAAGGTGCTGCGGGATCAGCATAGGAACCCTCTCCAGGCCAAAACTCACAACCAAAGACCCATAACCAAAGGTCTTTAGTCGTCCGTTCTTGACCCTGGTCAGTTGGCCTTTCACATTGGCGAACACAGCATCGCACCAGTTGAATATGGTGCCTCGAAAGCAATCAACTACCATACGCATCTGGGATCCGATGGAAATATGTAATGCGGCAGCTCCGCAAATTCTTGTGACAGTGAACGCAATCACCATGAGCTCAGGACGAGATATGGTCTTTATTTCTATCCCTTTGTCTCTAGCCTAGCTGTTGCAGTACTCTATCCTGAGGCTATCGACAGACTGGCCACCTGCCCTAGCCCCAAACAGAGTCAAGTCTTCGCCTCTCTTAGGCAAACCAGTCAAGAAATATATGTCCGCCAGCTCGATTTCGAGCTGGTGGCCGCCAATGAAGAAGCACTGGTCCTGTATGCTCCATCTGTCAACCATCCACTGTAAGAAATCCACCTGATCCCTTATGCCAGGAATGGCCCAGAATTTGTACAAGCTACACTCCCTCAAAGCATCAAGTGAAGGCTGATGATTCCATGCGGCGGCATCCACATCCTCATGCTCTCGTTCACGCCAATCTAGCATGATGTACTCTCTGCATCAAGTATAAGGATAAATTAAATTGCTAGAAATTATTTTGATTGGTCCATTTTTTAGAATTTTTGGGTTAAAAACCCTTGCGACGGGGACCGCACCCTCCGCGTTAGACACAGTGCGTGGGACCGCACTTTGTCTACATAGAAGGTGCGGACCCCAAGCTTTTTCCCAATGGAGAAAAAGTCGGGGTCCGCAAGCCAGCAGTGGTAAACCTGCAGGCCCCCGCGCATGGGTTTTATGCCTAAAATCCCTCCCAAAAATGAAATAAATGACTGAAACAAAAAATGAAACGGTTAAAAATGAAGAATAGGATGATGTGGATTACCTGGAGAAGACAGCATTCGATTCCGACGGTTGGATTTTCCGCAATCTTCACGGGAAGTTTTCTGAGCAAAAGCACTATTTTCTCACCCAAACTCAAACGGTAAAAATGAAATGATGAAGGCCCTTTTTATAAGTTTTTTGAGTAAATAAATTGAAAATTTGTTTATGTTTCACTTTGGAAAGGTTTTTTTTTTGCGACATTTTTATCCATTTCAAACAGGCATGAGTAATGTTTATGTTTTTGTGCAGAATAACGGATTTTTTAGGCAAAATCTATCATTTTCGACGAAAAACATTTAGAGTCACCTTTAAGCTCTTTTCTGACTCCTAAAACATGAAAACATCGCCGAGTGTTTCTTTTAAGCTCATTAAAACGAAATTAAAATATGGTCCACTTACAGCTCTTTTCCGACCGTAAAAACATGAAAAGATTGCCGGACTTTTGTCGTTTCAAATTCGATATTGGTTATAAAACGACGTGTCGTTGATCGCTTTTTTACTTTTTCGGATCAAGGGCACTAATAACAAAAAGTACTCCTTGATCGTAAAAGATCAAGCGATTCTCTCAAGTATTATTTTATACTTTTTCAGGCTTGGGAGACACAAATTTACGAAAAAGGTCAACCCTGGAGTCTTCTTAAGTTTTTTCAGACTCTCTAAAATTGAAAAACGTCGAGTTTCTCCTATACTGGACTCGTTAAAATTTCACAGTAAAGGACCTGTTCAATTACAAACAGGAACGAACCACTCCTTCTTAGGGTTCGAATTTAAACTAAGTTGGACTCATCCGAAGGATGAGCTTATAATCAAGCAAATGTTATCCCCCTCAAGCTTGTCAAAAATAAAGAGGTACTTGCCAGAAATGGTGGGGGAAATGAGGGAAAAATGAGTCTGTTTGTCATACTTTGTAACCACTCTTGAACACGACACTTTTATTCACCTGGGTTGGGAAATCCTTTGCCTAACAGTTGATCAAACCACATTGAAAGTCTTCAGCCGGTTTCTGGGTATTAACTTTGGGTCAATTGTCACCAAACCATCTGTCATGTCGTTATGTGTTCAAGAGGTCACTGCCAATAAGCTATTCATCTGCAAAATATCTGTCATCCATCTTGACCATACCTGAGTCAGTCCTTGCAACTAAATTTCTTCAACTTGATCTATGATTTCGTGTTGTGGACTTGCCTACGACGGATCGCTTTCTATCGACATCAACTCATTATCTAGAAAGATGATCTAGAAATGGTCAGTACCTTGAGATCTGCATGCCTCAATGGCAGGTTTCTCGCCTTTGACGACAGTTTGCATCATTGACTTTCGATCAAAGGATTCTGTGACATGTTCGACATCAACACATTTATTCACATCTCATGGATTGTACTGGGTACTTTGAGAGCCATTGACATCACTGGTGGTTTCTCTCACACTTGTTAACAGTTTACATCATTGACTGGTAATCAAGTGGTTTCTACCATGTTCGACATCAACACATTCATTCGCATGGATAAAATCGTATTGTTTCGGGAAGTAGAAATGAAGACCCTGGATCTAGTTTCCACAATCCAGGCTGCGAGGAATTTTGTATTCATTAGATAATAGACTATTCATAAACAGATGGCTGCGTCCATACTGTGTCCACCTGAGGCTATACTTGTGATGTTTTACAAGATCATTCCTATATCAGAGCAGTAGTTAGTTTTTCTAGTCAGTTTTGATTTGAGTATGGGAATGCCTACCTCAGCAATGATATGATCTCATATATATATCTTGCATTGAATGTTTTTACAGGTTCCAACCGGGCCCTCCACAAGATGATCCTCGAAATGATAAAGTACTTCACTCTTCCTAAATGATCAATGAAATCCTCATCTACTACAGACTTCACACTTTAGGGGGCAATCTGTTACAAAAAAATATCGTCACCATGATTATTTGCAGTCGGTATGGGTCTATCATCACTTGTACTGTCCTCCTAAGCAAGTCTCAGACCTCAGCTCTTCAAATCAAGCTTTGGAAATGAGATAAAGACATTAAAAATCAATGTAACTTTGGTTCTGCACTTTCTCTCACTGTCACCTGCGGTCTCGCACCTTCTGTGTACAAAAACTGTGGACCTGCCCGCTCTGTCCCTAACGGTGTGGGTGCGGACCCCTGTGAAAGTCAAAAGGCGCAAGTTTTATCTTAAAAACTCACTTTGGGTTAATTCTAGAGGATTCTAGAAGGAATTTTGACGTGGATTGTTCGCTCTGAGGTGGTTCATGCATCCCAAATGAGAAGGAGCTAATCCCTTGATGACAGGAGTTATCCCTTTGAAAGAGGGTTTTATCCCTTTGAAGGAGGACCTAGTAACCTCCCTCCATTGCACTATAAATATAGGCATTGGGCTGGTTGCTGGAGAGGTTAGAAGCTGAACATTTTTTAGGTAAATGCTGGTGAAATCTCCTAGTTGAGCTTAAGAGGAGAGATCACATACCTTTTTGGCTTCATTGGGGAGTGAGTGAAACTTGTCAAAGTAGAGGAGACTTCTTGTTGGACCCTGGGAGGAGCTTGTACAGCGTCAAGGCAAAGGTTGTAAAGTTCTTCTTCTTTTGAATTAATACAATCAAACTCATTTTTCTCAACAAGTATCTTATGTTATTTGTTTCATGGACTCCTTGACTTTCATGTTAAATATGTTTTATGATATTGGCTTTTCAGGTGCTATTTAATTTGTTTTCCTTGTTTGTGTTTGTTGATTCGCGACAAAGGAGCCCATTAGGATCAAAGGAGCGAGGGCATCCACAAACTTGTGTTGGACCTAAGGTAGGCCCTAAAAACACTTGTTTGCCATTGTTTATAAAAACATATTTAGAGAAAGATAGTGTCTAGTTGGTTTGCTTGTCATTAGGTCTTCTTTAGATTCTAGGAAGGTCTATCTTGTCCGCAAGATCGACTTATTCCATGTGACAGGGTATGAGTCAGGGTTTCGGGATAATAGATTCGGTGAGAGTATAAACCAGGGTGAGGGGAAAAACAGTTGAGTGACCATTAGGGTATGAATGGATGTGATTTGGACGATTTCAATGATGAATTTGGAATTTGAGACGAGTGTTGCGTAATGATGAGGGATGAGTGGGTGATTTACGACTTTTTATTTGATATGACAAGATATTTTAATTTCACTTTTAACAATGATGGTTTTTGAACTAGCGGTATAATGTCCATATAATTCATACACTAATGTTTTGACCCTTATTATTAAATTAAATATTTGCATACCTTTTGAATTGATGATTCTAACATTTGATTTCTCCTTTTTGTATTTCCTTCAGGTGCTTCTGAGGATGGATTTGATCATTTCTTCAATTGCTCCAATTAGTAGTCCCTGTCAAACATCAACTGTAGAATTCTGTCAAAGTTGTAGATTCTTAGAAATTATGTAGCTATTTTATTCTAGAAATAAAAAGAGGGACAAAAAGAAAATGGAAATGGGAAAAAAAAATTAGAATGCCAAAATTACTTGATTTTCACCCTAAATTTTTTGTATAAACATGTCAACAGTATTGGTTTTCATGTTTATATATATCTATATATATATATATATATATATATATATATATATATATATATATATATATATATATATATAGATATATATATATTTATTTATTTATTTATTTATTTATTTTAATTATTAATTTTTTTACCTTTTTTTAGAAAAGAAAAAGACTTATGAGTCAAGTTGGAGGAGAAGGAAAATCCTTCTTAACCAATTGGAAATCAGTGTTGTCTTGCAAATGTTTGATAAACTCCTCCTTTGTCAATGGCTTATGATAGATTCTTAATCGATGACCATTCACAAGAAAGGTGGTCCTTTCTTCATCAATAGTTCTGATCCTAATTGCACCATTATCAAAGATTGTTTCAATCTCATAGGGCCCAAGCCAATGAGTTTGAAATTTCCCTTGGAAATCTTTGAACTTTGAATCAAAAAGTAATGCCCAATCTCCTGGTTGGAACTTTCTTTCTTTGATATATTTGTCATGCCATCTGGATCTCTATTGTTGAACTAGATTGGTTCTTTAGATTGCATCTTGTCTTATCTCATCAAGTTCATTTAGTTGTTCCATTATTTGTTTTTATGCCTCTGAAAGATCAAGACCCAATTTAACTATTGTCTTGAAAGTTTTTACTTGAAAATCAATAGGAAAAAATATTTTCTTCCCATAAACAAGTTCATAGGGAGTATGCCCTGTAGTGTTTCTCCATATGGTACGGTATGCCCATAAAGCTTCTGGAAGCTTTTCTTCCGAGTCTCTTCTATGTAGATGCACAATTTTTGTGAGAATTTTTTCAATTACTTTATTGATGGACTCCACTTGTCCATTTTCTTGTGAATGATATGAAGTGGACTTCCAATGTTTGATTTTGTACTCCTCCATTATCTTCTGTACCAACTTGGATGTGAATTAAGTACCTTGATCTTTTACAATTTCCCTTTTTTGTCTCGATAGTGGATTGATTGGACCAACAAAATCCAGAGCCCATTTTTCAAAAGGCTCAATAAGTATCTGAGTCTATAGAGGAATTTCATCAGAGGGAATAGGTTTCCCCATTCTTTGACAACTATCACATCTCTTAACATACTCCTTGGCATCTTTAAAAAGGGAAGGCCAATAGTATCCTAAGAGGACTTTGTAGGAAGTTCTTTTTTCAGAAAAGTGTCCTCCACATGACTCATGACGACAAGCTTTCAATATATTTGGTACTTCATCCTCTCTAACACGCCTTTCGATGATTAGATTTGGCCTTGTTTTATACAATTCTTCATTTATCCATGAATATAATGCGCTAATTTGAATTACCTCCCTTTTTTCTCTAGGAGATAAATATGATGGTAACTTCCCTATAGCCAAATAATTAGCAATATCTGCAAACCAAGGTGATTTAGTAGATACTGCAAAAACATATTCATCAGGGAAATTGTCTTCTATAGGTACATCATTATTATCATTTTGAATTCTAGACAAAAAGTGAGCAACTCTATTTTATTTCCCAGGTCGATCCATAATAGCGATGTTAAACTCTTGCAACAACAGCAACCATCTTGTAATTCTGCCATTAGTGACAGGTTTATTCATTAAGTACCTAATTGTGGAATGATTTGTATGCGAAAAAGTTTTATAGCCAGTAATGTAATGTCTGAATTTATTGATAGCATGGACAACAACTAAAAACTCATTTTCTGTTACAATATAATTTAACTCTGTAGGAGTCAAATCTTTACTGGTGTAATAAATGGCATAAGGAGTTAAATCCTTTTTTCCTAGTACAAGTCCTAAAGTTGTGTCTGAAGCATCAGTGAAATGTGAAAAGGTAGTTTCAATTTTGGTCCTCTAAGAATCCATGCTTCAGATATTTTCTCCTTTAATGTTTCAAAGGCCTTTTGGCAATCAAAATTCCAATTGAAATCATAGTCTTTTGTGAGCAGTTTGAAAAGTGGAGATGCAATTTTTGTAAAGTTTTATATAAATATTCTATAGTAACCAGCGAAACCAAGAAAACTTCTAACATCATGTTGACAAGTTGGAATTGATAATTTAGAAATAACTTCTACTTTAGATGTATCCACTCTAATTCTATTTCCTAAAATATGGTGTCCTAAAATAATTCCTTCAGTGAACATCATAAAACATATTTCATGGCTTAATGAGAGATTTGCCTCTTTACATCTAATGAGAACTTTTTCCAAATTTTTAAGAGCTTCTTCAAAATAATTTCCATAAACTGTAAAATCGTCCATATACACTTCCACACAATCATGAATTAGATCAGAAAAAATGCCTAATATTGCTCTTTGGAATGTTGCAGGTGCATTACATAATCCAAAAGGAAGTACTCGGTAAGCATAACTTCCCCATGGGTGGGTAAAGGTAGTTTTATCTTGGTCTTTTGGGGCTACTTAGATTTGATTATACCCACTAAAACCATCTAAGAATGAAAATTATTTCTTACCTACCAATGTATCTAAAACCTTATCTATGAAAGGAAGTGGAAAGTGATCTTTTAAAGTGGATTTATTCAATTCCCTATAGTCAGTACACACTCTCCATTTTCCATTCTTTTTAGGAACAATTACTAAGGGTGAAACCCATTGACTGTCTCATATTGGATAGATGAAATTAGCATTCAAGAGTTTTTGTAGTTCCTCCTTAACAATTTCCCTTATATTTGGATTCATTCTTCTTTGAGGTTGTCGAATTGGTTTGGCATTTCCTTCAATGTACATATGATGTATACAAGTATTAGGATCAATTCCCTTCATGTCAGTATGTTCCCATGCATAGGGAGAAGAATGTTCTTGTAACATCTTTATTAATTCTTTCTTTTGAAATTCTTCCAAATTACTATTGATATTCAAAGATTTTAATTGTAGAATTTCCAAATTTTTCCATAAAATGCAAGGATAGTTGACGAGATGATAAATATTCAATATTTCATTGTTGTTGGAAACTCTGACTAGATTCACAATATGATGAAGATTCATTATTTTCCATTAAATTCAAAATTTGATATTCCTCATTTATTTGTGAAGTGGCAAAGATTGGTATTATATCAATGTCATCATCAATCCATTCTTCATTTTCAACTTCTATTGTTGTTTTTGCAGGTGGATACAATGTGAATTTCTTTTTTTAGCTCCCATCAGAAATAATCATATCACCATATCTACAACTTATAAAAGCATCAGCTGTAGCTAGCCATGGTCTTCCTAGAATCAATGGACATCCTCCTAAGTTATCCTTGGGTGTTAAAATCATAAAATCGACAGGGTATTCCAAAGAATATAAGGATACATATATATCTTATAATACACCATCAACTTTGATTACAAATCTATCTACCAATTGTAATAGTGTAGGTGTATATTGAACATTATAAAGTTTTAATTGATTCATAGTTGGTTTACTCGTGATGTTTGTAGCTACTCCTAGATCAATCAATGTATTTGGGATCTCTACACAATTGATGTGTGTCTTCACAATGGGACTTCCTGGATCAAGATATTTTTGAATTGTTGTCTTACCGATCATGATATCTGCAATTTTTCCAACTAGTTGGATTCTTTTAACTTCTTTTCTTTTTCTTCCTGGTCTTTTTATATTCAATACCCTAATTGTTTTTGAAAAAATTGGTATTTCCTTAATGGCTTGTAGAAAAGGATTTTTATGCAAACATTATTCAGTTCATGTAACATGTCATAATCCGACAATTAAATATGTTTTTCTACCCCTTCATCAACTTTTAATCTCTCAGGAAAAGGTGGTTTTGAAACAGATATTGAAGGTTGTTCCATAATAGGAGTTGAGTTATTTGAATGTGTTGGAGTAACTTGTTTTTGAGTTTTTTCATTTTCATTAAGAGACTTCTCTTCTTCAGAGATATTTTCTTTTTCACTTTACTGAATAACAACTTATGGGGACTTTTCCTCTAGTATTCTACCAGATCTAAGTTGAACATTGTTTAGATCTAGTGGAATTATCATGTAAGTTTGAAAATTTTGTCCTTCCATATTGTAAACAAGTTGTGAGTTTTTTTATTGTTCGGATTTGGGAGTGGTTGGGCAGGCAATTGGTTTGGTCTTTGAGGAAATGGTAATGAAAGTTGTGGATTCAAATTGTGAGGTTGATTTTGTTGAACAGGCTGAGGATAATATTGTGGAGGAAAGTAGGATATGATTCTTGAAATTGTGGAAATTGAGGATATTGAGGGTACTTTCCATAAGGATTTTTCCATCCTTGTGACCAAGGTTTTAGTCAATATTTCCAAGGCATTGGGGCAGTCCAATCACTTTGTGATGATTGTGCAAATGGTTGAGTGTTAAAACCTTGAGTTGTATTTGGTTGTGGATTCTATTAGGGTCTTTTAGCAAGAAAACAAAGAGGGTCTACCTAATTTGGTACACCTTCTTGATAGACAGCTTTAAGACCTGGTATTGAGGGACATTATTTTGTATCATGATTTTTTGCACATATAACACAAGTTTCTACACTCTTTGAATCAAGAGGACATTCTCTCAAGGCCTGTTTCTTTCTGCACCTAGGGGAAAAAATGGACAATGTAGCATTTTCATCTTTTTGCTTGTTTTGTATTTTAAGGGTGTCAATTTGTTCACTAAGACTCCCTAAAATATATGTTTTAAAATTATCAAGCAAATTTCCTAATTCTTTTCTACTTACTGTCCTAGCTGCAGATTTATTAATCCTTGATCAAAGAGGATCTCTTGGATTTTTCCCAGTTCTTCTTTGCCTCTTTAAATGTGTATGCATAACTCATAAATTCCTCCTAGTGACAACTGAGAAATGTCTCCCTTACCCATTAGATTGAGAAGATCAATCCACTCATCTCTAATGGATTTAAATAATAGAGCTTTCAGAGTTTCCACATATGGATTATTCATTATTGTTTTGAGGCTTCTGCAATTTGTACTTTGTGTAGAGTTTTCTTCCGGAGTTATCACATCCATAATTTTTTGAATCGATGTTTCTATCTTGGTGATAAGCCACAGTGGATGGCTCGAAATGTCGATTCAAACAATTATGGATGTGATAACTCTGGAAGAAAACTCTACACAATAGATTATTCATTTTTTTCCCTTTTAACATTATAAGCAAATATTTCAACGAAGTCTTCAATATTTTCATCTTCTTTATATACATTTTCAAAGACTTCATCCTTAATACTATGGGGCATACAATGGTCCTTCTATTTCTCTAAGAATGTAATTTTCATTTGTTCCCATGTCCTTATGCAGTTTATTCCTAAACTCATAACCATTTTAATGTTGCATATTTAAGGGCTGCAGGGAATATCAAGCATCATGCAGATAATCATATGATCTACACAAGACTTCAAATTCAAAGAGAAATGTTTCGGGATCTTCACTCCTTATTCCATGAAAGTTTGGAAGGATAGAGGGTGAGATATTTTTCATTGTTACAGTTGTATCTTCATTGAGGATAAGAAATCCAAAGTGTTATGGATTTATATCTTCTCCTCTCCCTCTTCCTCTTCCTCCACCTCTTCCACCTCCCTTATTTCCTCCTCTTCCTCTTCCAATCCTAGGTTGTTCACTATTCAAATTATGTACCTCTCCTTCCCCTTCTCCATCCATTGTAGATTCTTCAGAACTAATATAGGGTTCTGGTTCCAAAATTGGGTTTTCAACTTTCTCTAGTTCCTTTGGTTCTTCCATTAATAGTTTGTTCAAATAGGTTTCTTCTTCCTCTTCTTCAATAGGAACTTCTAGCTCAAGAGCTAGAAGTTGTTTTCGAGTTGAATATAGGAAAATTACCCCTGTTGTTGGGGATATGGGATCTTCCTCTTCTATTATGGATTTTGTTGATGAAGTTGGTGAATCTCTAGGTTGTATTTTGGATCTTAATACCTTAGGGATTTTGTGTTTTCCTGCTATGGATGGAATTTGAGTTTGTGTGCGTGGTGTGGCACTATGAGGTCGTGGTGAGGTGAGTGATGTTGTTGGAATTAAACTCTTACCTTGACCTTTAATTTATCAAAATGAAAAATACTAAGACTTCTATTTACACTTCCCCAGCAGCGGCGCCAAATTTTTTTTCAATTTAATTGTCTTAAATTGTTACATGAATTATCGACTGGAGTTGGTAAGCTTGTGAAGTGCAAGTGCACTATATATGCTAGAAGTCCTTTTATTAAATCAAATTATTAATGTGCATGATTGAGTTATTGAAATTTACTTCTAAGGATGTAATTTATTCCTATCTTACTCTTCAAAGAAAAATGAATTTAACACATTAAATATTCCTACTTCTTTCTAATGAAATAAAAAATGCTCTTCACACTTGCAAAAATGAAACTTAAAGCAAACTCACATTATCTCATTAAGAAAACTTAACTAATCTATTGCAACACAAATTTAATCTAAAAGCATAATCATTCATGTAACATTCTACAATCCTGCGCATAAAAACCAAAATGAAATTAACTTATATTCAAAATGAAAACCACACAATTACTTATTATAAATCACTCATGCTTTGAAATGAAAATCATAAAGAAATCACACATGCTTTGAAATGAAATATGATAAAATGAAACTATAAAGAAATATATCAACTGTGAAATGAAACACTCTGCAATCATAAGGAAAATATGAAAAAAATTACATTACCATTAACGTCATTATACATCAACTTGAAAAAGGGAATGATTAATGAAATATTGCTATTGCTATCCGAATGAAATCAAGACTGCAAATCAATTCTAAAATGTATGAATAATTGTAACAAACAATAAAGAAAATATATGTGAATGCAGAACCTTCACTATTTGTAGGGGCCCTCCACAAATAGGAGATCATAGGACTTCAATCGAACATTCATCTATGCATTGGAAATTCAAAGGATTTTCTTCATTAACAAAGTAAAAATAGAGTTTTAAAACATCATTATCACATACATAAAAAACAACCTTTTGTTCACGTTTGATGCACGATATTTATAAAATCTCGTGTCAATAATTGTTTGAAGCTTTTACGCATACCTTAGCTAACAAGATTATAAATTGAGCTTCTAACAGCTATCAAGATATCATTGCTCGTGATTTTCTTTTTGGCAAAGCAAATAGTGAAGCGTAAGAATTTTGAACTCTCGCTTGCCTGTTCAACAACCACATTGACTTTATCCTTTGACACCACAATCAAACAATCCTTTTGATGATCTAGTTCGGATGAATAGGAGGAAATCATTAAAGGGATCAATATCCACATGTCCATATCTTTTTCCTCTTAGATGGCACCTTCGATCCTAGTAAACCATAGAATCGGCTACATAAACATAGATTTGTTGCAGAATCGTGCAAATTCAGTAGCTAATACAAATATTAACTCAATAATAAGGAAAATTATAAAATATGAAAGATAAGACAATTAAATACCTTGCCATGTCAAAAACCTTGTAGTTTTATGCCCATTTAGTTGATGATGATGATCAAGGAAAGGAAAAAATAGGTAAGGGAGAGTGTCATTATGAAGCAATCATGAGGCTCAATAGGGTAATATTGTTCCTTGATGGCGTCTCGGAAATAATTCCAAGTGGATGCGGCCGGAAATAGTGAGGATTCCCTCTCGTCTTTTGTTCACAGTGGGTTTCCCACCAGTCTTTGACGTGTGGGGCGGCTTTGAGAAGTGCAAAAGTAATATTTTCCCGATTAGAAAAGTCATGAACTGAAAAATATCCTTCCAACATATTTAACCATTTATCTACAGCATCTACATCTATCTGGCCCTCAAATATGGGAATATAAAAGTTAACTTGTACCTTAAGAGGAGTGGTGCCTCTAGAGTGGTCAGTGGATGAAGATGTGTCGCCTCTGGGCAGTTGTCGAAGGATCTGGGAAAATTTATCCATCATCGCATTCCTTTGTCACTCAAGGGCTTCCTCGAGCAGTATTTTGAAAGGATCTCCTGCCCCCTCATCTTTCTTTTCTTCCACCATGGGAGGTCATCAGGTTTTTCAAGGCTAGTCTTGCAAAGTGTCAACCAGATCGAGCCCTAACTCCTTATACCCTGACCTCGTTGGGGACATGCAAAGAAAAACAGAGAAAGAGAAAACCGCTCTAATACCAATGATATGAACTTATGCGGGAATGCAATAAAATATAGAAATACCCATATACATAGAGATGCAACAGAAATAAAACTTCATTTCATTAATATCAAAGAACTGAAATATGCTTATGTAAAGAAATAAAAATAAACTAGCTTGGGCGATGGTAGCTTATCTCTGAGAAGAGATGTGGCGGCTGCATGCCTCTGAAATATGTTACAATGAGGCTCAAAGGCCTATTTATTATTGAAAAATGATGGAAAACCCTAAACATCCAAAAACCTAACCCTAAGAGATGAAGTGCCAAAACTATGGGCCGTATTTGTGTAAATTGGTACATCAACTTCCTGGGGTCATAACTTTGGCATACAATCTCCATTTTGATATCGTAATACCTTGTTTCAAACATCTCAAAGAGGAGGCTGAAAAAAACCATAAGATAAGTTTGGGACTTTTCCATTCTCTCTGTTTTCCCTAAAAACATATTTTAGTCCCTCAAAATGGCTCCAGAAATTTAGGACTTGAAAAATTTGACAAAAATAGTAAGTTGTGCTACAATTAAGGAAACTGAAAATAAATAACGGTGGGGTCCAAGTGGAATAAGTGGGTGCCCACCATTATCCACCTAGATCAGTACTGTCATACTGTTTCGTCGAAATTTATTCCTATATGTAGTAGTGGATCATGTGTGACCCACATGGTGATGTACTTGGTTGAATGAAACCCTATTCATAGAGCTACCACAACTATTTTTTCACCTCACTTGCTTCTATAACACACTTCCTATGCAGACCAATGTTTGGCAATGGGGAGATTCCCAACAATAGTTGGATCTCGTGCTCCACTTCTCTCTTAGGTGGTAACCCTTTAGGCTCCTAGAAAACATCCTTGTATGCATATAGAAACTCTTCTAGTGTTTGTTTTTATTTCTTAATAAACCCCTCCAAGGATGCCTTTACTCTTACTTATTCTTGTGTAGACTGATTATCTCTTAAAAAAATAGAGAAAAATTCTTGCTAGAATTGATCATTTTTTTTTGCTTAGTTGACACTTACCAATGAAATTTTCAACTTGCCTTTATGCACGTTGATGGTGAACAATTTTCCATCCTTAATGAGTCGGTACTAGTTGGATCTCCCCGTGAATATTGCATCTTTCATGTACATGTAAGGACTTCCAAACACCACTCCACATACATCAAAGGGAACTACATATAGTTCTAATTCATCAATAAAATCAATAGTGATAGAAAATCTAATTTTTCACTGTTTTTTTACCATTAACTCTGCATCCTTATTTACCTATCCCATGGATATAGGCTTGGATGGTCATGAACTTGAAATCCCAATTTGTTTACCAACTCTATTGCAATAACATTCACATGCGATCTAGAGTCAAACAAAGCATCAATCTTAGTCTTCTCAACCTATAGATTTATGTGGAATAGTTTGGTCATTTCTTTCTCTTACTATTGTTGAAGGCTACTCAGATTCACCTTCTTCTACGCTAATGTACAAACTATATTCTCATGCAACACAAAACTTATTCCAATATGGTTGCTCAAATCAATGGCCATTATATTTTTTATCTTTTTATCTTTCTTGTTTTTCTTTGGGTTAAGCTCTGGATTCAACTTCCAAAACTTCTCTATATGACCATCAATATCATAGTAGTTGTAGTGGTTGTTAGGATCCTTGCACTGGTGTAGTATGGTTGCATTATTTTTAACTTCCCCCCTTTCCACTACTTCTTCCTAACCTTATAAGCATCTTGGTGTTCCTTCTTCTTCGATCCACTTGGTTTCCCTTTCTTCTAGCTTATTCTTGTTGATTCTTGTTTCTTGTTGATTCTTGTTGATTCCTGAACAAAGGGATGGAGACTCGACTCGTGTTTGTTGATTCTTGGGCTCCCTTTTGGTTTTCCACGTACAAGTGTGAATTATGTAGCATCCCTGACTAAACGTCGCTAACTCACTGGTTGACCTCCCGACCTACTCCTTGGGTACTCTTCTTCCCCACGAACCCTTGAGCTACAATAGGGTTGCAATATAGTGGAGAAGTGCTAGCCAATGGAGGAGAGCACTCTTTGCTCAAGAGTCCCCCCATCAAAATAAAACCTCCACCATACCAAAATCACCATATTCATATTCCCTGTCAAATTAGCATTTTCTCATTCATCCAACAATAGGGAAAAAGGGAAACTCCTCTCCCAGAGCTTTCCCCTTCTTTTATAGGAAGCTTCATATGTGACACTTGGAACTTCATGCAAAATAATTATTTTTATTAATTCAGAAGTTTGACTATTCAACCACCCATGTGTTACCCCCTCAATAAGGCTCTTAAATATTATTTACATAGAATTTAATTCAAAAATGATATTTTTCCTCACCCCAACCTCACTCCCTATTTCTTCTCCTATTTGTCTCTTGATTCCCAATTTATGTTCCTTGATTTGTGTTCATCACTAAAGTCAACTGGTAGGTCTCAGATTTGGTCCCCCAACTACACCCTAGTTTAACTCAATTTGGCTCTTAGTCGGAGATCTTTATTTTGGCTCTTTCCACATGGAGGTTCCTTCATGGATTTAAATTTCTCTAACTTAATTGATTATTCCTTATTTTCATTCACCACCATATTTTCTTAATGAGGTTAAACTATTTTAGGATTAATCTTTCTAATTAATTTTATGTCCCCCCCACCCCCGCCCCCCTTATTTTTCTTATTAAAACACTTATTCACATTATCTACCTAATATTTTCCAAACATGGGAAGGGTAGAGTTCTCAAGTGGTACAAGCTTTTTATTTTTCTTCCTTTTCTCCCTTTACCCCAAGTTTTATTCTTGATTTAATTACCCTGGTTCTAAAACCTCATTTACCACCTTATGTGAATTAGTATGATTTTCATATCTTGATTCTATTTAAGTAGTTCCTTATTGATGTCAAGAGTGAAAAGTCGAGTGTGTCCTTCAAGAACTTCCTTTCGAAGTTCAAGGTTCCATGCCAAGCATTTTCTTCTTGATGCAAAGGGCTTGTTACATAGTAATTTGTCACTGTCTTCCTATCAGTGTTCCTACTGTGTCATGAGTCAAAATTATCCATGCTCATGCTCTCTAATGTTGCCAAATGACCCACTTTGCCAAAGTTTCTGCATCATCGTGATTGTTGTCAAAATAAACGCGCTGATGAGTGCTTCAAAACAGACCGAATGCGCTGCCAGCGTGGAAGTACACGTGATTCCCGCACTGGTCGAATTTCATGAGACAGCCCGTCTGTTATTTATATTTGATCGCGCTGACATGAATTTCTTCGTTATTCAGCAGCGATGTCAGTGCTCCAGTGCAGTTAGGCACCCGCGATGATCCGGTCTGGGCGAGTTTGTTCTAACAGCCGGCCTTCCAGATGACTCCAGACCTGGTTTTTGGCCTTGTAAATGTCGCCCTCCCTTCTCTGGCATGTCTGTTTCGTCATTTGAGCCACCTTCCTTGGAGATAAGCTCATCCTCCCACCATTCATGGAGACTCCTTCTCCTATTTAAGCCTCCACCATTGCCATGAGCTGCTAGTTTGGAATTCATAGTGTTTGGAGTGTTGCTGCTAGTGTGTGAGCTTGATAGGTAGCTGGTGTGACAAGTGTGGGATTGCTAGAGAGCTTAATGAAGGTTTTGAAGTGTTTCTTCCTTGTGTAAACTTGTGTGAGAGAGAGCTTTTGTCTTGGGAGATCTACCTTCAAGGGTGAATGCTTGAGAGACTTGCTGGCTGGACCCTCTTGAGAAGGATTTGACGTCAGAACTATGGTTGTATTCTTCTTTGTTTATTAATAATAGACGACTATTATTATGGTTCCACTCTTATTGTCTTTATGATGGTATTTGAGTTATATCCTTTCTGACTGATATATAGTTACATCTACTGGATTTTATGCTTGTGTTTGTATCGTTCTTTGCATGTGCAGGCATCCGTGCACGAGGATCGTGAGGATTGTGACCAGACGGAGCAAAGGAACAGGAGCTTCAACTCTTCTACAAGTATTAGCGTTGGAATCCAGGTAGGCCTTCATCATTTGTCTTTTATTTGTAATTAGGAACCTGCGTGTTAGCGTTGTTTTATTGTTGCTAGACCTTGTTCGGACTAGTAGGGATCGCCTCTGTCCGCAGAGGGGATTTACCTCCACAATAATTTGGCGACTCCGCTGGGGAAATTTTTACCTTGTTGTTTGATTTGTAAACTTTAGACGGAGCCTGAAGCACGGCCAGATAGCCTTCGAAACGCTATTGCTCTGCATTAGCGAAGTAGATCAAAGCCACTTCAGTCAATCTCCGGTTTGGTTTGCGAACTGAACAGCTCGGAGCTAGCTTTTGTCTTTTGGTGTTCATTTTTTCCTTGAGTTTGATTTTTGCTCTCTTTTCTAAATTTGGGGATTAGTTCTCTGTTTTTGGGTTTCCTGGTTCGATCTGGGAGGTGCCTTGATTGTTTAAAGACTGATTGTCTTGGTTTGGGAGTTCTTGGCTTGATTGTGGCCATTTTTTAGCTTCAGCGCGGTTTATAATAAAACAGTCGCGCTGCCATCGCATAGCCCTTTCTGTGATTTCTTGATCATCGCGTTTATACACTGAACAATCGCGACGGTTCTGAAAATCGGACCATCGTGGGTAAGTCGTGTACTTCCGCACTGACATCACTTTGTTGCTACGCGTGGTTTCTGATCAGCACATTGTTGCTGTGTACCACCCGCGCTGATTCCTGTAGAATTGAATTTCTTCAATTCTGCCTCCTGAGCCTGTTGGTCTTGCTATCCCCTGTTGTTTGCACTTGGTTTATGACTTGATGTTCAATCACTGAAGATTGAAATACTTTCTTGCGATTCTTGTTGAGCAAATCTTGTTTTTTGTATCTTGTGACCTAGTTTTGTCTTTCCAATTTTGTTGGATCAGCCTTGCTTGGTTACTCGTTTACAAAGGTTCGTTTACTGCTTGCTTGTGGTTTTGTGAAACCTTCCTCTTTGCTTGCTTTTGCTTGGTTGTTTAGGTGATTGTTATTGAACCAGTCTTCACATTGTTTCGATTACTTCTCACCACCTGGACACGGATCACAGTTGTTTTGGGTCAACTGGTCCATTTCACATTTGCTTGTTATTATTTCTCAAAAGTTTGTTTAATGCACTTTGCCATCAACAAAAAGAAAATCTCTTTTGCTTTGTATTAGTTAATGAGAACTAGAAGCTTTTCGTTTTGATTAATGATTAGTGATCTTAAAGAAAAGTTGTGGATTTCCATTAGCTGCATTAGAGAAGTTGTTTGTTGTTTTGTGATCATTTCGTTTGTGTGAAAGCCTTCTAACTCTCTCATAATTAGCGTTCATCGAATGGAATGACATATTTTGGCATATAGTTTGCATCTAGGCATTTTTTGAGAGATTTCATACGGTAGGGCCTGAAAACCAAAACCTAATTCAAGATCAACCGTAAAATGAACTGAATGAACTTAAAAACGCATTGGAACATAACGCTCACTGTTTAGAGGTCTAGGCTAGAGACGTGCTCTGGCGTCGTTAAACCTAGTAACTTTTGTTTCACTTAAGGTTGGGTGATTCCTCCTTCCGTGACGCAACAAGTGGTCTAGCACGGACTTGAGCTCCCACGTATCGTCGAGTATATGGGGAGACCCCACTAGGTTATCATCCTTTATCCACAGGAAGCCGTGTCTGCCGCCTTATGAGCCGTAACGCACCAAACACAGCATTCGGGAAGATTGACTGCCGTACGGGAAGTCCTTGGTTTTCATATGACTGCCAAGGTGTATATGCAGTTTTACGGATTTGTTTGGTAAACCTTTTGCCTAGTTCTCCAGAGTAGTCACTTTTGATCCTTTTCAGACTCCTTAAACGAAAAGGCTCATCTGAGCATTTGTCACTTCGGGCTCACTAAACATTCGAAGGAGACTAGAGTCATCTTTTTGTCCTTTTCTCGACTCTTAAAAAATGAAAAGGTCAAGTTGTGTCCTTGCGTCTTAAAATTTATTTGGCCGCAATTAATATTACCTGGTTAGATCTTGTGTGCGTTAGTTTGAGTAGGGTCCTTTCTCGTTAGATTTCCTTAGTTTTGCTTTGAAGATTGTCATCCTGGCTGAACCATCGATCCCGTCTCCCATTCCAAGTGATCAAGGGTCTCCCTCTTCCATTGCTCCTGAGCTACCGGTTGTGAGTGATACTCTTCCTATTATCCCGAGTATCCAACCGATTAACTCTCATGCTCCGGACGACAAGGATTACGAAATTCATTGGAACCCCATTTGGGAGCCTGATGAGGACGATATTCCTTTTACCTCTCCTGGTGTTTTGTCTCCAATGTCTACCTCTCACATGGATGAGACATCTCCTAGAGTGAGTGAGACACCCGTCTTGTCGAGTATCGAAACTCCTATCCCGGCCACTTCTCCGGTACCCTCATGCTGCAAGTCGTTGAGGGATAATATGGGTACTAGGATCCCTGCCTCCAGTACCATGTGGGACCTCCGCATCACTCCCACTACGGGATCTTTTGTTTCACAAGTTCACAGTACACCCCTCACTTCTGTTCCAATGAATCCAACTGTTTTTGTAGCACATTCAACCCCGGTTGTTAGTGTCGTTACGGCGTCTTCAGCTGTGACTACTGGTGCTGGTCCGCCTCACGATCAAAGGAGTAGTGGCCAGCCAGCACATACACCCAAAGTTGTTCATCCAGCACAAAGTGCACCACCCTCTTCTGGTCCCGTTCCAGGAGGGGGACCGTATGATCAGTATCTGCAAGTTGTCCAGGACCCAAACGCGCAAGGCCCATTTTACTACTACGATTCTACTGGTCAGTTCCTTTATCTTTCCATACCCTTGCCTACTCAACCTGTTGTTGAGGTATCGGTACCATTATCCGTGTCTTGGGGCACCACCACTTACCATGGGGGCCAAGCAATGCCTGCACAGCTTCAGGGACCGTCTAACCAAGGCCAGCCATCTTACATGAAAACCCCCCAAGGCCAGCAATATTACGGCCAGTCTTACCCAGGGCAACCTGGGGTCCCACAAGGACAACCCTATCAGGGACAACCTTCAGCCACTGGTGGTCCATCTTTTACTTATCTGACTCAACCTTCTGGTAATCCAGGGCAACCTGGTACCCAACAAGGTTACCCGTCTAGACAACCAGGACAACCTTACATCCAACAAGGTCAACCTGGTGTCCAGCAAGGTTATCCCTCTGGACAAGCAGGACAAACTTATATTCAATAAGGACAACCAGAAGTCTAGCAGGGGTACCCACTTAGGCAGGGAGGTCAGCCTTACGTACAGCAGGGCCAACCCACTGCCTAGCCTAGTCATCCTTCTGGACAAGCTGGTCAACCTCAAGGTCAATCGACCATCCAGCCCGCTCAACCATCTGTTCCGCAAGGGCAACCCTCGGTTGCACAAGGACAACCTAATACCCAGCAAGCTCGTCCTTCTGGGCAAACGGGTCCGTCCCAAACCCAACCAGGACAACCTTCCGGCCAGATGGTCCAAGCTCAACCTGTTCAAGGACATCCTTCTGGGCCCCAAACTCAAATTGGTCTCCAGATGCAAGGTGGGTTGCAATCCCAACCTTCTTACCAAGCGCAGCCTGTTTACCAAGCTCAGTATGGAGCTCAGCAACCGTACAGTTACCATCAACCCCAGGGGTAAAATCAGTTAGCCCCCTATCAAAATTATCAACAAATGCAGGTCACCCCTTATCAGAATTATCAGCAACAATATGTTGCGCCTGCAAGTCAAGTTGCTAATCCATGGGGTGCTGGGGGGCAGATCCAGAGTCAGCTATCTGCTTATGGACAGAACCCTTATGGGCAGAACCCTTATGGACTAGGCCCGTCCGGACAAAGTCCATGGGGGAAACTGCCACCTGGTTGGAACCCTGGTACTACCTCTTTTCCACGGCCACAGATGTCCTTCAACCCTCAGTTACCTTTCTTAGCGACGTTGGAACTGCCATATGTGTCCAAATTGACAAATGATCCCATTCTTCATAATCCATATTGGCCACCAGTTCCGACCAAGATACCCGGTGATTGCCCAAAATTCGATGGCAAAGCTGGCGAGGACCCTCAAGCCCATGTCATGACCTATCACCTTTGGTGCTCATCCAACTCATGGCTCGATGATTCCATCCGGCTTCGCCTCTTCCAAAGGACTCTCACCGGCTCGGCTGCTAAGTGATATATTGAGTTGAATCGTGGATCCTTTCAAGATTTCAACTCGTTGGCTATGGCATTCCTAACTCATTTTCAGTTACCCATTCGGTATGAGACGGGGATGCATCTCCTTACGTCTCTCAAACAGGACACGGCCATGCATATATCCGATCATATACATGAATGGAGACGGCGTCGTCATTTGATCAAGTTCTGGATTCCTGATCAGCTCCTAACCGATTGGTTTACAACCTCCTTTGTCCCTGCGATCGCGCGAGACATTGCCATGGGAGCTTGTGTAACTGAAGAGCAAGCTATCACGCGTGCTCAGTACCTCGACTTAGTTTATTCTCAGTCAAGTACTTTATATGATTATTTTCCAGATGCCCCGAGACCCGGAACATCCAAAGCTCTGCCAAAGCCATCTATTGACGGTGTTATTGGCTCTGTAAATGCATCTTCAAAGAAATCATCCGCGAACCCTAGGAAGCAAAAACCGAACGCTCCTAGCGAAAACACTTCTCAGGGTCAATCTAATTCTGGAAACACTTCCGAGGTTAACGTCGTCCAGTCCACCACAGCGAATAAATCCTCGAAAGGAAAGAAGAAAGGGAAAGCCAAGAATAAAACCGAACAGCCCAGACAGGACTCCCCTAAACCTCCACCCGAGGAAGGAGCCAAATGTAAACCTAAGTATCCTTGTCTTATCTGTGATGAGGATCACTATACTAAGGACTGCCCTAGGCATTCCGAAGTTAGTCGATTGTTGAAAGGTGCTCCTGGGACTCCTGCTATGCTTAAAGAACCTTTCCTTTCACAGCAAACTCAAATGGTGGCAGATCCATCACAACCCTCTTCTTCATTTGGCTCTCAAGTATTTATGGCTGGGACGATTCCCATCCACATCACTACTCGAGCAAAAGAATATCCGTTGCATGCCGGGAAAGAGCCTGAGGTCTCCTCCAGTGCTCCTCCGTCCAGTTCTGGTCCACTCCACATCGAGAGACCTAGCATTGAGATGACTATCCGACCCCCTCCAAAAGGTGTACTCCAGAAGTCTTCTTACAACCCTAATGCTCATGCTGCCCAGCACTACAACATCGTTGAGGACTTAGCTCAGGCTCCGTCTGCTATGTCCGCCTTAGAAGTGCTCCAGAATTGTCCCTCCCAGAGGAAGTCCTTGCTATCGGCCATCGGTGGCATAGACCCGGCTGACTCGGATCTGATTTCTTTTGACCTCGAGGTCCATACGCCGAGACTGCCTCACCAAATCGCTTTCCTCATACAGGTCATTATCAACACTAAAACGATTCATCGTACAGTCATTGATGAAGGTGCCTCAACTTGCATCATGTCTGTTGCCTGTTGGAAAGCTATTGGTTCTCCGAGGCTGAGCCAGTCTCCTACAACATTGGAAGCCTTTGACGGAAGAGACTCTCATCCTTATGGTATTCTCCAACGATTGGCCGTCTCTTTGGAAGGGAAAACGGTCGAAGTTGTCGATGCTAATCTTACCTACAACCTCCTCCTCGGACGTAGCTGGACATACGCCATGCAAGCTGTGGCCTCCTCTCTTTTTCGTGTCATTCGTTTCCCTCATCAGGGGAAGATTGTCACCGAGGACCAGCTCTCCTTCTTCGCCTCCTCTTCCGAAGGCAACGTGCCTTTCGTGGAGCATACCTCCAAATCATGTGAGAGTGTGGGAGCCATACTCTTTAAGGATCCCGCCCTGATGGGTGTCCTTTCCCTCCCACCTCCTAATCTCGCCCCTATTAATATTATTTCCATGCACTCTGATCCGTGGGTCCTCCCTCCCGCTAATTAGATAGAATCTTGGGGCGATATGATGCCGTTGAGTCCTGCCGAGCTCAACTACGTTGAAATCGTTGCTACATCGGCTCCCCCTCCCGAACCTGCTCCTCCGAGCAGCATTCCCGACTCGTACGTTCATTCCCCTTGGCTTGGAGATGACACTACTTCGGATCCATTAAAGGAAATATTTCCTTCCGATGAAGCCATTATAGAGACCATGTCTCTTGAGGAACCTCCTTGGTCTGATCATCACCACCGTTCCTCGTTCCTCCCTGCCCATCAGGAAATGATCGCCTGTCTCGAACGGTTTGCTTCTTGTATCCCATTTCAGCCCCTTCAAACACCTATTCAAGTTTATCAAGTGTCCTCTGAAGGCAATATGGGAAACATCACGCAGACCCAACCCATCGACATCTCTGCGAAACCAGGGATTGTCGAGCATATTCACATTGGAGTCACTTGTACTCCAGAGGAAATTCAGCTCTACACCGATCTTTTCCGCGAGTTTCGGGATGTCTTCGCTTGGTCCTACGAAGAAATGCCCGGCATTGACCCCAGCATAGTGGTGCATGAGATACCTACGTATCCAGGTGCTAAGCCTATTCGTCAACGACTACGCCCCATGCACCCCCGAAAGGCTGCAGCCATTAAAGCAGAAGTTGAAAAGCTTCTCAAGGCTGGTTTCATTTACCCCATTCCACTTACGGATTGGGTTTCTAATATAGTCCTTGTGAACAAAAAGCAGGGTACCATTCGAGTCTGTGTTGATTACCGTGACATCAACTGCGCCTGTCCTAAGGATAACTTCCCCACACCCTTCATCGATCAGCTCATTGATGAGTGTGCAGAAATCGAAATCTATTCGTTTATGGACGGTTTTTCTGGGTATAACTAGATCAATATTGCGCCCGCTGATCAGCATAAGACTGCTTTTATCTGTCCTTGGGGCACTTTTGCTTACAAGAAGCTCCCTTTCGGTTTGAAGAATGCCGGTGCTACCTTCCAATGTGCAATGTCCTATGTTTTTCATGACATCCGTCACATTGTACAGCCATATCTAGATGATCTACCAGCTCATTCAGTCAAACGTCAGGACCACCCTTCCCATCTTCGTGAAATCTTTCTCTGTTGTCGACACTACCATATCAGGCTCAATCCTCATAAATGTGTCTTCTGTGTTGAATCAGGCCGAATACTCGGGTTTATCGTCTCCCAAGAGGGCATCTGTCTGGATCCCCTCAAAGTCGAAGCTATTCAGAATCTTCCTCCCCCTACTTCTTTGCAGCAGTTGCAGAGCTTGCAGGGCAAAGCAAATTTCCTAAGACGATTCATTCTGAACTATGCTGAGGTGGCTAAAGGTTTTACACGGTTATTGAAGCAAGATACACCCTTTCATTGGGATGCTATCGCTCAAGAGTCCTTCGAGCGTCTCAAGGGTCTCCTTGTTTCTGCTCCATTATTGCGACCTCCGAATTACCATCGCGATTATACTCTGTATTTGACCGCCGCCAACACCACTATCGGCATGGTTCTCGTGCAAGACGACGATGATGACAATGAGCACGTCATATATTACCTCAGCCACAACCTCTTAGACATGGAAACTCGATACGCTTACGTCGAGAAGTTGGCATTGGCCGCTGTTTGTGCCGTCCAACGTTTCCGACATTGTATCTTGTTGCGTACCACGACCATGATTTCTGATTGCAACCCAATGACGTACATTTTGTCACGTTAGTTGCTGGGGGGAAAATACTCAAAGTGGATCGTCATCCTACAAGAGTTTGACTTGGAATTCACTGCTGCCAAGTCTAAGAAGTCCCTGGTCTTTGCTGAGTTACTTTGCTCTTTGCCATCTCCTTCTGTACCCTCTCACTCAGAGGATCATATCCCGGACGAAACTCTTTTTCTGATTAGCACCCTCGATCCCTAGTACGGGGATATTATTGTATATTTGCAGACGTCCTCTTTTCGTCCCGCTGTATCCAAGGATGCTCGGCGGTGGATTCGTCATCAGTCTCAACCCTACCGTATTATCGGGGACACCCTGTACCGTCTCGGTGTTGACTCCGTCCTCCGTCGATGTCTAACCCTCGAGGAAGCTGAGAGAGTCCTGAATGACTGCCACTCTGGCGCCTGTGGTGGTCACATGTCCAGATATGCCACAGCTCAAAAAATCCTTCGCGCTGGTTATTTCTGGCCCTCCATTTTTAAGGACTGCATTCTTGTCGTCTGTTCGTGTCATGTGTGCCAGATATACCAGCGGAATATGCGTGCGACACCAGCTCCGCTGCACCCTGCTGTCACCGTTGGCCCTTTTGCAAAATGGGGCATTGATTATACGACCTGTAAGCCTCGCTCGGCCGGGGGGCATGGGTTTATTATCGTTGCCGTCGATTACTTTACAAAATAGGCCGAGGTGATGCCCACACTAACTGAAGACGGTCACACAGCGGCACAGTTTTTGTTCAACCATGTTATTCCACGGTTCAGAGGTCTGCAGGCCATCGTCACGGATCACGGGAAGCATTTCCGTAATCACATGATGACCGAACTGACAACCCAACTAGGCTTACGGCATGATAGTTCGACCCCGTACTATCCTCAGTCCAACGGCCAGGTTGAAGCCATTAACAAAATTTTGGTTATGATGCTTCAGCGTACTATTGACATGCATAAGTCTAATTGGCATCTGATGTTGTTTCCCGCCTTGTGGGCTTATCGAACCTCTGTGAAGGATGCCACCGGTTTCACTCCATTTCAGCTAGTTTATGGACTGGAGGCTACCCTTCCTATAGAATGCGAAATCCCTTCGTTAAAAATAGTCGTCGAGTTGCTTCCCAACACTACTCCGGTAGAGGAACGGCTTCTTTACCTAGAAGGCTGGATGAGACCCATCGCCTAGCCTCTCTAGCTATCGAAGCACAAAAGAAGAGAGTCAAAACTCACTTCGACCATACCATCCATCCTCGTTCCTTCGTTGAGGGAGATCTAGTCCTGCTATACGACCAAGCAAGTGACAAGCTGGGGGCAGGCAAACTCGAGCCCATGTGGCTAGGCCCTTATATTGTAAAGAAAGTGTTGCAGAAAGGGGCATATGAGCTAGTTGACTACGAAGATAATCCTCTTGATAAGCCCCGCAATGGGTTGTACTTGAAAAAGTACTATGCATGATTCCATGCACTTCGATTTATACATGCATGTGTTTTAGCAAGTGTGTGTGTGTGTGTGTGTGTTTTCATGTTTTTGGCTTGGTGTGAAGGCGTGATTGCCCCTTATTGTGTTTTTGCTTCTTGTGCAGATGTCGGGTGCACCTTATGTTGGTTTCGCTAATGGTGCCTGCCGCAGCACTCGCAATTTGTCCTCTGCGGCGTGCGTGATCTACGATCCTCACGGTGAGTTGATAGATCTTCAGGGTGTGTGTTTAGGTTGTACTACAAACAATGTCGCTGAATATAGTGTTGTTATTGAATTATTAGCCGAGGCGATTAATCTCAATATTCATACATTGGTTGTTAACCTAGACTCTCAACTTGTCGTCCATCAGCTCAATGGGCGATATTCCGTCAGAGACCATCACATTTTAAGGTTGTATTTACGTGTTAAATTGTTGGAAAGGAATTTTGATTTTATCACATATCAGCATATTCCACGACGATTAAACACATTATCTGATGCATTGGCTAATCATGTATTAGATAGACATTTGCATAATTTATAATCAAAACATCATACAAGCAAGCACATAAAAGCACAATAATAAACCATAGGAATATGTATATATATATATATCGTGTGGCGCACCAAGGCGCTCAAAAATAAGTGTATATGTCTAGATAAGGCCTGTGTTCTCAGTACATCTGAGACACATGTCTCTCAAAAAACCACCAGTAGGAAATAAAGACCTAGATATCTACTGTGGTGGGTTGTGCTCTCTATAATCCGCAGCCGCTCGTGCCACCCGCCTCAAAAGGCGATGCATCCTAGGTTCTACTCCCACTGTATGGATCTGAGATGTTATGGGGACCTCCTCTATCCCCTGGTAATCTGGAATCCCTGACAGCAATCCCTCGAGGTTTTGTATCACGGTCTCCATCGTATCGACTCCCGGAGGAGCCAGGGCCAAAGCTCCAATGCCCTGTGCATCCCTCCGCGCCTCTGGGGCCAAGCCAAGGGGTCTCGTCGGTCCTACATCTGCATACCATAGCATTCATCGTTAAGACATGTACATGAAAAATCAAAAAAATCACAAAATTAAAAATTAAAAAATGAGATCAAGTGGCTTACCACCATCATCCCACTGCTCTCCAGCAGGCAGCGGCATGTCTGGGTCTCCACGGAAGTCTAGGCCAACATACGGCCAGTCCTCCACAAAAATATTCTGCCTATCCAGCCACACTCGGAAGCATACTCCCCATGCCACTGGTCGACCGCCACCTCCTCGTGGCATGACATGGCCCCATCGTGTGGCCCTCGTCTCTTGAGGGCCTCTAGGTGGATCCACGACCATATCTTGCAGCTGCAATGCCGGTACCTGTTCCAGCATGAGCGGGACTAAAATCGACCCGTAGCCAAACTGCTTCGACTCACCACGACGGCAGTTGGTTAGCTGTCTCTTCATACTGGTTGTTACTGCCGCTGCCCAGTTGAATATGGTAGGATTCAAACATTCGAGAGCCAATCGGAGATGGGCTTTTGAGGCCTCGTGATTGGCCAGGGAGCCCGCTGCCCGAGTCACCATGAAGAGTATAGTTTGGAGGATGATGTCCTCCACCATAGGAATAGCTACTTTCCCGCTCCGCGTCTTGCGTGCCTGTGGGCACACCTGGGCCATCAACATGTCCAGAGTATCACCGTCGGGTCGTTGCACCTCCAAAATAGGCATCTCACCTCGACATGATAACCCGGTCAAAAAATAGATATCTGTATAGTCAAACTCAATGTCTCGGCCTCGGATCACAAATTTCCCATCAGTGGGATTCCAGGCTCTGATCAAGAATTCAAGAAGGTCAGGTTGTGCTCGCAGGCGCGAAGTTAAGAAGAATTTAAGCAACTCGCACGCCCGCATTGCATTTCGGCACCCAGCGTCGGCAAATGCCGCTATGTCCTCGTTATCATGAGCTCGCTCCTGCCAAACGAATGCCATTTTACCCTGCACGATCAAAAAAATTCATTAGGGCCCTGTCCATAAAGTTTCATACGTTCAAATTGTCAAAAAACTTGTTGCGCGGCGCCAGCGCGACTATTTTTAAAACAGTCGCGCTGATCATGGTGCCCTTTGATATTTTTTCCGGGTCAACGCGGAAGTACATCACTCTTCCGCGCTGATCCGGGGGTGGTCAGTGTAAGTCTTTTTCGATCAACGCGGACCCGATAAGGAAATCTGCGCTGACTGAGAGCGGATTAAGTTTCAAAAAATCCGCCCAAACCATCACTTCCCACCGTTAAAATGCAGCTAAAATACTTCAAAATGGAGCATAAAGGAAGATGAACCTACCTGGAACAGACTGCAGGATGGTTGATGCGCGTACGGAGTGGAATTCGGCTCGTCAACCTCACAGCTCCAAGTCGTCCTCCAAAGCTCCAAATGGTAACAATGGTAAAAAAAATTGTTTACCCCCTATTTATGGTAAAATTTCAAAATTAAATATTATTTTTCGTAAATGTGGGTTTTTTATGATGATTTTTACCATGTGCTTGGTTCCAATATAGTTTTACTATGTTTTTATGCATGTGGTCCATATTCTTTCGAACAGGTTTATACATGCGATGTTCCTTGTGCAGATTCTCATGCTGGTGGAATTACGATGGTTCTACACACACTTGGTCCCGAAACGTTGTCTTTAAGCTCTTTTTCGACATGAAATAAGAAAAGATAGCCGAACCTCCCTCTCGGCTCGTTAAAGTAAGCAAGAGGCGGTCGCTTTTAAGCTCTTTTTTCGACTGTTTAAAACTTAAAAAGATCGTCGGGTTTGTGTCGTTTCGAACCCATTATTGGCTACAAAATGACGTGCTTCTGACCGCTTTTCTACTTTTTCGGGTCGAAGTCACTATTTACGAAAAGTACTCCTCGATCATACTGGTCGGGCGGTTCTTTCGAGCATCGTTTTATACTTTTTCGAGCTTGGGAGACACAACTTTACGAAAAAGGACCCCCCAGGCGTTCACTTTTTTGCTGTCTTTTCAGACTCTCTAAACAGGAAAAGACGCTGAGTTCTTCCTTTGTCAGACTCGTTAAAACTTAATGACATCGGATTCTGTCGAAATGACGCCTTCCAAGCATATGCTATCCCCGTCAAGCTTGTCATCAAAAAATAATCGGGGTACTCGCCAGAAATGGTGGGGAAAATGGAACCATAATCATTGTTGTGTCGGCAGTATGTCGCTCTTGAACATGGCACTTGTCTGCATTCGTGTCTGGGTGGGAACCTCTCATCTTGTTTTACACTAGCCTCCGTGGGTTTGGGTTATCCTGTTTGACCTCTCATCTGCTCATTGCCTTGTCGCCATAACCCTTGATCATTTAATGTCCAATACTGCCAAGTCCACTGTCGTGTCGCCGATATGTTCAAGAGAAGTTGACCTCTGCAAGAATACTCAACCTCCCTCGGATACCTCACACAACATATCTATCCTTCTCTGTCTCGTGTCGATGATGTGGGAAACACTATGGCCCACCTTCGATCAAGGTCACTTCCTGTCGACTTCAGCTCATTATCCAGGAGGTTGACCTAGAGACTCCCTTCAGGTGCCTTAGAGCCTGCATGCCTCAATGGCAGGTTATTCGTGTTCGACGCGAGGTTTTCATCATTGGCCTCCGATCGAATGATTTTGCGGGTGTTCGACGCCAGCTCATTGATTCACACGCCGTAGATTATACCTATAGTACCTTGAGGACCATTGTCATTATTGTGGTACCTCTCGCGTCTGTTAATGGTTTTTCATCATTGACTGGTAATCAGACGATGTTCTTGCATGTTCGACTTCAACTCCTATATTCACATGCTTGAACTTGTACTTTGTTCGGGTCGAGATGGAGCGCAAGACCCTGGGTTTTGTCTATTGAAATCCAGGGTGCGATTTTGTGGATGCTTATAATCATTACATGGCTCATTGATGGATGGTTGCACCCATACCTGAGTCTTCATGGATGGTTGCGACCATACCTTTATTATCATCATGGTCTGATTAGCTGGGTGGCTGCGTCCATGCCACAGACCTACTTCGTATGTCTTTTGGATGGCTCCGCCCATGCCTAGACTACATGTATTGGTTATCAGAGATATCAGTTGTATTTGCATGCAGGTCCTTCCTAGTGGTGTTCCAGTTCAGTCGATTTCATAAAGCATTTCACCCCTCCCACTCTCTCGAGCTTCATGCTTTAGGGGGCATCTGTTACACAGTAATTTGTCACTGTCTTCCTATCAGTCTTCCTACTGTGTCATGAGTCAAAATTATCCATGCTCATGCTCTCTAATGTTGCCAAATGACCCACTTTTCCAAAGTTTCTGCATCATCGCGACTGTTGTCAAAATAAACGCGCTGATGAGCTCTTCAAAACAAACCGAATGCGCTGCCAGCGCGGAAGTACACGTGATTCCCATGCTGGTCGAATTTCATGAGACAGCGCGTCTGTTATTTATATTTGATCGCGCTGACATGACTTTCTTCGTTATTCAGCAACGATGTCAGCGCTGCAGTGCAGCTAGGCACCCGCGATGATCCGGTCTAGGCGAGTTTGTTCTAACAGCCGGCCTTCCAGATTACTCCAGACCTGGTTTTTGGCCTTGTAAATGTCGCCCTCCCTTCTCTGGCATGTCTGTTTCGTCATTTGAGCCACCTTCCTTGGAGATAAGCTCATCCTCCCACCATTCATGGAGACTCCTTCTCCTATTTAAGCCTCCACCATTGCCATGAGCTGCTAGTTTGGAATTCATAGTGTTTGGAGTGTTGCTGCTAGTGTGTGAGCTTGATAGGTAGCTGGTGTGACAAGTGTGGGATTGCTAGAGAGCTTAAGGAAGGTTGTGAAGTGTTTCTTTCTTGTGTAAACTTGTGTGAGAGAGAGCTTTTGTCTTGGGAGATCTACCTTCAAGGGTGAATGCTTGAGAGACTTGCTGGCTGGACCCTCTTGAGAAGGATTTGACGTCAGAACTATGGTTGTATTCTTCTTTGTTTATTAATAATAGACGACTATCATTATGGTTCCACTCTTATTGTCTTTATGATGGTATTTGAGTTATATCCTTTCTGACTAATATATAGTTACATCTACTGGATTTTATGCTTGTGTTTGTATCGTTCTTTGCATGTGCAGGTGTCCATGCACGAGGATCGTGAGGATTGTGACCAGCCGGAGCAAAGGAACGGGAGCTTCAACTCTTCTACAAGTATTAGCGTTGGAATCCAGGTAGGCCTTCATCATTGGTCTTTTATTTGTAATTAGGAACCTACGTGTTAGCGTTGTTTGATTGTTGCTAGACCTTGTTCGGACTAGTAAGGATCGCCTATGTCCGCAGAGGGGATTTACCTCCACAACAGGGTTCCAAGTCAGTTATGACCTTCAAGAATTTTCCTTGAAGTTCTAAGGGCGCCATGTTGCTTGCCCTACAAGAATCAAGTGAATACGAGGGGAGGATATAGATGCAATGGTGGAGATTGCTATCCTCTCCTATGTTTCCCTCTATATTGAGACTAATGATGTTGAGGATTGAGGAATTTTCCTCAATGGAAACCCCCCAATAAAATCCTCATGAGCAACCCAATCTGGGGTTTGCCCCAATGACATCATGATTCTTCAAGGCAAAGGTATCCCACACCTTCCATCCCAAGTCACGACGAGAGTGCTAGTGGGTGAGATCAGTCATTACGGGACTTTTGAGGTCTAAAATGGGTCTCCCAAGAAAAATGTACAACCAAAATAAACTTTATAAGAACCAATACGATTCAAGATGATGATGTCAACCATGGGGGATGATTCACCATTTTTGGAGTAAAAAAGTAAAAAGATTAAAAAATAATAAAATAATAAAACTACTTTTTCAACTCGTATTTTCAACTTATCTCCCTAAGGTTTTACTCAAATTTGAGTGGGATTACTCTTTGGATGCAAAATTTAATTCCTCATCCAAATATTTCCCATGTTGTATACTTTTAATGGACCCTTCTACAAGAAAAATGAGAAATACATGAAAAATGTGATTGCAATCACGTTTTTCATGTATTTCTCAGTTTTTTTGTAGCAGGGTTTATCAGGAGTATGCAACATGGGTAGTCCTTGGATGAGGAATCAAATTATGCATCCAACGAGTGTTTCCGCTTGAAATTTGAGTAAAACCATAGGGAGATAAGTTGAAAATATGAGTTGAAAAAATAGTTTTTTCTTTTTTCCTTTTAAAATTTGATGATGTCATCTAATCTTATTTTATTATTTCCACTATTATTGTACTATTTCCTTAGGAGGCCCATTTTAAACCTCAAAAATCCCCTAATGGATGTTATCCCACCCCTCCCATGAAGTTCCCTCTATATTTACAACCCCATCACCCATGTGTGAGTCGTTCAACCAAGCAACTAACTTGTGCCTACAATCACTATCATCTCATTAGAATTCACAACAAAATTTAAAATTGAACTTTAAAAAAGTATTGAGACTAATTCAAACCAAACCATAGGTTTCCAAGTCATCACATGCAAGTGCATCTGGGTGGTCTCATGCCACACTCAATGATCATTAGTAATTTTTTATTCATAATAGTAGTCAACAATATAATTGTGTGTGTTAAATAACCTTCATGACACAATCATCAACACCTTTGTAACTATGCAGGAACTAATGGAAACATACACATAATGAATCCATCATACAAGAGACACAGTAATAAAATATGTCCATCACAATTATTACCATCATAACATCAAACTGGAAAAAAAATTATTATCACATCCATTCATAGTAAGAGTCAAATGTATGGATCCTCAACCTAAGGTCCTCAAAGAATAATGTATCAAGGCTAATGTCATAACAAGGTTAGTCAACCAGAGGGCACTACATACACCCCCTCTTAATAATAGACTTCATCCTGAAGTCCTCAGAATAGGAAAGTAAAATAGTGGCACGTCTCCTCAGCATCCTCCCTTAAGTTCTTTCTAACCCTCTTGTGTCGAGGTATCCTTAATTTTTAAATAAGAAAATTCTCTCACTAAATCCAAGGACTTAAACTCAATCAAAAATTGACTTCATCACTTTAGTTGAGGATTTGTATCAGCAATATTACATTTTCTACCTAAATAGTTCAACTAGCCCATCATGAAGTCTTTTCATAAAATCTAATGCTCTCATTTCTTTTTCTTCAACCATTTGAATATTCAAGAAGATCTTTCTAGTCTAGCTCCTGGGAATATGAGATTGAGATGTAATGTCCAACAATTGTCCTTGTCATGAACATCATTTTTACTAGGTTAGCAGCACAAGTGTTTTTATGTGGCACTGGATAATTTCTCATTTTCCTTCTAAGGTCTTCCTTTCCTATGTTCTGTAAGCTTTTTCCTTCAATATACTAAGAATTTTTTCATGTCTCATTAAGGTATCATGGGTTTTGGCCTAAAAATAATCACCTCTTTTTGATGTGGTTAAACACCCACTAATGTACCCTGATATTACCTTTTTATTAAACTAGTCAATATTTAGTTGGATTGGTTTCCTTCTAAACTTTGTTGCATCCTCTTGAAACCGCAATCCATGTCTTTGTCAAAGATGATTCCTCATGAATTGTTATTCTCCTTCATAACCCATAGGATAAACTTGGCTCTTAACAAGTGTCTCAAACTCCTTCTAGTCTACATCTTGCATTAGTTTGGTAAGAATCCCCCCTATGACCCCAATTGAAATAGACCTTCAAGTTGCCTCAATAGTTTACCCAATCAAGCTCCATATTTCCATCATAAGGCTTTATCCCCACTTTAGATTCAACTTTGAGAGGACTTCTGGAAGTTTGAGGGTCATTTTCTCCATGAAAGGTTATTTCTCTATCCATCTTTGGACTCTATATTTTCTCCTTTTATTCATCAAAATTTTCCTCTCCTTTTTCTTCATTCCTTTTGGACATCAACCAAAAAAACAATATTTTAACATTACATTGTTACTCAAACTTTGTCTATGTATTAGTAATATGCCCTCTAATTTTTTCAGTTCTATTATGAAATGTGTTTTTGCACATGCAACACTGAGTATATTATGTTTCGTTAACATCTAAACTCTTGTTTGTTGTTCTATGTACTGACATCCATAGTATTGTTGTTGTTAATGATCTAAATGTTGCTCTGATGTTTGACATGATAGAGGAATAATGGTGATATGGTAGTAATGTTTTATTCTCCTCCCTTGTCCTTTCTGGACTAAATTTAAATATGAATATAGTCTAATATATAATGAACAAGCTGAATGTCAAGATATCTTGTCATTGTTGGTTATATTCCTAAGTTTCATCTCTGTCTTCGATGTCATCATTCGCTATTTTTTATTAATGTCTTTAATGATTTGAAGTACAATAGTGACATATTTTGAATGCACCTTAAAATTTATCTGAATTTCGAGTTTTGGATTTCTAAGCGTAGTCTATGTGTTCTAATGTTGATTGTTACATATTCTCGCACTACAATACATTGCACTCTTGATTTCATTTGGGGTCTTTTGTAATTTAATATATCTTATCATGAATTATTTGTTTGGTGGAAGCTCTTTTACCAGATTGTTGCAGATCCTTTACAAACATAAATAGAACTGTTAAATGACTTAAGTCACCCCACCGTTGGTGCAATCATTTTTTTTTTAAGGAAACAGATAGTTTGTATTGATCAAACTAGTAAATGAGCCAATACCCTTACATTCAAGGATGGTTCATCATCTACTATAATCTAGAGATATTCAAAGAGCAATATTTTCCTGGCCTACCTATTCCTTTCTATACTTATAACACCATTTTTCTTATAAATTTTCCAAAAAAAACCCCAACAAAAACTGCAAATTTACAAAACATTTAACAAAAAAGAAATTTGTAACCCAAACTCTACATTCCTGCTGGATCGATATTGGCCCTTGCGGTTCCATTTTCTTCATGCTCCTGGAGTGGAATCTCTGCAACTATCTGCTCCATAGGCTCGCTTAGTTGAGCTTCATCATGCACGCCGGGGGATGCAGGATCCTGAAAACCAAAAACCTCCTTGAGGACACCAACCACTATTGTTTCAACTGTGCCTTCAAACCCATCAACTTTTGAGCCCATTGTTTCAACCATGGTGGCCATATTCTCCACCGTCAACTGAAGCCTCTCCATGGCCTCCTACAGGACAGGTCCTCCATTTGTCGAATGATCAGGGAAAAATGAGAGCAGGTTTCTAGCACGACCTTCTCGCCAACTCTTTTGAATTTGGAAATACTTTCCTCCAGAGAAATATGATTTGGAGCATTCCCAGCATATCCGTTGTCTTCACAACTTGAGGAGTCCATGGAGTCTAGCGAATGAAATTTAACCTTAATCCTTAACACATCCAACTTTGTCAATTTCCATTTATAACAGTGAATTTCTCCAATTTCCTTTCTTGCAACCACCTTTTCACATTGAATGCTTTTGAACCTTGTTTTCCGTCTCGTTTCACCTGTATCCTGCAACAAATCCAGTACACAGTGCCCGAGTTTATTGCATTTACTCTATAGAGGCGGAATTGAGGTACTATCCTGTGGGATTTTATGGCTCAACTTGAAACCGCATGGAGCATGACTCCATTTATCCTTTCGGATGAAGCATTTCCTGAGGAACACTCAGCCTGTTTTACCTTGATCGAGAGTCAGCATTCCAAAGCAATCGTGATCACAACATTCTCAATGCTAATTAATACTGAGATAGGCCTTGGGGCCCGATTTTTCCAATGTTTCCTTCAATTTGTTACATCATTCTACATAATCTCAACATCATGGGATATATTGAATAATTGGGTCGCCTCACTCCTAGACAAGTGTTCCTTGATCGAGACAAACCCCTATGTTGGCTTGCTCGTCAGTGATCTGGTTATTCCCTCTTTTGATATGATAAAAGGAGATAAAGTCAAATTTTTCAATTTCTCTCCTTATTCATATGTCCATAGGGGACTGGTATTCCTTGCTAGAGTCTTCGGTTCAATAGAACTTTTGGATGTTTATCATCAAGTCTCCTTATACCATCAATGGGTGAAATCGTGAAATCCCTTCCTCTAGCTATTTTCAATCCTTGCCAAAGAGTCAAAGCTTTTGTTTGATTATTAGTAGTTGATCCCAATCCCCTGCATATTTAATTTTGATTTCTCCATCGAGGCATATTATTACCCCTCCAGATCCTGCCTCCCCCATATTTCCTTTCGAGGATCCATCGAAAAACAATAGATGTTTTCCTAGAGAACCACACAATTCCTTGAACTGATCTCCCTCTACTCTAATTATAAAGGGAAGGGTTGAACTATGTGTCGTGAAGTTTCCAACATGATGAGAAGGTTTAATAGATTGTATCCAATCCCTGTCTTCGAGTGATAGATCTTACAATCCAAAAGGGTCAAATCCTCTCGAGGATAATACTTTAAACAACAAATGCAAAGCTTTCATGACAGAATACATGGGATCAATTTTGGAATTCTAAAAACTAGCTTGATTGTGCAAAAGCCAAATGGAAAAACACATGTACTTTGGCAGGTAAACCCAACATCAGACTATCATAGAATCAGATTTATGATTCCATGGATAGAGATGCGTCCAATTTCTGAACATATATGTCCAATTCATCAGAATACTATGAAAATGTTTGATTTTCTTTAAGGCCTAGTTCCAGACCTTTGTAGAGAAAGAACACTGAAAGAAGACATGTTGAATATCCTCCTCTGTTGCTAAGCACAAGATACATCTTGAAGGACATCGTATCTTTCTGGATTTTAAGGTTTTTTGTTGTCAAAAATCTCCCATGGACCAGCTCCCATCAAAATATATTGAATTTAGGTAGACCATCCTTATTCTAAATTTTCCCCAAATCTTAGATGTAGCGGATGGGGGTCCTAGGGGATTAACGATTCATATCCTTCCTTGATTGTGTAGTATGGATTCTTTCCACCCATCCATATTCTTCTATCAGTTCTATCGGTAGCCACAGGCACATACCCTTTTATATATTTTGTAAATGCAAGCCATCATTTAGAGAGGTGAGTTGGAAGGTTGGGGCACTTCCATCCTATCCATAATCCTTCTTGGTACCCATTCAGATATACCTGGCAGCCTTTGAAGGCCCTGCCTTCCATCCAGGCTACCAAATCCTAGAGGGGATATTATCCTTCCAAATATGAATACACCTCCCATTCCCTAGATGTCAACCTAGTTGTTGTAAAACAATTAAGGTCACTGATTTACATAACTTCCATATCTTGGATCCCTGAGACTTATAGGATTCTTCCTCTAGTCTAAGCAATCTATTTTTATGAAAGCATTTCCTGAGAAATGCCAGCTTCCACCACTCTTTGGATTCCGAAAGAATTCGTTGAACAATCTTGGATCCTAAATCTAAGTTCATATATTAAGGATATTTAATTTCCAGACCTCTAAATATATTTGGGTGTCTCGTGATATTCCAACTCACTGAATGGAAGTGATTCTTGTTTCCTTTTCCTCCTTTCCATAAAAACTTATTGATCGGGTTGCTTATGCTTTGGGAGATACCTATGGGAGCTAATAAGCCAGAGCCTATGTACAACAGGAGGGAAGACAATACTGACTTCATAAAAACTACCTTCCCTGCCACATTCAACCATTGAGCTCCCTAGGAGAGAATTACTTTTTTGATCTTTTGGAGAACTGATTCCCATTCCTCACCACTTGAAGGTCCCAAAGAGATTATGATGCAAAGATATTTAAATTATTTCTAATTCTTAGCCACTGGAAATCCCAGAACACGAGAGATCTCTTTCAGAGTAGACTCAGAAAATTCCATCATAACAGTTGGCTCTTCCTCTTATTGACTAACCCCCTGATAGGATCAAGTATAAATCCATAATATTTTTAAACTGAAATGCAATTATTCTATATGCTCCACCAAGAAACAGCGTGTCATCCACAAATTGAAAATGATTTATTTCCCTTACATTCATTGGGATACTCAATCCTGAAAGAAACCCTTCATTCCTGCATGCTTCCATACTTCTGCTAATAATTTCTACCATGATGATATACAGGAGAGGGGAGAGGGGGAATACCTGTCTCAATCCTCAAATATCTATGCTTCAGTGGGCCGATGGGATGGTATTGAAAAGCTGAGAAAAACCATGAAAGATAGGGGGATTAAACCAACGGCTGGATGCAGTTGGATTGAAGTCAACAAGCAGGTGCATGCTTTCCTTGCACGAAATGGGTTGCACCCGCTATAACATAAAAAGCTGGAACTAATCCATGGTCACAAAATAATTTTAAGCAGATCATTGCAGCATGATTTGTCCAGCATGCTGTGGAGAATCAGAGATGAAGTTTAAAGGGCAGGGTATTCCTTTTTATGGAAAAGGCTTTGCCATTGGGAAGAAGTTAACCTGTTAACTCCAAAAATCAATAATAATACTCACGGTCCAAAAAGTGAAAATCAAACCAATATCTCCTACCAATTGGAGTAAAATTCAAATGCAGCTTTTCTAATGGAGGGGAAATATTCATGATTGATCTATGAAGAGCGAAATGATAGTCGGAGGTTATTGAAGTCTTCAAATTCAATCCTCGAGGAGCTGAATCAACAAATTCTTTTTGCAGCGAGATTTAAGCATATCTGGGTTTTAACTAACAACACTTGGGGACAGGATGTTGGGGATCTAATAAGGAAGAGAGCTCCCTTATTTGCACTACAGATGAAATTGTTCATTGCGTGCAAAAGATGGCCACCATTTTTAGCATGGATGATATCTTTTTGAACTAAAGGGCATTCAAAATAACAAGCAGTAATCAAAAGGCTAGGAAATGTTTTCCATGTATATACTTTAAGTATGTGCTATTTGCTAGAATCTAGGCATTTTTTTCCCTTTTCTAACTCCTATTAGATGGCATTATAATGATGCGCTATTTAGAAGAATCTAAATACTTTTTCCTTTTGTAACTTTAGAGTGAAGCCCTTGGAGAAGAATGAAAAGTTGCAACCAAGATGAGATTTATCTTCAATAATTGCTGTAAATGAATCAATATGAATTAAAATCTCTAAAATTGGTACGACTTCATTGTAGTGTACTTGTAATAAATATTGAGTATTCTTTAGTATGGGCTTGTTTATGCAAATGTGAAATATCAACCCCTGAGTACTTTTAACCTCTCTTAATCATTTACAAGCATTTAGCGATACATCATGGATTAATCCAACCCGTGCACTATTTCGCTAGCACCTATGAGAGGCCACAGAGGCCATGTACAAGTTGTATATAGAAATCGATAGGCGAGATTAGTAAACAATTTTGCCTGTGACCCTCCCAGGAAAATTTGTAATTTCTATTGATGAGGTGTTGGCTTCGTTAGATCTCATCAATTATATTAGTTGATGGGATCCAAAAAGATGAGTTGTTGTCGATAACTTGATTAGCTCCAGAGATAACCTCCACAAACTGAGTTGGAGATTAATATTACATCATTGCAGTACTATGTTGCTTAGAGGGCACCTTTTCCAGACTACCAGTACACCATGGTAAATCCATGTCATCCCTCTGAAAGGCCAACTACAAGTTGTCTATGGAGCCCGATAGGTGAGATTAATAAATGATTTTACCTTGATATACTTGTAATTTCTATTGATTTGAGTCGCTGGTTTCATTGAACATCATCAAGTACATTAGTTCACAGGAAACCCAAAAAGATGAGATGTTCATTGTCGTTGAGTACATCATTACAATACATTTGGTGGAACTTTCACTTTGTGGGACAGTCTTTTCGTTGCTTAAGAGGCCCACACCAACCCTCATCTACAAGATGTCAGGGTTTATCTGAGTAAAAACATGAATTGGGTGTTTGACCTTTCCACATTGGTAGGTAATTGATGTTTTGATAGATAGAAGATGAACGCAGAAACATTTTGTTTTTTTTTTTCCCTTTGTAATTTGGCGATATGATTTTTTTCATGAGACAGTGATGGGCTTTTATTTAAATTGTATGTTTTAATCCTAAAATGAATTTAGTGTCTTTTTTGTAAATTTATATCATAAAACTATAATTTTCTGATTTGTAAAATAGATAAAATATAAATATATTTACTCTAAAAATAACAAACAAAAAAAATATGTAAGAAGAATACAAAATATATAATACTGAATATATTTGAATGTGGATGCAAATATATTTGAATTATCAGTCATTTGCACAAAACCGAGGGACATATTATGCAAGCTGAATATATAATATATGATGCTGAATATATTTGAATGTGGATGCAAATATATTTGAATACAACTCGAATTATCAGTCATATGCACAAAACCGAGGGACATAGTGTGAAGGAGTTGATAAATCATTCTTAAAATTTATGTTTAATATTTTTTATTTTATAAAATTTTTATTATTATATTAAATAAAAACTTATTATATATATATATATATATACCGTAAGGCGTTTCCATCTGAAATGAACTCCCCCAAATGCCCTTCTGTCCTAATCGTGGCCGTTAGATTTTTTGTTAGACGATTGAACAAAAATCATCCGTCTAATTTAATAAAAAATGTTTTTAAACATTAAAATACCCTTAAAAAAAACTCCGCTCGACATCTGTGCGCTTTTTACGGAGGAGTTACAGGTAGAGTCCATTTGAATTCTTAGTGGAGTTTATGGCAATGAACAATGCTCTCTGCTCCACATATGTGCGCTTTTTACGTAGGAGTTTCAGGTAGAGTCCGTTTGAATTCTTCATGGAGGTTATGGCGATGAACAATGACGCCACTAGAATGCTCACAAGGAGAGAATTCCAGCGAAAGGAGCTCAGAGAAATGTGGCGCTAGCGGCCTAAGGTCAATGGGAGCAGGCCCAGGGCTGTGGTGTTGCAGAGCTTCAAACCACCAATGTCGGAATGCCAGAGACATCCACCCTAGCTTTCAACAATGTCCATTCACATGTTGCTATTTTTCCACACACTACTATTATTTACAAAATATCCATATTCAAAATACACATAACTAATACTTTCAACTCTAACTCATTATCATCCACCCTTTCTTTCAACAATGTCCATTCACATGTTGCTATTCTTTCACAAACAATTATTATTTACAAAATATTCATTTCCAGAATACACATAACTAACTATTGCAATTGTAACTCATTATCATCCACCCTTGCTTTCAACAATGTCCATTCCCATGTCCCTATTATTCCCCACTCTATGCTATTCTTCCCCACTCTATACATGTCCCTATTCTTCACCACTCTATGCCTTACGGCGTTTCCTTTGCAACATAAGGTGCAAATGCTAGTTAAATTATTTCTAATTCTTAGCCACTGGAAATCCCAAAACACGAGAGATCTCTTTTAGAGTAGACTCAGAGAAATTCCATCATAACAGTTGGCTCTTCCTCTTATTGACTAACCCCCTGATAGGATCAAGTATAAATCCATAATATTTTTAAACTGAAATGCAATTATTCTATATGCTCCACCAAGAAACAGCGTGTCATCCACAAATTGAAAATGATTTATTTCCCTTACATTCATTGGGATACTCAAGCCTGAAAGAAACCCTTCATTCCTGCATGCTTCCATATTTCTGCTAATAATTTCTACCATGATGATATACAAGAGAGGGGAGAGGGGGAATACCTGTCTCAATCCTCATGATGTTGAAAAGAAAGGAGTAGGCCGACCATTGATAACTGGTGCTATCCATGGAGAACCAATACATGCTTGGATCCATAGAATGAATTCTTGACAGAAACCGAATTTTTCAAGGATGAGATAGAGAAATTAATGATTTACCTGGTCAAAGGTGTTAGCCATATCGAGTTTGATTACCATTCCTTCTTCACTCGGTTGATTAATGGAGTGAAATGCTTCTTGCACTAGAACTATATTGTTGAGGATGTTTTTTTTTTTTCTTTTTTGGCATAAATTCGCCTTGGTTCTCTACTATGAAGGAGGGCATCAACTTTTTCAATCGATTTTCCATGATTTTTGTTATAAATTTATATGTTGAATTACACAATTAGATGGGGCGAAAATAAGAGAAATTGATATGATTTTATTCTTTTGGGATGAGTCTTAGGAAAGAAGAGTTAATACCTCCACTCAACTTCTTTTTTTCCTTGGAATTATTTAGCATCCTTAGCAAATATTCTTTAATCAATGCCCAAAAGGAACAATATAAATTGAGGGTGGATCCATTAGGACTTGGAGCATTATCAGGATATAAGGCCTATATCACTTCCAACACCTCCTCTTCTAATATAGGATTGATTAGTTCCATATTTTTGAATTGCGTAATCACCTTACGAATGACCTGAAGAAACTCATCATCCTGATCCAGAGGTATTGTTTCAACACTATAGAGTGAAAATTATTGTAAGCCTCCGCCTTAATATCCTCAAATGAGGTGATCTTGGGCCTGCCCTCTGGGCAAATTCCTTAACTCAATTTTTTAATTATCTCGCCCAAGCCCACTTATGAAAGAAAGAGGTATTCATATCCCTAGCCTTCAACCCCACACTTTTTTAGGCATAGAATATGCCCATTTTTCCATCGCACAGTACCACTATTTCATATCCTAAATTTCGACATTTTTAACTCATTTCATATCGTAATTCCACAACTTCTCGCTAATTCACGTCTTATGTTGTGTGGTTAATTATCATTAGTTTTCTTGAATTTTCTATGATTAAAGATGATTTTGTCATGATTTACTAATAATGGGTTTTGCTAAGTACATTTGTCGCAGGGTTTCATTGCCGAAATTCTTCATGAATCAATTAAACTAGATCCTATAGATTAAAATTTCATTTTGTGACCAAATTAAGAAGAATCTCGACATTCCCAGAATTGGATCGTGTTCAAAATACCCTCTTTCAGGTAACTTAGAAATGGTGGAATAGAGCCATCTTTCATTCAAAAATGGAAAATTATATTTCCGTTTTCTAATCCATTCTCTCTCAGTTCAATGCTAAAATTTTCTCCAAAAATACCCTGAGAATGGGTGGTAAGAAGGCACTCTCAATGGATCCCTCTGGAGTCCCGCGGGCCTATTTTGATGGGGTGGCTCAACATGGATGTTGTGCATGTGGTGTCTATATAATTCCTATGGAGGGTCAGCAAATAGAAATTTATTGGAACGGAGGTAAAGGGTCGAATAACAAAGCTGAGGTTATGGCACTGGCTGGGCTTCTCACCTTCTGTGACTTTCTCAACATTCAAGATCTGCAAATTTTTGGGGATTCAAAGGTGATAATTGATCATGTTCGCTCTATTCACGTCATAAAAAACATCAACCTTTTGGGATGGCTGAACAAGATCGAAGCAATAAGGAATTACAGAAAGGATTACTCTATAGCCCATATTGATAAGGAAAAAAACAAGGTGGCTGATGCGCTATCAAAAAAAGGACTTACTTCTCAATATGAAGTTTGGATGATGAGTATAACCATGGGTAACAAAACTCATCATATTCAGGAATTTATTATGCCAGGTACATAACTCACTCTCTCCTCACCACCAATTTGGTATGTATCAGGGCTCTATATTCTATGATTTCTCTTCTCCGCTGGTTCTCTAATTTCAGTATGTTTTATCTGTTAATGCCTCATATTTTGCCTTCATTTGATTCTGAACTATCTGATGAGGTCTGTAGTCACGGGCTATGTTTAGATCATCCTCTATTATGGTTTGGTTAGTTAAAATTCAGCATAATTATGTGATACCAAAATAGTTTTATGATGCACTGTTTTTTCTTATATTGAATTAATAGAAATTTAGCTTTTTCCGTGCTGAAAAAAACTTAGAAACTGTTTATCAAAATTCATCACCAAGAATAAATTATGGTCAAAACAATTCTTAAATATAGAAGCAGTGCTTGAATACTCTACTAAATTCTTAAATATAGAAGCAGTGCTTGAATACTCTGCTTCATAGTTACCAAGTTCGGCCGTACTGCAGAAAAAAATTCGAAAATTCGTCGGTTCGATTCGATTTGCGAATTAATACGTCAATTCGAGTTCGGTACGGTGTATTAGATATTAGGTTCACAATTATAGGTTCATGGATTAACGGATTAAGGCCAGTGCAGATTTTTAATTGTAACAATTTCGATCCCCGGTGCAACCTTAATAAGCAACGGAACAATTCGTTACTCGTTGCACCAGCTTTCCCCCGTCCGACACCAAAGACTCTGGTTTCAATTTCATTCCATTTTTATAACCATAAACAGGGATATAGTCGGGTGCAAGCGCATACCTAGTTTACCGAGAGATATGTAGTAGAGATAGGGGCAGGGGTGAAGGCAGATTTTGATCGGAGATTTTTAGCTTTCCATTTACAGTTCAAAAACTTTTCGGATCTATGAAATGGCAAAGATTATGGTTAAGATCTTATTTTATGTAATAAGAATTTTATTGGGAATTTCTCAACAACTTAGTAATTAGAGATTTAGATTTTCATACACAGTTCAAAGCCCTTTCAGATCCATAAAATGGCATAAGATTATGGTTAATAAATTTTATGGTTAATAAATGATAATGCAAGATGTCATTTTATAACTAAAAGAAATATAACTTTTCTTTTAACAAGAATTATTAAAATAGAATTATGAAATAATGAATTGGTTGCAAATTGGTACCTTTTTTATAAAAAGAAAAAATCTAATTTCTATATCGTGTTAAATGAATAACTCCTATAAAAATAAAAAAGATAAATCAATATTATAAAAAATTATAAAACATATAAAATGGTAAGCTTCCAAATCCACAATTTTTATACAGAAGTAAATAGAAAAACAGTGACTTCTATATTACAAAAAATTATAAAATGGAAAAATTCATTATTATAAAAGATATAAAATGGTAAGCTTCCAAATCCACAACTTTTATAAAAAAAATAGAAACACAGTAACTTCTATATTACAAAAAATTATAAAATGGCAAAATTCATTTACAATGGATAAGACTTATAAAAAAATAGAAGAAAAAAAAAAAAAAAAGATAAATCCAATATTTAAAAAAAGAATTTTAAGTATTTGTAAGATATATAATATCAAATTTTTTCCATATTGAATTTTATAGAGTTGAATTTTCTGCTTAAATACATAATCGTTGAACGGTGAACAGTTTCGGACCCGAACGAGTTCAGATCTGAACGGTTGCAGGTCAGCCACATGGGTTAGCCACAATTGGGCCAGCTGGTTGCATGTTACAGAAGATTCTTATTTAGCTAAACTCCAACGCTTTTCTACTTTATGTGGCCTTGATCCATTCCTTACTTTATTTCCCTTAACCACCTCTCTGATTTGTTACACCATCTGAACTCTTTAAATCATGATGGTTTTGTAAATGAGAGAGAGGATGCATGTGTATGATTTTTTTATTTTTTCTATATAGGGTAGCTCGATGATACGCATATGTGTGGTTTGCTGCGCATACACATGTATGGTGCGTTGCACAGGAGATAGGAGCAGGGAGAAGATTGTTAAGTAATTATTTTTTTTTGTTTAAGGCAGTTTGAATGCTGCACATGAGTTTGAATTCATAAGAAAACATTTGATGATGATGTATAATTTTGATTCAACAATTAAATTTTTATTATTATTATGATTTGTTTTGATTATTAAGAACATTGCATTAATTCAAACTTACGTTTTTTCTGAAACTTTCATACATAATTCCGATTTTGTACTTACGATTATGTAAGTGATCATGGTTTTTGATTTTTAAAAGCATTGAATTAATTTCTCCCAGAGTGGCAGGAGCCCACCACTGCCTAGAAGCAAGTTTTGTAAAACATCATAGGATAGATCTAGATGTAGGGATTTTATTTTGAAATCATTTGTTAATTAGATCTCTTAATTCTGATTTTGTACTTTCTTTTCTTGAAATTAAATAGACATATCATCTCCAACTCATTGCAAACTAACAAATTGTCTTGATCAACAATTGTATTGCATAAATAATCCCTTTATTACAGGTTTACAATTGGAATACTCAAAAGTGCTTTTTAATTGGATAAACAAAGAGATAAATAACTTTGTTTTCAAATCTAAATTAAAATTGATATATCAGCGATTTTGTACCTCACTGATTCACTATAATTTCTTATAACATTGTGTTTTGGCAATAAAGTATTTGAAATCAATGCAATAAAACCATTAAATCATTGTTTGGAGTTGTAGTTTAGTTTTGAAATCCATTATAATTGTAATTAGTTATTGGTAGAACCATTAGTCAATGTGCTTATGTTTCAATTATTTCTTGAGTTTGATTAAATTAATCCAAGGATAAAATAGTTTCTTATTTTGCAGTGTTTTAGATCTGAAAGCATGTCAATTAGAATCTTGGTTTACTTAGTTTCCTTTAAGCAATTGTGGAGTGATGATAGAGGTTAGTTTGAATGCTTATTTTATTTGTTTTATGCATCCCAGGAATTAGATTAGTTGAAGTCTTGTTTGTCCATTGCCTTAGTTTAAGATCGTTTGAAGAGAGTGAATTTTATTGGAATTAAGATTCAGCATAAGTTTGGTATAATTTTAAATTAATCTAGATTGATTTAAGATTCTTGTACTTAGATTAAATAGATCTTATTATTTAGATTGAGATTTCCATTTAGATTTGAACAGTAATTTGTATTGTTTGGTTTATGATTAATTAAAGTTAGTTTCATTTGCACAGTAATTAGAATTTATTATTCGTATTGTTTGAGCATGTTTTCCTCAATTTATTAGTTTCAAACTATAAATAGAAATTTTGTACTTAGACAATAAATTGATTTCTCACTCTAGTTTAGGTTAGATGCTCTAATCCCTTGTTACCTGCGCTCGTGCCTCTAAGTCTTACGACCCCGGATTGATAATTTGATGTTGGAATTATAACACATATAAGTTCCCCAACACACTTCTTGAATTTAGTCGCCAAAATATTCTTCTTTTCTGATTTCTAAGAAGATATCTCTAGTCATCTCCCCTTTCTTTTTTAGATGCTCCTTTTCCACTATCACTAAATATATAAGTTTGTGGTGTTCTTCTAACTGGGTCACCAATTCTCTTCTTTCTTGTCCCCATGGGAGATAATTTTCTTTCAACCATTTCCAAATAGCACATTTTACATGGTGAAGATTAGTGTAACACCCCACCCCACATTTACCTACTTCTTCATACTTACTAGGGTAAATATGAGCTAAGAGTTACTATGCATGACCCAACCTCCAAGATTTAGTTATGAAAATGGGGTCTACTTGTCAAATACTTGCTGCAGCCACCCAGAGACACATGATCACACTCTTATCAGGCCAATTTTCCTTGGCGATAATTTCCCTTAGCTAGAACCATTCTCTACCCTAAATTTACTTCCTAACCACACACATGCAGGTCTGTGAGTGTGGCCAAAGGCTTCCATCCATATGCACAACCCATCCTCCGTGTGGTTGTGGTCTAAATTTCCTCGTTAATAGAGTGTGGCCATGAACCTTGTTCCAGAATTTTAGGGCTAGCCTACAAGCCAACTTCCCATATTTTTCCAAAATTATGCCAAGAAGGTTCCTTAATCTTCATGTTTTTTTCTAAGTTTTTCTCTTACTCAAGCACAGTACAGGTTATTTATTTTTACAAACATGTTGTGACCAAAGTTCCTGTAGGTTTGGATGCATAGTTTGTTCATTGTTTTCATTAGTTTAATCAAATGTTCATAAAAAAGGCTTGCTTCCCTCTTATACTAGCTACAATAACATAGATTAGCTCATACATCCATATAAAACATCTAAGAGTCTATCAACCATGAGCAACATTAATAATAAGAGAAATTGATATAATAATAAATATACCATGCATGTAACTATAATTTAACTAGAATGAAGCCATGACAAACCAGTCACATAATCACACATTAAACCAAAAAATTATGCTCACTGATCTTCATTAAAGAAGAATGCACATTAATATATGCATAGTGCCAACCAGGTCAGGCACTTTCACGCACCCCGACCATAGATAGGGGTTGAACCAATCCTTTCTTCTAGCCCAATCACCCCAGTACCATATTCCAAGCCTGAATTTGGGATCGCATGGGATAAACAAATACATAACCATACAGGGAATCCATAGGAAAACCACTCCACCCTCATACCATAGTGCTTTCACCTAAAGTAAGGTCCAAAAATCACCAAACCAATACAAGCTTGGATGCCTCGGGATTTCTTCACCATACCCAGAGGAATTTTCCTGTCTCCACCCACCAGTCAAAGGCTCACCCAACGAAAAACTATCTCCACCTTCAACCCTTGGGATTTTCCTAATACCACCTCAACTAGGATCCAAAATCTATTGGCATCCAAATCTCAACCAAACAAGGAACCCACTACATCATGGTTATCCAAGAAATGGCATAAGGCAAGGTTGAATGTAATTGTCAATCCCGAAAAGTCACATGCCATTGATAGAGAAAATGACCAACAAACCAATGCATGAACCATGCATTCAAATCCCAACAAGATAATCAAACATGCACGATGTTACCTACAAAATCCTCCTGTTGGTTGCTCTTTTCTCTGTTCTTTTCTTCCCTTGCTAGTTGTTGTTCCAAATCTTCTTGTTGGCTACCACACAAATTCCTCTTGCGCTACTTGCTTTCCTTTCTTGTCTCTTGCTTATGTCTTGCTTGTGCTCCTTGTGCTCCAAGTGGTCTCTCTCCTCTTCTCCTCTCTTTTTCCCCAAAAGAATGCTATAATGTTCTCTCTCTCTCTCGCTAATTTCTTTTTTTTTCCTTTTCCTTTTTCCTTAATTTTTCCTTGCATGCATTTTCTTTTATGATTTTTCTCCTTTTCTTGTCTCTTCCTCTTCCCCACCTACTAAAGTGGAATTTCTTTCATTTCCTTTTATTTCTTTTTCATTTTTCCACATGTCCTTGCTAGCCTATAATAAATAATTTTCCATTTATTTCCTTTTGCCTCTTGCCAATGACAATGCCAATTTCCATAGCCAATAAATAAATAATTAACCACAAGTGAATCCCAATGTAATGTTTTTCCCCTCATTCAGCTTGGAATATGTGTCCCATGACCTTGGTTTGATTTTTTCTTTTATAATGTCCATACATTATTTATTTACATGGAAAATCAACCCAGGGTTGTTACAAACCCCTCCCCTTTGGGGGAACACTATCCTCGGTGTTCTATGACTCTTATGACAAGACAAAATTATTGAAAACATGACAAACATACTGCTTATTGGAGCTTTATAAACACAGTTCGATACAATATTTATAATGACACACTCACACAGATAGATATATACCTAGGCACATTTTCTTCAACTAGAAAATAAAGGAGAATATAATTCCCACATTTGATCAGTCATCTCCCATGTAGCTTCCCCAAACCCAAAGTGCTTCCATTGCACTTTAAATTGCTCTATTTCTAGGTTTTGAAGCACGAGCTTCTTCTACTGTAGGATGCATTGAGGCTCTGGCTCGAACTCTCCTTCTGGTTCAACCTGCAATATAGGCCAATCAATCATATGATCAAAATCTCGTACATGTATTTTAAGTAGAGAAATAGGAAAAACATCATGGATTTTCACTAATGGAGACAAAGCAATCCTATATGCCACTAGTCCAATCCTTTCAAGGATTTCAAAGGGTTCACAATAACAAGGTTCCAACTTGGCACATGATCCAATCTTCAAGGAGCTTTTCTTTAGCTTTATATGAAAGTACACATGCTTGCCAACCTGAAACTCCTTGAATACTCTATGTTGATATGCATAACTCTTTTGCCTATCTTGAGTTGTCATCAAATTCTTTTTGATAACCTGCATCTCTTACTCAATCTTCTCAACATATCAGGTCCAATTAGCACCCTACTCACTAGATCACTCCAACTGATAGGAGTATTACAACTCCTCCCATAGAGAGCCTCAAATGAACTCATCTTCAAGGATTCTTGATACTCATTATTATAATGAAACTCCATGAGTGGAAGATACTCCTCCCACTTCCTTTGTTGATGCAAGACATACATCCTCAACATATCCTCAAGGATCTTATTGATTCTCTCTCTCTTCTCATATGTTTGTGGATGATAAGTTGTACTTAAGGCTAGTTGTGTCTCCAATATTGTAAATAATTCCTTCCAAAACTGGAAGTGAACTTGGCATCTCTATCTAATATAATCCTCTTGGGAACTCCATGCAACCTCACTATTTTGTTAATGAAGATTTGAACCACTTCAATAATTGAATTAGTAGACTTTATTGCAATGAGGTGAGCTACCTTGCTTATCATGTCAACCATAACCATGATGGAGTCATGGTTCCTTGATGTGCTTGGAAATCCTGTAATGAAATCCATGGAAATAACCTCCCATTTCCATTTCGGAATCAGAATAGGTTGCAACAAACCAACTGGATGCTTGCATTCAACTTTCACCTGTTGACAGTCCAAGCACTTAGCAACAAATTCAGCCACCTCTTTCTTCAAATTAGGCCAATAGTAGAAATTCTTAATGGTTTTCAAATTCTTCTAATATCCTAGATGGCCTAAATATGGCTTGACATGAAACTCTCTCAAAATAAGCTTCTTCAATTCACTACTATCAGGCACATAGATCCTGCTCCTAAATCTAACCAAGCCATATGTTGTGAGGTGATACTCCTCATCCTTATCACCCTCACCTTGTTGCGGCAATCTTTGATTCAATTTCTTGATCTGAAAATCACTCGTGAGTGATCTCAGTTAAATAATTAATGAATGAAGGTATTACAGACTCATGTGCTGGTGTGTGTCTATGTTATTTTAGGCAACGGATCAATCAGATTGCAAAATACACAGACACTGGAAAATGGAAAACAGTAAGGGAAACACAGTAAGGAAATACAAGAACACAACACATTAATAAGGAGTTCGCCTTATTCTCCAGGGCTACATCTCCGGTCCAGCTTCAGTGATGGCCTTCTTTTATTGTGTCTTTAAAGCAAAGATTGACAATGAGGAGCTCAACTTGCATCTCCTGGAACAGATAATGCTTGGTAGGGTGGTTTTTGGATTCCCCAAGCCACTAGAGTGCACAGACTCTTTCCTTACTAAATCTTGACCTCTCTGGTCTTTAATGGGAGGAGCCCAATGTGGTACTCAATTCCTGACAGATCCTCACAGGGATTGATTGAACCTCTCAAGCCTTCTGTTTGCTCGATGCTACCTTACATTATAGGTCAACTTGGCTCTCTGTTTTTCTGCCTCTTGCTTCACTGTTTCTTTCGTCCCCTTTTTTTCATTGTTCCCTTCTCTGGTTCTTCCTCGCTCTGTTCTCTATCTATTCATGGCTTAAAGCCAATTTTTCCTTGACTGTTTGCTTCCTCTTCCACCCCTTCAGATCGCCTGCTGCTATTTGCTTGGAGTTCCCTGCCTCTGCATCATCGCCAACGTCTCACAGGGAAGTGACCACTTGTCTTCTCACGAACTGTGCCAGCTCTTCCTCAATGGTTCGATATTTCGGTTACGTTGTGAAATGATCCACCAACTCAGTGGTCAAATCGGACTTCAAACTTTTATATGCCACGGCTTAATTCCCCGTCAAATCCTGTTTCCCATCGAGCGCAATCTCCGATGTCAGATCTGGAGCCCCCCAGATCCTACAGTGTTCACTCTTATCACACGGTTAACTAGCTCGACCGTTAGCTCGTGATGAGAGGAGGTTTTCTCTCTCATCCGCTGGACACGCGTCGTGCAATGTATGGAATCACTTGTCATCTTGCCAAATCAACTTACTGCCCAATATGCCTATGATATTCCGCGAGTTTTGGAGCACGAGACCCACCTTTTGCCTTAGCACTTTGCCTACAGTTTCTCGGCTTCCCATGCGACCAAGCGCTCGGGACTTTTCCTTCTCGAGGGGTTTTTCCCAGTGATGTGCGATTAGCGCTAATCGCACATCAGAAACGGCCTCCGTTTTCCGATCTGGACTTCCTAACTGCCAGTTTGTGTCTTGCACGGTCTCCATGGGCCTCAGTCAGCGCGCTTTGACCATGGTCCTCGTCGTTCCTTACTGGCTACAAACTGCGACTGTCCAGAGGTCTTCCTAATATATCTTTGTTCATAAATTTTGAAGTCTGTCCTAATTTGATACAGTCATAGCACCTTGCCAATTTTCATGGATCCAATTCAGATCACGACCTTCCCACTGAAAAAGCTTTGGACCACCAAAATTTGGTTTTCAAGCATCGACTAAGTGAGGGTACAATTGTCTCACTTGTCCAATCTCTATCCACTTTGCACTGCTCAGCTTTGAACCCTTGAGCCCAATTATGAGGTACTCAACATCTCCTTTGTGTGTCGTCCTCACCTTCCTGTCCAGAACTGTGTCTTCCTACAATTCATTAAGATATTCAGGTAGCAGGTCATCAATAGAAGGCAATTGACTCTGCTCTTCAGGATCCTCAATTAGAGAAGGTTCAAACAATCTCAAGCAATCTGCATTTACGACTGAGTAGATGTGCATGTAAGCTGGTAGATCAAGGCAAAAAGCATTCTCACCAATCCTCTCAAGTATCTTGAAGGGTCCATACCTAATAGGCTTTAGCGTTTTACCTTCACCTTGCATCCTGTCCTTGTTGATATATAGCCAGACTTGGTCACCAACTTGGAAACTATGCTTCATCCGATGCTTGTCATGCCTTGCCTTGTATTTGGCTTGGCTCTTTTCTAGTTGTCCCTGTACTACCTGGTGGATCTCTTGGATTTGTTCAATGAACCTAGTTTCCCTGTCCACATCACTGTGTCCCTCAACTGTGGTGTCTTTACCAAAGACAAGATCCAAAGGAGACCTTGGTTTGAAACCAAAACAGGTCTCAAAAGGAGATCTCTGTGTAAAATAATGGTTTGCTCTGTTGTAAGCATGCTACACCTGACATAAATGTTCATCCCAAAGCTTAGGATGCTTGCTGCAGTATCCCTTGAGCAACTAGATCACTGTCATGTTAACTACTTTTGTCTGGCCATTAGTTTGTGGATGAAAAGTTGTGCTTTTCTTCAGTTTGGTGTCCATCGGTTCCCACATATTTGACCAAAACTTCCCCACAAATCGGGTGTCTCGATCAGATACAATGGAAGTGGGTAATCCAAAATGAACCCATACATGTTCAAAAAATAGTTTTGTAGTTTGTTCAGCTGTAATCTGTTTATTACAAGGTATAAAAATACACATTTTGTTGAACCTATCCACAACAACATATAGATAATCATGAACTTTCCTAGATTTAGGAAGTCCTCCAACAAAATCCATGGAAACACTTTCCCAAGGGTGCGAAGGAACTGGTAATGGAGTGTACAAACCTAGTTTTCTATTGTTGGGCTTGCTTTTAGCACACATAGTACACCCTCTTACATATCCAGAAACTGTCTCATTCATTTTTGGCCAATAACAAAATCTTTGCAACTGTGCAACTGTTTTACTTACCCCAAAGTGACCCGATATTAGAGAAATGTGTGCTTCTCGAATTATATTTACTCTTTTAGTTTGTGGAATGCATAACTTCCCACAATGGTATAAGAGTCGGTCCTTTACATGATAATCCAATTCTTCTACTCATTTTCCTTGACTTAAAGTTGCATATACATCTTTAAAGTCTATATCTTGAGCATATTGTTCAATGTAGCTCTCATGTAACACAGAATTATGCTTAAGTATAGTAGATGCATTTATGATGGGTCTAGATAACATATCTGCAACTTTATTGTGTATGCCCCTTTTATATCTGATGACTAAATGAAACTGTTGTAGAAAACCCATCCATCTATAGTTCCTTGATTGCTGCAACTTAGTTTGGGAGTGTAGATATTGAAGTGGTTGATGATCAGTATGTATCATTGTCTCTTTGCCCATTAAGTAATGTTTCCACTTTTTCACACTCTGTATTAATGCATACAATTCTTTATCATATGTAGGATAGTTAACCACTGCAGAATTAAATGTCTCAGAATGATAACATATGGGTTTACCATGCTGTGTCAGCACTGCTCCCATGGCATAGTCACTGGCATGTGTTTGGATCTCAAATGGTCTTTGAAGATTAGGCAGTGCTAGTGTAGGTATTGTACTAATCTTTTCTTTCAAGGTGTCGAAGGCTTTCTGTTGTTTGCCTCCCCACTGAAACACCTTGTTCAATCATGTTAAAGCATGTAAGGGAGCTACAATTAAGGAAAAGTTAGAAATGAACTTTCTCCAATATTGTGTTGCTCCTAAGGAGCTCCTAACTTTTGTAGAAGATTTGGGTTTAGGCCAGTTTATAATGACTACCACCTTAGAGGGATCTATCTTCAATTCACCACCCCCTACTATATGACCCAAATAATTCAGAGATGTTTTGCCAAATTCACATTTTAAGAGTTTAACATAAATTTTTTCTCTTTTCAAAACATCTAGTGTCTGCTTAACATGCTTTAAGTGTTCTTCCCACGTTTTGCTAAATATCAGAATGTCATCCACATACACAATAACAAAATCATCAAGAAAAGGTCTGAGTACATCATTCATTAATCTCATGAAAGTAGTAGGAGCATTAGTTAAGCCAAGAGGCATAACCAGCCACTCATACAATCCCTGCTTTATTTTGAAATTAGTCTTCCATGCATCTTATTCTGCAACTCTGACCTGATGGTATCCACTATGCAAGTCTAACTTGGAGAAATAAACAACTTCTTTCAATTGATCTAAAAGATCATCTATGTGAGGAAGGGGATAATGATTTTTTATTGTTATCTTATTCAGTGCTCGGTAATCACTGCACATTCTCCACGAGCCATCTTTCTTTCTCACCAAAACGATTGGTGACCCACATGGCGATATGTTAAGTCTGATGAACCCCTTCTCGAGCAACTCCTGCACCTGCTTCTTGATTCCTGCGTTCTTTAAAGTGGACAACCTATACATTCCAATGTTAGGCAATGGAGCATCTTGCTGCAAAATAATATCATGCACTATTTCCTTTTTGGGTGGCAGACCTTTAGGTTCTTGAGACAAGATATCATACTCTGAAACAACCTTTTCTAAATCAGCTTGTTGTTTAGCATTATAGCCCTCAAATACATTGGTTTTATCATGTTTCTTTTCCTTTACAACCATCAGTAAGAATTTTTTGCATGAATTTATCATTCGTTTCATCTGCCCTGAGTTTATGAGAGTATAATTATTCTTGAGCTTATGAGATCTTACAAAGTATTAGATTCCATATTTAACAAGTAGATACTTGTTCTCAACTCTATAGAAAATAGCTTTTCTGTCATACAAGTAAGGACTTCCTAAAACAATCCCACATATATCCAAAGGAATTATGTCTAACTCAACCTCATCTACAAATTCTAACCCAAAAGAAAACTTGAGTTTGCATTGTCTAGTCACTTGTAGTTGTGCTTTATCATTTAACCATCCTAATGGGTATGGTTTCTTGTGAGGTGTAGTAACTAATCCCAAATTCTTTACAATTGCTTCAGAAATTAAATTTACTTGTGAGCCACTATCGAACAAAGTATCAATCTTTTGATTATTGGAAATAACTCGAATATGAAAAAGCTCATGTCTTTTTCTCTCATTTTCTTCATCAATAGTAGATTGTGCATAATTACTAGTAGATGCTTCAGAATTCTTACCTTTCATACCTGTGGCTGCAATGGTTGTTTCATCTCCTGAGTCTAACCCCAAATCTTTTTGAATAGCTGCAGCAGTCTTCTTCTTCTTGCCCTCGAACTTCTTAGGTCTCAACTCTGGATGCAGAATCCAACAGTGCTCATCATCATGCCCATCCTTTTTACAGTGAGTACATGAAGCCTTGCTTTTCTGTGCAGTGTTAGCCTTCCTTGCTTTCCACTTTTTTCTTTCTTTTCTCGTTATTCTTGCTTGCAGTGGGTTGAGATGATCCCCCAACTTTTGACTTCCATTCTTTCCTCTAGCTTCTACAGATACCTCATCTATACTAGTGGGATTAAACATGAGGATAGTGTGCCTCATGTAGCTGTGTAGACCACCAATGTACTTCAATAGAGTCTCAGGTGAGTCTAATGAGATTCCTAGAATCAATGCTCTCTTTCTAAATTCTTGAGTGTACCCTTCTACACTTTTCCCTTTCAACTGTCGAAGAGTTTGCCAGCTCATCATGGCTTGTTACATGTAGGCCAATGGATAGAACTGCTTTTTGATTGCAGAAACAAATTCACTCTAGACAGAGATAGTCTTACCATGTCTCTTCATGTCATCTTGGGTCTTGCCTTCCCACCAAACCAAGGCAATGCTTCCAAGGCGTAGGCTTGCCAGCTGAATCTTGCTCTTGTCTGAATCGATATTCTAGACTCTGCAATAAACATCAATTTGTCTAATCCAATTGTCCAGATTTTCTGCATTCGACTCTCTATCATATATAGGTAAATCAAATTTAACATCTAGTTTGATCAAAGATGCTTTCTTTTTGTGTTCAGTGCTATTAGGAGGTGTGAGAAAGCTTTCCTCTTTCCCTTTGCCTTTTGAGTGGTCATGGAAGTGAGACTCATCTTCTCCTTTGTCTTGTTTAGAGCCTGATGAATCTTCATCCTTGTGTTTTCTAAAGTCCCTATACATTTCCTCTACCATGGAATTTATGGCTAGGAAACTATCTATGAATTGAGGATCTGGCCCCATAGAACCTTCCTCTGACATTGTCTTCTGAGGATAGACTCTCCCAATTTCAGGATTAGTTTCGACCAACTCTCCTTCTCCTGATTTGAGCTTTGATCTAGTTAGCATTCAACAGCTAAATCCAACACAAGCTTGTCTATCCTTAGTAGCCTAAAGCTCTAATACCACTTGATCTGAAAATCACTCGTGAGTGATCTCAGTTAAATAATTAATGAATGAAGGTATTACAGACTCATGTGATGATGTGTGTCTATGTTATTTTAGGCAACGGATCGATCAGATTGCAAAATACACAGACACTGGAAAATGGAAAACAGTAAGGGAAACATAGTAAGCAAATACAAGAGCACAACACATTAATAAGGAGTTCACCTTATTCTCCAAGGCTACGTCTCCGATCTAGCTTCAGTGGTGGCCTTCTTTTATTGTGTTTTTAAAGCAAAGATTTACAATGAGGATCTCAACTTGAGTCTCCTGGAACAGATAATGCTTGGTAGGGTGGTTTTTGGATTCCCCAAGCCACTAGAGTGCATAGATTCTTTCCTTACCAAATCTTAGCCTCTATGGTCTTTAATGGGAGGAGCCCAATGTGGTACTCAATTCCTGACAAATCCTCACAGGGATTTCTCGAACCTCTTAAGCCTTCTATCTACTCAATGTTGCCTTACACTGTAGGTCAGCTCGGCTATATGTTTTTCTTCCTCTTGCTTCACTGTCTCTTTCGCCTCCTTTTTTTCATTGTTCCCTTCTCTGGTTCTTCCTCATTATGTTCTCTGTCTATTCACAGCTTAAATCCAATTTGTTTTTGATTGTTCGCTTCCTCTTCTGCCCCTTCGAATCGCCTGTTGTTTTTCGCTTGGAGTTCCCTGCCTCTGCGTCATCGCCAACGTCTCACAGGAAAGCGGCCACTTGTCTTCTCACAAGCTGTGCTAGCTCTTCCTCAATGATTCGGTATTTCGGTTACGTTGTGAAATGATTCATCCGTCAACTCAGTGATCAAATCAGACTTCAGACTTTTATATGCCGCGTCTTAATTCCCCCGTCAAATCCAATTTCCCATCAGGCGCAATCTCCGTCGTCAAATCTAGAGCCCCCCAGATCCTACGGTGTTCGCTCTTATCGCGCCGCTGACTAGCTCGACCATTAGCCTGCGATGAGAGGCGGTTTTCTCTCTCATCCATTGGACATGCATCGCGCAATGTATGAAATCGCTCGTCCTCCTGCCAAATCCGCTTACTTCCCAATATGCCTCTGATATTCCTCCGGTTTTGGAGCACGGGACTCGCCTTTCACCTTAGCACTTTCCCTACGGTTTCCCGACTTCCCATGTGACTAATTGCTCGAGGCTTTTCCTTCTCGAGGGGTTTTTCCTAGCGATGAAATGACCTCCATTTTCTGATCTAGGCTTCCTAACTGCCAGTTTGCATCCTGTGCGGTCTCCATGGGCCTCAGTCAACGCACTTTAACTGAGGTCCTCGCCATTCCTTGCTGGCTACAAACTGCCACTGTCCAAAGGTCTTCCTGATAGCTCTTTGTTCATAAATTTTGAAGTATTTCTTGATTTGATACAGTCATAGCTCTTTGCTAATTTTCATGGATCCAATTTGGATCATTTCTTGTACCTCTCTTTATGATGCCCTACATGTAAGATATACTCTCTCAAATATGTCCCATAAGAGCTCATAGCTAAAATATGATTCCCCTGTATTTTCCTACTAAGTGCATCTACAACCCGATTCTCTTTTCCTTTGATGTACCTAATTTCAAAATCAAACTTACTAGGAGTATCCAACCTTTCTTTGCATTCAAGTTAGGTTTGTCAAACATGGACCTTAGTCCACTATGATCACTCATCAAAATGAACTTCCTGCCAAGGAGATAATGTCTCCACATCTTCAATGCATGAATGATAGCTACTAAATCAAGATCATGAGTTACATAATTCTTCTCATTCTCATTCAACTTACATGATTCATAGAAAACCACCATCCCTTCCTACATTAGGACTCCACCTTCCTTCCTTACAGGCATTTGTACAAACCACAAAGTCCTTATCGGGATCTACAATCCTTAAAATTGGTGCATTGGTAAGTAATTGATTCAATTGATCAAAGTTGGTTGCAAACTCGTCAATCCATTCAAACTTCTTTCCTTTCCATTACAAATAAGTGATAGGATAGCCAATCTTGGAGAAGTTCCTGGTGAACCTTCTGTAATAGCTTTCTATTCCCATGAATGATTTGACCTCATTCAAATTCTTTGGAGTTGGCCACTCCATGATAGCAATATATTTTTACCCTGGACAGAACACAGTTTCCCTCAACTACCTCAACAGACCTTCACAACAGCAGCACTACCCATGATCCTTTCACAATAGTAGTTGGTTGTTAATTTCCACCCTCCACGAGTTAGTTGTTATACGCCCTTGCACCCTTTCCCACTTCCATAGCTGAGAGGAAGGATAAATAAGTTCCCCTCCCAGTCAAATATTCAATCTAATTCCAATAAGTCTGTCGAGAAGTAAGTTCCATTGATTTGCTCGCTCGTAAGAAGCCACCAATCTCAACAGGCAATGGAGACTTCCACTACATGAAGAATAAGGGACTAGATCTATTCAGGTTCCTACGTGCCCTAGTAAGTGAGTAAGTTAGGTAGGTAAGTAATCAAGTAAGGGTAATTCCCACCCCAAGCCCAGTTGTTCTTCAAAGTGACCTGTTCTAGATCCCATGATCCCAGGAAGCAAGTTGTGATTCTATGTGTGTTACATGTTGATGTTAATAGTAAGGAGGTTGCAGACGAGTTTAAGACCCACAGGATTAAGTACTTGCCATATGGACTTCCATATGGTATTATAGCTTTGTCCATGCACTAAGTTCATATATTTGTTCAAGCCTTAGAGTAAAATCCATTTCTGTCAGTTCTGTTGGTTCTAAACATAAAGTAGTAGATAGCACCCACCATCATAATTCCCCTAACTTATTCTCCACCCATTCAAAGTTTATGAGCAGATAATTCCCCTTCCAAGCCAACATACCTGCTAATAGAGGGAGGTGTTGTATCTATCCCATTTCCTTACATGAAAGACACTTAGATTAGTAAGGACTCTTGCTAGCTGGGACTACCTACTATGATCTCATTTGAAATCTCTATTGTATTATTAACTAGGCTAGCTTTAGTCTAGGTCCATTTCCTCCTTTTTACACTAATAGATATAAGGTATATCAGCTATAGATGTAATTATTCCTTTCCATATTTCCACACCTCTTGTAATTGCTTATAGCTAGTTGTCATAGCCAGTAAGAAAACAACCACTTTGTCCCTCAAGCAAGAGAGAAAATCCATGCCCTAAAGAGAATAAGTACGACAAGGCATGCCATGCAGCAATTGATAATGATGGGTAGGGGCTATATCTGGCTGGTTCAATTAGGGAAATGGACATTCATTTCGATCTGAGAATATTCAAGGTAGGCAACGAGTGTTCCAACTACTTCATATTAAAATCCTCTCAGTGAAATCGAGTTAGTGGTGAACTTGACAAAAGACAGGGTTCTCTGCCAGCATTAGGCTGGTTAGTGGTAGATTCGCATCGCCTTTCAACCCCTACGACCATGTTTCCATGGTACACACAACATGCCTCCTAATGTGCTTTGAAAACACCCACCTTGATATATAAATACTAAAATGAGAATTCTTGAAATCTTGTAGATAATGATACATACATATTATTACTCATGGCATAGGATTACGGTTATTATATTACTTTTCAAACATAGGATTTGAATACAAACGCTTATTAGCCCATTTATAATAATCATAGTATTGTGATAGATGATGATTCTTTTCATTATAATGCTCTTCGTGCTACTTCTTTTAGTGCTACTAATCTTTGTGGTACTCTCGATGCTTCTTATATTCCTCATGATCATGATCCGCCTGAGATAAGGTGTCATCTTTATATATTTTTGACTATATCATGCCCTGTCATTCACTACATGCACCCGTCATTCACACAGACTAGTCCCTTTAGCGGGGAATGGGGTACATATCTATTATTTTTCCATCTGGCCAATCAACAATGATCGAATGGCGAGCCAAGGAGTCGAGGAACCAACCAACAATGGTGATTCTTAATCTATAAAAGAGACAGAATCGTAAAGGAGTGGCAGAAGTTGGATGATAGAAGCAAGGAACATGGAAGGAAAGCAGGGAGATAGAGAGAGGGTCACGGAGAGAGAGATTTATCACTTACCCATTAACATACTGTGAGTCAGCTAATGCTCCGAAATTGAAATAACTATTGAAAAAGGAGAATTCTTAATGCATGTATGTCTCTAGCATTTGGCTCATCACAAGAAGACGTATGTATTTTCCATCAAAATAAGGTATGGCTCTAAATTTGAGAGGAAGACTAGTCCTTCAACCCCTGCCTGTCCATCACCGCGCACCCTTAGCCCAAACACGTTCCATCGGACTATCGCTTTCAAAACCACATTAGTGCACTATAGTTTTGTTCTAATTAGTGTGCAACAAAACTTGTAGTTCAACCAGCTCTGCTAGTGACAGCAATAAGAATAAATTAGCTTTAGCACTTGATTCAATAGTTATGCATGGAGTTAAAGCCTTGTAATGTTGTTTCCTAGAAATATGTTATCTTCATGTTGTTGTTTACTTAACACCAAAAAGAGAAAGAAGTAGGAAGTGTTAGATTATATTCTTCACCTTTGTTTGTTTACCTAAGCCCAGCCCGACCCCACTAGCGAGCGTATTCTTATATGGGTACCGACTAGCGAGCATATTCTCACTTATGCCCCTGAAGAGCTATGATATTCTCACTTTGTCTTCCCCGACAATCCAAGCCCAGCTGAGCCTGAATACCTAGGTTCTTCTTAGCCCCACACAAGCTAGCTTATTCACACCTTTGCTACAATCCTTGTTTAGAGGATATTATTCACTTTGTACCGAGCCCGACTTGCCATCATATCCTGACTTTTGACCCAGCCCCACTAGCTACAATCTTCATACTTTTGATTCCCCGAGTGCAACCCAACTAGCTAGATCTTCTTACTTTTGGTCCCGACTAGCTAACATATTATTTATTTTTGATTCCCTGAACAAACGATGGATGTAGTTATACCAGAGATCTGTCAATTGTTGACTTAGATTTGTTAAGCCTGGGGACTGGTGCCACTAGTTGGATTGGATAATATGCTAAGTTTTGGGGGTAAGATAGAGGCTTATTACTAGAGTGATATTTAAAATATATATATAAATCAGGGCAATGGATTGTCTGATTGAAGATCTGCCAAGGCCTCCCACCAAGTGGTTTGTTGATGTTGCATAAAAAGGAGGTGAATCTATGTTTGTGTAATTTCATGGATTCAGTAATAGTACTATCATTAACACACATATCTTATGAGATTTTACCCATCAAGGCTTATCTTATAGGTTTGAAAGGCTTCTTTAACAAGGTTCTATTCCTTTCGACATATTGAGACTAGCTTCTCAAGTACTACCTTCTCATCTCCTCCTCTCTTGGCTCTCTCCTACTTGATAGAGCTTCAAATGATGCAATCTACGAACAACCATGATCGCATGAAAACACCCCATTTTTCCTCTATCAATGCCATTTATTGAATCGAAACTGGTCTCGCAGGTCAACTTTATTTCCCCTCGAGAAAATGTGTTTAATGCTCTCGTAGTTGAGCATTAGGAGATTGTAGCATTTTGAACATCCAATTTTTTATAGTAAATAAAAAAGTGTTATTACATATATAAATAATGACCAGAAGTCACTTACTCATTGTCTCGGTCATCATTCATATCATTAGGAACAGTTAGGATAATATATGGAATAAAATCTCAGCAGGACCAAGCCAGTGGTGAGTGAGACAAATTCCCCATTGTTTGGGGTGTTGCTATGAATCCAGTGGATCATCCCCTCTAAATATGTAAATCTAAGATATTGAAAAAGTAAGCATCAAAACCCCCACCCTCCCGATGGTCAGATGAGTGGCTTCGCCCCTCTATTTTGGAGTTCCTACACTCTTCACCCTCGCTCCTCAGATGGTTGGTTGAGCATATTCAATGACATAGAACAGAGACGCCCGGGGTCGAACCGAGACACATAAAGCAAAGCAATCTGACTTTCGTCTCTCCGACAAGCAACACCTTTGTAAATGAAATCAAATCTCAATGGCTAGCTTAACTGTCTACATGTGTATCTCTCAAACTACTCCATCTCTTTTCATTGCTAAGATTATTGGACATGCAGATTCCTCACTTGATACGTTTTAGAGATCACAAACAATCATACGTGCATCATTCTCCCAAACGAACCCTTTATATATGGCGGACTTCGCATTTATGTGGAACCGAGACACAGAAAGCCATCCAACTAAGGTGCTAATGAAGAAAATATGCTCGGACTCGAACTGAGATCTACGGCCCTAGTGTCGAGGGTCCTTTACCCTTAAAATACATCTTTGTTGGTTGGCGCCCCAAATATAGGTTTGCTAATGTGGGCGAATTGCGAAATGGGAATAAACTTTATGATAGATCAATGAAGGAAAGTAATATCCTCCTGCACTAGAATCATGAGCATGCACAAGTCATTACGAGAGCCAGGTCTGAGAGCCAGTTGGATGGATCAGAATGAATGTTTAAGGAGTTTCCTGGTTGCATGTCAAGTTGTTGGAATCAAGTCGTAAGTGAAAAATGCCCATAGGATTTGGTGATAGACATGAGCCCACAGGCAGGTTGTCAGGTGAGCTGGGGTTTCTCCTTTAGTAGAAAAGTGAGGAAAGATAAGATCAAGTAAGAAGTGGTAATGGATATCTATGGTGTGTAGTGAGGCACCTAACCCTGATGATGACATTGGGCTATGTGTAAGAGGGGAGGTGCCCACTTTCTTTCATTCTCCTCCAACTCAACAAATCTAGTGTGGTAGCTCAACAAAGCAGGGAGTATTCTAGTTGTAGTTTAAGCCCTGGGCCCCCCTAATCGAGGGTACCTGTCCTTCCCTCACCCACGATGGCACCCCCTCTTTAGAGCCTATCCTGCTAACAGACTAAACTTAACCCTATCCATCTGGAACTCAATGAGGATAATTAACAAGGTAGGTAATTCTCTTCACCAGGTAATCGAATTCCACTAGCTAACGTGACCATCTGATTTTTTTCTGCCGAGGAGGCAAAATCTGGTCTGAGCAGGAAAGACAGTTGTTTGTTTGTATCAATCGGGACCCCATACTTAATGAACGAGGGAAGCAGAGACACCAACTGAAGGAAGTAAGTTCAACAATAGTTCAAGAAAGTCTTCTCATGCAGCAGGATCAATTTCAGCGAGGAGTGAAATAAAGTCTCCATCCTTATCGGGAATAATTGGAATTCAACTAGTTAAACCTTTGGTGCTGGGTAAGACTTTGTTTTCTACTATGCATCCATAACTCCCACTTTCGGTCAAGCATTCTGAAGTTCTTGCCTTGAGTGAAGGAGCTTGTCCTCGATGTTCTCTATTTGCTTACCTCCTTTGTTTCCCCTCCCTCCGGTTCAGTCTGCAGGCCCTACCCAATTGGTTATGCTAGTTCAACGGACCCCACTGAGCATCCTTATTATTAGGCGGGGAGGGAGTTTCAAAAAGTCAAACTATCTAGCCATTGGTCATGGAGCTAAATTGAGCCTCTATTATGAGTCGGTAACTATCTAAACTAGAGGTAAGGTCCTGAACTAACCAGTGACTAGATGTTGCTACTAACAAGCTAAAAGCAGTTAACCGGGGGTGTAAAGGGTGGGAAACAAATGCAACTATAATGGGAAACCAGTCGATCCATTAGAGGTGCCCCCATCCTATCATGTTGGCTGGAAGGAAGAAAGGTAACAAAATAGAAGTAGTTAGGTCAGTCCAACTGTGTTTAGTTCAGGTCATTACAACTATATAGAAAGAATAGGTCAATTCAATATACCATTCCAGCCATCACTCTGTTGAAGTTGAGTATTGTCTGATCGTGGGTGAGGGTTGATTAGAGAACTTGTAGTTCTCTAGAAAGGAGAACACCAGTTGACTAACTAACTATAGTTAAGGTAGTCTAGCCCTAACAAAATAGTTGGGAGGCTAATTCGAATTCTAGCCCAACGCGTTTTCTAGCGAGAACCGACAAGAAAGGAAGGCAACTGGCTATAGATATTTATTGTATTCAGAAGTGGAAGGCAACTGGCTGGATAAAATAGAACGTTTTGATTATGAAGTAAAGTTGGGATAATGAATGAGCCACTTCATTGAAGTTGGGAGGTTGATTGAAGATACAATATCTAGTCGTTTCGAGGAGCCCTAGCCTCATTAACTATAGTTGGAGAATGAACGAGGTTGGGAGGCAGTATCCGCAGACAACTCAACTCTATTCCGGCATTACCAGGGAGGGCCTAACTTCTTTCTCGTTGGTAGTTCCTTGTTGGAAGTTTGGGGTAATTCCATCCATTGAATTTTCTCTTGGCTGACCTAACATTCTTTCTACTTGGTTACCCGAGAAGAATAGTGGGGGCTCTACTCCCCTGGCAGATTCAAGTTGGCTGGCCACACCGTTGGTTTTCCTACAATCTAATTTGATCCCTTCTTCACTAATAGCCAGCAGATCTCTGGGCCACACTCCTCGAGAGCTTAGAAATTACCTTTTCTAGGGGCCCTTGCGATTGAGGGGGGGAAGGGAGTGGAGGTGGGCCCTTTCCACTTGCGGTTTTGTTTTGGGCTGGCTTACTCGATATTATGGAAGATCCAGACCATTTCTTTCTTTATTTGTTCGATCAAGAGATAAGGGCAGGCTTAGCTGTCCCGATCAACATCAAATCAGTAGTCCTCGAGAGACGAAAGCTGGTTTGCTTTCTCTGTTTCGGTTCAAATCTGGGAGTCTCTGTATATACGTAATAAGGCATCTCCCCCACCCCAGAGGCATGCTTGTAAGTAAGGTGTTCTGCCCTGGTACAGGTAGGAAAAATTCATATAGTGTTTAGCCTGGTATGCCTGGCTGGTAGTATCTGACCATGAGCACCTGAATAACGAGTATCAATCAATGAGTCTTCAATAGGTCTGTCTTTCCACTTGCCAAAAGAAATAGAAGAGAATAAGCTTATTGACTTGTTGGTGTAGTTGGTGGACTAGGCTGCATGAGTTTGGGAAATGGGTGCTATCACCTCATGGGGGGATTCTCTAATGTCTGGTGGAACTAGGGAACTAAAGCGATATGCTTGTAAGTAAACAACAACATGTCTCAATGTCTTTAGAGGTCGAGGGCCTAGGTCTAGGGACTAGGTCGAGGAAGAGGGTGAAGGTCTATGGTTCCTCCATAGAGGTTCAAGTTTGAGGTTTGAGGTTCGATTTCTATGCTGCTATGAGCATGATAGGCTAGGCCTCTAGGTTAGTCCTCATTCGTGTTTATCCATTGGAACCCCTCTCGAAAGATGTTGTAAATCAATATCTTTCGAGGCAAGCATGGGAAATCTGTATGGCTGACTATGACTGGCTATCGACAATGACTCTCCTATGGAAATGACCTTTTGTCTTAGTTATCGAAGTCCAAGAGGCACATGAAATGGATCATTTATCTACAGCAGTTCCATCTAGTGATCAAATACAAGAAGGGAGCAACAAACAAAGTAGCTTACTTTCTGAGTCATCTGCCCATTGCCAGCATATGTACAACTTTATAAGTCAAGGGTAAGACATCAAATATTTAGCTTACTCTTATTCCAATGATGTTGTTTGAAGCTCTTTTTTGCAGGAAATGACACAAGGAAAAGCAGGCAAAGACTACCATGTGCAAGATGGAATGTTGGATATAAGACCCAGGGCATAAGAGACCCCTAAAATGTACTCATTTGGGTAGGTCATTGGTTTAATAATAGATTGGCTAATGCTGCAAAAGCTACCAGACGCATCCAAAATTTTTCTTTTCCAATGGGTCCATGCCCACAGTTCTATCTCAAAATTCCCATTCCTAGTAGGAGTGACATGCTATGAGTTATTTGATCACATACCTGATCACACTACAAAGAGTGGTCTAACCCAAACTATGAATGGTAGATCCCAACCCGTGAAAGTATTTTAGAGAATTACTTGCATCATTAGACTCGTTAAATATTGTGGCCAAAGCCGTAACAAATAAGTGCACCCAATACGTTATGTCCTCGGGGAATATCCACTCAGATGGAAGCATAATTACCTTTGTAGGTTAATAACGTGGGGTATAAATTCGATATATGGGGAGTGAGCAGTCGAAACTATCCAAAACTAGGATCAGTATTGGTAAATGTTCGATGGGTTGTCTAACTTTAATATATATATATATATATATATATATATATATATATATATATATATATATATATATATATATATATATATATATATATATATATATAGATATATAGATATATATACGCTGCATCTTTCATGAATGGTGGACGGGGAACAAAACATGAGATTTCTCATTATTCAAGGTGTAGGAGATAATGGAAAGTGGTTCGGTTCGTTCGAGGTTGCCCATTCATGTCGCTGCAATGAACTCGAAAGTACAAAGATTGATGCAGTATTACCAATGGACGAGTGAACCTTACACCTATTTATCGTGGTAAAGTCTGCCCAATGACCCTAATCAAGTGAAAAATCCATAAAAGAAGAAGGAAAATAGCCGTAGCCAAATCCTAAGCCACTAAAGTAGCATAAGCCACGAGAGCCACGAAAGTGGCAGCCACCCCTATAGGAGTCTATGTAGTTAGAGTAGCTATCAGATCCATCATCAGCTATGCAGCTCCCCCGACCACCAAGAAGGGAGAGACCAAGGAGAGAGAGATAGTGAGATGGAGAGATACCATAAAGTTCATGGAGCCTCGTATAGTGAAGAGTTCAAGTAGTATAAAATAGCATATAAGAAATTCCAGTCAATATGGATGCTACTAAAGCCACTAGCAGTGAGATCAAGATGGGGAAGACTTGCACTGATTGTTTGGTGGAACCTTTCCTTGTCCGTGTCACTTTGCACCTGGCTCTATTGCATCTTTGACTTTTATTAACTCATAAACGATCCATTCCTTAGTGTTCAACTACACTTTGTATACGTTTAGACTATGGTTCAAGGTGGGAACTTGGTTGCTTTCCCCTCACACAAAGAGTATTGACTAATGCCTAGATACCCATAGCCATGTGCTCATCTCTGGTCTAAGGAACTTCGCACCGGACCCAAGGACCTTAGTGGTATTGAGCACAGTGAACCAAGCCACCCAGACATGCAACCAACAAATCTTGTCTAAATGGGGGAATATTTTCATTTTCCTAATCGAGCGCATTCCACGGGAGCCAACCTAAGAATTTGGTATAGAATGAAGCATTAATGGTTGCACCTACTTGCATTCCATCCCTAGATCTTAGTAATCTCTTGTGTTGTTCATGCACTACACCATGAAAGCCTTGTATATTCGCTCGATACGATCGCTGCTAACGAATCACAACCTACCCTCTCTAATATAATCTTTTCTGGATCCACTATTATCCCCTCCTTTGAAACAATATGTCCCAAGGAATGAATTTGAGACTGAAAGAAGCTACACTTGTTGAGATTGGCATACAACTCATTATCTCTCAACAATGTTGCTAGATTCTTTGCACGCTCTTCCTCATTCTTCGAATAGACCAATATATCATCAACAAACTCTATCACATACTTATCCAAGTAAGGGCGCAACACATTGTTCATCACACACATGAAAGTGGTCAGAGTATTGATAAGACCAAAAGGAACCACCATAAACTCATAGTGCTCATGCCTTGTGTGAAATGTAGTCTTGTAGATGACTTCTTCTTTGATGTGCACATGGTGATATCCTGATCTCGTATCAATCTTTGAAAATATTGTAGCTCCCTTTAACTGATCAAACAAATCATCAATCTAAGGGGAAGGATACCTATTCTTGGTAGTCACCTTTTTTAGCTATTTGTAATCAATGCACAATCTAAGAGTATTGTCATTATTCTTTACAAACAACATTGATGCTCCCCAAGGAGATACACTTGGCCTTATGTATCCCTTATCAAGCATCTCTTTAAGTTGCAACTTTAGTTCAATCAACTCAGGAGTGCTCATCTTGTATGGTGCCTTAGATGTTAGTGCTGCTCTAGGTATCAACTCGATAGAGAAATCCACCTCCCTAAGAGGAGGCACCTCTAAAATATTTGTAGGGAACACATCTTGAAACTGTTGTAATTTACGATACCTCCCTATAACTTCGCCATCCTCATCATCCAACCCTTTATCGCTGGAAACATGTATTGTAAACAATAGACATCATTTTTTGTTGTTACGTTTAGCTTGCATGGTTGTAACCATCCTCACTGATGTAGGCTTCTACTTTCCATGCAAGAATATCTTTTCTCCAATCTCATCCAAGCACTCAATGGAATTCTCATAGAAATATACCTTGGGCCTATGAGTAAATAGCCAGTCCATGCCTAAAAGCATGTTAATGCACCCAAGGGAAGTAAATTCAAGTTTGTTGTTGAAGGCGTGCAATCTCAAATGCACAAGACTTCACCTAATGGTGAAATCCTCTTGGTCCCTATAGCAAACTTCACCAACTAAGATTCTGCATGAACTTCCTTATCCAAATAGTATTGATTCACCAATTCATGACTAATATAATGATAATTTGATCCTAAATCTATCAAAATAGAAACAACTCGATCACAAACTTACCCCCATCTCGATGATGGATTCCTGGTGGTTTTCCTACCTATTATCAACTGCTGTATAGATCCAAGGAACACTCCAAGCTACATCCCCAACTGTATGTTCCTCCTAAGCACTATAAATTTGAGGCCTAGCACCCTTATATGATGGAAAATCCTTCTTGCGATGGTCTCCACCACAAGTCCAACACTTTAATGATTGTTTGTCACTACATTTAACTTGTTGCTCCCCCGGTTGAGACCCACGTCCTTTCTCAGTTTCATTAGACTTCTTATGATGAGCCATATTTTCCTTCTCACCTGCATCTTGAGATCTTCCTCGCTTCTTTGGAAATTTTCCTTTAGTCTTCTCACTACCCTTCCAGTCACGCTTGAACTCAAGCTTGCGCTTTGATTTTTTATAACAACGCTTCACCTTTCTAATGGATTTCTCTAATGATTGAGGCTCATCAAACTCAATCCAGTATTTGAATGATAATTACAATCCAATAATGAACCTTTGGATCTTTTCTTTCTCATCATTGAGATATGGCACATACCTCAATATCTATAGAAATCTTGTTGTACATTATTCATTTAACATGGAACCAATCCCAAGCTCATAGAATTCCTTGGCCTTTCCATCATAACACCTCTCAGACAGGTACTTATTTCTAAAGAGTCATTCAAATTCTTCCCAATTCAGCTTCTCTTCCCTAATGCCCCTGACATGCTTGACATATTCCCACCAGATATTTTATTTTCCTTTGAGGCTGAAACTAGCTATTTTAGCTTTCAAATTCTCTGAGTAGTCATAAAGTCTGAGTTCTTTTCTCATTACAAGCAACCATGATTTTTCATCTTCTAATTTGGTCATCTCACCATCAAAAGTAGGAGGCTTTGATTTCTTGAATTCCTCTCTAAAATAATCCTTCCCACTCCTCTTATAATGATACTGGCAGTGATGGTGATGATGTCTCCTAAAAGTAGAGCTAGAATAAAATCCATGTGTATTGGACCTCTTCTTAGGTGTACCCAAGAATCTTCCACTCTTTACTATATCATCATAGTCCATCTCTCACCTTTTATGAGACCGATTTCCATCTTCCCCATTAGAATTTTCTTATTGTTTGTCTATATGATTGGTCCCCAGCTATCCATGTATCTATAAAATTGAAAGGCTTTGAAGGATAACTACATTAACCTCAGCTTGTTTTTATTGATCTTTTGCAAGCCTTTCCTGGGTTTCAACCAACCACTCATTATCAACTCTACAACTTCTGGTCTCTACCCTCATACTTCTTAATATACCTTCTAGATCAAGAGAGTCTCCCTCTCCATGTTGCTCAATTGATTTATACCATCCACTGATTTCTCTTCTAGCCTGTGCGGGGAGTCATATTAATTGTACTCAACCATTATGCTCTTCATATCTTGGCCTTCTATTTTCCTGCAACATACCACTATTAGATAAATCAAATAAAAGACATAATCAAAAACATTACCTCAATTTATTCTTGGTGAGGCTATTTCATCTGCACAGGTCGATCCATATTAGCATGATACATAATAATATTAAGAGCATATCAGTGCATGCATAAGTCAAGATAATAACACAAAATTGTAACAACATCATGTACATATATACAATAAAAATAATGATAAAATAATTGATGCACATACATGATAGACATATAGGTAACTGACATGCATGCATAGCAATCTATATTCACCCCGAGGTTCAGTGTTGTGAACCTACTCTGATACCACTCTATAACACCCCACCCCACATTTACCCACTTCTACATACTTACTAGGGTAAACATGAGCTAAGAGTTACTATGCATGACCCAACCTCCAAGATTCAATTATGGAAATGGGGTCCACTTGTCAAAAACTTACTACAACCACCAAGAGACACATTATCACACTAATGTCAACCCAACTTTCCTTGGTAATCATTTCCCTGAGTTGTAACCATTCTCTACCCTAAATTTACTTCCAAATCGTATGCATGCAAGCTCGTGAGTGCAACCAAAGGCTTCCAGTCACATGCATAACCCATCCTTCATTCGGCTGTGGCCGAAATTTCCTCGTTAAGAGAGTGTGACCACGAACCTTGTTCCATAATTTTAGGGCTAGCCTACAAGCCAACTGGCCATATTTTTCTAAAAATCTGCCAAAAAGTTTCCTGAGTCTTCATGCTTTGTTTCTAATTTCTCCTCTTGCTTAAGCTTTCCTGGTACAAGTTATTCATTTTGACAAACATGTTGTTACCAAAGTGCTTGTCATGGTTTGGATGCATAGTGTGTTCATTGTTTTCATTAGTTTCATCAAATGTTAATCAAGAAGGCTTGCTTCCCTCTTATACTAACTGCAATAACACAGATTAGCTCATACGTCCATATAAAACATCCAAGAGTCTATCAACCATGAGAAAGATCAATAACAAGAGTATTTCATATAGTAAGAAATATACCATGCATGTAACCAACATTTAACCAGAATGAAGCCATGACAAACTAGTCACATAATCACGCATTAAATGAAAACTTATGCTCATGTATCTTCATTAAAGAATAATACACATTAACATATGCACAGTGTTAACCAAGTCAGGGACTTCCACGTACCACCTGACCGTAGATTAGGGTTGAACAAATACTTTATTCTAGCCCAATGACCATTGTTCCATATTCCAAGCTTGAATTTGGGATCACATGGGATAAACCAAAACATAACCATACAAGGAATCCATAGGAAAACCACCTCCACCCTCATACCATAGTAATTTCACCTAAAGTTGTGAAATTTTCACCATTGAAATCCTTTTGCAACAACTATAAAGTATTCTTCTAATTGTTAATTAATTAACAATTTATTTGCTATGGAAAATATTGAATAAATAACACTGCAACCTTCACAAATAAAACTCCAAAAAATAATACCGCTGGAAACTGATAAATATGCTTGCACACACACATCAAAAATTAACACAGTTATTTTTGGACCAATGTCCCCAGAAAAACCCAATGCGGGGAAATTGGTGCAACAATTGAGGATTTTTATTTTTATGCAACAGTGAGAAATTCTAAGTACAATCTGCATGCCAAGAATTGGCAATCCTACAAAGAAATTATTGGTAAAAATATTGTGAGGAATTTTCTTCACCCCCACTGGAAATATGGTCTCTGATTGCAACTCCAAGCGAGTCATCCAAACAACCTCTGTGCAGGCCTGCATCACCCTTGCATAGCCCCTTCCACGCTCTGCCTGAATCAGATGCTAATGTAGCCGTCCTGTGTGCCAATTGATGATGTCTCTTTAGCCTTTTGGAACATTTCCTGGTTTTTGGAACTAAAATCCAGGTTCTCTCCAGCTTAATTGATTTTCCTCTAGATCCCTTTGCACAGCCCCTACGTCAGACTCACTATGGTTTTGTGTGCCTCTCTACAATGCACTTCACCCGATCCAGAAAACTTCATCCAACTCACTGTCCCTGCCCCTCACTATCTTTGCTTCCTTCTGAAGCTCGAAATCTTCCGACAACTATTGGCTCTTTGTAAAAATCGAACTCTGCAAGTGTATTCTCCATCTACCCATCGAAATCCTCTTATAATCTTACCTTGGAGCTCTAATGACCAAGATTAAAACTTAATCAAGGGCCAAAATTATATCAGAGTCGATTTGTGTGAGTTTCTAGATGATTCACACCTTATCTCAATTAATTATGATTAATTAACTCCTTTCCTAAGTTTAGACTTGGGAAATAATTAAAAAATAGGCTAATAATATAATTGAGACACTTTTAGGTGGAATTTCAAAAAAGGATTTCTGGGTTATGGAGAGATCATGTGTTTTAGCCTCTCCAAAAATTTTTAAGACTAGAAGACCTCCGATGCTACAAAAACTAACACTCACTCTTAGTGAGGAAGGTGTTCTCTCTAATGTTGCACATACTACCACAACACCCCGCTTTTGTACCACCCTTTGTCATGTTGTTGATGTCTGGCCACTGCCCACAAACCACTGCGCAACTCTGGTGTTGCATTTTTGTTGCTACGGACACTACTATATTGCTAACAACTCTGCATATGAACTACAACTCCCTCTCATCAGTTGCTACTACAGCTGAAACTACTGCAACTAAGAAGCATCCAAAATATTGAATCAACTGTATTGTATGCTACATCTCTCTCCTGAGCATATGATTTCTACTAGCCATTGCACTGTCCACTAAAGAATTTTCCCTATTATTGACTCTGCGGCTGAGCCACCTGCTCTGCTACCAACACTGCATTGTGCTCCTCAACACCTAATTGCCACTAGTATGCACTTATCACTTAGGTAATCTAACTACAAATCCTGACACTGATCCAACCAACTACATATTTTTGTGGGCCCCCATAGCAAGGTGATGATCCATGAGGTGGACTCCTCAATGGACCCTACCCATGCCTACAACTCTCTGGGACTACAACTCCAGATCACCCCACCTCTCTCTTGGAGATATAGTTGCAAACATCACAAAGTCTTCCTCTGGCCTGGAGGACACTTATCAATCTCTGTAGATGTTGTTTCTTAGTCTTGCTTATCCTACTTTTCTTTCAACCTAAGAGAACAATGAGTATTGTAGTGACCAAACTCACCACATCTAAAGCACTTGACCTTTGACAAATCCTTCTTATTCTTCTTTCCCCTTGCCCCTGACTGGGACCCTTGGATGCTAGGGTCACATTTTTTGCTTCCTTCTCACCCTTCATGCCCTTTCTGTTATTGTCGATGATGGTACTCTTTACTAGAGTCCACCTCAACTCCTCCTATTGTAGATCGGACCACATCTTGTCCCATTTAGGCAAAGCGTCTCTGCCCAAGATATTTTGGACAAACACTTGCCAGTCATCTGAAATACTATTTAGTGCCAACCATACAACCTTTGTGGGTTGGGGTGCCTCCTCAATGGATGATAGTTGATCTCAGACATCCTGAATTCTAGTGAGGAATCCATGTATGCTCTCGCCCTTTTGCATCATGATACTAGCTTCTCCTAGAGAAACATCTTCTACTGCTCGGAAAAACTCTGAAATATCTCAGAAAGAACATCCCACATCTCCTTGGCCATACCTTTGTCTGCCACATGTGATACTAGATGGTCTTGGACTCCATCCAAAATCATCATCTTCGCCTTCGCCATTTCTTTTCTTTACTCTTTCAGCTGATCAGCATCCTCGGGTATTGCTACCACATTCTCCACATAGGCTTTCAGGCCATAATCATCCAGAAGGAAGGACATCTTATCCTTCCAAATGACATAGTTAGAAGCTCCCTCCAACTTATCTTGATCTCTAAACCCATTTGTGGTCATCTCGATTATGTCGAAAACACCCTCTTTCCCTCTGCTCCATTGTTGGATCTGTTATTCACACTCCCTTTTAAAGTGAGAATATTTTCTTACATCTACTACCAATCTGCAACTGGAAAAATTAGATCTCCAAGACTTGAGATCCCTTGAGAGAAATTTTCCCTCGTGTCCGTTTTCCTCTTCCACTCGACGTTGATTATGTTGTTGCAAACTATTGCAAAACCCTCTGTGTCCAACCAAGGAATTTGCTCAGCAAACTTCTAAGTTGGTGTTGCTTCCTCTCCCTGTTGGAATGATTATTCTTAGCAAATTGAATTTTATGCCACCCTGCAACTGAAAATTGAACCCTTGCCGAGAAATTCGAACTGCCTTGCTAGGTACTGCACAACACCAAAATTTTCGGCTTAATACTCCCTCTGAACAGCGAACTTCTCTTCTTTCGCTTATGAGCTTCCCTCTGGTCAATATTTCTCTAATGCCATGTGAAAAAATCACCACTAAAATCCTATTACAACAACTGGAAATTATTCTTCTAATTGTTAATTAATTTAACATTATGATGATGATGATGATGGTTAACGTCCACTGAGACCAAACTGGTCTATCGGACCTATAATTTTCTTAGTTTTTAATTATTTGGCTCCTCGTCTTTCTTGGCGAGATTGGTGCTGTAACTTTCTTTTTTTTCTCTACAGTCTTCCAACTTCCTTTATCTTGCATCTCCTTCATCTCTTCTGGTTCTTGGGACATTGGTGTCTTAGCTTCGCGATCCATTGTGTTCATCCTTTTGAAGGTAGTCGGAGAATAAGTTTGGTCTAGGAGATCTGCTTTGCTGTTAAATGAAGATTTATTTTGTGCGGTATTCGAATCCTCATCACTGTTGATGCTTGAGGGGTTATCGAGTTCACTTTTTTTTTGTTGGGCGGGGCTTTCTCCCTGCTTGTCTTGAGAGTTGTTTCTTTCTTGCCCGATTTCTTGTGATTCAGAGTTTTCTCTAGAGTATTCTTCTTTGATGACAGTGTAGTGTTCTTTTTGTGCTCCTTCCCACCATGTAGATCTGTGGTGGCTTTTTCTAGCAAAATTTTTCTCGGAGGCTTTTGTGCAATTTTTGGCTAGATGGCCTGTCTCGAAAATATTGAATAAATCACACTAAAACCTTCACAAATAAAATTGTGACAAAATAATAGCGTTGCAAACTGATAAGTATGCTAGCACACACACATCAAAAATTTTGGTCTTTGGCTTGTGTCTTGCTTGTGTTCCTTGTGCTCCAAGTGCTCTCTCTCCTCTTCTCCTCTCTTTTTCCCCAAAATAATGCTAAAACATTCTCTTTCTCTAATTTCTTTTCTTTTCTTTTCCTTTTTCGTTCATTTTTCCTTGCATGCATATTCTTTTGCTATTTTTCTCCTTTTCTTGTCTCTTCCTCTTTCCCACCTGCTGAAGTGGAATTTGTTTCATTTTCCTTTATCTCTTTTGCATTTTTACACAATTCCTTGCTAGCCTATAATAAATAATTCACCATTTATTGCCTTTTGTGTCTTGACATTGCCAATGCCAATTCATATCCAATAAATAAATAATTAACCACAAGTGGATCCCAATGTAATGTTTTTCGCCTCATTTGACTTGGCATACGTGTCCCTTGACCTTGGTTTGATTTTTTCTTTTATAAAGTCCATACATTACTTATTTACATGGAAAATCAACCCAGGGTTGATACATTTAGATTCCAAAACATATTTCGATGAACCCCTTACAAGAGTGAGTTAGGCTTGTCTCATCCGTTCCCAACTCCTTCCTCTTGAAGCCAAGTTGGATTGTATTGAAACATAATGGGGCCCAAGTTTTCTAATTTCTCCATCTAGAGAAAAATCGGGAAATGATTTGATTCCCCTTGTTCCTTTGGTGCAATCATTTATAATCATATAGCAATAAATTGTTTCTAAACTTACAACAATCAAATATCAATTATCATAAAATTTCTCTTCTCTAAGATACATCATTAACTTGATGAGAATAACTCCGCCATACCACCATTATGTTTGACAATTGGACCTATGTCTCTTTGGTTCACTATTTATATTTCTAGATCAAGACACTAAGGTATATTTATGGTGAAACATATTACTATATTGAGATTTTGTCAAATGAATGAATAAGTGTTCATTTTATTGTAAGCATAGTTTATGATATAAGGCATGGTATTTCACTTTTATAAGCTCTTGAATGAGAGGACATGGTCAATCGTATGAAGAACATGTGAATTCCCACACCACTATTCAAATTGCCATGGATTCAACTAAAACGCTTCTTGCATCAGGGTGAGGCTTTCCCCATACATCTCTAGAGTGTCAAGGCTAGAGAGGTTTTGCATATAGTAGTTGGGCCCTATTCACCTATTAGAATTGTATGTTGGCCAAAATGAGGGAGGTTGAGGGAATCATAACGTGGGAGACAGTTTTACAAGGATGTTGATTTGGACTTGGAAAGCTAGCCTATGGTCTAAGAAATCACTACACATGGACATCTAAACCATCAAAATCACCGAGGGATCGCATTTGGCTTGGGTTGCACCAACCCTTAATATGGTTGGATTTTTTATTTTTTTTTATGTTTTATTTTTTTTATATCTCTTATTGACTACCACAAGTTTCAAATCTTGGCCGCCTTATGAAACAGAACCCTCAAAATCCAATCACATTAACGGGTTTTTACAAAGTTCAACCATTGTTACTATTGAATATTAATAAAAAAATGAATTTATTGTCTTAAATTTTTTTATTATGGTAAGAAACTTATTGAATAATAGAATTTTACACAGATTAGATCAATAACTAGGAAACATGTATGATTTTACGTTTAGATAATATAACTAACACACAACCTATTTCAAGTAAATTGAGTAGTCTAAGATTTTTAGGGGCACTTTCCATGTTAAAATATATTTTCATAGTGGTTTTTATCCCTTACCCATTATTTCACATATTCCTTCTCATATTCTATCTAAAATTTAGATAAGCTTTCAAAATTTTACAAGGAAAAAATTGTACTTGACTACTAGCTTCTAGTTGAGGAAAACATTTAGATAACTAAAAGGAATCTTTTGGTCTTTATTGAAGCTAATGTATAATAAAGACATAAAAATCTATAATGAATAAGTTGGGAACTTCCTATATAAAGGTTGTGACTCGCATTAGTCCCCAGAGTTTGAAAGTATTTTGATATACTTGCTCCATGAACCATCTATACATATTGTCTAAAAACATCACCCAAAAATACAATATAAGAACACAAAATACTATCCAAATAGCTTCCCAACCTATTCTTTATGTTCTTCCACGTCCATTTTTATAAAAAGTTTACTATATCGATCATCACTATTAATTTTATTTTTTTATAAATATAATCATTTTAATTTAATTATAAAAACAATTTTCATGACGTACCATATAATAATGGCGAAGCCTAATTTATACACGAAATGAGCTTTTTCATGACATTTTCTAGTAATTTTCAATCAAAATCTTGGTTATTTTCAATCAAAATATGTTAAAGATTTTTAAAAACTTGAGTTTAAATTATTTAATTTGTAAGAGTGCCTTATGGATTTTTGAGGATATTGAATCCATTTATATATTCAAAAATACATTTTACATAACAAAAAATCACATTATTTCATGAAATTATTTTACAAAATTCCTCTAAAAAAATCTATTTCATCTATAAATTAAACTACACTTATAATAATTATAAAAAAAAATCCTTATATACAATATAAAAAACAAAATAATATCAAATTGCTTTCAAAAAAATGTTCTCACCAATTCCAGTAAGGAGTCAAATATGTTTATCATCGCCTCTATTTTTCAAACTCTTAATGGAGAGCGAGACATATGAAATGGGATAAGAATCCACGTCTTATGGCATGGTCATTGACAGTGAAGGACATCTCATTCTTCTCCATGATATAATGATGAGAAAATTTCGTTTTCATTAAGATCGGAGTTTTAGGATAAGCTTCAGCAAAACAAACTGAAATGTTATATTGTGTACGCCACAATTTAAGCAGGATATGTATCCTCGTTTCAAACTCTCCTCCCAATGATATGAGTGATGTTTTCATGTAATAGATTACATTTATGGGATCAATAGAGACGAGAAACTATTCCAGTTGAAAATAATGCAGGAAAGATCAAAATAAATATCATAACTGATGGACAACATCAATGAATCCATTGTGTAATGTAATGAAGTATATCCAACATAGGCATAAACAAGCGAGGAGGACATAGTTTAAGGAGTAATATAAAAGTTTGAAACACTACCAGGTTTTGAAATCAATAACTAGAACATTGAAAAATTGATCATAAAACAAAGTAGATACACCACTAATCGTATGATAAGATTTGTTTTTTTAGTTTTAGTGATGGCAAGCTTTTTCAATTTTCCTATTCAAAATTTTTATAAATTAATATTTATTTCGATTTTGTTTAGAGGCATATTCTATAATTCAGTATGAAAATGATACCTAAGGGAATTCTTGGTTGTAAATAGAAAATTTGTTGCAGATTCTTTTCAAATGGATACAAAGAGGGCAAAACTTTTGCCTGGGTAGGATGGAAGCACATTGCCCTCCCCAAGAAATGGGGAGGTTGGGGCCTAAAAAATCTAACAATTTTTTCACAGGCTTTAGCAACCAAGATGGGATGGATCCTGCTCACTACACAGAATCTTTGGACTGAAGTCTCTTACCACAAATATATCTGGCCTCACCATCTCATAGACTGGATCTGTTGACCCACCTAGCCTCGATCAGGGGTATCAACAAGGGTCTAGCATGGAGAATAAATGATGGTGCCTTGACACGAATTAGCATGGATCCATGGAAAAGCAGGGGGAATATGTACAAACTACCACCCGACCTCATCCAATATCTCAACCGGAGGAATATCAATGTGATCACACATATTGTTCACCAAGAGAACAACTCCATCTTCGAACAAGCCTGGATATCGGCCCCTCTCCTGGGCATTCCGGAACACTAGCAGTAGACTTGGGAGGGGTACATCATTGAAGGAAGCCCATGTATGCATCAAACAAGGGCCCGATGAACTTATATGGACCCCGGTTGATCATGGTAAGTATTCCCCGAAAACAGGCTATCCACACCTCCTAATAACGCGCAGACCTCTATTTCTTCTGAGCTGGTGGAGCAAGATCTGGAAACTCAAAGCACCACCAAGAACCAGACTCTTCATGTGGAACGTACTCAAGAACAAAACTCCAACTGGTGCTAATCTTACGCACCGATCACACTTTGGCCCTCATTGGTGTGTTCTCTGCAAACAGGCTGAGGAGACAAATGACCACTTGTTCCTCCATTGCCCGTTGTGTGCACAGCTATGGCAACATGTCACAAATCTTCTCTCCATTCCAGGTCGCTGGCAGGGACGATACTTGAGGCATGGGACTCTTGGGTCACGGAAAACAATGATGCAAAAACTCTATGCCTTCCACTACTCATCTGTTGGTCCATCTGGCAGACCAAAAACAGCATCATCTTTAAAGAAACAGAGGCCCGATGGCCACACACAGCAGCCAAAATCATCGCATCCTTCCATGAGATACCCGATGAAACTCACCCTCCATCAAATCGCACCTGAACCACTGAAATAATAGATCATACCAAACCATGGGCTCATTTTGATGGAGCTGCACAAGCGCAAGGGTTTGGAGGGGCGGGGGGGGGGGGGGGGAATTATCCTTCGCCTATTTGAGCAACGCCATTTCAAAATCCAACTGGAATTGGGAGAGGGAACCAATAACTGTGCAGAATTGATCTCGCTCAGGCATCTACTGCATTTTGCACTAGCACATTCATGCATAGATCTATAGATCTTTGGAGACTCCAAAATCATCATAAACTGGTTCAATAACATCAACATTTGTCATGCACACACACTTAGAAACATCTTGGATGAAATTTTGGAATTCAAGGCACAATTTAACCCGATCACCTGTCAACATGTTTACAGGGAACGTAACGAAGTCATTGACAAATTATCCAAGGAGGCCACGACACTCCCCCAAGGCATAGGAACAACTTGGTGCAGAACAATATCAATATTACCACCGGCCCTACATTGATAGGGCATATCCGAGGGCGGACAGGCCCTAAATCTTTTGGTTTATTATCAGTTGATACATAGTATCTGGATATGTATATATTTATGCTTTTCTCTATTTTATGCTAGACATTTCGAGTACACCTTGTGAGGTGAATTATGTACAGCACATTTTTGGAAATGGTTTCGGCCATAACTTATTCTAAACACTACTTGAATGGCTACGACCAATAGTTATGCATATGCTTGTGGCATCTACTATATGTAATTTTTCAAAATTAATGAAAAGTTTCAATTTTTCCTTAAAAAAACAGTATGAGAAGATGTGTAAGTATGTCACTTCTCCAATAAAATAATAATAAAAACAAAAAAACTGATGTCCACCAAAATAAAAATGAAAAAAACCATATAAATAAATAACTACAATACAATTCTTTTAATATTTATTTTAATTAAATATTTGTAAAATAAATCTTTAAGACATAACTATTTCCACATCATAATTTTAATATTTGAAAATATTAATCTGATATAGTTTTATTTTTATTATTATTATTATAAGAAAAGTTTGGAGAAAGATTTGATATTTTTAAAACATAATAGATTCAAAATTAGATAAACCTAGATTGATTTTCAATTTAAAGATATTTAAAAAATGATGTAATCTTTGTTCGCCAAACAATATTTAAATTGCTTTCCTGTAAATGCTTGGTTTGATGAGGAATGCAAAAAGGCAAGGAGAACCTTGAAAAAGGTAGGAAAAGAGAAGATGAATGTAAAGTTATATAAACAGAGACTAAAAAGGAAAAAAGATGCATTCATGCAAAGAAGGAGAGAAGAGTTAATATATTTAAGCAAGAATAATCCAAAGCTTTTCTGGCAGGAACTACAACCAAGGAAGAAGCAAGTTGAAAATAATATTACAGCCAATCAATGGTTTGAATATGCAAGGCAACTCTATGAGAAAGAATCTGAGGCGGAGTCCCCCCAAGGATCAACACAAATTCAAAGCTCTTTACATTACAGGAGGTGGAGAATGGAATTAAGAAGCTAAAAACGGGAAAGGCAAAGGACTTGGTTGAACTTCAAGTAGAGTATCTTAAATGGTGAATGAACGCTCTTGCACCGCACATCATGAAAATATTCAACAACATCATTAAGCAAGGATTCCCAAGAGACTAGACAACTAACCTAGCAATACCCATTTTTAAAAGTGGAGACATTAATAATCCATCCAACTATAGAACAATTATGATCAATCATTTGTTTGCAAAGCTTTTCGGCAGCATGGTAGAAGACATAATTAGCAAGTGGGAAAAAGTAAAAGAAAAGAGGGCAAGAGGACAAGCAGGTTTTACGCTGAAACATTCTATAGTGAATCATGGCATCACGTTGAGACACATTGTTGAAAAGGTTTGGTAGAACAAAGAAGAAGTATTTTGTTGCTATGTTGACTTCAAAAAAGCATTTGACATAGTCCCTAGGGATAAGTTGTGGCATAGAATGGAAGAACTTGAAATTCCTATGCATTATAGGGTCATTGCCCATAGACTTTATGAAGAAGTGAAAGTCAAAATTAGAACCTCAGCAAGTATTTCAGAAAGCTTTAGAAGTGACATTGGATTCAAGCAAGGTTGCCCTCTATCCCCCACCCTTTTTGGTCTATATATAATAAACTGGAAGAGTGGCTAAATCTACAAGGTGGAGATGGTGTTCAGTTGGGGGAGTTTGTGATAAAGCTTATTTTATATGCTGATGATATTGTATTGATTTCTAAATCGGCCCATGGATTGCAAATGCACTTATATACCCTTAAGCATTTTTGTAGAGCAGTGGGGATGCAAATCAATACTAGCAAGACCAAATAATGATTTTTTCTAATAAAAGGAAGCAGAGCCAGCATACTTTCTTCTTTGAAGACAACATTCTTGAAGAAGTAAAGAAGTAAAAGTACCTTGGGATTGATTTCAACAACAAACTCAATTGGGAGGACTGCAAAAAGAAGAGAATTTTAGGAGGGTGGAAAGCATTATATGCTCTTCAAAACAGATGTAGAGAGGTAGAGTTATGGGATTGGAAAATGATTAAAGTTATTTTTGGACTCCTAGTTTGTCCAATGATGCTATATGGATGTGAATTGTGGGCTAACAGCACTCCCATCTCAAAATGGAAACAAATTGAGAAAATCCAAAAACGCCTGATCATGAGCAAGTTCAAAATAAAAAGTTCAGTACCTTATGAGATAATGTTGAGTGAAACAGGAGCAACTTCCATTGAAGCAATTGCTATGGTGCTGCTCATAAGATACCTAAAAAGAATTGAACAAATGAGAGTAGGTAGATGGCCTAATGTTATCTTCAATGAAGGCATCGATGAAAGAAAGAAAAAATGGATGAAACAAAACTACAAATAGATGCAAATGGGATATCTACCTCAATGCTTGTCCCACAAATAGCAAGGAGCTAAATGATTTTGTTATGGATCAGTTTCGTAAAAAGGTATGGGGAAAAGAGTTGGGTAGAAAGAAGAAATATTACATTGAGGAATTCAACCCTACTTGTGATTTACAACAAAACGATTTCATTGGAGCTAGCATTTCATGGAGGGCAAAGGTTCTTATTACGCAATTAAGGACCAACTCACATCAACTTCGATATGAAATAGGATCGTGGAAAATGCCTAAAGAAGCTTGGGAAGAAAAGGTGTGTACATTTTGCACGTCTGGGGCTATGGAATCGGAAAAACATTTCATTTTGGAATGTATACATTCAAAGACATCAGAGAAAGTTATAGGAACATGTTAGCATCATTTTCTTTGGCATTGACTTTTTAGCGAGGAGATTGTTGGAAGGTTGGGTCAGCTCATCATCAATTTGAATCAGAAAATCACTGAATTGCAAAGAGCGAAAAACATGGAACTAATGGTCTCATAGACTATTTTTAGTTTCATGAACCTTAAAATATCATTTCGTATTAGCTTCTACTAAACTACAAATAAAACTTTTGGCATGTGTTAAACTTGTGAAGATAATCTGCATTGGAACCCACAAGCCAAGATTAATGCACAAATAAAATCTAAGCTAATTTATTTAGCTAAATCACAATCCCAAGAACTTAATCCAATTTGGAGCAAATTAAAATATTTAAATCATAATTTTAAAGGCAATTACAGTGTCATGATTGACACTGTTCCTGATTTCAACCAAAATCACACCTCAAAATAAGTCAATAAGATTTTATTCTCCTCCCACACACGGTTGGAATTTGATGGGAAAAAGCCCGTCAAGACCGTAAGATTCGTTTAATAATTTTACATTGTCGTTTCACACGATATATTTTGAAACTTACAAAACGTTTTTTTACAATTTGTTTTTTTTCAAAAAGGTCTTTATACCTAGTCACCTATTTACCATATTTTACCACAGTTGTCCTCTCACGCGCCCCAACTCTTCGATGTAATTAATGAGATCCACCAATTTACATTCAATTCCACCATTTAGCAGTCAGTAGGTATTTGTGTTGTAGCTAATGACTTAATTAAACAGGGGAGTGGCACCATCATAGCATTTGAGATATTGGATTTCGACACGGTCTAACTATTAATTAAACAGGCGAGTGATGCCATCATAGCATTTGAGATATTGGATTTCTACACGGTCTAACTATTCTTTAGGTTATTTGGGTTATTACATGTGCATTTATTACCAAATCTCAACTACTCGAACCATTATTTATGGGTCACTTAACAGAAAAGTTAATCAATAAAACTATCGAAAACTGTTAGCAATGAAAAATATATCTAAACTAGCCAACTAAATAAATCAAAAAGAGGAAACTAGCAAAATGGGTATGGGTTGTGTTTAGGTTAAGAAATTTTATAAAGGGTAAATTATACTTTTATATAGATTTTTGTCTTTTTTTGGAAATATCTGGTGTATTTTTATTTTTGAAGATGTTTATTTTTTATTATAAACTCTTTGCAAATTATTATCTATTTTTATTATTAAAAAATACATAAACTTTATAAATTACATTTAATTATAAGATGGTGTTTATTCGTTGCTATTGATCAGTTACTTCATCTTTTAATATTACAACGAAATCTATTTATTTATTTTTATTTTTTACATTTTTCTTCTTAAATTATATTTTTAACCATTAAAATTTTTAATATTTTTTAATTATGTTTACATAAAAAACAAGTATGGTTTATTATAACGTGTCTTGAAGTGCCAACTACAAAGTAAAGAAACATCTTTTTAACATTTTTTTAATTGTGTTTACATGAAAAGCAAGTATGGTTTATAATAACGTGTCTTGAAGTGCCAACTACAAAGTGAAGAAACATCTTTTTAATTGTGTTGAAATGAAGTATGGTTTATTATAATGTTGTCGTGAAGTAACAACCATGAGATGATTAACTTCACTTGATTTATTATAATGTTGTGATTAAATTCCAATTGAGGTGATAAATTTCATTAGCCTTTGGTTTTTATTTTTATGTTAATTGTTTAATTTAAAATTTACTGAACATTTCATAATAAATTTTGGAAAAAATAAAATAAAAATAATTTTAGTTTTAATTAATATTGCTCTATCAAGAAATTCTCAATTAAATTTAGTTTCAATTTGATATGAGTTGTAATTATGATTAAGAAATAATTAAATGAAAGCAAGGAGTTGAAAGTGTTATTCAAATGTAAGAGAAGGAAAATGAGTGAAAATGTGTTTGAGGAATAGAGTATAAAGTGTATATTATGGCATTTTATGAGATATAATTTTACATAAAAATCACGAGGAAAAAATAATTCCAACATCCCAAATATGTTAAAAATTTACGATGTAAAATGAGATAAATTTACATAAGTTGCATTTTAGAGGAAGTATATCAATCTGTGCTCTAAAATGATGAGAAATTAACACATAAAACAAAGAAAGAAAGGGAGTTAGTTTAAAATGATAAGAAATTAGCACACAAAACAAAGAAAAAAAGGGAGTTAGTTTGAGGATGAGACATTAGGAGTGGAGTAGAGGCAAACCCTATAATTTCACAGGGAAACCTATAATTTCACATGAAAATTAAAATATGTGCACTATGAGATGACTGAAATTACATGAGGGTGACATGATAACCAAAGGGTAAGGATACTTTAAAAGATGAGGAAGAGGATATAGTATTTATTAATTATAGATTTACTATTACATATATGGAAAAGAGGGACATAAATTATTAGAGAATCTATAAACTTGTAATGTAGGATGGAAATAGAAAATGTAATTTAATCAACTTTGTCTTGTACCAACTTTTTTGGGGTGGAAATGGAAAATGTAATTTAATCATTTTTTTCCTTAGACCAGCGATTTAGGGTTGATTTCACTGGACTAGTGTTTTCTACCAATTAATGATGTATGAATCATTTGTAATTGTATATCTATGTTAACAGTTTCACCAACTGCAGTTTGGAAAGCAGTATAATGGGATAGAACTTATTTTCAAAAGGGTTGTGTAATAGGATAAAACTTTATTTTCAAAAGGTGTTTCTTTCTTTGGCTTGGCGGAGTCCTCATAGTAGCCCTCATGAGGGTTGGGATTTGACAACTTAGGTAAAGAATGATACTTAATTGAGTCTAATTGGAATTAATAATGACAACTGTGTACAAATAATAATATAACTATGTATAAAAATAAAAATAATATGGTGGTGTATAAATTAAATAAAAAATAAATAGTTGTCTAAAAATGTCCAAAATACCAAAAATTCACTTATGAAGATTTATATAATTTTGTGTACAAGACTTATAATGAAGTACTTTTATTTTATTTTATTTTTTAATAATTAATTCGATTTTCAATTTGGTTATTGAGAAATTTTGATATAAAAATATATTTTAAAATAAAAAATATGTTATCATTATTTCTATGAAATAATGAGATTCAATAACTCATTTGTGTGTTATGATCATTTTGTATTTTTTGTTATGATAAATATGTAAAAATTTTAACTAATTGTGTTATAAAAAAATAATCTTTTAGTCAAAACTTTATTAATAAATGATTAATTTATTATCAAAACATTACTCATGAGTAAAATTTCAAACATAACTTTTTTTGACTAGTAAAATTTCAAACATCACAGTTTTTTGACAAGTAAAATGAAAATAAAATAAAAAATTCAAATTCCAACCATGCTCCCAGGCCACCAAAATTCCTTCTTCAATTTTAAACCGGCACATATAAAGATATTCCTGCAAATAAAAACATAGAGGTATGTTTGCAAAGAAAAAGCTAAAGTTATCCATTTCCATTCGACGAAACAATCGATAATGTGAGCATGACCTGGCATCGGAGTGAAGAGTAGATGAACAAAACAGAGGAGGAAAGTTGGTTGAAGCTTTTGTTACTTTCAGCGTAAGCCCGCATGGTAAAGTCAAATACGAAATAATGTAGACATATAAGACTAAGTGCACAAGGTTGGTTGGCAAGAGTCACAGATATATACAGTCGACCAAGTGATTCAAACACTTCAACGTAGAGGTTGGCGTAAGTGCACAAGGTTGTTTGGGAAGAGTCACAGATATATACAGTCCGCCAAGTGATGTAAACACTTCAACGTAGAGGCAAATTCCAGTCTTTCAACCATGTGATGCATACATTTCTACGTAAAGGCAAATCGCTGGAATAACGCGTAATTTTTTTTAAGGTATGCAATCAATTTTTTCAAGGCAGCTAGTAAGGTTAAAGATGAAATTTGGTTTATCTTTATCCAAATAAAATATATATATATATATATATATATATTTATATAATATTAATTCATACAAAAAATTACCATTAAAGAAATTAAATCTTTCTAGATTCCTATTAAATTTATATTTAAAATAAATCTACGTGGTTAATAACTTGAATAGTGACTTATCTCCGGTGACATATTGATACAAATATGTAGAAAAATATGACCGTTTCGTAAATATTAAGGAACTCAATGACAATCTTTATTCTTGTGGCGTAAGAGTTTGATCCAACAATGATACGTCCATCACTGCACACATTCAAAACTATGTGTTATGATATTAACTCTTAGATTCATGGGAATTGTAGTCATTGCAATTAGAACTTAGTGATGGGAGTTACGATTGAACCACCCATTCTTACAGTGAGTTGTTGACAATTGGTTGGTGAGAGTTGTTCTATGATGGTCATTCCAACATATGAATGTAGTTGTAGTTGATTTCTAGACAATCACCATTATCATTGTTTTGGATCTCAAGCGATTATTATTGTGTAAACCGTCATAGATAGCTAATTTATAATTGTTGCTTCGGCTAATCACGATTTCTTTCTTGGATCTATATCACGATAATCTTTGTTACCCAAGAATTTCGGAGCAGCCCACACTCCGACCGACTTGTTATTGTAACTCACTACTTCTGTAAGGTGTTATAGAGTTAGGTCCTTTGATAGGTTTGCATATATAATTTCGCGTTAGTTAAGCTTATCAGAGTATGGTAGTGTTTTTTACCCCTGTAGCTCACACAGACTTGAAACAATCTGCCTGCTTGGCTGAATTACGTGCTAGGTGTCTTTTATAGATCAGTGTAGAACAATAGTGTGCCATACTAACCCCTCGGTCACAGCAAAGTTGCAAAGCTAGGTCATCTCTTGCACCATTGTAGCCTCTATCAATCACGAGGAGGTGCGTGGAAGAATGGCCTAAATTAGCAGGATTCGACGACATTGGAGAATGGTGGAGTCATATAGCACCTGGGAACAAGAGAAATGCAGGAAAAATAAATAGCCCAGCCATTAATCTTGACGTAGGATCAATGCAATGAAATACTCTGCTAATGAAGAGGGTAAATTTGAATTCTTCCGTAAGGAATGTTCAGGGGTTGCAAAAGACATCTATCTCGGAAGTGATGATGTTGCCAAAAATAGAGAGGTTCTCCATGAGAATAGCACAACTCATGTATTGAATTGTATCGGTTTTGTTTGTCGGATTTGGTGTACACGACATTGTGGTTACAAGATAATAATTATTTAATAATTTGAATAAATAAATAAATTATCCTTTCAAACTGAAAGTATTAATCCTAATTTTTACCTTAATAACTTAATATTTTATATATATATATATATATATATATATATAATTTAAATTTAAATAAATTCTTTTTTAAAACCAACCATTTTACTTAATTTAATTTATTTCTATAATAATAATAATAATAATAAATTAATAAATAAGAATTTGATCTTGGTCCTAAGGTTAAAATTAGCCGTTATTCAATTTAGCCGTTGGAAACTCTGCTCAGACTATTTGTCATGTTAAGCTGAATTTGTTCGAAAGGCATCGACAAATGTATGTCTACATGTAACTTACGCCAAAATTATTCTTTCAAAGATATCCCTTCTTAAAGACTTCCGAAGACATCACAAGTATTCTGTATAACGTGTTTCATTATATTGAGGAGGTAAGAGAACTAAGTGGCAGAATTCTTATGCATTGTTGCCAAAGAGTGTCTCATTCAACCTCGTCGGTAATTGAATATCTAATGCGTAGAAAAGGTTAGAGCTTTGAAGATGCATTTCAGTGTGTTAAAACGAACCGTGGTATCACAAGTCCAAACAAGGGTTTTGCTTACCAATGGTTTTTAGAAAGAAAATAATAAAAAACAAAAAACATTTCATTTTTCTATTAAAAAAAACCTATGCCATATTTTATATTTTTCAGTTTTGTTTATAAATATTCATTTATTTCTATGATAATCTAGGACTTTCTTAATTCTATTATAACTTTTCACCACTGTTCAAAAGTTGTCACATTTAATTGTTCATTTTTAGTTCATCATGCAACCAAAAAAACCCTTATATGTATATCTATTTACATATTTAGACTCCTCCTTCTTTATCTTTGGATATTCTCCTACTAATAGTTAATGCTACCACCATTAACCATCCTTCTCTATTCAAATTCGTTGAAAAAGAACTTACCTCCAATTTTCTTCTCTTCGGCCAAATTGTATGTTCTGAAAGGTGCTTACCAATATTCTTATTCTCTTCAGCCAATTGTTTAATATCGGAGGACAAAACTTTGTGTAGTCCTTCACCCAGTGAATGATACATTTCACATCTCTGAATATCTTTATGTTTTCTATTTTGAGCCACTTTGCTGCAATTAAGACACCCTACTGCTAAGTTTTTTGTGCAGTATACCTAGGGGGGATAGTATGGGGTACAGAGGGAGGTACCCAAGGGAATAATGTAATAATGGGATGGGTCATAGTTAATAAATAAAGCGGTTAACCCGCATCATGTAAGGGATCACAAGTAGTTAGCAATAATGTAATAAACCCATTGTATTAGATATATGGTATTGAGAGAACTATGGTAATGACCCATGATATTGTATGTATGAAGCCTATATAGAGGCTAGAGACTCCCCATGGAGAGAGGTGAAGGATTATTGTATTGGTAAGCATATGGCTTGTGGAGTGTTCTCATTCCCTAAGGAGTGATTGTATGGTGTTACCCTACCTCAAGGGTTTGACCAATAAAGAATCATTTTTCATTTTATATTATTGGGTCAATCTTATTATTTCTAGGCATATTTTCTATTCTCATATATTTGCAGGTCATATCTATTACAAGTGGTATCAGGTTTGCAATTTGTTTTTGCAAAGAAACTAGATCTGCAATTTGTTTCTGCAAACTTTTCACCAAAAGTTTAAGATCCGATCTGCAAACTCGCCACCCCAAAAAATTCCTAAAAATAAAATAAAATAAAAAATTATCTCTCTGCTTGCCCAAGGAAGTGCTCTGATACCACTTGTAATAGATCTAACCTGCAATTATATTAGAATAGAAGTATGCTCAGAAATAACAAGAGAGAAATAGATGAACTTCAAATCTGTATTAGTATCAAAACCTTTGAGGTAGAGTAACACCATACAATCATTCCTTAAGGAAGGAAAACACTCCACAAGCCATATGCTTACCAATACAGTAATCTTTCATCTCTCTCCATGGGGAGTCTCTAGCCTCTATATAGGCCTCATACATACAATACCATGGGTCATTACCACGGTTCTCTCAATATCATATATCTAATGCGGGTTAACCACTTTATTTATTAACTATGGCTCATTTCATTATTACATTATTCCCTTGGGTACCTCCCTCTGTACCCCATACTATCCCCCTAGGTATACTACATTCCACCCCCTTAAACATGTTTCATCCCTGAAACATAAAAAAAACACAAATAATAAGATTTACTCAAAAGGGTAGTCCACTAGTACCATGCACGTGCATCTAGCCATCCCAAAGACAGGTGATTACTCGATCTAGCCGATGCCTCGCTCACTTGAGGTGATCTAGCGATTCCTCTGTGTTAATGTGTTATGGGTGGATTGTCGCACTTCTTTATTTGTCATGCAGGGTTTGTTGCTCTTGTTGTTGATTCGTTTCCATCTTGTTGGTTGTTTTCTTATTGGGTGATCTGGGTGGTGATATGTTGAAGTTTTAACCAATGGTGTATCTTGCTTTAATTAACCACCTAATTGAGTCTGATTGGTACCCGGTATATGTTGTGGCGTCTGCTATTGTTTCTTATCTTCCAGTATTACTTCAACCACAGATTCCTCATCTGATGTGTCAATCCCTGGAACATCTTCTGCTTCAGCCTCCTTGGACTCTACTTATTTATTGATGAAAATATCTTATAATGTAATTTTCTTCTTTTTATACCAGAGCTTCAGCAATTTCTTCTGCACACTAATATTGATAGTACCAACAGATTCCATCCAAGGGTAACCCAAAACAACATCCACATTAACCATATCTGAAACATAAAAATCAGAACAGAAATATTCAAATCTTTATAAACTTGAACATCCTCATTATGAACCTATGTGTTTTCCAGGGTTTTTGTTGGAACTTGCAATTTTTTTGTCAAATTAACATTTATAAGATTTTGCTTGCAACTAGGATTTATAGACACAATGATCTTCTCCTTTTGAATACATACATGAACCTGTAATAAGGAGATACCAGTAGAAAATAACCCCACATGTTTCTCATTATCTTGTTTTCCAGCATAAGAGCATTTGTCTAACAATAATTTTTCAAATTCTTCATCGGGTAGGTTTAACCACTTCTTTTTGTTAAGTGATTCCCACCATGTGGCTGCCTCAACTTTAAAATTAGCCACTATGAAACCTTTCCAGATCTATTGCAGATCTAGATTCTTTGCTTTGATACCACTTGTAATATATATAACCCAGAATTATATGAGAATAAAAATATACCCAATAACTTTTGTTTGACCCCTATCCTCACTCCCACCAAAAATGGTATAATCTACCTGGTTCCTTGACGATTACTTCCCCACATCTGCATTGTCTCCTTTTACTCGCTCCATCGAAGAATCCAACTAGTATGGATGCGCCGGGTCTATATATTTATAGGTCTGGAGTCTATTTATCTTCGTAGTTGATCCCATTTCATTGTAGAATGTGATAGCCTTGATTATGTCTTCCCTGACCTTCACTGGTTTATGATCAAAGATATGGTTGTTTCTGCTTCACCAAATAGTCCACATGATGAAATAGGGAAGGTATCTGAAACTTTTGTTATTTTTGTTCCATGCCTGTATATAAGAAATCAGAGTAGTGTGATTCCCCACCGGTTTGAGTTTCAGTAGCCCCATGATACCTTCCCATACCGCCTTCGCATGAATACAGGTAAGAAGTAAGTGTTCAGTATATTTAGGGTCCCTCATACACATCGGACATATGCTTGATCCATTGAAACCTCGTTTTTGTAAATTATTCCATGTCAAAATTCTATCATTCACAGCAAGCCAACATAAACTTCTAATTTTGTAAGGGAGATTCCCTTTCCATATAGTTTGAGACCATTCATGACTATTGAATTTCTTCTCGACTCTAAGCATATATTGATAAATTTCTTTTACCCTCAGAAGGCTCTTCTTAAGACTGCCTCCCCATTTCATTTGATCATGTTCTCCCATCTCCTCTAAACTAATACCAACATTTCGAAGTTGAGATATATATTTCTCCCATTCCACTGCATATATCTTTGTTAGCCTGAGATCTGAAGCCCTGTTCCAATGTTGTTGATCAATGCTTTGTCCACCTGGGTGATAGATCTGTCGTAAAAATAAAATATCATTCCTATGTATAAAATTGAGAAGTTGCTCTAATAGGGTATGATTTCCTATCATCCCTATAATAGCATCTAGACCTATTTTGATCCTTGATCCATCTCGTGCCTCTATCTCGCCCCTCTACCTATCCATGTGGAAAAATCTTGTCCATACATGTATTTATCTTTGATGATGAGAGCCCAAAGACTATTACCTAAAACCGCTCTCCACATGTTTTTTATGATCAATGCCTTATTAAATGTTGAGGTGTCTATTATCCCCCATCCACCTTCTTCAACAAGTCGAGCAACATCTGTCCAACAAAGAAAATGTATTTTTCTTTTTGTTATGTCCCTGCCCACAAGAAATGACCCATGATCGCATCAATCCTATGAATGATCTCCCTAGGAAATAAGAACAAATGCATCCAATATACAAACAAGTTTTGTAGTATTGATTTCAACATGACAATTCTTCCTCCCATCATTAACCATTTGTGTTTCCAAATCGATAGTTTCTTCTGGAATCTATTGATCAACCAATCCCAATCCATATTACTGTATCCTATAGGTTTCAAGCTGAAACCAAGATATGAAAACCCATCATCAAGGCTCGCATATTCAACACCAAACAATACTGAAATCTCCTTAGTCCTTTCTTCCTCTCCTTCCACACCAACTAGCATATATTTCCCTTCGTTCATACATAATCTGGAGGCTAGACCAAATGATTTTATGATTCTATGTATAATACCCCATTCCCTGGTAGAGGATTGACCCCCAAAAAGAAGGTCATCTACGAACATTAAGTGTGTAATATGATGTTGTCTGGAGATCCTCACACTAGTAATTTGTCCATTTTCCCGGGATTCTCTCATTTTTTTGCTCAGATAATCAATAACAAGAAAAAAGAGGAGAAGGGAAAGGGCACATCCCTGTTGCAGACCTCTATTTGCCTGAAAGAAATGAGTCGGAAAACCATTAATAATGACCGCGGAGTTTGTAGTTTTAACACACCCCATATCCAATTGATATTCTGAATGGACATACCAATTTTAATCAATACCAACTTGAGAAACTCCCAGTCAATATAATCATACGCCTTGGTGAGGTCAACCTTAAGGAGGCATGCTTTTTGTTTCCTTGTTTTTATGGAATGTATCATTTCTTGGGCAATCCCAATAGCATCCTGAATTTGTCTTCCTTCTAAAAACCCAAATTGTTCCTCTATAATGTTCTTAGACAATACTAGTTTTATCCTGCAGGCAATCAACTTTGATATCATCTTATAGATTGAATTGCAAAGGGAAATTGACCTATAGTCCGCAAACAACTCAGGCCTCTCCTTCTTGGGGATCAATACAATGAAAGTGGCATTAATGGCACCCAAAATATACCCTTGTGTCCTAGATTCTTCTGCAACTACCAATAAATCTAGAACCATCAGCTCTTTGAAATGTAGAAATAATTCTACCCCCCACCCGTCTAGCCCCAGACTCTTCTCTTTGGCACATACCTTCAATACCTCAGTCAACTCTATGCGCGAAATTGGAAGCCCCATTTTTGCATTATCCTCCTCATAAAATATTATGGGCAGTGATGTGATATATTCCATTTGAGACATAAACAAAGGTAATTTTTCTATAAATTTCCCTTTAAAATGTGTAATTATCACCTTCTCTATGTCCTCTTGGGTTTAGTATATATTCCCTTAAGCATCCTTAATTTTTCGAATAGAATTATACATCTTCTTTTTGTTGAATATGAAGCAATGAGTCCTAGCTCTTTGTTAAGGATGTATAGAATGGCCCCTCATTCTTCTTATGTTTCTTTACATTTAGTTCCAAAAGTAGTGAGTAAACCTGGTGCAGATGCATTGGATTATAGAGGCATTTTTATTGTACATATACCATCTGCAATTTATGTGTGGATTGGACAAAGTTGTGACTCTGTAATGGAAAGGCTAGGAAAGGTTGTTGCTTTGCATGTTGTAAGATATGAAAGAGCTCAGGTTCCAATTGTTATTATTGAGGAAGGGCATGAAACTGATGAATTTTGGGATGCTCTTTCAAAATCCCCTCTCTTATTTGATGATTATAAGAAGACATGAAATAGTGTAGGTAAGGATGTCCTAGGAAGCTTTAACTTTGGCAAAGAGGAGGTTGATGCAACACACAGGGTGGTTGTTGGAAACATGAAGGTAGAACTATATGATATAGATTTTGATTTGTTCAGGAGAGGAGTTATAGGAGGGGCTTTTCCACCATATTGAATATCAGGTTCATGAGCTAAAACACACCTTCTAGCCAAAGAAATCGGTTGGGGTAAACTTGACATAAATTTGTGAGCGGAAATGTGAAAGATTTCATTACAAATTCGAAAGCAACTGACAACATAATTGTTTCGGTGTTGAGTGGTACTAAGGACACACAACTTTTATCTCTAGATCCTTTAATATATGTTTCTCCTTATCCTTCTCTCACCTCACTTCCTCAAGATTCAATAATCAACTCTAAGTCTTCTTTGCCTTCACCATTGTCTCTTTCGTTTACTTCATCACCCTATTCTTGCACTTGGTTTGTTTTTTGTCAACATCTCAGTTGCCATCTCCAGTTTCAAATTTATCCAAACCCTTTGTCAGGTCCAATTCTCCTTCTAAAATTATTGCAAATTATGTTTCTTTTCCGTCCAAGGGTTCTCCTATATGTCAACCTTTTAATGTCTACAATAGAATTTTCTACCATGATAGGCAATGCACAACTTTTAGTTACTAAGGATTATGGGAGAAAGGTGATGAAAACTTAACTAAACTGAGAGGGGGGGTGAATCAATTTAGTTCATTCATAGACATTAAATTTATTTTCTTTTAACTAATTAATTGAATTGGTAAATGAGCAACATACACCATATGAACAACATATTTAAAATACAAACAACATGTAACCATGTAGACCACAACATACAATCAATGCACAAAAACATCACATATGAACACCAAATATAAGTGGAAACCCACAAAGGGACAAAACCATGATTTTTTATTGTTGTGGTGCAAAGGAAAACTCCTACTCCCTTATTACATCTGATTTTATGTAGGATCCAACATACATGAATTTACTACCTCGGTTTTTATGCAAGTTACAACATGCAATGAAGCTCCAACTCCCATAAGTCTTTTGTAGGCTACAACCCACAGGAGGATCCTACCTCAACAAGCTCCAACTTGTTATTTATCAAGCTAAAACTTGAAAGAAGACCACAATCCCCTTATACAAACAAGAAACAACAATGTGTTGGTTACTTGGTCTATAAATCTACATACCTCCATCTTTATTCCTGCTTCTTCTTCTCCTCAAATATGCTTCACATCTTCTCTATATGTGTCAGGTAATAAACAACTCAAATCAGCTCACATTCTCTTTAACTCTCCAACTCCATAGTCTTGCAACCTCACACATTTTTATAAGAAAGCTTTGATGGTTGTTGGTATTCCAAAATTGAATATGAAGTGAACGGTTTTGCCTCTTTGCATTCCACCAATTCGTTTCACACCTTTTCAAATTTTGAATATTAAAAACAAAAATAAATGCTCCACAAAATATTATTTTCAGCCACATGTAGTGATTAAATACATCAACATAATTCCAACACCATGTAACATTATAGAAATAGCATGTGACCATATAACTGCGCATTCATTCTTCATTATCAACAATAACATTTGCCATTAATGCATCACAACTTTTTCATGCCACTTATTTAAGTAAGTCAAGTCAACCATCATATGCACACAATATATTTCTGCACCATAACTAGCTTAATATCGTAGCAATATATGCAAGCACATATTTCTGACCCAAGCAATATATTCAACAACCCTTTGTTAGCAACATAGTCTTGTCACTTGAAATAACACATACTTACCAATCAATAATATAAACTTAGCATCGCAATACCTTTGCCAAACAAGTATATTATTGTTACCAACATATTGTCATTGTCTTAGCATCATGTCTTTTCCTTATACCTTTGCCTTGCATCACAATAATCTCTGCAACATTTTGTCCCACACATGTTTTCCCTTGTCATAGCCTTGCATCACAATAGTGCTCAATCTCTACGCCTTTTCTCAACAACTATACCATCAACATAAGCATAATAAACATACATTAACTGACAATGCCTCAAGCTCTTGCTGCTTCTGTTGTTCCTTTACCATCAATGACAACATGCATACCTCTTGCTGCTACATAATGCATCTCACAGAACCACAAGCATCAAACATACCTTGTTGTTGCTCCTTTGCCATCAATGACAATAATGCCATCAAAAGGTTGGAATTATACTAAGCACATTATAGCATGGCTTCACTATGTACTTATCCTGGATGTAGGATGATCTTACTTGATGTTGCGAAAGATTGCAGGACACAATCACTTGCTTTATCAAAATTTCACATAGACTTTGAGTACCTCTCAATATTTTTGGTTATCCTACATGACATGGATCAGTTTAAACTGATGTAGCGTAGACACTACAAAATTCATACTTTGGTGTTGGAAGATATAGATTTTTTAAGCAAAGAGAGATCATAAAGTAATGGTTTGAAGATAAGCAATATAGACCTACCTGTAATTTTCATTTTCTATATATATTCCTTATGCCTATATATATATATATATATATATATATATATACGAAGAAGTTTCAATGTTGTTTTACCTTTTAGTCTTTTCCCACTAATTGGTAGGAAAGATTGAAAAACTAATCTAGTTTTAAGAAGATGTTGTATGAGTTTGACGTATACAAAATTTTATTTAACCTTAGCTCCTTTTTGTGGATATATATTAATATTAAGTTATTCCCTGACAATCTATAACGACTTATTTTAGCAAATTAATAATAATTATACTACATCTAAAATATGATCTCACACATGTTTTATAACAATAGTTAATGAGAACATATCATGTTATTCCCTGACAATCTATAGCGACTTATTTTAGCAAATTAATAATAATTATACTACATCTAAAATATGATCTCACACATGTTTTATAACAATAGTTAATGAGAACATATCATGTCATTGATGTTAATTAACCTTAATGGGATCACAGGTCCTAGAGTTTGAACCTATGCTCTCATACCAAGTGTAGAGACATCCCCTATAACCTTATTTACCCAAAAAAATTAAAAATAGCAACCGCATGCAACACTGATAACTCTCAATTTAAGGAATACAAGACATTATATATATTCTTTTAATGAAATAGAGAGACAATCCCATGATACTGTATTACCGGGAATGAGACAAACTAAGAATTTCCATTTGACATTCATTTAACCATGAAAAATAACTATAATTGAATCACATAATAAACCACACACCAATATGCAATACACATAACACTTTAAGGTCAGTTCATCCATAATTAAATTATACAATTTAATGCAATACAATAAACATATAGTGGAAATTTATGTAACCCAAAGTACCATTCACTAAAGGGATGGAGAATCAACTCGACTTTATTTATTATTGTGCTCCCTTGTGGTTGTCCACGTATGGGTGTGAAGGATGTAGTGTCCCTGGCAGAACATCATCGACTCACCATTTGACCTCCTAGCCTACTCCTTGGGTACTCTTCTTCCCCATGGACCCCTGAGTTGCAATGGGGATGTAAGGTAGTGGAGAAGTGCTAGTCAGTGGAGGAGAGCACTCTTTTCTTAAGAGTCCCTCTCTCAAAATAAAACCTCCACTATACCAAAATCACTATAGTCGTATTCACTATAAAATTAGAATTTTCTCATTCGTCTTGTTGTTTTTCCACGATCTTGGTGTCTGGGATAGAATCTTAAATCGTTAACGCTACCAAACCAAAGGTCATAAGGAAACTACTTTGTGCAGTGGAATATAAACAATAATAAATCTACTAGTGCACAAAATATAGACAACTTTTTACAATTTTTAACCCTACTTCATTATATTAATCAAACTGAATAATACAGTAGTCTAGGGCTCATGTACTAGTGATAATGGCCCTCATACATCCATTAGTACAAGAATACAAAATTGAGGTTTGGTGTCAATCCATGGACAACAAATCTACCCTTGACAAGATACTCTAACCATCTAGCTATAGCACTCTCTCTTAGCTCCTCTCAGTCGTACCCTGTACCTGCCCAGACCTTCGGCTCCCAATCTGTAGCTCCTGTCTCTATCAATGCTCCAAGTCCATCTGGCCACTAAACCTCAGCTATCAATCTTCTCACTAGTTGTGCCTTAATCCATCAAAGGCACAACACATTGAGACTCTACATCCCCGACTCCCCCCTCTTTTACTTATTAAACACTTATGCACATTATCTACCTAATATTTTCCAAACATGGGAAGGGTAGAGTTCTCAAGTGGTACAATTTTTCATTTATTCCTATTATCCCTTTACCCAAAGTTTTATTATTGATTTAATTATCGTGATTCTAAAACTGATATACCACCTTATGTGAATTAGTTAGAGTTTCATATCTTGATTTTATTTTGGTAATTTCTTCTTGATGCCAAGTGTGCCAAGTCGATCATTCTCTTCAAGGACTTCTTTTCAAATTTCCAAGGGTGCCACACCAAGAAATTTCTTCGTGATGTCAATTAGGTTGCCATGTCAGCGTTCAAGAATTTCCCTTGAAGTTCCAAGGGTGCCACCTTACTTTCCATGCAAGCATCTATTGACTAAAAGGGGAATATCTAGGTACAATCACGAACACTGTTATCCTCTCTTATGTTTCCTTCTATAGTGATACTAATGGTGATGGGGATGGAGGAATTTGTCTTGATGCACACACCCAGTAAAATCCTCATAAGTGACCTAATCTGGAGCCTACCCCCACAACATTGTGATTCTTCAAGGCAAAGGTATCCCACACCTTCCATCCCAAGTTACAACAAGAGTGATAGTAGGTGAGATCAACAACATTGTCCCACCCCTCCCATGAAGTTCCCTCTATTTGTACAACTCCCTCAACCATATGTGAGACGTTCAGCCAAGCAACTAACATGTTCCTATAGTCATTATCATGTCATTAGAATTTTAACAGAATTTTAAGTTGAACTTTGAAAAATTCTTGAAACAATAATATGCAATTCAAACCAAACTAGAGGTTTTCGACTCATCACATGCAAGTGCATTTGGGTGGTATCATGCCACACTAAATGATCATCAATAATTTTTTATTCATACGATTATTCAACAATATAATTGTGTATGTTAAATCATCATCATGACATAATCATCAACATCTTAATAACTCAACAAGAACTAATGCAAACATACACATAATGACATCATACAAGAGACATAGTAATAAAACAGACTCAACATAATTATTATCATCATAACATCAAACTGGAAAAATAATTATTATCACATCCATTCATAGTAAGATTCAAATGTCCATATCCTCAACCTCAGGTCCTCAAAGAATAATCTATCAAGGCTAATGTCATAATAGGGTCAGTCAAACCAGGAGCACTATAACTAGCACGCTTAACCTGTGGCTTGAGAAATCACAACCAAGGGGCATTTAAGCTATCAAAATCGTCGAGGGATTGCACCTGACCTGGGTCACACTAGCCCTTAGCATGGCTAGATTTTTTCCCATGTAATTTCAAACTGATGGCCTTTACACCACGAAGTTCCTTAATAGGAAATTATGTCACCATCTTCTCTACACCTCGTGGGCTTAAATCATAAGATTTTATTATATAAATAAATTATAATTTGTTTTAAAATAAATTAAATCATTAAAATTTTAAATTTTAAATTTTAGAAATAAATTTATCTATTTATTAAATAAATTTTAAAAAGGAAATTTGTCCATTAATTAAATCACTTAAAATTTAACTTTATATGTCTCCAAAGTACAAATTTAATATGGTTTCAAAGAAAATTGCAAATACATTCGCTCTTATGAATTATAGTGAATTCCTTTTTTTCTTAAGTAGTGAATGCTTTTTTTATCAAGATATTATATAGTGGTGTTGAAAACAAAAAGCAAGGGTAATAGCTACATAGCAGCATAGTCCCTACCTCTTTATGCGGGGTTCACGTTTTGTCGTTATTGGAGAATTCTCCATTTTCGCAATCATTTATGCAAGCCACGCCTTTGCACTTCTTACAATGAAAGCTTTTCCACACCTCTGCACCCTGATTTTATAACAGTTGTTGGATTAAATGGAGGCGAGCTAAACACTCAACAATATTATGTATGAAGCAAGTGAAAACCCGAAAATTCAAGTGGCATAACATTTATATATCAATTTCACTCTGAGATTCAGAGACAAATTTCATTGTGCGAAGTGCTAAGGTGCGGAGGAATCTTTCATTGCGCAAAGTCCGAAGATGCAGAGGAAGCTTTCATTCTGTGGAGTGTGGAAGAAGAATAATGAAAGCTTCATTTGTACTTCCTCACTCCACGCAATGACATATTGCCCAAAGTAAGCAAACGCAGTAAGATGCATATGTTTCCAAAATAAGTGACAGATGATAGTACACCACACTAGCCACGTGAGACTTAGATATTTGTTTTCAATGTGAATTCATAGTGTGTCGTTTAGACCTAGTGGATAGCACAGACTAACAAAATTTGTAAGACGACGAACTTGATGTCATTTAACTGAAGAATTAGTGCGGGTGTTTATCTGATTGACACATGTCATTATTATGGGGGCTAAACATGAGCATGTTATCCATATCGTTGTACATGTCACATTATACCACGACAATCAAGGATTACCAAGAAAAGAAAATGTTTTGCTTTCCAAAATGAAACATTAGTATTAATCAATTGCAATCAAAGCATTAATCATATTTTAACTAAATATCATATCACGAAATATTTGTAATGACAACACATGGTGTGCAAATTGTTGAAATCATTTCGTACCAAAACACATGAGAAATGGAAAGTGTGAAGCAAAACCATATATGGTAAAACTATGCTAAAACAGAAATGTTTGCAAAGTTGTGGTATCTTGTAGTGATAGATACTTATTGCAGTGCAGACAACTCCGCACTCAACAATAAAAAAATAATTAAGGCTTAATCATACAATCAGGCCATTTCTCGAGTGCTTAAGCATTTTCATTTACTCTAACGCATTATGTATTTATTACTGGTTGTAAACATATTAATAAAATCGTATCTATCGATATTCTAAAAGAGTCTTTTTGGCATTTATTCAGTGAATTAACGCATAATCAACAAATCATTTGAGTTTTTAATAAAATTTGCTGCTTGTAAACAAGTCAAGAAGATGCATAGGTTTCCACAGCAAGATCTGTCATGGTAAATTGAAATGATGTGCAGACTCTCTCCGCACACTTCTTCCGCATATTGCCTCATATGGCAGCAACATTTTGGTGAAATGTTACATAGATTCAATCAACCTTCTGCAACACGATTTAGTGGATTAAAAAATAAAATTCAGACTCGATTTTATGATTAACAGAACTTTCATTTCTAGTAAATAGCGAATCAACACATGATTAGGACACCCTTCAAGTGTTTAATAGCATATTAAAATAATAATTAAGGCTTAATCCTACGATTAACAAAATCTCCCTTCCTAATAAACATAAGCATTTATTTAGTGAATCAACACGCAGTTGGGACATCGTTCCAATGCTTAATAACATTTACTCTAACACATTATGTAATGATTACTGCTTGTTAACAAATCAAGAAGATCATATCCATCGATATTATAAAATAGTCTTTTTTGTCATTTATTCAGTGAATTGATGTATAATCAAGACATCATTCGAGTGCTTAATAGTATTTACTAGTCATAAAAAAATCAACAAGATCTCATGGCTCCATAACCAGTATCCATTCTAGCAGATTAGAGGGATGTGTGGAATGGAGATCTATGCGATAGAACCTTTGTTCCCTCATTTCTACACCTCCATCTACATTACCCCTCCACACATATCAACCCCCCTACTGCAGCACGGATTAGCGAATATTAAAAAACTTAATTAAAGTTTAATCCTATGATTAACAGATATATTTTCAAAATTTAATAGAAAGTACTATCAAAATCATAAGCATTCGTACCAGAGTAAAGGTAAAATCATTATATATTTATAGCTTATGCAAATAAAATCCTATTGAATTTTACAATTGGTTCTTTTTTCTTGGTTCATGTTTGTTCATGCTACAATTTTCCCATGAGACACAAGGAAGGAACAATACAATCACAAATAAAATGATGTTATGGCGTTCTGGAATCAATGACTTGTACACATATTTTGTTCTTTTCCTGATATTTTTAATTGTATTAATTACTTTTCTAAATTTTAATGTTTATAGTTTTTTAAATAATTATTGAGTGAATAGGTGCAAAGGAAGCACAATGGAATCTTCCTCCACACCTCCACACTCTGCATAGAGAGCTAGATTATTATAGTTATTACATTACAGAGATGCAATATTCCATCATTCGAGTGCTTAATATAATTTATTTTGATGCATTATGAAATGATTGCTCATTGTAAACATATCAAGATGATCATATCTATCGATATTATAAAACAGTATTTTCGGTATTTATTTGGTGAATTGACATGTAATCAACACATCATTCGAGTAATTAGTAGCATTTACTACTTGTAAACAAATCAACGTAAACTTTGAAATGGGAACTGATACTGTTACCCGTTTTGTAGAGATAGCAAAAAAGTGACCCGATTTTGAAAAGGTGTGATGCAAAACACACATGTTTTTTTTAGAGCATAGTTTTTGGTGCTTTAATTTTTTTTTATGTACGTTGCGTTTTAGAATGGTAGTGATTTTCATGCTGATTTAAAAAAGTGGTTATTTTGCATCAGACCCTTTTTTTAAAAGACCTATTTTTTTACTTTAAATTTTCTAATGTATGAAATGTGAATAATTATTTTGTAAATTTAATAATTTTGGAAGAAGATATTCTTCTTCATATTTTCTTGTTTTTATTTTTATTTTTATTTTTTATTTTTTTGTAGTGAGGTTTTTATTGATTTGCATATTTAAAGAAGAAGGTCGATATTTTGCATTTTCGATATTCCTACATATCTATACATCGTTAATTAAATTTTCAATCCACATGAAATAATTGTCTCTAAAAAGAAAATATAAAAATATATAAAAATAAAAAAGACAAAAATAAAAAATGAAAAATGTTAAAAAAAATAATCTCATAAACCATAAAAGAATTTGGAATATATATATATATATATATATATATATATATATATAGTAAAAATTGAGAAATTAAAAAAATTCATTAGCAAAAACTAAAAGAAGAAGAAAAAAAAGAAAGTAGTTAAAATAAATAAATAAATAAATAATAGAAAATTAACGAAAAAAAAAAAAAACTAGTAAAATTAATATTAAAAAAAATGATAGAAGAATTTGGAAAAAACAAAATATATATATATATATAAGTAAGTAAAAAAAAATACAAAAAAAAAACACATTAGCAAAAACAAGGAAAATATATATATAATAAAAAACAAATAAATAAATTTAAAAACACATTGTTAAATATATATATATATATATATATATATATATATATATATATATATTTAACGAAAAAAATTAAAACACTAGTAAATAAAATAAAATAAAAAAGAGCATATTTTTTGTTAAAAAAAAAACATGTAAGAATTTTTTTTTTTTTTTTTTTTTTTTTTTTTTTTTTTATACAGAAACGGTTATGGAGTGATTATATTCATCTTGGCCTGAATGCCGAAAATCTGTTTACAATGAGGATGTCTAAATCCTGGTGCATCTCACTGTTGAGAATGAGAATGCTGCTGAAACTTGAGGTCTTCTTTCTTGCTTGGGTTTCTATAGATTCTATTTCTGAAATTTTTCCCCACTTGGAAATACAAACAAATTTATTTAAGATCAAGCAGTAAAACATGATGATAAATAGCTTATGGGATGGGTTCCCATGATTCTTCTCCATCTTTCATCTTGAACCCGGCGAAGAGGAGGGCAGCTTTGTTGGCTTCACTGTACGCATCTTTATTATGAGTTCTCAACACATGATAGTAATTCAATTTCTGAAACGCGTTTTCCAAGCCCTTAATTCTGAATATCAGCCTAGCTAGCTTAAGATCTGAAGCTGGGGTATTGGAGACCATTGCGTTTATAATGATCTAGGAGTCGCCTATAATTGTTGCTTCCTTTATGTTTAGATCCTTAAGGGTCTTGAGGCCTTGCAAGAGTGCCAAAGCCTCAGCTTGAGTGCTGGTTGAGTGTCCAAGCCCCCAAGCATAAGAGTGTATTTTTTCCCCAATTGAATTTACAACAACACCTCCTACGCCAGCTCTGCTCGGATTGCCCTTAGCTGCCCCATCAAAAAAGAGAGAGTGCCTTGAATGTGATTTAAGCCAGTCTTGAAAGTTTGATTTTGATTTCCTTATTTGCCAGTCTTTAAGAGGAGGGACAATTTTGACTGCTGGTTGAAATTGTAAGTCAAGGAGTGAACCACAAGCAATATCCTGCTGGCTGAGGCTAGTATCGTTTTTTATATTAGTCAGGCATTCCATTAATTGACATTTGATCTTGACTTCTACGGCCTTGTGATGCTGTCTAGAATTTCTGAAGATTCTTCTGTTGCATTCAAGCCATATCTACAAGCAAATAACTTTTGGAAGAATGGCCCATGTTGTTTTGTTATCAGGTTTTTAGGAGGAGGACCAGGATATTTGTTTGCCCAATTTGAGAAAAGATCAGCGATGGAACAAGGGAGCAGAAAGTTGGGATCCAAGGAGTAAATAAGGGAGAACCAAATCTGCTTGGAGAAGATGCATTCCAGAGTTAAATGGGATGCAGTCTCAGCATTTTCATTGCAAAGCGAGCAAATAGAGGGACGGTAGAAGCCTTTTTTCTGCAATCTGTCAAATGTTAGGATTCTGCCATGACAGAGAAGCCAGGCAAAAAAATCAATTTTGGGCCATGACTGGAAACGCCAGACCCCCTGCCAAGGTGTTGGATTGGGGGGGACATGTGGTCTCTCGTTCAACTTAGCATATCCTGCGGAGACAGTATAGCCTCTGGCTTTCAGCCCCCAGCCTTTCGCATCTTTTTTCCTCCTATGTGTGGGCGCCAGACCATGTAGAAGATCGATCAGCGTGGCCCATTCGTTGGTCAGATGGACTGGCACTTCAATTCTTTTCCACCCTGCCCAATCAGTGTCGTTCCAAAGAGAAATGTCCCACAGCGTACTCAGCCCCTCTCTATCCATCCAGTCTCGTAGCGCTCCAGTGGGGGCTCTGTCTTCAATCGGATCCATTTGCATGATTTTATCAGTCCAAATGTTTATCTTTTTGTCGTTTCCAGGGATCCAGTGGGCGTGATCCTTGATTAGAGGAGCAGCTTTGGCGTATAGCTTGAGGAAAGACGAGTTGGGCAAGCGGATCACCTTGTCTAAGCAGCTAGAACGTGGACCTCGGAAGTATTTTTTCCAGAGTGCCAATTGGGCCCAGCCAGGATTGGGCACGATGATCCTCCAGATGATCTTAGCTACCATAGCCACATTCTGCTGGCCAAAGTTTTTGAAGTTTAAACCACCCTCCCACAGAGGCTTGGAAATGGATTCCCAACTGATAAGGGGAATCTTGTTTTCGTTATGTTTTCCCCCCTTCCAAAAGAACCTCCAAATGAACTCTTCCATTTTTTTTAATATGATTGCTAGTGCGAGCATCTTGGCAAATTGAAATAGAGGGAGGCTAGAAACCACTGATTTGATAGGGACAGTTTTTCCAATAGAGTTGAGCCAGGTGAAACCCCAGGCCTGGATCTTAAACTGGAATTTTTCGAGCTGAGGAAGCCAGTCTTTGCTTGCAGGTCTTTTGTGAACAACAGGAAGGCCCAAGTATTTGAAAGAAGTCCAAGAGGAGGAGGCTGCAAACCCCAGACATCTATAAGTAGCAGAGAGCAGTCTGGGCATGGTATTCCAACTGAAGATGTGGCATTTATTCTTGTTTACAACGCTGCCTGAGCCCTTGCTAAATTCTTCCAGAACTGCTTTGAATTTTGAGGCAGAGGAGAGAGAGGCAGCACCCAAGAGCAGAGTGTCATCCGCAAATAAGGCATGATTAATGTTCTTGACCCCTCTTGCTATACACAGTCCATTAATATCTTGATCTTGCATTTTTTTGTCTAACAGAACGCTGAGAATAGAGGCTTGGATGACGAATAACATAGGGGAAAGGGGACACCCCTGCCTACGCCCTCTCGAAGCTTTGAAAAAATTCGTGGCTCTTCCATTTACAAGGGGAGCAATCCATGGCTCCGAGATGCATGCCCGGATCCAGTTAATGAAATTTGTTCCAAAACCAAACCTGCTCATGACTTTTAAAAGAAAACTATGATTTACTCGATCAAAGGCATTTGCTAAATCAAGTTTAATCACCATCCCTTGTTCTTTTCGAAGAAGACTAGAATGGATTGCCTTCTGCACTAGGGTGAAGTTATCCACGATCTGCCTCCCTTGGATGAAGCCTCCTTGATTCTCGGGAATTATTTTGGGAAGAATGTGCTTCAGTCTATTTGTTATTACTTTTGTGAATAGTTTGTACCCAGTATTGCATAAGGAAATCAGATGAAATCTATTGAAGTTGATGGCGCATTTTTCCTTAGGTATGAGGGCTAAGAAGGCAGAATTTGTGCTGCCACCTATTTTCTGAGTGTTTTGTGACTTTCAAATCATTTTGAGCAGGTCCTTTTCGACAATCGGCCAGCAGACTTGGAGAAACCTGGCAGAGAAGCCATCTGGTCCAAGGGCCTTATCCGGATCCATATCATAAAGGGATTTTTTAATTTCGTCTTTAGTGACTTTGGCCTCCAAGATTTCGTTCATACGAGGAGAAATTGTAGAAGGAATAAAGTCTAACAAATCTAGGGATTGTTGCTGATCCTTTTCTTCGTTGTATAGATTTAGAAAATGGGCATAGGCTGCTTTCTTAATGTCTGCAAACTCCTTGTAAGTGTCTCTATCCTCCTTAATCTCATAGATAATGTTGAAGCATTTTCTGATCTGTGCTTGCTTATGGAAAAAAGTAGTGTTTCTGTCCCCTGCTTTGAGCCAGAGATTACGAGATTTTAATCTCCAGTATTCCTCTTCAGCTAAACAGGCCTTATGATAGCGTTGTTGCAGATGGGCCTCTTGATCCAGCAGTTCCTCTGTGACTCTAGCATTTTCCATATGCGTTCGATGAGTGGCTAGGGAGACTTTAATATTTTTTCTTTCTATATCAGGTTTGGACAGGTTTTTGGCCCATCTTTTTAGTGCTCCTTTTACCCTTCTGAGCTTTTCTTCCCAGATATAGAAAGGAGAACCTTTAACAGGTTGACTCCAAAAATCCTTGACTAATTGCATGAAGTCTGGCTCCTTAACCCAGAGGGGACTGAATCTAAAGGGAATAGGACCCAGATCGAGATGGGCTAGAAGATCTAGCTTTATGGGTTTATGATCCGAAATACTACTAACAAGGATGTGTATTTTGGGCTCTAAGCCAAGCAACAAGTAGGAACTTTGAATGAAAAATTTGTCTAATTTGGCAGCAATACGACCAGGGCCTATTCTTTTATTGGTCCAAGAGTACTTACCGGAAGAAGGCTTGATATCCAGCAAGTCCCAGTCTTGCATGAGATCCTCCGCCCATTCCCTTGCCGGATCTCGGACTGCACTACCTCCCCTTTTTTCAGACGAGTGAAGGGTGAGATTGAGGTCTCCAGCAATAATAATATTTTCCAGGTTCATTAAGTCTGCTTGATGTCTTATCGAGTCCCAACAAACCTTTTTTTCCCCCGCACTGACTGGAGAGTATACGTTGAAGATGCAGTGTATTTCTTTAGTATCCAAATTCTGCATTTTCAGCAGCAACCAGTGAGTATTGCTAGCCTCACTGATGGCTGCAAATTTATTAGCATTCCATAGAGTGCCAATCCCTCCCGAGGCGCCCCTGGCAGAGACTGCTCTTGCTTCACTTTTAAACCAAAGTTTCTTGCTTGCTTGAAGGAAGACTATGTCTTCCAGCTTAGTCTCCTAGATGAGAAGTATGTCTAGAGTTTCTGTTCTTATCAGGCTTCTCATGGCTTCTTCCTTGACTTTACTCCCCATACCTCTGCAATTCCAGGAGATGACCTTCATTATTTATGTTTCTGGTGGGCTCCCTTGGAGCCTTGGGGCTGGCTTTTCGGCATCCTAGGCTTTGAGGCTAGCAATTTTTCCAGAGTTGGCTGGCTACCTTGTAATTTTTCCTTGTACGTCTCCTCCTCTCTTTTTTCCCTATCCGTTTTACGGCCTCTCGTAGATCTTCTTACCGAGGTTTGGGACTCTCCTATTTCTCCTTCCTCCTCTGACTCATCCGTGTTCTGCTCTTCTTCATTATCTTCTAAGTTCTTACCTTTGGGGTTTTCAGCGCTTGTACCTTTGAGGGAGGCTGAAGATGTACCTTTGCTTGGAGAGCCTAGTTTTTGGTTCTCGATCTCCTGAGTAGCTTCTGTCTCCTTTTGGATCTCTACCTCCTGGGTTTTCTCTGGTTGCAAGCTGAGAGGGTCAAACATATTTTCTGAAGTTGGATTAGTCAGAATATGTTGAGCAGAAGACTGATGGGGTCCTTTGCCACTAGATCCTCCCGGCTTCTGTGACTTAGTAGGTTTGGAATGCTTGACTTGATTCCGTCCATCCTCCTTTCCCTGCACAGCCTCGTTGTTGGTTGGACAGCCTTTGGCGAAATGACCATAAACATGACATTTCTGACATTTGAAGGGCAACTGCTCATAATCCAGTTTCTGCAGATGCGTCCAGCTTCCTACATTTATTTTGATGGCCTCAGGAAGCCCTACCTCCAGATCTACTTCTACACAAATCCTGGCGCAGACGTATTGGTCCTTATTGTTCGCTCAGTCTATAAATTTTCCCAAGGCATTTCCAATGTGCATCAGAGAGTCCCAATTCCAACAATGGATTGGGAGATTCGGGAGTCTAAACCACACCGGAACTGCTTTGGGCACATCTACTGCCGGATCGAAATCCAGGGTCCATTTGTTCAGATACAAACCCTGAGGGCCCATGAAGTAGGGGCCGTTTTGGAAGATCAGATCTTTGTCTTCCTTTGCAGTGAATTCGAAGAGGAAGTATCCTCTCCCCAGAAAGTAAGAAGTAACATTTTCTTTGATCAACGGTGCCCAATTTCTGTTTACCCAGCTCTTAGTGGTTTTTGGAGACGGCCATAACCCAGTAAACTGGCCGATGAGAGCCCGTTCAGCCAAAGACAAAGCAACTTGGATCGGGGTTTCAGGAGGGAGAGAGATCACTGGGATATCATCCAGCTTTTTGACAAATTTCGTGACTTCAAAGTTCTTCTTCTTTGGAAGCCTTGCCAGAAGCCGATTGAAGGCCTCAGAAGGCGAGAGAGGCGGAGGAGGATGAGGGGGCGCCTGGGAAGAGCCCAGTGCCTCCATGACCGCAAGCCCTAGGGGATGGGCCTGTCAAAAACCAGTGCAGGCCTCCATTAATCAATACGCACGCAGTGGAGAGAGCTCCAACCGGATCCGTCCGCACGGAGCACGGCGGCCGAGAGCGGACACGCTCGTAGGTAATTGAATGCGCAGGGTGCGGATTCCAGGGTTTGTAGCAAGAGCCGAGAGCTGATGCCGTAACTCGAACCCACAGGTGAACTTGTCTACAACATTACATTTAAACAACATGTAATTATTTTTTAGTAAACATACATATTTTATTTAAAAATTAATTATTTTTTTTCTTTTTAACCATCTTTTTTATTATTATTAAATAATAATAATAATAATAATAAATAAATAAATAAAAGTAAAAATAAAAATAAATAAATTATAATTTTTTTAAACAATTATTATTATTATTAATTTAAAAATACAAATTATTAAACCTACATTTTGTATTATATATATATATATATATATGATTTTAAACATTTTTTTAAATACAAATCATAAAAAATATTTTTTTTTCTAAACAAATTTATTTTTTTAATTTATATATATATATATATATATATATATATATATATATATATAATTTAAAAAATTTAAAAGTTAATGTTTTTTTTTAATAAAATAAATTGGTGGCCCTCCGCCCAAATTAAACAATTTTAAATTTTAATTATAAATATGTTTATTAAAAATGTTTTTATTAAATATTTATTAATAATTTCAAAAAAAAATTATAATTAAAAAAAAAAAACAAACAAACAAACAAATAAAAATACCGACCCACGGCCGCGCCACCACCGAGCTGCGGGAAGGTCGTTGGGCGATTCCCGGAATCGCCCAACGGCCCGCCGACCGCCTGGTGGTGGCGCGACGCGCAATTCCCGAAATCGCCCAACAGCCCGCCCGCCGCCTGGTGGTGGCGCGGCCATGGACCGAATTTAAAAAATAAAAAATAAAAATTGTTTAATAATTTTTTTTAATTATTAATAAATATTTAATAAAAACATTTTTAATAAACATATTTATAATTAAAAATTTAAATTGTTTAACTTGGGCGGAGGGCCACCAAAAAAAATTGTTTAAAAAAAATGTAAATTTTTTTTTAATATAAAATGTAGGATTAATTTTATTTTTTTTTAATATAAAATGTAGTTTTAATAATTTGTATTTTTAAATTTAAAATAATAATAATAAAAATAAAAATTGTTTAAAAAAATTATAATTTTGTTTAATTAAAAAAAAAAAAAGATTGTTAAAAAATAATAATAATATTTTTTTTATTTTTTTAAATAAAATATGTATGTTTAATAAAAATAATAATTACATTTTTTTAATAAAAAATACGCTCTTCTTTTTTTTTTTTCTTTTTTTTTTTTCTTTCTTTTTCTTTCTTTCTTTCTTTTCTTCTTCTTCTTCTTCTTCTTTTTTAAATTTAAATTTGTTTTTGTTTTTTTTTAATATTAATTTTACCAGTTTTTTAATTTTTTTCTTCTTCTTCTTTTTTCTTTTCTTTTCTTTTCTTTTTTCTTTTTTCTTTTTTATAACTATTTTGTTTTTAATTTTTTTTTTCCAAGTTTTTCCTAATGTTTTTTTTTTTTAATTTCTCTATTTTTACTTTTATATATATATATGTGTGTGTGTGTGTGTTAATTTTTTTTTTTTTTTTTTTTCCAAATTCTTTTATGGTTTGTGAGATAAATTTTTTTTAATTTTTTTTTTCCTAGTTTTTGTTAATGATTTTTTTAATCTTTCTATCTTTACTTAATTAATTTTATATATATAATTTTTTATTTTTTTTTCAAATTCTTTTATGGTTTATGAAACAATTTGTTTTAAACATTTTTTATTTATTTTTTGTCATATATATATATATATATATATATATATATATATATACATTTATTTTTTTGAAGGAATCATCATTTTAATCTTAATTTCACTAGTTTTTAATTTCTCTTTGTTAATTTTCCATTTTTTTAAATCTAGTTTGTTTTTAATTTTCAATTTTATTTTTATTTTTTTTTAATGTTTTTTAATTTTTCTATTTTTACCTACTTAATTTTGTAGTTTTTTTTAATGTGGTTTTGTTTTCTTTTCCCAAATTTTTTTATGGTCTACATATTTGTTTTTTTTTTCCATTTTTTTAAATACGTTTTTTTTTACTATTTATTTGTTTATAATTTATAGGTTTTTTCTAGTTTTTTAATTCTTATTTTTATAGGTTAATTTTGTTTTTTTCATTTTTATGATTGATTTTTATTTTTGAGGTTTGGTTTTTTTTGTTTTTTATTTTTATTTTATGTTTTGCTTTTAGTATATATTTTTATTTATGTTTTGTTATGTTTTTTTTTTTTACTTTTTTTTGTTTTGTGTTTTTACATTTTGTTTGTTTTTTTTTTTTTTTTTTAATGTTTTTCGTGGTCATGATAAAATATTTTACGCTATTATTTCGAAATGTTGAAAATTTCCCCTTGAAAAAAAAATTGTTGTCCCAGCATCAACACTTTTCGTTTTGAGGGTGTTTTTTGCACAAATTTTACCATTGAAAAAATATATATATGTTATTCGAACATCAACACTTCGTTTTGAGGGTGTTTTTTGGACATTTTTTGCACAAAAAATTGGTTTTCTCTACCATTTTTAAAACATGTTGAAAATTTACCCTTAAAAAAAAAAAAAAAAAGGTGTTATTCCAGCATCAACACTTTTCGTTTTTAGCATTGTTTTTTATGTTTTTTGGGGATTTTTTTGCCAGAGTTCCCATTTTGAGTTTATAGTTCCCGTTTCAAAGTTTACATTGATACAAGTCAAGAAGATGCATATGGATCTACATCTAATATCCATTATAGCATATTGAAACAATGTGTGAACCCCCTTTACACACTTCTTTCACGCATTGCCTTGTTTGTCAATAATGTTTTGGCAACACATTACATATATTCAATCAATCTCCCCCAACATGGATTAGTGGATTCAAAAGAAAATAATTAAAACTTAATTTTACGAATAAAAAAAAACTTTTTTGCTAGTAAATGTAAATATGCTTGATATTTATTCAGTAAATAGACAATTAATGAGGACATTATTCAAGTGCCTAGTATCATATTAAAATAATAATTAAGGCTTAATTTGATGATTAACAAAAGGTCCCTTCCCAGTAAACATAAGCATTTATTCGGTGATTCAACGTGTAATCAAGACATCATTCAATTGCTTATTATAATTTACTCTAACACATTGTGTAATGATTATTTCTTGTTAACAAATCAAGAAAATTGTATCTATCAATATTATAAAATAATGTTTTTGGCATACTCAATAAATCGACATGTAACCAAGACATCATTTGAGTGCTTATATTATTTACTTATCATAAGCAAATCAAGAATTTTTGTATGGCTCCATAACTAGTATCCATTGTAGCAAATTGAAAATATATGTGAAAGAGGGATATGTGCGGCATAATATTTGTTCCTTCATTTCTACACCTCTGCATACATTGCCCCTCCGCACATATCAACTTCTCACAACATTTATTAACGAATATTAAATAATTACTTAAGGCTTAACCCTATGATTAACATATATATTTTTAGATCTTAATGGAAAGTACCATCAAAATCATAAGAGTTCGTAGCAGAGTAGTGACTACAAGTCTATTAAATTTTTCTAGTGGTTATTATTTTTTGTTTCTTGTTTTTTCATGCTACAACATTGTCACATTGTTACATTGTTACAGTAGAAGAAAATTTGACAAGCTTCTCTTATCTAATGGTTTTCCAGGTCAGAAGGAACGAGGCAACACAAGCCAATGAAATATGCACCCTTGTTCAAAATCCATAAGTATTTAATTCATAAATATGAGATCACGAATGCAGATAGTATATATTAATATCAGGTTATGTTGACGTGGGCTCGTTTTATTTGATATCAAGATGAAAAGGAGTTGTGGCAACACTACTTTGTTGATTATCCATGTTTCTTCTTCTGCACCTATTGTAGCATCCATTGTCATTTAAATTTTGTTTTCAATTTTATCGCAAAAATTAAAAAAATCAAATATTATGCTCTAATGGAATTAAAAGAGAATGTGGAAGTCTATAAGAAGTGATTTGTTTTATATTATTGATGGCTTTCGAACGTGAGAAATCCAGGAGAAAATCTGAGTCGTCTGATCGACAGGTAACAAATCTAACAATAATCGCATGGTTAACAAGGACAAGGTTTAATCCAGAAAATGGCGTGATGGTTTATGGAATTTGATTTAATCTGTTGAAGTCTAGATCAATCACAACCTCTCATCAAGAAGAGGCGAGATCAGAGGATATCACGTCAAAAAGTGCACGGGTTTTATTATAAATTTCGGGTCCGAGAAGTCTATGAACTGCAGCTTTGTTTCCTTTCGGTTTCGTGGGGAAGGTAAAGGTTTGTGGAAAAGGCGGATGTGATAAGATTATGAACCGAAGTCTTAATTCCTTTGGTTCCGTGGTAACTGAAGGTTTGCCATATTCAGCGTAAATCAACCAATTCCGTTGTTTTAGCAGAATAACTAAAATTAGAGGCAGATGACTAAAACTTGAAAGGCAATCCGAGAAGAAATTCCACCTGAATTAGAAATGATAATTCCAACCATCGAGATCATTCTTTGATTGAATGATCGGACGGTAATCGCGCTCGAATGTGCGTGTGGGTTAACAGTTCTGTCGGACCCCATATGTTATGAACTGGGGTTTATTTCCTTTTTGGTTCCAGCTATAAGTGTTTAAGGAAGGACCGACGGTGATTGGTCGGGTTTCTTTGTGATTCAGCCAATTATAACACTTCCAATATATACGTGGGCCCATAACCCACAGGTCCACGTACAAAATTTTGTAAAGATGCAGCTTTGTTGCGTTAAAGCAGTTTAGTTGTCATCAGGACATCTACAGGAATACTGCTGAGCAGAAGATAAATGAGATGAAGGAAGTAGTTTCAAAGGCCACGGATTTGAACAGCGAGAAACAATCACCAATCGTACTTTGATTTCTATTACTTCTTGTTATCTTATTTTCTTGAGAAGAATGAGGTGTCTTGTACCCTCCAATGTAATATTTTGTAATGACTTTTACTTTAGATGGTTAGAAGGTAGTTAACAGTTTTGATAGTTAACAACTATCCCATGATGTATAAGAAGAGGCAAAATTATAGAAAAAATGGTCGAATTTTGAAGAGCATGGGGGCTATGCTATTGTATTCTTGATAAATTGATGATTAATGAAAGAATCAAGAGTTTTCCACACATTGTTGGGTATGATTTTGTAATTTCTCTATTATGTGTCATCATGTGTTTTCCTTTATTTAAATAGGGTAATGAAGCTATAGGTCTTTGTTTACTTATGTGAATGAGGTTAAAATCCCTTAAAAGAGCGCTCTTGTATTTAAAGTTCCTACCTCTACATTTCTTCTAAGTTACAGATAATAGTTTCTGTGAAAAGCAACATATTGTCTCTAACTTCTCAAAACATTCTTCACTCAACATTTATATTTAGCAATCATATGGAATTCTGAGACTTTCATATCAGCTAAATATTTAGGGTTAAAAGTCAGTCCCTTCAAAATGTTGTTGTCACATATGCAGTATTTGTAATAAAATACATCTAAATCGTATAAGAGATGGAAAATAACTTTCTATCATTGAAACATTCAAATAAATCTAAGCTTACTATTGCCCTGTCCTGATCGGCATTCCTGTCTTTTATTTCTAGAACATATTACATCCATGTTTGTGTTGTTGAAATTGAAATGGAACCAATTGTGCCAACTGAAAATAAATCTTGACTATGGGACAAATTTGTAATTTTCATATTTAGGAAAAATCGGTACTGTCCGAAAATAGGACAAATGTTTTCTACAATGCTAGATCTATTTAGTGAAAGTTTTTTCACAGTCACCGCTATCATATTTGTGCTTTGGAATTATTTCCAAATTTATATAGAAACATCAAAAATTGAAATAAGTTTCGTCTGGTGATGTTCTATAAACAATGTTGGCACAAGGAATGTTATTTTCATTTCTACCTTCTTATCTGTCAAATCTGCACAAAGTATTAGTCTTGTCTTATTTTCTTTGTCCAAAAAAGTTCGATATGTAACTAACACAACACAACAGAAAATGTTTCATATTATGTTGTTGATATCTTCAATTAATAATGGCATAGAGTCGATATTTTTTTTGCATATTCGTGAGCATTGAAAAAAAAAAAAAAAAAAACCTGATATCCAATTAGCTAAACTTGGACATAACTACTCTTTATCTTTGTTTCTTCTTTGTTTTTGGCTCCTTTCACTATGTCTCTTGCGATATTTTGTTTTGTAATTGTGCTAACACTATTTCAGTGATGGAATGGTTATGCCTCACATTGCAATTTGTCGTGTGCAGAGGTGCAAGAGTATGGAGGAAGCACAATAAAAGCTTCTTCTACACTCCACACATATCATTTAGATGTTTTGGGTTTTTTTTTCCAAAACTTAATAATACAATATCAAACTATTTATTTCTTTAATTAAATAAATTGATCTAGGATAGAGAAATAACTATGTTCTTAAAACCATTATCCATTCATTTGTGTATTTCAGCATCCCTTTCAATTCACCAAAATCTAGGGATTTCTATGACAACCTCAAGATAACACCCTATATTTGATCATGGTGTTGTGTGATATGCTAAATAAAAAACTAATTTGATGCATATATTCAATCATTAAGGATCAATAAAGCATAAAGCATAAGATGACTAAAAATGAATTCCAACAAACGAGGATTGGAGACCTTGTCCTAAAGAAACAAAACAATCATCTAATCAAATTTTAAATAAAAAGAAATGCAAATAAAGAAAGAATAATATTTTCATGCTATAGTAAGAAACAGAAACCTCAAACACTCGACAATGTTGGACTCATTTGGAAATGAAGCTAACTATTATTTGTTTTGAACAAGCTTATTAAAGACTGAGATAGTACGTTACTAATGAAGGTTTTGGCATTGGTTTCCATCTAATGTGTAGAGGAATTTATTAAAATTTTAAATATGCATTATGCGAAGTGTGGAGGTACGGAGGAAAAAAGCTTCAATCAATATAGTGCTTGCTCTTTCACAAACTCCCTGTACACAATTTCTCTACACACCCTTTCTCCTATACTTATCGTACACCCTTTCTCCACACAACAAAATAGTAGAAGTTTGTAATTCACCGTAATTATATAATTGGAGGAACTTATTACTTGTGTGGTGGAAGAATCAAGGCATGCGACTATGTGCAGAGAGATAAAGTAATTGATAAATTTGTTTTATCAATCGTAACATGGGAAATTGATTGAGTTTACGTGACATTTTGTCAAAACATTGTTGCAGAATGAGAAAAAAAGTGTGTCAAATTGATCAGGTGCTCATGTCCTAAGTGTCGTAAAATGCTCAAAATTTAAAGTGCTCAGAACTGGTTCAAAGTTGAATGACTGGAAATTTCTCGTCTTCCCGATTCTGGTGTCGCAAACGGTTCGAAAAATGGTCGCCGTATGAAGAAGTTATGGCAAAAAGAAGAATTTGTCCATAACATTAGAAATTTTAATTTTTCAAAAAAAAAAAAAAAAAATTCCGTCTGGCACGAAATCCGAGGCAACCACCAAACATTAAATGTAACTGCAGTTAAGTTGGCGGAATTTTGGCAGGAGCGCCAAATTTGGCGGACCCGCCATAATTGGCGGAGCTAACTGGAGTTAACTAAAGTTAGCTGGAGTTTTTCTAAGGGCAAACTGGAGAAACTTTAAATGGCCATAACTTTAGCTAGGAAAGTCGGTTTTGGACGAATTTTTTTTTTATTTTGGGTATTTTAGACCTTCTGAAGCCATTGGTGTAGGTCTTACAGCCATCTGAGGTTATTTGCAGAGGTTTTGGAGCCGTGAAAGTTCTAGGAGCCACCAGGGCCCAGTTTTGTGAAGACTGTATAGGGTTGCAGGTATCCATTGGAGGTGATCCAATAGTCAATCCTAAAGGATTCAAGTGTTCTGAATCCATTTTTTCCATCTATTTCACATGTAGATGCTTCTATTCAGCTGTATTTTCAATTTGAGCATTTAATACAAACAAGGACAAGCCCGGTTGGGAGCTTTGGACCCAGCAGACGTAGCCCTGGAGGGGGTGAACTGCTTTATCAACTTCTTTTGCATTTTGTGGTTGATTTATTTTGTAGATCAAATTCGTTTTAATGTGTTAAACAGTAAAAGGAAATAACTCTGCTATGCTTAAATGGGTCATGAACAGCTGAAAATTTCATGTGTTTTCTTTCTGCAAGACATGGAAATCTTTTAAATATGTTTAATTCTGAATTGAATACCTTGCAAACAAATTTCAAGTAGTTTCAAATTCAGATCAAGTTGGTATCAGAGCTCAGGGTTTTGTGCAAAGATCTTCTAACTGTCTTGCAAAGTATTGATGCTTACCAGGTTGAAACTTAAAAGAGGGGAAGGACAGTTGACTAGAGAGCGAGAGAATCCTCAGTCAAGGAAGGCCAGAGAGCCATCACCTCCACCTTCAATTTCACCCTCAAGAGTCTCAGCAGAAGCTTCAAGGATGTCTACACATGAAGGAGAAATTCCTATAGAGACAGATTCAAGAGAAGAAGAAAGAGTCTTCAGAAAGGCTTTCTTGGACCTCACTGAAATGGTGAGGATATTGTACCAAGAAAGAAATGAGAAATTGGCTGGAGAAGGGTCCAAACATCCACATGAAGGAGAGGGCTCTTCAGGAGGTAAGAAGGATGATGATCATTCTAAGAAAGGACATGGAGGAAATGGTGATCCACCACCCCCATCTTCACCTTCTTCCTCTTCATCCTCGTCTTCTTCTGTTCATAAGCATAGATTCTCTGGAAAAAGTCCTTTTTTGAATCTTGATGTAAAATTCAAATTACCTATGTTTAATGGTGAAGTGAATGCAGAAAAGCTTGAAAACTGGATTAGGCAGTTGGAAGTTTACTTGAGGATCCAGAATATGCATGATGATGCCACAAAGATTCAGTTGGCTTCTTTGAGAATGGATAGAGCAGCATTGGTCTGGTGGGAGGCCAAGACTAAAGAGGAGATCAAGAAATTTGGTAAGGTTACCTTAACATGGCCTGAATTTATGTTAGCCATTAAAAAACAGTTTTATCCTCTTGCTCACATGCAGAAAGCCATTATGAATTGGCAAAATTTCAAACAACTTAAGGGTCATAGTGTCCAAGACTACACCCAAGAATTCAGGAGAATAACTCTCTTGTTAGGGGTAGATTTGCAGACCCAGGAAACCTTGCTGAAATACATTGGTGGCTTGCATAGCTACCTTAGACACACCATCTTGATGTTTAACCCTACTAGCCTGGACGAGGTTTGTGTCCAAGCTACCCATTTAGAGGCAAGGGGAAAAACACATTTGAAGAGGGTAGAAACAAGTCCCCCAAGGGGAAAAACAAAGAGAAAACCTCCAAGGGAAAGGGCAAAAAGAATGCATCTATCAAATAGGAGAGTGAGAAAGTGATCTGTAAACATTGTTCTAAACCAGGCCATGAGGAGAAAAACTGTTGGAAATTGTATCCTGAAAAAAGACCTCAATTTAACAAATCCAAAGGGAAACAGAAAACTGTTGCTACTACATCTACACCACAAGATTTAGGGGAAGATTCAAGTGATGAAACCAAAATTACAGCCATGGGTTTGAAAAACTTGAAGGGAAAAGAAGTTGAAACTCAAGCCAACACTAGTACCTCAAACTGCCACGTACAAGCTCCTAATGAGGAAGAAAGAATTGAACTGTTTCATGTGAGGGTGATTTCAAAACATACCAAAATTGACACACTTTTTGATAGTGGGTCACAGGCAAACCTTATATCAGAGGACTTGGTCAAGCAGCTTAAACTTGAGACTGTTCCACATCCGAAGCCATATCCACTTGGATGGATTTGCAAGGATGCAAATTTACAAGTTTCAAGAAAGTGCACATTGCGCTTTGCAATTACTGCACATTTTATTGACACGGTTGAACTTGATGTGGTACCTTTTGATATAGTAGGAATTGTTTTGGGAAGTCCTTACTTGTTTGACAGGAAAGCTATCTTTCATCGCCATGAAAACAAATATCATATGTTCAAAGATGGCAAGGAGTTCATTGTTAGAGCTCATCGCAAGAAGACAAATATAGCGATGGTGAATGCAGGACAGGTAAAAAGGCTGGTCAATTCAAGTAAGAATTTTGTTCTTCTTATGATTAAGCCCAAGGTTGATGTGAATCATGAGCCATTTGACAATTTTGATCCAAAACTTAAATCAGATCTGTATGATGTAGTTGATGCATATCATGAGATGTTTCAGGAGCCAACAGGTTTGCCTCCTAAGAGGGAGATTCAACATGAAATCCATTTGCATCCAGATTGTCCTCTTCCAAACATAGGCATGTACCGAATGTCTATTATGGAGAATGCTGAAATAAAGAAGAAAATCAAGGACTTGTTGGACAAGGGTTTCATAAGGCCAAGTACTTCGCCATGTGGGTCACCGATTGTATTGATTCCAAAGAAAGATGGCACTTGACGTATGTGTGTTGATTTCAGGGCCTTGAACAAGATAACAGTAAAGAATCGTTACCCACTCCCAAGGATAGATGATTTGCTAGATCAGCTGAAAGATGCTCGATATTTCACTAAGCTAGACTTGCGCAGTGGATATCATCAAGTAAGAATTGAAGAAAGTGACATTTGGAAGACAGCCTTTAAAACCAAACAAGGACTCTTTGAGTGGCTTGTGATGCCGTTTGGTTTGTGCAATGCACCTGCAACTTTCATGCAGGTAATGGATGATGTCTTGCGTCCTTTTCTTGATGATTTCGTTATTGTCTACTTAGATGACATCTTAATTTTCAGCAAGTCTAGAGAAGATCATGTCATGCATGTTAGAAAAGTACTTGATGTTTTGAAGAAGAATCAGTTATTTCTTAAAATGTCAAAGTGTGAATTTGGAAAGACTTCTTTGGTTTATTTGGGACACATAGTAGGAGGAGGTGCTTTGAGAATTGATCCTGCTAAGATTGAGGCTATTGTGAAGTGGCCTACTCCCAAATCCATAACAGAGGTAAGAAGTTTTTTGGGTGTAGCTCAATATTGGAGGAAGTTTATCTCTAACTTCTCTTCTATAGCAGCTCCTATGCATGCAGTGACAAGTGTGAAGCATGCTTTCCAATGGGGAGGCAAGCAGCAAAAAGCTTTCGAATCTTTGAAAGAGAAGATTAGTTCAGCTCTAGTCTTTGCATTACCGGATTTGAGACAGCCATTTGAGATACAAACTGATGCTAGTGATTATGCTATGGGTGCAGTTCTTCTACAGCATGGTAAGCCTATTGCTCTTCATTCTGAAACTTTTAATGGTGCTGTTGTAAATTATCCTACATATGATAAGGAGTTGTATGCGTTGGTACAAAGCGTCAAAAAGTGGAAACACTACTTGATGGGCAAAGAAATTGTTATACATACCGACCATCAGCCCTTACAGTACTTGCAATCACAAAGCAAGTTACAACAGTCACGACACTTCAGATGGATGGGTTTCTTGCAACAGTTCCATTTGGTAATAAGGTACAAGAAAGGTACTTTGAATAAGGTTGCTGATATGCTTTCAAGGCCTATTATTGGTGTTGTTACTTTACTTAGGAATGATTCCATTGTACATGATAGTTACATAGAACAATATGCATCTGATGATGACTTTAAAGATGTGTATGCTAACTTGAGTAAAGGAAATCATGTAGAGGAAAATGACTATCACATGCATAACAATTTGTTGTTTCATTTGGGAAAGTTGTGTATACCACAGGGGGAGAGGATAAATGTCATAAGAGAAGCTCATTCTTCTCTTATTGCTGGCCATTTTGGTGTGAGAAAAACAGTTGCACATCTACAGAGGTATTGCTATTGGCCTCGCATGGTAGATTATGTTTCAAGGTTCATAAGAGGTTGTTCATTATGTGCTACAAGCAAGCCTAGCAATAGGAATCTTGGTTTCTATACTCCTTTTCCGGTACCTTCTAGACCATGGGAGAGCATCTCTATGGATTTTGTAGGAGGTTTGCCAAAATCTCGAAAGCAGCATGATTATTTATATGTAGTAGTTGATCGTTTCAGCAAAATGTGTATACTTATGCCTTGTAAGAAAACTATAACTGCTGAACAAACTGTTGAATTATTTTTTCATCATGTATGGATTCACTTTGGTTTGCCTACTTCCATTATTAGTGACAAGGATCCCAGATTTGTGGGGAATTTTTGGTCCAACCTATGGGAGATGATGGACACAAAGTTGAAGGAAAGTACTGCTTTCCATCCGCAAACAGATGGACAAACCGAAGTTGTGAACAGAACCATTGTGCACCTCTTGAGAGGTTATTGCAGCAAGCATCCCAAGCTTTGGGATGAACATTTGCACTACATACAGCATGCTTACAATTGTGCCAAGCACTCTTCCACAAACACCTCACCGTTTGAAGCTTGTTTTGGTTACTTGCCAAAATCACCTCTTGATTTCATTCTTGAGAAAGATGTCGCCATTGAGGGACATCGTGACATTGACAAAGCTCGTTCATTCATTGAAAGCATTCAGCAAATACATCAGCAAATTCAAGAACAACTTGAGAAGAGTCAAGGCAAGTACAAGGAAAGACACGACAAGCATAGAGTTGATCACAAGTTTCAAGAAGGAGATGAGGTATGGATGTACATTAGTAAGGAAAGGATGCAAGGAGAAGGTAAAAATATGAAGCCTATTTGTTATGGTCCATTCAAAATCCTCAAGAAGGTTAGAAACAATGCTTTTCAATTAGATTTGTCTTCCTACATGCAAATGTATTCTGTTGTCAATGTGGAGAACTTACGTTTGTATGAACCTCCTTTGATTGCTGATCATGAAAATGATGTTCAGCTGCCATCTATAGAAGATTTCTCGCCAGAATTCTTAGATGAGCTGGAAGAAGATACAATCCTTGACAGAAGGACACGCACTTCAAGGAGAGGCAGTGTAGATTATGTTCGGGTTGGTTTCAAAGGTAGCAAACCGAACAAGGCGAAGTGGATGGAGGTGGACAGAGTGAGGGAGCTGTACCCTCACCTCTTTAACAGGTAGTTGAAGGCTTTTGGGATCCAAAAGCTTCCCAATGGGGAGGCGTGATCAGGTGCTCATGTCCTAAGTGTCGTAAAATGCTCAAAATTTAAAGTACTCAGAACTAGTTCAAAGTTGAATTACTGGAAATTTCTCGTCTTCCCGATTCCGGCGCCGCAAACGGTTCGAAAAACGGTCGCCGTATGAGGAAGTTATGGCAAAAAGAAGAATTTGTCCACAACATTAGAAATTTTAATTTTTCAAAAAAAAATTAAAAAAAGAATATTCCGCCTGGCACGAAATCCGAGGCAAACACCAAACATTAAATGTAACTGCAGTTAAGTTGGCGAAATTTTTGCAGGAGCGCCAAATTTGGCGGACCCGCCATAATTGGCGGAGCTAACTGGAGTTAACTAAAGTTAGCTGGAGTTTTTCTAGGGGCAAACTGGAGAAACTTTAAATGGCCATAACTTTGGCTAGGAAAGTCGATTTTGGACGATTTTTTTTTTTTTTTTTTGGGTATTTTCAACCTTCTGAAGCCATTGGTGTAGGTATTACAACCATCTGAGGTCATTTGTAGAGGTTTTGGAACTGTGAAAATTCTAGGAGCCATCAGGGCCCAGTTTTGTGAAGACTGTATAGGGTTGCATGTATCCATTGGAGGTGATCCAATAGTCAATCCTGAAGGACACAAGTGTTCTGAATCCATTTTTTCCATCTATTTCACCTGTAGATGCTTATATTCAGCTGTATTTTCAATTTGAGCATTTAATAAAAACAAGGACAAGCCCGGTTGGGAGCTTTGGACCCAGCAGACGTAGCCCTGGAGGGGGTGAACTGCTTTATCAACTTCTTTTTCATTTTGTGGTTGATTTATTTTGCAGATCAAATTCGTTTTAATCTGTTAAACAGTAAAAGGAAATAACTCTGCTATGCTTAAATGGGTCATGAACAACTGAAAATTTCATGTATTTTCTTTCTGCAAGACATGGAAATATTTTAAACATGTTTAATTCTGAATTGAATACCTTGCAAACAAATTTCAAGTAGTTTCAAATTCAGATCACAAATAAACTAAAAATGCATGATAAGGAGTGTGCAGAAAAATTATATGGAGGGGAAATATGTGTGGAACACATGAAGTTGATTGAGCTTATGTGACATTTCTTCAAGATGTTGTTGCCGAACAGGAAAATATGTGTGTCATAACATGAAAGTTGATGTTTTACAACATGAAAAAGAAGTGCACAAAGGGATAGTTTGTGCAAAGGTGTAGATGAGGGTGAACAAATATTCTTCCACACATATGCCTCCTGTGGAAATCATTTCAATCTAATAGAATGGATACTAGCTACAGAGCTTGATGAACCATTGAACATTACACAATGTTTTAGAGTAAATTCTATTAAGCATTCGAATGATGCTATGTTTGTGACAAAAGTACTAATTAATTCATTAATATGTAGTTTGCATAAATGTTGCAGAGGCACAAAACATTGCTAAAGAAATTTTTTTATTCTATGCTCTAGACACTTGTTTTCCTACACAACATTTATTTATCATAGGCATTAGAAAGACACTTCATTTAATATAACTATTTAATTTACAAATGTGAAATCACAAATGCACTTAGTATTTGGGAAGCTCAAATAAAACGAGGCCACATTGACATAGTAGTGGGGATAGTTAATTGAAAACCCTTTTTTCACACCTAAAATACACATAACCCAAATTTTTCATGCCTCAAAATTTAATAAGCCCAAACCGCTAATTAATTTATTAATATGTAGTGTCTAGAAATGTATGTGGAGATACACGACATTGCAAGAGAAAAAATTTGTTACTTTCTTCGCACACCCGTTTTTCTACACAACACTTCTTTCTCACGCATTAATAAGCCAAACTTGATAATTAATTGATTAATTCATTTCCCATAAACTTTTAAAACTCATACAATTCATTCTCAATGCATTTCGTTCAAGGTTCATTCAATGCATTCCTATGTGTAGGGGACTTACAGTGATGGTTCAATAGTTTAATTCTCCCTGTGTACAAACGATATAGTAGGCATCCTTTCCTAGAATCTTCAGACATTCAAAAGGTTAAATATTTACAATAATCACTAATATGGAGCCAATAAGCATGCCCAAACTGGAATTTTGATTTCCCATGATTCTATATATTGATTTTGTGGTTGACCTCTTGTTGATCATTCCTGGATTGGGATGGAATATATTTCCCTACACAATGATTTAACCTCCCCACTAGTAATATCAAAAGGTTTTCCTTGTTGTTGAGATATATTCTTAGGAATATGAACTCCTACCAAGGTACATAGACAAGCTAAGCTATGAGGATAATAAACTATGTTTTAGTGTCTAGAGAAAAGTTGTTCGGGGAGTGCAGGAGAAAGTGTGTGCATAGAATGTGTGTGCAGAACAAGGGACACAAACTCCCCCACACACCCTTTCTTGGTACACCAAAATCTTCAGTATATATGTGCAGAGGGAGGAAGGTTTCTATTACCTTCTCCACACACCCACTGTACACTAAAGATATAAAAGCTATATTAAAATTAAAGATTTTTAAAAACTGAAAATAGTTCTAAAATGCTATTTTTTATCCTAACATGAACCAAAGGAAACCATATCGAGTAAAGTTACAAAATTGGGTCACAGAGACATCCAATTGTCTACCCTTATTCCGCATCTGATATACACGTAAAGAAATATTTTCAAGCCCCAAACTTTAAAAAACCAAAACTGCTAATTAATTAATTAACTCGTATTATTGTGTGAAAGGGAAGTGTATGGAAGAACTGTGTAGAGGGAGAATGTATGTGGAACTGCACAACATTTCAAAACAAAGTTTGTGTTGCTTGCTCCTCATACCTATTCTCCTACACGACACTTATTCCTCACATTGATTAAAAACACACTTCATTTAATGTTGGTTAATAAGTGTTGAACTCACAAATGTGAAATAACTAATGCACTTAGTATTCAAGAAACATGAATACCAAGACTCACTGACTCTATTTTGATAGTAAAACATTGGATAGTAATGAAACGAGCAGACAAAGTAAATGTTATTAAGCACTCGAGCCATGTTGTGATTATGCATTGATTTTCCAAACAAATGTCGAAAAGACATATTTATTGGTAGGTGAGATTTAGTTAATCGTAGGATTAAGGTGTTTTTTTAGTTTCTAACAAAACATTGTTGAGTGTTCCATGTTTGTGTTTTTGGACTTAAAGCTATAAATTTTAGAGCATATCTTGGAAATAATCAAATAAAAAATGAAAGAAATTATCAATCTTATTAGTTAAACAAAGATAGAATATTTTTAAATCCACATCAGAATAATTCGAGAGATAGAAATCCATTTGCTCCTCTATCTGATTATATTGAATGTTATAACGGTCATAACTATGGACATAAAGCATATGAGTGTAGAACTAGAAAATTCAAATTAGCTCCTCAAATCAAACAAGCTCAAGAGGAACCCAAGACATGGAAGAAGAGGAGGGAAGAAAGATTGAAGAATGTGACAATGTCTTATATGCCCAAAACCAAGGTAGCCACTAGCACTTAGACAATGGATGTTCTAACACTATGGCTAGTGTTGTGGGGAAAAATGCCTATGCAGGACGATCCTATCCACCTAAGGTGTGACAGTACCTTAGCAACAAACAGATACAGCTACTTCGGTTTCTTCCTTTATGAAATGTGAAAGAGGGGAGATTGGTAGACTTACCGTTGTCTTCCGGCTGTCCCTCTATCTAGATCCTCTTCTCTTTGGGTGTCCACAGCTACTTGCCTCCTCGCTTGCTCAAGAGAACAGCTACTTGATTCCCACGAGATCACAAGAGAACAGCTACCTGTGACAAGAGAACAGCTACTTGCGACAAGAGAAGAACACAACACAAAGGCAAATATACATATTCATAAATGATTCAGGATTAGAAGTAAATCAAATATACTAATGCAATCATACAAAATACACCAGCATATAGGAAAGAACCAAGATAGCTTTATTGATTGATAACAAGGTTCAGGAAGAGATACAACCCATAGGGCTCCAATCCAGCATCTCCTTCCCAGCAGAATGGAATTCCTTCTTCAACTCCCTTCAAAGCATTAAGCACCCAATGATCCAACCTCAAACCAACAGCAATTCTTTGCAATAACAAAATTCCAGCCTCTAGATCCCATGGAGGAGAGATCTATATATAGTTATTTTGGAGAGAGGATGAGTCAGCTTGAGATCTGACTAGTGTCCTCTCCCTCTCTCAATTCTTGAGTCCACTTGGAGGTTCTTGCTTCCACTTGGAGATTTGGAACCTCTTACTCATCACCAGTCGAATTCCCTGATGCAAGTGTCATTTTGGAAGCTTCCTGGGCATTGACACATTGAGGAATGAGCCTGCCACTTGTCCAATTACGCTCAGCGCTGGTAGCCTTTATTGGAGTTGACATTCAACGCAGGTAGACAGTGGAGCAGTTGACATTCAGCGCAAATGCTCAGTGGAGCAGTTGACATGATCCAGAATTGGCTTGTTTTTGAGTGTTTTCAGATGGAGAACTTCTGTGAATTGCTGTGGTTTGTTGGCCTTGTTCCTCTAGGGGTAGGAACAACATGCTTAGGGACTTTGGATCCCTTGATTATGGACATTTCATGCTCAATGCTTTAAGGCACAAAAATGTCTATAACAGTTGCCCCCTAAAGTATGAGGCCGTTTATCGGGTGAAATGCTTTATCCAGGAGGGTCCGAAGTTCATCCATTTGCTGGGAGGAGACCTGTAATAAAATACAATACAATACATTATGATTCATACTGCTTTCATGATCTAGCTGAGGCGGGCATTCCCATGCTCAGCTTTATAAATTCATTTTTGTACATAGAACAGATGATCGTCTGATGGTAGACTGATAATTTTGGCGAAATTATCATCCTTTGAGTAGGATGATCATCTGCTGCAATGATGTACATATCAAATGTCTTTATTTTTCTTGAATATATATCGCAGCCTGGATGGATGAAACTAGATCCGGGGTCTTCAAACTCGTTCGATCTTCACTCTAAGTACAAGTCGATCCATGTGAGAATTGCGCTGAAGTCGAACATGGAAAGACATCGCTTGATTATCGGTCAATAATGTAAACCGTTAACAAGCGCGAGAGGAATCACCGATAATGATAATGACCCTCAAGGTACTGCAGTACAATTCACGTGGTGTGAATAAAGGACTTGGCGTCGAACACCACGCAAAATCTTCTGGTCGAAGGTCATTGATGTATACCTGTCGCCGGAAGTGAGAAACTTGCCATTGAGGCATGCAAGCTTCAAAGTACTGAAGGGGGTGTTCCTAGATCAACTTCTTGGATAATGAGTTGATGTCGACAAGAAGCAATCCGTCAAAGGAGGGCCTTAATGAATCCCACATCAGTGACACGGAACGGAGCTAATGATTTTAATGGAGGTGAAAACGATCTGTAACATATGATTCAGGGTGGCGGTCATGAATGGATGAAGGATAATGTATGGCAGTGGATGGGACCCGGTTGACTCTTTCTGAACGACTTCTCTTGAACATATGGCGACACTGATGCGATGGATTGGTAGCATTACCCCAAATATGGATGGTATGGCGAGACCATGGTGATGTGACCGGTGAATGAAACAACCCAACCCGATTGTGGTACGGAGGAAAAGTGTCATGTTCAAGAGCGACCTGCTACCATCAAAGTTTTCTTGATTTTTCCCAATTTTTCCCCAGTCATTGCTAACCAGTACCTCTTTATTTTTTTCAAGCTTGAGGAGGATAACATATGCTTGTTCTATAACCTGCCCTTCGGGCAAGCCCATCGCTATGTTTTAACGAGCCTAGTGATAGTGAAACTCGTTCTCGTCTAAAGACAAGTTTGTCGCTATTTAGTGATTTTAACGAGTCTAACGACAAGGATAACTCGGTCCTTTTCGTTTTTAGAGAGTCTGAAAAGGTACATAAAGTTAACTCCACAATTTCTTTTTCATCATCTAATCCCTTAAGTCCGAAAAAGTATAAAACTATACAGAAGGGATGAGTTTTCGATAGTTTTAACGAGCCGAACAAAACAAGTGCTCGATCTTTTTGTGCAATAATCCCTCAGGTCCAAAAAGATTAAAATCTAGAGGAGGGATAGCACTTCCGGTCGTTTAACGAGATGGAAGGCCAAAACTCGGCAATCTTTTCATGTTTTACGAGTCAGTTGAAAAGAGCTTAAAGAAGACTCGTCTTTTGAGGAACGAGTGATGAACAGGGTTAGCAGCTGATTCCAGGTACAGGTTGGAATTTTCCAATCACGGCAGTGTCACAAGGATGGCTAGGTGAAATCACTCTTCGCAGCTGTTCCTCAAAATGGGTAAACAATCATATGGAGGTGAACGATCGGCCAAATGAAAAGTGGAGGTGACGGTGCAAACATGACCAAGGCTTTTATGGTTGATCAGGTTACATACACAATGGTTATTTACCGGAATAGATTCATTTTTTAACGAGCTTGAATGTGCCAAAACACTGCTCCGACTTATGTTTATTTTTTAACGAGCATGAACTATGTGCTAAAACTGCTCGGATCTTGCGTTTATTTTTTAACGAGCATGAACTTTATGCTAAAATTGCTCATCTATACCAGTCATATGATAAGAATGTCTCATTGGAGATCGCTATTTTTTATGGAGCTTCATCTCACCACGCTTTGCTCCGGATCCTTTCGTTATGCAAGTTCGGAAATGGCTAATCCTACGAGTTTAAAGGGTTAGACCTACAGGTTTAAAGGGAGGACCTAAAAATTTAAAAAAATAAATAGTCGCCCCTTGCTTGCACTCCAAGGGTTTAAAGGTTAGACCTACAGGTTTAAAGGTTACCTCTACTTCTTTTCCGTCAAAACATTTGTTTTAACGAGAGAGGCTTACCTCTTTCAGGTTACCCAAAGATTGTCTCGTTAGTAGTTTAAACAAAACACTTCCTCGGCAATGTCTACCGAAATAGACAACGGTGGGTGAAAAACAGATTATTCCACTCACATAACTTTGACAAAAGAATCTTATTCTAGAACAACCCTCTTTCCTCTACGGACGGGGTACGGACTAGTCATATTCTCCCGCAGAAACCCACCCTATACCCAAAGTTCTCTGCCGAAGCAGACCAGGACGCATGCCCCCTGGGATCCAGTCATATCCTCCCGGATTACTCGCGCTCATCAGGAGGACGGACCGTGGGTTGAGACACTTCTTGCGTGAACAGACCATTTAGGGATGGTATCTGACTATTTGCGATGCGTGATCCGGGGAATGAAAGTTGGTCCACGAGCTTGACCATTCTTCCTTCATGCGAAAAACACATTACCCTAAAGAGTGATGAGACGATGGCTCCCATGCAATATATATAGTCTCGTCCAAGGAGTAGGTTATAATCCAAGGGTCCTTGAACGACCATCACGTTCATTTGAATGGTCTTCCCTTTCAATGTTATTGGCACATTGGGGAGGATCCCTAAAGGGCGACTGGTTCCCTTACCAAAGCCTGATAGATTTCTCATTTCAGGCAAAAGCGCAGGTGAACCAAGCGCTTTCCAAGCAATAGAGGAAAGGATACTCACAGATGCCCCTTCATCAATAACTGTACCAGCCATTACCATTCTGTATATTTGGACAATAATTCTGAATGGTATGCTAGCTGGCAAGCGGGGTCTGCCTAGTTGGTTCCAGTCAAAGGACACAACCAGGTTGCTTGGTGGTGGGACCGAGTATACGGCCGGATATCGCTCTGATGAACTTCCTTCCTGCGATAAAGGAATGGTGGCATTGCCCCCTTGATCATCAGAGTCAGTGCTGATGAAGAGAATTTGGACGGTGTCGTCTTTATTCTCCTCTGTGATGATGTCATTCGAAGATAGAGCCTCTGAAGGCAAAACCGGGTCAATTGCCATTTCAACCTTTAGACTTTCGTCTGGTATGGATTAAGATGGTTCATCTTCAATGACAGGTGCTTCGGCTGACCACCTGGGTGGGTCAACCGGATTCTCAACTAGCGAGGGACTTGGCAGGAGTCTTTGACATCCAGGAGGAAGATGTGCTCGTAATATCGGGCGATCTTCCAGAACTCGTTTTGCCTCGTCTAAGAAGGGACAACGGTGGATGGCGTGATCACCTTCACACAGTCTGCAGGGAAATTTAGCTTTCCCTCTCTGTCCTGGGGCTTCACTCCCACTAGTTGACGGTGAGCAGTCGACATGGCTATCAGAGGTCGATGCTACCGAATTGTGCAAACGAGGGGACCAGTCTCTTAGTATCCGGGGGATACATGGACAATCTCTATGGAAGTGGTCTCCCTTGCATATGACGCATGGCGATTTAGGCCTTACGAGTGCTGTGTGTGGATTTTTGTTAGATGACGTTTGTTTGCCCCCAGTCGCCTTAGGCTCCTTCTGCTTCTTTTCTTTCTTCTTCTTCTCCTTCTTCTCCTTAGGAACCTGGTTCTTTGTTCGACCAGTTCCGTCAAGCGAAGAGGAAGGAGGAGAGGAAGATGAAGTGGAAGGCTGGTGGGCAACTCTTGTCTGATCTAACTGTTGACTCGACTGTTCAGGAATGGTGGTATTCTGAACGACATTGGTTGAAAAGAGCCATACTGGTAGGCCAATTGTCAGTCCTGGAAGCGACAATGTGGCCATGTGGGGCGCACCAACATCTCCCCAAGAGGAGAAGGGACTAGGATTTCCACCAAGGGGAATTCCTTGGTTGGTGTGCTCCATCTTTTCAACCTAAAGATCAACACGGGAATAAAGGGTGATTGTTCCGTTTAAAATAAATTGTTAACGACGCTTTAGACACAACTTGCTTTTTCACTTTTAAAGAGTTGAGAAAAAGCTAAAGATGACTCTAGTCTCCTTCGATTTTTTAACGAGCCCGAAGTGACAAATGCTCGGATGGAATTTTTCTGCTATAGAGTCTGAAAAAGGCCAAAAGAAACTGCTCTAGAGATCTAGGCAGAGGGTGTGCCAAATTTTTCGCAAAACCGCAGAATACTTTTTACGGTACAAGCGGTCGATCTTCGTGAATGCTGTGTTCACTGCATTACGATCAGTAGGGCGGCCGACACGACTTCCTAAGGATAAAGGATATATGCCTATAGGGGTCTCCCAACATATACGCGACGGTACGTGGGAGCACAATCCGTACTAGTGCTATCGTCCCTCAGGAGGAATCACCCACCTTCCACGAGATCGACAGTCACTAGGCTTAACGACGTCGGAACACGTCTCTAGCCTAGACCTCTATGTTGTGCGTTATGTTGCAAAGTGTTGTTAGGTTCATTCAGTTTATTTTAAGTTGATCTTTTTAAAGTTTGCCTTTCAGGATCACCACGAGATGTATGGTACAATTCCTAAATGCAGTCTAAGATGATAAGCAAGCTTTATAATCTTTTCAACTTTGAAAATCCTAGCTACTAAGGGAAAAGAGAGCGACTATCTTTTCTCAAAGAGAAATTAGCACACTCTAATGCACTCTTTCCTAAATCAATCATGCAAACTTATCAAAATGCAAATGCACAATGCAGGTGTTTGTTTTCCGCTTTCTTAGTATAAATGCCTACAAAGAAAGCTTTTTGTACAACTTTGAATTTGCTTTTAAATGACAGATATAAACAAGTTTACTTTTTCCAAAATCAACAAGGGTAGAAGAGATTACAATCACTTTGCGATTTTCGAAATGAATACTTGTTTCGACACTTAAAAGAGACAAACTCAAACCAATAAGCAAAAGCAAATGATAATCAACTGTAAACAGCCAATGAACTCTCTCCTAAGATCACAATCAATCAGATCTGAATCAACGGCTACAGGATGATTATTTCGCTCATGCAAAGGAAAACTGTAAATGACGCCACAAACACATAAAAACACTTACAGTCTTTCTGTACAAAAGGAGGCGGAATTCAAGCAAAGAAAAGGGGTTATCAGACTGGTACCTATGCTGGTTAAAGGCTACAAAAACAGAGATCAAAACAGGGCAAAAGACAACAAAGAACCCCAGCTGCACAAGGCTAAACTGGTTCAGCGCAAGTCTAACACTGTGGAGTTGACATTCAGCGCAGGTAGCCTTCACGGGACCTGCGTTGAAATGCAGACTGCCTTCACAGTGTCTGCGCTGAAAGAGAAACTCTCGTTTCTCTTGGGTTCCGGGTCATAAAATGCTCAAAAATCAACTGTTTCAGGCCAAATCAGAAACACAAGCAAGGTATAAATAGAGGGATGCTTTGAGAGGGTACTAAAGACTATCACAAAGGATCATCAAATCATTTGTGAGTCCATTGTTGAGATCATAGACAAAAACCCAGTGAAGGATCAAGGCAGCAACAGTCTACTTTGCGAAGCAGTTCGATTGTTGCTGTTGAGTCTATGAAGCAAACAATGATGTAAACACAAATAAAATGACTAAAACAAATGTCCCCAGCGGAGTCGCCAATTTGTTGTGGGGAAAAATGCCTATGCAGGACGATCCTATCCACCTAAGGTGTGACAGTACCTTAGCAACAAATAGATACAGCTACTTCGGTTTCTTCCTTTATGAAATGTGAAAGAGGGGAGATTGGTAGACTTACCGTTGTCTTCCGGTTGTCCCTCGATCTAGATCCTCTTCTCTTTGGGTGTCCACAGCTACTTGCCTCCTCGCTTGCTCAAGAGAACAGCTACTTGATTCCCACGAGATCACAAGAGAACAGCTACCTGTGACAAGAGAACAGCTACTTGCGACAAGAGAAGAACACAACACAAAGGCAAATATACATATTCATAAATGATTTAGGATTAGAAGTAAATCAAATATACTAATGCAATCATACAAAATACACCAGCATATAGGAAAGAACCAAGATAGCTTTATTGATTGATAACAAGGTTCAGGAAGAGATACAACCCATAGGGCTCCAATCCAGCATCTCCTTCCCAGCAGAATGGAATTCCTTCTTCAGCTCCCTTCAAAGCATTAAGCACCCAATGATCCAACCTCAAACCAACAACAATTCTTTGCAATAACAAAATTCCAGCCTCTAGATCCCATGGAGGAGAGATCTATATATAGTTATTTTGGAGAGAGGATAAGTCAGCTTGAGATATGACTAGTGTCCTCTCCCTCTCTCAGTTCTTGAGTCCACTTGGAGGTTCTTGCTTCCACTTGGAGATTTGGAACCTCTTACTCATCACCAGTCGAATTCCCTGATGCAAGTGTCATTTTGGAAGCTTCCTGGGCATTGACACGTTGAGGAATGAGCCTGCCACTTGTCCAATTACGCTCAGCGCAGGTAGCCTTTGTTGGAGTTGACATTCAACGCAGGTAGACAGTGGAGCAGTTGACATTCAGCGCAGATGCTCAGTGGAGCAGTTGACATGATCCAGAATTGGCTTGTTTTTGAGTGTTTTCAGGTGGAGAACTTCTGTGAATTGTTGTGGTTTGTTGGCCTTGTTCCTCTAGGGGTAGGAACAACATGCTTAGGGACTTTGGATCCCTTGATTATGAACATTTCATGCTCAATGCTGTAAGGCACAAAAATGTCTATAACAGCTAGTGATAAGAGAAAATTATTGTCATTGAGAGAAGAATAGACATGTAGTGTTACTTTTGGAAATGATTCTCCAGGAAAACCAAATTGATTGCAAATCAAAGTTTCCAAGGTAAGAAAGGGGTAGAGATTTTACTTCAAATGATTTTGTTCATTTTTGTGAAGAGCATGGAATAAGAAGACAATTCACAATTGCAAACACACCACACAAAAAAATGTTGTGGCTGAAAGGAAAATAGATTAATGCAACAAATGGAAAGAGAAATGATGGATGAAATAAATATGAAAAATACCTTTTAGGATAAAGTTGTCCATAAAACAATCCATATTTTAAACAAAGCACATCTCAGGCTAAACAATGACAAGATTTCCTACGAGCTATGGAATGGAAAACCAACCTCAATAAAGCACTTCAAAGTCTTTGGAAATAAGTGTTATAACGAGAATAATTATGACAATTTGGGTAAGTTTGATGCTAAAGTTGATTAAGGGATATTTTTAGGATATTATACTGAAAGCAAGGGTTGCAAATGTTACAATCAGATATTATGCAAAATAGTTGACAACATTGATGTGAAGGTGGATGAGGAGTTACCTTTCAAAAGCAAGCAACCAAGACTTATTAGTCCACCTAATTAAACCAACAATGAAGATGAAGTAGAATAACTTGAAGAATCAAGAGAAGAATAAGGAGAAGAGGCAAAGTGTTCTCACCCAAAAACCCCCTCAAGGTACATACAAAAGCATCATCCTACAAATCATATTGTTGGTAATATGGAAGTAGGGGTCCAAACTCAAATAAAATTAATAAATAACTCCTCTCAGGCTCATATTGCTATGTTGTCTATGATTGAGCCAAAATATTTTTCTCAGGCAAGCCAAGATAAGCATTGGATAAAAGCCATAAATAAAGAGTTAGATTAAATTGAGAAAAAACAAACTTTGGAAGTAGTTCTAAAACCATTAAACAAAAATATCATAGGCACAAAGTGTTGATTTTCCACGACCTTGGTGTCTGGGATAGAATCTTAAATCTCTTACACTACCAAACCAAGAATCACAATGATACTACTTTGCATAGTGGAATATAAACAACATTAAATCTACTAGTGCACAAAATATGGACAAATTTTTACATTTTTGAACCCAACTTCGTTATATTAATCAACATATAATACAACAGTCTAGGGCTCTCGTACCAGGGACAATGACCCTCAAATATCCACTAGTACAAGAATATAAAATTGGGGCTTAGTGTCAGTCCATCAACAACCAATCTACCCTCAACAAGATACTCTAACCATCTGGATGATGTAGTCGTCTCTCTTAGCTCCCCTCGATCATACCCTATACCTGCCCTGTCCTTTGGATCCCCACTGCAGCTCCTGCCTCTATCAATGCTCCAAGTCCATCTGACTGTTGAACCTCACAAGTTGATCATTCATCCATCAACCCATCGAGACTCCTGCCGAGTTGTTCACAGCTCCACTTGTGAACAACTCTCAATCTGCCCAATATTTCTCCTCACCTACTCAAGGACTTCAACCCACTATGGTCTTCTTGCGTTGCTCTAATGAAGACCAACATACAGAATGGAGGGTTTCCAACTATCACTGTAAGATATCCATCTCCTACAATGAACACAGGATAGGAGGACTACCCATCATCTATTGTAGAAGTCCTTCTCCACACACAAGTCTAGGGCTGCACAAACAACTCCTGGTTCATCATACCCATGCCACTCTAGTAACCATCTAGGTCCATGAAGATGGTGCACACCGGGTTCCAACTTGGGCACTATCACGTTGTCCTCCAACAGACCATAAATTCCCAATCATGTTCACACTTGGTCCACTCTCACACTGCCCTCCAACAATCCACGAGTAACAAATACTTGTTATAGCATCTACTCCTGGTTAGAGCATCCAACCACCCAGGAAACCCTTGCTCTTGGCTACTAACATACTTCCAAATTTTCCTCTCCTAGGACACCATCCACTAACACCAATTCAACCTTAACACATCAATACAATACATATTGAGCCTTGCTCAGCTTCTGTGTCACCATAATGCAAGTTGCTACATGTTCAACCCTCACTCGCATTGCCTGCACTTGTGCGTTCCTGCACTCGTGTTCCTGAAATCGTGTGTTCTTGCACTTACGCATTCCTGTACTCGTGCATTCCTTCACTTTCATGTTTCTGCACTCGTGTGTTCCCACACTCGTGTTCCTACACTCAAGGTGTCAACCAACACTCGTGTAGTTGCAAGGTATCAACCAACCCCCAAACAAAGTCATCTTTTAGTTGCCAATAGGATTATCAGGTACTTAAGAGCCACAATGGATTATAGCATATGGTATCCAAAGGGACAAGACTTCTCTTTATTCACATACATATATTTTGATTGGGTTGGAAGTGTAGATGATAGGAAAAGTACAAGTGGTCATGATTTCTTCCTAGAGAAGTGTTTGGTGGCTTGGATAAGCAAAAAACAATCTTCTATATTACTTTCTAGTGTTGAAGTTGAGTACATAATAGTTGCATCAAGCTATATGTGGATTTTATGGATGAAACAAACATTAGAAGACATGAAGGTAACTTATGATGAACCCATTCCCATTATAAGTGACAACACAAGTGTTATATGTATATCCAAGAATCTTGTTCTTCACTCAAATACCAAGCATATTCCCGTAAAATATCATTTTCTTAAAGAACATATGGTTGATCAAATTGTAAAATTAAAGTACATATATGCAAAAAGAACAAGTTGTTGATATCTTCCCTAAGCCTCTTTCCCAATAGCTTTTAAGTATTTCAGGCAAAAGTTGGGAGTGATATCTCACTCATCTCTTCACTAGATTTCTTCACAAGCACAAAGGGTAGTTTTCCAAATATGTTAATGATAGCTACATGTTATGGAGTTACGTAGAAGAAAAAATACTAAGCTCAAGGGGATATTTAAGATCAACAAGAGTATACAAATTTAGGGGTAGTACTGAGCACTATGAAATGGAAAGTTTGCATGCTTCTTAAGTTTTTTTTTTAGTCTTTGTTCAATTTGTATCACTTGATTTATGTGGAAACACCCAATATGTTCAACAATAATTACAATTAACAACCTATAATATTGAGGTTATAACAAAATCCATTTAGGGGGGGAATCATCAAAAGGGAGTAGCTAAAACCCTTTGTCATTGATGCCAAAGGGGGTAAATTATCAAACATTGGCACCTCAAAGCCAAGAGGAGAATGAGAATACAATCGCACTTCAAAAGAAAAAAGGGAGAGTTAGCAGACAATGGTAATTATTTAGCCTAATAGGGGAGTGTTTCCAGGTGATGGTGTTTCCATCAATGAAAAACAATGTCAGGAGGTGTTGCCATCAATGCTAAAGGGGGAAATTATTGAGTATGTTGGCAGTTGTTGAAATTGATATCAAGTATAGTAATTACTATTAGGTGATGTAGAGTTCAAGGGGAGCTTATTAAGTTTCATGCAAGACACTTATGTTGTTATTAATGTCTTATTTGTTTCTATTAAGTTGGTGATGACTAGGTTGTTTGATGAGTATCTTAACTTTGAAGGTATTTTGTCAAACAGAAAACTTGCTCAAAAGCACATGAAAAGTGTTGGGTTGTATATCCCTCTCAAATAGCTTTCCAATGGTATATGGCACTTAGATTAATATGACACTTATCCAAACTCCTAAGGGTTGAGGCAAAATAAGAGTTTGAAGTGTTGGACTCTAGGCATGGTTCTTTGGAAGATGGTTCTGCCTTATCTGACCATCTGGAAGTAGAGTTGGGTAGATAATTGATTGAGAAAGTGGATGGGTTAACTGGATTGGTCCGAAATTTCACAAACTATACAGGTCATCCGGGGTGCAACTAGTTGACATTTGGAAAAAGCAAGGAGATGCTAGATTCATCCAGACTCATCCTAGATGCACCAAGGCATCCAGACATCTAGGCCAATGGGGATATGTTCACTAGTCACACATTTGGAACAAGTGATGCTAGATCAACCGGATTTATCCAAGCCTCAAGCCCTTATGGGAATCTAGGAGAGTAATGGGTAAGACATAATGAAAACGACCGAATCTTGAATTACTAGTGCCCGACACCAGGTGGACCTAAGATGACATGGAACACTGATGTGAGGACACATGGTAGGTGGATTCAACACTTTTAGGTTCCCAAGTGGCCATTTTCCAAATTGCATGTGGTAGTGAAATGTGTAAGAGGACATGTGGCAAGCTCTCATCATCTATGTCATATGATGTGTACATAGCATCGCGATCAATCTGGCATGTGGGACCCTCCACCGAGCTACTAGGGCATCGAGCCACCAAGGCATGAGTTAATTTTATAGCTTGGTCATTGGTGAGTGGCAATCGATGGGTAGCAGATGAGTTAAGGTGGTAGGTGGTGGGTTGACGTGAGATAAGCATTAGGTTCTAACTAGTGGTCACATGCGACTTAGGTGTAAAAGCCAAAGGACCTATCATCCACCACCCATGAGCCATTGGCATAGGAACAAATAATTATGAATTCCCAGTCCAACAATGGTTAACAAACAAATATTTGGACATTAGTTGTTATATACGTTAAACAAGAGACTTCTGAACACCCCCCCCCTGCAATTAAAAATCATAAAGGTAGGGGGCCTCGAAGTAAGCTCTATGCTATCAAATTTGATTGGAGTACGAGATGTATAGTGCACACAAAAAAGTTTTGGGGCTATTTAAATCGCATATGTGATAAATTGTAGACTCCTCCCCTTTGTTAAATATCAAACACGTAGTGGGGCCCGAAAGTCAAGTTTCCACTGTTAATTACAATCGGGTATAATGTTGCACCTCGAAAGGTGTTGGTGGCTTAACTATTGAGCAGTTCACAACACTCTAGGGCTAAAGCACCCTTGGGGCTTAAGCTCTTTGTTTGGGCTTGTAGTCATATGCTCAAGTAATGGCCACAAGACCAAAAATTTGACATTTGGGTGACAAAGTCTATTATAGGATTAAATTTTGTTACGAACACCAAATTTGATGGTTAGAATAAACTAAACTAGGTTTAGTTGCATCTATAAAAGGAAAGAAGGAGGTGTAAGAACTAGGGGTGTTCCTATGCAAAATGTTGTTGTTGTTGAGATATATAAGTGCAAGGGAACAAAGACACGAGAGGGATTCAAGAAGAAAGTGAACATGAGCATATTTGAAACAAAGCTAAAGAGAAGTTGTTGTGAAAAGGCTATATGTGAAGATCAGTTAAGATTTGGAGTGGTTGTGAGGTTTTCATATGCAGATTTGAAGCATCCATAATTCTGTTATAGAAAAGGAATTTAATCCAGAATAAATAAAAGAAGAAGACATGGTGAGGAATCTTAATTGGATCAGAGAATCAGAGAAAAATAGGTTGTTGCAAAGGACAATGCAACAAATATGAGAGTTAAATCATTAGCTCAAAAATATTTTAATTAAAAGGGCCTTAGATATGAGTGTGAAAAATGATGAAAGAAGGATATAATAGGTTGAGCAAGTACATGCTTGCATATCAAGGGGGTTGGTGCCTGTAAAGATCAGGGAGTTTGTGCTTCCAGCAAGTGGGTTCTTGCAAATATAAGGGGGTTGGAGCCTCCTATAGGTTGGTGCCTACACAACTTGATGTAATATGGAATTAGTGCTTAAATTATGTCATAATAAAAAATAATTGGCGGTTTTCTCCCATATGATTTTCCACGTAAACTTCTCGTGTTTGAGCTTTATGTGATTGGTATACTTTTGTATTATTGAATTTCTTTGTAGAATTTTTCCTACAAATCAGTTAGCTTTGATACCATGTAGAACTTTTTCCACAAATCAGCTAGCTCTGATACCATGTAGAAATTTCCCACCTGTAGATCAACCTGGTAATGTAATGTACTAAAGCAAAACACTTGATCTACTTCTACAAACAATTTAGCGGAAGCTTAATAAACCATGAGCAACATCAATAAGAACACATATAACTGATAAGAAGGAATCAATCACACATAACACAGAAGAATTTACCCGGGGAAAGCACCTTCCTAAAACCCCATCTCTTTATTATCGTACAAGTGGAAATATAGTTTGGATTACACAAAGCCTTAGCTCGGAAGCTATCCAACTCTCAGTACAATCCCTTTGCTACTCATAGACAATCAAAGGCTTCTCACAAACCTTCTCCTCTTCCCTCCAAGCCTCCTATTTCTATGCACAATTTTTCCTGGGTCCTCCAGCTGCAACTTGTGTGATTCTCACCTCACACACAACACTGACCTCTGAAATAACTACACAAACCTGAAGGAGATAAATCCTCATCATGGATGAGCTTCCTTTATAGGAAAAATATTCATCCAACTGATAATACACTATCCCTTCTCTGATCTCAACTGGGTCTCTATCTGAACTGACATGCATCAACTATCCATGAAGGAATACTCAGTTATCTAAAAATAATAGTTATCACATGCATGCAAGCATCAACAAACTATATCTCATTAATTTAACAACTTGTTAAATTAATCTAACTAAACTTGACTAAGTTAAACTACGTCTTAAAATTGGTGGGTGGGGAGCGGAGACTGCGCAGGGCGATTTGCTAGGGTTCAAGGTTTTTGTAGGGTTTGTTCTCCATGGATGGTCACAAAGGGGGGAGCTCCACTCCCTCCTACAAGCAGGTTGTGGCCAGCATGGGTAAAAAACCAATGGAGAATTATAGAGGTCCTTCAGAAGGAAGGAAGAGAAATAGTGAAGAGGAACAAGATGGCACTAAATCAAGGGAGAATAACAGCACTAAGGAAAATGAGGAAGAAGACAAGGAATAGGGAACTAAAGACAAATCACAAAAGGGACCATGTAAACCTAAAGCTACGGTCACACCAAGAGTTGTTTTAAATGATCCTGCACTGCAGGCGCACAGGGACCACATGCAAACTTATGCAATCATTTGCAAATCCATGGGTTTATGGCCCACTGAAAAAGCTTTACAAACGTGGATTAAATATCACTAGACACCAAAAGGAAGCATTGGCCTACATCTTGGGTCAAAGGGTTTCTTCATTGTGGTATTTGCAAACATTGAAGATAAAGACAGAGTGTTTGAAGGAGGGCCCTACTTTTATGTTGCAGCAGGCCTCTATAGCGACCTTGGATTATGAATTTTGTTCCGGAACGTGAGACTTTCACTTCAATCCTGGTCGGGGTAAGACTCTACTCTTTACCTCTTGATTACTGGCAAATGAAATCCTTATCTGCCATAGGAAATAAATTAGGACGTTTTGTCAAAGCTTCTGAGGTCACTAGAAGGGGACGTACACTTCCTTTGCTAGAATATATGTGGAGATGGATCTTTCTGGAGCTCTACCGGATGAAGTAATCTTGGAAGTATTTGATGAAGAATGGGTACAAACAATAGATTATGAACATATTCCATTCATATGTCGCAAATTCCATGAGCATGGGAACCTAATCAGAGACTACCCTCTCAGTAAAATAGAGAATAGGAACAAGGATAACACAATAAAAGATATTGAATGTTTTCACAAAGTGGCACATAAAGAAAAATGAAGCAAAAGGGATCCAAAGACACAAAAATCAGGAGGACAACAATCCAGTCAGAACCGGTTCCAAGTTCTCGAAAAGGAAGAAGGGATTACAAAAGAAGATCAGACAAAAGAAGGAAATCTAGTGGAGGAGGGGATAGAAGAAGATAATGATCAAGTACACGATAATATTAAACAGCAAGAAACTATGATGAATGAAGCTGAGCTAGAAATGGACCATGAAATGACCCAGAGCGAGATGGAAATGGAGGACCATGAACTACATGAAATACTTGAGAAATAGAACCTAGATCTGGAAGGTTTCCTGGATCAAGGAACCAGGGAAGGCGTAGATTCGTTACCTCTAGAGGAGTTTAGCAGAGTTCAGCAGTTGTTTTTATGGAAAACCCAGACCAAAGGAATGCAGGGGCAAAGAAATAAGGAAAGACAGGGCAGCGAAGGTGTGAAAATGATGAAAACCACACTAGGATTAGCACCCAGAAACCCAGGAAAGAAAAGAGGCAGAAAAAAGCAGAATGAGCTATTGATGGAATGTGGAAAGCTAATGATAGATTCAGGTAAGATGAAAGACCTAACCAGCTACTCCTTCACAAATATTTAATTATGAAGTTTACTTCTTGGAATATTAGGGGTCTAGGTAGTAAAAGAAAACAAAGACTACTGAGTAATAGAATGAAACAAGTAGCTCCGGATGTGATCTTCATCCAGGAAACCAAATGTTCCATTCAAAAAATAGAAGAAATCCATAGCAAATGGCTAAATAGATTTGAGTTTCTGGAAGTTAAAGCAGAGAATACTGCAAGAGGTATTCTCACTCTTTAGAATCCCCAAAAAATTGGCATAATAGATGCTGAGGCATCCAGGGATTATTTATCAGTGGTCATTCTGTCGGTGGGAGACAAGAAAACATACCTGTTAACGAATGTATATGGTCCTCAAAGAATGGATGAGAAACTCAGGTTTCTAAATTCTCTGGAGGATCTCAGAGACAGACATGCAGGATTACCATGGATTTTGGGGGGTGATTTCAACATGATCAAGTCACTTTCGGAGAAAAAATGGGGAACCAGAATTTTCGGTAAATATTCTTTAGTTTTTAAAACGTTCATAGATAATATGAATTTAGTGGACATTGTAACAAGTAATGGTCTCTTTAACTGGAACAACAAAAGAGGAGGTGAGTCTCAGGTGGCCTCAATATTAGACAAATTCATAATCTCATAGGACCTTATGCTCATAGACAAGGAAATGATAGCAAGAGTTCTCCCCTTTAGAGGCTTATACCACTATTCGGTTCAGCTGGAGATGCAGGGCATTGGAACCCCCAAGAATAGACCTTTTAGATTTGAGAACATATGGCTCTCCCACCCAGATTTCATTAGCAACATAGCAACCTGGTGGTCAGAATATTTGAACATTCAGGGCTCAAGAATGTTCCTTCTTCAAAAAATACTAAAACACATCAAGCTCAGGCTCAAAGACTAGAATAGAAATGAATTTGGCAATATTTTTGAAGCTAAAAAATCTGTTGAAGGTAAAATGTAGGTACTCAATCAAGCCCTTATCATGGATGGCTTTGACAAAGACAAAAGTGATCAGGTTTCCAAATACCAGCAAGACTGGGAGAATTTATGTAAACAAGAGGAGATATTTTGGAGACAAAAGTCTCAAGTTCAATGGCTAAAAGAAGGTGAGAGGAATACTAGATTTTTCCATAGATCCATAATTGAGAATAGAGCCCATAATAGGATTTCCTCAATCAAGGACAAGGATGGTAATTTTCTCAATTCTCGTGAAGAAATAGAATCTGTGCTTGTTCAGAACTTTAGCGATATAGCAAAGGAACCCATTTCAGATCGAAAACAGTCCATCAGGGATCTTACAAGACATATACCCAGGCTGGTGTCTAGAGAGGACAATTTTAACCTTAATAGGCCAGTGACTGAAGAGGAGGTTAGTGAGGTCCTTAAGGAAATGCAAAATGGCAAGGCACCAGGCCTTGATGGTTTCAATGTGGACTTCTTCAAAGCCTGCTGGAGTATTGTCAAACAGGATATTCTGAATGTAGTAGAAGATTCCAGGAGGAATAAAACCATTTTGAAGGCACTCAATACCTCCTTTATCTCCCTGATCCCTAAACAGGACTTGGCTCAAACTCCTGATAGGTTTAGACCCATTGCTTTGTGCAATGTGGTTTATAAGATTATATCTAAGGTGGTGGCCAATAGACTCAAACCTCTCCTTCCCACTCTAGTTTATATGGAACAATCTCGGTATGTGGAAGGTAGACAAATTCTTGATAATATCATTCAAGCTCATGAATTGGTGCACTCTCTGACCAACAATAGGAAGGAAAGTATGATTATGCAATTGGATATAGAAAAATCTTATGATAAGCTAAATTGGACCTATATTAGGAAAGTTCTTATTGCATTTGGGTTTGATCACAGCTCGGTTAGATGGGTCATGGCCCTGGTTACTTCTGCCAGCTTTTCAATTCTGGTTAATGGCTCTCCCTCAGAGATTTGTATTCCCTCGAGAGGCCTTAGACAAGGATACCCACTCTCTCCCTTTCTCTTCATCCTCATAATGGAGGGAATGGGTAGGTCTATCAAGCATGCAAAAGAAACATGTCAGATTAAAGGTCTCCAACTATCTAAGGATGGTCAGGCCTTAACTCATCAACAATTTGTGGATGACACCATGCTGTAGGGAATCCCTACGATCAAAGAAGCTCTCGCATATAAACAAATCCTATGTGACTTTTCCATGGCTTCATATATGGAAGTTAATCTTTCCAAATCAAAATTTTTTTCCTTCAATACTAATATAGCCATTCAGAGGAATATTTCCAGAATTCTAGGTTTTCAAAGAGATGCCCTCCCTTCAAAATATTTGGGAGTGCCACTAACTGCTAAACCTTTGCACAAGAGCATTTGGGAGCCAGTGATTAATAAGATGCAGGACAAAATCAAGAAATGTACTATAAGATCTTTAAACTTGGCTGGAAGGCTGGTCCTCACAAAAGTTGTTCTTCAAGCAATCCCAGTCTTCATGCTATCAACAATCCCAACTCCAAAAGGAGTCTTGCAACATTTAAGATCCATTAAAAGATACTTTCTTTGGGGTAAGGGAGAGGATAGAAAGAAATGAGCCTTGGTGGCCTAGGATAAAATTTGCAAACCTAAAAACCATGGGGGAATTGATTTGGATGATCCAGAGATTCTTAGCAAGGTTTTAGAGGCAAAATTATGGTGGCGCTAGGTCAAAGATCCAAAGGCTCAATGGGCTAGCATATAGAAAGGAAAATATGCCAGTTCTTGGCAGTATAATGATAACATAAGAATGTCTGTAAGTATAAAAGGCTCACACATCTAGAACAAGGCCTGGGAGAATAGAGGATTAATTCAACAAAACAGCTTCTCGGAAATCAGAGAAGGAAATCTGGCCTTATTCTGGGAAGATAAATGGCAACAGGAACCTATACTACTTTCAGAGGACTTTGTGGATCTCAAGAATGAGACTGACTCCAAAGGATTAATTAAGGTAAAATATTTATGGGATCATACCAACAGTGTAGGAAAATGGAGAACTTGGAGGCATATGGATTACAGGGATGGTAGCCCTTTGAAAGAAAAAGCAAATGAGCTTAGGAATTTGGTGGAACAAAGGAGGATATTAGTTACTAAAGGGCAGGACCAACTCAGATGGGGCAATAATAATGAGGGTTACTTTAATCTTAAGGAGGCAAAACTCTTACTCCTTGCGCTGGATTCCCAGGTTCCGAATAGAATTTGGTTGAACCTATGGAGGCATCAAGGTTGGATGAAGATCAAACTTTTCATGTGGCTGGTTTATCATAAGAAAATCTTGACCTGGGAAAACATCAGGAAGAGGGGTGTTCTGTGGCCTTCTAGATGCCAGCTCTGTGGTGAACAAGAGGAAACTATGGAGCATCTTCTTAATAATTGCAGTTTTACCTCCTAGTTGTGGGATTCATTTGCTGCCATATTCCAGTAGACAGACAGAGACCAAGGTTGTATTATCAACACACTTACCAAGTGGAGACGTAACCTTTCAGAGTATGAATTTCTAGACATTGCTTGGGCTCTTTTACCAGGCTTTATAATATGGAATGTCTAGAAAGAAAGGAACAAAAGAATCTTCAAGAATGAAAAAAGCCCCCCCCCCCCCCCCCCCATCGACTTTTTACGCAGATCTTAAACCAGATTAAGGAAACAGTTGGTACTATTGTTCGGCAACCCCCCTAAGAACCCTTCTTCAATTGCGGAGTTGAGAATTCTTATTTAGCTAGGAATGCAGGGGTTCATCCCTCAGGACTGAGATAGGAAGGTTGTTTAGATGGTCACCAACCAAGACATCTAGCACCCTCCCCCACAGGGTTTTTTAAAATTCAATATTGACGGGGCTTCAAAAGGAAACCCGGGAACTGTCGACTTTGGAGGGGTGTTAAGGGACAAAAATGGCAGCATTATTGTCATCTTTCAATTCCATTTAGGTAGTGATACTAACACTATGGCGGAGCTCATGGCTATGGAACAGTGCCTTGATTTTCTGAAGCAGGATAACCACCAAAATGTGATTGTTGAAGTTGATTCTGAGCTAATTATTAACTCGGTCAGGAGAATCAGTTGTGGCACAATGCCAGAGAAAGTCTCTAAACACTGGAGGCCGATCCAGGTCTTTTAAAGGATTCAGAAACACCTCCAGAGCCTTCGCACAGTTAGGTTTAATCATGTGCGAAGATCGGCCAATAAATTAGCAAATATTCTGGCCCATCAAGGAGTGATTTGTTCAGAGGGTAAGGTTAAAATGGAGTGGAAAGATATGCCTCAGAACAAATTAAAGGCATTTTGTTATGATCAAGCTGAGGAAGATCAGAGGATGGTTCAAATCAGAGCCATGGAGGCTGGTTCCAAATGATTAGGCTTCATTTAGTTTTTAGGCCTATCTCTCAGTCTGGCCCTTGCGGACATCAACACACTATAGGTCTCTGCATCCCAGATAATTTTAGAGATAGATGCTCCATAGGAAAAATGTGCGAAAGAATCGAGTCTGCGAAATGTTGACGGGAGGAATGGCATGGTCGGATTAGGGCGAAGCGGCGGAATCTGGGTTTTATCGGTGGGGGGAATATCTCGGGTTCTCTCTCAATGGATACCATACCATTTTTGGAGCGGTTTACAGTATATCGCAAGCGTTCTAGGTGGGAAGCGGTTTTAGAGTTTTGGGAGCGATTCCATACATATATTGACACGTGGCCAAGGAGAGGGACCGAATACCACCCTCATCACATACTATTGTTTGGTCCACTTGACCCGTGCGATATGATTCTTAACCATTGGATTAATTATGGTGGATCGACGGTCAGGAATGATCGTGCATGTCGGTGGGTCCGTGGGTTAAGCGTCGGGCTGCTTGGTTCCGCGATTTCCTCCGTGGCCATCAGATCTGGAGAGAAGATTGAATGGTTGAGATTAAAGAGGAAAGTCGGGATGAGTAATAGTCCCATGGCGGGAATCATTGTCTTGAGTACGGCTAATAGATGGACCCAATATCCTTTCAGAACTTGTTTCCTTTTCGAATAGGACCTATTTGTAAAAGGTTATGTGGGTTTTTGGAGCCTGCTCATTTTGATTTGCTTACGTTGATCTTTAATGGTAGGCTTGTAAGGTCTTAATTTTTTCAGTCTTTTGAATGGTCTGAGGTTTTGTTGTTAGGTTTTGGAATTTCGACGTACAGCGTGCTGCCCGTGGCCCACAGGCCCTCGTGGGCTTTGTACTTTATGTAATTTATTTTCCCTTTTAATGATATAGAAGGATCGACTCTTTCTTTAGCAAAAAAAATAAACTAAGTCAACTGATCCTCTCAATATAGAACTCATCCTTAATTCCTCAATCAGTGGAGCAAATCAAGGACACATTCCCCAATTAGTGGAGAAATTATTGCATGTTCTCACAAAGACTTTAAGTTTGATTTTCCTTAACTAATTAACTCATGGAGAATTAATTAATTAATATTCAAACTGCTCGTAAGACCAAATTCGAATTTTACTTCCTATTTTAGAGCAGGCACTGTCTAAAAATAGGAATCCAACTTGAATTGCTAAAAATAGAACTTCTATTTTTAGCACTTCCATTTTTCATTCCCTGTTTCCCAATCCAGCACTGATGCCCAAACTATTATTTTTAGTAGTGCTATTTTTAGCAATTTCTTGTTGCCATTTTCAACACTCCCTCTCAACAAGAAAGGCTTCAACTCGAACCTGATCCTGTACCTCTGGAATGTTCTGCATGCAACACATCTACCAAGTGTGGTTGCTCGAACAACTCTCGGAACAAAAAAAAACTCCCAACTGACCTTTCTGTTGGGATAGAAACATACTCTGATTCTGAAGCTCTACCTACTGCTGGCAAGTCCTCCCTCTTTGACCTTTGCGCTACTGCAACATCTCCATGCATCTTGCACCGTTGCACCCTTCTCTGTGCTACCCTGCACTGTGCAACACACTTGTGCCCCTCGCATTGTTGTAGCTTGCATGCTCTATGCTATCCTGAGATTCCCTGCACTGTATCTCTCTCTGTCGCTCCATCCGCATCTGTCTCTACCCAATCAGTCAGTTCCTACTACTCCACATCGGGGCTCCCGTAGCAAGGTCTCATCCAAGAGGTTGGGTACCTCAAGGATCCTGCCCCTCCTCCTTGGGACGATCACTCCACATTGCCCCACCTCCTACCTAGAGGTATGGCTGCATGTGATCCCTCTACCCACCTGGCTCAAAGTTCCCCCTACTAGAGGTCTCTGCATGAGTACGTCTCTACTCGATCTCCTCTCAACTTCCCCTGTTGTGGCTGCTCCACAACCTCCTAAAGTTGCTGCACCAATCGTGGCTCCTCCACAATCGTCTGAGACTTCTTCTAGCACTACATGTTGAGAGGTAATATACTCTCCCTCTCAACCACCAAGTATCTAACCTTTGTCTTGCTCCTCAAGGCTTTGCATGCATCTTGTACCTCAAGTGCATACAGGTTCTTGGCTAGGCACACCAATATGTTTCATATTTTCTGCCCTCACGAAATTTTTTGGAAAAAGAGTTGATTTTAAATCAGCGATATCTCCCTCCTCCGAACTCCGATTTAGTTGATTTTTTTATTGTATTTTTGGGTATTTTTCCGCAAGGAATCCAAATTTTCTATTTATTTCCAAAAACTTTGTACAAAAATTTTCAGATCTACTCTGCAAACTCTTGGCCCAAAACTGAAAAATTTGAAATCTCCTCTCAGTATATTGTTCTCTCCTTTATCACCTGTACTCCAATACCATGTAGAATTTTGTAGAATTTTCCCTACAAATCAGCTAGCTTTGATACCCTGTAGAACTTTTTCTACAAATTAGCTAGCTTTGATACCATGTATAATTTTGTAGAATTTTTCCTACAAATCAGCTAGCTTTGATACCATGTAGAACTTTTCCTACAAATCAGCTAGCTCCGATACCATGTAGAAATTTCCCACCTGTAGATCAACCTGCTAATGTAATTTACTAAAGCAAAACACTTGATCTACTTCTACAAACAATTTAGCGGAAGCTTAATCAACCATGAGCAACATCAAAAAGAACACATATAACTGATAAGAAGGAATCAATCACACATAACACAAAAGAATTTACCCGGGGAAAGCACCTGCCTAAACCCCATCTCTGTATTATCATACAAGTGGAAGTATAGTCTGGATTACACAAAGCCTTAGCTCAAAAGCTATCCAACTCTCAGTACAATCCCTCTACTACTCATAGACAGTAAAAGGATTCTCACAAACCTTCTCCTCTGCCCTCCAAGCCTCCTATTTCTATGCATAGTTTTTCCTGGGTCCTCTAGTTGCAACCTGTGTGATTCTCACCTCACACACAACACTGACCTCTGAAATAACTACAGAAACCTGAAGGAGATAAATCCTCATCATGGATGATCTTCCTTTATAGGAAAAATATTCATCCAACTGATAGTACATTGTCCCTTCTCTGATCTCAACTGGGTATCTGTCTGAACTGACATGCATCAGTTATCCATGAGGGAATACTCAGTTATCTGAAAATAATAGTTGTCACATGCATGCAAGCATCAACAAACTATATCTCATTAATTTAACAACTTGTTAAATTAATCTAACTTAACTTAACTAAGTTAAACTACGTCAATTGATCCTCTCAATATAAAACTGATCCTTAATTCCTCAATCAGTGGAGCAAATCAAGGACACATTCCCCAATCAGTGGAGAAATTATTAAATGTTCTCAAAAAGACTTCAAGTTTGATTTTCCTTGACTAATTAACTCATGGAGAATTAATTAATTAATATTCAAACTATTGGTAAGACCAAATTCAAATTTTACTTCCTATTTTATACCAGGGACTCTCTAAAAATAGGAATCCAACTTGAACTGCTAAAAATAGAACTTCTATTTTTAGCACTTCCATTTTTCATTCCATGTTGCCCAATCCAGCACTGATAACCAAACTGCTATTTTTAGCAATTTCTTGTTGCCATTTTCAGTATTTGATCTTCTAATTAATTGTTCAAAGTGTTAAAATACTAATTCACCCCCCCCTCCACCCCTCAAAGCTTTCTTTTTAACCAACAAAATTGTTGTATTAAATTCACATGCGAGCCTCTTCAAGTCCAATGTTGAACCTAAGTTCTAATACCACTTTGTATCAAAGCTTCTAGCTTAATCCCCAAAGGTCCAGTTTTGAACCTTAGATTTAATATCAGTTTGTAATGCTCCCTCCCACCCCATTGTCCTTTCTTGGTTGTGTGAGTTGTCACATGTTTACTTTCACCTGACCTCCAAGGTTTTCTATGAATATGGGGTTATAAAATCCTTTTTTTCTCAAGTCTTCAAATCTCGAAACAAATGCCACCATCATGTTTTGCTTGTCAAAATCTTTCTAACGATATAAATTTTACCTCAATTCGACCATCGGATTGAAAGTTGTGCCTTTCTAAAGTTTAACCAATCATATTGGCCACAGTATCATTATGATACCACATGGCCCCTATCTAGCCCTCGTGGCACTTCCACGTCAAGATAACATGGGGTCCACGACATTGTTGTATTGCCACAAGGCATTCATGTGGTCCTTGTCTAAGCCATGTGTCACTCAATATCAACATAATGTGGGTCCATATCATCAATGGGTTCTTACATGGCATCCAAGTGGTCCCTATCAGGTCCTGATAGAAATTCCATGTCAAATCAAGCATAGGGCCCATAGGGTTCTTCCCCATAGTGTTTGTTGACACATTGCCATTTAATATCCAGCTCACGCCCAATCTAAAAATTCAATGATGTATCACCTTTCACCACCCCCATACTCCCTAGATCTCTAACTCTAATTCTCCTTGAGTGTAATCCACCCTTGATTATAATCTAGCCCACCACATGGTATATGAGCCTCTAAAGAGGTGTGTACCCTAACAACACTTGCACCCCAAATCTCCAGCTCTGCCATAATGAAAAATCACCCCTGATTCATTCAAACCTTTATGTATAAAAAAAAATCATTGCCGCTATCCCTGGATGCTAGATCCATTCCTACATGAAGTTAATTTTGCCAAGTGGCATCCAACCAGTTGTAGGTACACACCCTCGCTACACCTCGGATACCCGAATCTCAAATGCAAGGAACTTTTGACAAAGAGATCCAGCCTTGGATGGGATCTAACCTGGACATAAAAGAAATGACCCTTGCCACCACTTGATACCTAGATCATTGAATTTCTTGCAGAAGCACTAAAGTAGGGAAAAAGAGGAAATAACAAAGATTTGGGCAATTGCTTTAGGAAACGGGCAATTGTTTGATCACCAAAATTTTGAAGATGAAGACCAAGGCCTGAACGTGAATTCTCAACCATATTGATCCCTATCCATAATAAAATAAAAGGGCACCAGTGAGGCCTATTGCAACTGCCCCTCCCCACATTTACCTGCTTTTACAAGCCCTCCGGTTAAATTTGAAGTTGAGTGCTACTATGACATGATCTGGCCTCCAATGTTCCAATTAAGGAAGCGGGGCTTACAATCTGAACACTTATTGAAATCCTACAGGGACTACAGACCACTCAGGAGCTGAACAACCACCCCAAGTGATCAATCCCTAAGCTAGAACCCTTTTTCACTAACTTACACCCCAACCGCATGCACAACAAGGCAAGAGTACAGTTATATGCCTCCAACTGCGTACATAGGTCTACTTTCATGTGATTATGGCCTAATTTCCCCTATTATATGCAGGCGGTCCTGAGAAATCCACTTTCTTAGGCTAGCCTCCAAACCACTACCCCTAACTTCTTATAACTTTCCATAATCATATTTAACATGATGGAAATGCTAAACATTCAAACTTGAACTAGAAACTTGACCTCGACTTCCTAGAACACATTATACATTTCGTCAAACATATGGAAAACATGTAAGCTACAGGTCATGGATGAATATCTAATCATAAACCGATAGCCTTCAACTGAGAACCACAAAGAAGGCTTTAAGCCCTCTCTAGCTAGCTATAATAACACTTGTTAATCCATTCATTCATTAACCATTCAATAACTTATCAACACATGACAGGAGCCATAGATAGAATGCATCATATAACCAACATAGAAAACATGGCAAATCAACCAAATTATCACTAGCATAATCACTACAAATGCTCATAGAACACAATAGGAAAATATCTTATATTAACATATGAAAATGCCAACCAAGTCAAGGAATTCCATATACCACCTGACCATAGATTGAGCTGAACCAAATCCCTCTTTTAGCCAATCAGCCTTGTGCCATATTCCAAGCATGAATATGGTATCATCAACCAGGGCTTCTAGCACTACAAGGAAAAGGCCTTCTAGCAAAGGCTTTTGCGGAAACCCCTATAAAAATAGCCCAAAAATCTCTTTGTAGTGGAGGTCACTAGTGGAGGTGGGTGGGAGGATGTTTTTTTTATGATGCATCTACATTATACAAATGCACCAATGATTTACTATCCATATAAGCATCGGTGACAAATAGAACACGATGCACCGTGGCAAGTTTTTTTATATTAAGAGAAAGCAAAGTGAATTAAATAACAAAATGCACTGATGCTTGAATAACCGATAGCATCGGAAAAACGTTAACTTTTAAAAATTATCAATGTTATATTCTTCTGCAACACCAGTGATTTTCTTGTAGTAAAATGCCCCGATGTATATTTAGAATGAGCACCGTTATAGTTTTTAATTTTCAAAAAATGTGATGTTATATTCCCACAAAGCATCGGTGTTATTCATGTATTAAAACACCCCGGTGCATCTTCTAAAGAGCACCGCTAGGCGGGTTTTTTTTTATGTGGTGATATAGTGCAACAATGCACTAGTTTGATACATGTATTAGAATGCCCCGGGACATCTTAACAAAAGCATCGCGATATGTTTTTTTAATTAAAAAAAAAACACACACACACACACACACAATGCTCTTGGATATCTAACTCACCGGTGCGGTTATAATAATGCACCGAAAGAGGGTTAAATAATAAATAAAAAGTCTTGTTCATAAATTTCATTTTACCATTTAGAGTGTTGTAGAGCTACGAAGCATTGGTGTCACTCTTGCCTCATGCAAGTGCCCTGTCGTCAGTGCTTCTCTTGCTCACCATCCTTTTGTACCATGATTAGTGCATGGCTTTCCAATTTTCTCAAATGGTGTGCTCGACAACTTCAGCTCGCACCGATAGAAGTGCACCCTTTAAATTTACTAGGTGCACCATCGTTCGATGTGTGAACCTAATGCACCTTTATTTTTTGGTGCATTTCGTAAATGGAAATGCACCAGGAAAAGCTATAAATTGTGCTTTGGTGTGTACATTTTAAGGTTATGCCCGGTGCATTTATATTTACCACACGCGCTGCAAAAATAATATTAAAAAAATATAGCTTGATGCGTTGGATAACCTAAACGTTTTGTACCGTTGTGAAAAGGTTATATGTGTGCACTAATGCATAAGTTTGAGACGCACTGCAATGAAAATTTAAATATGTGAACCAACGATGGTGCATCTTACGTATGTGCCCACTATATCTGGTGTGCTTGTGTTTGATATCGCACCGGAGTCATGCATTACTGCTTTTTGGGCACATCGGGGATTTATTTTTTTTAAATTGAAAGTTATGTTCCATATTTATAAACACATTTTTCATTTAAATAGTATTTTATGTATGAGGCTAATTTATTTTATATGTCAATCATGTAGTAGAGACGTGAGCAGAGGGAGAAACAACAAGAGCAGGAGCAAATGGTAGACCAATACAATGTGGTTTGACCATGGGAGGCCCGAGAGAGGGAGAGGGATTTATACCCTAGCTGTATTAGCGCAACAACCCGAGCACTCTTTATTAATGTAGGGCTCCTCAAATACTATGAGGAGGCTACATCCCTGAAGGCGCACTCTATCTTATTGGTGCATATGATATGTCGATGGAGTGTTGAGGAGCAAGGTTTCCATGTCGATCCTAAGGCGTATTAGAGGCCCTCTAAGGAGGACATATATTTTATCATTGGCCTATCGAGGAAAGGAGAGGATTTTCCCTAGTTCCCTAATGGACCCCATGGGGTTGTAGCAGAGATTCATCTTGCCTACCCTCAAAGATATGTTGGGCCTCATGTAGTCAGTCCAACAGATTTTCAGGTGCATGGTGGACAACTACAAATTTCTTCCTTTTTTCACATGATGTTAGGTTTTTGTCATTATTAGTCACCACCATTGCACATGTTACTAGTGATGGGAAACACATTAGTTTCCCTCTTTTGTATTATGTCAACTATTTAATTCAGGCGTCGCAATGTATCAGATAGTCTGCCATTTTTTTGAGGCAGTTTTGTATGACTTTAGATAGATGTCCTGCGATGATACATGGGAGGACGAGCTTCCCTTTAGCTTCAGATATTTTTTGTTTATTTTGTGAGAGGTTTCCTGAGACAAGGCCTACATTTGAATTTCACCCTCCTAGGTCAATGATAGAGATCTGAATCCGCATGTGGGGGGAGATGATGCCCAAGAGGGGCTTGCCGCAGTATTCAACCAGGATTTTCGCCTAGGCACTAGTGATACTGGCCAATGAGGTTGAACATGTGTTTATCTTGTGGTCATTTTTGTACGTGCATATTGGTTGGAGATAGTTTCCCAACATCCTCTTCACAGTGGATGAGCATGTAGATGATAGAGGTAATATTAATGTTTTCTTTAAATTAGTATAGTTTCATTTTATTGTTTTAAGTAATTAGAATAAAATTTATTCTAGCATGTTCTTTAACTTGTTTTATTAAATTATTTAATGAAAGTGCCTAATTATTGTTGTGTACTATAAATTTTGTAGACATGGGCACATTCCTTAGGGACATACCTCCTCGCCCACCGGATGGAGTAGATGAGGAGATGGGTGAGACCCAAGAGGGTAAGGCACATCCTCAGCAGGGTGTGGGCGTCCATGCTCATAGGGCTAGTATGAGATTTTGGATGGACTACTGCGATAGATTGTCCAGATTTTTAGTTGAGGAGGGAGTCTACACTGTGAGGGGTCAAGACATCAACCCATATTCTAGGTTTGTGAATCTCTGCAAAGACTTTTTGCGCGAGATGATGACTCTTATGCGTCATATTGTCAAATCTAGTAAGCTACTAGCAGCGATGAGGGATGTATGACATATAGTGCTAGATATGTTAGATGAGCCTTCACGCAGTGCTACCCCGTCGAATCATGGTGATGAGGGTGGTGATCATGATGCTTCTGCTAGTAATACTCCATTTTATCATGGTCAAGGTGTCAGTGATCCTTCTGGTAGTAAACCTCCTCCTCATTTGCCTGATGATCAGATGCCAAAGCTAGAGGATGTGCCTTATGTTTCTCCTGACAGAGCAAACCAGCCACCTTCTCCTCCACCTTAGAGTTCAATAGACGTTGAGGTAGTATTTAACCATCCATCGTCTTCTGTTGCAGACCATCCACCTCCTCCTCCGCCTTAGAGTTCAACAGACATTAGAGCAATAGTTGAGCATCTATCATTTTATGCTACAAATCGGGCTAGCACTACTACATCTATTATATCAAATATTTGATTGCAATTATTTGACTTGTTTATATATATATATACATATATAGTGCATTTTTTGGTTCATGTTTACGTACTTAATTTATATGTTGTTGTTGATGTGTATATTGTTAGGTCGTATTAGATATGTTCATTTAATGTGTTTGCAAATAGATGTGCATCTGATAGCAATTATTTGACATGAGATGTATATTAATTTAAGGATGTGTGTGGTGATGATATTAGATTACAATGTCTTTGTTTTGTTAGATGTGATCGCGATGATGATGCCTTATTAGATTATTAGATTTGTGTACTAGCTAATAACGTTTATATGTGTTAAAGGTGTATATAATTAGATGATGGTAGTGAATTTGAATGTGTATCATAGATGATGTTTATATTTGCTAGATGGTTATCATCATGATGCTTACTTTTATGAAATAATATTTATTATAGATTATGTATTGGTGAGCTTATATAAAAATTTCATATATGAAATTGCATGCAAAACAACTTACTTTTAAAAAAAATATGCAAAGATATTTATGTAAATTACAAAGTTTAGTATTTGAAATTATGATTGTAAAATTACGATAAATAATTTTTTATTGCTCAGATAGTTCATTCACACGCATTCTAACTTAATTACTAAAATATTTCAATACTTGCAAGGAAAAAATAATTAAAGGTGGAATAATTTAGCTAGTTCTTAATAAGATGAAAATGTGTAACTCATTCAATTTTTAATATAAAATATTAATAATAATTAATTTTCTGCACACGCTATTTAATCACGCTAAGCCGGATTGGTTCCTCAACTTGTCCTGACGATGAACCACACTGGTTGGTTCGAAACGCGTCGACAAAAGATTGGTTATGTGATTATGCCGAAGATTATCTAACAATATTATGGATCACAGAAGTCTAAATACCTTAATAATAAATTATTCAAACATACAATTTAACCAATTTAATATTGGTTTATAAAATTCAATCTATTGTTAAATTTAGAAAACTTAAATCATATTTTTTATAATTAATTTAGATTTAATATAACTTAAAAAATTCTATTTCTATAAAATCTAACTTGTCACTAAAGTTACAAGATTTTCAAGCAATTTAAACTTAATATTTATAGCAACTCTTACCAATTTAATTTAAAAATTTCTCTCTCTAAAGATGAGAATCAAGAAATGTAAATTAAGGCTTGTGAAGTTACTTATAGTTGGGGACTTTCTCTATTGGAAGTTATCCCTTAAAGAGGAAAGTGAAATTTTTTATAGTAATAAAGAAATAACATTTTGGTGCTATTTTGGTTCTTTATTTGCTATTGTAATAGTTTAAATTTAACTCTTTTTAATAATATATATGAGTTAAATAATACAAAAATCATACTATATTACATTTAAACTTTTGACAAAAATATATATTTGATTATTTCTTAATGAACAACTGAAGAAATATTATTTTTTCCACATACTTATCACGAGAAAGTCACTATATTTCATGTTTTCATATTTCTCCTAGTTAATATTACATCATGTTCACGATGATAAAGGCATGTCTACTTTAAATTATCTACTTATAAATACATAAAATATATATCTATTTTACATAATCCAAATAGGAAAGAAAAATGCATCACCAAGTCTATTAGAAAGTCAAACAAATGCTTCTTAATCACCATCACATTATTGATCATTTAATTCTTAGCCATAAAATATTTATTACTTCAACTTTTGTTTATAATTACCATTGAAAAGAAAAGTCAAAATTGTTCCATTATCCATGAAGAAAAAATTAAAACCTCTCATGCATCCATGTAAGCCCTCTTGAAAAATACAACAAGAAATTCTCAATTTGATTTTGCCTTGAATAAATTGAGAAAATTTTGATTTCCAAATCAGCAAACAACTTGGATGATGTTAACTCGTGTGACGTGGCTTGTGTCACCAAGTTTACTCAGTAAAATCAAGTTGGAAGAGTTAGTTGGAAGAGTTAGAGTTCAGTTCAGCATGTGTGATTGCTAATTTTTAACAATCAAGATCAATTATCTCAGGTTGTTTTCAATTAAACTAGTTCCAACTTTTGGAGGAACTAGTGGAAGGTCAATTAAGCAATGGGACTTCAGTCAAACTCATTGATCATCCAATTAACTGATCAATCAGCCTAAAATAGCAAGTGCATGCAGAGAATTTGAGTTACCTAGTTGAGGTGGATATTCCAAGGTAGCATAACATCAATTGTAGACTAGTCTTGAGTGTACATGTGTTGCATGTAGCCAGATGACCAACCTAAGGAATTACGCAATTCAATTAGACGAATTTCCTAAATAATAGGGGTCAAATTCCTCAAGGAATAGTACAAGGAAATAGGAGCTCAAGCTGAAGCAAAATTTGACTAATTCTCGGTCAAAGGTCTTTGGTGAGCAGAGAGATAGGTTATGCACTTGCAGGGCGTTCTTAGTTGAGAAAATCAATTGTAATACATCTCTATTCATTTAATTAATAAATGCAGACATTGGGTATTTTTAGCAGATTATTTTCCCCAGATAAAATTCTTGTTGCATGTGTGTTATTCTTGTTGCATGTCTGAGATTTTTGTTCTAAATTGTAATTAATGTCCGCAGAGCAATAGAGTAGGTTTGTGTCTTGGGATTTTGATTAAAACTTCATGATTAGTTGCAAATATACATCCTAATTTCTACATGGTATCAGATCTCGATTCACATTAGAGTAGGAAATTCGAAGTTGTTTCTCAAATGTTCGAATTTGAAGATCAGTGTAGCAAGATTTCTTTAGATCCAAAAATATGGCCTTCAATGGACTATTGCTAGAGCAGAGTTGTGGGGGAGCGCCCCCCCCCCCAGACCCGCTCCCAATCCACGCTCCGGGCGGGAGCGGGTCGGGAGCGCGCTCCCGATAAAAAAAATTGCACTCCGTGCCATTTTCGGGAGCGCTGTAGGGAGCGATCGCTCTGTGGCTCCCGGAGCGATCGCTCCGAGCAATCCCGAGCATTGAAGTTTCGGGTGGCGCCAGCAGCGATCCGGCGGAAAAAAATTCCGCAGACCCGGAGAAATAAAAATAAAAATAAAATAAAATAATAAAAAATAAAATAAAAAAATAAAAATAAAAATAAAAATAAAATAAATAATAATAATAATAATTAAAAATAAAAAAAATAAAAAAAATAAAAAAAAAAATATTGTTTTAAAAGCCCAAGGGGCCTAAAAAAATTCATTCACTTCATTGAGTTGAGTTTCTTGGATAGAAAGAGCAAAGGAGCAAGGAGCAAGCGCCGAGGAGCGAGGAGCAAGCCTGCAAAGAGGTAAGTAACTTAGTAATTTAGTTAGTTTAGTTAGTTTACTTTAGTTAGGTAGTAATTTAGTTTAAAAATCATGAATTTAAATTAAATTAATTAATCCCAATAAATTAAATTAATTTGCAGATTCAAAACCCTACAAACATCAAACACCATGGACCTGGCTATATTTCTTGGCATTTTCCTCTTCTTGGTCCCTTTTATGGTTATTATGGTGCTGGAGAGTAAGAAACGGAGGGGCCAAACTGAAGAGGGGGATGAAGAAGCTAGAGAAAGTCGAATTAATGAAAACCTCGGTGAGGAGTAGCTGGAGGAGGGTGAACATGACCCTCAAAAAACTAAACAAGACCAAACCCCATTGTGGAAATATGTTAACAGGGTTGAAACAGGGAGAGGGGGTGGAACCACTAAATTTCATTGCCCCCATTGCAACAATGATTACACAGGTTCATACACCCGTGCTAGAAGACACCTCTGCGGGAAAAGGCCATGGGATGGGGACAAACAAATAGGAATCAAAACTTGTCCAATGGTGTCAGCAGCGGATAGAGCCAAATACATAAGGGAAGAGGAGGAAGCCCAATACAAATCAAAAAAATCAAGGGGTTTCTTAGAACCAAGCTCACAATCACAAAGAACTCCTTTAGCATCCTCCCAGGGCAGTGGATATGGAGGCACAGGGTCATCAGCTTTAAGGCGTAGAACCATATCAGATTTCCTTGATGAGGGGTGTAGGAATGATGTGGATTCAAAGGTTTACAGGTTTCTCTATGCATGTGGGATACCATTCAATGTTCTTCACTCACCTTATTGGCAAGAAATGGTTTCTGCCATAAATGATGCCCCTAAAGGATACAAGAGCCCTGGGTATGACAAGGCAAGAACCGTTGGCCTTGATCATGAAAAAGCAAAAATATCACATTCTTTGAATAGAATGACAAGTTCTTGGACTGACCATGGGGTGTCCATTGTATCTGATGGATGGACAAATGTAAAAGGCAAGCCATTGATAAGTGTTCTTGTTGTGTCTGTTAGTGGTCCCACCTTTCTAACTACACATGATTAGTCAGAAAAGTTCAGGACCGCCATCAACATTGCAGAAGCATTACTTGAAACAATTGACCGTATTAGGCCATACAATGTCACCCAAGTCATCACTGATAATGCTCCTAATTGTAAGGCAACGGGAGAAATTATTGAGGATAAATACCCCAACATATTTTGGTCTGCATGTTTGGTTCACACATTGAACCTTCTGATGCATGATGTTGTCAAAAACAAAAATGCACAATACCAATGGATTGGTGATTTGTACAAGAAAGGCAAACAAATGATAAAATTTATTACAAATCGTAGCAATACCCATGGCCTTTTCTGTAGTCACTCGAGATTTGAGTTGTTGAAGATTGCGAAGACCAGATTTGGTAACTATTACCTCACCTTCAGGCGCCTTTTGAAGGTAAGAGAGTCATTGGCTAGCATGGTATCAAGTCCACATTGGCATGTATTAAAGGAAAGGGCTACAAATGCAGCTGACAAGCGAGGTTTTGAACTGGTGGAGGAGGCCGCTCTTGATGGTCAATTTTGGACAAGTGTGAGGTAAGTATTGGATTTCACCAAGCCCATTTATCACATGATTCGGTTTGTTGATACAGACAAACCAATGATTGGCGAGGTGTATGAGAAGATGGATACCATGTTGGGGCAAATAAAAGATATTGTTCATAATAGAGATCCCGACTTGTACAATTTGATTCACGATTGTGTGTGTGAACGGTGGAATAGACTTAATCTTCCACTACATTGCTTGGTGTATATCCTTACGCCAAAATACTACTCTACATCTTGGTTGGGCCAACCTGCACCAGGGGGTGGGATTAGGACCAAACCCATTTAGATGCAGAGGTAATTAGAGGATATTTGGAAGCATTAGAAAAGTTGGTACCTAACAGGGAGGAATGTGCAGTTGTGCACCTTGAAATAGGCAAATACTTCAGTGGCACTGGTTTGTATGGTAACTTCCATGCAATGGACGACAGAGATAGATTTGATACTCTCACATGGTGGGAAACATATGGTGGCCAGGGAATTTTGCCAAAATTGGCAAAAAAAGTTCTTTCATAGGTTGTAAATACTTCTTCTGCAGAGAGGTGTTGGAGCACCTACAGCTACATACATAATGTGAAAAGAAACAGACTCAATGAAAACCGAGCAGAAAGCTTGGTTTATGTGCACTACAACTTGAGGTTGTTGAGTCATTACTGTGATCGGGCTTTTGAGGATCCCACATATAAAATTTGGGACAATCACCCAGAGGATGACAATTTGGAGGATGGCGTTGTACATCTTGAAGAACTGTAAAAGGAACTTGTAAGGGATGAAGATGAAGCAACTGCAGTAGCCATGCCACCTCCACCTCCACCTCCACCATCCAGTAGTAGTGCTCGAGGTCCGAGTCTTGTTCCTTTGTTGTCGCCACCTCCATCTACACCCTCACGTGGAGGTTCTAGTTCTGGTCATCGGTCTGTGTGGGAGACTCCTAGAAGACCACCACGACCTACTTATACTCCTGGAGACTCTTGTGGCAAGGGCCACATGTAGATTTACAGTTTACTTGTCTTTTTTAGTTTCTATTAGACTTTAGTTTTCATAACTGTTGAGTTTTGAGTCCTTGACTCTTGACTCTTGACTCTTTCATATCATAATGATATTTTTTGTAAACAATATATCACTGTGACAATGAAAATTTGAAGTTTGAAGTTGGGCCTTGGCAATTATAACTCATTGGTAACGATTGTGAATTATGAATATGATGCTTCGTGAAAGACTAAAGTTGTTTCATTTCATTTCATTATTCATGTTTCATTTTATAGATTTATAACATTTCATATCATGTTAACAGTTAGAAGTTAGGACTTAGAAATATCTAAGATATTACTTCTTGTAATGGTTAAACTTAGCTTACAAGTACAACTTTGGTGATCAATGATGATAAATGTTATTAAATTTTCAATTTTAAAAGCTTGAAGTTGAAACTTTAAGATTGAATTTGATGAATCATGATTCACGAGACTCAATATGTTGCAGTTGTAATATGTATTTTACTAACTTGTGAACATGGTTGATGAACTTGATGACGATTATAATTTCTAGATGATTGATGTGATATGGTTCAATGATCAATCTCTGTTTTTTTTATGTTTTTTTATCTCTAATTCATCATTCTACATGTTTTGTTGACATATATGTATCAAAAATTAAAAAATAAAAAAAAAAAAAATATATATATATATATATATATATATAAAAATCGCTCCCAGATTCGCTCCCAAACCGGGAGCTTCTGAAAATGGTCGCTCCTGCTCCCGTTTTCGCTCCCGCTCCCAAGCAACATTGGGCTAGAGTATGCCTTGGAAGGCACCTCAAATTTTGTTGCATGGAAGGACTGCATGGAGTCAGTATTAGATGGCAATGGATATCTTGAATATGTTAAGACATATATTCCAAGACCACCAACAACTGATGTCCAGGACCTTGCACAATGGAAGAAAGATGTAGCCAATATGAGGAGAATAATTTTGGAGGTAGTACGGGATCATATTGTCTCAAATATCCACAGGAATGAAATTTTGTTCTTGATGTGGAAAGCATAGACGGAATTGTTCGAGAATAATAGTGACCACGGGAAGTCAGCGCTCAAGGATAAACTTCGAAGTATCAAGATGCAGAAGAATGACACTATATCGCGGTATCTAAGCAGGTTCACACAATGTCATGATGAACTAGGTGGTTTCAGTGTTACTGTCCCTGAATATGACTTGGTAAGCCTATCCCTTCTAGGCCTTCCCAAGAGTTGGCATAGCTATCAAGATTCAGTGAACAGGAGGGAGAAACTATCGAATTGGTAGTGTTTATGCTCTGATTTGGTACAGGAGGAAATAAGGAAGAATACTAGAGATGGGACTTCATCTAAGGATGAGGATGAAAAAAAAAAAACATTGGCTGGAAAGGCAAAGAAGGGAAAAGGGAATAAATCCCAATCTAAACCAAAATCCAGACAAGGGGGCAAGAAGAAATATTTGTAAAAAATAAATGCTTTCATTGCCATAAATTTGGGTATTATGTCACGAAGTATCCACACAAGAAGACAAGCAAGAAGACCAAAAGAGGAGCAGTAGGTGAAGATTTGGATTCATAGTTTGAGCTTGAATTTACCCTCTTTTCATGCATGGCCAACACAATGATGGGGAGTGTGTGGTACTTGGAATCAAGTGCATCATTCCACATGATAGGGTGTAGATACTTTTGCGATGACTTGGAGGAGAAATATTTGCAGATGCACATTGAGATGGGGGCGGCGGAAGGTATAATGCGATCGAGATTGGTACAATCAACTTTTAGGGGAGTTGGGCTCCCCCCTCGGGCTCAAGAATTTCATGTTCGTTTCAGGCCTAAACAAAAATCCTATCTCTATTGCAATTTTGGAATATCGTGGTTATGATGTGATCTTCAGCAAAGGAAAGGAATTCCTAAGATGCATAGCCACGGGACAGGTGAAGTAGATCAGGGTTCGTGTGAAGAACATGTATAAGCTAGATGTGGAGGATTGTGTTGCATTGAGCAGAAAGGCAGAGAAGGTGCAGAGTCGCGATGTCGGTGAAATTTGGCATAGAATACTTGTTCATTTTCATCATGGTGCCTTGAAGATCATGCAATATATACCCATAGCCCTCCCTAAAGGAGCACTTGAGCAGCAAGATGTATGCAAAGGATGTACCTTGGGGAAGTAAACAAAATCCACATTCCATGATCAGGACATGCAGTCCTAGAAAGGATCCATTTTGATGTCTGTGGACCTTTCTCGACAACCTCCACTTCCAAACACAAATATTTTGTCATTTTTATTGATGACTTCTCACAGAAGTGTTGGATCTTCTTCATGCAGAAGAAGGATGAGACATTCTCCAACTTCATAGAATTCAAGGCACTGGTTGAGAAAGAAACAGGGAAGAAGGTGAAGGCTCTCAGGAGCGATAATGGAGGTGAGTACATGTCTAATGATAGTTGACAATGCCCCACAACCCACAGCAAAATGGGGTGGTAGAGAGAATAATCATACCATTGTGGGAGTAGCAAGGACGATGTTGAATGATCAATTCCTACCTCTGCATTTGTGGGTCGAGGCATGCAACACAACAGTCTATTTGCATAACAAAATTCCTCAAAGAATTTTGGGCATGATTACACCAGAGGAGGCTTTCTTGGGGAGAAATTCGGATGTGTCGCACTTAAGGATTTTTGGAGCCTCTTTTTACTGCCATGTCTCCAAATAATCAAGGAAGAAGCTAGAGCCAACAACAGAATTGGGAGTATTTGTGGGTTACACAGCAACTCCCCACAACTGTTATGTGTACTTTTCATTCCTCAGAATTATAGTTGTGCGAAGGGATATAAAATTTGTTGAAGATAAAGCTATGTGGTGCTCTCTTGAGAGGGAGATTTAGACCCCACCAGAAGAGGAGCCTCAGGAAGTCATGGAGTAGCCACAAATTGAGTATTAGAGAGTGGAGATAGCCACTCAAGCAGAACCATCCAGAGAAAGGAAGGAAAAGGACCAGGGAAGTTGAGAGACTTGTGCAGGATGTGAGGGATAATGTGGGTGCTCCTTCAAATCATCATGGGCAAAGAAGGTCACGAGATCAATACACTAGCTACATGGCTCTAATGATTGAGCTTGTAGATACTAAGCCATCCTCTTTCAAGGAAGAAGTGGAGAAACCTATATGGGTTGATGAAATGGTGGAGGAATACAAATCCATTGTAAAGAATAGTGTTTGGGAAGTGGTCCCAAGACCAGCAGATAAATCAGTTGTGGGTTCAAGATGGATCTTTAAGGTAAAGTATGCAGCAAATGGAAGCATGGAAAAGTACAAGGCCATATTTTTTTTCTAGGGATACTCTCAAGTTGAGTGGATTGAGTATGAGGAGACCTTTTCTCCTGTAGCAAGGTACTCATCCATTAGATCAATTCTTGCACTGGATGCACAGATGGGGTGGAATTTCCACTAGATGGATGTGAAAACAACATTCCTCAATGGATTTATTGAGGAGGAGGCGTATATCAAGCAACCAAAAGGCTTTGAGACTTTTGATCGAGATTCTCATGTGTGCAAACTCAAGCGAGCATTGTGCGGTCTCAAGCAAGCACCCTGTGCTTGGTACACTGGGATTGGTAGCTATCTCATAGGTTTGGGCTTCACCAAAAGTGAAGTGGATGCAAACCTATATCATATCTCCGTAGAAGCTAACTTGATGATTATTCTCTTATATGTTGATTATTTGATTTTAACTGGTGATGAGCAGTTAATAAGATCTTGCAAGGAGGACCTTGCAAGACAGTTTAAAAAGAAGGACATGGATCTCGTGCACTACTTCCTCAGATTGGAAGTATGGCAAGACGATGGAGAATTATTTGTCTCTTAGGGAAAGTATGCCAATGAGATACTTCATAGGTTCTTCATGGACAGTTCACCATGGAGACACCTCTAGCAACTAATTGGAGGAAAGAGGATGCCACTTCAGGTGAGGAAATGGATGTTACAAATTACTGGCAGTTGGTGGGTTCACTAATGTATCTTGTGAACACACGACCAAATATGTGTTATGCAATCAACCAGTTGAGCCAAGCTATGGTTAGGCCAACCAAATTATGTTGGAAGGCAGTTAAGCATGTTCTATGGTACCTCAGAGGCACTACCCAATTTGGGCTTTGGTATAGATAGAAAGAGGGAGTGAAGTTATGTAGCTTCACAGACGCATATTGGGTGGGGAGTCCATCAGACTGAAACAGTAGATCAGGTGGAATTTTCAGTGTTAGGTCGGAAATGGTTTCTTGGTACAGCAGGGACCAAATATTTGTGTCACTCAGATTGGTAGAAGTAGAATACATGGTTGTCAGTCAAGGAGCATGTGAGGAAATCTGGATGACAAAGATACTTGTTGGATTTTTTTGCCAGATGATGGATCGAACTGTGATCTACTGTGATAATTATAGTTTCATCAAGCTCTCTGAAAATATTTGTTTTCACGATCAATCCAAGCATATAGATATATGGTATCACCATTTGTGGGATTGTGTGCAGAGGCGGTTAATGTCGTTGTAATACATTCTGACATAGGAATAAGATGTTGAAATTTTTACCAAGGCCTTATCAAGAAGGAAATTTGAATTCCACAAGTGCGGGATAGGGGTGGTTGATAATCCCTTTCTTGTTGAGAGGGAGTGTTGAAAAATGAAACAAGAAATTCTCAATTTGATTTTGCCTTGATTAAATTGAGAAAATTTGAATTTCCAAATCAGCAGACAACTTGGATGATGTTAACTTGTGTGACATGACTTGTGTCACCTAGTTTACTTAGTGAATTCGAGTTGGAGGAGTTAGAGTTCATGTCATCATGTGTGATTGCTAATTTATAGTAATCAAGGTCAGTTATCTCAAGTTGTTTTTAGTTAAACTAGTTCCAATTTTGGGAGGAATTAGTGGAAGGTCAGTTAAGCAGTGGGACTTCATTCAAACTCAATGATCATCTTATTAACTGATCAATCAGCCCAAAATAGCTAGTCCATGCAGAGAATTCGAGTTACCCAGTTGAGTTGGAGATTCCAAGGCAATGTAACATCCGTTGTGGACTAGAATTGAGTGTACGGGTGTTGCATCCATTCAGATGATTAACCAAAGGAATTACGCAAATCAATTAGAGGAATTTCCTAAATAATAAGGATATAATTCCTCAAGGAACAGTGCAAGGAAATAGGAGCTCAATTCGAAGAAATTTTTTACTAAGTCTGGGTCAAAAGCCCTCAGTGAGCAGAGGGATAGGTTATGCACTTGCAGGGTGTGCTCCGTTGAGCAAAGAAATTGTAATGCATCTCTATTCATTTTATTAATGCAAGCAAGAATTGAGGTTGTTAGCATATTTCTTTCCTTAGATAAAATTACTTGTTTCATGTGTGTTATGTTTTCTTGCATGTCTGATATTTTTGTTCTAAATTGTGAATTAATGTCCACAAAGCAATTGAGTAGGTTTGTGTCTTGAGATTTTGATTAAAAATTCATGAGCAGTTACAAATCTATAGCTTAATTTCTACAAGCCCATTTGTTTCTCTTATGGTCCATAAAAAGATGTAATCAAAATTTTATACATGCATAAGACCTCCTTTTAATTTACATAATGTGGCAAGAGCTGTAATTTAAATATAGTAAACATGACTTTATCTATCATGTCAAGAATTTAATATTACATATCAATGCACAATTTTTTCATTGTTAAAGTCCTCATAGAATTATTTTCATTTTTGCTTTGAGTGCGCTCTGCTGGTAGCGCGTTTCGGCCCTAGGACGACCTGCTGCTGCGCATCAACGCGTTCTGGGCCTTGGCCCCTGCCATGGCCCCTCCGGATCAGCCTCAGGAGGACCTCGATCCTCAAAGAGCTTTCTCAGATCTGATCAAATCACTCCCTCCTCAGCAACCCAAGCCAGCAACTTCAAAATTTGTGAAAAAACTTGACATTCTCCAGGAAGTTCTGCTGCCTCCAACCCTCCCCCGCATGGCAGCAATCTCTCTTGCAGAGAAAGGTCTTATAGGGCAGTTTACAGGCCTCTGGCCTTCGCCAAGAACAGTTCAGAAATGGGTCGAACGAAATTGGATGGACAAGATCTCAGGGAAGATTTCGATCAAATTTTGTGGAAGAGGGTATTATACATTCCATTTTGAAACCAAAGCAGACAAGGATCTGATATTTAGAAACGGACCATACTTCATGGATTCCAGGGGTCTCTACCTCAACAAATGGACTCGGGACTTCGACCCGGAACTGGATGTCCCCAATGCTATGCCAGTCTGGGTCCGTCGCCCTCACCTGCCTCTACACTGCTGGGGAGATGAGTCGGTGCGAGCCATAGGAAACGTTGTCGGAAAATACATCGATCACAGCGAACCAAAGGACAACATGTAAGCATGTGCTAGGATATGCGCTGAAGTGGACCTTGGTCGAGGATTACCGGAAGCAATACTATTAAAAGTGGACGACTGGAGCCATATTCAGCCGCTGGATTACGAACAGATACCATTTAAATGCAAGGTATGTCACGAGTACGGGCATTTTTCTAATAGATGTACTAAAACTGTAAATGCAGATAAGGAAGAGCAAGATGGACAATGGGAACCGGTCAAAAAAAAGAAATCAGCCCCTCCACTTAAATCATCCAAGGACTCTGGCAATCCTGGGCCATCTGTACAACGCCCCTCCTCCCCACCTTCCAACCCCTCAGAAACCCTTACTCCTGATCCTCCCCTTCCCCCCTCTTCCAATCCCTTTTTGATCCTTTCCACAGATGACTCCGCCCCTGATATTCCTTCCTCCGAGCCCCCTCCTTCCCTTCAACTTCAGACCACCTCTTCTCAACCCCCCTTTGAGTCCCTCTCTTCAAGGATTACCAGAAGCTCTTCTAAAGAGCATGGAGCGCCCAGTGATTCTTTCAAAAAAACAGGGTCAGGCAGAAAAACCGCTAAACAACACAGGGAGGAGAATGCCCAAAAGGACATAGCATTGGGAATGCAAACTCCAATAGAATCCTTTATCCAAGGACATCAAGAGAAATAAATAAGTGGTAAAGACCAAGAGAGGCGAGCACCTCTCCGCACACCCAATGCGCCATGTTGAAAATCCTTTCGTGGAATAGCAGGGGACTAGTGCACCCCTCTAAAATTGCAGCCCTCAGAGATTTGATTTACAATGAGAAGCCAGAAATAATGCTAATACAAGAAACAAAACAAGACCAACATGAAATCAAAAATATTATAGAACAACAGAAGAGATTCACGGGAAACATCAGCGAATCAAGAGGAGCCTCGGGAGGCATTGCTACCATTTGGGACAGCAGAAAATGGACTTGCACTGCAACAAAATCTCATCAAAACTGGATTAGAACCGCTCTCAACAGCAACACAAGCAGCCAAACAGTGACCATTTACAATGTTTATGTACCCAATCACTATAGAGAAAAGGAAACTTGTTGGGATGACTTGAAATATAGCATTGAAGGAGAAAGCAATCCAAATATTATAATTGCAGGTGATTTTAATCTAATACTGCATGCAAATGAAAAAAGGGGAGGCACCTTTACTACAGATCCGTTTAGAGAGCACCTGGAGGAAATCATCAAGGACAACGATTTAGTGGATATCATTCCTAAAAACCGCAGATATACCTGGAGCAATCGCAGAATTGGTAGTGGCAATATAATGGAAAGATTAGACAGGTTTTTAGTTAACATATCGCTCCTCTCAAATTTCTCTGTAGGATACTCTAATGTCCTCAGCACATCTGCCTCTGATCATTACCCAATCACCTTAACTCTGGAAAACCACCGCCCTCTTGGGCCCATTCCATTCAAATTCAGCCCCCTTTGGAATCAAATACCTGTGGTCAGAGAAATTGTCAAGGAAACGTGGATTCAGCATGTGGAAGGCTCGCCTATTTTCATTTGGGAAACGAAATTAAAAAGAACCAAGAAGGCTTTAAAAGATTGGGCCAAAGAAAGATACCAAGAACCAGAGGAAAACAAAAAGAGAGTTAAAAATGAGCTAGAAGAAGTGCAGGTAAGAATTGAAGAACATGGATTAACACACCAAAGCAAAGAACAAGAAAATGAATTATACGAACAGCTGAGCAGAATAAATAGAGAAGAAGAAATCAAATGGCGTATAAAATCCAGACAATTATGGCTGCAAGAGGGAGATAAAAACACTGCTTACTTTCACAAACAGGCCACAGCCCGGAAGCTTAGAAACAATGTCAATACAATCCTGGACAATGAAGGAAATCAACATAATACTCAAGAGGCTATAAAGAAGGCAGCTACTAAACACTATAAGGACCTGCTGACTGAGGATAAAGAAATAGAAGACTATGCCGACTTGCTCAAGCACATGCCCAAAGGAGTTACAAAGGAAATGAACGATAGCATCGATAAAGACATCGAAGAAGAAGAAATCAAAAGAGCAATCTGGTCTTTGCATCCAGATAAATCGCCAGGGCCTGACGGTTTCCCCATTTGTTTCTACAGGGAATACTGGAATGTGATCAAAAAAGACCTGACTAAGATGATCCGATGGGTCCAAAGAAAAAGGAAGATTGGAGGATTCACCAACTCTACATTCTTAGCCCTCATCCCCAAAGAAAACCGCCCTTCTTCCTTTTCCAGACTCAGGCCCATATCCCTTTGCAATTCTTCATACAAAATCCTAACAAAAATTTTAGCCACAAGATTAAAGCCCCTTCTTCCCTCCTTGATATCTGAAAACCAAGGAGGCTTTTTGCCGAACAGGCATATCACTGACTCCATCCTTCTCGTCCAAGAAGCCATCCATTCAAGTCTATCCAGAAAAGAAAAAGGATTTGTCTTAAAGCTAGACCTAGCGAATGCCTTTGACAGAGTCAGGCATTCCTTCTTATTTGTTGTCCTTACAAAGATGGGCTTTGGAGCCTCCTTCATTAATCTCATTGCTGCATGCATATCCGGTCCCTGGATATCCCCCTTGATCAATGGTAGACCTTGTGAAGCTTTCCAATCTTCCCGGGGTCTAAGACAGGGATGTCCTCTCTCCCCCTACCTTTTCATTCTTATGGCAGAATCTTTCAGCCAAGCTCTGGATCACAACAGGAGAGTTGGACTCATAACTGGCATCAATTATGGGACTGGAGTTAAAAATATTAACCACTCCCAGTTCGCTGATGATACCCTGCTAATAGGAGGCACATCCATCACAATTGCAAAAAGGTTCAAGAAATTACTAGATCAGTTTATGGACTACTCAGGGGGACTGGTAAATCAACTCAAAAGTTGTATCTATGGTTGGAATATGACAAACCAAACTATCCACAACATTGTCAACGTTTTCGGGGTTCCTTATAAAATCGATTGGACCCATTTTTCATACCTGGGCATGCTAGTTAGTCTGGGACCTTTGAAAGCTGATACCTGGAATGGGATCATAGACAAAGTAAAAAGGAAAGTGCAGCAATGGGGAACAATATGGCTCAATCCTGCGGGCAGACTCATTCTCCTAAAGTCAGGTATCACCTCCTTACCTCTTTACCGTTTCTCTTTATATCAGGCTCCTGCCATCTTTCATCATAAATTGGAAGCTGCCCTTCGCCAATTCCTATGGCAAGGGGGTAAGAGTGACAAAAGCAAGTTCAGTTTAGTCAAATGGAAGCAGGTTATACAGACACAAGAAAGAGGAGGACTTGGCATAAGAGCACCAAAATTCTTGAACCTGGCTTTTGGTGCGAAAATTGTTTGGAGGCTAATAACAGGGCCTCCAATGTGGTGGAAAAGAGTATTGGAGGTCAAATATCTAAGCTTTCCCAGGCAGCAGCTTCTTGAATCCAACATTCCAAATAGAGACTCAACCAAAATCTGGAGGTTATGCAAACAGTCTCTGCCTATGATGATCCAGAATATATCGAAAGTCCCAGGGGGAGGAGACAGCATAAACTTTGGGGTTGATAAAATATTGGGACACCAGCCTCTGAATACGCACAAAGAAGCCAAGCCAATCATTAAGTTTCTTAACGAGGAAGGTATTTACAATCTTTCCCAAATCTCCAGTTGGGATCCTCACTCCCGTACCTGGACAGGCTGGACCTTCCCTGAAATTCCTAACGCATTAGAGCCCAGCCTCAGCTGCCTAAAGACCCTTCTTCACAACAAAGCCCCTATTAAAGAATATGAAGCAGATGGCTTTCGTTGGGATTCTTCTGGGACCGAATACACTGTCAAAGCAGGCCACCAACAAATTTGCAGCAGCACCTACCAATTCAATATATGGCCTCATTGGAAGTTAGCTTGGAGAGCAGAATCTATCCCAAAAATAAATTTTTTTATATGGCTTCTCCTGAGAGGCAAAATTTTAACAGCAAAAAATTTAAGAAGAAGGGGTATCAATGGACCCTCCAGATGTCCCAACTGCTGCCAAGCTGAAGAGACGATGTATCATCTTTTCATAGAATGTCCATTTGCTGCCGATTGCTGGAGAAAGATGTCTCTCATTGGAGCTATAAACTGGGACCCTCTGAATACCATAGCAGAGACAATATACAAGTGGAGGAAAAGTTGCCCTTGGAAAGAAAAAAGAAATCACTTGGTGAAAAGAGTATGGAATGCTCTTTCCCACACCTTGTTGTGGCGAATCTGGCTTGCTAGGAACAAAAAAAAAATTAAGATAAGAGTACTAATACTCGAACCACTTGCAACAAAGCCAAAACTCTTGCCTTGGAAACTATCTCAAGCAACACCAAAGGCAAAATCGATGCTACACAGTACAGTGTTGAGGAGCGAGACATAATTAGTTATATCTTGCACAGGCAGTGCAAAGTACCAGAAGGCAATAAGAGAGAAGCTCAGAACAAAGAAGAAATCAGGCCTTGGAAAATCAGGCTAAAAGAGCAGGACTTCGCCAATTGGATTCAAAAGAGTAACTGATATTCCCTTTTTTTTGATGGGGCTTCCAAATCGAATCCTGGGATAGCTGGAGCAGGGGGATTGATCACAAACCCCAAAGGGGAATGCATCCTCCACTACGAGTGGAGTCTTGGGGAAGTCTCGAACAACAGAGCTGAAGCTCTGGCTTTGTTCCAAGGTCTAACCCAGTTAGGCAAAATGGGAATTAAAAAAGCTCAGGTATTCGGGGATTCCTCAATTGTAATCCGATTAATGGCGCAGCAGCAAAACTCCCCCAACATTCTGCTTCAACAAGTAAATAAACGAAATCAAATCCTTCATCATATGATGGATGACATCCAATATTTCCACATCCTCTGAAATCTCAATAAAAAGGCGGATGAACACGCCAACAACGCGTGTGGAAGACCCGCCGGCACCTTCAGATGCAATTCCAGGGAATCGATCCAATTTCTGCCATGATCACAATGGATATCTACCGCTTCAAGTTCAAATCTGGTGTCAGGCCTGGTAATCGTCCTTTTTATTGGGCCGGCAACTGGACTGTCATCAGCATAGGGGCAATACATGGACGCGACGGCTGCAGAAGGCACAGTAACCAGGTTAACTTCATCAAGCCCGCCGGCATATCTTTCACCAGATCTGTTTCTCTGAAACACTTGATCTCTTTTCAGACTCGCCAGCAAACTTCCCTTCAGCCTTCCGTGACTAGTCAACCTGGATCCCGCCTTGTTGATCACCAGCTCTGCTATTTAATCAACATCCCTCTTCCCTTCTCTGGCACTATCTTTCTCTCTTTCGCGAATCCCTCTGTCGTGAATCCCTCTCTTTTCCACAGCAAGCCTTTCTTGTCCCCTGGTTCTTGCAGAAAGCTCCCTCTTCTCTGTCTTAATCTCAGCGACTCCTCGGGTTTGAATGTCTGGAGTATAGCAAGTCGTTGCTTCTTTCAGCTGATCTGGATTTATGCTGCGCTTCTCATCCATAGCGCCCCAAAGTCCGCTCCTCTGTATACTTCCCCTGTTTTATGTGCTTCCTGGTCTCTTCTTATAATCTTAATTCCCGCTGCCATTCCTATCTCACCCGTTCAGTTTGACTGCCACGTCTTTACCTCTCTGCTCCCTCCTCCCTGTTTCTTTACCCCCTTATCAATCCCAATGGACCGAAGTGAAGATTGCTTGCATTGTTCAGATTTGCAAGCAGAGCTCGAAGAAGTTAGAGCCCAGCAGCGCATTTTGGAGAATCAACAAAAGATCCTCGAAACAAGGCTGGAAGACCAGAACCGCATTCTGAATGAAAAATACAGAGCTGAAATAGATCTGTTTTTGCACAGGGTGTCTTCATTGCATGAACAGTTTCGTCATTTAGCAAATCGTTGCAGCCATGCAGAAGAATCAATCTCAATACTGCAATGGATGATGGATAAACAAAACAAAGCGGCACCCAGCTCCTCAAGTTCCAAACAACCAGAAGCGGACCCGAACCCAGAGGAGTCTACTGCAAGACAAATTAGCCATATCGAAATCGACTAAAATGGTATTTAATTGTAAATTTTGGTTAGGACAGTTTGTGAGAATCTATAGCAGCTATAGTAGTTTTAAAATCAGAACAAGTAGGACAAGGGTAATAGAGAGAGTCTCATTTTGTAACTCTATTAACCCAAACTGTATCCGGCACTTATTGTATCTTTGGAGATCTGACTCCTCTTTCTTATTTCAGACCTTAATATAGCACCCGACTTTGTAAAAAAAAAAGTCCTCATAGAATTATCACTACAAGATTTATATTTATTTTGAACTAAACAAGAAAAAGAAAACATGTGAATTGAATAATAAACCAATACGTATCTAAATCAAGAATAAATCTTCAATGTTGTTTCTAAATTCACCATTTTCTCATTTTGGTTATATTCTTCTCATTTTCCTATTTGAGAAGGATTGTGGCCTTGAATCTTTATTATCAAAGATATTGTACACAATTGGAAATACTTAGTTTTGAGTGTAAAAAAATTTCCACTGCAAAAAAAAGTTTGTGAATCTGACCAATTATATAAAATTCCAACAAGACAAATAAAAAAGCAGTGTAATTAGCGAAATAAAGAAACAAAATAATACAACAATAGTATAAATTATGAAATAACATAACTATGTATCGCTCTCCATTGTCATCACCCTAATATCTTCCTTGCTTGGCATGATAACATTGTTGTTCTCAAAAAATATGTTTTGATCTATGATCGTGTCTTAATGCGAACCACCGATCCCTATCCAACACATATGGGTAAAAAAATCCCTGGTTGCAGTGTTTTGGGAAAACATAAGGTTCCCTAGCTTCATTCCACATCTTTCTAGAGTTGATAGATATCAACCCACTATCGCGATATTCTTTTACATTATTACAATCAAAGGTGTCCTACCACTTTCACCTAAAAATAACACATTGGAATGAAGAGAAGTCCACTTGAATGATCTCTTGTATCTTTACAACGTAACCTAATGTCCCCTGCATTAGGTTTTGATCGCAATTGCTAGCATGAATAGATTGGTCGAACTCGACTTCCACTCCACATTCTTATGTCATGCATCCATCATCAACGCCCTCCGTTCAAAAATGATATCCATATGCCCACATAGATGGGAACAATGCACCTATAAAAAAGTGAAAAAATCATAGTGTCATGTGTCTAATAACCCAAACATAATTAAAAATATAAAATATGTATAGATGTTACAATTCAAAGGTGCAATATGAAGTTAAAAATGTATAGAAAGAGTTTATAATTACCGAGTTGTTGCACCGAATCCCTATGTTTATCGCATCCTCTTCAGCGTGTAGGTAATGACAAGATGCACCATATTTCTCTCTGACTTGATCAACAAATCAACGGTTGGGGCATTCCATTGGCATATTTTCTTTTAAATGATTAGTATAAGGCACGCTTCTATCATATTCTTCCCTGTCACTTTCCCATTTCCTCCTCTTCTGCTTGTAAAATGCAACCTAGAGTTGTGTTGCTTCCATATTGTAAAGAAAAAAAAATTTAATGGATTCAATTTTTGAATTCGCTTATGAAATCAAACCAACATATATAATACATGTGAGATTAAAATGTGCATTAATATGAAGTTCAGTGTGAATAGTTAATGTGTTGAAATTTGACAAGTGATAATCCACTTACTCATTATCATCTGCCTCTTTCCATTCGTTTCGAGAACCTCCCCTGCTCTTTTTTCTTCATCCCAAATCATCGCACTTGGTGTGTTGTCGATCTGCTTGATGTACTCACTAGCATAATAGAAAGACTCATACAATATATACTGCTATGCCATAGACCCCTCGAGTTTTTCCCTTTGTCGAGCAAAACCTTTCAATTTCTTCATGTACCACTCTAAGAATAACATCCATGACAACAAACCACCACAATTAATTCAACCTCGTCTACTAGGTGAATTAGAAGATGAAACTGCAAGTCCATGAAACTCGTCGAAAGTTCCTTCTCAAATATACAAACAATCTCATCTATATCTTGACACCCACGTGGAATGTTAGCCATATGAATCTCCTTTTCATGTGATCCAACATCTAAATGCAAATAATTTATATATGGCACATCGTAGGTCTTAGGGGGAATCATGGTTCATACACCCATGCATGAGAAGAGGATAATGACACTGCATAGTAAATAGTACATTGTACAAAAAATAATTATAAAATATCCCATCGCACAAAAATAAAAATAAATTCATGCTTTTGGCATACATACTCTTAGAAGGTTCAAATGGTCATGCGATTTCAACCACAACAAACATCTTTCCACAATGAAGCAGCACCATAATGAAGACCTGTATAAAGGAACCCTCTCACTCATTATAAATTCCTTTGCCAAATCAAGATCATCTTTCTTTCAAATCCATGGGACATCACCTTCTTTGATATGCCAAGAGGGACTAACCTCTCCTATAGTTTCTTGCCTTAGCCAATGTTTCTTCTTAGTTTTTAAAGAATTAAGATTGCTCCTAACAACTAATGTGTTATTTTATTTTGATGATATGTGCCTCCATAAATACTATGAAACATTTTTAAATATATGCGTGGGATGTAATAAGTGGGCAATCTTAAGATGCTCCTAATATGGAGCTCATAAAAGACAAATTTCCTTTTCATACCAATGGGAAATTTCTCAGAATAAGTGCCAAAGAATTCTGGATCATCAAACATAGGCTGCCCATTTGAATCAAACATTTCTATGAACTCCTTCTCCTTCTCTGTCTTATATTCTCTAAGTCATTCAGTTGGTGTCATTATTGTAGGGCTTTGGGTTCTCTCTGGTTTAAACATAGTTACTAATCAAATGGGAACTATTACCTCAAAACGGGTACTCGAGCCCAAAAATCCCAAAAAAACATATGAAAAAACACCTTGAAATCGAAAAGTGTTGATGTCGGAATAAAGTTTTTTTTTTTCAAAGTAAATTTTCAATATTTTTTAAAAATAACAGTAAAAAACAATAAAAGTAATTTTGTCTGGTGCAAAAAACACCTTGAAATCAAAAAGTGTTGATGCCGGAATAACATTTTTTTTTCAAGGTACATTTTCAACACTTTTTAGTAATGAAGTTAAAAACAAAATATTGTAACTCTGAAAAAACTTTAAATTTTCAATGATTTTCAAGCATGACATTAATGATAAAATATCATGTCTTTGAAAACCCTTAAAATTCCAACAATTTTTAACCATGACATTAAATTTAAAATATCACTTCTTTGAAAAACCTTAAAATTCCAACAATTTTCAAGCATGGTGCTAAGAAAAAATATAATTGTTTTCAGCCATAACATTAAAGATAAAATATCATGACTTAGAAAAACATCAAAAAATTTGACAATTATTCAACCATGGCATTAAAACCAAAGATTGTGACTACAAAACAATCTTAAATTTCAAAATATTTTAAGCATGACATTATGCAAAAAATTTATGACTAAAAAAACTTTAAAAATGAACACCTGAATGAAAGAGTTATTATACCAAGAGTAATTTTTTTTAAATATTAAATGTATAGCGATTTTGAAATCTTAGCCTAAGACAACTTGATACATTGCGAAAATAATTTAAAAATCAACTATCAAATTGACACGCATTGTAGGTGAGCTCAACCTATTGTAATGAAAACTTAAAGACCAACCATGAAATTAACACATTGTGGGGCAGATAACGAAAAATTTAAAATCACCTATCAAATTGCACATAATGGAATCAGGTTGCTAGACAAGCATCGACACATACCCTATAAAAAATAATATATATATAAGAAAACAAAAATTCAAATAATAAGTTAAAAATATATATATAGTAATGACCTTAAAAAAAAACTATAAAATGTAAAAAAAAAATAACCATACCATGTAAAATTAAAAAATAAAAATCAAAAATAAAAAATAAAAAAATAAAAATAAAAATAAAAAAATTTACAAAAACAAAATACAACACTAAAAAAATTAAAAACTTCAAAAAAAAAAAATCCCGCCAACCCTGAGGCCCAACTGGGCAGGGGTGGCAAGGGGACGATTCATGACAAAAAATAAATTAAATTTCATAAAATATATAAAAATAAATAAAAACCTGTAAAAATAAAAAATCAAAATTAACTTGTAAAAACGAAAATTTTAATTAAATAAATATAAAAAATAAACCAAAAAAATTAAATATATATATATATATGAGAAAAAATAAAAAATAAAAACTATTTTTTAAGTTACAAAAAAAATATTTAAAAATAGATTAAATAATTAAAAAAAAACAATTAAAAAAATAAATTAAAATTAAAATTAAAAATATATTTTTTAATTATATTTTAAAAAATAAATAAATTTAAAACTTTAAAAAATAAATATTTAAATTTTAAAAATAAATAAATAAATATATATATATATATATATATATATATATATATATATATATATTTTTAATAAAAAAACTTAAAAAAAAATAGAAATAAACCATTAAAAAAAATAATTAAAAAAAAAAAAACAACCCTCATCTCTCGTGTCTCCTCTCCCTCACCGCTCTCTCCTCCGGACCCTCGAACCTACCCCTCCGTCCCCTCTCTTCCCATCTCCTCTCCCTCACCCCTCTCCCTTCGCACCCTCGGACCTACCCCTTCGTCTCCTCCCCTCCTCGACCCAACGCAACCCCCTTTCCCTACTACTTACCCTTCCCTTCCCTGCCCAGGCCCCCAACGTGCGGCCTCTTGGCCGCTAACTGGGGGCTCAAGCGAGGGAGGAAGCATGGGCGCCCTTTTCAAACAGTAACACAGGAGATCTAACAATTATTGATCTTAAATTTATGTAATAAAGTTTTATAACCTAAATGTCTATTTATTCAAAAATAAAATAATCCTTTTCTTAGGTATGACATTCTCTTTTTAACTCTTTAATTTCCACATTGGTATGAGTATCTTAATTGAACAGCTAATTAAAGAGCTAATTACACTTGCTCACCCTTAGACATTGTGAGCAAATGAACCTAACTAATGCTTCGGTTACAAGTTATTCGCCCTAAGATATCATGCACGAGAGATGGAGTGATATTTTGAAATGATAATTTTTACTTTTAAAATTCCTCATTGTAATTTAGGAAACATCCTCACACTTTCCTATTATATGTTTTCTTCTTTTAATTGATATAAATATATCTCTTAATTTCGGAAAAACATTAAAAACATCGGATATTTTTCCAACGTATGACGTAAGAATTTTGAAAAGGATGAGTAAATTGATTATCCACATTAGAACATGACAAGAACATATTTAAAGGTTACCATAGTAACATAGGGTCACGTTATCTTGTTTATAACATGTAGAGGATATGTTTGGTGTTGTGAGGCCACGACTGATATCGGAAGTGGAAGTTTATGATATTGATAAAATATTGTTTCTTTTATATTGGTTTTTTAATCTAATTTTGTTTTTTAATTTTTATTATTATTATTATTTGTTTTATAATTCTAAAAATACAAAACTGGAATTTTTATTTTATTTTATTTTTTATTTTTAATTTTGTTTATTTAAATTTTTTATTTTTATTTTTATTTTTTTAACTTAAAAAAATGTTTTTAATTTTTTTTGTGTGAATCAATTTGTTTTTCTTTAAATTATATATATATATATATATATATATATATATATATTTAAAAATTACCTTTTTTTATATTCTTTATTTTTTTCATTAATTTTTTATTTAATCTTTTTTTTACGAGTTAATTTTGGTTTTTTTTTTCCTTTTTATAGGTTTTTTTGTTTTTTTCCATTTTTATATAATTTTTGTATTTATTTTTTTGTCATGTTTTTTTTTTTTTTTAATGTATTACTAACATGTTTTATGTTTTTTAATTTTTAATTTTTTTTTTATTTTTATGTTTTTTTATTTTGTTATGTTTTTCTTATTTTTTTAATATATTTTTATGTTTTATTAATAACATGTTTTTATTATCTTTATTTTCTTCATGCTTTATGTTTTATGTTTTTTTTTTTACATTTTTATAGGTTTTTTGTTTTTTTTTTTCCTTTTTCTTATTTATATATTTTTTTATATTTGATTTTTTGTCATGTTTTTATTATTATTATTTTTTATGTTTTATTACTAACATGAAAATCACCAACATTTAAAAAAAAGTATCCACACTTAATTCATTAGAAAATTTAAAGTGTAAAAACGAAGCCCTCTAAACAAAAAGGGTTGATGCTCATCAGCGCTTTTCAAAATCAAGATGAAAATCGCTAACAAAAAAAAAATTGTTCACACTTGATACATCAGCATGAAAATCACTAACATTTAAAAAGATGTGTTGATGCTACATCAACGCTTTTCAAAATTAGCATTGAAAATCACCAACATCGAAAAAAATGTTCATACTTGATACATAAGAAAATTTAAAGTGTCAAAGATATGCTTTAAAAAAATGTATTCTGGCATCACCACTTTTCATAATCGGGTGATTTTTTGTTACCTCAAAAAAAGTGGCACCAGTTCACTTTCTCATTTGATTAGTAACTATGTTTTTACCATTGAAAGCAAATGTTTCTCTTCTGTAAGGGTGTTCTTCTGGGAGGAATACCCAGGAGCAGTAATACACTGGATTTCAGAGGTGGTCATACTACCTATCCTTTAGAAATTCCACAACATTTACATCTATGATACCCTTTTGTTACAAGACTTGTGAAATTATTGTATACAGATTGGCACGTTAGCGACCATGAAGATCAAAACAATTGAAACGAATTAAACTAAATATATGTGAAACAATATTGTTACGTATATAAACAAATCAATAAAAATGTAATTTACAAGAGCAAACTCCTAAGTCTAGATAATCATGTATGGTGTAAGCACATATGCCATACAACGTAAAACTCCTCTGTTTTGATGGGTCTTGATACATCGTATAGATGTATCCCTTCCCGATGTATCCCTTCCCATAATTCTTCCAATTCATATACCAGTGGTTATAAGTAAACATCCATATTCTTCACTTTTCTTCTACCAGGGACTATGAGAGCCAACATAAAATGTTCATTCTTCACGGACAACCATGGGGGGATAATTTTATTGATCACTACTACAAGCCAAATAGAATAGTTGGTGTTTTGGAGGGAATATGGATTGACGCCATCCATGGCTATGTTGAGTCATAGACTTCGTACTTCATCTTTGAATTTTTCAGGCCATGTATCCTCTATATGCTTCATGGCTATCTATTAGGATTCACATAACTCCCAACTCACTTATATGTGAGGCACACCATCCCTGCAACATAGCTAATTATTTGCAACGAAAGAGCCTTTGAATCCTTGGGATTGTAGGTATTTACCTTAATATCTTATGACTTTGTACATATTAAAAAAAATAGCATTAAATATTATTTTCAAGTATTTTCTTGCAGAGAAGAAAACAAAATGGAACTCATTCAGCACGTAAAAGAGGATGACAAGGAAGAAAAGGGTTGATATCAAAGTTTGTGAGTAATTGCTAATATTTCCTTATAACAACTCGAGGTTTCATTTTTGTATATTTTAAGTTGTTTTACAACAACCATCCTTGAATTTCTTCGAATAAGTGCTAAGATACAAAGAAGAACCACCAAAAGAATTGATTGACACTGGGTTAAATATGGATTGTGAGTATATGTTGGCATATCAAAATTTAATTGTGGAATTTGTAAATATCTATGTTGTTTTTACTTCTCTGAGTTTATAATTAACAGAACAAGAAAATCCTTTGTATTGAATCTATGATTTATAATGGGCTTTAAAACATGCAGGAAACAATGGAACTACGCCAACAGAAGACTTGTTGCAACAAAGCATGAGAATTGGTTTTGAAACATGTATATAGTTTATGAGTCACTTCTTGCTATGGTACATTGCTATTCGATTTACATTTATGTATATTATTTATTTCAATTTTCATTATTCTCACCAATGTAGATACACTCATTACACTTTAATTTTATGTTTGCAGATGGAACAAGATCAAGAAGAAAAAACAATCGATGCAATCAACAAAACATTCATCCAAATAACCCAAACCTTGGAAATAGCTCAAGCAATGACAACAGTTTTAACAAAGAATGGTGATCTATTTGGATATCAATGCAACCCGTTGTATTTTTTGAAATAATTATCTGTGAAAATTAGACATTTTGTTTAATGTAATGAACATAGTGTCCCGATTGAAAGACAAGCGGTTATCAATAACAATCCCATTTTGTATGACAAAGAGTCTCTTATTAATATATAATAAAATAGATTTTAATTTACTCTATTGTGTTATCTAATGTTGTTGTAAAATGTTACACCACTGATTAAATATATGGATGATTAAATATTATAATGAAGAGATGCGAAATATGATAATATAACAAATTAATGCAAACATCATATAAAAATTCACTAATCAAAATTTAATTTATATGAATACTATTATAAGTTATATGTCAAATTTTCGATGAATAACAGATTTAAAATTTTACAATAATTGCACTGTCACGAGTCGATGTTTCCAAAAAAGAGAAAATATCATACAAAAACTTGTGCGTCCATAACATAAACGCGCACCGGTGCATTACGTTATATAAAAGCACCATGATGACATATTTTTTGCATGACCGGTGCCTTTTCATAAAACGACAGCATCGGGGCTTTCAGATCTTCAGGCACTGGTATTATTAGCAATTGACGCCTCAGTGCATTGAAATTTTTAACGCACCAATGCTTTCATAGAAATAATGTATCAATCTTACAAAGCATTATTTCTAACCCTAGTGCATTATTAAAGTTAACAACACCGGTCCTTCTATAGTTTTAGCGCACCGGTGCTTTTAGACAAACAATACACATCTGCACTGGGAGTTTAAATAAAACCACTGGGTTTGCAATATTTTTTTTGCATGCCCCGATGTCATTCCTTAAAAGAATCCCCACGGGGCATTTTTCGATGTATATGCACCGGGGCAGTATACATTTCAGCCACCAATCTTCTTTGCATTCAACGCCTCGATGATTTTAGTTATGTATGCGACCCCGATGCTTTTGATATATGTAGCGCACTAGTGCTATTGTTTCCATTAAGTGCACCGCAAAAAAAAACATCTGCTAAAACCTCCGACTGCCCATATTTTTTCAGTTGTGATGAAGTTTTGTTATAATTTCTACTAAAACATCAGCTATTGCAAACAAATGCTTTAGTGGATGTTTTTTTGACAATTTTTTCCAATTTTATAATACTAAAAACCTTTGTTGTAACCTTCGCAAGAAGGTATTTTCCTTGTAGTGCAAAGGCCAAACCACCTCAACCACAGTGATTCCACCTCTACAGTTTGAAAATCACTAACATCAACCAGATCGGTCTCTACCCAAGTTGTCTAGGGTAGTGACTCAAACCACAACCTTCCAACTCTCTAGAGCATTTGTTCCAACCGTGGCTCCATGGAATAGTAACTCAACCCACTAAGGGCTCTATAGTGTTTTTCCCAACCTATGGCTCTAAGAACTAGTAACTCAACCCAAGCTATTCTAGGGCTTCAAGAGCATTTGTTCCAACCCATAGCCATAAGGAACCTGAGCACCAATAAGAAAAAGTGGAAAAAAGACTCACAACACCATGGTTATCCAAGGTTGAAAGTACTGTCAATTTAGACAAATCTCCATGCCAATGACAACACATAACGAGAGAATCACATGCATATACTATGCATCCAGAAATCATCAAGGAGATCGTACATGCAACTTGTTACCTACAAAGCAATCCAACTATAGCTATTGATCCAATTTTTCCTTTGCACTTTCCTCCTTTCCTTTACCTTCTTTCTCCAAATCCAAGTGAATACTAGAATTCTCCAAGCATGCTCTAAAACTGATCTAAGTGTGCAAGAGTATGAGAGAATGAGAGAATTAAAGGAGAGCTCAACTCAAAATTGTCAAAAGGCTAGTAAATGTTTCTCTTAAGCCTTCTTATCATTGATGCCTTATTCTTTCCTTCATTTTTCCTCTAATTTCCCTTGCATGCAAATCAGTGTCTCTTCACCTTCTTTTCTCCTATTTTCCTTTATTTCTCATAATTAAATGTTAATTAATTCCTCTTTGCCTTTTCCAATTTCCATAACCATTAATTATACACAAGTGACACTATAGTGTTTTTCCCAACATTCACCTTGGAATATGTGTCACATGACCTTGGTCTTATTTTATTTACATGGAAAATAAACCGGGGGCTATTACAAACCCCTCCCCCTTGGGGGAAAACTGTCCTCGGTGTTCAATGATGCTTATAACCAACAAAACATGCTTCCCATGGAGATTTATAACCAAACTCAATGCAACATTTACGTCATACCAAATTGTTGAAACCATGAACACCATATTGCTTATTGGCGCTTTAAAACATAGCTCGATGCAGTATTCACAACACATTGCTTATTGGAGCTTTCTAACATAGACCATTTCAGTATATGCAATACACATATGCATACATAATTATAAACCAAAACACATATGTTTAAGAAACAAATAAAGAAGGATACATAGTCTGCATCTTATCAGTCATCGCCCATGTAGCTTCATCAGGCCCAAAGTGCTTCCACTACATTTTAACTTGCTCGATTTCTCTGTTCTGGACCATGAGTTGTTTCCACTGCAAAATGCTCTGAGCCTTTCGCTGGAATTATCCCTCTAGTTCCACCTGCAATACAGACCAATTAATCACATGTTCAACATTCTTCACATATCTCTTAAGAAATTAAACATGGAAAACATCATGGACTTTCACTATTGGCAGTAGTTTGAGTTTGTAGGCCATTGGTCCAATCCTTTCATGGATCTCAAAAGGCCCACAATACAGAGGTATCATCTTTCCACATGATCCAAACCTCAAGGAGCTCATCTTGGGCTTGATGTGCAAGTACACATGCTCCCCAACCTAAAACTCCTTGAATGCTCTATGTTGATCTACATAACTCTTCTGCCTTTCTTGTGCTACCTTCAAACTCCTTTTGATAACCTACATCTCTTGTTCCATCATAGCCAACATATATGGTCCAATCAATACATTATTCATTAGATCGGTATAGTTGATAGGAGTATTACAACTCCACCCATAAAGAGCATCATATGGACTCATCCTCAAGGATTCATGATACCCATTATTATATGCATACTCTACCAATGGAAGATACTCCTCCCACTTTCTATATTGATGCATGACATACATCCTCAACATGTCCTCAAGAATCATGTTGAACCTCTCTATCTGTCCATCTGTTTGTGGATGATAAGTTGTATTGAAATCCAACTCTGTCCCCAAGCCTGAAAATAACTCCTTCCAAAACATAGAAGTGAACTTGGAATCTTTGTCTGCTATGATCTTCTTTGGAACACCATGTAATCTCACGATCTCCCTGATGAAGATATGAGCTACCTCACTAGTTGAATTAGTAGATATAACTGCAATGAAGTGAGCTACCTTGCTCAACCTGTCAACCATAAACCTGATGGAATCATGTTGTCTCAATGTCCTCAACAAAAATGTAATGAAGTCCATGGAAATGATATCCCATCTCCATTTTTTAATCAGAATCAGTTGTAACAAACCAGTTGGATGCTTACACTTTGGTTTTACCTGTTGACAGTCCAAATATCTAGCAACAAGATTAGCCACCTCTTTCTTCAAGTTTGGTTAATGATAGAACTTCTTAAAACTAACAAAGTCTTCTAATACCCCAGGTGGCCTGAATATGACTTGACATGAAACTCCCTCAAGATAATATTCTTAGTCTCATTGTTATCTGACACATAAAATAATATTCTTGAATCTGACCAAACCACCTACCATGAGGTGATACTCCTCATCCCTATCACCTTCACCATGTTGTTGCAATTTGTGCTTCAGCTGCTGGTGCATATTATCATGTTGTCCTACCTGCAAGATCTGCTCCTGTAAGTTTGTCCCATAAGAAATTACTACTGTAATATGATTCCCCTGCACTCTCCTACTAAGAGCATCTGCAACCTTGTTCTCCTTACCCTTAATGTACCCAATCTCAAAGTCAAACTCACTAAGGGTATCCAACCATCTATATTGCATGGAATTTAGATTGAGTTGGTCAAACAAGTACCTTAGCCCATATGATCACTCACCAAAATAAACCTCCTTCCAGGAATATAATTTCTCCGCATCTTCAAGGCATGAATGATAGTTTCCAACTTAAGATCATGAGTCACATAGTTGTGCTCATGCTCATTCAACTTCTTTGACTCATAGCATACCACCTATCCTTCCTACTATTGAAAATAGCAACAAGAAATGCTAAAAATATAAATGATATAAATAGCAATTCGGGATATACTCCAACTCTATTGAAAATAGAAAAAAAATAGAAATGCTATAAATATCATTTCGAGATATATTCCAAATTTGATTTGTCCTTGAATTAAAATTCGAATTTAGTCTCACTAGCTGTTTGAAAAATAATTAATTCATTCATTTTGAGTTAATTAGTTGGTGAAAATTAAACATGAAGTCATTGTGAAGACATGCAACAGTTATCCCTTTGATTGAGGAAGTTATCCCTTAATTAAGGAGATAAGGATTAGTTGTATTTGAGTTGTAATTAGTTAGCTCAGTTAACTGAGTTAAGTCGAGTTAAATTAGTTCCAAACAGTTTGTGGAACTAATTGTGAGTTCAGTCTGTTAATGCATGCATGCATGCAACTAGTGTTCTCCAAATAACTGAATATTCTCTCATAAATAACTCATGCATATCAGTTCAGATAGATACCCAATTGAGATTAAAGACAGGGACATTGTACTATTAGTTGGAGGAATTTTCCTATAAAGGAAACTCATCCATACAGAAGGAATTCATTCCTTTAGGATTGCGCAGTTATTTAAGAGGTCAAAGTAGTGTGAGAGGAGAGAATCACACAAGTGGTTGCTGGAGGACCCAGGAGAAACTGCGCAAGGAAATAGGAGGCTTGGAGAATTGAAGGAAGGCATATGTGTTGTCTATTCTATCTATGAGCAGCAGTGAGGGATTGTATTGAGAGTTGGATAGCGTGAGAGCTAAAGCTTTGCGTAATCCTGAGATATTTCCACTTGTATGATAATACAGATAGCGGGGTTTTTAGCTGAGGCTTTCCCCAGAGTATTCTTTTGTGTTTCATGTGTGATTGAATCTTCTTCTCTGTTATATGTGTTCTATTTGATCTTGCTCAAAATTTCGCAAGTTTGATTGTAGAAGTAGATTAAGTATTTTGCTTTAGTACATTGCATAATTAGTTTAATCTACAGTGAGAATTTCTACACCTGCATCAAGACTGCTCCAAGTCCTCTCTTGCAAGCATTTGTACATACCACAAACTCTTTATCTGGAGCTGCAATCTTCAAGACCAAAGCATTTGTAAGAAAACGCTTCAAGTGCTCAAAACTAGTTGCACATTCCTCAGTCCACTCAAACTTACTTTCTTTCACTGCAAAGATGTAATAGGATAGGAAATCTGTGATAAGTTCCTGATGAACATCCTGTAATAACCTGCTAGTACCATGAATGACTGACGTCATCCACATTCTTAGGATATTGCCACTTCATGATAGCCTTAATATTTTTTGGTTCCACTGTTATGCCATCCTTGGAAACAACGTGTCCCAAGTAGTGAAATTCAATCTGAAATAAACTACACTTGCTAAGCTTGGCATACAATTGATGTTCTCTCAGTAATATTAACATTGTTTCCAGGTACTCTGCATGCTATTCCTAATTCTTAGAATATATCAATATATTTTCAATAAAAACTATCACAAACTTGTCCAGATAAGGACACAACACGTTATTCATCAAGCACATAAAAATGGTTAGAGCATTAGTAAGACCAAAAGGAACCACCAAAAAATCATAATTCCCATACCTGGTACGAAATGCAGTCTTCTAAATGTCCTCTTCTTTGATGCACCCCTGATGATATCTTGATCTCAAATCAATATTTGATAACATTGTTGCTCCCTTCAATTGGTCAAACAAGTCATTGATCTGTTAGTCACCTTGTTTAGCTATATGTAATCAATGCACAAGCGAGAGTAACATCCTTCTTGTTTAAAAACAATACTAGTGCACCCTAAAGCTATACACTTGGCCTAATGCATCCTTTATCAAGCATTTCCTTAAGCCATAATTTCAATTCCACCAACTCTTGAGTACTCATTCTGTAAGGTACCTTTGATGATGGTGCTGCTCCTCGTATCAACGCAATAGAAAATTTCACTTCCTTATGAGGCGGACTTAGAAATCTCTGCTAGAAACACATCCTAAAACTATTGCAGAACTAGATACTTCTTCATGACTTCACCATCCTCGACATCCTTCTCTTTTTCACTGGAAATATGAACGCAAACAATACGCATCCCTTTCTGCAACTACGCTTTGCCTACATAGTTGTAACAATATACCTTAGTCATGTGAGTAAACAATCAATCCATACCCAAAATCATGTTATTTCATCCCAATGGAAGCACATTTATATGTGTTGATGTATGCATAACATTCAGTTCAAGTGCATAATATCTCACCTAATCATTAACTCTTCTATTGGTCCCTGTAGCCAACTCCACCAACCAAGATTCTGTATGCACTTCTTTATTCAAGCAACACTTATCCACCAGCTCGAGACTGATATAAGTATAGTTAGATTTAGGGTCAATCAAAATGGAAATAAATTGATCACAAAGCTTACCTTCCATCTCAATAATGGATGCTTGATGATCAGCCTACGTATTATCCACCGCTGCATAAATATGAGGAATACTCTACCCAACATCTCCAACTATATGTGCCTCCTGAGCATTATAAATCTGAGGTATGCCACCCTGATGTTGTGGACAATCTCTCCTGCGATGCTCTCCACCACAAGTCCAACACTGAGAAGGATTCCTGACATCGCATTTGTTCTACTCCTTAGGCTGAAACCCATGTCCTATGTCAACTGCATTGAAATTCTTGTATGGTACCACATTCTCATTATCACTTGCATCCTGAGATCTTCCTTGCTTCTTAAACCACTTTCCTTTTGTCTTATCATTCCCTTTCCAATCCTGCTTAGGCTCATACTTATGATTATACTACTCATAACAATGCTTCAACTTCCCGATGACTTCCTCCTATGATTGAGGATCATCATACTCAATTCGATCTTTAAATGCTAAAGGAAACCCATTGATGAACCTTTGAACTTCATCTTCTCATCCTTAAGATATGGCACATACCTTAACAACTCCAAAAACTTAGTCATATTCTCTTCATATGTCATAGAACCCATCTTAAGCTTATAGAACTCCTTAGAATTTCCATCATAATATCTCTCAGACAAGTACTTCTTTCTGAAGAGTCTTTTAAAAAAATGCCAACTCAACTCCTTTATCTTGATGCCTCTGACACGCTTCATATCTTCCCACCAGATGTCCCATTATCCCTTGAGACTGAAAATATCTATCCTTGCTTTCATATTTTTTATAATCATGCAACTCGAAAGAATTCTTCATCCCAAGTATCCATGCTTGTGCAAAGTATATGATGTCTCTTTGATCCAGAACTATAATAGAACCCATATCCACTACCTCTCTCGGCATGTGTATCCAACCATCTGCCACCTCTGACTATGTCATCCTTGTCCAACTTGTATCTTGCTTGAGATCTTCTACCATATGCCCCATTAGTTATTTCCTCTTATCCATGAATGATTTATCGTCAACCATTTCTCTACAAGTATAGTCATCTCTGAAGGATAACTGCATTAACCTCTGCTTGCTTTTCCTAAGCTCTAGCAAGACTTTTCTGTGACTAAATTATCCTATCATTATCTACCTTGAAACTTCTAATTTTTACCTTCATACTTCTCAAGGTATCTGCTATGTCAAGAGAGTACTCATCTCCTTGCTGCTTAGTTGATCTATAAGGAGAGTCACGTGAATTTTAATCCATCATTTTGATCGTCATCTCTGATCTTCCACTTCCTGCAAACATGCCATGTTAGATAAACCAAATATAGACATAATCAAAATCATACCTTAGTGAATTTCGGGGGAGGTTATCTCGTCCGCAATAAATCCAGATTAGCATATATATATATATATATATATATATATATATATATATATATATATAATGACATCAACATATCAATCATCTCAACATCATAAATTCATATCATATATAAATTGTAATTCATATCATATATGATTCAAACAGTAATAATAACCTTCACAACCCATTCACACCAAACACATTGACAACTAGCATGCATACATAACAGTCACATTTAGCCTATCCAGTCCAAGTGTTTGAAACTGGAAGCTCTGATACGAGTTTTTAAACGCCCCTCTCCACATTTAACCGCTTTTACAAGCCCTCTTAGTAAATGTGAAGTTGAGTGCTACTATGACATGACCTGACCTCCAATGTTCCAGTTAAGGAAGTGGGGCCTACAAAATGAACACTTACTAACATCCTACAGGAACTAGAGATCACTCAAGAGTTGAACAGCCACTCCAAGTGATAAATCCCTAAGTTGGAACCCTTTTTCATTGACCTAACACCCAAACTTAACACACAACAAGGCAATAGTGTGGTTATAGGCCTCCAACCGCATGCATAGGCTTTCTTTCATGCGATTATGGACTAATTTCCCCTATTCTATGCTAGTGGTCCCGAGATCTAAGCCACTTTCCTAGGCTAGCCTCCAGACCATTGCCCAGAACTTCCTGTAACTTTCCATAACCATATTTAACATGATGGAAACGTTAAACATTCAAACTTGAATTAGAAATTTGACCTAGACTACCTAGAATACACTAGACATTTCTTCAAACATATGGAAAACATGTAAGTTATAGGTCATGATTGCATATTTTATCATAAACTGATATTCTTCATCTCAGAATCACAAATAAGGTTCTACGCCCTCTTTATCTAGTTGCAGTAACACTTGTTAGTCCATGCATTCACCAACCATTCAATAACTTATCAACAAGGATATGATAGGAGCCGTAGATAAAATACATCATATAACCAACATATAACCAACAAATAAACAACATATAAGCCATGGAAAATCAACCATAACATCACTAGTGTAATCACTACAAATGCTCATAAATCACAATAGGAAAATATCTTATATTAAAATAGGAAAATGTCAACCAAGTCAAGGACTTCCATGTACCACCTGACCATAGATTGGGCTGAACCAAATCTCTTTTTAAACCAATCACCTCCATGCCATATTCCAAGCATGAATGTGGGATCTCATGGAATATCTTAGGAAAAACCAACCAGGGCTTCCAGAGACCAAAACACCTCAACCCTCAATCATAATGATTCCACCTCTACGGTCTAGAAATCACTAACATCAACTAGATTGGTCTCTACCCAAGTTGTCCAAGTCTCCAAGAACTAGTAACTCAACCCACAACCTTCCAGGTCTCTAGATTTTTTGTTCCAATCATGGCTCCAGGGGCTAGTAACTAAACCCAGAGGGATCCCAAGCGTGTGTCCCAACCTACAGCTCCAGGAACTAGTAATTCAACCCAAGTTGTTCCAAGGCTTCCAGATGTTAAATTATGAAACTAGGGTCAAAATCCACTTTGGACAACTCATTTGATGGATATAATTATTGCATTGAATTCCTCTTTTCGAGAGGACCAAAATAGACCTAAATATCACTCAAATCAAATAAGGGATAGTGTACTAACAAAGGGGAATTACAGGGTCTGAAGCTCATATCTATTTCTAGGGTTTTTGGTTCCAGTTGTTGGCTTAACAAAGGGGATATTTAGCTACAGTCACTTCCTTCCAGTATCAAGGGAGTGGATGCAAGTTCTCAGTCACTCACACATCTCCTCCTCCCTATGACTGGAAAGTAGGGCTAAAATTTGATAGTTAACCGCAGTTAACCACAAATGGTAAAAGTCTCCTCTAATATATATTGATGTCGGAAACATATTTCTGAATGGTATTGGGTTAATTTTTGTTGTATGTTTTGTATTTGACCCATTATACTCTCTATTGAAAATTTTATGACAATCTAATAAAGAATAAGAATTTCAAGGGTTTCCCCATAGTTGGTTTTTCCCTAGTCTTTCAACAAATCTGGTGTCTCTTGTTGATGTTTTGATTATCTCCTTTATCATTGCATTTATTGTTCTATCTTCAATTACTATTGACGATTAGAAAGATTAATTCCTATTGAAAATATTTCTATTTGAAGTGTTGAATTGGGATAAAACTAATTGAAACATCATAGAGCAGTGTGAAAATTAACATGGTATCAGAGCTAAGGTGAAGGACAAACCCAAAAGGAGACAAGCATTGAAGCAATCATCTTTGGAAAGTTGAAGGAGCCTGTTAACACCCAGGTTGTTCCCTTTGACTCCTGAGGGAATACGGCCGGGGTAACCACTAACCAATCTTTAGATTACCGGTTCTAGCCAACCTGTAATCAGAGAGGGCTCTCTCTTTTAGTTTTTACTTTCTTCTTGAGGATTTTAGGCTAGTTGTGAGTTATGGGTTCTGATTTGAATTTTTGGTTGAATGATATCTTTCAGTGCCTAAGATGAGATCTTCAGATAGTTTCAGTCCATTGGGCAATGGATTCTGTGATTGTGGGTTGTTCGAGGTGTTGAGTGAGATTGCTTGGAAACTGCAGGGCCTTTGGATATGTCATGAAACAAACGTAAAATTAGGATGATGAAATGATTTAGCCAGTGAAAGGCAATTAAGAGTTTTTCACTAAGCTGGTGACTTGAGAAAGGGACATATCACCCAGGAGCAGATTTGAATTCCTAAATAATAGTCTCTGTGAAAATTTTAGTTAGAAGGTGCAGCAATTGAGAATTACACTTTCATAACTATAACTGGAGAAAACATTCATAACAACATAGATTGAGTTCAGGGTATTCATGAATAAATCCTGGAACTATTCCTTTTTTGTGCTATTAAACTGTGAAACATAGAGCGCAAAGGATTATGAAAGAACGAAATACATAACAAGAAGGTTAGGAAAACTTATTGTGCCATGAAATATACAGGAATCCCGTAGCAATCAGCAAACACATCACAACGCATCAGACAACACAGAACTTTGGAAATTCCATTAGCTTCCTGTATTCAACTCTGAAATTTACAACATAGGCTCTTTTTAAGAGAAAATCAACAACCCTTGCAAGTTTATGCGAGGGCAAATATATACAATCGGTTTTACAAAATATCTGAATCGCTGAGTCATTTGATGAATAAATGTGTTCACCAACTTTCAAAATAGCAGATATGAAAGTTATTGTTGTCTTAAATTTCTAATGAATATCCTTTACTTCTGTCAGAAAACTTTTGACCTTTGGAGGCCACTGAGTCGGTTTGAGCGCTCTTCATTAATTCTGAATGATATGTTTTGATGGCTCTGTCGTGCTGTAGCTTTCTCGGCCCTGTCATTTGCACCTGTTACTGTTGCCTCCGTGGCCGAATTACTTTGCTGAGTTGGCTCATCCCAGTCTTTTTCAGTCATACTGAATGCATTAACTCTCTTAACCTGCTGATTATATATTTTTTATGCAAAAACTTGATGAATACCTATTGGTTCACAGCAATAGCTGTATCGTGCTGGTCCACCATTCCTATGTAGGCAATTGATGCCTCAAAATTGCGCCTAATGTTTCATCTGCCTCTGTATATTTGAAGTAATTTTGAGGTACTTCAAATAGATGCTTGATTTCATTCATAATAAAGAACAAATTTTCTATTTTCTCATAAAGGCTCTGCCTAGACGCAGGCCCTGCTTCTTCTGGGGTGCTTGATCCTGCAGTGATCTGACTGGTGGCGAATGTGTTTACCCTTTTAGCATAATTTTCATGTGATAGGAGCCTTCCTGCGCTGTTCAGTAAGCTGGGAAGGCCTCGGCTGTGCAATGCTGTGAATTTATTAGTAAATTTGTTTACCTCTGTTTGCATCTCCTGGCACCTTTTGTCCAATGTCTGCACCAGATTTCTCAAAGTGAGGACCCTCTTAATTATCAAGATGGTGTCAGTTCTATTGGTGATCCCTATTGCTTCCAGCTGAGGGCCTGTGCGGTTATTAAGGACATTTATCATTCTGTTGGTTATCTCAGGCATATTGCCTAGAGATGCCCTTGCTCTTTGGCTTTCCTTGTGTTCTCTGCTTATGAGCTCCATGTGCTCATGAATGGTCTCTATGTACTGCCATTGATCTGTTATTGATTGGCCAATATTGGCCCATAGGACTTTCTTGATCTCGGCCACTATTTTCTCAAGGGTGAGTTCTTTCTCTAGCTCTTTTATTTTCTCCTTAAGAGCTTTCACCTCTCTTGCCTTTTCAGCTACACTTTGCTTTGATTTGTCATATTTCTCATTGAGTGTAGCCAATTTCTCCTTGGCTTCATTCAGCTTTGCCATTTGTGCCTCTAGAACCTGAATTTCTTTCATCATCTTCTGCATGTCAAGGCTTTGAGCCTGTTCTGATGTTGTTGTTGGTGCTGTTGTTGATGGGCCTGTTTCAACTGTCTGCCCTGTGGGAGGAGTGATAGTTTGAGGGGGGTCCTCAAGGTTTGTCACTGGTGGAGGGGGCTGAGATTTTGGGACTTCCCCTTTCTGCTTTAATGCCTCCTGAAGTGCAGCCTCTGTCTCTACCAGCTTTCCTTCTGTTTGTACCAGTTGCTTATGTAGTGTCAGCAGCATGGCTACTACATCCTGTTCCTTTCTCTGTTGAGCAACCTCTTCCGTTTGAGGGTGAAGGGTTGCTGGGATCTTTATCATTTTTCTCAAAGCTACAATGTCTGCATCTCTTATCTTTAGCAGTGCCAGTATAGCTTTGGGGTCCTTTGGGTCATGCCCAAGCTCTATAATGATGTCTTCCAAAGACCTGATCCTGTTGTCTTTGGCCTGCGAGGATGCTTTCTCCAACTCAAGTTAAGCAGTTGTATTATGCAGACTGTTTTGCAACTTATGTGCCAGGAAGGTCTTGTCTACAAGTATTGAATAGACCATCTCACCCGTTTGCTTGTGAAGCTCTATCTGGTCCATAGGGTGGATGTCTTTGGCAAGAACCTCAAGGTTGGTCCTTATATAATCTGCAGCTGACTGTGGCTGCAGCATGGTTGGCATGAAATGACTCATGTCATTTTCCCCTCGTTTATGTCATATGCTGACATAAGCCTCTGTTGGTTTGTAGGGGCCATTTTAAGTAGGAGATTATAGAGTTGGAGCCTGACTGGCTCATTTCTCTTTTTGATGTCGATAAACTGTTGCTTTATGCCTGATTCAGCTCTCCTTTGTTGACTTGAGGGGCTGACCTCTCCTCCAAGGGTTCGTTCTTGTTCCTGCTGAAAGGAACTGGCAGATGCCTCCATGCTAGGAGGGCCCATGCCCAAGGATTGCCCAATAGGCATCTCCTCATCAGAAAGAGGATTTAGTCTTTGCCTTTTCTCCCCTTGATTTGTGGATGTGGTGAGGGGAGTTTCCTGTTCTCTATCCCTTTTCCTGCTCCGTTCTTCGTTGAGTGGAGTTTGGAGCACCGAGGTCTCCACTATTGTTTCTTTCCTTGGAGGCACATTTTGTTGAGCCTGCTGCTCTGTGGAAATTGGGGCCTCAGCTGTTTGTTCTTGCTGCTTTGGCTGCTGTTTTTGCTGTTATGTTGTAGGGGGTGGCTGTTCCTACTCCATCTCCTTTTCTTTACCCTTGCCGGCTGCCTAATGAGTAGTTTTAGCTGCTTGCTGGTGAGCTGTAGAGGATGAGGCAGCTGCTCCAAGTTGCCTTTGATAAGAGGAGGAAACATGTCCACAAGTTTCCAAGTCAGCTTCTTTCTCAAGATTCTTAGCTTCTCTTTGTAGTATTTCCTCTCTAGGACTTGCTTCCACTAACGTGCCCTCTTTCCATTCTAACAGATTAGCATATTTTTCAATGTGGGGCAGCCTTACATGATCATAACTAGCCAATTTATACTTGACCCTTCTAAGACTAATGAAGTGATTGGGGTCATAGGGTGACCAGAGGAAACTGGTTTGCAATCGGAGGCCCTCTAGGATCTTATCTGCTTCTTTCCATGCCTCTTCTCTTTTGTTGTAAATGAATGGGCCTAGCTGATTTCTGACCTTCAGCTGTACCTTCTTGTTTTTGTTGTGGAAATGGACCATGTCCTCATTTCCAAATTGCCTGAAGTACTTTAGGGAAAAGAGTCTCATTGGGACATATCTTGGTAATCTATATGGGGCTAGCTCACAGCCATATATCCTGATCACTGTGTGGTTTTGGTAAAGATACCAATCTCCAATGTTGTAGGCCTTTGAGAGCTGGAGAATCCTTTGCATCTCATATGTTAATCTTGGAGGAGGGGTACCCAATAGCAAGGACATAGTTGGATGGATAAAGAGGTCTATGAATTCACAGTAGTTGTATGGTGAATAAGATAGGTGATGAAAGACTGAAGTCCAAAATACCACAGACATTGGGTTTCCCTGAGCATCAAGCTTCTTGAGAGTAATAGGGAAGCTATCCGGTTGATAAAATAGGAACAGGTGATAGATGTATGAAGTGTATCTAAACAACTTCTCCCTTTCTGGATTCATCAATTGCTCATGAATCTTGTTGGCAATATATGCAGCATAATCATAGTGGACAGAAGGAGGCATTCCAGGGGAGAAAATAGACATCATTGCCAGAATGGTATCATCAGCATCCTCAGCTGATCTGTAGCCCAGGACATAACTGATCAAATCTACAAGCAACTTGCCCAACTCATTGAAATATACATTTCCTATAGGAGGGGTCCTCACAGTTTCAGAGCCTGACTCAATGAATAGCTGATTAATCTTTATGATTTGGGCACTAGACAACTTGCCTCCTTTCTTTAGCAAGTCCATCATGGAAAGAGGAGTCAATGGCTTTGCAGAGTGGAAGTTCAGCATTTGATTTATAGCCTCAGGGGTGACATGGAACAAAACTGCACGTGAGGTATTGAGGACAGCTCTTTGACATGGGTCATAGTTGGCACTGCATCTGTGAATTAAATCTGGAAGGACATTGACTTGAGGGAGGTTATAGATGGGCAAATTGGAGTCCCAAATCCCTAGAATATTAGTTCCACTGAGGTGTTTGGCCTTTAGCTCATTGAGCATATGAATATTATATTTGGTGTGCATTGAGAGCGTTTCTGTCATCTGGTAATCTCTGTCACCCAGGGCCTGCCATTCCAGCTCTCTGTGTGGGGCATTGAGAGGTGCAACATTCAGTGCAACTGGGGTCTCCATGTTTCACTAACACTTGGAAATAGATTTGAGCTCGATTTTGAAAGCACAGCAACACAGGGCAATGAATTTTTCAAGAGCGGGGCGATTTGCAGAGGAAAACAGGTGAATTATGGTGAAAATCAGTCACAATGCTCCTGAAAGAGGTTCAATAAGCAGATAATGAGATTCACGGGTGGTTTTCCCGGTGAATTAGTGCAGCAGAAGTTTAAGTTCGTGAATGCGCAAAATGACTGTAATTTTATGGAAATTTGGCTCACTGTGGACTTCTGTAGGTGAAGTTCGACCTTAGAACTGAAGAAAAGGTGGTTCCCGAGGATTTACTGTAGGTTACAATGTTTTCACTCCTTTTAAGATTTGCTTTGGTGAATTGTGCACAAAACCAGGTGCAGAAGGGAGATTTTGGAGAAATACCTGGTGAATTCTGGCAATGGTGGCAAATGCAGGCAGATTGAGGGCGTCCACGGTCTCTGAAATTGATTTAGGCAGGTTGACGGCGAAATGGTTGTAATTTGCATGCAGAGAGCAGAAACAGTTCTTTTTGGCAAAAGTGACAAACAACGCAAATTTTGGTGAAAATATGGACTTTTTGGGCTATTGGCGCCTTTTTGGGATGACGTCAGCATGATGTCACCGGGTGGGGTCGAGTACGGAAGGGTGACGTGGCGGCCTGTGAGTGATCCACGGGGACTGATGAGGTGGCGGACAGGTCGGAGCAATGGCGGGCCAGGCGTTTAATGTGGGCAGAAGGTATACGGAGGGCGGTAAGCGGTTCTATCGGACCGCTTATGGTACGGGGGCAGTATTGGCAGGCGGTCTCCCGATACGACCTGGGAGCGACGCGTGGCACAGGCCTGACGTCATGGTATGACACTTTTCGGGAGGTAACGTCTGGACCTAGGGGCGGCCCGATGTCAATATGGGCCGTCGGATGGGAAAGCCCAAATCCGACGGTTGACGGGTCAATAAAATTAAAGGACGATACGGCAGCAGGGCAGGGAATAATTTATTATATTTTTTTTGAAATATGCGCCCGGGCGGGACTTTGGAAGCCCAAGAAAATATGGGTTTTTTCCAATGTTTTTTGTTTTTAATGCGCTTTAATCAAAACTTTGGGTTTAAGGGATAAAGTGGGTTTATTGGTGTTTTTTGCAAATAGCACAGGTTATAAAGGGAGACGGATAGGGCCTAGGTTATTAAACCAACGTGGGGTTAGTCTAATCCCTGATTTTGAACAAAACATCTTGAACCAGACTTAGATTCTGCATGATTGTCCAATATTTGGACATATGGCTATAGTGCCAGAGGTGAGGGATATATACAATTTTTTGGGGTTTTATACACCATGGTGTTATAGTAATAGGGAGGGGGAAGCACGGGGAGTTAAGTATAGATAGAGTCAGTAATTAGTTTTGGAGGGGAATGTGAATGGGAAGTGATAGATACTAGGTTTTTCAGGAAACAAACTTAGTTAGGGAGTAGATCAAAATGAAAATAATTTTACACAAGAAATGTGGCTCTTTATAAAACAAGAATCAACAAAAGAGTTTGATTTCTCTCATGAACAGAGGTAGTATTGGGATGTTAGCAAGGAATGTGATGGGGGATGATTGGGAAGTTAGACATGCATCATTTTGCTGCTACAATACTACTAAATAGGAATATCTGCACTGACACCATGTTTTTCCTTTGCTTAGGCCAGTGAAAGGTCATAAATCATGCTTCTGCAACCCCATCTACCTACCCATTCTATTGCCTAGCATTTTTTGTTACTTCAAGGAGGGTGCATTTAGACTTGCAGACCCTCATGTGCCTTTTCTTTTCCTTTGGCTTTTTCTTTTGATTTTCTATCTAGGGCTACCCTTATTACTTCCATGGCCCCAGATTAAACAGTTGGGAACCTTCATTCTCTACCTAACTACTTTATCTGCCAAGATTGAACAGTTTGGACAGATTTCTTTCTCTATTCTACAACAAACAATTGAAACATGGCATGACCCAGCTTAGACTGTTGGATCACCCATTCAGAAGTAGGACTGCATCAATCAACTGTAGGTATGTGTCTTTCACAAAAATATGAGATCTTTGCATCACCAAAGTAGATCATATTGGCACTTCCCCTGCCAATCATGAAAAATGAAACCTATTGGTATAGGTAGCTAACAGTGGCTCCACTTGGGGATGGTTTTTCTACTTTGAAAGACCAAGAACAGCAAGTCAGAATGCCTTGGCTTTTGACTTCTTCTCAAAACTTACAAACTTGTTACTTTGGATCTCAAAACTAGAATCTGCCACCGTTGTGGAACCTTTGAAATAAAAGTCTATTTCTTGCTTATTTACAAAACTTCTTGAATTGAACTATTTAAAGACTGAAAGAGAATAGTATATACATCTGATCATGTACAGGGGGAAAGTCATGCTATATACATGGAAAGTAGTCAAAGTAGTGCTTTAGCATCCGGCCATTCGCAGGACCCTCTTCAGCTTCAGTGCCATCCAAACTTTTCAAGAAATAAGTGTTATTTCCTTGTAGTGCTTGAATAACAAAAGGCCCCCTCCAAAGGGAGTCAAATTTGCCATGCTTACCCTTATCTTCTTTTCTTGAATCCCATTTAAGCACTTTATCACCCACGAAGAAATCTTCAGCTTTGGTTCTTCTATCAAAGGCTTTCTTCAGTTTCTCTTGTAGGACCTGAACTATGTCATACACTTGATCTCTGGTTTGCTGCAAACATATGACCTGGTTTATTCTTCTTTGCATGTCATTTGGTTCAGCTTGACTTTCCTGAAGTAGCTTCATGACAGGGACCCCTAATGATGAAGGGAATTTGGCTTCCATTCCATAAACCAACTCATATGGGCTGACCCCTATAGATCTTTTGGTTGTTAGCCTGTCAGCCCACAAGGTATTTACAAGCTTCTTGTGCCAATTTTTCTTATTCTCTTCTAGTATCTTCTTAATGATATTGATAAGACTTTTGTTGGATAATTCTGCTAACCCATTGCCTTGAGAATAGTATGCAGTGGAATGTCCCAAGGTAATATGGAATTTGTGGCAAAAGTTCACCATTTTCTTGGATCTGAAAGCAGCAGCGTTGTCTGTTATAATCTTGTCAGGACAACCAAATCTAGAAAGGATATTAGTCTCAAGGAACTGAATGATAGTAGAATCATTTGCTTGTCTACATGGAACAGCCTCAATCCATTTAGTAAAGTAGTCTGTAGCTGTTAGAATCCATCTATGTTGGCCTGAGGATGAAGGATGAATTTCCCCAATGAAGTCCAAGCCCCATTGCTCCCATTGCTGAAAGGGCCTTTCTGTTGCAATAGGCTTTAGGGGAAGTGGTAGCAACTTTCTTTTCCCCTCAAACACCTGACACTTGTGACATGAAGTGGTAAATTTTTTGACATCAGAGAACAGAGTGGGCCAATAGTATCCTGCCCTTAATATCTTATCCACAGTGGACTTCCAGTACAAATGTCCACCACAATCTCCTGCATGGAATTCTTTCATAACATTGTTAGTTTCATCCATATTTAAACAGTTCAGTAGTATACCTTCATGATTTTTCCATAGTAAATCACCATTTATAACACAAAATCTTGAAGCTTTCATTTTTAAAAATCTGGATTTGGTTCTGGACAATCCTGGGGGAGCACACAGGTTTTGCAATATATAACAGATATCAGAATACCACAGGGATTGTTCAAAGGCTACCTTGATCTTTGGAGTTGCCAGCTCCGGTTCATTGTCCAGTTGGTTAATGTCCAAGGCTTGGAAATTTGTTTCAGACATTAATTTAGCCAAACCTTGTCCTTTTATCAGTTTTGTTGGTCTTATTTCAATGTCAAATTCTAAGATACTAGCAATCCATTTTCCTCTTTTGCCCTTTAAGTTTTCTTGAGTTAGTATGTCTTTCACAATGGGATTTGGTACATAAGCAATAACGTGGGAATATAGGATGTAAATCCTAAAGTCTTTGATAGCTTTGACCAAAGCATAAGCTTGTTTTTCCATGATCTGATATTTCAGAGGTGCATCTCTAAGGGCTCTGCTAAAGAAAGCAATGGGTTTTTCATTCCCTTGATCATCTTTCTGCAATAACACAGCAACAATAGTGTGCTGGGAGGCAAAAGAGAAAATAATAAATTCTTTGTCAAATTGAGGATTTGTTAATACTGGGGTTTGGGTAAGGGCCAATTTAATACCTTCAAAAGCTTGATTTGATTCTACTGTCCACTTCACTTTTGAATCCTTCTTTAGCATGTTGTTTAATAATCTGATCAGTTCTGCTAAGTTTGGGATAAATCTTCTTAAAAAGTTAATCTTTCCCAAGAAGGCTTGTAATTCTTTGATGTTTCTTGGATGGGGCATTTGCAAGATGGCCTGTATTCTGTCTGGGTCAATTCTAATGCCATCCTTTGAGATGATATGACCCAATAGCTTGCCTTCTTCCAAACCAAATAGAGATTTTTTGGTATTTAAGGAAATTCCATACTTCCTACATGTTATGAATATTTGTCTCAGATGTTTTAAGTGTTCTTGGTCAGATTTTGAGAACGGTGTAAGGTCATCTAGGTAAATAACAATGAATTCATGAATCTCTTTAGCAAAAGCAATATCCATTGCTCTCTGAAATGTAGCTCCTGCATTTTTCAATCCAAAAGGCATTTTAACATATTTGAAAGTTCCCCATGGGGTTGTGAAGGCTGTTTTATCTTGATCATCAGGGTGGACTAGGATCTGATTGAAGCCTGAGAATCCATCAAGTAATGAGATTCTTGAAGCCCCCACCACTCTTTGGAGAATGTGATCCATTTTTGGTAAGGGGTAATTGTCCTTAAGGGATACTTGGTTCAAATTCCTTAGGTCAACACAAAGCCTAATCTCCCCAGTTTTCTTTCTTGTGGGGACTAAGTTTGAAATCCAGTCTGAAAACCTGATTGGTGCTATAATACCAGCTTTAAACATTTTTTGTACCTCTTTCTCAATTGAAGGGAGGAGCATAGGATTGATTCTTCTCAATTTTTGCTTGAATGGCTTTTGATTGGGCTTGAGCGGGATTGTGTGCTGAATAACAGAGGTGTCATAGGATTTCAAATCCTCATAACTCCATGCAAACACATCTTGGAACTCTTTAAAGAGGTCAATGTATTTAGGCTTCTGGTCAGGAGGTAAAGAGGCAGACAGTTTTATTATCTTGGGTTTTTCACTAGTTCCAATGTTGCATTCTTCAATGGCAGCATTAAGGGGTTGCATTTTTGGTTTTCTAGGAACATCATTTGAGTAAAAAATGTCTTCCAATGGAGTTAGGTCTGTTGGTAGAAAGTTGTCTTTTAGCTCTATGATTTCAGCCTCTGTGACAGTTGCTTCATCGAAATGCAACTGTTCAAGTTCTTGTATTTTCTCCTTGTCAAAGTTTGTTGGACAAAGTATTTGATTTGCTGTTTTAGGTGATATTGCTGTTTGGTCCTCATCACTCACCGGTTGTGTGTCTTTCACAATGTCAACATCGATGTTCGAGCTTGAAAATTCATGTTGCAAGGTTAGGAAATTGTTTATTTGTGTGTCATCCTCAAATACTTGCCAATATTTGACATTATCTGGGACAGAAGGTCTGTGTTTTATCTCAGCCATAAAGCAGTGATTGGGTTCAAAAGGCAATTTGCATGTACTTGCAAATGTAGCTAAACTGTGAGCATGAAGGTTGTGAGTCCTGGGTATTTTGGTTATTTGAAATTCAATGAAAGCTTTGAGTATTTCAATAGTAGCAGCCCTATATGATCTCAGTATTTTGTCATTGGTGACAAAGTTGCCTTTTACTTGTTGAATAATCAGGTCTGAATCTCCCATGATTGAAAGTTTTGTGGCCTGTAAGGATTTTACCAGTTTGAGGCCTAACAGAAGAGCCTCATATTCTGCCATATTATTAGTACATCTGAAATTAAGCCTATAGGCTCTACCCTCTACATGATTGCTTTGTTTGTTATGAATCCATACTCCAGCTCCTGCCCCTAATTTGTTGATTGATCCATCAAACTCAAGGAACCACAAGATCCCTTGGTTTAGGGGAGTTTCAACATTTTCTCTATGACTTGGGTTTATAAGTTGGAGCTCTTGTTTTTCGCCTGGTTTGCCTTCTAGAACAGTTTCATCACTTGATTGTACCACCTTGATTTCTTGAGGACTGGATTCGTCATTCATATGTAGATCTTGTTCAAGTAGGATAGATTGATTACCACTCATTGGACGTGTATCATCATTGAACAGAATAAAGGAATCCATATCTGAATGGACTGCATAAATGGGGAAATTTTGAGGTTTTTCTTCACTGCTCACCATGTATTTCATGAGTGACTCTCTGTATAGCCTCTTGGGTTGCCCAAAGACAGAGATAGTGGCATATGACATATCCAATTGCAGGGAACCTTGGAGTTTGGCCCCCCATGATCTTGATAACAGCATTCCATACTTGGGTGGGATATCAGCAACTACCACATCCATTAAGATTGTTTTATTAGGGTACTGGACTAGGGACACACATAAATCTTTTATCAAGCCTAAACACTTAACTTGGCTGGAATCAAATGAAAATAGGTCCTTATATGGTCTTGTAATGTCTAGATTCAACCTCTCCATGACTGACTTAGGCATAAGGTTATGAGAAGCACCTGAATCAAACATTGCATTGTGTAATATCTTATCATGAACATGCAGGCTAACATAAAAAGGTAGGATTCCAGTGACTGCTGTCTTTCCATCAACCTTTGGACCGAAAAGCAGTTCTGGGGTGTCATCCAATACATTGACATCATCTTTCTGGTGGGTTAGTTGAAGGGACTTTTTAATTTGTTGTTTGTAAACATCATGCTTGGCTAGCTCTGAAAGAGGAATGGCTATTTTAAATTTTCCAATTTCAGCTTCTATGTCAAAAGGTTTTTCAGATTGGGTCTTAGTATCATGTTTGACAATCTTTTCTTTGCTAATTAAGTTTTCTTCATGACTCTCACTCTGATCTTGAGGTTTGTCTTTTCTGTTCACCTTCTAAAAAGTGTTGCATGGGTTATGCTGTGAAGGAGGTGTAACCATTGGTTGTTTATTCAAGGGAAATGGTTCGGTTACTTCTTCAACTATTATTTCATCTGTAACTGAATCCGTCTTGTTAATAGGCTCAGCGACAATAGCTTCCTTAGGCTGCCGGCTATTCTTCGTTTTCTCAGGCTGTGTCACATTTATAGTTATGCTCCTTAGCTTGTATTGCTTATGAACTTCATAAACGGCTGTGTCATAGCCTTGTTTAAAGTCAAATGACTCACCTGACTTGGTTTGGAACTGCTTGATGTCTCCATCTTCATGATCCTCTTGACTCAGAAAGACTTGCTGATCATTGTTGAGTCCCATCAAATTGATGTGGGTGTCATCCACCTGCTCATTAGCAGTGGATGTTTCAGCATAGTTTTCTTGGAATGGGGGTCTAATTTCTGTTTCAGGGCTGGCCTTACCAACATTAGGATTTTGGTTTCTTCTAAAATTGGGATTCCTGATAGGATTATTCTGTGGTACTTCCCATGATGATTTCCTCTCAATTGATTCTACTCTGTCACCTAACCTATGCATGCCAGTGATTATTGCATCCAATTTCTGATCCCAGCCTGAAGCCTCTTCTTTGAAGGTAGTCTTTCTTTTAGTTCTGGTCCTATTCCTCCTAGCTATTAAGTTGGCTTCTACACTTACTGCTATGTCTTGCATTTCAGCTAGAGTTCGGGGAGCTCTTTCTCTTAATTGGTACGCCATATCTGAATCAAACCCATCAGGAAAAGTGTATAAAGCTAGGTTAGGTGGAGGTCTTAGATTTTGGGGAATAGCATTGTAGACATGGTTAAACCGAGCACAATAGTCCAAGGCAGTTTCTTGAGGACCTCTTTTGATGGTATTGTATTCAGATAAAATATGAAGTGGATCCTTTTTCTTCTCCCATCTGTCGATAAAGGTTTGGTATAGGGCCTCAGGGTTAGCTATGGAATTTACCGGGAGTCCTCTAAACCGTGTTCTTACATCACCTGTTAGGCTTTGCACAAAAATTTTCATCCTAACCCCATCATCATCTATCTCATAATTTTCAAAGTAATCCTGCATTTTCTTAGTATGTTGAAGGGCTGGATAAGAGCCAGTACCATCAAAATATGAAATCTTGCTTTGGTAATCTTGAGGCATAGGCCCTGGATTAGTAGGTAACTGCGGTGGAGCATATCTATTGGCCATGATTGGTGGAACAATAGGGATAACAGGAATGAATGGGACAAGTGGAGGAAATGGGATGTGTTAGCGCTTGAGATTTCACCCTAGGCTGAAGAAGGTAAACCTTCAAGGCAACATCAAACCATTTCACCTCGTAGCTAGCCCTACGGGGTATGAGAAGGCTCTCTCCGGTCAAACTCGGTAGATCTTTCAATAGGATGAGCTGACCCAATTAGGAACACTGATATTAGGCTAGTAAACTGATAAGGAGGGTTGATTTAAAGTTTTTGGGGTTTTTGGTGGCAAATGGAGGGAGTGCAACTCAGGGTGTGGGGATTGAGCTCAGTTTTTGCAGGTGGGTCTTTGGGGGCAAGGTAGGAGTTTGTGTTGATGCCTTAAGCTGAGATGGATGATCAAGGAAGAAAGAGAGGGAGCTAAAGAGGGCAAAAAATGACTTTGAATCCTCTTTAGACAGTGGAAAACATAAATATTAAACAAAATTGAAAGCTGAGCATGGCATGCATGAATTCAAACTTTATCACTTCTTTTGTTTAATTAGCAGCAATAGAATAAGAGATGGAACACATAAACACTCTTACAATGACAAATAGGAAACACACCATCAACACAATAATCCACAAGAATCCACAATGATGTCTGCAAAACCCTGGCCTTCCTTTTCCTCAAATTGCAGAGATACAAGTAAAATATACAATAGAGCTTCTCCCTCAAGAGTCCAACCATGAAAATGAGTAAGAGAAGGCATAATATAGATCATCTAACTCCTTTCCCCACCTCTAGGGGTCGAGCTCAGCTTCCTAGGAGCAGTTTGAACTAATTCTAAACTAAGCACTAGATAATAGGCAGTCAAAACAACTTGCCTCTAAAACTTAGGTAACCCATCCATGCATTTAATATTCACTATTTACATCAAGGAAACTTCTAGAAGGGTTAAAGCAGAGTAAATGTATCCATGTGCCATGAAAATTATCCAAAAATCCATCATTTACAAGCATTAAGAGTCAACCATAGTAAAAACTGAGTTTTGCAGGCCGAAATGGTCAAACTGGCAAAAATTTCCCTGAGTGGTCGCGCCCCTGCCTTGGAGTGGTCGCGCGCATTGGCAGCTGTGTTTGAGGGCCTTCCTGGTGTCAAAATCAGGTGCAAGATAGCTCATTGGAAAGGTCTATGAGTCTACTTTCCAACCCAACTGGAATTTCTGAATTTGGAGTTGATTTCACCCCTCAAAAGTTATTTCTCCCAAGACAGCTTTCTGCAACTCAAAAAGTGGGCAGAAAGTCAAAATTTGCATGTATTTTGAGCTTTTGGAGGCCCAAATCTCCATAAAAATTTGACCCCATGCATAAGCAAGTGTATTTTTGCATGAAAATTCCAAAAATGCAAAGTTTTTCTTATTCTGAGCTGTCCCCCCGAGTGGTCGCGCGCGGGGTGAGACCACTCCAACGGCCAAAACCTGTAAATTCCTCAAAAATGTCAAAAATGCTCCAAAACTTCTCAAATTTTTTGGTTTTTCTGCTAGAAGAAGGCTAGTGAGTATCATGGTGAGTAAGAGAGGCCTCAGCCAAGATACGGAGTGGGTTGGTCTTCTTTTTCCGTTTTTGTGCCTTGGCCAAACTCCTTGGATCTGGCGATTGTAATTTTGGCATTTCTCTAAAACCATGATACCTGTACAAAAAGTGAAGGAGGTTTTTCTTCTTTGGCATGTTATGGACAAAAACCTCTCTCAGTTTTCTAAAATTCATCTTTTATTGCTCTGAAACATCATTTGAGTGCAACTTGTCCCGATGTGTGAAACAAGGAATTTCGTCGAAATGGAGCGAAATGAAGGGGATAGAGGGCTTCTAAATTCTTGGGGAAATTTGTGGGAGTGAGGATGGATGTTAGGAAGCAGGGAAAAGTGGAATCTCAGAGATTGAGTGAGGGGAAGGGGTCGAAAAAAGCAAAACACAGGCCAAACCTAGAAAATTGCCAGGTTGTAGCTAGAAACTAGGGTTTGTGCAAAAATGAGGAATTTGGCGGATCTAAGGGATGGAAAGTGTTTGATAAGGTACTTTAAGGATAGGGGAAGGTGTATGAACATCAGGAAACAAGTTTTTCCGATGATTTGGCCGCCCAAGAGAAATTGCTTTCAGAACCCTAGGAGAGGGAAATGACCTTGCCAAAGCACAACAGAAGCATGAACAAGATGTAAAATGACTCATTAGACACTGAGATGATAATGACAACCCTATGAATGATGATAGACTCAGCTGAATAATGACATGGACCGACATTTCGACGACTTTAGAAGGAGTTAAAGCAAACCCTAGACCTAATGCCTAGTGACCAAATTTTGCTTGAAAACTCACTGAAATGACAAAATTTGACCTTGACACTTCAAAATCACTTTGTAAGAGCACATTTGATCACTGTAGGAAGGCTGGTGTTAGCGCTTGAGATTTCACCCTAGGCTGAGGAAGGTAATCCTTCAAGGCAACATCAAACCATTTCACCTCGTAGCTAGCCCTACGGGGTATGAGAAGGCTCTCTCCGGTCTATCTCGGCAAATTTTCAATGGGGTGAGATGACCAATCAAAGGTAACACTGATATTAGGCTAGTAAACTGATTAAAAGGTTGATTTGGGGGTTTTTAATTAAATAACGGTGTTTTTCTGGGCTGCATGGGCAAAATCACAGTTTCAAACAGAGAAATATAATGAATAACACAGGTTGACGACTGAGGCAAGGTAGGCAAGGAATTTAGCATCAAATCTAGATTTTTAAATGGGATGGCAAGACTGGTGAGGAGCTAAGGAGGGCAAACAATAACTTTGAATCCTCCTTAAACAGAAGAAAACATTGAATTGAACAAACTTAAAAGTGGAGCATGGCAGGCATGAATTCTCACTTTAACACTTCATTTGTTCAGCTAGAAATGATCGTGAAATAAAATGAAACATAACAGTTTACATGTGAGACAAAGGGAAAACTTATGCTAAACTAACATACCACATGAATCTCAGAAGTAGAGCTGTGAAATTTCATTAAAAATCCCTGCAAAAAACTGTACATTGAAAGCTCTGTTCCAGCACTCAGCACTCAGAAAATCTCCCCTCTCTCTCTCCACTCACTTTTTTACAAATAAATTTTTTAATATAATAAATACATGCTGTCAAGGAAAAACAAATCGACCCAAAATCAGCGATTTGTTTTATCATTATTAATATATAAAACTAAAAAAAAAACGATCGGCGCTGCTGAAGATGGAATAACGCATCCTTTCACAAGTAGCGTTCACAGGTGTCAATCTGAAGATATAGGCAATCTAATTGTGTATGCCATTTTGCAACTGCTCCCCAAATCTTGCCATCTTGCAATGCGTTGGCCATTTTACCGAAATTAGGAAAAGATTTTGCTAATCTGGAGTAAATCCACCGCATATATCGAATTGAATGCCGGAGTATTCAATTGCCAGAACACAGAATCTTTCATGATGGGCATATCTGTTGAGCGTGGTACAATACCGATGAAACTAACACATGAATCTACGCCTTCAGGCATTTGCGTTGTTTGTTGGATGAGAAACGGCAAAGACTGCTCTTTCCAGATGTCCCCGCCCCCTTTTGTCTCTGTCACTTGAATGTTTTTGTTTGTTCTTTCTGGAAAAAGGCTTGACACCATTGAAAGCAATCCCTCTGTTGTCACAGTCGCAGGTTCTTCTACATTCATACTTCCATATTCACAATTATTCTCAATGCTAATGAGCTCATGTTGGCTGTCATGATCTTCAACATTAGGGAGAGAATGACATTCAGATACTGACTTGTTTGATGTGTTATGCACTTCTATTTTCACAGTATATCTGTTTCCTACCAACAAAACTTTAGTAGTACTCCGTATCGGTACCTTTTTAGATCTATATGTCTCCAGTAATTTGTAGTTTCCTCCTGGCAAATGGAGCCAATAAAAGTTCCTCGATAAAGGTTTTGCTGATGTATCAAGAAGCATGAGGAGAAGAAAATAAACCGGCTTTGCATTATGTGATTTTGGATACTGCGTTTCAAAAACTGGAAGTGTTATTTTTGATGGCACTGATATATTTTTGTTGGTTTTGTGGTATGGACAGGTCCTCCATGTCTATCAACGCTGCCATCTATTTTGACTAGAAGAGGTTGCTGAACATCTGAACATGCTTCAATCGCAATAGCAGGATCGGCTGGTACTGAGATGCCATTTAATTTGCCATCCCCTTCGAGGGCCATAGCTAGAGATCGCTTTGCTATTTTTGCCATCAAAAAGATAAGAACCGCAGATGTCATTAAACCAAGCCAGGAAGCCAGGATGTATTGACCCAAGCCAATAGAAGTCACAGACAGCAGATAATTTAGCATGTTGAATGGAAGTAGTGGTGCAAGCCGTAGAAGAAAAACAATCTTAAATCCCGATCTTCGAGTTGCTATAGAAACAGCTTGGAATTGTAGATAATCATTCAATCTTGGATGCTACATAAGATCTTCCAATCGTTTTTCCAACGATGAAGGCAGCTGTACAACTCAGACGCAGCCTCAAATGTCATTCCACGGTCAATCATTAATGTGAACAGAGTAGTTGAAGCCCCAGACATGGGATCCGCATGTACTGTCTGAGGAGATCCTTGAAACTCTATAAGGTTGGCCTTGATATCAACAATTCCCGGATCAAAATCACATATATGTTCATATATATCATAGCTTGCTGCTGCATTTGTGCCTCCAGCTGATAATAGTGTGGTTACGGGGTTCTGAGATGATAAACAATTACTGCTCACTGACATTGTCTTTTCCATTTTATGAATAAATTCAGCTGGCAACTTGCTCATTACGAAAATGAATGACTGCAGAGCTCTCATCCAAGAAGAAAAGTCCAGTGATGGAGGATGTTGCTCCCAGGACACCAGACACCAAGCCTCTCATATCACTGCAATTGTACCCAGTTTGAAAGCCCCAAACAAGCACTTGGTTATTGGATACAAGCTTTGGACGGTTACAACCCCGAACCATAGGTCTAGACTCTGTTGCATCCCTCCTGTGGTTAAGTCAAGAACAACACAATTGATCCAGCCAAGATAAAGTAGATTCACATATTTCTGAAGTTGAAAGCTATAGCTAAATCAGTTGGTGAATGAATTTTGGTAAAATCAATGTCCAAATGATTACAAGCCTGTGCAAATATGCATCAGGTCCTGAAAGCATCATATCCTGTTTCATGCTTTGCACAAGAATACCCATCATCAAGACACAATTCAATTGACAGAGACTTCAACTCGAGCATTACCTTATACCTTACAACACTGAGCATGTTGGTAGTAGATTTTTACTGTTCAAGGAAATACCCGGCTGATCAGTGGACAAGTTATCAACACCAATACTGCCAAATGATGACCCTTCTCGCACTTTGCAATCATGAGAGACATTGTTCACTCTTACTGTCATTTGTTCCCTTTTAAAGTCATCAGGCTTCAACCAGTGATTCGTACTAAATTCCTTCAATGCATTACAAACACTAGAAGAAAGAAGAAAATGAATTGATGGTAGCACTCCATGTCCCTCCAGCTGATTCATTGCAAGCTCATCTTGTAGAACATATCTGTCAACTGATATCTTAGCATCAAAAGCTTGTATGAAAGCGACATTAGATAATGTATTGGGAGTTTCGAGTTTCCCTTGAAGAGTAGAATTGCCCATTCTTGAATTTTTGGGTTGAAACTCCTTCCCCAACTACTGAAACAAAATGCATTGATTTCATAGAAAAAACCTGTTCATCCCCTTGTTGGCGTGACATCATGGTCGCGCATCATTTTGTAGATTGGGAGCACTAGATCCAGTTCATTTCTCTGTTCACTTGCTTGCATGAATGGATGGAAAGTCTTAGCAGAAATTTGTAGACCACATTTGCACATTAAGATGCACTGACAACGATCACAGTGTTAACCAGCACAAAATCACCTCGGATCACATTCCTCTGATAAAAATTCCCAGCGCTAACACAATCATTTAATTCAATAGTTGTGACAGTGAAATTTTTTCGGGCTTTCCAGTGAGACTTCTCCAAAAGCTTTTTGCCTCTGATTGCTGATGATATTCTGAATTGTGCTTGTGCAGGGATAGGAGCTTGAAGTCGCTGCTGCCTTTTGAAGAGCTGGAGATAAATTACATAAATTTAAACAACACATTAATGATTTCTTCTTCAAAACAGGGTTTTGAAGAAAAATCAATCTCTGACATGAGACGGAGTCTAACAGCTGGAAAGACTGACACTAACAGGATGAGCGGGGTATGTGTCGTTGATGGAGTGGCTGAAAGGCTACCTTGTGAAGTGGATGAAGAACTAGGAGGTTGTGGTGCAGTGGTGTGAGGATGTGGAGAAACCTTAACAAGGGTTGGAATATCAGTTTGAAGACCTGCTTCAGAACTTGAATCTGATAGAGTCCCTTCTGATTTGTGTCTCTTGAGGATTCTTGGAATCAAGTTTGGATTTTGGAATTCAGGTGATGGATCAGGATCTGGGTTTGACCTGGTGTAGCGAGTTTTCTTCTTAGGAGCCAATTTCTGTAAATTTCTTCTAGCAGGATATTCTAAGAGATAGTAATATTTGACAAGGACTGATCAAACATAGCACATCTGTATGGAACTTAAGACCGAATAAAGGCTGACTGACGCAGCTGTCTGGCTGTCACTCAGGCTTTATCTACAGTTTTAAGGATCAGACAGGGGTTATAAAGTTCACTCAGGTCCCCAGCGGAGTCGCCATTTATGTTAACACCTAGGTTGTTCCCTTTGACTCCTGAGGGAATACGGCCGGGGTAACCACTAACCAATCTTTGGATTACCGGTTCTAGCCAACATGTAATCAGAGAGGGCTCTCTCTTTTAGTTTTTACTTTCTTCTTGAGGATTTTAGGCTAGTTGTGAGGTATGGGTTCTGATTTGAATTTTTGGTTGAATGATATCTTTCAGTGCCTAAGATGAGATCTTCATATAGTTTCAGTCCATTGGGCAATGGAGTCTGTGATTGTGGGTTGTTCGAGGTGTTGAGTGAGATTGCTTGGAAACTGCAGGGCCTTTGGATATGTCATGAAACAAACGTAAAATTAGGATGATGAAATGATTTAGCCAGTGAAAGGCAATTAAGAGTTTTTCACTAAGCTGGTGACTTGAGAAAGGGACATATCACCCAGGAGCAGATTTGAATTCCTGAATAATAGTCTCTGTGAAAATTTTAGTTAGAAGGTGCAGCAATTAAGAATTACACTTTCATAACTATAACTGGAGAAAAACATTCATAACAACATAGATTGAGTTCAGGGTATTCAATGAATAAATCCTGGAACTATTCTTTTTCTGTGCTATTAAACTGTGAAACATAGAGCGCAAAGGATTATGAAAGAACAAAATACATAAAAAGAAGGTTAGGAAAACTTATTGTGCCATGAAATATACAGGAATCCCGTAGCAATCAGCAAACACATCACAACGCATCAGACAACACAGAACTTTGGAAATTCCATTAGCTTCCTGTATTCAACTCTGAAATTTACAACATAGGCTCTTTTTAAGAGAAAATCAACAACCCTTGCAAGTTTATGCGAGGGGAAATATATACAATCGGTTTTACAAAATATCTGAATCGTTGAGTCATTTGATGAATAAATGTGTTCACCAACTTTCAAAATAGAAGATATGAAAGTTATTGTTGTCTTAAATTTCTGATGAATATCCTTTACTTTTGTCAGAAAACTTTTGACCTTTGGAGGCCACTGACTCGGTTTGAGCGCTCTTCATTAATTCTGAATGATATGTTTTGATGGCTCTGTTGTGCTGTAGCTTTCTCGGCCCTGTCATTCGCACCTGTTACTGTTGCCTCCGTGGACGAATTACTTTGCTGAGTTGGCTCATCCCAGTCTTTTTCAGTCATACTGAATGCATTAACTCTCTTAACCTGCTGATTATATATTTTTTATGCAAAAACTTGATGAATACCTACTGGTTCACAGCAATAGTTGTATCGTGCTGGTCCACCATTCCTGTGTAGGCAATTGATGCCTCAAAATTGCGCCTAATGTTTCATCTGCCTCTGTATATTTGAAGTAATTTGGAGGTACTTCAAATAGATGCTTGATTTCATTCATAATAAAGAACAAATTTTCTACTTTCTCATAAAGGCTCTGCCTAGACGCAGGCCCTGCTTCTTCTGGGGTGCTTGATCCTGCAGTGATCTGACTGGTGGCGAATGTGTTTACCCTTTTAGCATAATTTTCATGTGATAGGAGCCTTCCTGCAGTATTCAGTAAGCTGGGAAGGCCTCGGCTGTGCAATGATGTGAATTTATTAGTAAATTTGTTTACCTCTGTTTACATCTCCTGGCACCTTCTGTCCAATGTCTGCACCAGATTTCTCAAAGTGAGGACCCTCTTAATTATCAAGATGGTGTCAGTTCTATTGGTGATCCCTATTGCTACCAGCTGAGGGCCTGTGCGGTTATTAAGGACATTTATCATTCTGTTGGCTATCTCAGACATATTGCCTAGAGATGCCCTTGCTCTTTGGCTTTCCTTGTGTGCTCTGCTTATGAGCTCCATGTGCTCATGAATGGTCTCTATGTACTGCCATTGATCTGTTATTGATTGGCCAATATTGGCCCATAGGACTTTCTTGATCTCGGCCACTATTTTCTCAAGGGTGAGTTCTTTCTCTAGCTCTTTTATTTTCTCCTTAAGAGCTTTCACCTCTCTTGCCTTTTCAGCTACACTTTGCTTTGATTTGTCATATTTATCATTGAGTGTGGCCAATTTCTCCTTGGCTTCATTCAGCTCTGCCATTTGTGCCTCTAGAACCTGAATTTCTTTCATCATCTTCTGCATGTCAAGGCTTTGAGCCTATTCTGATGTTGTTGTTGGTGCCGTTGTTGATGGGTCTATTTCAACTGTCTGCCCTGTGGGAGGAGTGATAGTTTGAGGGGGGTCCTCAAGGTTTATCACTGGTGGAGGGGGCTGAGATTTTGGGACTTCCCCTTTCTGCTTTAATGCCTCCTGAAGTGCAGCCTCTGTCTCTACCAGCTTTCCTTCTGTTTGTACCAGTTGCTTATGTAGTGTTAGCAGCATGGCTACTACATCCTGTTCCTTTCTCTGTTGAGCAACCTCTTCTGTTTGAGGGTGAAGGGTTGCTGGGATCTTTATCATTTTTCTCAAAGCTGCAATGTTTGCATCTCTTATCTTTAGCAGCGCCAATATAGCTTTGGGATCCTTTGGATCATGCCCAAGCTCTATAATGATGTCTTCCAAAGACCTGATCCTGTTGTCTTTGGCCTGCGAGGATGCTTTCTCCAACTAAAGTTGAGCAGTTGTATTATGCAGACTGTTTTGCAACTTATGTGCCAGGAAGGTCTTGTCTGCAAGTGTTGAATAGACCATCTCACCCGTTTGCTTGTGAAGCTCTATCTGGTCCATAGGGTGGATGTCTTTGGCAAGAACCTCAAGGTTGGTCCTTATATAATCTGCAGCTGACTGTGGTTGCAGCATGGTAGGCATGAAATGACTCATGGTCATTTTCCCCTCGTTTATGTCATATGCTGACATAAGCCTTGTTGGTTTGTAGGGGCCATTTTAAGCAGGTGATTATAGAGTTGGAGCCTGACTGGCTCATTTCTCTTTTTGATGTCGATAAACTACTACTTTATGCCTGATTCAGCTCTCCTTTGCTGACTTGAGGAGCTGACCTCTCCTCCAAGGGTTCGTTGTTATTCCTGCTGAAAGGAACTGGCACATGCCTCCATGCTAGGAGGGCCCATGCCCAAGGATTGCCCAATAGGCATCTCCTCATCAGAAAGAGGATTTAGTCTCTGCCTTTTCTCCCCTTGATTTGTGGATGTGGTGAGGGGAGTTTCCTGTTCTCTATCCCTTTTCCTGCTCCGTTCTTCGTTGAGTGGAGTTTGGAGCACCGAGGTCTCCACTATTGTTTCTTGCCTTGGAGGCACATTTTGTTGAGCCTGCTGCTCTGTGGAAATTGGGGCCTCAGCTGTTTGTTCTTGCTGCTTTGGCTGCTCTTTTTGCTATTCTGTTGCAGGGGGTGGCTGTTCCTGCTCCATCTCCTTTTCTTTACCCTTGCCGGCTGCCTGATGAGTAGTTTTAGCTGCTTGCTAGTGAGCTGTAGAGGATGAGGCAGCTGCTCCAAGTTTCCTTTGATAAGAGGAGGAAACCTGTCCACAAGTTTCCAAGTCAGCTTCTTTCTCAAGATTCTTAGCTTCTCTTTGTAGTATTTCCTCTCTAGGACTTGCTTCCACTAACGTGCCCTCTTTCCATTCTAACAGATTAGCATATTTTTCAATGTGGGGCAGCCTTACATGATCATAACTAGCCAATTTATACTTGACCCTTCTAAGACTAATGAAGTGATTGGGGTCATAGGGTGACCAGAGGAAACTGGTTTGCAATCGGAGGCCCTCTAGGATCTTATCTGCTTCTTTCCATGCCTCTTCTCTTTTGTTGTAAATGAATGGGCCTAGCTGATTTCTGACCTTCAGCTGTACCTTCTTGTTTTTGCTGTGGAAATGGACCATGTCCGCATTTCCAAACTGCCTGAAGTACTCTAGGGCAAAGAGTCTCATTGGGACATATCTTGGTAATCTATATGGGGCTAGCTCACAGCCATATATCCTGATCACTGTGTGGTTTTGGTAAAGATACCAATCTCCAATGCTGTAGGCCTTTGAGAGCTGGAGAATCCTTTGCATCTCATCTGTTAATCTTGGAGGAGGGGTACCCAATAGCAAGGACATAGCTGGATGGATAAAGAGGTCTATGAACTCACAGTAGCTGTATGGTGAATAAGATAGGTGATGAAAGACTGAAGTCCAAAATACCACAGACCTTGGGTTTCCCTGAGCATCAAGCTTCTTGAGAGTAATAGGGAAGCTATCCGGTTGATAAAATAGGAACAGGTGATAGATGTATGAATTGTATCTAAACAACTTCTCCCTTTCTAGATTCATCAATTGCTCATGAATCTTGTTGGCAATGTATGCATCATAATCATAGTGGACAGAAGGAGGCATTCCAGGGGAGAAAATAGACATCATTACCAGAATGGTATCATCAGCATCCTCAGCTGATCTGTAGCCCAGGACATAACTGATCAAATCTACAAGCAACTTGCCCAACTCATTGAAATATACATTTCCTATAGGAGGGGTCCTCACAGTTTCAGAGCCTGACTCAATGAATAGCTGATTAATCTTTATGATTTGGGCACTAGACAACTTGCCTCCTTTCTTTAGCAAGTCCATCATGGTAAGAGGAGTCAATGGCTTTGCAGAGTGGAAGTTCAGCATTTGATTTATAGCCTCAGGGGTGACATGGAACAAAACTGCACCTGAGGTATTGAGGACAGCTCTTTGACATGGGTCATAGTTGGCACTGCATCTGTGAATTAAATCTGGAAGGACATTGACTTGAGGGAGGTTATAGATGGGCAAATTGGAGTCCCAAATCCCTAGAATATCAGTTCCACTGAGGTGTTTAGCCTTTAGCTCATTGAGCATATGAATATTATATTTGGTGTGCATTGAGAGCGTTTCTGTCATCTAGTAATCTCTGTCACCCAGGGCCTGCCATTCCAGCTCTCTGTGTGGGGCATTGAGAGGTGCAACATTCAGTGCAACTGGGGTCTCCATGTTTCACTAACACTTGGAAATAGATTTGAGCTCGATTTTGAAAGCACAACAACACAGGGCAATGAATTTTGCAAGAGCAGGGTGATTTGCAGAGGAAAACAGGTGAATTGTGGTGAAAATCAGTCACAATGCTCCTGAAAGAGGTTCAATGAGCAGATAATGAGATTCACGGGTGGTTTTCCCGGTGAATTAGTGCAGCAGAAGTTTAAGTTCGCGAATGCGCAAACTGACTGCAATTTTATGGAAATTTGGCTCACTGTGGACTTCTGTAGGTGAAGTTCGACCTTAGAACTGAAGAAAAGGTGGTTCCCGAGGATTTACTGTAGGTTACAATGTTTTCACTCCTTTTAAGCTTTGCTTTGGTGAATTGTGCACAAAACCAGGTGCAGAAGGGAGATTTTGGAGAAATACCTGGTGAATTCTGGCAATGGTGGCAAATGCAGGCAGATTGAGGGCGCCCACGGTCTCTGAAATTGATTTCTGCAGGTTGACGACGAAATGGTCGTAATTTGCATGCAAAGAGCAGAAACAGTTCTTTTTGGCAAAAGTGACAAACAACGCAAATTTTGGTGCAAATATGGACTTTTTGGGCTATTGGCGCCTTTTTGGGATGACGTCAGCATGACGTCACTGGGTGGGGTCGAGTACGGAAGGGTGACATGGCGGCCTGTGAGTGATCCACGGGGACTGATGAGGTGGCGGACAGGTCGGAGCAATGGCGGGCCAGGCGTTTAATGTGGGCAGACGGTATACGGAGGGCGGTAAGCGGTTCTATCGGACCGCTTATGGTACGGGGGCAGTATTGGCAGGCGGTCTCCCGATACGACCTGGGAGCGACGCGTGGCACAGGCCTGACGTCATGGTCCGACACTTTTCGGGAGGTAACGTCCGGACCTCGGGGGCGGCCCGATGTCAATATGGGCCGTCGGATGGGAAAGCCCAGATCCGACGGTTGACGGGTCAATAAAATAAAAGGACGATACAGCAGCAGGGCGGGGAATAATTTATTATATTTTTTTTTAAATATGCGCCCGGGCGGGACTTTGGAAGCCCAAGAAAATATGGGTTTTTTCCAATGTTTTTTGTTTTTAATGCGCTTTAATCAAAACTTTGGGTTTAAGGGATACAGTGGGTTTATTGGTGTTTTTTGCAAATAGCACGGGTTATAAAGGTAGACGGATAGGGCCTATGTTATTAAACCAACGTGGGGTTAGTCTAATCCCTGATTTTGAACAAAACATCTTGAACCAGACTTAGATTCTGCACAGTTGTCCAATATTTGGACATATGGCTATAGTGCTAGAGGGGAGGGATATATACAATTTTTTGGGGTTTTATACACCATGGTGTTATAGTAATAGGGAGGGGGAAGCACGGGGAGTTATGTATAGATAGAGTCAGTAATTAGTTTTGGAGGGGAATGTGAATGGGAAGTGATAGATACTAGGTTTTTCAAGAAACAAACTTAGTTAGGGAGTAGATCAAAATGAAAATAATTTTACACAAGAAATGTGGCTCTTTATAAAACAAGAATCAACAAAAGAGTTTGATTTCTCTCATGAATAGAGGTAGTATTGGGATGTTAGCAAGGAATGTGATGGGGGATGATTGGGAAGTTAGACATGCATCATTTTGTTGTAACAATACTGCTGAATAGGAAGATTTGCACTAACACCATGTTTTTCCTTTGCTTAGGCCAGTGAAAGGTCATAAATCATGCTTCTGCAACCCCATCTACCTACCCATTCTATTGCCTAGCACTTTTTGTTACTTCAAGGAGGGTGCATTTAGACTTGCAGACCCTCATGTGCCTTTTCTTTTCCTTTGGCTTTTTCTTTTGATTTTCTATCTAGGGCTACCCTTATCACTTCCACGGCCCCAGATTAAACAGTTGGGAACCTTCATCCTCTACCTAACTACTTTATCTGCCAAGATTGAACAGTTTGGACAGATTTCTTTCTCTATTCTACAACAAACAATTGAAACATGGCATGACCCAGCTTAGACTGTTGGATCACCCATTCAGAAGTAGGACTGCATCAATCAACTGTAGGTATGGGTCTTTCACAAAAATATGAGATCTTTGCATCACCAAAGTAGATCATATTGGCACTTCCCCTGCCAATCATGAAAAATGAAACCTATTGGTATAGGTAGCTAACAGAGCCAATGTAGTCAAGTCAAGATGTCTTCCCTCTTCAAGGAAAATGAGAATTTGGGCGACTCTTCTAATTTTGTTGCATGGAAATTAAGGTTGGAGATCATAGCTTATAACAATGATGTTTTGGATTACATTCAAGGAAAAGTACTTGAGCCTTCAGAGAATGTTTTGATTGTTGTCAAGAACAAGCACAATAAGTGTGAGTTAAAATAAAAGCAAATTATAGTTGATGGTTTACAAGGCAATTTACTTGCATATGTTGGAAATTTGAGAAAGTATAAGGACATGTACGATAAGATAACTGGCATGTATGACATCAACAATTTGAATGAAATCATCTCCTTGAAAGATCAATTCCAAGACATGAACATGAATAAGGGATAGTTTGTGCAATCTTACGTTATGGGGATATCTCGTCTTAGCGATCAATTGCAAAGAGTTGGAGAAATTGTTCCTGACATGGAATTGGTGTTCGTAACTGTTAGACGTCTCCCTCCTGTTTGGAAAACCTTCATGACTACCATAAGAAACAATAATGTCCTCTTGTCATTTGATGAAATTATTGGAAATCTCACTCAAGAATAATTAAGGATGATATCAAGAGGAAGGATTCAAAAGCATGAAGAAGGAGAGTCAACTGCATTCGTCTCTCATGACAAGAAAAAGAAAGGAAAAGGAGGTCCATCAAATTCAAGAAAGCCTCCACCTCGAGATACAAAGAGAAGGAATGACAGAACATCATCTCACATTGAATGTTATCACAATAAGGGTCATTATGCTCGAGAATGTCGCGAGAAGAACAATGGTCCACACTACAACACTAGAAGAAACAACAACAGGTTTGATGATCGAAGAAGAAGAGATGACTAAAGGAATGATTGCAATGGAAGAGATGAAAGAATAAGAAGAGATGCTCCAAGTGACCATGAAGAAGATCACCATCCTCAAAAGAATTCAAGATACTCCAAGTATGCAAGTAATGTTGGCAAACAATCTGAATATATTCTTATTTATGCCCTTACTAGTTCCTCTCCTCTGGATTCGTGGGATAGTTGATTGGTTGATATTGGGGCCACTCATCATTTCTATGTGTATAAAGAATTTCTCTCTAATTTTTTAGAGATGGAGGAAAATTTGAAAATTATTCTAGGACACAACTCCACTCATCCCGTGAAAGGCTTTGGTTCTGTCAAATTTGATTTTGAATCTGGGGAATCTGTTGTGCTCCATGATGTGATGTATGTTCCAGGATTGAAGAAGTATTTGGTGGCAATATCATTTGGAAGATAAAGGGATGGGGTTGCCTTCATTGGAGGAAAGGTTCTAAATTGGCCTATTGAATCACCTATGAGAGATGAATTTACATTGGGATCGATATTTGAAGGACTCTACAAGGTTACTGGAAGACCTCTTCTAGCACTGGTCCATGATGCAAATCATCTAAGTGAACTATGACACCGAAGATTGGCCCACTTACATTACGATGCTCTTCTAAAATTAAATAAATTGGCCACTGGTATTCTCGATTATCAAGCCAAACATGATAGAGTATGTCCAGGTTGTGTCGGTGGGAAGAAGACAAGGGTACCATTCCCCTCCAGCAAGAATAAGACAAATGACATCCTCCATCTCATTCATTCAAACTTATGTGGTCTAATGCCCATTTATTATATTGGTGGACAACTCTATTACATCATCTTCATTGATGATTTCTAAAGAAATGTGTGGATATATTATTTGAAGCACAAGGAGGAAGCCTTCAAAATGTTTAAGGAGTTCAAAGCTTTGGTCAAAAATCAAACAGGGAAGAAAATAAAAAATATTAAGGTCCGATAATGGTGGAGAGTATACATCAAAGGAGTTCATTGATTTGTACAAGAAGATATCAAGAAGGAGATTATTATGCCCTATACTCCCGAACAAAATGGAGTAACTGAAAGAAAGAACAAGTCTATTGTAGAAGTTGCTCGTGCCATGCTCCATGATAAAAAGTTTCCAAAGTTCCTTTGGGTAGAAGCAAAAAATGTTGTTGTGTATGTTCAGAATAGGGTGCCTCATCAAGCATTGGACAACAAGACCCCCGAAGAAGTGTTCACATGTGTCAAGACCAAGGTTATCCATCTCCATATCTTTGGTTGCCCCATATATTTCCATGTGCCGAAGGACAAAAGAAACAAGTTGGAAGCCACGGGGAAAAAAGGTGCGTTCGTTGGATATTGTGAAAATTATAAATCATTTAGAATATATATTATTAGTCAATGGAAATTTGAAATTAGTAGGGTTGTAATGTTCAAGGAAGATGCTTCCCTTGGGAAAGCAAGGGACCTTCCTCCACCTCTTCCTCCTTAGAGGAATGATGAAATCGATATTTTAGATGGCCTTCTGTGCCTGAAGCCAAGACGGATATTGTTGACCCATGGAACCTATGGATCCCTTATATCCTCCTCCATGTGATCCTCCTTCCAAGAAAATTCCACTTTGTCTCCATGATATATTACAAGATGATGAGAGACGAGTTATCATTTGAAGATCATTAGGAAAGAGCAAGATGCCATGCAGATACCAAGGATACATTTTAGCCATGAGCACTATGATTCAAGCCGAACCTCCCACCTTTGAAGAATTCGTGAAAGAACAAGTTTGAAAGGATGTTATGGAAGAAGAATATGAATCAATAATGATGAATGACGTATGGGATGTCGTACCAAAACCAAAGGGAAAATATGTGGTGAATTCAAAATGGCTACTCAAGGTCGAACATGGAGTTGATGATAGCATTGAGAATATAAAGCAAGGTTTTTGGCTCAAGGATTCTCCCGAAAAGAGGAAGAATATTATGAAGGCATATTCACACCTGTGGCTCAATATACAACCATTCATTCAATATTTTCCCTTGCTACAAGTTAAGGATGGACTCTTCATCATATAGGCATAAAGATAACATTCCTCCATGGTATGTTACATGAAGAAGTGTACATGAAGCATCCACATGGATTTGAAGTGGAGGATCGAAAGACACATGTTTTAGGCTGAAGAAGGCATTGAATGGTTTGAAGCAAGCCCCCAAAGCATGGTATGCCCACATAGATAGTTATTTGGTGAAGCTAGGATTCACAAGAAGCAATGTCGATCCCAACCTGTACTTCAAGGTAGTTCAAGGTATGTCGTTGATTTTCATTTTGTGTGTTGATGATCTATTCTTGACAGGTAGTGAGGCCCTTATTATCGAGCATAAGAGGGAGAAAGCTTTTGAATTTCAGATGAAGGACCTTAGACTCATGCACTACTTTCTAGGCTTTGAGGTGTGGCAAAGGCTCGATGAGATTTTCCTTTCACAAGGAAAATGTGTCGTGAAGTTATTGAAGAAATTTGGAATGAAAAAATGTAAGTCCTTGCCTACACCAATGGAAATTAACCTCAAAAATTTATGTGGAGAATTTGCAAGACCTGATCTAGCGAATCCATTCGAGTACAAATAGTTGATTGGGGCTCTGATGTTCTTAGTAAACACCAGTTGAGACATATTATATGAAGTGAACACATTAAGTCAATTCATGAACAAGCCTCTCCATGCACATTGAGTTTCTACCAAACACATTTTGAGATATTTGCATGGAACGATCACCCTTGGTTTGAGATATACTATCGAAGATGTTCGAATTCATTGATATACTGATGCAGACTGGGCAAGAAATGTTATCGGCAGGAAGAGTACATTTGAATGTTGTTTTAGTATTGGATATGCCATGATATCTTAGATGAGTAGGAAGCATAATTTTGTACCATTGAGTAGTGTCGAGGCAGAGTATATTGTCGCTAGCATGGATAGATGCAAAGAAATTTGGTTGAGGAAGCTCTTTGGAGAGTTATTTGAGCAGGTCCTAGACACTATGGTGATATATTACGACAACAAGAGTGGGATCCGCCTGGCATAGAATCATGTATTTCATGACAATTCTAAGCACATAGAGATCCAATATCACTTCATTCAAGACATGGTGCAAATAGGAGCCATTAGACTCCATCATATATCGACAAATGAGTAGATTACAAATGTACTCACCAAGGCTTTACCAAAAGGAAATTTCTTGGCCTTCAGAGAGAAACTTTAACAGATGGATGTGACCCCTTCGGATATGGGGCATCACTAATCGATAACACTGAGCCAACTCTTCCCTTTGTCTGAGCTCCCAATGTGAGGAATTGAGATAAAGGGCTCTTGGGGTTGAGGGATCTCTTGACAATAGGGTCATATATGTTGCTCCCCTATCTGTTACCCATAGGGTTGGAGATGTTTCTCCCCTATATTGGTCTTTGCATAGTATACCCCAGTTGACATCATACCCACAAGCTAGACTTGTTGGTATTATCGTTCCTCGTCTAGCCAACGGGCTGAGAGTGTACTTGGGGTGTACAACCCAAGTTGATTATGATGCAGGTGTTCTACCACATGACTCTTGAGGGTCATTACTAGGAAGATTAGTAGAAAATAGGATGGGTTGAGATGTGCTCCCCTATATCACCTATTGCTCGATATGGGGTTGTAGATGTTTAGCTCCCCCATGAGATTCTGGGTTGAGATGTGCTCTCCAACATTATAGAGGGTGGAAGATAATGCTCCTTGATTATTCTTCTTTATATTCAAGAATGTTTCATCAGATAGAGTTGAGCATAGATGGGGCATGATATGGCGACAAGATATACATGACAGGATACAGGTGGAATTCTCCCTAGTTGAGAGGGAGTGTTAAATTATGCAACTAGGGTCAAATTACACATTGGACATCTCATTTTATGGAGATAATTATTTCATTGAATTCCTATTTTCTAGAGCATCAAAATCGACCTAAATATCACCCAAATCAGATAAGGGATAATGTACTTATGAAGAAAAACCCACATATGCACATTTGGATAGGTCGGTCCTAATAGGAAATTGGTCACCCTTGAAATCCTAGAAATACAAGTGACCTCAAGCTCATTTGGACATCACCAAACATATTCTTCTTCTCTTCTTCATTGATTGGTTCACACAGTTTTGAGGCTGGTTCAATTAAAGAAGTTCGCAAAGGTCTGAAATTACAGGGTACGAAGCTCACATATGTTTCTAGGGTTTTGAGTTAAATTCGTTGGCTTAACAAAGGGAATATTCGGCTGCAATTGCTTACTTGTAGGCTCAACGGAGTGACTGGAAGCTCTCATTCGCTCACATGACTCCTCCTCCCTGTGACTAGAAAGTAGGGCTAATGTTGGACAGTTGACCACAATTGGGAAAAGTTGCCTCTAATATATATTGATGGTGGAAACATATTTATGGATGGTATTGGGTTAATTTTTGTTGGAAGATTTTATATTGGGCTCATTATACTCTCTGTTGAAAATTTTTATAATAATCTAATACAGAAGAATAATTTCAAGGGTTTTCCCCATAGTGGGTTTTTCCCTGGTCTTTGACCAAATCTGGTGTCTCTTGTTGATGTGTTGATTGTCTCCTTTATCACTACATTTATTGTTCTATCTTCAGTTACTGTTGACGGCTAGAAATATTAATTGCTCTTGAAAATATTGTTAATTGAAGTATTGAATTGGGTTAAAAGTAATTGAAACAACATAGAGTAGTGTGAAAATTAACACCAGAGCGTTTGTTTTGATCCACAGCCATAAGGAACCTGAGCACCAATTATAAAATCAAGTGGGAAAAAGACCCACAACACCATGGATGTCCATAAAATGGCAAGGCAAAGCTGAAAGCACTGTCAATCCAGGGAAATCTCCACGCCAATGACAACACATAACCAGAGAATCACATGCATATACCATGCATCTATAAATCAACGAGGAAATCACACATGCAACCTATTACTTGCAAATCAATCTAGTTGTAGTTGTTGATCCAATTGTTCCCTTGTACTTTCCTACTTTCCTTTTCCTTCTTTCTCCAAATCCAAGTGAATACTAGAGTGCTCCAAGCATGCTCCAAGAATGCTCTAAGTGTGCAAGAGTATGAGAGAATGAGAGAATGAAAGGAGAGATCAACTAAAAACCATCAAAAGGAAAACAAATGAAACCTCTATTTTCTTCATTTTCCTTCATTTTCCCTCTAATTTCCCTTGTATGCAAATCTATGTCTCTTCACCTTTTTCTCTTATTTTCATTTATTTCTCATAACTAAATGCCAATTAATGTCTCTTTTCCTTTTCCAATTTCCATAGTCATTAATTAAACACAAGTTATGCCCACCATAGTGTTTTTCCCAACATTCAACTTGGAATACATGTCCCATGACCTTCGTATTATTTTATTTACATCGAAAAATCAACCAGGGGTTGTTACACCTATATTACACCAGATCTAGAACAAGGGGAAGACATGGCTTCAAAGGCCAATTTACCCAAATTCAACATTGCACAAGGTGAAATATGAAAAAAAGTCCAAATTTGTTGAATGTTGTAGGTTAGTTAACTTCTTCAATGAGAGAGTATTCATTCACTCTTCTTCAATGAGACATACAATTTTATATGACTACTCATGAGGGCTCTCAACCATGTTTTAAACAATAAATCTTAGGATATTAAGTTGGTTACAATTCTCAGTCATAGTAATAGAATAAGTGTGCACAAAACCACAGATTCATCACATCATTCCTAGATTAAGTAATCACCAACACTAACCAGAGATTCATTTAAATCAACACATCTAAATATCTTGCAAATCCTAAGTTTGGTAGCAGATTACCAATGCAAAACATTCCATATAATTATAGACATACAAAGTAGTTTCTAATCATGAATATATCAATACCTTTAGGCATTCTTTCATAAACATATAAGACATCATGCAATTCATGAAAATGGCAGTAAAAACATAGTGCAAGCATTCATTATCACCATACATCTATAAGACATCTTGTCAGCCATGAATATATAGTGATTTCAGACATTCTTTCATGAATGACACAGGATCATACATCAATAAATAACATAATAATCATTGTCATAATCCATAATCAATTATGCTTAAAGCATTATACTTATATGAACATGTTAGACATTCATTACCACCATAGATATATAAGATAACTTGTCAACCATGAATATAAAATGATTTTAGACATTATTTCATGAATGATATATGATCATACATCAGTCAATATCATAACAAACATTTTCATAATCCACAATCAAATATGCATAAACCATTGTACTTATCTAAATGTGTTAGAATAACTAGCAACTAAAGGAAGGAGTTGCACTCTCCACCCAACCATAAGACAGCTACACTGCAATATTTCTTGCAACTGACCACCCACAACCTGTATCTAGAGTCTGATGGGATGCTTAAATTGGGGAAATCCACATCAAGGCTTGGTATACCCTCAAAATTTGGAATCCATTATCCAGATGGTCTCGAAACACAATTAATAAGGAATATCACTCAAAATTTCTCTAGGATGTAATTGGAGGTCAAGTATCCAAGGTACTAATCTATAACGTTGGTTTGACAAGCTTTGTATGCAACTCAGATACCACCTCAACTTCTATCGTTAACGCCTCACAACTCCAAGTGCTCCATAATAAGTTTTGAATGCCATGTGTTCTCTAGGAGGATGATGGTTCCCAAGCACTAGAACCAGTGAGAGAGGGAGAGGGCCAACTCTCACACATGATCAATGACCAACCAAGGAAAAACAATAAAATCTGAGAGAGGGAGAACTAATCAAAATAATCTTGAAGATGTTGGAAGAGGGAGAGCTAGAAACAAACATGTGAATCAGAGAGTAAGATTTCCCTGACTTAGAACTAATCACCTTTAATCAAATAATGATCATTAATTAGATAAATCGAACCTAAGAAAATCATGGAATCCTTAGTGATTCCGCTCTCCAAATTTCTTCATTATGCATATATATCCCTTCTCTGCATCCCCTATGCATTATAGAGGGCACAGGCTTGTATCTCCTTGATCCATGAGGGGAAAGGGGATTGGGCACCCCTATAACCCCCACTGCTCCAATCCCATGTCTTAAATGACATTGTTGGGCTTCCCTAGTTTGTCAGTAACTTTGACATTTAAGTTTGGGCTAGGTCATGGCTTTTTAAAATAGGCGAGCAAGCAAGTAGTTTCCCTCAGAATAAAGATCCGTAAGGTTGTCCTTCCTTTAGTTGTTTTTAATTAATTTTAAATAATAAAATAGTAAATATTTAATTAGTAAAGGTTGTCCTTCCTTTAGTTATTTATCATCCAACTGTGATTCTCCATGTTGGTATTGCAGTCACAATTAACATTACAAATGCAGGGATAAACAAGGGGGTGTTACAATGATCACTTTGTAGATTACATTACATAAAGTAATGGGACAAAATCTGTTAGGGTCTTCAACTTTATACTTTTTGGGAACTAAAGTGAATAATTTTTCGTCGAGAGATTTCAAGACAATTTCCTTGATTTGTCCACTACCTACCATATATCATGTTTGATTGTTTACCAACAAGCTTGAAAAAGGTTAGTAGTAAATCCATTCTATTGAGGGCCTTGTTACGGAGCATAATTTTACTACCTCTTCCACTTATTTGATATAGATTTCTCTTAAGAGAGTCTTGTTATGATCTTTGTTAACCAGAATGTGCTAAACTATTTTGTGTATAGCTTTCAAGTGGTTCAACTTGGGGTCAAATAATAGCTATTTATAATAACTAACTAGCACATTAGCCATGTCTTCATTATATTGAACCTTGAAACTTGATTGGTTTTTTAAGGAAGAAATATGATTGTGGTGCAAATGTTGAAGCATTGAATTGTGGAAGATAGAAGTATTTCACTCTCTTTCCTTCAAAAATCTAATTCTATATTTTTGTTGCAAAAATATTTAATCTTGTTTCCTTCTTTCGAGCAAAGTGAGAGTACACACATCCTCCTCTATGAGGTCCTCCAATATTCTTTGGTGAATGGGTTCCTATTGAATGCACTACATTTGGGCTTCAAGGTTCTGATTGTCCCAATTGACATTCCCGGATATTCCTTATTCTAGGTTTTGAGTTGATATTTAATGTGCTTCAACTTCCTTTATAGGCGGAACATGATTGATCCGTCCAAGTTAGTTAGTTTGTCTCACCAATCCTTGATGATGGATTGTAAGTCCAGATGTTGGAGCCATAAACACTCTAAGTGAAAAGGCTTATTTATGGGGTGCAACATGATTTCAATGTCTAATTTCATCGACCAATAATTTGAGCCATGGCTAGGGAGGATTGAAGCCTCCATGAAAATATCCCTGGACATGATATTTTCAAACATGAGATACCTATCCAACTTTGAAGTTATTTGTTGGGAGCCACCTTTATGATTGTTCCAAGTATAATTGTTGTTGATAATGCTAAGGTTGACCAACCGAGAAGAAGTCGTCACATCTTGGAAGTGTTGAAATATGTAACTAGGTTTGGTCTTCATAATGACATGTGTAATCATGATTTTATGTAATTGATGAAAAAAAAGAAAAAAAAATAATTATGTTATACTTGAGTCATGGGTTTCATGCTCAAAGAATCTTATTTTATAGATGAAGCTCCCATTGTGAGCTATTAGGTTTGGTCATCAAGATATAAAGTCTATTGAGTCAATTTCATGTATTGAAGACCCATTTGGGCATGTTACATATGTAATTATGTCATGGTAAAGAGTATAAAGATCCTCCAAGTCCAAGTCCAAGCACCTCCAACAAGTCGCACTTCAATGAAGCAATCAACCTTCACTAAGATCAAATCAACCTAGATTCAATGGCAAGTCGACCTCAAGTCATAAATAAGAAACCTATATAAGAAGGCATTCATCCTCTCTCAAGGACACACTTCACGCTTGACACACAAACACAAGTAAAAGGAAAAGGTGTGAGATAAAGGAGGATGAAAGAAGAAAATAAGATCCAAGTTTTTGGGATTAGTTTTGGGCTACTTGTCTCCACACGTGCAAATAGATCTAGGGTTTCAATCTATTGCAAAAAGAGCAAGTTGCAGTCACATCAAAGTGTCAAATTATTGGTGTCAACAAGGTCTAGTTTGAAGGTCGAATTCACTAGGAAAGAAAGGGAGGCATAACGAAGGAAAAGGAGGATAGATCTTTCCATTATCTCCTCTCTCATGTGACCTAGGGTTTCTAAAGCTAGGTACAAAAAGTTGTAGAAGTTGCAAGTAAGATTAATTGCAGTAAGGAAGGACAAAGTTGTAGTAAAAGTGTTGTTGAGGTCGAATTTGAAGACAAGGAAGAAGTTGCTTTGACTTAAGGGCAAGGGTTAATTGGTCTTGGAGGAGTCTTGGTCAAGGGTCTTGGTCTTGGAATTCATCACTTGAATATTCCATAAGAAGAATAATTCATTTGGGTTTTCCTCTCAAGTTGGAGAGGTTTTGGCCCTGGCTGATCGCCTATATTTTGCGTCCCTCGTCTCATGCTTATTTATGATTTCGTAGTTGTTTTATGATAGAAAATAATAACATAATAAAAGACTAAGTAATTTTGCATCACAGGCAATTATCATTTATGGAGAAATCAACACATCCCTCTGCCCTAGATTTCTCAACATGGTATCAGAGCTAAGGTGACAAATCAAGGAAGGGAAGCTCAATAGGGGACACTCAAGCATTCAAGGATTGAAGTTCTAGAAGGTAATTAAAGCATCTTGAATATCATCTCATCCTTAAGGCATCTTGAAGACAAGGTCTACATCATCTTCTTAAAAGTGTCAAAACCCTGTATCGATCAAATAAGAAGTCTACACTAGAAGTATTCTTGAGATCCTCGCTCAAGTCACCATCGAGGAAAGAGACCACAAAAACCCTACCTCTACTCAAGTTGAAGAGATCTACAAATAAAATTAACTTGAAGTCTACTCGTCCAAGAGAAGCAAGATCAAGGATGTTGTGATCCTCATCAAAGAAATCAAGGTGATCTCCTTCATTTTGGATTCAAGGATCACTCTTGATGAAAATCATCTTCATGAAGAAGAAGTTTTCAATTACCTATATCATCTGCAAATTCAAGAAGGAGGGTTGAAGGAGAATCCTCACAAGTAAGTATATTTATGTCTACATTTGAAGTTGTCAAAATGTTTGTTTGCAAGGAAAGCAACAAATTGGTTGGGGCTTCAAATTTTCTTGCATGGAAGAACGAGACAGATCTCAACCTCATAGAAAATGAGGTCACGGGACATGTTAAGGGCTCAATCACTAAACCTCCAAAGAAATATGCTCAAGCACTTGCAAGTTATATGAAAGGGGAAGTAAGGTCTCAAAGGATTCTCATAGAATCCATCAAGGATCCCCTCATTCCCTATGTATCTGAATTAGAAACATCAACAGAAATATATGACAAACTTGTAGAGTTTTTTTTCCGTAAGCACTGTAGGAGAAGTAATCCAGTTAAGAAAAGAACTCTACAAGATGAGGATATCAAAATAAAAAGGAACAACCTCATACTTTAAGAGGATATCTGAAATAAGGGACCAACTACAACATTTGGGTGAAATAGTGTCTGACAAGGAGATGACTACCATAGTAATAGATGTAATTCCAAAGGAATGGGGTAACTTTACATCAAGCATTTATGGGAAGAAAGAAGTTACTCCATTCAAGGATATATGGTCAATATGTAAAATAGAGGAAACTAGGTTGAAGGCAAAATATGATGTGGGATCAAATGAGAAAACTCAAGCATATGCTGGTATAGCAAAGTGAAAAGGGAAGTTTAGGAAATTTGGTCCTCAAAATTGAAAGAAGAACATTGCAAAAATTCAATGCTATGGATGCCAAAAATATGGGCACTACAAGAGAGATTGTCCTAAACTCAAAAAGGACAACAACAAAAGAGGAAGAGAAGAAGCCCATATCACTAAAGAAGTAGAGGAAGTTGAAGAGAAGAAATCCAAGAAAGAGGAAGTAAAATATCTCTACTATGATTGAGATAGTCTTCCTCACCTAGTTCTTTTCAAGTTTTTATGTTGTATAGATGTCATGGTAGGAATTACTAAGAAGCATGATAGGATGCATCATGGAACCATAGAAGCATACGATTGAAAGCAAGAGCTCATGACATTATCTTAGAAGAAGAAGCATGAAAGATAGTTGAAATAGAAGTTTGTATCAACCACCTATAGAAGATCTTGGTAACCTAGTTAGAAGCATAAGTAGTACTTATGGGGAGAATAAAGTCATATAGTATAAAATCTCATCATAGATCATTCAAGAGGATAATTTTTCGGAAGAGGATAATAAAGATCCTTAGTTGGAATCTTCACTGGAAGGTTCACCTATTGAAAAAAGCAAGTGTTCTACCAAGAATTTCAACTTGTATGGGATTCATGAAATAAAGGTATGATCTCATAAGACGTGAAGTAGGTCAAGATGATTGGATTTATTTCAATCAAGGAAGCTGCTAAAGGAAGTCTAGATGAACTAAAGGAATAAATGAGGCATGTATGCATATATTTAATTAAGTCATGTCATATGGTTGCAGATATCAATGCTTTACCTTGAGAGCAGGATAAAAAGAAAGGATCTCCTTCTTTGGAAGTATGCGAGAAGGTATGGTTCACACATTGACTAGATGAAATCAACATAACATGTCCTCATATGAAATATGAGGTGGTTCACAAAAAATAGAAAAACTATGATTGGAAGTTTCTGGAAAGTAATGTGTGAAGGAAGAAAGGAAGAGATCATGAAAAATGCAAATATGGAAAAGACAATCAACAGAAAAAAACTACAATATTTGATGATGATATCTGCATGGAAAGATATAAAGATCATGATGAAGTCTGAAAAAGAAAGAGACCCTTGAAATTGTATATCATTTTGGAGACGTTTCAAGGCGTATGCAGGATGTTGATGCAAACAAGGAGATGTCATGATGAATTACCATCACAAAGGTAATTTAATGTTTTTGAACAATATTTGGATGGACTAATGTAGGGATTCCAAGGGAAGACTTGTGGATGTCTTCTACAACTAAGGTTCATGTGGTGGTATTAAAGTTCCTTAAGGGAAACATGACATGAAGAAGGCAACAAGGCATGAATGAAGGCTAGATATAGACTAATGGATTACATTCTGATGATAGGAAGGATGACATGGCTGACATGATTCATGAATGAAATTGATGGATGATATTTGCCCTACAAAGAAGTCCCAAAAGATGTAGGCTTCATATTAAAGAAGAAGTTCATGACATTGAAAGAGGAAGTCCTACAAGCAGCTGGTTATCCCATGATCTTTGCCTAGAGAGCTGCTGAAAGCAAGTCCCTAGTCGAGAGGGCTTGGAAAAGTCCCTAATTAAGAGGGAGCTTGGGCACATTCATTTTATAAGAATGGGTGCATTCCTTCAATGGAAATGGGTATATCCTCCCTAGTTGAGAGGGAGAGATAGACACATCATTCTTGTCTTCACTTGGGAAGATAAAATGGAGAATTGGGTAAGCATCTAAAATCTGATACTCTTTGAGGATGTATTAGGGCATCCAATATAAGAGTGGTCGTAGAGGATCAATATTCTTTGAGGTTTGGGAATCCAATATAAGAATAGTCTTGGTGGAACATGCTTTGAGAGAACCTCGATGGGGTAATAGCCCTGGTGAAAATTCCATGTAAAAAATTTAATAAAGGCAAAATAATAACCACGGTTATGGGACACTTATTCCAAGCTTAATGTTGGGAAATACATCCTAGTGTGGGTGTTCATTTGGTTTGTTATGGCTAAGGAAATTGGCAAAGGAAATGGCTAAGGCTTTGGAAAGGCAAAATGGCATTAATTTGTAGAAATTTTGAATAATTTAACACATATTCAATAGAGATTGTCTTGATCATGTACTATTGCGGAATACATACACAATACATAAGCTCCTCTATGGTGATCATCAATTTAGCAGCATCAATAACAATAAACATCAATAACATTCACACATTAACACAGTATGTAACCCGGGGAAAGCTGACAGCTGAAAACCCCACACTATCTGTATATTAATGATTGAGAACATGTAACATTACATAGTACAATGCTTATCACAAGCAATCTAGTACCAACTCCACCTGTTACACACAATACAGCTCAGATCTGATCTCCAAATCTATTCCACTGCTTGCCTGCCTCCACCACTCAATACCTGCTCAAGAATGAATGAGAATGGATTAACCAAACTCGTATTTACCTCCAAAGAATCACTCACACTGGGAAAGATGTGAGCAGAGGCTATAATACTGGGAAAATACTTGGGCAAACTCATTGGCATACTCAATCCCTTGATTGTGCAAATCCTCATGCACAACTATAGTCACAACTGATAGCAATCTGATCCTCTAACACCTGTCCCTGATGAACTGAACATGCACTGACATGCAACTGAGTTAACTGATGTATTCTATAGTTTCATTATGAGTTAATAATTAGTTTAACAACTCATCATTATTATATTTGCAGTTAGACTAATTACAACTAGTTTAACAAGTAAAATTGAACACAACTCCAACTCCACAATCAACTCCACCAAACTCAACTGATTGAGTTCAAAGTCATGCATGCAACAACTCAACTGACCCACAAAGAAAGCGTACTTCCTTCTGACAGCTGCATGTGCCACATCTGTAGCTCAAACTAAAGTGCTCCAAGAGAATAAGATCAAGTTTATAGTCCAAATATTATTATGAGACAATAATATTTGAATTTTCTATTTTGGACAGCCAGTCTAAAAATAGACTGTGATCACTCCTGCTGTGATCACTCCTACTGTGATCATCCCTACTGTGGTCACTCCTGCTGTGATCATCCCTGCTGTGATCCAAAAGTAGAACTTGCGCCATAATTTGCCTGCGGGCCCACTTAGTGAAGGCGACTCTTTTCACTAAGCTCCATCATCTTGTTGCAATCTCAACACTCCCTCTCGAAAAGATATGGATTATCAACAACCCCTATCCTACCTCGGTGGTATTCTAATTTGGTCTTGGTGAGAGCCTTCGTCAGAATATCAGCATCCTAATCCTCCATTGGAATGTATGAAAGCAACATGATCCTCCGCTGCACACAATCTTTGATATGATGGTACCTGATGTCAATATGCTTAGATCTATCATGAAATACAGGATTAGCCGAGAGTTTAATGCAACTCTGGTTATCACAGTAAATCACAGTAGGATCCAAATGAGAACCGAACAAACCAACCAGGATCTTCCTCATCCATATAGCCTCCCATGCAGACAAACTTGCTGCCATATACTCGGCCTCTGCTGAACTGAGTGCCACAGATCTCTTCTTCCTGCTGTACCAAGAAATTGTTGTCGATCCAATACTGAAGACCCCTCCTGATGTTCTCTTTCTGTTCGTTGGGCTTCCTACCCAATCTGCATCCGTGAGGCCACATAGCCTCACCTCATCCTCCTGTATGTACCACAAACCATATCCCGATGTGCCTCTCAAATAACGCAATACATGCTTGCCCACCTTCTAGAAGAGCTTGGTAGGCTTAACCATAGCTTGTGAAAGCTGGTTAACTGCATAGCATATATCGGGTCGTGTATTCACCAAATACATCAGCGACCCAACCAACTGTCGATAAACAGTGGCATCCACTTCTTCTCCCAAAGTGGCATCCTCCTTCCTCCAAACTCCAGGAAGAGGAGTATCAACAGGCTTGCAGCCATGCATGTTGAACTTCTCCAGTATCTCCCGAGCATACTTGCCCTGAGAAACAAACAATCCACCACTGCACTGCCATATTTCCAATCCTAGGAAATAGTGAAGGAGGTCCAAGTCCTTCATCTCAAACTCCTTAGCAAGATCATCCTTGCATGAATGTATCAACAGCTCATCACCCGTTAGAATCAAATCATCAACATACAGTACAATGATAAGCAACTTACCCTCCACCACAATCTGGTATAGGTTAGGATCCACCTCGCTCTTGGAGAATCCAAGTCCTGTGAAATAGTTGTCTATCTGTGTGTACCAAGCACGTGGTGCTTGCTTCAACCCATACAACGCTCTCTTGAGCCTGCACACATGCGACTCGCTGTTGAAGACCTCAAAGCCTTCAGGCTGCTCAATGTACACCTCCTCCTCAATGACTCAGTTGAGGAAAGTAGTCTTCACATCCATCTGATGAATGTGCCATCCCATCTGTGCTAAGAGAGCAAGAATCGTCCGTATGGAAGAATACCTTGCGATAGGTGCAAAGGTCTCCTCATAATCGATCCCCTCTATCTGTGAAAAGCCTCGTGCAAAAAATCTTGCCTTGTACTTCTCCACACTCCCGTCAACTGCCTGCTTAACTTTGTAGATCCATCTCGAACCCACCACTGGTTTCCCTTCCAGTCTAGGAACAATCTCCCATGCACTATTTCTGACAATAGAATCATACTCTTCCACCATGGCGTCTACCCATGCGGGATCCTCCACAGCTTCCTCGAAAGAGGATGGCTCAGTCACAACACACTTTCTTATAAGAGCCATGTATCCAGTGTACCGATTAGGTGACTGTCTCTGCCTATGTTGGGCTGTAGGTGGTCCTACAACTTTCTCTGCATCTTGAGCCAGTCGCTCAGCTTCTGTCGAGCGCTTTCACCCTCTGATGGTTGGCGCTGCATGAGTGGTCTCTTCCACTCCATGAACCTTGTCCTGTGGCTGATCCATGTCTTGAAGCTCATCCTTAGGAACTAATAACTCCTCATCTGCATGCAAGTGTAGCTCCCTCTCAAGAGAACACTTCATGGCTTTCTCCTCCTGAAATTTTATATCTCGTCGCACAACAGTTTTACCACTGTCTGGCAAATACACACGATAGTTGTGAGGCGTATCAGTGTACCCCACAAATATCCCAACCTCTGCGGTCGGCTCCAACTTCTTCCTGGCATCCTTCGTCACATGCATGTAAACGTTAGCACCAAAAATCCTCAAATGAGAAAGATCAGGCTTCTTACCAGAATAAGCCTCCTCTGGTGTACTCATGCCAAGTATCCTATGAGGACAACGGTTCTACACATAAACTGTTGTATTGCATGCTTCCGCCCACAAGTGAAGGGGTAGGCCCTGATCATGCAACATTACCCGTGCAACACCCACAATCGTTCTGTTCTTCTGCTCAGCTACCCCGTTCTGCTGTGGGTTATGGGGAGCTATGAGCTCTCTTCGAATCCCTTTTGCCTTGCAGAAATCCTTGAACTCATCCGAGATGTATTCACCACCATTATCGCTCCTAACATCCTTCACTTTCTTCCCCGACTCCTTCTCGACCAGTGCTTTAAATTCACAGAACTTTGAATATGTCTTGCTCTTCTTCTGCATGAAGAAGATCCAGCACTTACGAGAGAAATCATCAACAAAAATCACATAATACCTGTATTTTATTGTCAAAGCAACTGAGAAAGGTCCACGCACATCTGTGTGAATTCTCTCAAGGATCGTCGTGGCGCAACTATCCTTCTCGTGAAAGGTGGCTTTCACAAACTTCCCCAAAGTACACCCCTTGCACTGATCTGACTGCACAAGAGTGCCTTTAGGAAGCCCTGTAGTGATCTGCTGCAATATCTTCAAGGCTCCATGGTGAAGTGTTATAGACATTTTTGGGCCCTACAACCCCAAGCATGAAATGTCTATAAACCAAGGGCTCCTAAGTCCCTAAAAGTGTTATTCTAACCCCTAAAGGAACAAGGTCAACAGATTACAGCTTCTCCCAGAAGTTCTCCATGAGAAACTGCTCAAAATTGGTCAAAACAGGATCATTGCAGCTGCTCCACTGGCTAAGTGCATTGCATCTCACCCAAATACACTGTGAGGGTGCGTTGCATTTCAAAAGTCCCTTTTGTGTGGTGTGATGGGCGAGAAATGACAAATGGCAGTGTCATTTCGCGAGGTGGAGAGGCAATGGAAGCTTCCAGAATCTTCTCCTGTGACACTTGCCTCACTGAATTCGACCAAGGATGAGTAAGAGGCCCTCAGTCTCCAAGTGGAAGCAAGAACTATCAGAGAGAAGACACTAATCAAATCACAAGCTGACTCATCCCCCTTACAGATATCTATATATGGATCCCTCATCCTAGAGATCCAGAGGCTGGAATTTTGCATATTGTAAGGAATTGTTGTTGGTTTCCTGAGACAAACATCAGATTGTTGGGTGATCTAAGCCTTGTTTGAGGTGAAGAGGGGCTTCTTTGCTCGGAGGTTGATGCTGGGTCAGAACAACCGGTTGTAACTCCTCTTGGCTCTTTTCTTGTTTATCAATAAAAGTTATTTGAGTTTTCCTCCATGCTTTTGTGTCATTGATGCTTGTTACATTTGTATGGTCAATTTACATCTGACCCTAGATTGTTTATGATTATAGATCCATGTCTTTGTATAGTGCCATGCTTCTGTGATCTTACAGGTACTTTGTGAAGCTGGGCGTACAAGGGAGCAGGTAGCTGAGGACTATCAAAGAAGAGAGGGATCAAATCAGGAGATTAGCGCAAGACAGAGGTTGGTCTTTCTATTCCTCTCTATCTATAATTCATAAAGGAAAAACAAAAGTAGCTTTTCTCTGTTTGTTTCTAAGGCAGCTGTCACACCTTAGTGGGATAGAGCAGTTCTAAATAGACACTTTTCCCTGTAACAAAATGGCGACTCCACTGGGGAGCTAATTATTTTGTTTGTTTATCATTCTTTGTTGTTTGTTTCATAAACTTACGAGTAGCATTCGAACTGCATTTGCCATAACAAATGCAAAGTAGACAACTGCTACTTCAATCCATCTACTGGATCTGTTTATGATTTAAACAACTGATTCACAAACTATCTGATTGCCCTTGTGATAGCTATTAGATCCTCCTTAGATCTACCCCTGATTGTTGCATTACTGATTGCTTTTTATTCGGCCAAAACCCAAGAACTAAACTGCAAACAGTGACCCGGAACCCGAACAGAGTCTCGTTTCTAGCCCAGCGCAGGTAATGTTCAGAGATTCTGAATTTCAACACACTTCCCGAGTGGACAACCTGCGCTGCATTTCAGATTCTCTGTGTTACAGGTGCACTGATCAGACTAGCTCTGTGTAGTTGTGGCTTCTGTGATTCATTCTTTCCAATTCTATTCCTGAATTTTGCTGCCTGTGAGCAGTATATGTCTGTTTGAAACCCCTTTTCCTTACTATTATTTCGCCTCCTTTGTACAAAAGAATTGTAGATGTTTTTGTGTGTTTGTTGAGTCGTTTACAGTTCTCCTTTGCAAAAGTAGCGTAATTGTACTGTCGTCCTTTGATTTGAATCTGTCGCAAGTGTCGATTTCGATCGTAGGAAAGAGTTTGATTGCTGTTGATGGTCGATTATCCTGTTACTATTGCTTTTGGTCTAAATTTGTAATTTTCTAGTGTCGAGAACAAGTATTCATTTCAAAATCGTAAGGTGTTGTAATCGTCTCCATTTTTTGATTTCGAAAGAAGCTTGTTGATATTTGTCGCTTGAAAAGAAATTCAGATTTGTGCATCAACTTTCTTTTTAGCATTCATATATTAAGAAAGTCAAAAACAAATACATGCATGTGCATTTGCATATAGACAGTCTGATTGGCTTGATTTCGGAAAGTTCATTTAGAGTGTGCTCTTTGCTCTTTGTGAAAAGATTTTGTCTTTCTTTTCCCTAGTAGCTAGGGTTTTCATTGCATAAAGAAGATAAAAAGTTTTTTTATCATCTTAGATTGCATTTTAGGAATTACATCTACATCTCGTGGTGAACCCAAAAGGCAAACTTCATAAACAAGATCAACTTAAAATAAATTCAATGAATCTAACAATGCTTTGGAACTTAATGCACAACATTTAGAAGTCTAGGCTAGAGACGTATTCCGGCATCGTAAAGCCTGGTAACTGTTGTTCTCACTGATGGTTGGGTGATTCCTCCACTTTGAGACAATAAGTGCCAGTACGGACTTGTGCTCCCACGTACCGTCGAGTATATTTTGGGAGACCCCAATAGGCTTAATCCTTTATCCATAGGAAGCCGTGTCTGCTGCCCTATCGATCGCAATGCACTGAACACAGCATTCGGGAAGATTCACTGCCGTACCGTAAAAATTATTCTGCAGTTTTGCGATTGGTTTGGTAATACCTCTATCTGGATTTCCAGAGCAATCCCTTTCGTTCCTTTTCAGACTCCTTAACGGAAAAGGTCCATCTGAGCACTTGTCACTTCAAGCTCATTAAAAATCGAAGGAGAGTAGAGTCATATTTTGTTTTTTCTCGACTCTTGAAAATTGAAAAAACAAGTTGTGTCAAAGCGTCTAAAATTTATTTTAAACGGAATATTCATTACCCTTTCCTACATTGATCTTGGGTTGAGAAAATGGAATCCACCAACCAAGGAATTCCCCTTGGAGGAAATCCTAGTCCCTTCTCCTCTTGGGGAGATGTTGGTGCACCCCATATGGCCACATTGTCGCTTCCAGGACTGACAATTGGTTTACCTGTATGGCTCTTCTCAACCTCTGTCGTTCAGAACACCACAATTCCTGAACAATCGAATCAGCAATTAGACGAGTCTAGAGTTACCCACCAACCTTCTACTTCCTCTAACTCTTCCTCTCCTCCTTCCTCTTCACTTGATGGGGCTAGTAAAGCCAAAAATCAAGTACCTAAGGAGAAGAAGGAAAAGAAGAAGAAAGAGAAGAAGAAGAAGGAGCCAAAAGCGAATGGGGGCAAACGAGTGTCGTCTAGCGAAAATTCACACACTGCACCGACCAGGCCTAAATCGCCATGTGTCATTTGCAAAGGAGACCACTATCACAGAGATTGTCCTTGCATCCCTCGGATCTTAAGGGACTGGTCTCCTCGTTTGCACAACCCGGTGTCGTCAACCTCTGATGATCATGTTGAAAACACATCATCAACTAGTGAAAGTGAAGCCCCAGGACAAAAAGGAAAATATAGATTTCCTTGTAAATTGTGCAAAGGCGATCATGCCGTCCACCGTTGTCCCTTCTTAGGCGAAGCTAAAAGAGTTTTGGATGATCGCCCGGTTTCACCGTTACGACTTCCTCCTGGATATAAAAAACTCTTGCCGAGTCCGTCACTAGTTGAAAAATCGGCTGGCCCACTCAGGTGGTCAGCTGAAGCATCTATCATTGAAGATAAACCCTATGAATCCATACCATACGAGAGTCAAAAGGTTGAGGCAGCAGTTGACCCGGTCTTGCCTTCAGAGGTTCCATCTTCAGATGATACAATCACTGAAGAGAACAAGGATGACACCGTCCAAATTCTTTTCATAAGCACAGACTCCAACAAACATGGGGGCAATTTACCCGTTCCTTTACCGCAGGAAGAAAGTTCGTCAGAGTCGTACCCGACCATCTATTCGGTCCCACCTCCAAGCAACATAGTTGTCTCCTTCGACTGGAATCAACTAGGCAGACCCCGTTTACCAGCTAGTATACCATTCTGAATCATTGTTCAAATATATAGAATGGTTATGGTTGGTACCATCATAGATGAAGGGGCTTCTGTGAGTATCCTTTCCTCAACTGCTTGGAAAGCGCTTGGTTCGCCATCGCTTTTTCCTGAGATGAGAAATCTAACAGGCTTTGATAAAGGAACCACTCGACAATTAGGGATGCTTCTCGATGTGCCCATAACATTGAGAGGGAAAACCGTTCACATGAACGTAATGGTAGTCCAAGGACCCCTGGATTACAATCTACTCCTTGGACGAGACTATATTTATTGCATGGGAGCAATTGTCTCCTCACTCTTTAGAGTAATGTGTTTTCCGCACGAAGGAAGAGTGGTCAAGCTCGTAGACCAGCTTTCATTTCCCGGATCATACAGAGAAAATAGTCATATACCATCCCTGAATGGTCTTTTCACGCAAGAAATGTCTCAATCTCCAGTCCGTCCTCCTGATGGGCACGAGTGATTCGGGGGGACATGACTGAAACCAAGGGGGCATGCACCCTGGTCTGCTTCGGTAGGAAAACTTCGGGTATAGGGTAGGTTTCTGCGAGAGCATATGACTAGTCTGTACCCCCGTCCGTGATTGGAAGAGGGGGTTATTCTAGAACAAGATTCTCTTGTCAAAGTTATGTGAGTGGAGTAGCCTCCTTCACTCACCTTTGTCTATTTCGGTAGACATCGCCGAAGAAGTGTTTTTTTTGCGGTGTAAATGGAGCAATCTTTGGTAACCTGTAAGAGGTAGGCCTCTCTCGGTAAAACAAATGTTTTAACGGACTAAATAAGGGGTAACCTTGAAACTCTGTTTTATACCTAGGGGCATGCAAGCCTTTTGGTGTGCAAGCGAAGAGCGACTATTTATTTTTTAAATTTGTAGGACCTCTAACCCTTTAAACTCATAGGATAAAGAAAGGATGTGGGGAAAAACTCTAAAAGTTGTCGTTTTATATGAGACATTATTATCACACGATTGGATTAATCAAGCAGTTTTAGCACATAGTTCAAGCTCGTTAAAAAATAAACATAAGGCATGAGCAAATGTTTCCCCCCTCGTTTAAGCTCGCTAAAAAATTAACTATTCCCCGGTAAATAACCATCGTGAATGTAGTACTTCAGCCGTTAAAGCCTTGGTCGTGTTTGCACCATCACCTCCACTTTTTCATTCGCCGATCATTCACCTCCATTTGATTGTTTACCCATTTTGAGGAACAACTGTGAAGAGTGATTTCACTAGCCATCCTTGTGACACTGCCGTGATTGGAAAATTCCAAACCTTACCTGGAATCAGCTGCTACCCGTTTTATCACTCGTTCCTCAAAAGACGAGTCTCCTTTAAGCTCTTTTCAATTGACTCGTAAAATATGAAAAGATTGCCGAGCCATTGGCCTCTCTAGCTCGTTAAAGGGACAGGAAGTTATATCCCTCCTCTAGATTTTAATCTTTTTGGACCTGAGGGATTATTACACAAAAAGATCGAGCGCTTGTTTTGTTCGGCTCGTTAAAAGTATTGAAAATTCATCCCTTCTGTATTGTTTTATACTTTTTCGGACTTAAGGGATTAGATGACGAAAAAGGAATTTTGGAGTTACCTTTACGTCCCTTTTCAGACTCTCTAAAATTGAAAAGGACCGAGTTATCTTTGTCGTTAAACTCGTTAAAAAGATTGATAGCGACAAACTTGTCTATAGACGAGAACGAGTTTCACTATCACTAGGCTCGTTAAAACATAGCGATGGGTTTGCCCGAAGGGCAAATTATAGAACAAGCATATGTTATCCTCCTCAAGCTTGACAAAAATAAAGAGGTACTGGTCAGCAATGACTGGGGAAAATTGGGAAGAAAACTTAAAGAAACTTTGTTGGTAGCAAGTCACTCTTGAACATGACACTTCCACTCCGTGTCCGAGTCGGGTTGGGTTGTTTGATTCACCGGTCACCTCACCATGGTCACACCATACCATCCACATTTGGCTTTAATGCTACCAATCCATCACATCAGTGTCGCCGATATGTTCAAGAGAAGTCATTCAGAGAGCCCACCTGTGTCTCACCCACTACCATACATTATACTCCATCCTTTCATGACCACCACCCTAAACCTTATATCACCAGATCGTTTTCACCTCCATTAAAATCATTTGCTCCGTTCCGTGTCATTGATGTGGGATTCATTAAGGCGCTCCTGTGACAGATCACTTCTTGTCAACATCAGCTCATTATCCAAGAAGTTGATCTAGGAACACCCCATTCAGTACTTTGAAGCTTGCATGCCTTAATGGCAAGTTTCTCACTTCCGGCGACAGGTTTACATCAATGGCCTTCGACCGAAAGATTTTGCATGGTGTTTGACACCAAGTCCTTTATTCACACCACGTGAATTCTACTGCAGTACCTTGAGGGTCATTATCATTATCGATGATTCCTCTCGCGCTTGTTAACAGTTTACATCATTGACTGGTAATCAAGCGATGTCTTTCCATGTTCGACTTCAGAACATTTCTCACATGGATCGACTTGTACTTTGAGTGAAGATCGGACGAGATTGAAGACCCCGGATCTAGTTTCATCCATCCGGGCTGCGATATATATTTAGGGAAATAAATACATTAAATGCACATCATTGCTGCACAGATAATCATCCACTCAAAAGGATGATGGCTCCATCAGAATCATCAGTCTATGCTCAGACGATTGTCTGTCCTATGTACATAAAAATGAATTTATAAAGTTGAGCATGGGAATGCCCGCCTCAGCTAGATCATGAAAATAGTATGAAGATAATGTATTGTTTTGTATCTTATTACAGGTCTCCTCCCAGCATTGAAAGAACTTCGGATCCTCATAATAAAGCATTTCACTCGACACTAAAAGATTAACGGCCTCATACTTTAGGGGGCAACTGTTATAGACATTTTTGGGCCCTACAACCCCAAGCATGAAATGTCTATAAACCAAGGGCTCCTAAGTCCCTAAAAGTGTTGTCTAACCCCTAAAGGAACAAGGTCAACAAATTACAGCTTCTCCCAGAAGTTCTCCATGAGAAACTGCTCATAATTGGTCAAAACAGGATCATTGCAGCTGCTCCACTGGCTAAGTGCGTTGCATCTCACCCAAATACACTGTGAGGGTGCGTTGCATTTCAAAAGTCCCTTCTGTGGGGTGCGATGGGTGAGAAATGACAAATGGCAGTGTCATTCCGAGAGGTGGAGAGGCAATGGAAGCTTCCAGAATCTTCTCCTGTGACACTTGCTGTTATGAAACCAACTCAAGAAAAGATAGAAAAGATAGATCAACGACTTAGAATTCAGCCTCTTCGAGGGGGCAACCTCCTTTACATTACATAAATGAACAATTCTTGGATGATAAAAATGAAAATACCTCCTTTCTATATATAGGAGTCTAAGTGGTCCCAATACAATCAAAGCCTACATAACAATAATATTGTAGGGCACAACAATAACAATAGTGGGCTTCTATGTGGCACAATAGTAACAATATGGGCGTAATAGGGGCACAACAATATAAATAAGGGGTATAACTACAATAGTAATGGGGTAATCACTAGTATTATAGGGACCCAACACTTGCTTCACTGAATTCGACCAAGGATGAGTAAGAGGCCCTCAGTCTCCAAGTGGAAGCAAGAACTATCAGAGAGAAGACACTAATCAAATCACAAGCTGACTCATCCCCCTTACAAATATCTATATATGGATCCCTCATCCCAGAGATCCAGAGGCTGGAATTTTGCATATTGTAAGGAATTGTTGTTGGTTTCCTGGGATAAACATTAGATTGTTGGGTGATCTAAGCTTTGTTTGAGGTGAAGAGGGGCTTCTTTGCTCGGAGGTTGATGCTGGGTCAGAACAACCAGTTGTAACTCCTCTTGGCTCTTTTCTTGTTTATCAATAAAAGCTATTTGAGTTTTCCTCCATGCTTTTGTGTCATTGATGCTTGTTACATTTGTATGGTCAATTTACATCTGACCCTAGATTGTTTATGATTATAGATCCATGTCTTTGTATAGTGCCATGCTTCTGTGATCTTACAGGTACTTTGTGAAGCTGGGCGTACAAGGGAGCAGGTAGCTGAGGACTATCAAAGAAGAGAGGGATCAAATCAGGAGATTGGCGCAAGACAAAGGTTGGTCTTTCTATTCCCCTCTATCTATAATTCATAAAGGAAAAACAAAAGTAGCTTTTCTTTGTTTGTTTCTAAGGCAGATGTCACACCTTAGTGGGATAGAGCAGTTCTAAATAGACACTTTTCCCTATAACATGAAGGTGACCCAATCTCCTGTGCCACAACTCGCCATCATCCCGGCTCACCAATCCTTCTGCCTTGCCTGCCATTGCTGCGCATCCATCTACATGCAACTGATATAGGTTCCTCACTCGAACCCCTATCTTCCAGGTCTCACCAGTTGTCTTGCTGCGCAGGAAAGCCTTTCCCTTGCTGAAAACAACATCATACCCCTTGTCTTCTAACATCGCCACAGAGATAAGATTCTTCTTCAATCCTGGAACATGCATGACTTCCTTCAATACGAAGGGTTTACCAGACTCCCTCTCAAAGGAAATGGTACCAATACCGGTCACACTGTATCTACCATCATCGCCCATCTCGATGTGAACTCCAAGATCTTTGTCCTCCAGATCAGAAAACAAATCTCTATCTCTCGTCATGTGAAAAGACGCACCACTGTCCAAGAACCACACCGATCCCATCACACTTGAAACCAAGCATGCGATCAATGAAAAATCAAGCTCAAACTGCGAGGCTAGATCCTCTCCTGCTGCAGATCCAGCAGCCTACTTGTTCTTCTTCTTGTGCAGACAATTAGTGGCATAGTGTCCGTGCTAGTGACAGTGAAAACACTTCACCTTGGACATATCCTACTTCTTGCCTTTCGCACCAGACTGAGAAGCTTTCTTGTTCTTCCCCTTCTTTGCTTTGGCAGCCAAAGCGCAATTCTCTTCATCAGATACCTTTGATGAAGATCCATTCTCACACTTATTGTTTCTGAGTTTATCCTTGAGCGCCAGGTTGCTCTTGCTTTGGAATAACATTTGCAATTCGTTGAAAGACATTTCAACAACACTGCTGCAAATTCGATTTCCACCAGCTCAAACTCAACCGCTTCTGATCTAAAATTCGTGAGAACAAAATATTTCTTGTACAGAGATTGACTATATGGGCATTCACCGGATATCTCACCTTCCAAAGGAAGGATGAATCCAGAGGCTACCTGGCCTGATTATAGACTCTGCCTGAAGAAATAGAATGTAAACACTTCCTGAATAGTAGATCTGATGATCAACAGCTCTGATACCATGTAGAAATTTTGAATAATTTAACACATATTCAATGGAGATTATCCTGATCATGTACTATTGCGGAATACATACACAATACATAAGCTCCTCTAAGTTGATCATCAATTTAGCAGCATCAATAACAATAAAACATCAAGAGCATTCACACATTAACACAGTATGTAACCCGGGGAAAGCTTATAGCTGAAAACCCCACATTATCTGTATATTAATGATTGAGAACATGTAACATTACAAAGTACAATGCTGATCACAAGCAATCCAGTACCAACTCCACCTGTTACACACAATACAGCTCAGGTCTGATCTCCAAATCTATTCCACTGCTTGCCTGCCTCCACTGCTCAATACCTACTCAAGAATGAATGAGAATGGATTAACCAAACTCGTATTTACCTCCAAAGAATCACTCACACTGGGAAAGACGTGAATAGAGGCTATAATACTGGGAAATTACTTGGGCAAACTCATTGGCATACTCAATCCCTTGATTGTGCAAATCCTCATGCACAACTATAGTCACAACTGATAGCAATCTGATCCTCTAACACCTGTCCCTGCTGAACTGAACATGCACTGACATGCAACTAAGTTAACTGATGTATTATATAGTTGCATTGTGAGTTAATAGTTAGTTTAACAACTCATCATTAGTCTATTTGCAGTTAGACTAATTACAACTAGTTTAACCAAGTTAAACTGAACACAACTCCATCAACTCCACAATCAACTCCACCAAACTCAACTGATTGAGTTCTAACTGAAGTCATGCATGCAACAACTCAACTGACCCAAAAAGAAAGCGTACTTCCTTCTGACAGCTGCATGTGCCACATCTGTAGCTCAAACTGAAGTGCTCCAAGAGAATAAGATTAAGTTTATAGTCCAAATATTATTATGAGACAATAATATTTGACTTTTCTATTTTGGACAACCAGTCTAAAAATAGACTTTGATCACTCCTGCTGTGATCACTCCTGCTGTGATCACTCCTACTGTGATCATCCCTGTTGTGGTCACTCCTGCTGTGATCATCCCTGCTGTGATCCAAAAATAAAACTTGCGCCATAATTTGCCTGCGGGCCCACTTAGTGAAGGCGACTCTTTTCACTAAGCTCCATCATCTTGTTGCAATCTCAACATAATTGGCATTTTATTTATGAAAATAAAGGAAATTAGGAGAAAAGGAAGGTGAAAGGTCACAAGTTGCATGTGAGGAGGAAAATGAAGGAAAATAATGGAAAATGAAGAAAATAGAGGCCTCATTAATAAAAAGGCTTATGAGGATCAATTGGTACCTTTTTTCAGTTTTACCTTTTGTTAGTTCAGTTTTGAAGCTCTCCCTCTATTCTCTCTCTCACACACTCTTGGACACTTCGAGTTTTCTTGGAGCACTTTAGCATAGGATCAAGGAAAGAAAATAAGGCAAGAGGAAGCAAATATCAAGCAAGGAAGAGCAGGATCTAGCAGCTACAATGGGGTTATTTGAAGGTATCGATTTGCGTGTGTGATTTCCTTGCTAGATTTAGCATGTATGGTTATGCATGTGTGATCTTGGTTCTCTTTCTATCATGGACATGGGTTTTTCCAGGTGTGATAGTGTTTTTCAACCTAACCTTGCCATTTCCAGATTGCCATGTTGTGGTGGGTTCTTTTGTATGTGGTTGAGATGGATTTCCGTATGGACTCGAAGTTGAGTGGGGTGGTCCTAGGATTATTCACAAGGCCTAGGAATCCCAAGATGGGATACACAATAAAACCTGAATGTGAACACTTTGATTGAGCCTAGGAATCACTTGGTCAATGAATGGTGGGATACACAGTGAATCTCAGTGATGAGTATGCTTGATTGGGCCTAGGAATCCCAGGATGGGATACACGGTAAAGCCCAGCGGGTGGAGACATCGTAGGCCTAGGAATCCCTTGATCAGTAATGGCAGGATACATGGTAAAGCTAAGAGCTTGAAACAGACAAACCCCTCACAGTGTAGGTGGATAGATCCAGTGGCATTCATGCTTGTTTTTGGCCTAGTGATCCGGTGACAATTGCGGTAAAGCATGGTATGGTATGTTTATTGATTATGGCCTAGTGATCCGGTGGGGATTGCGGTAAAGTGTGGTTCTATTGTTGAGGGTGAGGTGGTGTAGCCTCAGGAAACCCTGGTTGATTTTGGTTATAAGTCCCACATTCATGCTTGGAATATGGCACGGGGGTGATTGGCTGAAAGAAAGATTTGGTTCAGCCAATCTATGGTCAGGTGGTACATGGAAGTCCCAAACCTGGTTGGCCTAATCATTCATTAATAAGAACTATTTATCCTTGGTATTTTATGAGCTCCATATGAGGCATTTATGGCTGATGTATCCTTTTATTTCTGTTGGTTATATGCTGGTTATGTGCATGCTTTATGATAGTGATGATGTATCGCTCTCATCATGTTTTGATTTGTAAATGAATATATGACCTAATAGATGATAATGCAACTAATGTGATAAGGCATTAATGCTTTGTAGCAATTCTCAGATAAGTATGAGACCCTTATACTTAGATCTATTGTTATGACCTGTAGAATGCATATTTGTGACATGTTTGACAAAATCCCTGTCATGGTTAGTAGGGGTCTAACCAAGTATTTGTTCAAGTATTTTCATTTGTATCATTGTTTTGATGTTACTTTTCATTCCTGAAAGTTTCATGGAGTTCTGGGTAGTGGTCTGAGTCCTAGCCCCAAAAAAGTGGCACAAAATCCGGGGTTGCGGGCTCAAAACTAGCTAAAAAAGACCCCAATCGCTTGCATGCCCATAATGTGAGAGCGAATGGAGGGCCCCATTCACATGCATGCCCATATCATGGGAGCGAACAAGGCTCTAGGGCAATGAAGTGTCAAGTTGTCTTGAATGTTGATCACCTAGAAGGGTTGGTTGGCTCCTATAGGTTTTATGACACGTGAAGAAGGTCTAGTTGGTTGCATTGTGTCGGTTCCACTTCCTTAACTGTACATGGGCAGTTGAATCAGATTGTAGTAGCCTCTCGTCAAATGTTTACCCCAACGGACTGGTTAACTTGGGCAAATGTGGGAGGAGGTTGTTACAATTGGTCTCACCAACATTGTGCTCTAATCTTGTGGAGAGATAGGGCAGTTAGTCAAGGCCTTCTTATGTGAAAATGTTGGATGACATGGTGCTAAATAGATGGGTTACCAATCTGACCCTTCTTATGAGAATTCTTCAAATTGAGAATGTCCACGTACCTTATATGGATTATGAATACCTCCCTAGTTAAGAGGGGGTGTTGAACTATGTAACTAGGTTCGGTCTTCATAATGACATGCGTAATCATGATTTTATGTAATTGATGAAAAAAAGAAAAGAAAAGAAAATACTTATGTTATACTTGAGTAATGGGTTTCATGCTCAAAGAATTTTATTTTATAGATGAAGCTCCCATTGTGAGCTATTAGGTTTGGTCATCAAGATATAAAGTCCATTGAGTCAATGTCATGTATTGAAGACCCATTTGGGCATGTTACATATGTACTTATGTCATGGTAAAGAGTATAAAGATCCTCCAAGACCAAGTCCAAGCACCTCCAACAAGTTGTCCTTCAATGAAGCAATCAACCTTCACTAAGATCAAGTCGGCCTAGAGTCAATGGTAAGTCATCCTCAAGTCATGAACAAGAAGCCTATATAAGGAGGCATTCGACCTCTCTCAAGGACACACTTCCCACTTGACACACAAACACAAGTAAGAGGAAAAGCTGTGAGATAAAGGAGGATGAAAGAAATAAAGAATATCGAAGTTTATGGGATCAATTTTGGGGTTCTTCTCTCCACACATGCGAAGATATCTAGGGTTTCAATCTACTGCAGAAAGGGCGAGTTGCAGTCACATCAAAGTGTCAAAATATTGGTGTCAACAAGGTCTAGTTTGAAGGCCAAATTCACCAGGAAAGAAAGGGAGGCATAGTGAAGGCAAAGGAAGATATATCTTTCGATTAGATTCTCTCTCATGTGACATAAGGTTTTTGAATCTAGGGCCGAAAAGTTGCAGAAGTTGCAAGTAAGCCGAATTGTAGTAAGGAAGGATGAAGTTACAGTAAAAGTGTGGTTGAGATCGAAGTTGAAGACAAGGAAGAAGTTGCTTTGACTTAAGGGAAAGGGTGACTTGGTCTTGGAGGAATCTTGGTCAAGGTTCTTGGTCTTGGAATTCATCACTTGAAGATTCTATAAGAAGAATAATTCATTTGGGTTTTCCTCTCAAGTTGGAGAGGTTTTGGCCCTTGCTGATCGCCTACATTATGTGTCCCTTGTCTCATGCTTATTTATGATTTGGTAGTTGTTTGATGATAGAAAACTGATCCATGTGGATATTGGTGGCCACCCTCCTATTCCACTTGGACCCCCACAACTGTTTCTTTCAGTTTTTCAGTTTCCTTAATTGTAGCACAGTTTACTATTTTTTGGCAATTTTTCAAGTCCTCGACTTCCAGAGCCATTTTGAGGCCCTGAAAGGCATTTTTTTTGGAAAACAGACAAACAAAGGTCATTGACTAATGTTTTCAGTCAAAAGTTGTAGTCCTCGGATATATATATATTTCTAACGAGGCATTGTGCGTGTCAAACAAAGATCGTATGCCAAAGTTACAACCCCATGACGTTGATGTACCAATTTACCCAAACAAGGCCCATAGTTTTGGTGCTTCATCTCTTAGGGTTAGGTTTTTGGATGTTTAGGGTTTTTCATTGTTTCTCAATAATAAATAGATCTTCGAGCCTCATTGTAATGCAGTTCAGAGGCATGTCGCTACTACATCTCTTCTCAAAGATGAGCTACCATTAACCGAGCTAGTTTATTTCCATTTATGTATGTAAGCATATTTAAGTCTTTGATATTAATGAAATGAAGTTTTATTTCTGCTGCATCTCTATGTATATGTGTATTTTTGTATTTTGTTGCGTTCTTACATAAGTCCGAATAAAAAAATTAACATAATAAAAGACTAAGTAAAGTTGCATCACAGGTAGTTATCATCTCTAGAGAAATCAACACATCCCTCTGCCCTAGATTTCTCAATAGGAAGAGGCTAGATTTTGCTTCTAGCTTCTTAACACCACCTTTTTTTTTTCTTTTGAAAATTTTATCAAATTGAGATCCCCCCTTCGACCCCCAAGGTCCAAGATATTGGGGAGATGAGAAAACTAAGTTGCTTGATGGAGTTAAGAATATGTGGATTGTCTCTAGGAAGTGAAGGGTCATAAAAATTTGAAATAAAAAAAGTTTTGACGATCTTACGAGTGGAAATAACATAGAAAGAATTTTGGAAGAAGCAAACATGTTAAGGATGAATACCTCTTGAGAGTTCCAGATGATAACAAGACCTTTAGATTAACCTTGGGTGTCAAGAGCTATTGATTAGAATCCTCAACCCTTTCTATTTGTGAATTTGCATCAAATTCACAAAAAGTTTTAGTTTTCTGAATCATCAAGAAGGTTGGATGTTTTGTGAGCCAATTGTTTTTGAGAAGCCTTTGCTTGCCCTTGCAATTGAGGCCTCTGATATTCTAGGAGATTATCTTCATGGGGGAGATGAGATGCTGGAGGGATAAACCTTTGAGATCTTACTTGAGTGACAAGAATGTTGCTTAGTTCTTCTAGAATTTATTGATTTCTCTCATGCCCTTTTTTCTTCTTATCCTTGTGGTACGTTGTAGTCTCCTTCATAGGCTGGACATGAACCTGTAAAGGATTGGCACTGATTTGTCCTATTTATGCTTTTTTCAACTTTGTGTCGTGATTTGAGAATGGCTCTACTTAGTATTTTGACTTGATGCTATGGGTGTGAGTTTGAATCTTTATCTTTCCATGCCTTAACAATGCTTGGGAGGTTGGGAGCATCCAAATCCATTTAGTCAGTGCCCTCACTTAAGATATAATGTTGTTATATGTCTCGTATAAACTTTTAATACAAATTTCTCATTTAAAATTAAAAAACAAAGTAACTTATAAATTTTATTATGAAATTATATAATATATATAAAATTTAAAAATATATTTTATGAAAAATGACTTCCAAATACAAGCATCATAAAAATATTAGTTAATATTAAATTTATGTGAATGAAGTTTATATATATATATATATATATGATGAGTTAAAATAATTTATACTCATCCTAAAACAATTGGGAAATAAATTGTTTACCAAACTACTTAAACTAAGATCCTCTTACAACTCAATTAATGATAAACATGTTATATGTTGTATAAACCATGTGATTCAAAATTCAAACCCCTAAATAAACATGTTATATGTATTGTATAAATCATGTGATTCAAAATTCAAACCTAGCTTTAGAATTTTCATAAGAAAATAAATTCTAAAGACAATCACGATAAGAAAACACCTTTTTAAAATTAAATTTAATATTTTTTAATTATTCTGTAAGGCGTTTCCCTTTGAAATGAATTTCCCCAGTCGTCGTCGTGTCTTATTGTTCACCGTGGATTTGTGGTGTTAGACGATTGAACAAAGTTTGATCGTTGATCCAAAACTGAAACGGTTCATGAATTTTCGTCCTCGCCGTTCACCTTAAGATCTCGCTCATGGCAATGGCGGTCAGCAAGGGCACTCTAATGCAAGCCCAAGGACGCCCTCAAGGTCTTCATGAGAATGCAGGCCTCGGGGTGCTTGCCCAATTCGTATAGCTACTATGTTCTCATTCAGGGGCTGTGCCAGGGTGGAATGCTTCAGGAGGCAGGAAAATATACGCTTGAGATGTTGGGCTATGGGTGGAAGCCCAATGCTGCCACTTATGTCGCTTTGGTTGATTCCTACTTGAAGGCACAGAAGGCTGATGAGATGCGGCAGCTCCTGGTAAAGCTGAAGGAGAAGGGGTTCGTCGCCGACGACAAAGCAGCTCGGCAGCACATGAAGAGCATGGGTCGGTTCAACAGGGGAGTCATGGATATGCTGTTTGGGCAGTATAAGTAGGTGACGTTGAAAGCTTAGGCCTGTAGTTGTACATCTCTCCATTGCATTCTGGTATTCTTTCTCTTCTGGTAATAAACTCAGAAGGATTGATGCTCTTTGTTTGTTAGGGTTCTCACTGATTATGAGTCTTTTGTCATCTGTCTTGATAAAATGATACGAGTTCTCATTTAGCGTAGGATGAGCAGTGTCTGTGGTTTCATAATGTCCAAACAGAACATTCAAGTTTGATTTGTAATGACATTATGGACTTTTATCTCGTGTCTTGCTTCATCTGTGAAAAATATATTCGATTTCAAGTTAGGCCTAGCATTTCAAGTTTCTGCTAGGATAGGGAATTTTCAGGAAAGATATAACTCATTTGAATTGGCAAAACCTTTCTCTGCTCATGTAAGAAGGGGTAGCCTGAGCCTTGAATTCTAGACTTTGGTTCGCTAAGTTGGATGGTACGATGCAACTCTTTTGATTTTTATTTTTTTTTGTTGGTTGGTGATTCTCATCGATATTTGCTGGGTCATCAGTCTGGGTAAAGTTGAAATGAGTTCCTTTTGGTGTAGGATGGCCAATTTTTGTGGTTTCATAATGGAAAAACCCAACAGCTTATAATTGCATTAAGGCTCTGGATGAATTATTGCCTTGTTTATTCCACGAAAAACAGCCATGCCTTGTTGATTTGGAGCTATCTTGGGTAGCTCGGCCAATGGTGCCCATTAAACCTGTAAATATTGTGGTGCCTTTTCACGAATCATGTGGCCTTTCTAAACTACCATTTAGAATGTGTTTTTATGCCTCATTAACCATAATCATAATTATTCTCAATCACAGCGATTCGACCTTTCATTTGAAGTCCCTGTCCCTGTACTTACGAGCCAAACTTCAGGTATATGGAAAGACTTGCACATACAAGTTAAGTCACTTTGTTCATGGAGTTGACAATGTATGCCAATGTTTTGAATCTTGGTTAGTTGTGCAAGGTACATGCTGTTTATTGATGGCCTGTACCTTTTCACAAGATCCGGATATTTTACTGGTGACTTCTTGGTATATGCTTAGTTTGACACATGCTCACAATGTTTGCACAATAAGTTCATTATAGTGGATATCAAATACAGAACCTAAAATAGAGAAAAATGGTACATGCTCACAATGTTTGCACAGTAAGTTCATTATAGTGGATATCAACTACAGAACCTAAAATAGAGAAAAATGGTACATTATACAAAAATAAGGATGCACAATAATTTCACCAACAGTAATTTGTTTAATAAGAAACACATGTTGACAACAAAAATTTGAATGCTTAGCATCCCTCCAATCATATGGCATAAATATTGAGAAAAATAAATCAATTGTTTTTAACTTTAGGTTGAAGTTTTTTCTGGTCAATGGATCTTTCCTATCGACATGGAAGACTTACGCTCACATCATAGTTCCCAGATTTTCAAATTAGTGTAGCAAGTTTACATCTGTATATAATTTATGATTTGATAAATATCTGCTGAAGCACAAACTATACATCAATTTAAATTGATATTTACAGACGGATACTATCAAATTTTGTTTATGAGAACATTGAAGATAACGTGTCACTTTGAACCGATTGTAATTGTGCCAAATGCACATGGGTCTATTACGGTTCAATTAAGAGCTAATCTCTTGCAGAGTTCAGAGTTGAATTCATTTGTAACTGCCTTTGATTTAGGGAGTGATCTAGAAAAAACTTCAATGCCTAACAAGACTGCGATAATCACAACCATAAATGCAACTTGGGCAGAAGAACACAGTGTATGACATTTGTACATGCAGAGCCTTCAAATAGTTATTGAATCATGTTCTCCTCGTTGCAGTGGACCAGGGGTCATTTAATTGTTGCCAACATATTCATCACACTGCTATATTTTGTTGAAAGAAATATCTGATTTTAATGAATCTGCCTTTGCATACCAAGACTGGCGTGAATGGTAAAATTCAATGAATCTGCCTCTGCGTGCCACTAGAAGTTGTTGGATGAAAATATCTGTTTTAAGGCAAGAAATGGAATGGTTTTTTTGTTATTTGGATTACCAAAAGAAATGGCTTAGTTAAGATAGCTTATAAATGGAGGCACAAGTTCTGAGGCTCTCATGGTGTTATTTCAATATATTGGCCCTGTTCAAGTTTTGAATGATTCAGAAATTAGCAGATCTGTTAGATAGTGGAGGTAGGAAATTTGCACTTTTTCTGTCAAACCTGGTAGCTGATAAAAGATGGGAAACAACTTAATCGCACACCTGTTGGTAAAAGCATAATACTAAGAAGGCATGTAGAAGTGGATGATTAAGATTGTTTATAGGTTTAGCCAATAGTTTTATTGGTAACATGCTTAGTTTGAACTTTTGGTGATATTGTTTCATCACATAGGCTGACTACGGTTTAGTGAATTGTTACTGGAAATATACTTAAATCAGGATAAGATATAGGTGGTAATACCTGGTTGAATGGAGAGTCCCAGTATATTGGCCCTTCTGAGTATTAGTACTTCACCAGTTTGTTGCCTTAGTCTGATGAGTACATTTTTTTTTTTTTGTTGGTTGGTAAATTTTATAGGTGATTTTCATTCACATGCTTATTGGAATAGCTAGCTTCTTGAATAAGGCAGTCATGCAGTTGAGTATGTGAGAGGGGTTTGTAGAACACATTATGTAATGAACTCTTATGTAGAGGCAAAAAGTCTCACTCATAGCCTACTCAGGGCTTCAGATGGGAATTTCTTTTATAGACTGATCAACTTACTAGAACTACTGCTGCACTTTCTTCATCCACAGAAGCCACTTGAAAATGCTTGAAAATAAACTCTCTGTAAGGGCCATTGTCAATAAAAATATTTGCAGTGGAGGCCCTCAGCCCAACAACCATTTTAGCCAGCCTTGGAAGGCAAATAGTTGAGTTCAAACATGATGAAAATTTAATTCCCTGTATACAAAAACATGTATTAGGTGTTGATAATGGCTAGAAATATGAACTGAAGATGTATATACCTCCTTCTATACAAAAATGAACAGAAGAGGCAGAGGTATAAGGTTCACCTCAAATTTTCTTGCAAGTTCAATCCACTGTAGGATGTGAAAGGAAGTGTCATAATGCTAAGAGCGAAAAATAGGGGAAGGAAGAAACTAATAATTTTAGAAATTTTAGCTTTCTATCCGTACCTTGATTTGTTCTAATAAAATAAATATTAATTGTTTGACAGCAACCAAGGAGCTATCTGGTAATAATAATAATAACAATGGAAAGGTATAACAATGGAAAGGTGCAGAAGGAAGAAACTAATAATTTCTGAAATTTTGACCTTTTATCCTAGCTTTATTTGTTCTTCAGATCAAACTAATATTTTGTAGATCCAACTTATGGTGAACCAACAGCTTGAAAGCCAATTGCAAGTCATTCAGCCAACAACGATCTATAAGCATTCCATAGTATTATGTCTCTGCATATTCACAATAGTGATTCCATTGTCATATTACTATTCCCCACTTGGACAGAGCGATGATACAAGGGGTTTCTACATGTTGACCAACCATATAAATTGGATCTTATAAATTAAAATTCTTGTTTTCTAGCCTTCTATTTCTGTAGATATCAATTGTGTAGTTGATGGCATACTTTTTATAAATAAATTTTCATGGCTATTACGGTTCAATTAAGAACCAATCTCTTGTAGAGTTCAGAGTTGAATTCATCTGTAACTGCCTTTGATTTAGGGAGTGATCTAGAAAAAACTTCAATGCCTAACAAGACTGTGATAATCACAACCATAAACGCAGCTTGGGCAGAAGAAAATAGTGTACTAGATTTGTACATGCAGAGCCTTCGGATAGTTATTGAATCATATTCTCCTCGTTGCAGTGGACGAGGGGTCATTGAATCGTTGCCAACATATTCATCACACTGCTATATTTTGCTGAAAGAAAGAAATATCTGATTTCAATGAATCTGCCTCTGCATACCAAGACTGGCATGAATGGTAAAAGAAAATGAATCTGCCTCTGTGTGCCACTAGAAGTTGTTGGATGAAAATATCTGTTTAAAAGGAAAGAAATGGAATGGTTTTTTTGTTATTTGGATTACCAAAAGAAATGGCTTATTTAAGATAGCTTATAAATGGAGGCACAAGTTCTGAGGCTCTCATGGTGTTATTTCAATATATTCGCCTTGTTCAAGTTTTGAATGATTCAGAAATTAGCAGATCTGTTAGATAGTGGAGGCAGGAAATTTTCACTTCTTTTCTGTCAAATCTGGTAGCTGATAAAAGATGAGAAACAACTTAATCACACACATGTTGGTAAAGGCTTAATACTAAGAAAGCAAGTAGAAGTGGATGATTAAGATTGTTTATAGGTTTAGCCAACAGTTTTATTGGTAACATGCTTAGTTTGAACTTTTGGTGATATTGTTTCATCACATAGGCTGACTACGGTAGCATAGTAGTTTTCTTTGTTTACATGTATTTCCATGATTTGACAGACATTTATGTTGCACTGGTTGTGAGTTGTTAATTGTTTCGGATGTGGATTAGGATTAAATAGCTCTTCGAGGAAATGTAATGGTATGCTGGATTTCCAGTTGATCAATTTGCTAGCATTTTTAGATGTACTTATCATACAACGAACAAAGTGAAGAGAGGCTCTGTAAACCGGGAGAAGCTGCATCAGCTTCAGACCTTTTCTGTTGTGGCCTGCCCTGTTTATACTTACCCTGTTGCACTGTATGCTTGTAGATATGCAAGTTAATAACTGAGAATACTTTGAAATTGGTTACAAAGTACGAGTTTGGTGAATTTCATGTTCTAAAGCTTATTGTGTCCATTCTATTTAGAGATATCTCAGGCTCAGGATGTGTCGACACTTTAGCCTTTAGGTGAAGCCTTATCATCCAAATAACATATTGTATCTACACTTTCTTTGTATCATAAATATGTTGTTTCACTAAGATCAATAATTTTCATAGTGGAGCAATGCCAATGGCTTTGGGACTTTATAACCTGAATTTTAGTAATTACCTTTGCTGATTTGATATGTCGGGTCTTAGGCCATCCAAACCAACTTACAATTTTAGTTATAACTTTACAATTTTCCTTGGAATGTAAATGAATGGAATGTCAACTAAAGCAGGAGGCTTACAAGACTGTACTAAAGTTTTCTTTGTTGCTTCCTTAAAGACTATATGTTATATAAGAATCACAAATTGACAGAATGAGTTCAACCAGACCAGGAGGCTTGCAGTACTGCATTGAACTTTTATGCTTGCAACATTTTAGACAATATATGTCATATAAGCATCACAAATTGATAGAATGAACTACTGGTAATGGAGTTGAATTAGACATGCGGGTTACATTTACTCTGATATAATAAACTTCTTATGTACCGGTGTTTAGATATGATTTGATGTGCTACTAGTGTAATAGTGGTTATTGTCATTGTAAGTAAGGTGATTATACCAATAAATTTTTTATTAACTCGGCAGCAAGTGTGGCCTCCCCTTATATGGGAATAATACAATGAAATGTTGCTGACTATCACCATTGAGAACAACCCACGGATATATCCTCAATTATTCTTAATACATACATATTTTTCTTGTAATTTTGCCCAGCCCACCATAGAATTTATGTGCATGTTGAAGGTGGCTGCTTATTTCAAATTGGGGAACTTGGCTTAAAATTATGAGTTCCAAAATTAAATCCTATTTCAATGAGCTGGCTACACATCTAATTTGCTGAACTTCAACCTTGGGAACTAAGATGGATGTTGACTCTTTTTGTTGTGTCGTTTGTCTCTTCCTTCTAAATGATGATGTGCCCAACCACATACTAGCACTTACAGTAATATCTTCATCTAAATTTGTCAAACAGTTTTAAGGTGAACAAAAATCAAAGCACTCCAGGTTTCTTAGTATGCCTAGCATAGTAGTTTTCTTTGTTTACGTGTATTTCCATGATTTGGGAAACATTCATGTTGCACTGGTTCTGAGTTGTTAATGGTTTCGGATGTGAATTAGGATTAAATAGCTCTTCGAGGAAATGTAATGGTATGCTGGATTTCCAGTTGATCAATTTGCTAGCTTTTCTAGATGTACTTATCATACAACAGACAAAGTGAAGAGAGGCTCTGTAACCAGGAGAAGTTGCATCAGATTCAGACCTTTTCTGTTGTGGCCTGCCCTGTTTATACTTACCCTGTTGCACTGTATGCTTGTAGATATGCAAGTTAATAACTGAGAATACTTTGAAATTGGTTTCAAGGTACGAGTTTAGTGAATGTCATGTTCTAAAGCTTATTGTGTCCATTCTATTTAGAGATATCTTAGGCTAAGGATGTGTCGACACTTTAGCCTTTAGGTGAAGGCTTATCACCCAAAGATCATATTGTATCTACACTTATTTGTATCATAAATATGCGGTTTCACTAAGATCAATAATTTTCATAGTGGAGCAATGCCAACGGCTTTGGGACTTTATAACCTGAATTTTAGTAATTACCTTTGCTGATTTGATATGTCGGGTCTTAGGCCATCCAAACCAACTTACAATTTTAGTTATAACTTTACAATTTTCCTTGGAATGTAAATGAATGGAATGTCAACTAAAGTAGGAGGCTTACGGGACTGTACTAAAGTTTTCTATGTTGCTTCCTTAAAGAATATATGTTATATAAGAATCACAAATTGACAGAATGAGTTCAACCTGACCAGGAGGTTTGCAGTACTGCACTGAACTTTTATGCTTGCAACATTTTAGACAATATATGTCATATAAGCATCACAAATTGATAGAATGAACTACTGGTAATGGAGTTGAATTAGACATGCGGGTTACATTTACTCTGATATAATAAACTTCTTGTGTACTGGTGTTTAGATATGATTTGATGTGCTACTAGTGTAATAATGGTTATTGTCATTGTAAGTAAGGTGATTATACCAACAAATTTTTTATTAACTCGGCAGCAAATGTGGCCTCCCATTGTATGGGAATAATACAATGAAATGTTGATGACTATCACCATTGAGAACAACCCATGGCTATATCATCAATTATTCTTAATACATACATATTTTTCTTGTAATTTTGCCCAGCCCACCATAGAATTTATGTGCATGTTGAAGGTGGCTGCTTATTTCAAATTGGGGAACTTGGCTTAAAATTATGAGTTCCAAACTTAAATCCTATTTCAATGAGCTGGCTACACATCTAATTTGTTGAACTTCAACCTTGGGAACTAAGACGGATGCTGACTCTTTTTGTTGTGTCGTTTGTTTCTTCTTTCTAAATGATGATGTGCCCAACCACATACTAGCACTCACAATAATATATTCATCTAAATTTGTCAAACAGTTTTAAGGTGAACAAAAATCAAAGCACTCCAGGTTGCTTAGTATGCCTAGCATAGTAGTTTTCTTTGTTTACATGTATTTCCATGTTTTGGCAGACATTTATGTTGCACTGGTTGTGAGTTGTTAATGGTTTCAGATGTGGATTACGATTAAATAGCTCTTCGAGGAAATGTAATGGTATGCTGGATTTCCAGTTGATCAATTTGCTAGCTTTTCTAGATGTACTTATCATACAGCTAACAAAGTGAAGAGAGGCTCTGTAACCAAGAGAAGCTGCATCAGCTCCAGACCATTTCTGCTGTGGCCTACCCTGTTTATACTTACGCTGTTGCAATGTATGCTTGTAGATATGCAAGTTAATAACTGAGAATACTTTGAAATTGGTTTCAAAGTACGAATTTAGTGAATGTCATGTTCTAAAGCTTATTGTGTCCATTCTATTTAGAGATATTTCAGGCTAAGGAGGTGTCGACACTTTAGCCTTTAGGTGAAGGCTTATCATCCAAAGATCATATTGTATCTACACTTTCTTTGTATCATAAATATGCGGTTTCACTAAGATCAATAATTTTCATAGTGGAGCAATGCCAACAGCTTTGGGACTTTATAACCTGAATTTTAGTAATTACCTTTGCTGATTTGATATGTCGGGTCTTAGGCCATCCAAACCAACTTACAATTTTAGTTATAACTTTACAATTTTCCTTGGAATGTAAATGAATGGAATGTTAACTAAAGCAGGAGGCTTACGGGACTGTACTAAAGTTTTCTTTGTTTCTTCCTTAAAGACTATATGTTATATAAGAATCACAAATTGACAGAATGAGTTCAACCAGACCAGGAGGCTTGCAGTACTGCATTGAACTTTTATGCTTGTTCCATTTTAGACAATATATGTCATATAAGCATCATAGATTGATAGAATGAACTATTGGTAATGGAGTTGAATTAGACATGCGAGTTACATTTACTCTGATATAATAAAATTCTTGTGTACTGGTGTTTAGATATGATTTGATGTGCTACTAGTGTAATAGTGGTTATTTTCATTGTAAGTAAGGTGATTATACCAACAAATTTTTAATTAACTCGACAGCAAGTGTGGCCTCCCCTTGTATGGGAATAATATAATGAAATGTTGCTGACTATCACCATTGAGAACAACCCACGGCTATATCATCAATTATTCTTAATACATACATATTTTTCTTGTAATTTTTCCCAGCCCACCATAGAATTTATGTGCATGTTGAAGGTGGCTGCTTATTTCAAATTGGGGAACTTGGCTTAAAATTATGAGTTCCAAAATTAAATCCTATTTCAATGAGCTGGCTACACATCTAATTTGTTGAACTCAACCTTGGGAACTAAGACGGATGCTGATTCTTTTTTTGTGTCGTTTGTTTCTTCTTTCTAAATGATGATGTGCCCAACGACATACAAGCACTTACGATAATATATTCATCTAAATTTGTCAAACAGTTTTAAGGTGAACAAAAATCAAAGCACTCCAGGTTGCTTAGTATGCCTAACATAGTATTTTTCTTTGTTTACATGTATTTCCATGATTTGGCAGACATTTATGTTGCACTGGTTGTGATTTGTTAATGGTTTCAGATGTGGATTAGGATTAAATAGCTCTTCGAGAAAATGTAATGGTATGCTGGATTTCCAGTTGATCAATTTGATAGCTTTTCTAGATGTACTTATCATACAGCGGACAAAGTGAAGAGAGGCTCTGTAACCAAGAGAAGTTGCATCAGCTTCAGACCTTTTCTGTTGTGGCTTGCCCTGTTTATACTTACTCTGTTGCATTGTATGCTTGTAGATATGCAAGTTAATAACTGAGAATACTTTGAAATTGGTTTCAAAGTACGAGTTTAGTGAATGTCATGTTCTAAAGCTTATTGTGTCCATTCTATTTAGAGATATCTCAGGCTAAGGATGTGTCGACACTTTAGCCTTTAGGTGAAGGCTTATCATCCAAAGATCATATTGTATCTACACTTTCTTTGTATCATAAATATGCGGTTTCACTAAGATCAATAATTTTCATAGTGGAGCAATGCCAATGGCTTTGGGACTTTATAACCTGAATTTTAGTAATTACCTTTGCTGATTTGATATGTCGGGTCTTAGGCCATCCAAACCAACTTACAATTTTAGTTATAACTTTACAATTTTCCTTGGAATGTAAATGAATGGAATGTCAACTAAAGTAGGAGGCTTACGGGACTGTACTAAAGTTTTCTTTGTTGCTTCCTTAAAGACTATATGTTATATAAGAATCACAAATTGACAGAATGAGTTCAACCAGACCAGGAGGCTTGCAGTACTACATTGAACTTTTATGCTTGCGTCATTTTAGACAATATATGTCATATAAGCATCACAAATTGATAGAATGAACTACTGGTAATGGAGTTGAATTAGACATGCGGGTTACATTTACTTTGATATAATAAACTTCTTATGTACTGGTGTTTAGATATGATTTGATGTGATACTAGTGTAATAGTGGTTATTGTCATTGTAAGTAAGGTGATTATACCAGCAAACTTTTTATTAACTCGGCAGCAAGTGTGGCCTCCCCTTGTATGGGAATAATACAATGAAATGTTGTTGACTATCCCCATTGAGAACAACCCACGACTATATCATCAATTATTCTTAATACATACATATTTTTCTTGTAATTTTGCCCAACCCACCATAGAATTTATGTGCATGTTGAAGGTGGCTGCTTATTTCAAATTGGTGAACTTGGCTTAAATTATGAGTTCCAAACTTAAATCCTATTTCAATGAGCTAGCTACACATCTAATTTGTTGAACTTCAACCTTGGGAACTAAGACGGATGCTGACTCTTTTTGTTGTGTCGTTTGTTTCTTCTTTCTAAATGATGATGTGCCCAACCACATACTAGTACTTACAGTAATATATTCATCTAAATTTGTATACTCAACTATTCAACAAGTTACAAGTAACAAAACTCGGCTACTGTTTTCTATAACTAAAGCCTGGAAAGTAAACTTCACATGTTAGTATACCCAGCTATTCAACAGTTAACAAGTAACAAAACTCAGCTATTGTTTTCTATATCTAAAGCATGGAAAGTAAACTTCACACGTCATGTCATAAGCTATAATATTTTGGCTTTAGCAGACCATATAGGGAATTAGTAAAACCACAACAGAATTTAAGAAACCATGCAGTGTAACTTACAACACTACAGTGAATCACATAACAAACTTTAGTGGACAAGCATACCTAGGAAATGCTAGTTTCAGAAAGTAACAAATATGCTGAGATGACCAAATGGTGGCAAAATGCCTCACACAGTTTCTCATGATGTACTACCAAAATGCTCTTCAATGCATCTCTCTTATCTATGACTCTTCAATGTGCCTCATCCCTCAATCAATTGTGACTACTAAATACACCTTGGTCCTCCTCACACTAGATTCACAATGTTGCTTTACTTACACAATGACTCATAATACAACATGATGTGAAATTCCAAATAATACCTAACAAATGTGTATTCTCGATGATGAAGTAGCTAATTTATAGATAAAAACTAACACTTTAAAACTGTTTTATAGTTTTTTGGAAGCATCATGAAATTGACATTGCAACAGTGAGAAAACATCATTAAGAATGCGAAAATTTAGGGTCCACGAACTTGAAAGCTTGTAGGTGATTCTATCAGATTGAGAAAGCTTGTATTGGAAACTCGATTTAAAATGTTACCAAATTCCATTCCTGGGTCTTGAAGCTCGCAAGTTCTATATTCTTCATGATGGAGTAGCAATAATCTTTGTTCTTCACGATGGAGTAGCTATTTTATAGATAGAAATTAAAACTTATAAAATTGTTTTGTAATTTTTTTTGGAAGCATCATGAAATTGACATTGAAACAGTGAGAAAACATTATCAAGAATGCAAAAATTTAGGGGCCATGAACTTGAAAGCTTGTGGGTGATTCCTGTCAGTTTATATTGGAAACTCCATTTAAGTTTGTTACCAAATTCCATTCCTGGGTCTTGAAGCTCCCAACTTCTGTGCTGTAGTATTTAAGGACATTTAATATCCCCATAGCTTATATTACTATTCCCTGAAGAAGGAATCTTCCATAATAATCCTCTATGCATGTATGCATTCGTTTGAAACTTTGATGTTCAATCATGTTTCCCTTGTAAAATGTTACCAAATACCAAATTCCATTTATGGGTCTTGAAGCTCCCAAGTCCTGTGCTTTAGTTTTTAAGGACATTTAATATCCTCATGGCTTATATTACGATTCCCTGAAGAAGGAATCTTCCATAATAATTCTCTATGCGTGAACGCATTCGTTTGAAACTTTGATGTTCAATCATGTTTCTCACACAAAGGTAGACCATTTTTTTCTAGTCTTATCTAAAGAGGTCACAATTTTGTTTGGACGACAAATTTTGAAATTTGACTATGGGAGTGTTTAAATTGTTTTTGGATGGCAGAAATGGATTTAGCATCCATCATGAATGCCTGGGTACCCAAAACACTGAAGCATGACCGCTATAATTGACATTTTCAAAAAAATAGCTGGATTTTTTCAAAATCATGCTGTAATTTCTATCATTTTCTGTGCAAAATTAAGGCACTCAAAATTCTAAAACGTGACAAATATAATCCACATTTTCAAAAAATTTAGCTAAATTTTTTCAAAATCATGTTGGAATTTTTATTATTATCATCACAGCTCCAACAATTTTTCATGCATTTTCAAATATAGAACGACAACCATGATGTTGTTCACAATGTCGTATCGTTTCTTTCACCTCTTCCATTACAATATAATAGTATTTTCTAATAACACCATAAATAGGTAGCATAATGTATAAAAACATGTTCACATAAACAAAAACAACAACATGGATAATGGATAACCTCTACAAGACATTACTATTATTTACCAAATAGCCATATTCGAATACACATAACTAATTATTTCAAGTATAACTCATTATCATCCACCCTAGCTTTCAACAATGTCCATTCACATGTTGCTATTTTTCCACACATTACTATTATTTACAAAATATCCATATTCAAAATACACATAACAAATACTTTCAACTCTAACTCATTATCATCCACCCTTTCTTTCAACAATCTCCATTCACATGTCGCTATTCTTCCACAAACTATTATTATTTACAAAATATCCATTTTCAGAATACACATAACTAACTATTGCAATTGTAACTCATTATCATCCACTCTATACATGTCCCTATTCTTCCCTATTCTATACATGTCCCTATTCTTCCCCACTCTATGCTATTCTTCTCCACTCTATACCTTACCGAGTTTTCTTTGCAACATAAAATGCAAATGCTAGTTCATAACACAATTAATTAGAAATAACGAATTCATAACAAAATTAGAGATGAGCTTTACATCGTCCCGGCCAGAGCTAAAAAGCTGTCGTGCCGGCCACATCTTTAACACTCATCATGATGCATGTCGATTTCTCATCACACCAATCACGAAATCGAATGTACTGAATAAAAAATATATTATGATCGCCACCACCACCTTGATATGGTTTTGGAGAAATCACCATAACGTGGCATTGGTGGATTGATGATTGTTGTATGATGCCTTTCCCGCGATCGTGCGCACGTCGAGTAGGAGAAGTCTGTGGAAAGTCATCGGTTTGTCTGATTGACAGTCATAGATGTGGATGTGATTAGGTTTTACAAAGTTTTAATTAAAAAAATGGTTACACGGCGTCCGCCAGCCAAAAAGGGCGAGCAGAGAATTGGAAATCGATTGATTCTGCCGTCCGTCCGTCCGTCCTTGTTCTTCTGTTGCCACAGCACAGCAGAGGAAAATGTATAATCAGCAGAGGTGCAGATAGATAGTTAAAGAGAGGCCGAGTATTGTGCTAAGAATTGGCTGTAATAGATGAATACGAGAGCATTATCATCATCATCTTCTTCTAGTGATTCTGCAAGTAGTAGGACTGCCTGTGGGCGTGGAATGGTAATGACGCGAGTAGAGAGGACAGGTTCACAAGTGGGGAGGTCATCAGGTCCTCTGCAACTCCAAGGCCAAGGCCACTCCCCCACTTCTTCAGTTTCGTCAACCGGACGCCCAAAGTCGTCTTCTTCTTCCTCCTCTTCATCGAATTCAAGGCGTCCTACCAGCTCACCTTCAAAAAATGTCAAGGATAATTCTTCAGGTTCCATTTCGTACATTATATTAGATTTTTATGCTCATTTAAGCATTATTTTCAACTCTACATCAAACAATTTTAATCCTTTAATGCACAGTTCGTTGAATTACAAATCTTTCCAGTTGCATCTTTTACCGAAGTTTTCCACATTATAGCCTCGAATCACGAGAAAACGCACCGGCCTTTGGCTTATGTGGAGGGATTAGATTTAGTTCCTTGAATGTCGTGATATGAAATTGAATATTTACGGCGCAGTTTCAGGAAGAGTAAGAGTAGCGGTGCGGCTTCGACCTCGGAACGCGGAAGAGCTTATTGCAGATGCAGATTTTGCAGACTGTGTTGAGCTGCAACCGGAGGTACCTTTTTCATCTTCCCGACGTCCTGCCGACTCTGTTTTTACTTTAATATTAAACATTTCGCATAATGTTGAGTCCAATTTGCACGTTTTTAAACTACGAATCAGGAAGTCAGTTTCCCGAGTGATAATTCCAGTCCTGATTTCAAGGATGTCAAGAAGCATGTTCCTTATGAAAGTTGAATTCGTTTTGTGCATACATTTTGAAAAATATAGGTTTGCGTTTGTTTCTCCTTTCCTTATAAATAGGCGGGAAATGAAATGATGTTTATACATTTTCATAATTTGTAAATTTTTAGTTCTTCCTGCAACTTCTGGAAACTAAGCTGCATGTGAATACGTTCACTTTCTCAGATTTCAGCTCTACATATAATTCGTTCATATATATATATATATATATATATATATATATAAGGTCTATCATTATTTACAAAATATTCTTTTTAATTACGAGAATTTGGTTGACAGTTCGTAATTAACAAATTAGATTACTCGATTTCAAATGTACTGTGCCGAAGTTTCAAAATTACTCATCTGACATTATATGATGTGTTGTTGACAGAAGCTCTTGCTGATTATCATCTTGACGTTTGATTTAGAAAAAAATTATGGAGAAAGCCAATTCAGGCACCTTAAAATCTGCTGCCATAGTTTATCGTCTGTTTTATATGAATTTGCTTTCTTAAAGTCACTGGTAACACTAAAGCATTCAATTGTGTAAATATGCAGCTCAAGAGATTGAAATTGAGAAAGAACAACTGGGACTTGGAGACATTCCAGTTTGATGAGGTCTTCACGGAAACAGCTTCTCAAAAGCGTGTTTATGAAGTAGTTGCCAAACCTGTAGTTGAGGTAAACTCCTAGCCAGATTATGTTCAAGGCAGTTCTCATGATTGTTTGACAATTTACATTCCAGTATTTACTGATTGACCTTAATCATAAGTGCCAAAATGTGAGCCAAGTATACTATGATGGACAAATATATCTTAGTCAATAGTAATGGTTGCAATAGGAGAATTGTTAAGTTGCTTTAAATGGACTGGATGAGGTATATTCTGTAAATTTTACATCAATATCCATCTCAAGGAAACATGGAAAAGGACATGATAAAGTGCCTTAAGTTTTAGCCAAACTGAAGTTACTTCTTGTTGTACTGAAGACAATGTGTTTAAAGTCTATAGTATATACAGATTAAAGTCTGATACAAAGACAACAGTAAGCCAATTCTTAATTATCTTTAGTTTGGTTGATACAATTTCCATAAACTTTTCCCTTAAAATTTTAAAAAATCACTCACAATTAATCTAATGGTCTATGTCCACCTTCTCTTGCAGAGTGTCTTGAATGGTTTCAATGGGACAGTGATGGCATATGGTCAGACGGGGACAGGGAAGACTTTTACTCTGGGTCAACTAGGTGAACATGATTCTGCTGAACAAGGAATAATGGTTCGGGCTCTAGAGGACATTTTGGCTGACGTGGACCCTAATCATGACACTGTCACTGTTTCTTATTTCCAGGTATAGATTATTTTCAGTTGTTTAAGGCAGGATTTAAACTATGAGGTTGTTAATGACACAGGGTCAGGGTACCTAATAAAAGGCATCAAATATATTTAAGAGTAGTTAAATGAAGCACGTGACATAAAGCACAAAAAAAATAATGGACAGTTATATCAATAGAAAAAGGTTTGTAGGGCTGCATAGTTTAACAATCATGGGCCGAGTAAAAGCAGATTCAAGATTAAATACAAAACACAATCCAGATTCTTGCCTGCAGTTATCTCACTGGAGGAGCTTTCAAAGTCCAAAAGCAAGCTCACTCTGAAATTAAGGCATGAATAAGTATTTATAGACTATTCAACCTACTAATATTGGATTTTGCTTGATATTTTATCAAGTGCCACCTGTCCCTTCTAACCACATGTTTGACTCAGAGTTACGGTCATTCAAAAAATGCAACATACCCTTTCTTTTCTCACTCCGGTCACAATTACAATTCCCAACCGTTAGAAGAAATTCAGTCTTACTGATCATGCATTATATTCATTTATAAGTTGGAATAATTTTTTTACATTAAAGAAAAGTAAAACGCACAAGTACAATCGAATGCTGTATAGATGTCAGTTAATTATGCACAGGGTGAATTGGACTGTGGTATACATCAGTTATGCCTGTTTCCTTTTTCTTTATTGCTCAATATCAAAATATATGGTCAGCTTCCTGTTTATTCTATGACGATATTAATAACCTTAATGATAAATGATAGTAAATATGCTTGTATGCAACCTTAAAATCATGCACTTCTGACATAAAATTGAAAACTTTCTTCATGTCTATAGAATTTTATCCTTTGTTTGATATTTAATTTTTGTCATCATCCAAGCATGTTTACTTATACATTCTTTCAAAGATATCACAAAGACAAGGAGGCCATTGAGTAAAATTGGTTTCTGCTGTATTTTTTGGTGCTATCTTGGTTTGGATATTTGCAATTTCTGCGTCATATATAATGGAATCAATCACTGGAGCTTCCTATTTGAAAATTCCATGGTGTACATATATGTTCCTAATATTTTTAATTTAATGGCGAATGATTTGAATCCTGATTCAACTGATTCTGTATAGCGCTCATTGGATTATTTTGAGTTTTAATTCTATATCAGGCAATCAGAGTGAGGTGTTCAATGCTATGCTTGCTAGAGTTAATCTTGTAAAATTAATCAGAAAAACAGATTACCATGTATTTCTTGCTACAATGTGTCCATCATGTAGCTTGTACTGTACAGTAAGCATTTGCTTTCAAGTGTAGGTTTCTGTAAGGAAGGCATTTCATTTTCATATAGCGACAATATTACTTACACATTCTTGTGTTTCTTAGTTACCTTAGGTTTTCAGGGATTGCAAACTTTGAAAAGAGGATAATTCTATGTGTTGCTCCTAAAAACTTGCAATGCATATTTCTGTAACCTAATCTAAGGTTATTTGAGAATTGTCATCACCAGAGGTTTCTTTATATGTTGACTTACAATCCTATTTTTGTCATCTTGGTCCTGCATCAGTTGTATTTGGAGACTGTACAAGATCTACTTGCACCTGAAAGAGATAATATTGCAATTGTTGAGGATCCGAAAACTGGTGATGTGTCTCTGGCAGGAGCCACAATGGTCCAAGTACGCGACCGTGGAGGCTTTGTGCAACTTTTAGAAACTGGCCAACAAAATCGTTTTGCATCAAATACAAAGATGAACACTGAATCCTCACGAAGCCATGCAATTCTATTGGTAATAAAATATGAAGAAAATTATTGTATGTCACCAGTCTTCTTAGCTGGTCTTGGGTGTATGCCAAATTATGCATATTTTTTGTGCAATTTGTATCTGGTTGAATAATTAGATGCTAATTTTGCCTCTCCAGGTATGTATAAAAAAGTCAGTTAAGGAGAAGAAAGAAAGTGAATTACCTTTACCAAATGAGAATGGCAACTGTCTTGATTTATCAAAAGGGCACCGCATGCCTTCCATCAGAAAAAGCAAGCTGCTCATAGTTGACCTTGCGGGGTCAGAGAGAACAAACAAATCTGGTTTGTTCTCGTTCATACTTTGATGGCTGTTTTCAGTGGACATTTTGAACACATTCATACTTAATTAAGAACATTGTGGAGACATGTTCGTTAAATATGCTAAAAAATTATTTTATGCTTCTTTATAGCAGTAGAGAGCTAGCCAAGGAAGCATTTGAAGAGTTTCCATTTTAGAGTGATAAGTTGATTTTGAATTTTGCAATATGCAGGTTGGAGAAACTGCTTTTTGGCTATTTTGTTTTTTATTTTAATTTCACTGCACACACATGTAGCTTTCCCAATCTCTGTGGGTGCGCCACATCACATCTACTAGGCTCATTGACAACATAACAGTAATGTGGCTTTTATGTACAACTCTTACTATAGAAAATGGTTCAGTTCTGGACTTTGAGTATTGACCCTAAAATTATACATATACTTATGGAAATCGTTTTTCTAACTATACTGTGCAGAAAATTTGCCTAATAGTTTCTATTAATTCTCTCTTTTTAGTCTCCCTGTTTGGCATGCAGCATCATTTATCAGTATCTTTCCTTGTCACGATCACATTCCATGTCTTGCTATTGAAGTCCTAAGCTATGACTAATAAACATAAAATATTATGGCTTCTGTGGTAAAAATATGACATGCTTATATTTAAATTTTAGAGTAGGAAATGGGGCAGGGAATGCTCATGACTCTCAGGTTGCTAGTAGAAAGGGAATTTGGGCTGGAGAATTCCAAGGTGGACCACTCGATGATTGATGGCGAGCCTACCTAGGATAAGGGACCAGGAGAAAAAATGTGTTCTTTGGCTCAACTGGAGGTTTTCAGACATTGTGCCACCTGAAAAGCCAAGTCATTTGCTTGGATTTAGTCTCCACAACTTATTTAGATGAGCATCTAACGTAGGTTTATGATAGAACCACTTGTATTTATCAAATCGATTATACTTCTTGATATTCTTGGCATTGTTCCATTTCAGTACTTTCATCAAGTGGCTGGAGATTGAAGGTCTAGCTTCATTAAAAGCTAAGCTCTTTGAACTATTGAAGGACTGGTCTATCAGGGCTATTAAGTTTGAACTGGTCCTTCAATTTAGGCCAAGAGATGCACTCTCTAGTTTGAGTCAAATAAGTCTTGAATTGTATTGATAACTCTCTTGAAAAATCTAAGGGCTAAGAACCATGTGGACTTGCCCAAAGATTTTTCTTCATGGAATATAGGAGACCACTGTAGATACTGTCAATTAAAAGGCAGGCCAAATTTGTACCCTTGGCCTTTCAGATTCAGGGGCGGCTTAATGAGCCTCTCAGCCCTTTCAGATACCTTGAACAACAAGAGCCCCTTCAACTATATTCCCAATCCATTTTGAGCAGCAGCTTCTTTATTTAAGCATAAGTTGTGGATAATTGCTTCAATCAGGGAGGGAATGATAAGTACATTAGTCCGTAACACTTTTGTTGGGATTATTCATTGTGTTCATCATGTGTTGTGAATATTACATTTGAATTTTAGCAGGTTTTTTAGTTTAGTAGGTTAGCGTAAATATATCACTTATATGGCACATTAAAAGCATAACCATTACTTTGGAATAAAATATTTCCCTTTATGAAAACAACAGTTGCATATAGTGGGTCAAACATGATCACTTTGTTGATTTCTGGTAGCATCGGATGTGCTCTAAGCCTCAAAATTTGCAGGGAGACTAGGACACATGTATTCCAAAATACCCATAAATTGTTTTGGGAAATTCCACCCAGAGACAGTTTTATTAAAATAACTAATTATTTTTATTGGATGCCTAAGTCTAAACTTAGGAAATTAAAATAATTAAAGGGTATTAATCAAACTGAGGGTGAAACTTCTAGAAGAATATGGAGATCGAGTCCAAATGATCTGAGCCATTGATTAGAATCTAATCTAGGCCGTTGATTACTCAACTGGAGGATTATAAGAAGGACTACGATGGGCATTTGGAAGACACATCGAGTAAGAGATCAAGAGATCGATTTCTGAAGAGAGCAGTGGAGCAGTTGCCGGAGAAGTGATAGAGGTGATTTCTTGCAATGAGGGGCAGAGATAGTTTCCGGTTGGAGAGTTTCCTGATCTAGGGATACATCGCAGAGAAGGCAGAGAGAGATATAGAAGAGGCAACGCAGAGCCACGTTGGGCAGTGTAGGGCCATGCAGAGGCAGCGCAAAGCCTGAGAGGAGATTCAAAATTTGCTGGAGAATTAATTTCCAGAGCCAGAAGCCAGGTTGTGAGACTGGGAGGGCAGAATGTCGAAGTTCCAGAGGCAAATCGATCAGCTAGAAGGAGTGACGTAGTCCCCAGAAGCTGTGACGCAGAGCAACGCAGTGATTGTGCAGAGGTAGCTAGGGGCTAGCCATTCAATCGCTGGATCAGTGTTGGATCGCCAATGATAGTGTGAGGTATATCTCACTCATCTTTCTGTCAGTCAGATTCTCTGTATTGGATAGCCAGCAAGGCATCCAAAGATTGTGTTCAAAAAACTACTGCTTAATAATACAAACCCTTAGTTGCTGCATCGGTTTTCCCACATTGGGTTTTTCTGGGGACATTTGTCCAAAAATAACGGTGTCATGTGTTGTGTATTTCTTTATTGCTTAGTTTCTTGTTTCCGCATTTAATTTAATTGGTGAAGGCTGTAATGTATTAGTTTCGGTATTTGCTGTAGGATGCAGTAAATAATTTATTTAGTAATTTAACAAATAGAAGATACTTAATCAGTTGTTGTAGTAGTGATTTGGGGTTTCTCGAATTTTCACATGGTTTTAGAGCACAAGGTGAAGCAGGAGAGCAGAGTCAGAAGAGCTCAGTGCTGAAGAGAAGGAGGGAAGTCAAAGTACTGCATAGGCAACAAATCGAATCCCCAGAGGGATTACGTAGTCCAGGACAGGAGGGCAAAATTTTCGGGGGAAAATCTCTCTTTGAGTGAGTCGATAGAGAGAAAGATTTCCATATCGAAGTTTGCCAATGTCATAGGGAGCAACGCAGAAGCATTAGCGCAAAGCAGTTTTTTGGTGAGACGCAGTTTTCTGCAGTAGTTGCTGGGGCAGAAAAGTGTCAAAAGGAAGGAGACACTGTGGAGAGAATTTCTTCCTTAGAGAATACCTAGCCAACGAATTCGATTTCTCTATTGTTGAGCAGCAACAGAGAGGAGTAGATCTACTAACCCAACAGAGAGTGCATAGGCTGTTGATTTTCCACAACCTTGGGTCTAAGTTAGAGTCTTAAAATCACTGACGCTACCAAACCAAGAATCTCAACCATAAACTACTTTGCACAACGGAAATATAAAGCAGTAAATCACACATGCACAAAACATAGACAACTTTTTAATTTTCAACCCAACTTCGTTATATTAACAACATATAATACAACAGTGTACGACTCTCGTACCAGGGATAATGACCCCTAGTAAGAGATGCAAAACTGGGACTTGGTGTCAGTTCATCGACAACCAATCTATCCTCAACAAGATACTCTGACCATACCTTGTACCTGCCTAGTCCTTTGGATTCCGATTTGCAGCCCTTGCCTCTGTCAATGCTCCAAGTCCATCTGGCCATTGAATCTCAGCTATCCAATCTGCTCTCTAGTTGTCTCTTCGTCAATCAAGGCCACAACACATCGAGACTCCTGTTGAGTTGCTCACAGTTCTACTTGTGAACAACTCTCAATTGCCCACTGCTGCTCCTCAACTACTTAGGGGCTTTTGCTCACTATGGTCTTCTTGTGCTGCACCGATGAAGACCAACATAGGGCACAAAGGACTGCCACTTATCATTGCAAGATGTCCATCTCCCACAATGAACATGGGCTAGGAGAACTGCCCATCATTTGTTGTAGAAGTCCTTCTCCACACGCAAGTCTCGGGCTCCAATTTGCCTCCTAGTAGCCTCTTTCATCCATCAAAGAGATACACATAAGGCTGCAATACTTCACCCAATCACGCACCAACAACGTCCTTCTTGTTTGCTGCTCTAGGGCTACTTTGGGTAGCCAACACACTGTCCTCCACTTAGATCTATGGCGCCCAATCCATCATCCAAGGGTCCATCTGCATCACACCTTGATGTTGTCCTCTTGCCTTCTGATTTGATGTGCCTGCTGTCACCTTTGCTGCTTGGTAGGCTTCCTAACAATCCACGTGGGCTCCTCCAAACAACTCCTAAGGCCTCCTTAAGTTGCCCATCAACTGATCCACGCAATAGTCAGCACTTGGACCGAAAAACTACACTGCTGGTACTGCTCCTTGGAAGATCCTTCAGCTCCTTGGAAGATCATCCACATGGCACCAACAGTATGCTCATCAAACTGATCCAAACATGGTCAAACCTTGACCCAATACATCTCCCAAAACTGTTGTTGTCACAATGCTGCACTACTGCTCTCTGGTTAGGGCATCACCTACAACCCTATTCCTCCACACAACTCAGCAACCAGCTGTCCAAAAGACCGCGGTCTAGTCTAGAGAGAGTCCTCCACCCCTACGTTGCTCCTTCTAGCCTTGTTTGACCCCAAACACAGCTCTTAAAGGCAGCCTGTTGCTGGCTAAGGCCTGCAGCCTAGCACAACAACTGTTGTAGCTTACGACCCCCCTCTGTTTTACAACTCGGCCGAGTTGAAACCGAAACGGCCGTTTCGGACCGAGTCAAACCCCAACACAATGACCCGGCCAGCAACCCGGCTCGGTTGACCGAGTCAGCTATGACTCGGCCGAGTCATCCAATGACTCGGCCGAGTCATAGCTGACTCGGTCAACCCGGCCGGGTCCGTATTGACTCGGCCGAGTCATTAAAAGCACGGCTGGGCAGCGTATTTTATGAATTAAATTCACTTTTTTGCTGTTTTTTGGTAAAGTTAAGTAGGGTTTGTGGATTCCAAAGGGTAATGGTAGATTGTTAAATGCTTTTGGGGTCCATTTCCCCCTCCCAAACTCTATTTAAGACAGCCAAATGCTCTCATTTCACTCACAGCAGTCTTATGCATTTGAGTGAGAGTCTTCTTTGAGAGTTAGTGAGCAGTTCTTGAGCTTGTTTTGGAGCAGCAGTGAGGAGTCTTGGAGGAGCATTGTAGCTGGAGTGAGGAGCTTCTTGGGCAGCCATTTGGAGCAGCATTGAGGAGCTGATTCTTGGAGCAAGCTTGAGGAGGCAGTTTGTGCCTGGAGGTATTTTTTTCCACCTCTATAAATCTGTTTTTACTTAGTAAATTTTAGGTGCATATCAAGATAGCTTAGAGAGTGTTTTTAGTCAAATAAATGAACATTGAATCAATTTTTTTTTTTTTTTCATTTTCAGATTGTTTTCCTAGTCAAAAAATGGCACCTAGAGCAAAAGATCCTGCTTGGGCATATGTTGAAATGGTTGATAGTGAGATGTGTTGCAAGTTTTGCCATAGGAAAATTAAGTCAGGTCCTGGGGGGATTCATAGGCTGAAACAACACTTGGCAGGGATTAAAGGCAATATTACTCCATGTCCCTCTGATCAAATTGGGGAGATTAGAAAGAATTTGTTGGAAAGCTTTGAAAAATTTAAAGAAGAAAAGACTAGGCAAAAAGAGATACAGGCTGAAATTGGGAGGAAGAGGGAGATACAAAGAATGATGGCTGCCAACCCCCACTATGAGTTTGAGGGTTCTTCCTCTATCCCTCAAACTGATGCATCAAACCCTTTCCGTTATGTTCCTCCCTCTTTTGCTTCTGTTCAAGATAAGGGAAAGGGTAGAATGAAGGGTGATGGGACTATCAAAAGTTTTTTCACTCACTCAGGCTCCTCTCCATCAGATGCACATGGTCCTGAAGTTAGTATTAGTAAAGCTCTTGCTCAGCCCACTTTAGATGACCATTGGAAGAAAGAATTGAGGGAGACTGCTTGTGACTACATAGCTAGATGGTGGTATGATGCTGATATCCCCTTTAATGCTGCTCGTTCACCATATTATGAGCCTATGTTTGAGGCCATACATGCTGCTGGAAAAGGCTTCAAAGGCCCTACTATGCAAGAGCTAAGGGGGTTTCGTTTGCAGAAAGAAATTAAATCAATTAATGAGTATTTGCAAGATTTCAAGGAATCATGGGCAAGAACAGGGTGTACCATCATGTCAGATGGATGGACTGATCAAAGAAACCGTACCATCATAAACTTTCTTGTCTTCTGCCCACAGGGAACCATGTTTTTAAAATCAGTTGATGCATCTGATAAGGTAAAAGATGGCCACTTGTTGTTTCAGCTATTGGATGAGGTTATTGAGGATGTGGGGGTGGCTAATGTTGTTCAAATCATCACAGACAATGCCTCTAACTATGTTCTTGCTGGTAGACTGTTAGAGGAAAAACACAAGACCATCTTTTGGACCCCATGCGCTGCACATTGCATAGACCTCATGCTTGAGGATATTGGAAAATTAGATTGGGTCAGAAACACTGTAGATAATGCCAAAAGCATAACAAAATTTATCTACAATCATACACTGGTTTTGAGTCTCATGAGGAAACACACTGGAGGCAAGGATATTATTAGGCCTGCCATCACTAGATTTGCTACACATTTTTTGACATTGCAATCTATGCTTTCCCAACATAGAAACTTGCAAAAGATGTTTTCCAGTGATGAATGGAATCAAAGCAGTTGGTCTAACAAACCAGAAGGCAGAGAATTGAAAAGGAAAGTCCATGATGAAACTTTTTGGAGAAAGGCAACAGAGATTGTGAAGCTTGCTGAGCCACTAGTTAAGGTGTTGCGGTTGGTGGATGGGGAAAGGTTGGCTATGGGCTTCATTTATGAGGCTATGGATCAAGCAAAGGAGCAAATAAAGACAGCATACAAGGATAGAGTGGCAAAGTATGGGCCCATTTGGGCAATCATTGATGAAAGATGGAACAATCAACTCCATCGCCCTATACATGCAGCTGGGTATTTTTTGAACCCACGGTATCATTATAAAGCTAAGGAGTCAGGAGCTTTGAGGGGGGAGGTCAGAGATGGACTGGTTGATTGCATTGAGCGCATGGTCCCATCGGAGTCTGATCAGCTGCTGATACATCAGCAGGTCACATCCTTCAGCAATGCAACAGGTACCTTTGGGAAGAACCTAGCAAAGATTGCAAGAGAAGCAGATGAGCCAGGTAAACAAAAATTTCAATTTTCAATTTCTTAATGGTTTTACTTTTTTTATTAAAGTTTGTTAAATCATTTATAATTTGAAAGTTAGATATAATTTGTAATTTTGTTGAGCTTCAGCCTTCATCTAACTCATAATTCATTACACTCCTATGTTTTTTGCAGCACAATGGTGGGAGGCCTTTGGTGGCCAGTGCCCTGAATTGCAAAGGTTTGCAATTCGTATTTTGAGTCAAACTTGCAGTGCATCTGGGTGTGAGCGCAATTGGTCTGTCTTTGAGAGGATTCACACAAAGAAGAGAAACCGTTTGGAGCAAAAACGGTTGAATGATCTAGTTTTTGTCCAATACAACCTTCGGCTCAGACGGAACCAATTGCTGAACAAAAGACCTGATTCAGATCCAATTGTGTTGGAAGACATTGATCCAACATCAGATTGGGTAGTGGAGAGTCGTCTACCAGAGTTTGATCCTGATGAGGATCTTGAGATTGATCAACTTGATGTTGAACATCCACTGCAGCCTGTTCAGTTGAATGCAGATCCCGATCCACCAGCCTCAGTCTCACAGCCAGCTAGTAGGACTCCAGTTGTAGGTGCTTCGCCTTCCTCTGCTCAGCCACGACAGAAGCGCAGCCGCATTTGTACTCTATCTCAGCTTGCATCTGCTGCACAGCCTAGTGGTACTGGCACCACTTCTACAGTTGCAGTTGGAGACGATGATGATGAGGAGGAGCCATGGGGCCCCTTGTCTGACTCTGATGATGATGATCCAGAGATTGGTCGAGATGATCTTGGCTCCTCTAGCAGTAGCTACTAGCCTCCTTAGTTATTTGTATTTTGTTTTGACTCTTGAGTCTTTGATCATGTATGACAGACTACAGTTGACTATGTATTTACTATTGCCATTGGGTACCATTTTGATATAATGGATTGGTTCATGAGCCTACTTTGATCATATGTTGTCTTCCATGTATATTATAATGTTGTGTGTTTGGAAACTTGAATGAAAATCTTTAAAATTATGTTTAAAATATTTATTATGTTTTTTTATAAAAAAAATAAATATTTAATGTATTTTTTACAACGACCGAGTCATTGAAATCGAGCCGGCCGAGTCATTACCGAGTCGGAGTCGGAGTCGGAGTCGATCCTCGGCCGAGTCGGAGTCCGAGTCCGAGTTGTAAAACATTGCGACCCCCTCAAAACTCTACCAAACAGCTCTGCTTTTCCCTCCAGATTTGCGGCCTTCCCTGCCTAGCAATTCACACCCAAGAACAACTTCTAATCATGCCTCAAAACAACCCTAAGACCTCCACGCTGTCACCTACAACACTTCGGTCTTACCACAGAAAATACCCACGCTGTCCTTGGCTCCTCCACGTTGTCCCTTCTTGGCTCCCTTGCTGCGGCTAAGCCTCACGAAAATTCAGAGCTCCTTATGAGATGTATTGCCCCTTTTTGGATGCCTAAATGACTCCATATCACTTCATATTTATACACATATGAAGGCTCAACGAATTGATGAGGAGACCCATCTATTGGACTGCTTTTACACCAAGCCTACATGACTTGGTAACCAATAATTACCTTGTCAACTTCAAAAATTCATTTCTCTCTAACGACAACTCGGATTCGGACGATTCTTGATGCGTTGGAATCATATCGTCGAGCACTATCATCCTCATCCATCACATGTCGTACCTCCATCACGGTTTTGGCCCAAATCACAATGGGTGCAAAACCCCACACTTGGGTTCCAAGCCCACAAGCTGCCCTTGTGGTGCTTTGCTCTCCAAACCCTGAACCCTAGGGCTTGGAGTACCTCCCAAGCTACACAAATCAACATAGGCTAGTCTAGTGCTGCGCAGAGGAGAGAGGAGGTAGTTCAACATTTCATTTGCAGAGATGGTAGCTAGTGGGTTACGAGATCATGATCAGTTGGATGGTGCATCCAACTATGTGATTTGGAAGGTAAGGATCTCACGCCTTCTGGATGAGCACAATCTCTAAACCTATGTTGACAGTGTGGTAGTTGTACATGCAGATCCAGATCCACTCAAAAAGTATAAGGCTGAAATGGCGAAGGCCAAACGATTGATCCTCGATGGAGTGAGAGATCACATAGTATGTCACATTGCAGATAAGGATATTGCTCGACAGATGTGGGATGCCTTGGCTATGCTATATCAAGGATCTTCCGAGCAATAGAAGATGTACTTGGAGGAGAAATTGAGATCAACTAGGATGGAGAAAGGGGAACACTTAATTCGTTCCTAACGAAGCTTTAGGAAATCTGAGACTCGTTAGCCGATGTGGGGTCAACACCTCGGGCTATCGAGATGGTTAGGCTGGCCCTGAATTCTGTTTCAGAAGAATGTGGGCCGCTCTTCAGTAGGAAGAGATGAGGAGAGACTTAGTCAAGTGCAAACTTGATAGCAACAACAACAGTGGGACGAAGCCCAAGGAGGAGGAAGAGAATGCAACCCTTGCATCCAAGGGGCAGCAGGAGCAGCGGAGGTGGAAGAAGGACGTCTTGAAGATCAAGTGCTTCGGTGTGGTGAATTTGGTCACTACGCTACACAGTGTCCTCTCAAGAAGAAGGACAAGGACGAGAATCATGATCCAAAGGCTGCATCCGAAAAGATGGAGGAGGATTTTGTCATGGTTGCTCAGATACCTCCAGGGGAGAGGTGGGGTGATCTAGTAATGTAGTTCGAAAGAACTGCAGACGGGCAGGATCCTTGAGGAGTCCACTTCTCTGAACAATACCTTGCTACGAGAGCCCAAATCAGAATTGGTAGGATGGACTAGTGTTAATTGGTGTAGAGGAGTGTCAGAGTGACAGTTGCAGTGGCTAGGAGCGCCACAGACTAAGCAACGCAGAGTAGAATTGGCAACAGTGCATTTGGCATAGTGCAGAGTTAGCAATGGTGCAAAGGCTTCAGAGGGTCAACGTAGAGATTAGCAGCAATTGGAACTCCAACAATAGATGCATCATGTTGAACACCTGTTCAGTAATTTTGGATGCTTTTCCGTTGCTGATGCAGTAGAAGCAACAGTTGGAGAAGGTTGCAGTGCAGATGCAGTGTTGGCAGTGGCAGTGCCAACAACAACACAGATGCAGAACTTATGAGGGTTGCAGTACAGATGCAGTGTTGGCAGTGGCAAGGTCAGTAGCAGTACAGATGCAACATTTGCGCAGTAGTTGGTGGGCAATGATGTTAGACATCAGCAGTGCAGAGGGAGATGTTACAGAGAAGGGTGATGCTTCAATAGGTTGCATTGGTAGAGCACATTCCTTGCTAAGAGGGAGTGTTTATTTCTGGTAGCATCGGTTGTGTTCTAAGCCTCAAAATTTGCAGGGAGGCTAGGACGCATGTATGCCAGAATACCCAGAAATCGTTTTGGGAAATTCCACCAGGAGACAGTTTTATTAAAATAATTAATTATTTTTAACTGATGCCTAAGTCTAAACTTAGGAAATTAAAATAATTAAAGGGTATTAATCAAACTGAGGGTGAAACTCCTAGAAGAAGATGAATATCGAGTCCAAATGATATGAACCATTGATTAGAATCTAATCTGGGCCGTTGATTACTCAACTGGAGGATTATAAGAAGGACTTCGATGGGCATTTGGAAGATACATCGAGTAAGAGATCAAGAGATTGAGTTGATTTCTTGCAGTGAGGGGCAGAGAGAGCAGTGGAGCAGTTGCCGGAGAAGTGATCGAGTTGATTTCTTGCAGTGAGGGGCAGAGATAGTTTTCGGTTGGAGATTTTCCTGATCCGGGGATACATGGCAGAGAAGGCAGGGAGAGATCTGGAAGAGGTAGCGCAGAACCACGCTGGGTAGCATAGGGCCACACAGAGCCTGAGAGGAGATCCGAAATTGCTGGAGAAACGATTTCTAGAGCTAGAAGCCTGGGTGTGAGCCGGGAGGGCAGAAAGTCGAAGCTCTAGAGGCAAATCAATCAGCCAGAAGGAGTGATGTAGGCCCCGTAAGCTGTGACGCAGAGTAGCGCAGTGATTGCAAAAAAACTATGCAGAGGCAACTAGGGGCTAGCCATTTAGTGGCTGGATCAGTGTTGGATCACCAGTGATAGTGTGAGGTATATCTCACTCATGTCTCTGTCAGTCAGATTCTCTGTATTGGATAGCCAGCAAGGCATCCAAAGATTGTATTCTGAAAACTACTGCTTAATAGTACAAACCCTCAGCTGCTGCACCAGTTTTCCCACATTGGGTTTTTCTGGGGACATTTGTCCAAAAATAACGGTGTCATGTGTTGTGTATTTCTTTCTTGCTTAGTTTCTTGTTTTCGCTTTTAATTTAATTGGTGGAGGCTGCAGTGTATTAGTTTCGGTATTTGCTGTAGGATGCAGTAAATAATTTGTTCAGTAATTTAACAAATAGAAGATACTTAATCAGTTGCTGCAGTAGTGATTTGGGGTTTCTCGAATTTTCACTCACTCTCCCATAGTTTTTACTCTATATATGTCTTAGTACAAATGAGCTTACAGAGATGTGGAAAGTTCCCGCAATCTCCTCTAATATTTGCTTACTTTCTTGTGTGAGTATTCACATTGTTGGTACTGTGCTGATATCAATATTGCTCATAAATATGCCATCTCATTGCCTATGTAAATTCCTTGTTCAAACTGCTGCGCCCACTCTTTAAATTGGAAGACATCCTGCTATGACTGTAAATTCATAAGGCGAACAAGCCTTATCATTGGAGTAAGCTTTTTCTTTGTGGATTTGGTGCTTCAAAAAAGCTAATTTATGGCTCTGTTTTACAGTTTTGTAACTGATATCTTATGTAGAGGAAAAAATGTTCCCATAACAATTCTAGAGGCTGCAGGCACTGTGCTGGTATCAATAATGCTCATAAAGATGCCATCTCATTACCTATGTAAATTCCTTCAAACTGCTATGCCCACTCTCCAAATTGGAAGACAGCCTGCTTTGACTGTAAATTCATAAGGCAAACAAGTCTTATTGTTGGAGTAAGCTTTTTCTTTGTGGATTTGGTGCTTCAAAAAAGCTAATTTATGACTCTGTTTTACAGTTTTGTAACTGATCCCTTATGTAGAGAAAAAATGTTCCCATAACAATTCTAGAGGCTGCAAACTTAAGATTTTACTGTTAAGGTTTTAGGCGTTTAGGTCTCTCCTCCCCTTTGCTAAGAAAAAGGATGAAACACTTTGTCAGGTGGATTATGCTGGGCCATATGTAAGTCAACAAGCACAGGTTTTGAAGGTGCACGGTTTTGGTTGATGATTTTTTTTAGTGTACATTCTTTTTATCACAATAAATAATAGGATTGGTTGTGAGTACGATAGATAAAACTGCCTGATGTATTTGTTATAATATAATGGGCATATTGTGGGTTGGGCAACATGTGTTTCAGTGCTGCAGGACTCGCTGATCAATCACCAAGGCTGAGCCAAAATGAGAACCAGGCCTGAAAAATTGGCAGATTTGCAATTTATAAAAATTAGGAACATGCCAATTTCTTCAAGAAAGCTGCACGAGTGGGAGGCAAAAATCTATTTTTAAAGTGCCCTTTTGGGTCTCATTTTACCCATTTTTGTTTGCAGATTTCATTTCCATGAGTGAGAACTCCCCTTCGTTGTTCCAATAGAGGGGAAACATCGTGTCAATGATTGAGAATATATTTAGTTGAAAGAAAAATCATGCATTTTAAAGATCTTAGCAAGTTCTTTGCTGGTTTTTTTCCAACCTTTTCCTCAGTCAACAATTCAGGATGATGTTCAAGTCACTGTAAAAATATTGAGACCAAGTCCTGCATTACTAGTTTTAATTGCCCTGTACCATAGAAGCAGAAGCCTATTTTTATCCCTTTGGGATAACCATCTAATTGTCTGTAATTTTAATATCAAGACAATGCAGCTATTTTTTATTTTTCAATTATTTATTCATATCCTTTTTCTTTTCTCTAAATATCAATCGGAAGCAATGCTGCTTGTCTACTGGATTTCTCTTTGATAGAAACTGCTAGGCAAACTGGTGGCAAACTTACTGTCTTTTAAAACTATATATATATATATATATATAGAACCATTTTTGTATAGGTCTGTTGTTAATGCAATGCTTCACAGTGACTGTGGATGACTCTTCTTGGACCTTTTCTAATTGAAGTTTGCTTCTGCTTGGCAGGTAGCGAGGGTCAGACACTGGAAGAGGCTAAATCCATTAATCTTTCCCTCACAGCACTTGGAAAATGCATCAATGCACTAGCTGAAAATAGTTCCCATATTCCTATAAGAGATTCAAAGCTGACTAGATTGCTTCATGACTCATTTGGAGGTTATTGAATTATCTCCCTGCCATTTGTTTTTGTTGTGTTTTTTTTTATTGCATTTGTTTTTTTTCCTTTGTAAGTTTTCCCATGAACCGTCCTGAAAATGTACATTTTTCATCTGATGTTCAATTTTTACGTGATGGTCATATATGCGAAAACTTGTTAATGTGTCTTTTCAGAGTATAATTTTGTAATGTATAAATTAAACAAAAGATAAAGTTTTTTTTTCACATTGAAGTGCGGGACTCACCAATTGAATACTCTGGATATGGAGTTCCATCTCCTTTCAGACTTTGAGGTCAACATAATAATAAGCCTGTTTGTTGGTGCTAAATCTTTCCCCATGGTGAACAGGTTCTGCAAGGACTTCTTTAGTTATAACAGTTGGACCATCACTGCGGCATCGAGGAGAGACAGCAAGTACAATTATGTTTGGTCAGAGAGTGAGTCATAAGCTTAGTGCCTTTTTGTTTGTAGTTGGTTGTTTTAGCATATAATATTTGTCTTATTTAAACTTCACAGTTTACTGGTAATAGTTACCAATGCTGATGTAGAGAATCAAATGAAATCTAAGATGATTCCATTTAAAACTAAAATCTTTGAGTCCATGGGAGTGTGGTCAAGAGGCAAGCAGTGAGGTGATTGGGCTTTGTATTTACATGGAGATGTGGGTTCAACACCCCCCAAGTGGGTGTAGATGAGGTCAGGTGCAAAGTCATCAGTGATTTTAACAGCAAAGATATGCCCCCCATAGCATGGAAGCTTAGACAAAGAGATTCTATAAGAAGTGATTTTCAAAAGGAAAAACTAAAAGCTTTGTGATTGCAATTTGCCATGTCATTCTATGTATTAGATTGTATTCTATGTATTAGATTGTTTAAATGAGTGATAGTAGATTCATTTTAATTTTTCCATTTTTAGGCCATGAAAGTGGAAAATATGGTGAAGCTGAGGGAGGAGTTTGATTACAAAAGTCTTTGCCACGAGCTTGAAATTCAGGTGGATGTACTAATTATGGAGAATGAGCGACAGTCTAAAGTGGCTCTTGATGCTAAGCAAGAAATGGAGAAGAAGATCAAGGAAATGCAGTGGTCTCTATTGGAGGCAGAGAAAAATCTTGTTACGAATATAGAGGTGAGAGCTACTGTCTATTTCCCTAGTGAAATGCCTATAATATCAGAACAATGTTAAAAAATTGACCATATATTTAAATGTCATTTGATAACATTTGATGAACAGAGTCAAGATGTGCATTCATGTTTAAGAAGTAGATAAATCATTTCTCTGCATATATCAGTGGCAAAATTATCTGCATTTGTAAATGTACAAGTTTTGCAGCTTTCTTGTGGAAAATGATGGAAATGTTTTTCAATATTTCTATACTTTTCTTTGTTCGAGTACTAGAAGGAGATGATGGGAATTATAGATTTTTTTCCTTTAATGTTTCTTTTAATATTATCCATGGAAAAACTTGCAGTTTCTATTCAAAAGAGTGGAAATCATATTTTTCAAGTACAAAAGGTAAGATACATAGAAGATAAATCAAGGATACACTATTCTGCACCAAGCAGAGATCATCCCTCCCCAAACCTTTTTTTAATCAAGCACACAGGTTGGCTTCAAATCCAAGTCAGTGCTCCAAAGTGCCTATAATTGTGATGGCCCATTTCAATCTATAAGCAAAAGAGTATTAGCATGCATACGATGTATGCATATGATAGCTACATATGCACACATCGCATTTCTTGCACTAGTATACTTACTAAATAATTAGGAAAAAAGTTAAATGAATGAAAAGGGACTAAAACACCTAAATTATCAAGAAGAGAGAGATTATCTAAAATCCAACATTCAAAAGATACATATGAAACACTTTGTACTTATAAGGTGTTAAATAAGATTCATTAAATTCCAATCATTCTAAGATAAATATTGATCATCACAAGGGTTAAAGTTAAAAGTTACATATTGTTCATTTATATGTATATAAACATATATTTATATAAGTCAAAGTTTTTTTTAATTATCATAAACATTTGATAACTATTAAATTTGTTATTATAATTAAACTTTATAAAAGATAAAATAATATAAGATTTATATGCTTATCCTCACCTCACTCTACACGTAAATTTAGTTTGCCAAATCACATCTAAGGAGGGCAGTGACCACCAAAGGGGTTACTTATTCCAACCACGCAAAGGCAGAGGGGGAGGAATTTTGTTGGAAGAGGAGGACGGGAATGATAGTTAGAGATCTGAGTTAGCACTGGGATTCCATTATTCTTGAAGCTTTTGGGCATGGGGGACCGAAATACTCCAACTGGGAAGTATTTTGGAGCTGAGTACTAAGGTTGTGCTTAGCTTGGTTGGGTGGTTCTAGTCTTTTGGTAACGGGGGTGGGAGAAAATTGGGATTGTCTTCAAGCTAATTTCCAGGTATTCCTCGGCACTTAATTTTTTCGAATTCTGTATCTGATTTATGATAAACTCAAGGTAAATCAAGGATGTTGATATAATTGTTAAGATATATATATATATATATATATATATATATTGTAAATGAGGACCTCACAATAATTTTACATCTCAAATATTATAAATAGAATGTGAAATCACAAATGGTGTCCATAAAAACACATAAGACTACATACAAGAACCAAAACACCTTAGAAACTAACTAAAAACCGAAGTAATCTCCAAAAATAGAAATGACCACTTCCACATCATATGCTGTGCACAGATGAAATAGGAATCCCATCCCTAATTTCCTCCAATATCATGGAATCCTTTGCTAAGACTTGTTGCTGATAAATATGGGAAAATGATCCGAATTGGATCATTGAATTGTTTATCATCCATCTTGATGCATTTGGAGTGGAAAAAGTGAAGGATTCAGCTCACGGGACTGTTTTTATTGGTGAGACTCAGTTTGGCAAAACGTGGCTTTGAAACCTTTCGGGAGCGTTTTGAGGTATCAACGACATTTTTTAGCGCAACATATTTTCATGCTACTCTACACACGGCGCAAGAAGCGTGTCAATCAGAGTCCATATGCAAAAGTTATGCCACTCAGAAGTTGACCTCCATGTTTTCACACCTATAGTTCGGGAGGATGTCGCATCAACGCCCATTATTCATGGAAAAGGGGATAGCCACGTGTTTGTGATGTAAAAGATTCTAGAAGAGTCTATATTGTAACTCTAGTTAAGAGTTGATGTAGTCAAAATCAACCATTAGTAGGCTATCGGGTTGTGTTATAACCAGGCCACTAGGAGGAAGAGGCATTCCATTCTTTCGAGAGCATTTTGTTCCATAGCTGAGCAAAGATAGCCAGGAGAGATAGGAGGTAGAGCACACAGGGAGGATATGTGCATTGTAGTAGTCCACGGGCCGCAGACATTACTTCTTTGTACTTGCAACCATATTTACAGACAAAGAAAGAGAACGACTCACCTTCGAGCTTGGTTTTCTCCCGAAAGGGTTTCCCAGAGAGCATATCTTGTGTCTTGTGTGTGTGTGCTTATTTTGTCATTCTCTACTTTTTTGCATAATTTATATTCGCATGAATGCACTAATTACAATGAAATTTGCAGATCTTAAATTTTAATAAATTGTAATAGTGTAGAATTTTTAGTGTTTTAATATAATATTATTAGATCTGTTGTGACGAATTGTCCAGTGGAATATCCACGACAGTTTACGGATCATTTGGTATCAGAGCCGTTTTTTTGGGTATTTGTGGATATTTGCAGGGGATCTAGATTGACTGGGCCAAAAATCGTAAAACCCTAATCATGGCCGACAAATTTCTAAATGAACCTTGTGATTCTACAGAGGTGAGGTTTTCGCCGCTCGAACAACAAGTTGCGGATATAAACCACAATGTAAACCTCCTCATGGCGGCCCTAAGCAATAAGCTGGGGATATTTGGAGAAAATGGGGGTTCGAATACAAAGGACAAATTAGAAGGAGGATTGGGAGATTGGGAAGACACGAAGAACCAGCCGAAGAAAGAACCCGGAAAATATCAACCCAGCTCGAGTGTTGTTAATCAATCCTTATTTAAAGTGGAAGCAAAAGACGATATTAAGCCGTACCACGACAAGATCAACGCTCTGAACCTGAACCATTGGTTGCAACAACTAGAAGTTTATTTCAGCATCCATCAGATCGAGTAAGGGCAAAACCCTAATGTAGTTAACAAAATGAAGTCTTGTCCATCAATACATGGTACCTTCACCGATTGCATTGCAAATTATAGAAAGATAAACTTTGAAGTCATTTGAGACTCATAATGCATTAATAAAGAAACAGACCCCCGAAAACACTAATGCAATCATAAAATACAAAATAGGATGAGGGGGACCCAAAATTTAGATATAGGCTAAGAATTTTGGGTGTTGTTGTAGCGGCTACAATAGGTTAGTAGCAACTTCTGGGTAATCATAAATTTCACAAACTAAAGAGTTAATCTTTGGGAAATCTGGAATTGTAACATAGAGTTTTTTATAAAGTACTGGGTGGACCAAGACTAATTTATAACTGGATTTTTGACTTATTATCCCTGCCACGCAGGGTATAACACATTCGTTTATGCGTTGACCATCAATTATCTCCCATTTGACTTAAAATTCAAAGGACCATGGATAATGTTAACCTTATAAAATCAAATTAATTTATTTTCTTCAATTTTTAAATTTAATTTATTTGAAGTTTGATTGGTTTATGGGGGATTCACTCTTATTTTGCAATGATGTGGTTTACGGTGATGGAAGTCCTGGGACGTCATAGCAGTATTGAGAATTGAGAGTGTGTCATACGGTTGATGTGCGGGGATATTTCCAATATTAATTGCATGTACGATGTCATCTCTCAAATATATTATTACTGAAAATTAACACTTTACGAAGCAGTAAAACATTCATACTCCTCCTGCCTGTGGGTAAGAATTATATTAAATTTAAATAAAGTAAGGTCGCTTTCATTGCATGCATGGACCACTAAAATCAATGTTGCAGTAATTGTTATCAGGATAATATTGGCGAGGGAAAAAATGGGAAAAAATCGTAAAAATTGGGAAATAATCGAGAAAAAATTTTAAAATACAAAATATTCATTTTTTTTCAATTTTTTTAATATCTAAAGCATCTACAACATAAAATAAATACATTGACACATAAATATGATAAAAGAACTAATATATAAAATGTGTAATATCATTTCTAGTGCTACATCACACATAATAGTGAATCATGTCATGAATAGTAAGTCCCGACTCTTGAGTCCCAACTCAGCCTCAAAATATCAACAAAAAATATAATAATGTATCTCATATCATGAGTCATAATTTCATATACAATGAAAGGAACCAAATAAAAGTCTAATACTATTGAATTCCTCTGCCCCTCTTGCGAGAAAATGCAATAGTTTTCCCTTTCCCTCTAGATGTAGATGCCAGTGGAGTTGGCAGTGGACTCTGTTGTGCTCTAGAAGCTGAAGAACTAGGAGCTACAAGAGGTAGACCACGTTTTCTGCTCGTGGCAGGGGTAGCCTGGGTAGGTGGTGTCACCTCCTCCTCCTGTTTGTCCTCCTCCTCGTCCTCGTCCTCCCCCTCTACACCTTCCACTACCTCCTGCTCTAACCAATCATTGACAGACTCCATGAGAGGCCTCTTGGCTTCAACCCTCCATGCAACAGTGGTGTCAATCCCATGCAATGAGATGGCCTCCATATTAGGTATCCTCTCAAGTTGCCTCACCCACAATCAAAGATTGTAGTAGACATGGACCATGTCATTAAGTCACTGGGACTCCAAAGTGTACAAAAATCATGAAATAATAATTATAAAAAAAATATTGTTTAATGAATTCACAAAATTAATTGGAAATTTGCAATATTTTAAGTTTTAAGTTTAACCTCTTGCGCTTCTTGTGTATTTTTTCAAATACACTCCAATTGCGCTCGCATCCTGAGGAGCTACATGTTTGTCTAAGGATTTGAATGACAAGCTTTTGCAGATGGGGTACCCTGGTACCATACATTCTCCACCATGCATCTACAACAAAATTACAAATAAAATTTTAAATAAATATAAGAAAAAAATGAAATTTGAAATTTGAAGCAAAGTATGAAGTTATGAACTTGAAGAGACAATGAAATTAGAAACAAACTAAAAAATACCTGGCATTTTAGTTGTCTTATCAGTCACAACCATCTCAAAGCCAAATGTGCCACCTGCCATCCTGTATGTCTCCATTTCATTGGAGATTTCTATACGTTCTGCTGGAGATCGCACCATCCTCTGAACACAGGTTAAGAATCCATCCATGATCTCAGCATCAAATACGAACCCACATGGGTAAGAAAATGTGGGGTTCAGGTAGATCCCTGCAGCATGAATGGGACGATGGAGTGTGTTGTTCCATCATTCATCAATCACTTCCCATAGGAGGAGTTGTTTCTGAAACCCCTCATCTCTTTTATCATTATAGTAGGCCCGAATGGATTCTTTGGCTCTATGCATGGCCTCATACAAACAACCTATTGCGGGCTTTTCACCATCAACTAATCGAAGAACCTTTACCAAAGGTTCAGTAACGGTGCACACCTCCTGCACTCTCGCCTAGAAGTCTTCCAGGTATGAAACTAATCTGCATATGGCCTCTCCCTCTGGTTTACGACTCATTGTCAAAGCACGATACTTCTTTGAAAGAAACATTCTCTTCACATCCCACATAGAATTTAAGAGGAATTGAAGAGATATGAAACTGGTGGCAAACCGTGTAATGGCGGGGCACACCAACTCCTTGTTGTTGGTGAATTTTCTCATCAAGCTAAGCACAGATGTATGATTATATATAAATTTTGTAATGCTTTTTGATGAGTCAACAATATCTTTGACAAAGGAAATTTTTCCTTTGTCCTCCAACATCAAATCAATACAATGTGCAACACAAGGTGTCCAAAATAAAATAGGATGCCTCTCCATAAGCATCCTACCAGCAGCAACATAATTTGCAGCATTGTCCGTTATCATTTGGACAAAATGTTCTGCACCCACCTCCAAAATAAACACATCTTGCAAATCACATAAAGTTTTTTCATCTTTGATATGTGAAGATGCATCAACAGATTTCACAAACATTGTCCCCTTGGGACAACTAACCAAGAAGTTCATAAGGGTTCTCCCCTTTTGGTCGGTCCAACCATCTGACATCATAGTGCATCCTGTTTGTGCCCATGATGCCCTAAACTTCTCCAATATGTTGGTGCAGTCAACCTTTTCATCTTGAAGAATCTGACCTATGAAGTCATCATAAGAAGGGATTTTGTACTTTGGGCCAACAGTTGCAATAGCATCAACAACAGGCTGGAAAAATGGATTATTCCTTGCAACGCTGAAAGGAATATCACTCCAAAGGAGAAATTTTCCCAACAAATTGTCAGCTTGTTCTTTCTCAGTTCTTTTAAGCATTGAAGTGATAGATGGTTGTGAACCAAGTGTGGTTCTAGGAACAAAAAATGATGAGGCAACTACCGGGTTGGTTGTAGATATTGATGCTGAAGTGGAACCAGTGCCGCTTCCATGTTCACCTGAGCCTAACAACCTCTTTGTTAGTTGCTTCTTTATTTCTGCTTTAGCCTCTCTCTCGTGCTTTAATTCTTCCAATGATCTCATGGATCTTCGAATGATTTCCGGATTTGTATTTGTGCAAGGCCCTGTTGACCACTACCGGTCAACTACCCATAGCAGTACACCCCCTTTTCTTTGCAAAAAGGGTAGCGCTTGATCGACATGTCCGTGCCATTCTACAGTCATCGACAACTTATTCAATTTATGTTGTAAACCCAGTCTGCATGTATAACTTGTAAATAATCTTAGCAGATATGAGTCATGTATGTAAATTGTCTAGGTGGACCTAATTTTCTAAGTGATAATCTACGTTCCTGAAGGTTTTTCGTCTCACCGATCCATGATCGGCAGAGTTTTCCTTCAGCCTAACCCCAAAGCCGTAATGGATTTTGTCACTAGAACCTTAGGAGAATCCTAGTGTGTTAATCTGCTAGATTATAGTTGTGTTGCAGAACTGGGTGGTTTATGAGGGTCTGTGTCAAATGGGTTCTCCCCCTTGAGATGTAAAGTTGTAAAAGTCATGATTTAGAGTGTCTTGAGGGTTAGAAAATGTTTTTAATCCCCTCATAAGTCCTAAGTCCTAGGTCCTAGGTGATTTTTCCAAAGGCTAAGTTCGAGGATCCATTTAAAAATAAATTAAAAAATAAAAAAATAAAATAAAAATAATAAAATAAAGTAAAAACTTAAAAAATAATAAAATAATAATATTTTGAGTAAATAAATGCAGAATTTCAATTTTTTAATGCATTAAAAATTTGACGGATGAGATTAAGAGATATCTTGATCCTCATCGACGGTCAAGATCATTTTGACATGGATCACTCGAACTAGCTGTTGGGAATTTTTCCTTTAAATAGGGTGTTAGGGGTCATTTGACACCAGAGATTGGATCTGAGAGTCTAGTGCTAAAGAAATCTCTTGTAGTCATTTTTTTGTGCAATAAAGAAGACTTTGGGGTTAAAAATCTTGCTGGTGTTACTCTTCTGAAAATGTTATAAGATTGTTCTATTTTTTTTCTGCATAATTTTATTTTCAGCCATTAATGATAGCTTAATGAAGATTAATCTAGGCACAGGTATCTTGTCTGATCTTTGGGGTTTGAATGATAGTTTAGATTCTGAAATATAGTGGCAGGTATCTCCATTTGATCGGGGTTTCACTATTGTTTCCTCCTTCTATATTGATGGTTGATTTTAAGCTGTGCAGGAAATCCCTTTTTCAGATTACCGGGCGTTAGGGGAAGTTCTCGGCTGAACCAACCAACTCCCGGGTTGTGTTTTCTGAAAGAGCCCAACCAATTCTTGGTCCTGGGCTTATCATTCGAAATATTTTTATGACGCATGCAGGGTTTTCTGAAGCATTTTACATTAAAATTAAATTCTGATAATATTACTGTGATTACTGACAAATCTGGCTATTTTAGAGCCTGCAAATTGTAAATACTGTAAATTTCTTGCTGGGTCTAGGGTTTTAGTTCCATTTTTTGCATATACTTTCTGGATTTTGTTTTCCATTTGCAGGTCTGAAACAAAATTCTTGTGGAAAATTAAATTTTGCAGGGTCCCCATTTTGCTGTACAAGGGTTTCGAAATATCGGTCATATTCAGATCTGAGGTTTCATTATTTGCAGGAAAAGAATTTTGTTTTGAAGTGGTTTTCTCCGCAATCAATGCACGTTATTGCATCCCCTTTCTAGTTTCTGTTGTAGCTGCCTTCATCATTTCCGATCATTCGGCGGCCATCATCGTACCACCCTCATCCTTCCCCTTTGCCTCCTCGCTGTCATCCTTGCAGTCTTACGCTGCCTCAGCCTTCCCTATCAGCGTAATAAGTCTCATATTCCAGTTTAACTGCAAGCCTTTCTCGCAGACATCATCTCTGCTTCCCTTGCGTAGCTGCTTCCTGCGGCTCTTTCTCCCCAACGCCCGCCTACCTGCACGGAGAAAAGAAAAACGCTGAGTTTCTCTGCCCGTCCAGCACGTCAGCCTGCATTTCAAAATTTCATTGCTGCCGTCTGAGTCTGCTATCACCGCCGTCCAGAGGCATTATACACAGGCCAGTGGCCCTCACATCGTTTCCCCTCAGCACGTACCCTGCAAAACTCACGTGCTGTGTGGACTGAGTTTCATAGTCCCTCTCCGCCATTTTCCCGCTGCCCACTGTTCGATTTTCCATCTCTGAAATCTGATGCTGCATTTTCCCACCGTCAAGCAGGATCAACATCAAACTCTCCGTCGATTTCATCTGCACGAGGTGACAAATTCTTCTCAGGTTTGTATGTTGACGAGTTAAGGTCAGCGTGCCTGTGATTTTTTGGGATTACGTTTCTTTTCTTTATTTTTTTTGTATGCGTTTCATTTACAGGGTAAGAATAGGCTCACGTATCTTTTAGTTTAGGTTCAGGTTTCTTTAAATAAAAATATATACATATATAAAAAAAATAAAATAAAGGAAAGGGGTTTCACATTTTTTAGATTTCTAAAAGTCTTAATCTTTAGTTTTATTTAGTTTTAGCTATATTTTGGTTTAGCTTTGTTTCTTTTATTTTAATTTAGGATTTATAATTTCTTTTGTTTTGTTTTCATTTAAAAAAAGAAAAAAAAAACTATATAAAATTTCATTTGCTTTAAAATTTAGTTTTGTTAGGTTTGAGAATTTAATTTAGATTTGATTTAAATTAGATTTTAATTTTAGTTTAAAATAAAAATCATAAAAAATATAAAATATAAAAAACATAACAAAATTCTTTTTTTATTAGACTTTAGATTTTTTTTTTTTTTCTTAGTTTAGTGTTAGAATAGATTAAATAGGATTTTATCTTTAGGTTTCAAGTTTTAAGTTAAAAAAAAAATAAAAAATTTGGAAGTATTTTGCCACTTTGAATCTTAGCCCAGGAATCTGTTACTTTTTATCTCTTTCGCTGAGGCTAAATTTTTTGATGTGGGGTTAATGTTTATCATTTTTCATGTGGTCAGATATGCTTGAATGATCATTTAAAGATTAGCTATATGAATGTGATCTCTAGTTAACTTTTGAAATTGCGTGTTTGTTTAAAGCATTTATCTTTCGAAATTTTTTAAAACACTGGAATATCGTTATTGAGCTTTAATCGCTGAATCATTATAAGAACATTGTGGTTTTACTGGATATCTTGCATCGTTCAAGTTATTTGATGATAAATGATTGCTGTACATGGTTTACATCTCTGCAACATCTAGTAAATAATCGTTTAAACATCAAACCCATAAGGCACTGGTCCGTTAAATTAATAAAATCAATTAAGTACTGATTCCCTTTCGTGTCTCCCAACCCAACTGGTTTACAGTTGGTCATCCATTTCCCTATAGGGTCTACCCCCCTTAGCCGTGGGAGACAGGCTTAAACGGAGAGATCGGGGATCAGAGTGACAGCCCCTGGTCTGAGCGTTGTCGTGACAATCTGTGCGACAACATTTTTGGCGCCGTTGCCGGGGAGAGAGTTTTTTTTGTCTTTGGTTTATTCGACATTCATCTTCTCATTTCTCATCATTCTCTCATCTTTCTCATCTCACGTTTGAGCTGGCAGATTCAACATTTTTTGGCGTCATCTCATCTTTTATGCCATTCATTAGCCTGTCAAACGGCCAACATTCTTTGGCGTGTTTTGATCTTTTCATCATCTTATCTTTCGTCATATCAGCAACTTCTCTTCGATTTGTTTCTTGTTTGGGTGGCGACTCCATTTTCTTATTTTTCCCAGACAAGAAACCTCCCTCATATCTACTTGTTGGTTGCTTTTTGGATCTTAGAATTAGATTCATTGTTCAAGTGGCGACTCCACTTCTTTCATCTCTTAATTTTCTTGAGCAGAAATCTCTTTCTATCATCCATTTGATCCCTTATTATTCATCATGGATTATTCATTTAAACCATGTCATTTTACTGATAATCTCCATGATTTTCCGAAAGAGGCCATTTCTAAGTTATTTAAGTTCTCAGGTGGTGATTCGGTCGCTGTTAGACATCATTTAGACAGGTTTACTTGTGTAATGATCATATATTGTAGACTTCCTCAATATAATCATGAAGATGTCAAGATGCGTCTATTTGTCCATTCTTTAAAGGGTGATGCTTTGAACTGGTTTAATAGTTGTCCTGAAGATTCCTTCACTTCTTTGCAAGACATTGTCGATGCTTTTAAAGATATATATGGTGATCCAGATAGCTCGCCTTGTGCCCCTAAAATTGTGCAACAAAATGATAGTAATCTTGTAAAAGGTCCAGCTGTCCAAGAAAATTCTTCATATTAGAATGTGCCATTCACTTGTACCATTGCAGATCATAAGCAAATTATACAAGATCTATTGCTACTGATAAGAAATATGGAGATAAATCAAACTAATTACGCCAATGATGTGAGAACTTTATGCACTCACCTGGAAAAGCGTAATAGGGAGATGGAGATCATGCAAAATCAACATAGTAAGGAAATTGAAGCCATGAAGATTAATCATGACATAGAAATCAGTTTTATGCAAAGCAAGATGTTAGGCTTAGAGGAAAATATGACGACCATGCAAGCAAATCATAAGAAAGAGATAAACTCTATGCAGCATTGCTTGATGACCATGGAAGAAGACCATGCCAGGGAAATCAGTGCTATAAGGGTTGAACACTCTAGTCAGATAGACGCCATTAAAATACAGTTTCAGAAATTTCAATAGCAGTCGGAAGATGAAGGAAACCAGGAAGAATCAATAGATCAAGAGCCTTCTCATCCGCTGCAACAAGCTCCATCTTACTATGAGGGGGTCATTGGTTCGATTGAAAGATGGTTAATTGAAGGTGATCCAGATAGAATTAAAAATGATAAAGATTAGATGCAGGATAAAGAAAGACATGTCACGCATATCTTACATACTTCATCTGATAACTTTGAAGCAGAAAGTTCCATGTCATCAGTGATGCAGCTTGCCAGGAAGAAAAAGTGCAAAAGAAAGAGAATGAGAAGAAGATTTGATGCATCAGACAGCCGCGAGCAGCTTGATTTTCGGATAGAAAAAAGTCCTACCATATGTAGAATTGGACATGGCACATCCGACAAGCAGCCGACAGATTTGCCTGAAAGCAGGCAAATGCTCAGTATACACTATATTGAACACATCTGATGCCATGGGGCATCCTTTGTATTGTATTTCTAACCCTACTCCTTGTCATTTCAGCACTTTCATTTCTGTTTTAGGATTAGATTTGCTTTTCTAGATTAGTTAATAAATGAAGAGCTTATATCTTTCCTATGCTTAATTTTATATGATGATTTTTGGATGGACGCTACTTATGTTTTGTTGTGTACTCTGGATTCTCACGTTCCTACAATGCAACAACATGTCCCCAAGTAGAGGCAGATGTTGACCACTACCGGTCAACTACCCATAGTAGTACACCCCCTTTTCTTTGCAAAAAGGGTAGCGCTTGATCGACATGTCCGTGCCATTCTACAGTCATCGATAGCTTGATCAATTTATGTTGTAAACCCAGTCTGCATGTATAAATTGTAAATAATCTTAGCAGATATGAGTCATGTATGTAAATTGCCTAGGTGGACCTAATTTTCTAAGTGATAATCTACGTTCCGGAAGGTTTTTCGTCTCACCGATCCATAATCGGCAGAGTTTTCCTTCAGCCTAACCCCAAAGCCAGAATGGATTTTGTCACTAGAATCTTAGGAGAATCCTAGTGTGTTAATCTGCTAGATTATAGTTGTGTTGCAGAACTGGGTGGTTTATGAGGGTCTGTGTCAAATGGGTTCTCCCCCTTGAGACGTAAAGTTGTAAAAGTCATGATTTAGAGTGTCTTGAGGGTTAGAAAATGTTTTTAATCCCCTCATAAGTCCTAAGTCTTAGGTCCTAGGTGATTTTTCCAAAGGCTAAGTTCGAGGATCCATTTAAAAAAAAATAAAAAAAAAATTGAAAAATAAAAAAATAAAAAAATAAAATAAAGTAAAAACTTAAAAAATAATAAAATAATAATATTTTGAGTAAATAAATGCAGAATTTCAATTTTTTAATGCATTAAAAAAATCGACGGATGAGATTAAGAGATATCTTGATCCTCATCGATGGTCAAGATCATTTTGACATGGATCACTCGAACTAGCTGTTGGGAATTTTTCCTTTAAATAGGGTGTTAGGGGTCATTTGACACCAGAGATTGGATCTGAGAGTCTGGTGCTAAAGAAAGCTCTCTTGTAGTCATTTTTTTGTGCAATAAAGAAGACTTTGGGGTTAAAAATCTTGCTGGTGTTACTCTTCTGAAAATGTTGTAAGATTGTTTTATTTTTTTCCGCATAATTTTATTTTCAGCCATTAATGATAGCTTAATGAAGATTGATCTAGGCACAGGTATCTTGTCTGATCTTTAGGGTTTGAATGATAGTTTAGATTCTGAAATATAGTGGCAGGTATCTCCATTTGATCGGGGTTTTACTATTGTTTTTTCCTTCTATATTGATGGTTGATTTTAAGCTGTGTAGGAAATCCCTTTTTCAGATTACCGGGCGTTAGGGGAAGTTCTCGGCTGAACCAGCCAACTCCCGGGTTGTGTTTTCTGAAAGAGCCCAGCCAGTTCTTGGTCCCGGGCTTATCATTCGAAATATTTTTATGACGCATGCAGGGTTTTCTGAAGCATTTTACATTAAAATTAAATTCTGATAATATTACTGTGATTACTGACAAATCTGGCTATTTTAGAGCCTGCAAATTGTAAATACTGTAAATTTCTTGTTGGGTCTAGGGTTTTAGCTCCATTTTTTGCATATACTTTCTGGATTTTGTTTTCCATTTGCAGGTCTGAGACAAAATTCTTGTGGAAAATTAAATTTTGCAGGGTCCCCATTTTGCTGTACAAGGGTTTCGAAATATCGGTCATATTCAGATCTGAGGTTTCATTATTTGCAGGAAAAGAATTTTGTTTTGAAGTGGTTTTCTCCACAATCAATGCACGTTATTGCATCCCCTTTCTAGTTTCTGTTGTAGCTGCCTTCATCATTTCCGATCATTCGGCGACCATCATCGTACCACCCTCATCCTTCCCCTTTGCCTCCTCGCTGTCATCCTTGCAGCCTTACGCTGCCTCAGCCTTCCCTATCAGCGTAATAAGCCTCATATTCCAATTTAACAACAAGCCTTTCCCGCAGACATCATCTCTGCTTCCCTTGCGTAGCTGCTTCCTGTGGCTCTTTCTCCCCAACTCCTGCCTACCTTCACGGAGAAAAGAAAAACGTTGAGTTTCTCTGCCCGTCCAGCACGTCGGTTTCCAGCCTGCATTTCAAAATTTCATTGCTGCCATCTGAGTCTGCTATCACCGCCGTCTAGAGGCATTATACACAGGCCAGTGGCCCTCACATCGTTTCCCCTCAGCGCGGACCCTGCAAAACTCACGTGCTGTGTGGACTGAGTTTCATAGTCCCTCTCCGCCATTTTCCCACTGCCCACTGTTCGATTTTCCATCTCTGAAATCCGATGCTGCATTTCCCCGCCGTCAAGCAGGATCAACATCAAACTCTCCGTCGATTTCATCTGCACGAGGTGGTAAATTCTTCTCAGGTTTGTATGTTGACGAGTTAAGGTCAGCGTGCCTGTGATTTTTTGGGATTACGTTTCTTTTCTTTATTTTTTTTGTATGCGTTTCATTTACATGGTAAGAATAGGCTCACGTATCTTTTAGTTTAGGTTTAGGTTTCTTTTTATATATATATATATATAAAATTTCATTTGCTTTAAAATTTAGTTTTGTTAGGTTTGAGACTTTAATTTAGATTTGATTTAAATTAGATTTTATTTTTAGTTTTAAAAAAAAATCATAAAAAATATAAAATATAAAAAACATAAAAAAATTCTTTTTTATTAGACTTTAGATTTAATTTTTTCTTTTCTTAGTTTAGTGTTAGAATAGATTAAATAGGATTTTATCTTTAGGTTTCAAGTTTTAAGTTTAAAAAAAAAAAAAATTAGAAATATTTTGCCACTTTGAATCTTAGCCCAGGAATCTGTTACTTTTTATCTCTTTCGCTGAGGCTAAATGTTTTGATGTGGGGTTAATGTTTATCATTTTTCATGTGGTCAGATATGCTTGAATGATCATTTAAAGATTAGCTATATGAATGTGATCTGTGGTTAACTTTTGAAATTGCGTGTTTGTTTAAAGCATTTATCTTTCGAAATTTTTTAAAACACTGGAATATCGTTATTGAGCTTTAATCGCTGAATCATTATAAGAACATTGTGGTTTTACTGGATATCTTGAATCGTTCAAGTTATTTGATGATAAATGATTGTTGTACATGGTTCACATCTCTGCAACATCTAGTAAATAATCGTTGAAACATCAAACCCATAAGGCACTGGTTCGTTAAATTAATAAAATCAATTAAGTTTTGGTTCCCTTTCGTGTCTCCCAACCCAACTGGTTTACAGTTGGTCATCCATTTCCCTATAGGGTCTACCCCCCTTAGCCGCGGGAGACAGGCTTAAACGGAGAGATCGGGGATCAGAGTGACAGCCCCTGGTCTGAGCGTTGTCGTGACAATCTGTGTGACAACAGGCTCTACATCAAATCCAGGGATTTGTGCAAGGTGATACTTCAATCTATAAACCCCCCTTAACATATGATGCCCACACAATTTGCAACTCAAGTTTATTCTAGCAAACCCTCCATTAAGTTCACCAAATTCCCACAGGGGGTCCAATTTCTTTGACATGTTTGTAACTTGGTTTTTTTTGTTTACTTTTTTCTTTGGGTTATACTTCCTTGGTGGTTCACGGTTACCTTTGGTCATTAGGTAGCTGCTACGTCCACAGTAAATCTGGGTAGATCGACCCCGAAGGGGGATCACATCCCCGAGGCCTATGTACTGACTTGACCCCAAAGGCTTTAAGGTAGAATCGACCTTGTGACCTTCCGTATAGCAAGGCACTGCTTTGACTGATTGAGCTAACCCTTGGGGTTCTTTGTAACTTGGTTGAACTCTTGACTCTTGAGTTTTAATGTAAGATGAAGTTTGAACTTTGAAGTTGAATGGTGAACCTATGGCACAATAAGAATTGCAAGTTACAAAAAAAAAATTAAATTATATACATGAGTAACATGACACAACACATTGAATTTTTGACAATTTAACAAACAAAAAAAACCTCAACTCAATCCAAAATGAATTCTCTCCACTCTATGCAACAAAAATGAAAAAAAGCACCATCAAATCAACTCAAAAATCTTTGATAAACAATGGGTTATAGAAACCCAAGCAAAAACAAAAAAAGCCAAAACAAAACACATAAATTTGGTGCCCATACCTGGAAACCACGGTTTGCCGGAGAAATTTGATCCTCCTCTTGAACTCTCAATCCACCAGGGTTTTTCTCCTCAGCTCCCAATCCACCAAGGTTTTTCTCCTAGGTCACTCCCAATCGACGCCGCTGCCGCTATCTGCTCAAATGAAATAAAAAAAGTTGTTTTTTGGCTTATAAAACCCGCTGTTCGTAGGCCCCACGATAAGTTCAGTTTGAATCGCGATTATTTCAAGTTATCGCGATTTTTTCGCGATTTCTTGCGAAAAAAATTAACTTAAAAATCGGGTGATAATATCGCCAAACTCAAAAAATCGCGATTTTATGATATTATCGCGATTATATCGTGATTTTCGCAACACTGACTAAAATCCCCACCCATTACCTACATACATAGAAAGAGGTCAATTGCAATCTTGATGAGATGGTGTCATGTCCCTTCCTAAATCATTTTGGAACAAGATTAAATTTTGTATTATGGGGCCAATTTTGGAGTTAGTGAACCCCATTCGATTTTATTAGGAGATTAGACTTAGGAGCAGATGTTTGTTTTGTAGTTAAGTTACACATGGGGGCCACCCTCACTAGGGAATTACGCACTCCCTAGTTCGATTTGCATGGAGGGGGTTAACTTTTGCATGATGTTGGTTAAGTGAGGGCCCACGATGGAGGACGAAATGGATGGACAAGTGCTCCACGATAACTATATAAGGAAAGCAACTCTCCTTTTCTCATGGATCATTGGAGTATATTGATTTCTCTTTGGTTCCTCGAGTTGCTTAGCTGAGTCATTGGTTGTTTAGCACGAGTTCTTCAAGCGAAGAGCTCATCCTTTCTTCGAGGGACTTCAAGTGCCACCCTAGGAAGGTTTTCTTTATTTCTTTAGGAGGAGGATCACATTGTGATTTCCAGCGGTAGCATTTCCTTCCTAGAGGTGTGTATTACTAGAGGATGCAGTGGAGAGGAGGTTGAGTTTGTTGGTTGTGCTTAGCAGTGGAGATTTGATGTGAGATTTTCCGGAGAGGAGGCTAGGGAGTATTGTCAGCATTTGGGAGCTGATTGAGCTTCTAGCTTATTAGTGTGACTTTCGCACTACCTGGGCCAGTGCAGAGGCAGTGTTGGGAGCTCATTTGGTGGGTAGAGTATCATTCCTTGAGGTTGAGCTTTGCCGCGAAGGTTAGAGGAGATATTTGGAGTGGTGTTTTCTTCCCTTTCAGAGCTTGGAGGAGGACTTTGTGGCCATTCCTTGCAGGCCGTATTTCTAGAGTTGTTTGGAGGGCGTGGGCCATAGAGGAGGTCGAATTTGGGAGGTTGGATTCAGGCCAAACCCTTTTTGGGTTTTTGTGGGTTTTGGCCAAGGAGCTTGTGGCTGAAGTTTCATCATTTTTTGAGCATTGGAGATGGGGTTCCTTGTAGCTCCTTTCCAGCCAGCAGTTGTAGTTACTAGGAGACAGCATAAAGCATTAGAGGAGCAGTTACTGTCCTACAGTGAGATTACTATTTGTCACTTGGGTTCTGTCAAGCTTGCCCTTGAGGCATGTCTAGCTGCATTTTCCACACTATTGTACTTGCTCCATTCCATTAATAAAATGGCTTAGTTGGTTCTCATTTTTGTTGTTTATTGAGTATTTTCTGATCGTTTAATTTTCCTGTGGATGAATCACATTGGATTTTGTATATCACTGTTTGTTTAAGTTTGGAACATTACAGTGGTATTAGAGCTTAGATTCTGGCTCAGCCGTGGGGAAACTTTTCTATGAGTGTGGAAGACCGGCATAATATTACTTATAGAAGACAGAGGTACCAGAGAGGGAAAGGGAGTTGGAAATTACTCTAGACACAGAGGATCATGGGAAGACTGCAGTAGCAGAAGATATGGGTGAGCCCAAAAGCAGGGAAGAGATGGCCTTCGATAGCTTCTTGAAGGTTTTGAGCAATGTTGTGAAAATCGCGATCGGGATTAAATCGGCGCGGGGAATGAATCGGAAAAAATCGGGAAAAAATCATTTGGTACAAAAATATTCATTTTATTTCAATTTTTTGTAATATCTAAACTATCTACAACAGAAAATAAATACATTGACACATAAATATGATAAAAAAACTAATATATAAGATGTTTAATATAATTTCTAGCGCTAAAATCACACATAACATTGAATTATGTCTTGAATAGTAAGTCCTGACTCCTGAGTCCCAACTCAGCCTCAAAATATCAACAAAAAATATGATAATGTATTTCATCATGTCATAATGTCATATATAATAAAATAAAAGTCTAATCCTATTGATTTCCTCTGCCCCTCTTGCGAGAAAATTCCACAGCTTTCCCTTTCCCTCTAGATGTAGATGTTGGTGCCCGTGTTGGTGGAAATGGCAGTGGAGTCTGATGTGCTCTAGAAGCTGAAGAACTAGAAGTAGGAGTTATAGGAGGTAGACCACGTCCTCTACTGGTGGCAGTGGTAGCCCGGGCAGGCGGTGTCACCTCCTCCTCCTGTTCCTCCTCCTCCTCCTCCTCCACCTGCTCCTCGTCCTGCTCCTGCTCCTCCTCCCCCTCCACTACATCCTGCACTAACCAATCATTAGCAGAATCCATGAGAGGCCTCTCGACCTCAACCCTCCATGCAGCAGTGGTGTCAATCCCATCCAATGAGATGGCATCCACATCAGGTGTCCTCTCAAGTTGCCTCACCCACAATCGAAGATTGTAGTAGACGTAGACCATGTCATTAAGTCGCTGGGACTCCAACCTATACAAAGATCATGAAATAATAATTAATAATTATAAAAAAAATATTTTTTAATGAATTCAAAAATTTATTTGGAAATTTGCAATATTTTAAATGTTTAAGTGTTAACCTGTTGCGCTTCTTGTTGTGTATTTTTTCAAATACACTCCAGTTGCGCTCACATCCTGAGGAGCTGCATGTTTGGCTGAGGATGCGAATGGAAAGCTTTTGCAGAAGGGGTACCTTGCCACCATACATTTTCCACCATGCATCTACAACAAAATTACAAATAAAATTTTAAATAAACATATGAAAAAAATGGAATTTGAAGAGACAATGAAATTTGAAACAAAGTTACAAACTAAAAAATACCTGGCATTTTAATCATCCTATCAGTGATAGCCATCTCAAAGCCAAATGTGCCACCTGCCATCTTATATGTCTCAATTTGTTTAGAGATCTCTATACATTGTTCTGGAGATCGCACCATCTTCTGGACACAGGATAAAAATCCATCCATGATCTCAGCATCAAAATCAAACCCACATGCATAAGAAAATTCAGGGTTCAGGAAAATCCCAGCAGCATGAATGGAACGATGGAGTGTGTTGTTCCATCGCTCATCAATCACTCCCCATAGGAGTTGTTTCTGAAACCCATCATCTCCTTTATCATCATAGTAGGCCCGAATGGCTTCTTTGGCCCTGTCCATGTCTTCATACAAATAGCCCATTGCGGGCTTCTCACCATCAACCAACCGAAGAACCTTTACCAAAGGTTCAGTAACGGCGCACACCTCCTGCACTCCCGCCCGAAGTCTTCCTGGTATGAAACTAGTCTGCATACAGCCTCTTCTTTTGGTTTGCGGCTCATTGACAAAGCACGCCACTCCTCTGAAAGAAACATTCTCTTCACATCCCACATAGAATTCAAGAGGGATTGAAGAGATATGAAACTCGTGGCAAACCGTGTAATGGCGGGGCGCACCAACTCTTTGTTGTTGGTGAATCTTCTCATCAAGCTAAGCACAAATGTATGATTATATATAAATTTTGTAATGCTTTTTGATGAGTCAACAATATCTTTGACAAAGGGAATTTTCCCTATGTCCTCTGACATCAAATCAATACAATGGGCAGCACAAGGTGTCCAAAATAAAGTAGGATGCCTCTCCATAAGCATTCTACCAGCAGCAACATAATTTGTAGCATTGTCCGTTATGACTTGGACAACATGTTGTTCACCCACCTCCAAAATAAACACATCCAGCAAATCACATAAAGTTCATGCATCTTTGATTTGTGCAGATGCATCAACAGATTTGATAAACATAGTCCCATTGGGACAACTAACCAAGAAGTTTATAAGGGTTCTCCCCTTTTGGTTAGAACAACCATCTGACATAACAATGCATCCTGTTTGTGCCCATGATGCCCTAAAATCCTCCAATCTTTGGGTGCAGTCACGCTTTTCATTTTGAAGAATCTGTCCTTTGAAATCATGATAAGAAGGGATTTTGTACCCTGGGCCAACACTGGCAATAGCATCAACAGTAGGTTGGAAAAATGGATTATTCCTTACAACGTTGAAAGGAATATCACTCAAGAGGAGAAATTTTGCCATCAACCTGTGAACTTGTTCTTTATCAGTTCTTTTTAGCATTGAACCGATAGATGGCTGTGAAGCAGGTGTGGTTCGAGGAACAAAAAATGGTGATGCAGCTACCGGATTGACTGATGTTGCAGTAGAACGAGTGCCACTTGGCCCACTTCCTTCAACTGACCTTTTTAGTTGCCTTTTGAGTTCTTCTTTGGCCTCTCTAGTCTGCTCTAATTCTTCCAATGCTCTCATGGCTTTTTGGATAAGTTCAACATTTGTATTTATACAGGGCCCCACATTATGTCCAGGGATTTGTGCAAGGTGAAACTTCAACCTGTACACCCCTCCGTACATCTCCTTTCCACACAACTTGCAACTCAAGTTTTGTCTATCATTCGGAGCACGAGGTACAACATATTCCCAGAAAGAATCCAATTTCCTTGGCATGTTTGTTTTTGAAGTTTTGAACTTTGAAGTTGCAAACTTGAAGTCTTGAATGGTGTTTTGGTGCAGTTGTGAACCTATGGGAAAATAACTTAATAAGGATTAGGATTACAATTTAATATTTACAAAATTACAAGTTACAAATTTACAAATTACAATTTAGTATTTTAATTTTTAATTTTTACATTGATGATTGAATGAAAATTCAAGTTACCCATAACCCAACCTAAAACAACTATTCCAAAGTTCAAAGTTTCAAACACAAATTACCCAACCATTCCAAACCCAAGTTACCCAACCAAATGGCAAAAACAATGAAAAATTAAAAAACATAAACAATGTTTAAAAAAAATGAAAAAAAAAAAATTGGTTCCCATAGTCATACCAAGTTACCCAACCCAAAACAATGAAGAAATACAAAAAATTCTTTAAAAACAATGAAAACAAAAGAAAAATGGTGCCGATACCAAGTTTCCCAACCAAAAACAATGAAAAACATACAAAAACAATGTTTGTAAACAATGAAAACAAAAAAAAATTAATCCTCATACTGTTTCTATGGAGAAATCGGTGGTCTCCTCTTGATTTTCTCCTCTAAGCACTTAGATTTGGCTGAAAACCCTCTTCAGCTTGGTCTCCAACAGCTCCTCCTCACTCCGCGCGCGCGACTGTCCAAATGAGCAAATGAAAAACCAAATTTTTTTTTTATAAAATCATGCTGTCCCGACCCCCCACGGTTTTTTCTTAAAAAATCGGCAAAAAAAAATTACCGCGATTTTTTCGTATAAAAATCGCGATTTGATCGGCAAAAAATAAAAATCCCGATTTGATCGCGATTTTCACAACACTGGTTTTGAGTGATTTGGTGAAGGGGCAGAAGGAGATGTTGGACGAGATCAAAATGTAGAATCGGGAGCGAAGCACTCATCGAGAGTTCGTAGTTGGAGAGACTACAAGGGCCTCTCAATAGTTCGATCACCTTTCACCCACTATGCAGCAACCATACTTGAGTGAGCCAACTCAAGCTACTTTACCGTCTTTCACACCTTTGGCGCAAGGAGAGACTGGTGGAGGTGAGGATCCATTGTTGATGGGGGAGCATTTCCGGGAGTGGCAGTCCATGGGAGCAGACTTCAGAGAGGCTCTGAACTTCAGAGATTTTTGCAAGCTCAAGCAGAATGAGAAGGGGAAAGGTTATGGTACGCAGAACTATGAGCTACATCGTTCTATTGGGAAAATGTATTTCCCTACATATGATGGAACTTCCAAGTGCACAACACATGCTTGGGTAGAGAAGTTGGACACATACTTCCAGCTGAATCGGATGACAGAGGTAGAGGCCATCAAGATGGCCACATTGCACCTGGAGGGGGAGGCACACGATTGGTGGTTTCATGGTTTGTCCACTCTGGGGCATGCCAATGTGACCTCCTATGAGGACTTCACACAGAGAGTAGTGGAGCGCTTTGATCGGAAGGATCCAGAGGCTCACTTCAGGGAGTTGACCCAGCTTCGACAGACAGGGCATCTAGAATATTATATCTCGGAGTTTTTGAAGGTCTCAGTCATGGTGCCCGATTTGTCAGATGCCAGGAGAGTATACACATTTGTAGAGGGGTTGACAGAGCCATTGCGGGGACTAGTGAAGTCTCGCAAACCATCTACTCTTCTGGAGGCAATATCTTGCACTTGGGATTTGCAGGGGGCCATCCCCAAGGCTTGAGCTCCATTTCTTGCATGCACTCCCTACCCTCAAAAGGGGAGTGATACTAGATCACCCACAACGTAGAGAGAAGCGCAAGGGCGTGGTCAGTTGGATGACGAGACTAGGAGAGACCTCAGGAGGAGGAAGTTGTGTTTTACATGCCGAGAGCCTTGGGCACTTGGTAATCGGTGCACAGCAGGCAAGGCCCATTACATCGAGGTCTTCTCAGATAGTGATCAAGAGGATGATGAGGAGTTGGAGTTTGGTGGCGGAGATAGCGAGGATCCAGCAGGGAGAGGACCACCACCACCACCACCCTAGGGAGGAGCATCTTTTGCACCAGCATGAAGGGTCCTAGCTTCTTTGTGCGGGATTCCGAAATTTTTGACTATGAGGATCAGAGGTACGGTGCAGGGGCAACATGTCTCAATCTTGGAAGATAGTGGGGCCACCCACAATTTTATTGATGCTCAGTGATCCGGATCTTGGGGGGAGGCCCCCAAGATCTAAAAGATTGAAATGGATCTTGTGGGGGAGGTCCCCAAGATCTGAAGAATTGCAATGCTAGAAAGAAAATGACAGAACACACAGCAAGTAAAACCACAATGATTTTTTTTTTAATTAAAATGGAGAATAATTGTAAGAGCTACATTGTGGCGAACAAACTGTCCTTTTACAAAATGCGACTTGTTACTGATAATATTTTTCAGTTACAATACCACGGGTCAATTCCATGGGTGAATGAATACCATGGGTGGATGTCACAATACCATGGGTTAATTCCATGGGTGGATGCACAATACCATGGGTGAATGAATACCATGGGTGGATGTCACAATACCATGGACAAATACCATGGGTGGATGTCACTTACAATACCATGGGTGGATAAATACCATGAGTGGATGCCACTTACAATACCATGGGTAAATTCCATGGGTGGATGAATAACATGGGTGGATGAATACCATGGGTTGATGCCATTTTCCATTTGCATCATTCCTCCCTCCTTAAGAAGCAATGGTCCCCATTGCGTGAAGTTCCCTCCTGCGAAGCCTTTGTTGAATATGAAGAGCCACTCAAGAGAAGGGTTTTATGTGGTTAACACATAACTATGATGAACGAAGATTCGAGGATAGAGATACCCTGTAATGCTTGTGACCAACTATGATACTGACAGTGTGCGACCTAGTAAATGCACTTCGATGAAGTGTGGGTTTGTGGATGACCCATAACCATGATGAATGAAGATCTGAGGATAGAGATACCCTGTAATGCTTGTGACCAACTGTGATATTGACAGTGTGCGGCTTAGCAAATGGACTTCAATGAAGTGTGGGTTTGTGGATGACCCATAACCATGACAAATAAAGATCCGATAGAGATACCATGTAATGCTTGTGACCAACTATGATACTAACAGTGTGCGGCCTAGAGGAGGGCATCACCACCATAGAGTTTGAGGGGTTTTTAGTCCTAATACCAGGAGACAGGACTATGCAGTGCACTCGATATGTTCCCGCTCTGACAGTGACTATGGGGAACTATTCGATGACAGACCACTTTTTCGTGGTGGATGTATTGGACACCAATGTGGTGCTGGGTGTCCAATGGTTGTATTCCCTTGGTCGGGTTACCACTGATTGGAAACAGTTGGTGATGGAGTTTGCTGGACCGGATGGCAAGCTAGTGGTTCTTAGGGGCATGCATTCGTACCCCCCTCAGATAGTTTTGGCCCACCGGATGGAGGCCGATTTGAGGCATGGAGACATAGCATGGGTAGTAGAGCTGAGGATTTTAGAGGTTGGGGGAAAGACTACACAACCACATCCAGACATACAGGGAGTATTGGATAGATATCCGGTAGTTTTTGGAGATATGCCGGGGCAACCACTAGACAGGGGATTTGAGCACAATATAGAGTTGGAACAAGATTAAATTTTGCATTATGGGCCAACATTGGATTCAGTGGATGCCATTCGATTTTATTAGGAGATTAGACTTAGGAGAAGATTTTTGTTTTGTAGTTAAGTTACACATGGGGGCCACCCTTACTAGGGAATTACATGTGAAAATTCTATCACTGCAACAACTGATTTATTTTCCCTACTTATTTCTTGATGAGTTATTTATGAAAATCCTTCAGTAAACATTAAAATAAATTATGTTGTAGATATCACATCATAATACAGGAACAAACACATGCACAAGAATTAACACATCGACACAAATATTTTGGACAATCAGTCCTCGGAAAAACCTGTGCAGCAAGGGAGAATTTTATTATTCAGCAATTCTTCAGTGCAACTGGGTGCCTAACTGGCTTACCCAACAGAGAGAAAATTCTTCAGCACTTCCCCCAGTCTCAACGTCAGCCTAAATGACCTTTGCGTAGCTCCCAGACCCTCTGCGTTAGCGCCTGCCTGTCTGTGTCAGTGCTGTGCCTTTGTGTCACACCCGCAGACCCTCCAGTGACTGCGTAGTCTGTAGCCTCTGCGTCTGCTTGAGAGGCTCTACGTCTGCCTCTCCAACCTCTGCGCTGTTCCCCTGGTGCTGTTCCTGACTCTCTGTTCCGTACTTGCTGCCTCTTGCTGCTCCCCAGACCAATAGTTCGAATTTCTCAGCTAACCCCACTCCAGAAATTGAACTGACTGGTCTCCCTCAGTGTGTTCTCCAACTGACCCTCAAGCTACTACTTATACTTTTCTTGTTGGTCCTCCAATGACCGAGATTAAATCTCTAATCAACAACTAAGATTAGATTTGGCTTGATCCATGACTTTTGGAACCTTCTAACTCAGTTTTATATTACTACTCATTAATATTTTATTTTTCCTAAGTTTAGACTTAGGAACTCCATTAAAAATACTAATTATTTTAATATCTCCCAAACTGGTTAGAATCTGGCCAAACCATTTCTGGGTCTTGGAGATCTCATGTGCTTTAGCCTCTCCACCAATTTTCATTGCTATAGCACATCCGATGCTACCCAAAATCAACATTCCCTCTTAGCAAGGATTGTGCTCTCGTAATACTCCACACTGAGCATTACTCTGATCATGCGGCATTGGTACCTATGCTGATGCTAAGCCTCCCCGCTGAACATCCTCTACACTGCTGCATCTTTTACTGCTACATCCTGTCCTGCTGCCCATGGCTCTATCACTGCCACTGCTACATTTGTACTGCAGCTCCCTCTGCATCCGTGCTGCTACTGGTCCATCTTCCCAACACTGCATCTACACTGCAAACTCCTTCTCATCATGTTGCATCGTGCTACTGCTGACTGCTATTGCACTGCAACATCATATCCATTTCTGCTACTGAAATGGATTCTTTATCATCCCCATCTTCTCCTTGAAATAATCAAACTTGGTTCTTTCAAGGGCCTTGGTAAGGATGTTTGCCACCTGTTCTCCTGTAGGAGTGTAGCTCAACTGTACAATTCCTTGTTGGACACAGTCTTTGATAAAGTGACACCGGATATCAATATGCTTTGACTGATCTTGAAACACTGGATTCTCAGAGAGCTTGATGCAATTCTGATTATCACACATGATCCTGGTTGCCTCCATCTTTCTTCTGAATAGGTTCACAAGTAGTTTTCTAAGCCATATGTCCTCGCACGAAGATGTGCTTGCGGCCATGTATTCTGCCTCAGTTGAGCTCAGAGCCATGTATTTTTGTTTTCTACTGCACTAGGAAGTCATTCCCAATCCAATGTTGAAATAGTACCCAGAGGTACTTTTCCGATCCACTGAACTTCCTGCCCAATCTGCATCAGTAAACCCACTCAATTTGATATCCTTACCCCTTGTGTACAAGAGTCCATAATCTATTGTTCCCTGTAAATACCTGAGAACATGTTTGGTTGCTGCCTAGTGTGCCCTCTTTAGCTCCACCATGAAATGATTAAGAGTGTTGACAGTGTAGCAAATGTCTATCCTAGTATTGACCAAATACATCAGGGACCCAATGAGCTGCCTGTATAAGGTGGGATCAACATCTTTGTCTTCTGATGTATCAATCTTCTTCCAGTTGGTTATCAGTGGAGTAGCCATGGGTCAACAGTCCTCCATCTTGAATCTCTTCAGGATTTCTGTAGCATATCTCCCTTGCCTAAGGAAGATCTCCCCCTTTTGCTGCCAAACTTCCAAGCCCAGGAAATAATGCATTCGTCCCAAATCCTTCATGTCGAACTCCGTGGCTAAATTCTTCTTGCTGTCCCCTATGAGCTTGGATGATACTGTCAGGAAGAGATCATCCACTTATAATACTAAGATTATAGGTTCATTCTCTACAACCAGATAGTAGAGATTGGGATCTGTGTCACTCTTGATAAATCCCATTTCCTGCAAGTAGCCATCTATTCGCCCATACCACGCTTTAGGTGCCTGTTTCAGTCCATACAAGGCTTTCTTCAATCTGCATACATGAGACTTCTTCTCATGTGTCTCAAAGCCCTCTGGTTGTTCAACGTATACCTCTTCTTCTATCACACCATTCATAAATGCCATTTTGACATCCATCTGATGAATCTCCCACCCCATTTGTGTTGCAAGAGATATCATGGTTCTAATAGATGTGGGGCGAATGTCTCTTCATAGTCAATTCCTTCCTTCTGAGCATACCCCTTAGCCACAAACCTGGCTTTGTATTTCTCAACACTGTTGTCTGCAACGTATTTGATCTTGTAGATCCATCTCGAACCTACCACTGATTTGTCTTAAGGCCTTGGCACTACCTCCCAGACATTGTTCACCATTATGGAGTTGTACTCTACCATCGCATTTAGCCAAACCTGATGTTGAGTTGGCTCCTGAAAACTGGCAGGCTCCCCATCCTGAGCTACTAATGCCTGATATCTATTTGGCTGTTTTTTCTCCCTCTTATTGTTCCTTGGCGCACTGATGAACTCTGCATCTCACAGAATATGACGAAGTTCCCTACTCGTTCTTCCTCTGCTAGCAGGTGCTTTTGTTAGTTACTCACCTTGTGGTTTTTCCTGACCCAAGGAAGAATTCTTTTCTTTCGTTGGTTGAAGAGGTTTGACCAACGGTTCCGCTTTAGACTGCTCCTTGGAAGGCATTTCTCAATATTTTCTGAAAGCCTTGTCTTCCATGAACTTCACATCTCGTCGAACTACTACCTTCCTGCTCCCTAAAAGATAGATTCTGTATGCCTTAGCATTCTCGCTATATCCCACTAGATATCCTTTCTCTGCAGTTTGATCCAGCTTCTTCCTATTTTCCTCGGGTATGCGGCAATATGTTAAGCTCCCAAGTATCGTGAAATGACTGACTTCAGGCATCTTCCCTGTGAAGACTTTCTCTGGAGCAATCTTGCCCAATGCCCGATGAGGAGTTTTATTTTGAACATAGACTGTTGTGTTGCATGCTTCTGCCCACAAGAATTTTGGCATATCTTGATCATACATCATGGCCCTAGTTGTTTCTACAATAGTCCCGTTCTTTCTTTCTGCTACTCCAATCTGCTCCGGATTGTACGGAGCTGTCCATTCTCTTCTGATGCCCTCCTTAGCGCAAAAATCAGTGAAGTCCTTATTGACATACTCTCCACCATTATCGAAGTGCAAGACATTTTTTTTCTTTCCAGTTAGATTCTCCACTAGAGCCTTGAACTCTTTGAATCAACAGAAAATCTCGTCCTTGGTTTTCAGAAAATAAATCTAAGTTTTCCTTGAGTGGTCATCAATGAAGGTAAGGAAGTACTCGGCACCACTAAGAGCTTTAGTGGAAATGGGTCCGCAAATTTCTGAGTGTATGAATCCTAGTACACTCTTGGCCTTGCTTTTACTTCTAGAAAATGTTGCCTTGGCATACTTTCCTAGAGCACATCCTCTACATACATCATCTCGTTCCTACTAAGATCCGAAACTCTTGTTACAGTGCTCTTGAGAATTCTCAGAGCCCCATGGTGCAAATGTCCATTCTCCTGTGCCATTGTTCGTTCAAATCCTTGTATCCATGACTGCTTATTAGTGCCATTGGTGATTCTAGTTGTAGTCTATACAACCTGTTACTTTTGATCCCGATCTGCACTTTCTTTTTCTAGCTTGGGTGTTTGACATATACTTTCTCCTTGATGAAGAAAACGTCATAGCCTTTGCCTTGAAGTTGTGACATGGAAAGTAAGTTCATCCCTAATCCTAGTACATGCAGCACATTGGTAGCACGGAACCGCTCTCCCGTTTCTATTTGAAAAACTATGGTACCCCTCCCTACTGGAGTACATTTTGCCTTGTTCCCCATGGTGATTTGAAAGTTCATCTTCTCCTCCCGATAATTTGAGAAACATTCTCGGATTCTCATCATATGCCAAGAGGCCCCACTGTCTATAAACCATACCTTTGATGATGCAGAGCTAGTCACACAAGCCACTTCTTCTTCTAGCCTGGAAGCCAACATAGAAAAATCGAAATCACTTTCTTTTGTGCAATTTTCTAAAAATCTGTGTGAGTCTCTTGACGTAGATGCCTTTGCATCATGGTCTCGACCCATAATTGATTTTCTCTTCCTTTTTCTGATTACTCGCTCTGATACCATGTGAAAATTCTATCACTGCAACAACTGATTTATTTTACCTACTTATTTCCCGATAAGTTATTTATGAAAATCCTTTAGTAAACATTAAAATAAATTCTGCTGCAGATATCACATCATAATACAGAAACAAACACATGCATAAGAATTAGCACATCGACACAAATATTTTGGACAATCAGTCCCCAGAAAAACCCAATGTGGGAAAACTGGTGTAGCAAGGGAGGATTTTATTATTCAACAATTCTTTAGTACAACTGGGTACATAACTGGCTTACCCAACAGAGAGAAAATTCAGTCAGCACTTCCCCCAGTCTCAGCGTCAGCCTGGATGACCTCTGTGTAGCTCCTAGACCCTCTGCGTCATCCTTGTGCCTCTCTGCGTCACCCATGCAGACACTCTAGTGACTGTGCAGTCTGCAGCCGCTGCATATGCCTGAGAGGCTCTGTGTCTGCCTCTCCAACCTCTGCGTTGTTCCCCTGGTGCTGTTCCCGACTCTCTTTTCTGTACTTGTTACCTCTTGCTGCTCTCCAGAGCACTAGTTTGGATTTGTCAGCTAAACCCGCTCCAGAAATCGAACTGACTGGTCTCCCTTAGTGTGTTCTCCAACTGACCCTCAAGCTTTTTCTTATACTTTTCCTGTTGGTCCTCCAACGACCGAGATTAAATCTCTAATCAACGACTAAGATTAGATTTGTCTTGATCCATGACTTTTGGAACCTTCTAACTCAGTTTTATATTAATACCCATTAACATTTTATTTTTCCTAATTTAGACTTAGGAACTCTATTAAAAAGATTAATTATTTTAATATCTCCCAACCGGTTAGAATTTGCCCAAATCATTTCTGGGTCTTGGAGATCCCATGTGCTTTAATGTCTCAACCAATTTCATTGCTAGAGCACATTCGATGCTACCCCAAATCAACATTACACACTTCCTAGTTCGATTTGCATGGAGGGGGTTAACTTTTGCATGATGGTGGTTAAGTGAGGGCCCACGATGGAGGGCGAAATGTAGGGAAAAGTGCTCCACGAAAACTATATAAGGAAGGTAGCTATCCTATTCTCATGGATCATTGGAGTATATCGATTTCTCTTTGGTTGCTCAAGCTGCTTAGCCGAGTCACTGGCTGTTTAGCACGAGTTCTTCAGGAAAAGAGATCACCCTTTCTTCGGGGGACTTCGAGTGCCACCCTAGGAAGGTTTTCTTCATTTCTTCAGGAGGAGGATCACATTGTGATTTCCAGCAGTAGCATTTCCTTCTAGGTGTTGCGTATTACTCGAGGATGTAGTGGAGAGGAGACCGAGTTTGTTGGTAGTGCTTAGAAGTGGAGATTTGATGTGAGATTTTCTGGAGAGGAGGCTAGGGAGTATTGTCAGAATTTGGGAGAGTTTGGGAGCTGATTGAGATTCTGGCTTAGTAGTGTGACTTTCGCACTACCTAGGCTAGTGCAGAGGCAGTGTTGGGAGCTCATTTGGTGGGTAGAGTATCAATCCTTGACGTTGAGATTTTTCGTGGAGTTTAGAGGAGATATTTGAAGTGGTGTTTGCTTCCCTTTCAAAGGTTGGAGGAGGACTTTGTGGCCATTCCTTGCAGGCCATATTTTTGGAGCTGTTTGGAGTGTGTGGGCCATAGAGGAGTTCGAATTTGAGAGGTTGGATTCAGGCCAAACCCTTTTTGGGTTTTTGTGGGTTTTGGCCAAGGAGCTTGTGGCTGAAGTTTTATCATTTTTTGAGCACCGGAGATGGGGTTTCTTGCAGCTCCTTTCCAGCCAGTAGTTGTAGTTACTGGGAGACAACGCATAGCATTAGGGGATTAGTTAATTTCCAGCAGTGATATTATTGTTTGTCACCTGGGTTTTGTCAAGCTTGCCCTTGAGGCAAGCCTAGGTGAATTTTCTGCGCTATTGTACTTGCTCCATTCCATTAATAAAATGACTCAGTTGGTTCTCATTTTTGTTGTGTATTGAGTATTTGCTGTTCATTTAATTTTCCTGTGTATGAATTGTATTTGCTTTTGTATATCACTGTTTGTTTAAGTTTGGAACATTATAGATGGTTTTATTATTGTCTTATGTGGACTAGTCACTTTCACATCTCAATTATCACTTTTTATCATGTCAATTCCCCCCCTTCCTCTACATTGCAATCACATTTGTCACTTTCATACTTAGATCAATAAATTCCTGCCGACTATGTACATCATAAGTATAATTTGCAACTAACACATGATTTTTAATAAAGAAATTATTATATTTTAATGTTTTAATCAAATAAAAATAACACGTGGTTTTTAATAAAAAATAAAATTATATCTGATATTTTAATCAAATAAAAATATTAAATTTATTAATTTAATCGATAATAGAAGCATTTAATGTAAAAGACATAGAATAATGTCAAGCTAGAATTGATCGTAGGGCCACTGTAATAAGGTAGAAACATTTTTGGTTTAGAAGTATAGTTCTATGATTTTGATTCCAACATCTAGATGCTATAAGTTTGAGGTCATTAACAATATTGTATGGCTACTGACAAACACTTTGTTCGTCCATTCATGTATGTCTTCATTGTTTTTTACTCTAACTTAATTATAATTAAACTAAGCAAGAGTATCTAGAATGCAACCCTTGTTCAAATGCGGCAGTTAGTTCATACTTTTCAAAGTTCAATAATTAAACTAAGTGGCAGGGAATGCTAGCTATGCGGGCTTGTTTTATCTCATATTCTAAACGTAATGAAGGGGTTTGAGAGCAAAGGAAATGTCCACCATTTTCTTTTGAGCTAAGGACGAAAATGTAAGTGTTCTCATTTGCCATTAATACTTTATTGCAAAGTGGGAATTGATTCCCATTAGTTGCTTTTATATTTTCAGGTATTTGTAATGATTTCCACATTTTTTTTTCTTTGTTTGTTTGCTGTGATTTTTGTTAGGTGTACATTGCACATCAGGTTTCCCTCGTCTTTCCAACTTTTAGTGTACTATGGGAGATATACCATTTACTTAGAATCTAGATTTTTTGTTTTGTTTTCGTTGTAGCATTTTTGTATTTGATTCTTGAATGCTGATTTTCATTTTTTCCACTAGGTTTAGTTATTTCTATTTGAAAGTGCTGAAAGCATTGGACCCCATGTGGGAATATGGTGATCTTGCTAATGGGCATAATCGACAAAAGTTGAGTTGCAAGTTGTGTTGAAGGAAATGATGGGGGAATTGGTTGGTTGAAATACTACCTTGCACAAATTTTGAGGCATGAAGTGGGCATTTGTCGAAATTGAACCCCGTAAATTATTCATATCGCCAATAAATGACTTTAGGATATGGGTAAAAAGAGAGATAATAGGGAAGCTATGAGAATTGAGCTTGTAGTAGTAGGAGGTGCAAGAATCAGGGGGGCTAAGAAGTGACAAATTTTCCTTAGTCTCACCTTCCACAATGCCCTCAACGACATCATCTTTTTTTGTTCGAAGAACCATAGGTGGCACACAACCTTCTATTAGGTCAGTGGTTAAAATAAACGATAAGAAAGAAGTTGGAAAGCTTGTGGATAGATGTTTTCCATGGAATGACATTCCTTTTAGCATTTCCAATGACAACTCATTCTATTAGCGTATGTTTAATGTTGTTGCTATTGGTGTTTCATGGTATAACACCCCTACCTATGATGAGTTGGGAGGGCCTGTCGTTCAAAATGAAAAGGTCAATTTTTTAAGATTAGGTATGTTCTATGCTAGAGCAATTTATTTAAAATTTCCACAGTTAGCAATCACATCAGCATTACGATAAACTGCAGATAGAACATAAATATAAAACGCAGAAGACAAGCCAATACAAGAGGACACAAGATGTGGCGCGAGCCAGGGACAAACCCCACAATGTGTGGGGAAACCCTTTGATCAAATCTTCTTTTATCTTCAAAGTTCAGCACAGAGAGAGAGAGAGAGAGTACATTTACAACATAAGTCAACACTGTCTAGATCTAAGCATAGATCATCTCCTATAATGATGAGATCAGTTGAAGACATTTTGCTTCAACTGATACCTATCATCATGCTGCATCTGGTTCTCTAGTTGCACCATTGCATACTACATCATGCGGTTGTCCATGTCCATGATCTTATCCATCATAACGCTGCTCAAAAGGCTGCCCATGTTATCCTTCTGTTGCTTCACTATGGAGTTCATACACATATCAGCCTTAGCTGCTTGTTATGGCTTGCAGCCTAGCAAAGCAGCTAGGCTATAGTTCCACGTAATACTTCACGCAGTTCCATTATTTCCGTATAGGGTTTGCTCAGGGATATGGCTGTCTATGTGATTGTATTCCATACATTGAACTGGACAACGTATTCCTTACATTACAGCGTGTACCTTCTTACCTTGCTACCTTGACTGCGTTCCATAAATATGAATGTGACTGCGTTCCATACATTGAACTGAACAACGTATTCCCGTGTTCCTTCTTACGTTGCTGCCTTGTCTGCGTTCCATCTCTTGTGACTGTGTTCCATATATTGAACTTGATTCCATATTCCTCATATGACTGCGTATATATATGAACGGTATATCACCTCCAGCGTATCTGAACATTGTATTGATTGTGTGGTCCATGCCTTGACTGTGTTTCCCTGATAGCGTCTAACTTAACTGTTTCATTGCTGTGCATATAATTAGGGCATTGTACTGTAGATTACTGTGCGTATATATAATTCATTGAATCCTGTGCCTCTATCCATGCTATGCGTATCAATCTCTATGCCCAGCGTATATATTTCTATGACCAACGTATCTATGCCCAGTGTATATATATCTGGACTGTAATATCAGCATGAAATCCATATAATATTGCATGTACTATCTTCTGTTGATGCGTATGTATATGTTTCCACTACGCTGCCAGATATATGTCTTCATTACGCTGCCAGATATATGTCTTCATTACGCTGCCAGAAATGAGTGTTAGATCTTTTGTTGATGCGTATATATATGTCCACGTTACGCTACCAGACCTACGTGTTAGGTCTTTGATGATGGCTATATATGTGTCCACATTACGCTGCCAGACCTGCGTGTTAGGTCTTTTGATGAGCGCGTATTTTATTCCTCCATGACTGCATATAGCTTCATAGATGAACGTGGCTTCATGGTCCTTCATGACTGCGAATATATGTACGTGGTTCCATATTCCTTTATGATTGCGTATAGATGAACGTGGCTTCTCCTCCTTAGTTGTGCTTAGATTTAGGGCAGACTTTAGGACAGCGTAGATCATAGTGTATCTCCTTCTCCAAAAACCCAAGACGTGGAGAGGAGAACACATGAAGAATGTGTCTCAAATGACTTAAAGTCTTCTCTTATTTATACTAAAAGTGGATGTTTGAATAGACATGACGTTTGGGCTTCTAGAGCCTACATAAGAGCTGGTCGGTTTGATAATAATTACATAAACAAAATAAATTCATATCTCCATAAATACTTATCGGAATCGGATGATCTTCAGATCAATCATACACCTCTCGATGAGAGGGATCCAACAAAAATATCAGCTGCCATAAATAAGCCGACCCACATGGAGTTTGGCCCTAGTTGCCAATTTAACACAATTGCACTCATATATTGGAGAATATTAAGGAATCATAGGAAGTCATTGGATGCACCATGCTGTTAGATGGTTGGATTGATCAGAAAGGCAAGACCCTTCTTAATTTCTTGGTTAATTGCCCTAGGGGGACAATGTTTATTGAATTTGTTGATGCATTTACACATGTTAAATATGCAATGTTATTATGTGAGTTGTTCGATGGGTTCATTCAAGAGATAGGTCCACAAGAATGTTATCCAAGTCATAATGATAACACAACTAATTATGTTGTTGTTTCTAGGTTGCTCATGCTGAGGTATTTGGCCTTGTTTTCAAATCCTTGGTTTGCACATTCCCTTGATTTGATTTATAGGATACAAGAAAAATTGCTTATATCAAGGATATTGTTGAATTAACTAGGAGCATCACAAAATTTATAGATAATCATACATCCATGCTTAAAATATATAGTGTAATGGTCATATTAGAATTTAGAAGTTTTATTAATATTGTGTATTATGACACTTTACGTAATAACTTAGTAATGTACTTCTGAATAGATGTCTTAGTTAAGACATTAATTATAAAGTTATGAAAAGGGCATTACATAACTGACACAATACACATCCATCTATGCATTAAGACACGATAACATTGAGTATGAATGAGTCAAGCTCCTTGTCTCTCTCTTTCATTATCACTTGTACTTTTGTGTCTCTGACATATTTCACCTTGGATTATATGCCTTATTCGTGTTTATGTTTGTACTTTTTGCTTCCGATTTTAGTAATAATAGAATTAATAAGAGCAACATTGGAAATTCTGAATTCTGAAATGTGGTGTCCCATGTTTATTAGGTTTTAGTTTATTATTTCTATATCATTGCTTTTATCTTCTCTAGTTTTCATGTATCATTATGCTCAACAAAAACTCGTGAAGGGGTAACTTTATTTGGAGATGTGCATATGTACTATCCATTATGTCAAAATCTTATAATAAATATGAAGGTTTTACCCTTGAAAGATTTGAGTTTACTTTTAAGCAGTCCTCTATAAAGTAAATATTCAAATGTTGAGGAGATGATACAATCTTGTTTTCTGTCTTCATTTCAGGCAATGGCAGCTGAGAAATTAAGGTTTCAGAAGGAATTTGAAGTAGTAGTAAGTCAATTAGAAGAAGAACATGCCCATATAGAGAGTATGGCAAAAAGAATTGAAAATCTAGAAGCTCTCTGTAAGGAAAAGGAGGTAATGAATTTAAATTTTCAAACTAACACAATTGCAACTTTTTTCTTTTTTCTTTTTTTGTGAATTTTCATATACACAATACTTGCACAGAAATATAGACTAATAAATCAATTAAACATGGGTTTCATATTGTCTCATTGTCAGAGTTGCATATTAAAGAAAAATGAAGAAGAAAAGAAATGAGATATTTAACAGGAGACTAATGCATGATGCTTTGCCAAACTTAATTGTTGTGCTTCCACCACCTAAGAGATGGGATGTCATGTGATACTGTATAGTTGTTTTTTTTAACAGCAGTGAGTACTTGATATATTAATTCTGTGCTCGGTCGCAGCAAGATACACGGGAGGATTACATTTGAATTTGCCCTTGGGCTTCTATTTTTCCATTTCTATCCTGATTTACTGAGCCCAGATATTCACGACCATTACAAAACTTTACAACAGACACAACACTCTTATTTAGTCTACTAGTATATATTCGAAAATATTGGGACAGCAAAATTACACAAAAGAAACCAGACATTGCAAAGAGTAGTTAGCCGATATGGTCAGCCAGGCGGTTCAGATCAATGCTCAAATTATGGACTTCAGATTTGCTTTTGTTCTTCCTGGGGTGAACCCACCTTTGACATCAGCAGTTGTATGTCTTCTATCATGGTATACAGTGCAGCAATCTCATCCTCGAGCTTATCGACCTTCCTACCTTTGGCCTCAATGTTCTATGAATTTTCATATGCCACCACTCTTTGACGATACATCATGCCCTTTATGTCTAAGAGCTGAACTTTAATTTCAGCCAGTTCCTTTGCACACTGCAAGCACAAAGATAGAGTCGACGGTGTTGGTGAGCTCTGATGACGACCAAAGGCATGGCGTGAAGCCTCCTTCCCCGACACCTAGCCAGAGCGAGGGAGCCTGCTTCCCCAAGAACTTGTATCCATCTTTAAGGAGGGATAGGGCCGAGAACCAGTGTGCTAGTGAATTCCTTCCTGAGATATCCTACCCTGAGCCAGCGCGAGAAAACTGGAGGAGAGCTGCCGAAAAGGGAGGGCACAAACCCAATCCCAGAGAGAGACTGAAATCTTGCATCCCAGATAAGAAACTAAGTTCACTTCACTCAACCAACAAAACCCAAACCAACCTAGGATGAAAATCACAAGCAGGATGAGAGGGGATAAAGAACTTATCTGACATTTATAACTGCGGCCTTGTAGAATCCATCCCGAGCCAATAGGATCCCAATATGGCCTCATCATTACTCTGTGTTGCGAGAGAGTGGCCATCATTTGCAGATGGAAGTTCAAGCAGTTGGTCTATCTCGTCAGGGCCATGGGGAGTAAAGGCTATACGCAGGGAGAGAGGGCTCGCATGGATACCAGCTTTGAGCTCCTGCAATGAAGCTTGAACATTGAAGCCGACGTGAGAAGTATCACACTTCACTGCAAACTTGGCCCCAATAGCTTCACGTGGAGGGGAAAAAGGTGGCCACATGGCGGAGGAGATTGGAGAGGTTTCATCACATAGGCGTACGGGGAAGGGCGGAGAATAATCAAGCCGCTGACGAATGGGGGGTGACGGGGAATGACAAGGGTGACTAACACATTCTTGATATACCATGAATGGGGGAGAGGGTAATGGGGGGCTCAAGGGGGGTCAAAACATAGCGGGGTTAGGGTATAGCGGAGGGACTAAAGGCCCCATTAACTTCCAATGTTCCTTCCGATAAATAACAAGTTTTATTAGCCATAAAATCTGCATCTGTATTAAGAATTCAGAGGATGTGCCATGTTTGAGAGGTTTCAAAGGAGGAAAGGATGCTCTGAGCACTAAGAAGAGTTTGGCTTAGGTGGTTGTCCTGAGCAAGGGAGGAGTTTCTGAGGTGTCTAATAATCAGATAGGAGTCACCCAGGATAATGAAGCTTTTGACTTCTCTCTTCTTGGCTAGAAGGAGCCCCATATACAAGCTGCAAACTTCCACTTGGTTGTTGGTCTTGATACCTAGTCCCCATGCATACTTTTTCCACAATGATTCTATCAGGATAAAAGAGAATCTCTCTCCCTCCTGCCACTCCCGGATTTCTTTCTGATGCTCCATCGAATTGAAGAATCCAAGATTGGGTTTTCAATTTCCAATCAGCAAACTTGTCAAGGGATAGACAAAGAAGTCAGTCTGGATGAGATTTGGGATGAGCACGACTGTGAAAGGGAGGTCGAATGACAGATCAAGGCTCCAACCAACATGTGATACTGTATAGTTAATGTCATCCCTGACCCAACATAATGGTCATGATGCCCCTGCTACTTAACAGAACGAATGTAATATTCTAACTAGAGAAATACAATGAATATCTAAATATGAACTAAGCTACAAAAATTAAATATAGCATGCAAATCTGAAACTCTACACATGCAAATACAATCAGAACACCATTGAGCAGAAATCATAAATCTGAGCCATTTAATTATATTTGCAATGCCAATCTGTGTACAAAATGAAGTGGAATGAGGGTACCTGAGCTTGCTACAGCAAGCATGTAAAACCCAGGTGAATATGAGAGAATCTCTTCGTTGAAATTGGCACAAATGGCTGTATGCTTTGCTAAGAAAATAACTGCTACTGCTGATTGAGGCAAGCTGTGATTTGGGGCCTAAAATCTGCTCCAAAAAATCTGGAAAATTAGAGTTAAGCTTCTTAGCCCCCAACCAACCAAACTCAGAAATATATTGGGCTGATTCTGACTGCTCGGAAATGCCCATATTTAGTGTGAATTTCTCCAACTGCTGGTCCTGTGTCCAACCCAGAAACACTGCTGCACTTCTGCTCCAAATCCTCCCTCAAATGGCCAGAAATTCTCTGCAAAAATATTCGCGGAATTGTGTGGAATTCCTGCCCCACTCCTGCTCAAAATCCCACTCCAACTCCTGTGCTGCAATTATGCCCAGAAAGACCCCTGCATAGGCCCTACAAGTGACACATTCGGCCCTCTCAAAAGCAACAATCTCCAGCTCTGCAAATCACCCAAGTGGCTCATTCTCCCTCGAGGAAAATCTTTGCAATTTCTTCAAGTGCTGCTCCCTTGGAATCCCCTCTTCCAAGCTCTATGAATTTCTGCCTCTGCATCCTCTAGGGAATGCGCACTGGCTGAAACAAGTGATGAGATGTCTCACAACAGCTGGAAAATCAATCCTCCAATCAACTCCAAATTCTCTCCTAGGGTGACACTCTCAGTTCGCTGAAAGAGAGTTGGGATTTTCCGCTTGGAAATCCCTGTGCGGTTGACTTGGCTAAACAACTCATGGAAACTCAAGTCTGAAATGCACAATCAAGGAACCCAAAAATGAGTTCTCCTCTCCTATTTATAATTGCTGCCCTTCTCCTCCTTGTGGGCCCACTAGTTCGAACTCCCCTTTTTGCCTCTCTTCTCTTGTGGTTTGAATTTCTCCAAGGGGTTTGATTTCCCTTTTGGGTGGCCCCCACAACCCACCAACATTTTAATTTTCATTTCTCCTAAGTTGGTCTTCTTTCCCCTTTCAAAAATTAATTTATGCCTCCATACCCCTTTTCCTAAGTTCAATGGCCAAAACATTTATCAATTACTAAAATTGCAAAATTGTGAATTCTCCTTAGCAAAATTATTTGTTGGGGACATGACACATACCATTGTCTTAGTGGGGGGGCAAGGTGGTGTGGTTTTGTAATGATATTCTTATCTATCTTCAACCCAAATGCATCAAAACCAAGAATATCCAAGTAATAAGAGCAAAATGGAATAGATCCAAAGATAGAATGGAGCCAAAATATCCAAGTTTATAATATGAAGGCCAAACCTCTTTGTAGTGTCCCGAATGAGAAAATTTTGGAACAAGCTCTTCACATAAAATTTATCATACATTTAACAAAAGATTGCCAGGTAAAAATAAACAAAACAGAGCACTGCAATCTCATAACACAATGAACAGGAAATCTTCAACTTTATTATATTAGAAGAACTGGGGTTTACATGCAAATACAACCCATATAGCTGAGATCAATGGCCTTGGACAAATCTACAATAATGTCGCTATCGGCCTCCAAAACAAACTGAAAAACCAATACATTGCAACCTGTGAACCCTGAATGGATTCACCAAGGGAAGATGGGTGCTCGCCCAATCTCTCTAAATCACCCGAGGGGTTTTGTCCTGGGGCTACCAATGGAGTAGAGAACTGGGTTCTCAATCTCTCATACAAGAAACAATACTCAATCCAAGATGTCCTCCAATGGTCTCCTCCTCCTCTTTTATAGATTTGATGGACTCCTCTAGAACCTTCTATTTTATTATTATTTTAATCATGGAGCACTTTTCCCTCTTTTATTTCAATTAAAATATTCTTTTAATGCAGGAAAAGGGTAAATTGGCCACCATGTCTCCTCAGGCCACTGAAACTCATATCTAACCATCCCATCCTGTAGATCTTCCTATTCCGGTTCCAACGAGCTATTACACTGAGGTGTTCCACCAATTAATCTCCTCGGAATGCCACCTCGAGCATAATTATTTAAGTTATGCCCAATAATAATGTTGATTTCTGAAAGTTGTCGGAATGTGACGGAACAAAAGGCAAATTGTGCAGATGATGAAATATGCTAAGCGAATGCCATCAAATCCCATAAAAACTCTACAAAACTCCATTGGAACCCCTAATGCCATAAACGTGCTCCACTGACCTGGGCATCTCCTGCCCTGGAAATCCACCCTGGTTGCACTTGAAGAAGGATAAAAATGGGGACATGATAGTCCTCCCACCCCAAGATTGCTTGACCTCAAGCAATCCAAATATGTGAACCAATTTAGTGGTCCAACGCAACTGAGACCCAATGCCAGGATCCCATACGAACCACTAGGTGATGCTCTGCTCCTGTGTCAACCCACCATGAACGGACTCCTCAATGCTAGGATCCCAGATCAATCTCTGACAGAACCTGTCATCAGCAAATCCTCCTGGATCCCAATGCTGCCAAGAAGGAGCATCAAGGCTCCACTGCTCCTGTTGTGCTATCTCTGGTTGTGAATGCTGCTTCACCTATCGTGTACCAACTCATCACCTCTCTCCAATCTAACTCTTGGCATAGCCCAAGGTCAATCTCATCATGTTGAAGCCATGCTGAAATACTAATGAGTGGCCAGCCTACATCCTGTTGCCAACTGATGGATGCAATACCCCTCAACTTGGAGCGCACCTGCAATACAATGCTCTTGACTAAAAATGACACTGTTAAAATTGGCACCTAGGGCCAAACTCCATGTGGGTCATCTTCTTTATGGCAGTTGATATTTTTCTTGGAATCCTCTCATCAAGAGGTGTAGGATTGATCTAAAGATCATCCAATTTTGATAAGTATTCATGGAGATATGAATTTATTTGTGTTATGGGACAATTCGTCAAGGTCGGCCATCAACCAAATAACCCCCACGTGTGCTCAACGTTTTAGTATAAAATGAGGTGACTTGATAGTCATTTACACACACTTCACTCTTGATTTCTTTCCACTTGTTTTGGGTTTTAGTGGAAGAGAAGTCTAAGAGGAGGAAGCCCTAGATGCAGGAGGAAAGGAGACCAAGCATGAGGTCTAAACGCAGTCCTAGCTGAGCCCTAGTTCATGACAGCTCTACGCATGACCTAGATTTAGGGTTCATTCATGTTGGGAAGAAGAGATGCCCTAATCCTCTATGCTATCAAGGAAGACAACCCTCATCTAATATGTTGTCCCAAGGATGCCCTAACCAACAGAGAGGGACAAAACAATGTGGTGTTTTAGGGTTGTTTCTACCGTTTGTTTGAGGGCCGAATTGTTGTGAGGGGAGGTTGAGGCAGCTCCCTAGAGGGCCAAGGCTAGGAGAGGCTGGTTTAGCCTGCGTGGAGGTATCTTGGGTGCAGAACTCTTGAAGGAAGGGTAGCGTATGGTGCTGTAGGTGGGCCACAGGTCCTAACTCATCTTTGGAGGGCAATGTGGAGCTGTTTAAGGGATATCTATGCCCAGGACAATAGCTAAGGGTGCCAACACCTCTTCAAGATTAGGCCGCAACCAAGGAGGGACTGTTTTGAGGACGTTTGAGGGTGGGAAAACCCCAACAAGGTTGTTGCAGGCCTGTGGAAGCTTCTTGTAGCAGGCTGTAGGGATTGAGGGCAGGTCGAGGACTTGGTAAGGGCTAGAACCGCCCAGGATTACAGTGAAGGGTCTCATCCCCACAAGGAAGGGCAGCCGCATCACGTTGGAGCAAATTTGGGCGGAAAAGAAGGCTGGCAAAGGGATTGTGATATGTCCTAACCAGGCCTAGTTTGCAGCAAAATAATCAGACCTCAAAACAGTGAGCTAAGGTATGTTACTTATGACATTTCTTGTAGGTGTTGGATCTTAGATGAGGATCAGATTTGGATCGTGTTAAGACAACCTGTGGAAGTCAATGAGATGAGGGCAGATCTCATGATTAGATGCCCTGACTAGTGACAGTTTCCACAGTGGTTGGGAAACGAACTTGGAGTGAGAGTTTGTCGTGTATTGGGTCAAGGTGTTGACAGAGGCAGTATGGCAACATGACTAAAGCAGTGTGGCAGCATGACAAAAGTAATGGTGCAACATGGTGCAGATCAGTGTTGCTGGACATGGTGCAACATTGGTACAACAATGGGACAACAATGATACATGATGCAGTATAGTGATGGGTACAGTCATGATTAGTGAAGCATGATGAAATGCAGCATAGTGATGATGGGTGCAGCATGGTGCAACACAGTGAGGTGCAACATGATGAGGAGGAGCAGCACAATGATAGGTGCAACATGGTGATGGAGTCACCCTGGAGAATCAGTTGAAGCAACATGTCTTCAACTGAGTTCAGCTACCTCATGTATCATCTTCTTAGAAATGATCTATGCTCTTATTTAGATAAGTCAAAGTGTTGACTTCTGTTGTATATGTACTATCTCTCTCTCTTTTTGCTAAACTATTGAAGAACATATAAGAAGAATTGATCAAGGGTTTCCCCACATTATGGTTTGTCCCTGGCTAGCGCCACATCTTGTGTCCTCTTGTCTTGGCTTGTCTTCTGCGATTTATGTTTATGTTCTATCTGCAATTTACTATTATGCTGATGTGATTGCTAATCTGGAAAAGGTATTGAGCTAACTATGAAAATTGAAATAAATTGCTCTAAGCATAGAACATACCTAAAATTAACATGGTATCAGAGGTGAGGTGAAGACAAAGGCCAAGCAAGAGTGAAAAGAAAATCACCGACGACAGCTGGGAAACGACAAAAGGCTCAATGGGATTCTCATCCCCCTTAAAATTCACCAAGGGTGAAGTCAAAGTAGAGAATATTATCCGAGTGGTGCAGCAGAAGCTTTTGATGGCCTACCTTAAGATTACTTCAATGGAAAGTCCGGATCTAAGGGTGGAAGGAAAGGCAGATGCCTTTCTTGCAATAAGTTCGGCCATTATCCGAAGTAGTGTCTGAATGGTAGGGACACATTACTTGATGATGATAACAATCATTCTAGGGACATCTTCAATGATCGGAGGAATGACAGGTAATGCAGGTCATCAAGGAAATAACCAACTCTTCAAAGAAAGCAAGGAACCTCAAACTCTTTGAGAATCTAGCTTATTGATTGTAAGTGCTTCAAGGCACTTCATCGGATAGAAGGGTGCTCTCACTAATTTGGTAGAGATGGAAAAAATCATGGGACTATACTTGGAGTCAATGCCACCTATCCCGGAAAGGTTGTAGGGGATGTGACCCCTCAATTGAATGAGGGTAACTCGATTCATTTACAAGAATCTCTTTATGTACCTGATCGCAAGAAGAACCTGGTGTCCATTTTGGAAATGGAAGTCAAAGGTTTCACGGTGGCATTCATCGATGGAAAGGTACATGTTTGAAAATAGAATTTTCAAAGATGCTTTTATCCTTGAGTTCAGGATTGGCAATTTGTATCAAGTTGCTGGAAGTCCATTGGGACCATGCCAGTTGACACATCTCATCTATAGCACTGAAGGTCTACTTATTATGGGGCCCTACCCGATGTGAGTTAGATGGTGACAGGGATGCTTGAATTCAAGAAGAGCATGAAGGTACATGTCCGAGATGTTGTGAAAATTCTATCACTGCAGCAACTGATTTACTTTTCCTACTTATTTTATCATAAGCTATTCATGAAATTACTTCAACAAACTTTAAAATAAATATTGTTGCAGATATCACACCATAATACAGAAACAAACATATGCACACATTGACATAGTTATTTTTGGACTAATGTCCTCGAAAAAACCTAATGTAGGAAAACCGTTGCAGCCAGTGTTTTTAAAACCGGAACCGGTGACCGGACCGGTCCACCTAATGAACCGGTTTACCGACCGGAACCGGTCTAACCGGCACTGGTTTGGTCTAAACGAACCGGTTTTTAAAAAATACATTAAATAATTAATTTTTAATGAAACAAAACTATTTTTAAGATGTAAAACCATGATTCCAAGCCAATAGAGACAAAATATGCAAAGTTTGCTCATTTATATACCATGTAAAGGTGAATACATCAAAATGGCACCGAGTGCAATACATATCATCAACAAAATAGCAAAATACATAACAAATGAGGCTCTAAATGGCCTATAAAGTCCAAAAACATTGCTGCAAGCTATGAGGCCATTGGCCTACTACAAGTCTACAATATACACATGATCAATCATCAAGTTCATTACCACTACTAGTAGTAGACACAAGATCATCATCAGGAGCTACATAGACATCATCTGGTTCAGAGTCTGAGGATGCCTCAGCCTGATCTGCAACCTCAGTATCAATGCCACCAATGACAATAGAAGTGGACCTAATGGAAGCACGAGTTTGTCGACCTGCATGACTAGTGCCTTCCATTGGTTCCTTGCCTTACCTTGATGCCGCTATTGATCCTGGTTCTGATGCCACCACATAATCTGCTTCATCCCCCGCCAAAGCCATGTCGATATCAAAATCAGCCTCAAACACAGGTTCTTCAGTCTCCTCCACCCATTCTGATGTTGGATCAATATCGTCCAACACAATGGGATCTAGATCAGGAGTTTTTCTTATCATTTGGAGCTCTAATTGCATTTATTGTTTACCCCCAAACCATGAAATCCTGAAAACCATTAAGTCTGCTGAATTTTGAGTGAAATCTAAAATTCTAGTTTCTCCATATGAAATCCAATGAGGTCGAAACCACTCTCAAACATCCTGAGTCATTTCATGGTAATGTTAAAAATTTAAGTAAAAGGATGAAAATGAAAATTAAAGGAAATGTCACTTTTACTTTAAGAATTTAACATTACCATTAATTGCCAACATTGTTAGGGTTGAAACACCCTTAGTCCCCCCCCCAAAACCCCTCAAACACAGTCAAAAACATGTTTTTTTAACTTTATGGTGGTTGTGCCTAAAACCGGCCAGTTTAGGACAAAACCGGCCGGTTTTCACCGGTTAGGCCCAAAAATCGGGCAAATGAAGGGTCTGACCGGGTTTTTAGGCCGGTTCGGACCGGCCAGCTAGCTAACCGACCGGTTTGACCGGTTACCGGTTTTTTTGAGCGGTTTTTAAAACTATGGTTGCAGCAAGGGAGGATTTTATTATTCAGCAATTTTCTTGTACAATAGGGTGCCAAACTGGCTTACCCACAGATAGACAAACTTCCAACACTTTTCTAAACCTAGCGTAGGCCCTTTTGACCTCTGCTCAACCTGAAACCCTCTGTGTCAGCCTGAAACCCTCTGCGGAACGCAGCCTCTCTGGGCTTCTGCGTCACTCCTGCAACCTCTGCGTGGATGACGCAGACCCTTCTAGCTCTGCATAGTCTTTGCTGCCTCTGTGTGGCTTCCTCTAGCTCTATGTCTGCCTCTTTTGCGTTGATCTCTCGTCTCTCTGTTCCGTACTTGCTGCCTCCTGACTGCTCTCCAGACCACTGGTTCAATTTCTCAGCAAACCCCGCTTCAGAAATTGAACTCACTGGTCTCCCTCAGTGTGTTTTCCAAGTGCCCCTCAAGCCTCCTCTTATACTTTTTCTGTTGACATCTTAATGACCGAGATTAAGTACCTAATCAACATCTAAGATTAGATCTGGCTCGATCCATGTCTTTTGGACCATTCTAACACAGAGTCATATTAATACACATTAATATTTTATTTTCCCTAAGTTTAGACTTAGGGACTCCATTAAAAATATTAATTATTTTAATTTCTCCTGATTTGTTTAGAATCTACCCAAACCCTTTCTGGGTATTGGAGATCCTATGTGCCCCAACCTTTCCACCAAATTTCGTGGCTAGAGCACATATGATGCTACACCAAATCAACAGATGTACCAAAGAAAAATCTTACAAGGGGACCATTCCACTCATGTAGCAGGTCCACAAGTTTGGATCAAGCCGAGGGGTTTGAGATTCATGATCAGGAATCTCATGTATGCAGGTGGAAGAATGCTCTCTGTGACTTGAAGCAAAACACCCCGGGCTTAATATGAGAGGATTGATAGTTGTCTAATGAAGTTGAGATTCACTAGGAGTGAAGTCGATCCAAACCATTGCTTGAAGGTTGTGGATTATAGACCTCTCATATAAGTGGATTATAAAGGACATGGAAATTGGTCAAATATCTCTTCAGAATAGATTATTGGCCATAGAAGAAAAGCAGGTACCATGTGTCATAAATACAGATGGAATACATATCATCAAAAACAAATTAAAAACAATGGAAGTTAATCATTCTAATCAGATGTCCAGTATTCAAAATCAAATAAAGGCTATGCAAGCTAATCATGTCACTCTGCAAGAAAGATTCGTGAAAACTGAACTCAGTCAAGCGAAGTTAATAGTAAGACATGCCAGAGAAATGGGTCCATTACACAAGAGGCTGGAAGAGAGAAAATGACAGGTCCCGTCTTGTTGCGAATATCCCAAGAAAGAGGCTAACTCGATTAACGAAGATTTAACTACGAATGACATGATCAAAGAAGAAATTAAAAAAGGTCAAGTTAAAACTCATGACACCTATGTGACTGATCCATCATTTTTGACAGAGCAAATGCAAAATGAAGAGATACATGTCACGCATATCTTACATACTTCATCTAAGAGTTTTGAAGCAGAATGTTCCACGTCCTTAGTGACACAGCGTGTCACAAAGAAAAGACGCAAGAGAAAGAGAATGAGAAAGCGATTTGATACATCAGATGGCTGTGAGAAGCTTGATTTTTGGATAGGAAAAAGTCCTACCATATGTAGGATTGGACATGGCACATCTGAGAAACAACCGACAGATTTGCTTGAAAGCAGGGAAATGCTCAATATGCGCTATATTGAACACATCTGATGCCATGGGGCATCTTTGTATTTTATTTCTAACCTTATACCCTGTTATTTCAATATTTCGTTTTGTAGTTAGATGTGTTTTTCATGTTGTTAGATAGTTAATAAATGAAGAGTTTATATCTTTCTTGTGCTTAATTTTATATGATGATTTTTGGATGGACACTACTTATGTTTTGTTGTGTGTTGCTTGGATGCAGATTCTGGATTCTCATATTCCTTAAGTGCAGCAACGTGTCCTCAAGTAGAGCCAGATGTTTACCACTACGTGTCAACGACCCATAGCAGTACACCCCTTTTTCGCAAAAGGAATAGCACCTGATGGATGTGTTCGTGTTGTCTAGCTATCATAATCTTATAATGTAAACCCATTCTGCATGTGTATAATGTAAATAATCTCAACAGATCTGTGTCATGTATGTAATTACCTAGGTAAACCTACTTTTTTGGTGACGATTTACATTCCGGGAGGTTTTTTGTCTCACCGATCAATTCTTGGATGGTCGGCAGAATTTTCCTTCAGCCTTACCCCAAAGTAGGAATGGATTTTGTCTCTGGGATCTTAGGGGAGTCCTAGTGTTCTAGATCGAGTCTATGTAAAAGTGATTTGGGAATAATCCTAACTATTTGGTTAGGTTATTTTATTACAAATTGCTTGGTCTGCTAGATTATATTTGTGTCGCAGAATTGGGTAGTCTGTGAGGGTCTTTTGCAAATGGGTTTTCCCCCTGGAGATGTAAAAAATGTAAAAATCATGATGTCAAGTGTCTTGAGGGTAGGAAAAATAATTTATCCCCTCAGGTTAATTAATTAAATTTTCTGGCCAAAATTAATTAAAATCCTAAGCTAGAAATTTGATTAATTCTAGGTCCTAGGTAAATTTAAATTCTTCGAAGGCAAAATTCGTTGGTCCTTAAAAATTAAATTTTAAGCGGTCCAGGGATTAAGGTAAATTAATTATTTTGCTAAATTTCAAGCCTTTGGTCCCTGGGGTTAAGTCATAGTCAAAATTTTGAGGAAATTAATTTAAAAATTTAATTTTTGAATTAATTAAAATGCATTTAATTGAAAAATTTGAATTTCTTCAAGAATTTAAAATTTCGACGGATGAGATTAAAAAGAATTTTGATCCTCATCAATGGTCGAGATTGTTTTGACGAGGATCACTCGAACTAGTCGTTGGAGGATTTATCTTTAAATAGGAGGTCATTTGTTAGTCAGTTCATCCGATCTCTGGATCGTGTGCTAAGCGAAAAGCTCTCTTGTAATCTTTTTATGAGCAATAAAGAAAGACTTTGGGGTTAATTTCTGCTGATGTTACTCTTCATGGAAATATTGTAAGATGTGTTATTTTCATGCATAGATTTCTTTTTAGCCATTGATGATAGCTTTCTGAAGAGTGATTTGAGTACATATATCTTGCTCAGTCGCTAGGGTTTGAATGATAATTTAAGTTTTGAATATAATAGCAGGTATCTCTATTTATCTGAATTTTATTATCGTTTTCTCGCTCTATGTTGACCGCTGAATCGAGTTTTGCAAGAAAGTCTTGATTTTTTAGATCATTTGGCGTTTGGGGAAGTTTTCAGTTGGACCAACCAACTCCTGATCCATGTTTTCTGAAGAGCCCAGCGTAATTTGATCCCGGGCTTATCATAAGATATTTTTTATGCGTGATGCATGAAGGGTTTTGAGCTTAGCACCTCCTTTAAAATTCAAAAATTTAATTTTTTCTGTGCTAAATTGATAGATCTGGCTGTTGAGAGCCTCAAATTATCAGATTTGGGAGCGGAGTTGGACTCACACTCCCTAGATCTGCTAGATCTGCCATTCATGTATATAGATCTGTAATTATTTTTGGTTTTTTGACTTGGGCTCTTTTGGGTTTTTGTATATATCGTTTGGGTGTTTTATTGTTGTTTTGCAGCTACAGATCTGAGGAAGAAATCTGCATAGAGTCCATATCTAGGCCCTGGAAGGTAAGATCTGGATCTCTGGGGTTCATTAAAATCGTTTTCCAGGGATACTATTCAGCCTTTTGCAGTCCAGGGGTTTAATTTTTTTATTTTTTATTTTTATTTTTTTAATCTGGAGAAAATTTTAAGGGTTTTATTGATAAGTCTGAAGCAGAATATATCAACTAATCAGAACTATCTCGGAATTTTTTTTAAGAGTTCTTTGAGCTATCATCTATTGATCCATAATTCGTTTTTATCTGAAAAATCTTCGAAATCTTTGTTCCGCTGTCCCTTTTTGGGGTTTCCTGCAAAGTTTCAAACTTTTCTTTGTGTTTTTGAGGTTTTCTGGAAAATCTGGGTTTCAACGCTACCCACAACTGCCTTTCCCTGGATTTCTTCATCTGCTGCTAGATTGTTTCTATTCAACTTGCCTTCTCATGCGTTCTAGCCGCAGTTCCTACCTGCAAAAATCCTTCTTTTCTTTCCAGCTCACCCTTCTATGTATTGCTCCTTCACTCTTGTCACATTTCCTTCTGTCCATTTATCTCATTCCTCAAAACCCGCGTTCCTACCTTCTTCATTCTGACCTGCGTTGCTTCACCTTGCTGCCCTTCGATCAACAGATCCGAGCTTCCATCTGCCCTTTGCATATCCTCTCCTTGCTGCGTCCATTGGCCATCCTCTCCGTCCTCCCATTGCCACTCCTCTTTGCTCATCCGCATGTCCCTTTCCACTGCAAACTATGACTTCTTAACGGCTCCATCGCTGTCCTTTCTCATCGAACTCCCTAACCCGCGGCTCTATCTCCCATCCGCATGTCCAGCCTCATTCTTCTGCGTGTTGCTCCTGGCGAAGCCATCCGTCGATCTGCACATCGAACTCGTCCTTATTCCGCCGTCCAAGGCCTCCCGCAAACCTGCAAATGACAACAGAAGAGACATTCAACTGTTATTTTCATTATATGCGTTTGGTTTAGTTTTAGGTTAGGGTGTATATATATATTTTTTGTTTCATTTGTATATAATGGTTAGGCCTCTTTTAATTTTTTAAATTCAATTTTATTTTTTTAGGTTTGTTTCGTTAAAAATCAAAAGTTAAAAAAGAAATTCGGTTTTGGTTTTCACTTTTATCTTGATTAGTTTTCATTTCATTTTTATTTTATGATTTTTTAATTTTATTTTTTATTTAAAATTCTAAAACTTAAAAAATCTAATATATTTTGAAAAATCTATAAATCCTAACATTTAAAAATCCTAAAAAATATTAAAAAACATTAAAACATTAAAAAAATTTAAAATCTAAAATCTTAAAAAAACATTTAAAAAATCTAAGAATTTTAAAGTTTTTGGTAACCTCGGAATTACTAGGAATTAAATTAAAGGGATTCATGCATTTGCGTTGAAAAAAAATTTAATGTGGCCTTTGGCCCATTAATTTTTTAATTTTATTAACCCTTTTGATTTATTTTATTTTTTCAATTCGTCTAAGAAATAATTAAACTATTTATCTAAAGTTCCTTGGTTTCTTTTCAGGTAAGTAATTTTTCTATGGTCAAGGTGCGATAAACGTTTTAAATCATATTGACCATTAGAGAAGTTAATTGAATCTAGATCTGGGCAGTTAAATTTGGAATCTATTGCATGTTAAAGTTTTGGGCATTTACATTAATTGTTCATGATTGTTGCTTTGCGACATCTATAAATTTTCTCTCGATGACTTGTTATTACTTAGTCTATGGTTGATTCAACATAAAAGACATTGGTCTGTAGTCATTTATATCTTGTAATTGTGTCTTATCTTAATCCATCTATCATAATTGACCGAGACTTGCTTTAAATTCATCAAGTTGTTCATCATTAAAATATCCTAGAGCCCGTGTTTCACAGGCTATCCTCATCCATTTACCTTAGGGACTAGCCTCCTTGACTTGTCTAGGAGAGAGTCTAAACGTAGTGAGTAAGGTTGAAGAGTGACAACCCTTACTCTGAGCGTTCTCGCGTTGCCTAGACACTTTGTGCGACAAGAGGGCTCATATTTGGTTGAGCCTCACTGGATTGGTGCCATGAATCTTCTGAGATATCTTCAGGGCACAATCTCTCATGGATTGAGATACAGTGCCAGAAATGTGAACCTGCATGATTAGTCGAATGCTGACTGGGCAGGTAGTGTGGAGGATCGCAAGAGCACTTCTGAGTGTTGGTTCTCTTTGTGTTCTGCTACGATCAATGTTTTAGAAATCGGAACCGGCGACTGGACTGGTGCACCTATTGAACTGGATTTTGAAGCGGAACCGGTCGAACCGGGACTGGTCAAGTCTAAATGAACCAGTTAAAAAAATACATTAAATAATTAATTTTTAATGAAAAAACTATTTTAAGATTTAACACCATGATTCCAAGCCAATAGAAACAAAATATGCAAGGTTTACTCATCTATATAACATGTAAAGGTGAATATATCAAAATGACATCGAGTGCAATACATATCCGCAACAAAATACATAATCAATGAGGCTCTAAATGGCCTCTAGAGTCCAAAAGCAATGCTCTAAGCTATGGGGTCACTGAACTACTACAAGTTTACATATCAATGATCAACAACATAATGACTCCTCATCATGATCAAACTCATCACCACTACTAGAGAAGAGATCATCAACATGAGCTACATAAATATAATGCCTCCGAGTTTGAGGACTCCTAAAACTCCTCTACAACTTTAGTAGTAGTAGCAAAAATAGTCATCAAAACTAGAAATCACTGATCAACATGGTCACTCATGAAACTCATCATTGGTTCAATGCTAATAGAAACACATAAACATCATTAACAAGAGATACATGAACATCATGTAGCTCAAAGTTTTCAAATTTGGATTGCTCTACCTTATAACATGATAGAAATTGAAAAGGTTTAACATGCCTAACCAATGATTTTGGTTTGAGTGAAGGGTTTATCTCCTCAACCTTATAATGTGGTAGAAAAAGACTAGCATGCATAACCAGTTGTTTTCCTTTGAGTGAAGGGTGTATTCTTGTTAAGGCCATTGTAGAGGAGTTCAACAATAAGTACCACCAACATCAACAAAGTTCAACAATCAATGCCACCACGATCAAGGTTCGTAAAGGGCTTCATGCTCTTGATCAAATGCCTATCTGATACCCTCACGCATGATAGAATCAAATGGAAACATTGCAAACCCCCAAACCATGAAATCCTGAAAACCATTAAGTCTGCTCAATTTTGAGTGAAATCTAAAATTCTAGTTTCTCCATATGAAATCCAATGAGGTCGAAACCACTCTCAAACATGCCGAGTCATTTCATGGTAATGTTAAAAAATTAAGTAAAAGGAGGAAAATGAAAATTAAAAGAAATGTCACTTTTACTTTAAGAATTTAACATTACCATTAATTGCCAACATTGTTAGGGTTGAGATGTGTCAGGAAAATGAGAGGGTAGGCATGTTCTTCTTGGAGGGACTAGTTTTGGAGGAAAACAACCCCAAATTTCCCCTAAAAACAACTTCAAAACTCACAAAAATGCATTTTGTGGGGTTTATAGTTGCTCTGGTGATAAACTGGCCGGTTTAGGACAAAACCGATTGGTTTGACTACAAACTAGCCAGATCCGTCCTAAACCGACTGGTTAGGACCGGTTTGTCCACTTTTTTGGCGAAATGGAGGGTCAAATCGGGTTTTTCTATCGATTTGACCCGATGGGCTAGCTAACTGGTCGGTTTGACCAGTTACCGGTTCAGACCGACCGTTTTTAAAACATTGGCTATGATATCTTGGATGAGCAGGAAGCAGAAGACGGTTTCTTTGATCACTGCTGAGACTGAATACATAGCTACAAGTATGACCTCGTGTAAAGCTGCCTGGTTGAGGAAGCTCTTCACTGAGCTGTTTGAAACATGATGGATACCACTGTGATCTTCTGTGACAACCAGAGGAGGATTCGACTGTTGAGGAATCTTGTGTGTTGTGATCGCTCCAAGCTTATAGACATTATGTACCACTTTATCTGGGATATGGTACATCGATGAGCAAGAAGGCTCCATTGCATTGGCACTGATGTGCAGGTCCCTGAAATTCTGTCGAAGCCTCGAGGAATGTTCAAATTTGTGATTTTCCAGAACAACTTGGATTCGTTGAGAGACCCTCTTTTGAGGATCATGTATGATGCATGCATTGAGCTCTGGGAGCTTTGAGGGGCTTGGGGTGCTTCTTGGAGAAACAAGCGACCATAGGGCAACTCACCCTCCCCTAATGGTGTGTTGTGTATAGGGTGAATGGTTTAGCCTTCCCCTGTGATACTCCGTGGCGACTTATGGACAGGATGAGTGGTTCTCCTGTCGAGGCATCCTACCCATGCAGTCTAGGACTCATGGGAAGTACCTCTCATTTGGCCAATGAGTAGGGAAATGGGGTTAGGGACCATAGTAGTACTGATGGACGCATCGTGTATCTACCGTACTCCCTATGTTAGGATGACCAACATTGATCTGGGATCAATTGGAACTGACTTCGGGTCAGTAAGAGCGATATAACTCACTCTCTCTTGGAATTGATCTGGGATCAGTAAGAGTGGTATGATACACTCTCTGGAACTGAATTCGGGTCAGTAAGAGTGATATAGCTCACTCTCTCTTGGAATTGATCTGGGATCAGTAAGAGTGGTATGACACACTCTCTGGAAATGACTTCGGGTCAGTAAGAGCGCTATTGAGCACTCCCTTTATATGGGACTGACTTTGGGTCAGTAGAGAATGGTATGCGACATTCTCGATCAATTCTTCTTCTTCATAGTTCAGCAGAGCAGAGCAAAGTAGAGTAGAGCAGTGCAGGGCACTGATGGCAGAGATAGTATAGTCTGGCAGATGGATAAGCAGATGGAGTTCTCCCTAGTTGAGAGGGAGTGTTAAAATTGGCAACTAGGGACAAACTCCATGTGGGTCATCTTATTTATGGCAGCTAATTATTTTCTTGGACTCCTCTCATTGAGAGGTGTAGGATTTAATCTAAAGATCATCCGATTCCGATAAGTATCCATGGAGATATGAATTTATTTGTGTTATGGGACAATTCGTCAAGGTCAGCCAGCAACCAAATAACCCCACATGTGCTCTACGTTTTAGTATAAAAGGAGGTGATTCGATAGTCATTTACACACACTTCACTCTTGATTTCTCTCCACTTGTTTTGGGTTTTAGTGGAAGAGAAGTCTAAGAGGAGGAAGCCCTAGACGCAGGAGGAAAGGAGCCCAAGCATGAAGTCTAAACATAGTCCTAGCCAAGCCCTAGTTCATGACAGCTCTACGCATGACCTAGATCTAGGACGTAGTCATGTTGGGAAGACGAGATGCCCTAATCCTCTACGCTATCAAGGAAGACAACCCTCATCTAATACGTTGTCCCAAGGATGCCTTAACCAGCAAAGAGAGACGGAACAACGTGGTGTTTTAGGGCTGTTTCTAGGGTCTGTTTGAGGGTTGAATTGCTATGATGGGAGGCGAGGCAGCTCCCTAGAGAGCCGAGGCTAGTCTAGTTTGCGTGGAGGTATCTTGGGTACAGAACTCTTGAAGGAAGGGCGACGTATGGTGTTGTAGGTGGGCCGCAAGTCCTAACTCATCTTTGGAGGGCAGCATGGAGCTGTTTAGGGGCTATCTATGCCCAGGACAACAGCCAAGGGTGCCAACACCTCTTCAAGAGTAGGCCGCAGCCAAGGAGGGACTGTTTTGAGGACGTTTGAGGGTGGGCAAACCCTTAACAAGGTTGTTGCAGGCCTGTGGAAGCTTGTTGTAGCATGCCGCAGGGATTGAGGGCAGGCCGAGGACTTTGTAAGGGCTAGAACCGCCCAGGATTACAGTGAAGGGTCTCATCCCCACAAGGAAGGGTAACCGCATCACCTTGGTGAAAATCTAGGTAGAAAAGAAGGTTGGCAAAGGGGCTGTGATATGCCCTAACCTGACCTAGTTTGCAACAAACTAATTAGACCTCAAAATAGTGAGCTAAGGTATGTTACTTATGACATTTCTTGTAGGTGTTGGATCCTAGATGAGGATCAGATTTGGATTGTGTTAAGGCAGCCCGTGGAATTCAATGAGATGAGGGCAGATCTCATGATTAGATGCCCTAGACTAGTGACAGTTTCCACAGTGGTTGGGAAACAAATTTGGAGTGAGAGTTTGTTCAAGGTGTTGACTAAGGCAGTATGGCAGCATGTTAAAGTAGTGTGGCAGCATGACAAAAGTAATGGTGCAACATGGTGTAGATCAGTGTTGCTGGACATGGTGCAGCATTGGTAAAGCAATGGGACAACAATGATACATGATGCAGTACTGTGATGGGTACAGTCATGATTAGTGAAGCATGATGAAATGCAACATAGTGATGATGGGTGCAGCATAGTGCAGCACAGTGAGGTGCAACATGATGATGAGGAGCAACACAATGGTAGGTGTAGCATGGTGATGGAGTCACCTTGGAGAATCATTTGAAGCAACATGTCTTCAGCTGAGTTAAGCTACCTCATGTATCATCTTCTTAGACATGATCTATGCTCTTATTTAGATAAGTCAAAGTGTTGAATTTTGTTGTATATGTACTATCCCTCTCTCTCTGCTAAAGTATTGAAGAACATATAAGAAGAATTGATCAAGGTTTTCCCCACATTGGGGTTTGTCCCTGGCTAGCGTCACATCTTGTGTCTTGTCTTGGCTTGTCTTCTGCGATTTATGTTTATGTTCTATTTTCAATTTACTATTATGCTGATGTGATTGCTAATCTAGAAAAGATATTGAGCTAACTATGAAAATTGAAATAAATTTCTCTAAGCATAGAACATACCTAAAATTAACACACTCCATCAAAAGGATACCAACTCATGATCTCCTGCCAATCTAAGTCATGGACTCGTGTGTAAGGAACAGGTCTACTATGTTGATGCTGGTCCATGCTCAACTCATGCTGCCCTATTTGGTTGGTCAACAATATCCATCGAGAAAGGTCTGCCTCTCTCCCTGTAATGGGTACAAGTAGCCAAGCTGTGCCACAAGCCCTGTCTATGTACTCCTGGAGAGGGTTGCTGCCCGAAAATCTTGCAGCTCGGCTAGCTACCATTGCACCTGTTTGCATTTCATCAATGGGTGGACCCAAAGATGGATGCACTGCCATCTCCCTCGCTTGATAGGAAACTCCACACTCCTCCAATCCACCAATCCCCTGCCAAACTATCCTGTCATACTCCAACATCTCCTGAGGACAAGTGTCAGCGAATGTCGTCACCCTGCCAGCCGTCTGCACATTTGTGTGCTCCTCTTCAATGACTGATCCCAAGAGTGGTTGCTCAACCTCCATCATCACAGGTTCAATATGAACCTCCAACTGGCTCTCCTAAAAAGGCTCATGATGCATACTGGGTGCCTCATCCTCTCAAGAGTTTAGTCAAACTATTCATGTGCACTGTTGTAGGTGTGTAAGAGTCAAGTATACATTTAGAGAGTGGACATTAACTCATAAGAGGACTTCAAAACCACAATTAGGTGTATGTGCTAATTTTACTGATACTAGCCACCATTTCTCATTGACTTCAGAAATTACATAACAGACTTTTAGGAACATATAGTGTTGTGATTTCTAATTTTAACTCGTTAGAAATCCTTCCTGTACTTTCTGATTTATTTCTTCCTACATGTTCTATTAATTAACAAGTTATTTACTATGTAGATACTGAAAATAAATACAAGAACAGTCTCAACACATACAGATCATCCATTGAAGGAAAAACAAGCGCACAAGTGACACCGTTATTTTTGGACTAATGTCCCGGGAAAAACCCAATGCGGGAAAACCGGTGCAGCTATCTGAGGGTTTTATTATTAAGCGGTTTCAGAATACAATCTGGGTACCATAAATGGCTCACCCAAGAGAGAATGCCCTCGGTAGTAGTACCTCTCAGTTGGATATAGATATCAACCCCAATCTGCCCCACGAAATCTCCCAACGTCAGCCTCTAGGGTCTGTGTCAACTTCTTTGGCCCAGCGTCAGCCTATTGGGGCTTTGCGTCAGCGTATGGGGGCTCTGCTTCACCCACTTTGGCCCTCCTCGGGCTCTGCGCAGCTCCTGGCTGCCTCTGCGTGGCCTCTGGTTGCTTCTGCGTGGCCTCTAGCTGGCTCTGTGTCAGCCCTCTCCCGGCTTCTGCGCTGATGCTCCCGATACTATCTCTGACTCTCTGCTATTGCATTCACTGCCCCTTAGCTGCAACTCTAATCACTCCTTCGATTTCCTCAGCAAGCCCTGCCCCAAAAAATCGAATTCTTGATCAACTCAGTGTGTTCTCCAAGTGACCCTCAAGCCTCCTCTTATATTTTTCTCGTTGACAAATCAACGACCGAGATTAAGTCTCTAATCAACGACTAAGATTATATATGGTTTGATCCATGACTTTTGGACCATTCTAACATAGTTTTATATTAATTCACATTAATATTTTATTTTCCCTAAGTTTAGACTTAGGGACTCCATTAAAAATATTGATTATTTTAATATCTCCCAAACTATTTAGAATCTGTCCAAACCCTTTTCGGGTATTGGAGATCTCATGTGCCTTAGCCTTTCCACCAATTTTCGTGGCTAGAGCACATCCGATGCTACCCCAAATCAACACTCTCTCTTAGCGAGGATTGTGCTCTAGCAATACTCCTCACCGAGTATCACCCTAATCATCCGGCATTGGTCCCTGGACTGTGCTCTAGCAATACTCCTCACTGTGTATCATCCTGATCATCCGACATCGGTCCCTATGCTGATGCTAGGTTTATTGCCCATCATCTGCACTGCTGCATCCGGTACTGCTACCCATGGCCCTGCCATTGCCACTGTTGCATCTGTACTGCAACTCCCTCTCATCCTGTTGCATCATGCTGCCCATAGCATTGTCACTGCTAACTGCTGCACTGCAACCCACTTACTAAGAAGTAAGTAACTGACCTCCCAACTCTGACATCTCTGTTAGGCTAGAGACACCCTCGATGCTGAAACTCCCTCTGTCGCTGACAAGTGCTCCCTCTTTGACCTCTGTGCTGCTGCAACAACTCCGTGCATCTCGCACCGTTGCACACCTCTCTGTGCCATATTGCATTGGTGCAACACTCCCGTGCTTCTCACACTTGTTAAAATTAGCAACCAGGGCAAAACTGCATGTGGGTCATCTTATTCATGGCTAATAATATTTTTATTAGATTCCTCTCGTCGAGAGGTGTAGGATTGATATAAAGATCATCCAATTCCGATAAGTATTCATGGAGATATGAATTTATTTTGATTATGGAATTATTATCAAGCCGACCTACAACTCATGTAGGCTCAGAAGCCCAACAGTCGCATCTATTCACCCACCAACGTTGTGTATAAATATAAGAGGACTTTTCCTCATTTAGACTCATCTCATCACATCTCTCTCTCTCTATTGCGCAGATATGAGTCTCTTCTCTACTGCGCTGAAATGGGTCTCTCTCTCTCACACATGTGAAGCCCGAAGCTGTTGAATTTGAAGCTGCAACTGCAGAAGTAAAGATTGACTTGTGTGGCCTAGAATATCTTCTCTTTGGAACTGCGGTGTAGGTTCATCTGAACCTCCTTTGAAAGCCGCAACTTTTGGTGGTGGAATGAAGTCAATCCGACGAACGGTTTGCAAGATATCGACTGCCCTAGTTTGAAGCCGGAAACTGCTGAAACTGAAGCTGCAACTGCAGAAGTAAAGATTGACTTGCGTGGCCTAGAAGATCTCCTCTTTGGAACTGCGCTATAGGTTCATTTGAACCTCCTTTGAAAGCCACAACTTTTGGTGGTGGAATGAAGTCAATCCGACGAACGGTTTGCAAGATATCGACTGCCCTAGTTTGAAGCCGGAAACTGCTGAAACTGAAGCTGCAACTGCAGAAGTAAAGATTGAATTTCGTGGCCTAGAAGATCTCCTCATCTAAACTGCGCTGTAGGTTCATCTGAACCTCCTTTGGAAGCCGAAACTTTTGGTGGTGGAATGAAGTCAATCCAACTGTCGGTTTGTGAGATATGGTCTGCCCTAGTTTGATAATGAAGCCGCTAATGCTGATGCTACTGATCTAGGGTTTGCTACTGCTGATATGAATCAGATTTATTGTACTATTTCTCTCTGCTGAATTATTGAAGATAAAAGAAGATTTGATCAAAGGGTTTCCCCACACATTGTGGGGTTTGTCCCTGGCTAGCCGCCACATCTTGTGTCTCTTGTCTTGGCTTGTTTTCTGTCGATCGTTTAATGTTCTATCTGCACTTTACTTTATGTACATGTGATTGCTAATCGGTGGAATATAATAAGAAAAAGAAGTAAACTGTTATAAGCATAGAACATACCATAACTTAACATGGTATCAGAGCTGAGGTGAAGACAAAGCCCGAGCAAGAGCAAGAGCAATCATTGAAGAGAAGATTGGCAAGGCTATCCTAAAAGAACTATGGGGTCCTCAACACTCTTTCCTGCCGAAGACAAGCTCCGTGAGAAAGCTGACTATCACGGATGAAAGATGTCTATCGATCTAACCCTTGAAGATCAAGGAGTGCTGGACCATGGAAGAGGCAATATTGTTGAGCCTTCATCAAATGCATCTGCTGCTGCCTGGAACAAATGGAAAAATGGAGAAGTCAAAACAAAGAAGATCATCCAAGATTCTATCGACAAGCACTTGGTGGCCTACATCTCTGATCTAGACACCTCCAAGGAAATCTACGACAGACTGGTGAGTTTATTTAAAATTAATGATGCAAATCAAGTTTTATTTCTTAGAAATAAGCTGAGGGAAATCAAGAAGGGTAAAGATGAAAGTATGCAAGCATACTTCTTAAGAATCACCGAGATCAAGAACGATCTCCTATCTATTGGGGAAACTATTACTGACAGAGAAATGGCACTCACAACTCTTGAAGGATTACCATCTGAATGGTATGTGTTCAGGACTACTCGTCTGAACTATAATGTAATTCCTGGTTTCGAGGAATTAATGGCTAGATGCATTCAAGAAGAAACAAGGGAAGAAGTGTAAGAAATTCCCATGCCTAAAGGTCCTCCTCCTGCCTTTTCTTTTCATGCAAAGAAAAGAAATAATTCCGAGACTAAATCAAAAGGAAAGGCTGAACCTAAGGCTAGAAGAAAATGACGATGTTACATTTGCGATAAAGCAAGTCACTATGCAAGGGAGTGCCCTGATAGAAAGGACTCACTCTAGGACGATGATCAAAATCCCTCTGATGGCAATCAAAGGAATGAAAAATTCAACAGCAAAGGTAAGAGGAGAGCTGGGAATCAAGGAAGAGGACAAGCATTCAAGAAGGCCAGAAATTCCAGGATGTATTAAATGCACATGACCTCAAAAAGAACCTAGTGTCCATCTCGGGAACGGAAGACAAAGGCTACAAGGTAACCTTCAGCGATGGCAAGGTATGTATATGGAAAAATAATGTTAAAAATGCCTTTACTCTTGGGTTTAGTGATTCATTATATCAGGTCGATGGAAGTCTGCTAGGTGTCATGTCTTATGACACATCTCTTCAGTCCGAACTTTGGCATTAGAGGTTTTCCCCCCTTCATTATAAAGCTATACTCGGTGTAAGACAACTGGTGATAGGGATGCCCGAATTCTGAATAGAGAATGAAGGTGTATGTCCAGGATGTGCTGAAGGAAAGCTCAAAAGCGGACCATTCCCCTCAAGCCAAAGCAAGACCTTTGATATATTACAATTGGTTCACTCAGGCATACCTGAGGTTGGCATTAAGAGGGAGACTACTACACCACATACTCCTGAGCAGAATGGTGTGGTGGGAAGGAAGAACCGCACGATGATGGAAGCTGTCTGGGCCATGCTACATGATCAAAGACTTCTGATGTTTCTATGGGCTGAAACTACAATCACCGTCGTATATGTACACAATTGATGCCCTCATCAAGCATTGGGTTCCAAGACTCCTAAAGAAAAGTTCACCGCAAGGTGAACAATCTTTCGACCTTGAGGAGCTCTCAAGAAGCCAACACCGGGGAACCGAAAGAAAAGGATGATGAATCAATGCTTGATGTAGAAGAACCCATGGATCTGATAGATTCTCATCCACATGAGCCTTCCTCTTCTAGGAAGAGGCCTTCATGGCTTAGGGGGATACTTGATGATGCTAAAGGACATGCTGCACCTTGAGGAACCTTCCGTCAAAGTAAGAAACTTAATAGGTATCAAGGATACCTGACCATCATGAGCACGATCATACAAAATGAGTCTTCGTCATTCTCAGATGCCGTCAAGCATCAAGTATGGAAGGATGCTATGACTATAGAATATGAGTCTATTATGGAGAATGATGTCTGGGAAGTAGTTCCCAGACCCTGGACAAGACAATTGTCACTTCAAAATGGCTTTACAAGATAAAGCATGCAGCAGATGGAAGCACGGAAAAGTATAAGGCTCGTTTTGTTGCTCGAGGTTTCTCCCAAAAGGAAGGTGTAGACTATGATGAGATATTTGCACCTGTTGCTAGATATACGACCATTCGCTCGATCATAGCCCTTGCCGCTTCACAAGGATGGAACCTACATCAGATGGATGTCAAGACTGCGTTCTTGCATGGCTCGATCAAAGAAGATGTCTACGTGGAGCAACTCGAAGGATTTGAGATTTATGATCGAAAATCTCATGTATGCAGGTTGAAGAAAGCTCTCTATGGGCTGAAGCAAGCACCCCGAGCATGGTATGAGAGGATCGATAGCTACTTGATGAAGCTGGGATTCGCTAGGAGTGAAGCCAATCCTAACCTTTACTTTAAGGTTGAAGATGACAAGCCTCTCATACTGGTATTGTATGTGGATGACCTTTTTCTAATAGGTGCAGACCCTCATTCACAAATGTAAGAGGGAGCTGGCCTCTGAATTTGAAATGAAAGACCTAGGACTGATGCACTACTTCCTAGGACTTGAATTATGGCAGAAGCCAAGGGAAATTTTCCTATCTCAAGGGAAATATGTGGTAAAGATATTGGAAAGATTTGGTATGATGGACTGCAAGCCTGTGACTACCTCGAGGATCTTAACTTTTAGAAGTTATATGGTAGTGATGTCGGACCAGATTTGGGAAATGCCTCTGAGTTTCATAAACTCATTCGCATTGATGTTCTTGGTGAACCTCCATCTAAACATTTTTTTGCAGTTAGCATTGTGAGCTCATATTTGGTTGAGCCTCACTGGATTGATGCCAGGAATCTTCTGAGATGTCTTCAGGACACAATCTCTCATGGATTAAGATACACTGCCGGAGATGTGAGACTACTTGGATATACTGATGTTGATTGGGCAGGCAGTGTGGTGGACCGTAAGAGCACTTCCGGGTGCTGTTTCACCTTGGGATCTTCTTCGATATCCTGGATGAGCAGGAAGCAAAAGTCGGTGGCTTTGAGCACCGCCGAATCAGGATATATTGTTGCTAGCATAACCTCGTGTGAGGTAGTCTGGTTGCAAAAGCTCTTCAGTGAGCTGTTTGGATTTACATTGGATACCACTGTGATTCTCTATAACAACTAGAGGTGGGATTCGATTATTGAGGAATCCCGTTGTTGTCACGCGGATTGACACGACAACGCTCAGACCGGGGGCTGTCACTCTGATCCCCGGTCTCTCCGTTTAAGCCTGTCTCCCACGGCTAAGGGGGGTAGACCCTGAGGAAAGATGAAGGCCAACTGCCAGACAGTTGGGCCAGGAGACGAAAAGCACTAAAATGACTTGACGAATTGAGCAGACCAGTGCCTTAAAAGATCTAAATGATTACTAGCTAGATGATCGAAGAACATGAACCACGGCCAGCAATCATCAGATAAAGAGAGCAATGCTTTAAATATTCAGTAAAACCACAATGTTCATCAAATAACGATATCCAGCAACTTAAAAGAAATAAATTACTTCAAACCACAGAGAAACCAGATATCAATTTCATGCTCAGAACTCAGCGTGAAAGGTACAGCATAAATGACTGAACTGGCAAAGACAATTTTCCACCAAAGATTCGAATATTATTTTTTTTTTTTCTCTTTTAAAAATATAAAAATCAATTCTAAAAAAATTTAAAATCTCCTAAACCTGATTCCTAAAAATTTAAAATCTAACTTTTTAAAAAAAAAAACAAATATTTTTTATGCTTTTATAAATTAATTTTTTTTTTTTAAAAAAAAAAAGTAACACTATTTAACCAAATCTAAAGCTAATAAAGCTAGACCTATCAAACTAATTCTAAACTAAAGATTTAAAATCTAAGCTAAATGAAATGAACTAAAATTTAACCAAACAAAAACCTTTTTTTTATTTTTATTTTATAATCTAAATATAACTAAGATCTAATGACATTAAAACAAAACTACGTATCTAAATCTATTTGAAACTAATGCACATCAAAATTCCTAAAACCTAAATCGAACTCTAACCTAAAACTATTGCTGTAAGAATGTTATGAAACGACTGAATATAACGAAAACAAAGTTGTAATACTTTGCGTGAAACACGGTTTGTGTGACAGGGTTTTATATAACACAAAATTTTCGACGGCGTACTGCCCGTTCGACACAAGGAGAAAACCATGAACTACCTACGCTGCCCTAAGCGCATGAATCAAAACTCAGAGCTAAAATTTGAGATCACGTTTCGACTGCGGGTAACACGATATGGCACCATAAATTACTTTGATACTTACCTGGAGAGGACTGCGATGATAGTCGATGGAAATGATACGCAGACACAAGAAGAAGACCTGGCGATTTTGATTGAGCTACCTGACTCCGGAACGCACCATTAACTCACGCTGAGGACAGATCAATATCGTCTTGATAGCAACGTGCTTGGAACGGTTCTCTGTTGTGTCTTTGCTGAATCGATTGAGACTTGCTGCCTGGCCGGTGTGAAATCAAGACTGCAAACAGGAAATACGACTCAGGAGATCTAGAGAAATCAAAAAAAAAGAGACGGGAACTGTCGTGAAAACCCTGATACGCATCAACAGCAAATGGCAAACAAAAAAAAATACGCTCAGAAACGCTCTCTATTGCTGTCTAGATACGCTACAGATCAGAACTGCAATAAAAATAATGCCCAGGCAAAGATCTTAAGGGAAATCCTCAGACGGCTTCATCAGAAAATTCAGATGCAGGAAAAAGAAAGCACACAGTCAAAAAGATGCGGCACGTATGCCCAAACGAAATTCAATTTTCACGTTCTACCTGCGTGAAAGAATGGAAACGATTTTACCTGGGCAACTTTGAAAGATTTCGAGGTTGATTTCGAGGTCACCTGGAGATGATGGCATATAATGACTTGAAGAAATTATGTCACCTGAAAGTCCCCTGCGTTTCTTTTAAGTGTTTTCTGAAGCTCACACGTCAGAATGTATACAGATATGCAGTGATCGATGTCAATAGCATTTGTTAAGACGCGTGGGTAAACAGCCCCTTTTCCTGATTTTAACTGTAAGCTGCAAGAAGAGAACAAAATCTAGGAGATATACAAAATTTTGCAGTAAAACCCTCCAAAATTCACGCAAAGTGACAAAAATTTACAGCTCTGGTACAGCTAGATTTGACAATGACTGCAGTAACATTTTCAAGATATCAAACATTTGAACTTTACTGTGAAATAAAGAAAATCCCTCATGTAAAACAGGAAATAAACCCTAAAAGATTAACCCAGGGCAAAAACAGCTGGGCTCTGCACAGAACAGCTTGTGGGAGTCGGCTGGTTCAGCCCAGAACTTCCCCAAACGCCCACAAATAACCTTCACCTAAAAGTTTCCTGCACACCTCAAGCAAGCATCAGCAAACAAGGGCAAGAGATGCTGCTAGATTTCAAGAGAAAATGGAGATACCTGCCATTTTCCAGAAACCCTACAGCATTCAGACCCTAGCACGTGAGCAAGATACCTGTACTCACAATGCTCTGAAAAAACTCAGCTATTTTAACTGTTGAAAACTGAAATATGCAGAAATTCAGACACCTCACAGCAGTTCCAGAGAGCAACACCAGCCAGTTTGAACCCCAAAGTCTTTTTATTAATCAGAAATCAGTTTACAAGAGAGAGCTTTCAGTACAGACTCACAGATCAGATAAACTAAAAATGACCCTAAGACCCTACATAAAGGAAATGATCCCAACGGCTAGTTTTGGGTGATCCACAAAAATATTATTATTTTATTGCTTAGGGTTTTTGCTTTATGCTTTCTATTTTTTATTATTTTTTATTTTTCAAAATTTTTTTTTTTTAATTTTTTAATTTTTTATTTTTTATATATGAATTTATTATTTTTATTCATTAAAAAAAAATTTTAAATTTATTTTAAGACGGATCATCAAACCCAGCCGTTGGAATCATCACCTAGCACCTAGGACCTAGGACTCATGAGGGGATTTACAACATTTTCAACCCTCAAGACACATTTCATCATGATTTTTTTACAATTTTTACAATTTACATCTCAAAGGGATGAATCCACTTTAACATAGACCCTCATAGACCACCCAGATCTGCGACACAACTATAATCTAGCAGAGTAACACGCTAGGATTCTCCTAAAGTCCTAATGACGAAATGCATCCCGGCTTTGGGGTTGGGTTTGAAGGAAAACTCTGCCGATCCATGGATCGGTGAGACTAAAAACCTCCCGGGACGCAAATCGTCATTAGAAAGTTAGGTCCACCTAGGCAACTTTACATACATGACTCTGATCTGCTTAGATTATTTACATTTCAAACATGCAGACTGGGTTTACAACAAAAATGATCAAGCTGTCGATGACTGTAGGCTGGCACGGACATGTCGCTCAGGAGCTATCCTTCTCTGCCAACAGGAAGGAGGTGTACTGCATGGGTAGTTGACCAGTAGTGGTCAACATCTGGCTCTACTTGGGGACACGTTGCTGCACTGGTAGGAATGTGAGAATCCAGAATCTGCATCCATACAACACACAAATAAAAATAAGTAGCGTCCATTCCCAAATCATCATATGCATTAAGTACAGGAAAAATAAAAGCTCTTCATTTATTGACTAACTAATAACATGAAAAGTAAATCTAATCCTAAAAACAGAAATAAAATGCTGAAAAGACAAGGAGTAGGGATAGAAATACAATACAAAAGATGCCCCATGGCATCAGATATCATCTCTGAAGAACAGCTTGAGCATTTGGCCGTTCGCTGGTAGATGAAGTGGTTCACCATCCAATCTGCTCAAGTGGAATGAGTTTGGTCCAGCTATGTCTCTAATGATGTACGGTCCCAACCATAAGCTGTCAAACTTTTTATGCTTTCCTGGTTTTTCATTTTTGCGATCCCAAAGTAAAACCATATCTCCAACCTGCAAAGATCTAGATCTAGAGCATTTATCAAAGCTTTTCTTAATATTAAATTGATTTTTGCATATAGTTTCAAAAGCTGTCCGACGAGTCTCATCTAATTCCACAATCTGATCTATCCTATTCTGAACAACATCTTTATCAGTGGAAAAATTTTGGAGAAGCTGATAGGCTGGCAATTTTAGGTGCACAGGTAAGGTAACATCCAAGCCATAAACCAATTCAAAGGGAGATTTACCAGTAGATTTCTTCTTAGTAATTCTGTCTGCCCACAAAGCATACTTGATTTTGCTGTCCCAAGACTTCTTGTTATCTCCTACTATTTTCTTGATAATGGTTATGAGATTTTTATTACTTGATTCAGCCAAACCATTACCCTGAGGATAGTAATTCGACGAATGAGATAAGACAATGCCATATTTGAAACAAAAAGATGTAAACTCTGAAGAACTGAAAGCCTTGGCATTGTCAGTAGTGATCTTAGCGGGGACACCAAATCTAGTAATGATATTATTCTCAATGAAATCCATAATCACCTTTTCAGTGGCATTCTTAGCAGGAATGGCTTCGACCCATTTAGTGAAATAATCAGTAGCAGTCAAAATCCAAGAGTAGCCATTGCTAGAATTTTCATGGAACTTCCCTATGAAGTCCAGACCCCAATGCTGAAAAGGTGCCTCTACAATAACAGGTTGTAGAGGAAGGGCAGCAAGTTTCTGTTTCCCAGTGAACAGTTGACAGGCTTGACACGTTCTAACATACTTGTGCACATCAGAAAAAATCGAAGGCCAATAATAGCCAGCTCTCAGGATTTTGTGGGCAGTAGTTCTAGCGGCATAATGACCACCACAAAATCCTGAATGAAATTCGGAGATTAATCTTTTGGACTCAATATCGTCAACACACCTAAGCACTATGCCCTCAGGATTTCTCCATCCAAGGCCATCCTTCATAAGGCAATACTTAGTGGCCTTTAGTCTAAGAGCCCTTCTCTTATGAGCGACTAAATGGTTAGGACACGCAAGATTTGTCAAGTAGTAAACTATGTCCTTATACCATTCATGCTCTGCTAATTTTCTCAATTCTGGTGAAGTTAGATCGTCAAGGCAAAACAGACCAAGAGTCTTTTCATTACTTTCAGCTAACATTTGAGCTAAACCTTGGCCTTTGATCAGCTTAGTGGGTCTAATCTCTAAATCATACTCCTGTATCTTAGTAACCCACCTAGCACGAGTCCCTAAGCAATCAGTTTGAGTTAATATGTCTTTAACAGCAGAATGTGGGACGAAAGCGATGATCTTAGAATAACCCACATAAGTTTTAAAATGCTTAAGAGACTTGACCAGGGCATAGGCCTGCTTTTCCATGGTATTGTACTTCAATTCGGAATTTTGAAGTGCTCTACTCATGAAAGCGATAGGCTGCTCGTGACCCTCTCTATTCTTTTGAAGTAAGACACCGGCAATGGTATCCTCAGAAGCGAAAGAAAAAATCATGAAATCTTTGGAGTAATCAGGACTAACAAGGACAGGAGCCTTCGCGATAGCAGACTTGATTTCTTGGAAAGCCCTTTTGCCCTCTTCTTGCCAGACAAATTTCACATCCTTCTTCAGAAGACTTTGAATGGGCTTAGCTATTTCCGCATAATTCGGGATAAATCTTCTAATAAAATTTATCTTTCCAAGGAAAGACTGAAGGGACTTGAGGTTATGCGGGAGAGGAATCTTTTGAATTGCTTCAACTCGTTCAGGATCGACCCTGACTCCTTCCTTAGAGATGATATGACCCAGAAGTTTCCCTTCAGTTACCCCAAAGACAGATTTAGCCGGATTCAAAGAAATTCCATATTCTCTACATCTATCGAAAACTTGCCTAAGATGATCTATATGACTGATACCATCTTTAGAGAAAACGGTAAGATCATCTTGATATATTTCGATAATTTTCCCGATCAATCCTTTGAAGGCATAGTCCATGGCCCTCTGGAAAGTAGCTCCAGCGTTTGTTAACCCAAATGGCATTCTGATGTATTCAAAAGTGCCCCATGGTGTTGTGAACGTGGTCTTGTGTCGATCTTCCTTTTTAACCCAAACTTGATTATACCCAGAAAAACCTTCTAGCAATGACATCATTCCAGACCCAGTTACTCTTTGCAACAAAGTTTCCATTTTTGGCAAAGGGTAATTATCCTTCTTGCACGCTAGATTAAGGTTTCTAAAATCGACACAAAGTCTTATTGTACCATTCTTCTTCCTGACAATCACCAAATTCGAACACCATGTCGAATGCCTAGTTTGAGCGATGATTCCTGCTGCAAGCATCTTCGCAAGTTCTTTTTGGACCAGGGGGGCTAACTTAGGATTAATCTGCCTAAGTTTCTGCCGAAAAGGTTTAGCATTTTCGTCCTTTAAGGGAATAGTATGCTCCATAATATCTTCCCTATAGCCCTTCAACTCATCATAGGAAAAAGCCAAAACATCTCGATATTCACGAAGTAAATCAATCAACTTTTTCCTTTCCTCCAGACTAGTACCTTTACCGATTTTAACCATTTTCGGATTTTCAAAAGTACCAATGTTAACTTCAAGGTACTCGCCTGGGTCCGACTTGTCTTCTTCTCTCAGCTTCGTGGCATCATGCCGATCAAAATATTGCTCTAAGGCAACTACATTTCTGGGAGTGGGATTTATGATATGTCCTTGATCTAAAGACCCATCCTCGCCAGAAACTAACCGGAAATCCTCAAACTCATCTAAACTATTGAGAAAACGAACGACTTGCTTTTCATCATTAAAAATTTGCCAATGCTCTGAGTTGTCTGGAACAGATGGTCTGAATATTATCTCCATTTTAATTTTATCGTTGATTAACTCATCAGACAACTGGAAAGTGCTAGCAGCTACGGCAAGTTCATCTGCCGAACTATTTAGCTCTCTAGGAATTGCTTCAAGGTTAAGGGCATCGAAGTGCTCCATAGTATCCCACACAGCATTCCGATAGTTTCTTAATCTCTGATTTCTACATGTGAATTTGTTCTTAAGCTGCATGATAACCAGATCGGAATCCCCCTTTATGCTAAGCAATTTAATCTTCAAAGCTTTGGCCAATTCAAGACCCAACAATATGGCTTCATACTCAGCGACATTGTTGGTTGCTTCAAATTCTAGACGATAGGCAAACTTGAATACGTGACCAAGGGGAGACTTAAGCACAATCCCAGCACCCTTACCATGACTAGAGAAAGCACCATCGAAATACATATACCAGACTTCATCCTTAAGATCTTTAATCTCATCATCGGGAGGAATTATGAAATTGGACATGATAGCATAGTTCTCGATGTCAGATTTTTCTTTAATTATCTCGTTACGAGGCTTTTTAGGATTTTCAACATGAAATTTCCTCTCAGGCTCTCTATTTAGTCTAACAAAACCGTCACCGCTAGGAGAAGGAATCATAGCATATGACCAATTCATCTGAATGCTTCCCCCTAGATCAGAGGCCCACTTCCTAGATAACAGCATACCCCAAGCATCAGGTACATCAACGACAACAATATCCATAACAACCATGATGTCTGGGTAGACCGAAAGATGAACTTGCAAATCCTTGATTAAACCATGTACCTCGATCTTCTTAGAATCCATGGCGCATATATTATAGTAGGGTCTGGAAACTCTTAAGTTAAGCTGTTCCATAACCCTTTTAGTCATAACACAAGCAGATGCGCCTGAATCCAACATGCAGTTATTCAATTTATACCCATTGACTAATAAGGTGATAAAGAAGGGTTGATGATCCTTGTTATCAGCATCTACGCTTTGCAGATAGATAGGAGCATCATGATAGTCAACCTCACGAATCTTCTGTTGAGAAGCGTTGACTTGAGGACCCTGAATTGCTTTTAGTAACTTCTCCCTTTGGGAAGGGATCTTAGCGATCTCAGACACGGGAACCCAGATTTTAGCATTATTAAACCAATTCCCCAAATCGACATCTATTCCAGGGCTTAAAGTTCGAGGAGGAATTTGATTTCCGCTCTGATCTTTATCCCTTCTCTGGTATGTTAAACCCTTATCTCTAGCAATTTCCAGAATTTTCTCAGGAGAGGGTTTCTCACCATATAACCTGGCCAAAATGTCATCTTCGTTTTCAAGGTTATTTATACCAAAAGCAGATTGAGGATTCACAACATCATAGCTCCTTTCCTTAACCTCTATCCAATCATTCATGGGCAAAGGAAACTTGCTCCCTACTACGTTTATTTGCTCACCTGTCCCAAGCATTCCATTATCGAGAAGTCTTCTGATAATGGGACAAGAGGACTCTTCGTGAAAATCAGCACAAGCACGACAGTAGGGAGGAGCATCATCCACCAGATTGGTAAGCGGATTAGGGGGCCTCTGCTCACTAGTTTGACCCTTTCTTTGCCAGTTACTATTTCTGTTATTACTATTATTTCGAGGCTGAAAATTTTGCGGTTGCGCTCTTTCCATTTGAATTAACCTATTCTGCAAAGTATTTATCTCCTTATTATGATTGATTTCCATGGTTTCAATTTTCTGAAGCAATTTGAGAACAAGTTCATTTTCAGGCTCTTGGACTGCTTTTCCCTTAGGTTCCTTTAGTTTCGTAGCAGCCCTATCAAAACCTGGGATTTTAGATTTCCCAGACGCTGCCTTGTCCTTTTCAAGTTCTACAGCTAAGGCTTGGCAATCACGATAATCAGTAAGTTTAGCACGCCTTAACTCATAAGATGGTTCGGGACCAAAGGCATCGATATAAAAATCCTGGAGAGTTTTATCTGAAGGTTTATAGTCTTGAGGTAATTCTCTAATAATACCATTAAACCTTCTGTTAAATTCTTCAACAGTTTCGTCTTCTCTCTTTTTCATCAGAGTAAGAGCTCTTACAAGATGTCTTCCCTCTCTCTTATCTCCAAATTTTTCTCTAAATGCAGTAATGAGTGATTGTAGAGAGTCAAAAGTATTAGGAGGTTTTTCTGTATACCAGTCATGAGCATCACCTCCTAGAGTCAAGACAAAAAGGGTCATCCTGACATCTTCATGATCAAAATCAGGAGATCTAGCATACTTAGCCATCCATATGTTGAAATCTCGTAAATGGGAATTAACAGTAATGGCATTATCTCCATGAAAACTAGGCAATTTGTCTATCCCAACAGATGGAATATCATTGGGGGCTCCAGGAATGTTAGAAAAATTACAAGGGGCAAAAAGACTCATGGTGTTGCGCCTAACTTGACCCCTAAAGAGCAGATGAACGTCAGAAAGGGCTTCTTGTCCAAGATTTGTAAGAAGTGCACGAGAAGCGAGTTTGTGTGATCGCACCCTGTAAACCTTTTCAGGATCCGGAGTGGGGTTGCACAGACTGCCTGGATGTCTTCTAGTGTACACTCTCGCAGATAATAATGGAAGTGGAGTCGCCACTTGAACAAGAAGTTAAGCACAGCAGAGCTTGAAAAACAAGGACCAAGGACAGAAAAACTCTATCCCCGGCAACGGCGCCAAAAAATGTTGTCACGCGGATTGACACGACAACGCTCAGACCGAGGGCTGTCACTCTGATCCCCGGTCTCTCCGTTTAAGCCTGTCTCCCACGGCTAAGGGGGGTAGACCCTGAGGAAAGATGAAGGCCAACTGCCAGACAGTTGGGCCAGGAGACGAAAAGCACTAAAATGACTTGACGAATTGAGCAGACCAGTGCCTTAAAAGATCTAAATGATTACTAGCTAGATGATCGAAGAACATGAACCACGGCCAGCAATCATCAGATAAAGAGAGCAATGCTTTAAATATTCAGTAAAACCACAATGTTCATCAAATAACGATATCCAGCAACTTAAAAGAAATAAATTACTTCAAACCACAGAGAAACCAGATATCAATTTCATGCTCAGAACTCAGCGTGAAAGGTACAACATAAATGACTGAACTGGCAAAGACAATTTTCCACCAAAGATTCGAATATTATTTTTTTTTTTTTATTTTTTTTTTTTTATTTTTTTTTTTTTTTTTCTCTTTTAAAAATATAAAAATCAATTCTAAAAAAATTTAAAATCTCCTAAACCTGATTCCTAAAAATTTAAAATCTAACTTTTTAAAAAAAAAAAACAAATATTTTTTATGCTTTTATAAATTATTTAAAAAAAAAAAAAAAAAAAAGTAACACTATTTAACCAAATCTAAAGCTAATAAAGCTAGACCTATCAAACTAATTCTAAACTAAAGATTTAAAATCTAAGCTAAATGAAATGAACTAAAATTTAACCAAACAAAAACCTTTTTTTTATTTTTATTTTATAATCTAAATATAACTAAGATCTAATGACATTAAAACAAAACTACGTATCTAAATCTATTTGAAACTAATGCACATCAAAATTCCTAAAACCTAAATCGAACTCTAACCTAAAACTATTGCTGTAAGAATGTTATGAAACGACTGAATATAACGAAAACAAAGTTGTAATACTCTGCGTGAAACACGGTTTGTGTGACAGGGTTTTATATAACACAAAATTTTCGACGGCGTACTGCCCGTTCGACGCAAGGAGAAAACCATGAACTACCTACGCTGCCCTAAGCGCATGAATCAAAACTCAGAGCTAAAATTTGAGATCACGTTTCGACTGCGGGTAACACGATATGGCACCATAAATTACTTTGATACTTACCTGGAGAGGACTGCGATGATAGTCGATGGAAATGATACGCAGACACAAGAAGAAGACCTGGCGATTTTGATTGAGCTACCTGACTCCGGAACGCACCATTAACTCACGCTGAGGACAGATCAATATCGTCTTGATAGCAACGTGCTTGGAACGGTTCTCTGTTGTGTCTTTGCTGAATCGATTGAGACTTGCTGCCTGGCCGGTGTGAAATCAAGACTGCAAACAGGAAATACGACTCAGGAGATCTAGAGAAATAAAAAAAAAAGAGACGGGAACTGTCGTGAAAACCCTGATACGCATCAACAGCAAATGGCAAACAAAAAAAAATACGCTCAGAAACGCTCTCTGTTGCTGTCTAGATACGCTACAGATCAGAACTGCAATAAAAATAATGCCCACGCAAAGGTCTTAAGGGAAATCCACAGACGGCTTCATCAGAAAATTCAGATGCAGGAAAAAGAAAGCACACAGTCAAAAAGATGCGACACGTATGCCCAAACGAAATTCAATTTTCATGTTCTACCTGCGTGAAAGAATGGAAACGATTTTACCTGGGCAACTTTGAAAGATTTCGAGGTTGATTTCGAGGTTACCTGGAGATGATGGCATATAATGACTTGAAGAAATTATGTCACCTGAAGATCCCCTGCGTTTCTTTTAAGTGTTTTCTGAAGCTCACACGTCAGAATGTATACAGATATGCAGTGATCGATGTCAATAGCAGTTGTTGAGACGCGTGGGTAAACAGCCCCTTTTCCTGACTTTAACTGTAAGCTGCAAGAAGAGAACAAAATCTGGGAGATATACAAAATTTTGCAGTAAAACCCTCCAAAATTCACGCAAAGTCACAAAAATTTACAGCTCTGGTACAGCTAGATTTGACAATGACTGCAGTAACATTTTCAAGATATCAAACATTTGAACTTTACTGTGAAATAAAGAAAATCCCTCATGTAAAACAGGAAATAAACCCTAAAAGATTAACCCAGGGCACAAACAGCTGGGCTCTGCACAGAACAGCTTGTGGGAGTCGGCTGGCTCAGCCCAGAACTTCCCCAAACGCCCACAAATAACCTTCACCAAAAAGTTTCCTGCACACCTCAAGCAAGCATCAGCAAACAAGGGCAAGAGATGCTGCTAGATTTCAAGAGAAAATGGAGATACCTGCCATTTTCCAGAAACCCTACAGCATTCAGACCCTAGCACGTGAGCAAGATACCTGTACTCACAATGCTCTGAAAAAACTCAGCTATTTTAACTGTTGAAAATTGAAATATGCAGAAATTCAGACACCTCACAGCAGTTCCAGAGAGCAACACCAGCCAGTTTGAACCCCAAAGTCTTTTTATTAATCAGAAATCAGTTTACAAGAGAGAGCTTTCAGTACAGACTCACAGATCAGATAAACTAAAAATGACCCTAAGACCCTACATAAAGGAAATGATCCCAACGGCTAGTTTTGGGTGATCCACAAAAATATTATTATTTTATTGCTTAGGGTTTTTGCTTTATGCTTTCTATTTTTTATTATTTTTTATTTTTCAAAATTTTTTTTTTTTTAATTTTTTTTAATTTTTTAATTTTTTATTTTTTATATATGAATTTTTTATTTTTATTCATTAAAAAAAAATTTTAAATTTATTTTAAGACGGATCATCAAACCCAGCCGTTGGAATCATCACCTAGCACCTAGGACCTAGGACTCATGAGGGGATTTACAACATTTTCAACCCTCAAGACACATTTCATCATGATTTTTTTACAATTTTTACAATTTACATCTCAAAGGGATGAATCCACTTTAACATAGACCCTCATAGACCACCCAGATCTGCGACACAACTATAATCTAGCAGAGTAACACGCTAGGATTCTCCTAAAGTCCTAATGACGAAATGCATCCCGGCTTTGGGGTTGGGTTTGAAGGAAAACTCTGCCGATCCATGGATCGGTGAGACTAAAAACCTCCCGGGACGCAAATCGTCATTAGAAAGTTAGGTCCACCTAGGCAACTTTACATACATGACTCTGATCTGCTTAGATTATTTACATTTCAAACATGCAGACTGGGTTTACAACAAAAATGATCAAGCTGTCGATGACTGTAGGCTGGCACGGACATGTCGCTCAGGAGCTATCCTTCTCTGCCAACAGGAAGGAGGTGTACTGCATGGGTAGTTGACCAGTAGTGGTCAACACCCGTATTCGTTGATTGCTCCAGCAGATAGACATCATCTTAGATATGGTAAGTTGATGAGCAAGGAGGCTCCATTGCATTAAGATGATGTACAGGTTGATACACCTTGTCAAAGCCCCGAGGAAAGATCTAATCTGTGATTTTCCCAAACGACTTGGAGTCGGTAAGAAACCCTTGTACAAGGGTCCTGCATGTTGCATACATTGAGCTCTGGGAGCTCTGAGGGCTTGTGGTTATTACTGGAGCAACATACGACCACAGGGTGACTCACCCTCCCCTGGTGGTGCACACTGGAACAAGATGATTCGCTCTCTTGTGGGACAAGATGATTCGCTCTCTTGTGGAACAGGATGATTCGCTCTCCTGTGTAGTAGGATGATTAGTTCTCCTGTGAGGCCTGGATTGATGTGTACTCCATGGCGATTGTAGCAGGATTGATGTGTTCTCCTGTGAAGCCTGGATTGATGTGTTCTCCATGGCGCCCTGGATTGATGTGTTCTCCATGGCAATTGTAGCAGGATTGATGTGTTCTCCTGTGAGGCCTGGATTGATGTGTTGTCCATGGCAATTGTAGCAGGATTGATGTGTTCTCCTGTGAGGACAGGATTGATTAGTTCTCTTGTCGAGGCATCTACCCATGCAGTCTGGGACTCATGGGAAGTACCTCTCATCTGATCAATGAACAGGGAAATGAAGTTAGGGACCATAGTAGTACCGATGGACGCATCGTTGTAACTACCGTACTCCCTACGCTAGGATGACCTCCATTGATCTAGGATCAATGATACTGGTCTAGGACCAGTGGTAGGAGTTGTACCATACTATGACGCTGACTTCGGGTCGGTTGAGACTGGTCTGGGATTAGTGGTACATACTTTGAGACTGACTTTGAGTCAGTGGAGGATGATATTGGTCTGGGACCATTGGAGTTGTACTCACTATGATGCTGACTTTGGGTTGGTTGAGACTGGTCTGGGACCAGTGGTACATACTCTGAGACTGACTTTGAGTCAGTATGATACATCCTCGATCATTTCTTCTTCTTCATAATTCGGACAAAAGCAGAGTAGAACAGGACAATGCAAGAGCAGAGCAGAACAGAACAAAACAATACAGATCAGTGCAGGGCAGAACAAGACAAAGCAGAACAGGCAAAATAGAGCAGAGCAGGGCAAGGGTCAGGCTGTACAAGGCAATGCATTTGATGGAGGAATAGTAACGACCGATAGACAGATTGCAGATGAAGTTCTCCATGGTTGAGAGGGAGTGTTAAAATTAGCAACCAGGGCAAAACTTCATGTGGGTCATCTTATTCATGGCTAATAATATTTTTATTAGATTCCTCTCGTCGAGAGGTGTAGGATTGATATAAAGATCATCCAATTGCGATAAGTATTCATGGAGATATGAATTTATTTTGATTATGGAATTATTATCAAGCCGACCTACAACTCATGTAGGCTTTGAAGCCCAACAGTCGCATCTATTCACCCACCAACGTTGTGTATAAATATAAGAGGAATTTTCCTCATTTTGACTCATCTCATCACATCTCTCTCTCTCTACTGCGCAAATATGAGTCTCTTCTCTACTGCGCTGAAATGGGTCTCTCTCTCTCACACATGTGAAGCCGGAAGCTGTTGAATTTGAAGCTGCAACTGCAGAAGTAAAGATTGACTTGCGTGGCCTAGAAGATCTCCTCTTTGGAACTGCGCTGTAGGTTCATCTGAACCTCCTTTAAAAGCCGCAACTTTTGGTGGTGGAATGAAGTCAATCCGACGAACGGTTTGCAAGATATCCACTGCCCTAGTTTGAAGCCGGAAACTGCTGAAACTGAAGCTGCAACTGCAGAAGTAAAGATTGACTTGCGTGGCCTAGAAGATCTCCTCTTTGGAACTTCGCTGTAGGTTCATCTGAACCTCCTTTGAAAGCCACAACTTTTGGTGGTGGAATGAAGTCAATCCGACGAACGGTTTGCAAGATATCCACTGCCCTAGTTTGAAGCCGGAAACTGCTGAAACTGAAGCTGCAACTGCAGAAGTAAAGATTGACTTGCGTGGCCTAGAAGATCTCCTCATCTGAACTGCGCTGTAGGTTCATCTGAACCTCCTCTGGAAGCCGAAACTTTTGGTGGTGGAATGAAGTCAATCCGACTGTCGGTTTGTGAGATATGGTCTGCCCTAGTTTGATAATGAAGCCCCTAATGCTGATGCTACTGATCTAGGGTTTGCTACTGCTGATATGAATCAGATTTATTGTACTATTTCTCTCTGCTGAATTATTGAAGATAAAAGAAGATTTGATCAAAGGGTTTCCCCACACATTGTGGGGTTTGTCCCTGGCTAGCCGCCACATCTTGTGTCTCTTGTCTTGGCTTGTTTTCTGTCGATCATTTAATGTTCTATCTGCACTTTACTTTATGTACATGTGATTGCTAATCGTTGGAATATAATAAGAAAAAGAAGTAAACTGTTATAAGCATAGAACATACCATAACTTAACAACACTGCTGCCCCACGTTGTCCTGGGAATCCTGCACTGTAGCTCCCTTTGTCACTCCATCCGCATCTATCTTTACTGACATTCGCTAGTACTGCTACTCCTCTTCGGGGCTCCCGTAGAAAGGTCTAATCCAAGAGGCAGGGTACCTTGAGGATCCTGCCCCTCATCCCCTGTAGTCCGTCTGACTATGGCTCGATGTCTCCCCACGTCTTCTCTCGAGGCGCATGAGCACTCATGGCACAGTCATCATCTGTCTTCACTTCTTTCTCTGCCCTTGTTGGCGCAGTGTTCGTCTCAGAAGCCTCTGCCTTGCTCTTCTTCCTCAGACACTGGCTCGCATAGTGACCCAGTTCCCCACAGTGGAAGCATTTGACCTTGTAGAGGTCCTTCTTCCGTTTCTCCTGCTTTCCCTCAGATGCTAGGGCAACATCCTCTTCTTCCTTCTTGATTCTGACCCCCTTTCCGTTGCTTCCAGCCTTGTTTAGCCTTCTGATCTCTTCTTGATGAAGCGCTGCCCACAGTTCCTCCCAATCTGGAAGGGTCGATCTGCCCAGTATGCTCTGGACAAATACCTCCCAATCCTCGTTCAATGCGGTCCTCACCATCATCTCCTCATCCGGCGTGGCCCCAATGGAAGTTAGCTCATCCCGGATCTCCTTCAATCGACTCGAGGAAGGTGTCTATTTGTTCTCCCTTCTGCATCTGATATGACCATAGCTGATTTCCCAGTAGCATCTTCCTCTGCACGGAAGTATGCTGATACAATTTCGTCAGGGCCTCCCACATTGCATTTGTCGTGTCCTTTTCGGCAAGATGTGCTACTACATGGTCCTTGACCCCGTCAAGGATGATGCTCTTGGCCCTCGTCATTACCTCCTGATACTTTTTGTTCTCATCCAGGTCGACTGGGACTACTATCGTGTTCAAGGCGAAGTGCTTGAGACGATTCTTGTCTAGAACGGACAAGAACCTGGCCTTCTAGACTACAAAGTTTGAGGCTCTGTCCAACTTTTCCTGATCTTTTACCTCGTTCACTGCCATTTCGTTGCTCCTCTTCTGACTCTTCCGAGTCTCTCTACTTTCCTCCTGGAAGTTCTCTGTGTGATTCCCTCTGAGCCTTGATTTCCCTGCTAGAAACCCCTCTGCCAATGTCGAGATGCCCCCACTCCGATTGTTAGTGCAACTACACCACTGATTCGGGTTTCTTGGCTAGAAATCCTTGGCAGCAACTCCCTCCTCCTTGGTCTTGCCCTATTAGGCACTGTTCTGACCACAGTACCCCACTAGCTTCACTTCGCAACTTTCCCACAGCCTCCTATACCCCAGCAAACTGAAGGTTAGAGCTTCTAGGCTCTGTGAAATCCTGGCACCAGCAAAATCCGCACCTCCTGACCACGGGCGTCAATCCTTCCTCACTGAGAAAGATGACTAGGCATTGCGTAGGTCAGGTCTGCTCCTCTCTGCCACTGCGCTGATCCTCTTCCCGGCTCGAACTAATGACGCAGGCACTGCGTCACCCCTTCCTTGCTGCTTTTCCGTTATGAACAACTTTTGTCACTCGGGATAGTTGTTTTTGCTGCTGCTACTCTAATCGGCTGATACCCTCAGTTATCATGTGATCTGCAACCACGCTCTGATACCATGTTGGAATTTCTAATTTTAACTCATTAGAAATCCTTCTTGTACTTTCTGATTTATTTCTTCCTACTTGTTCTATTAATTAACAAGTTATTTACCATGTAAATATTGAAAATAAATACAAGTACAATCTCAACACATACAGATCATCAACTGAAGGAAAAACAAGCACACAAGTGACACCGTTATTTTTGGACTAATGTCCCTGGAAAAACCCAATGCGGGAAAACTGGTGCAGCTATCTGAGGGTTTTATTATTAAGCAGTTTTAGAATACAATCTGGGTGCCAGAAATGGCTCACCCAACAGAGAATGCCCTCGACAGTAGTACCTATCAGTCGGAGACAGATATCAACCCCAATCTGCCCCACGAAATCTCCCAGCATCAGCCTCTAGGGTTTGCGTCAACCTCTCTGGCCCAGCGTCAGCCTCTCGGGGCTTTGTGTTAGCCTATGGAGGCTCTGCGTCACCCACGTTGGCCCTCCTCAAGCTCTGCGCAGCTCCTGACTGCCTCTGCGTGGCCTTTGGCTGCTTTTGTGTGGCCTCTAGCTGGCTCTGCATTAACCCTCCCCCGGATTCTGCGCTAATGCTCCCAATACTCTGCCTCTTTGCTACTGCATTCACTACCCCTCAGCTGCGACTCTGATCACTCCTTCGATTTCCTTCGCAAGCCTTGCCCTATAAAATCGAATTCTTGATCAATTCGGTGTTCTCCAAGTGACCCTCAAGCCTCCTCTTATACTTTTCTCGTTGACAAATCAATCCTTGCCCTATACTGTGGGCAACCCTGTGATGAAGTCCATCGAAATGCTCTCCCATTTTCCCTCCAGAATTGGAAGAGGCTGCAATAAACCCGCGGGATAGCTCATCTCCCCTTGTTCCTTTGGCAAACGTCGCACTCCCGGATATGTTGGAGTACGTCCTCCTTGAGGCCCTTCCATGAGAACCTCTCTCTAATGGCCCTGTAGGTTTTGGTAAACCCCTGATGGCTGGCCAATGGTGAATCATGTGATGCCTGGAGTATCTTCTTCTTGAGCTGAGATCCCTCAGTCAAGAAGATCCGATCCCTGTAGTAGATGATCTCATCGACCACCCTGTACCTGTCATCCGCCACCTGCCCATCCAAAACCTCACATGCAAACCTGTCCTTGGAGTACTCTACTAAGAGTCGAGCCCTCCAGTCTGTGTCCAAGCTCATAAGAGACAATGTGGCTGGTCTACGTGAAAGAGCATCTGCTACCACGTTCTTGTTACCCTTGACATATTCGATGTCAAAGTCATATGCTTGGATCTTGCTGATCCACTTCTGCTGCCTCTCTTGTAGTTGCTTCTGCTCCAAAAAGAATCTGAGGCTATTGTGATCAGTCCTCACCCTAAACCTGTTACCCACTAAATACTGCCAGAACTTGGCCAATGCATGCATGATGGCTAGCATCTCCTTGTCGTATATAGAATACAACCTCTCGTGCGGAAGGAGCTTCCAGCTCTCATTGGCTATAGGGTGACCTCCCTGCATCAATACTGCGCCGATCCCCTCTCCCGACCCGTCACATTCCAAAACAAACTACTGCATGAAATTTGGCAATGCAAGCACTGGGCAGCTGCTCATAACCTCCTTGAGCCTGTCAAAGGCTTGCTGCGCTGTATCTGACCAACTGAAAGCCCCCTTCCTCGTCAAATCTGTGAGGGATGCAGCAAGCTGTGAGAAACTCTTGACGAACTTCCGGTAGTAAGTACAAATGCCAATGAACCCCCGTAGTTCTGTCACGTTCCTTGGCTCCGACCACTCTCTAATGGCCCTGATCTTCTCCTTGTGGACTCTCACTCCGTCCACCCCTATGATGTGCCCCAAATACAACATCTCTGTCAACCCAAACTCACACTTGGAGAGTTTGGCATAGAACTGCTGCTCCTGCAAGATACGCAACACTGTCTCAATGTGCTGGAGATGCTCCTCCCAAGTCCTGCTGTAAATGAGAATGTCATCAAAGAATACCAACACGAACTTCCTCAAGCGATAGCGGAAGATGTGATTCACGCAGGACTGAAATGTGGCGGGGGCGTTGGGCATCACCAAGAACTCAAAGTGCCCATAGTGACACCTGAAGGCGGTCTTGGGAATGTCCTGCTCCCTCACGCGAATCTGATGGTACCCAGATCTCAAATCAATCTTTGAGAAGAACCGCGCTCCTCCCAACTCATCCATCAACTCGTCGATCCTGGGTATGGGGTACCTGTTCTTCAGTGTCTTCTTGTTCACGGCCCTGTAGTCAATGAACATCCTCAATGTGCTGTCCTTCTTCTTCACCAACACCACGGAAGAAGCGAAAGGACTCGTGCTCGGCCGAATGTGCCCAAGAGCCAGCAACTCCTGGATAGCCTGCTCAATCTCATCCCGATAGGCCTTGGGGTGCCTATAGGGGGTGGTAATCACTGCTTGTATGCCCTGCTCAAGTTCGATGGTGTGCTCAAACCCCCGGTCTAGTGGCTGTCCCGACGGAATCTCCCCAAACACTATGGCATGCCGGTCAAGGATGGATTGTATCTCCGGATATACCGTCTGCCCTGTAGTCCCTGCCTTTGATGCACGCAGCTCCACTGCCCACTCTATGTCTCCCTTCCGGAAGACTGCCTCCATCCGATGAGCCGAAACAGTCTGAGGCGGATATGTGTGCGGACCTCGTATCTTCTCATGCCTCCCTATCTTCTCATCATCCCACTCCATCTCTAGGGTCTTCCAATCTGTTGTGACCTTCCCTAGACTGATAAGCCACTGAACACCCAGTATAATGTTGGTGTCCGGAATATTGACCACAAAAAAGTGGTCAGTCAGTGTATAGGTGCCCATCGTCACTGATAGCTCTAGAACATAAAGGGCACACATCATGGTCTGATCTCCTGGGACCAAAACTGAAAACCCACCGAAGCTCTCCGTCTGTATACCTCTCCGCTCAACCATCTGTGCATCGATGAAGTTGTGGGTTGCCCCACTGTCAACCAAAACCGATACTCGCTGGCCACGTACTGTCCCCCGTACATGCAACATCAAATACTTGGGAACTCCTCGCAATGTTGCAAGGGCCCCTCCGGTAGGTGCAAAAGATGCACCGCCTGCTGCTGGTGGAGGTGGCAAAGGTCCCTGCACAGCATGACTATCTTCGGCCTCCACATCATCCTCATCATCCTCTTCCCCACTACTCTCGGAGAAGACCTCAATAAAATGTGCTTTGCTAGCAGCACATCTATGCCCTGGTGCCCACTGCTCCTGGCAGGTGAAGCACAACCGCTTCTTCTTCAGCTCCCTCCTCGCATCATCATCAATCTGCGCTCGTCTTGGTTTCCCCTTTAGGGGCGGAATCCTCACGTCATTCCCCTTAGACTGAAAAGTCTGTCTCTGGGGGTAAGGTGTCCGGGTCCTGGGTAAGACATCCTGTAAATCCCGGGTCCTGCTAATGGCATCCTGGAGTGTGGCTGGTCTAGTGGATCGGACTAAACCTTGAAGTGGCTCTGATAACCCCTCAACATACATATAGATTCTCCGTGCCGTGGATAGATCTGGCACCATCACTGAGACCCTCAAGAAATCTGCAATGTAGGTCTCTGGGCTCCTTGTCTGTTTGAGCCTCGTCAACGCAACAAAATGCTGCTCTGGATCCCTCCGATCAAATCGCTCCATCAATCTCCTGGTGAACTCGGAATATGTCGTCACTGTGGAGTGTCCAAGTGTAACCATCCCATGAAACCACCAATCCTGAGCCTCACCATCCAAATGTAATGTCGCCACCTTGATGGCCTCTGTCTCCGACATCTGGTTAAGCTGGAAATAGATGTCCAGCTTCTGCACCCAAGATTTTGCCGAACTGTTTGATGAGCCATCAAACGTAGGCAAGTGGAATCTACTAGCTGCACGGTGGGTGTCACCATCATGATAATGCCGCTATCCTCTGTGATGGTCGCGGGGTCTACTATCCCGCTGGAGCTGAACAAAGTCTTTGAATGAAAGAGCATCGCTGAACTCCTGCCCATAGGTCTGGTACTCTACAAAATAATCTCCCATATGACCGGGCTCTGCTTCCTGCTGGGCTCCGGCCCCCGTGTCTGCTCCTAAGAAGGTGGGCATGGTAGAGCGTGTAGGGGCACGTGAGGCCACTTGCTGCGCCGTATCACGCTGCTCTGGAAAATAATGGGATGCACCTGATCCCTCACCAATCTGAAAAACCTGTGGGCTCTCACGTTGTCTGGCCTCTACTGCCATGAATCTCTGCCCCATCACCTCAATCTACCTCGACAGATCCTGCACTGAATTGAGGAGCATATCCGCAAATCTCTTCCCATCCTCGTCTACCATCGGATCCTTCTGCTCTGCGTCCACCACAGGCCCTTCCTGTCTTGCGTCCACCACAGGCTCCTCCTGTTCTGCGTCCACCACCATAACACAATCTCCCTCTCCGTAGGTATTCTCCAACCTACACCCAGTGTCTCTGTATCTCCTACCTCTATAACAGATGTAGGGTTTTTCCCCCGGTGTCATAGATTGCTAGCTCCACAGGCTGAGCCAGATCTATGCTCTGATACCACTGTAATATCCCTTTCCAGGAATATTTCTCAAATACCAGCAAACCCCAACCAGAAAACATACATGTGGTGTAATAGCCGGAAAACTCACAGAAATGAAATAACGATAATGCAACAAACAACAATTGTATACATGAACGTAAACAAATACTCAAGAAATGCTAAGCCATGTTATTATACTGAGTAGAATGAGTACAGCAGGTGATCAGGAAGATGGCACCTCGACTTGCACAAGGCAAGTGAAGAAATACACTCAGAATAGCAAAGGAATGGCCTCACACTGATCTGTGTCCTAGCTGCTGGAAAATTGTCGTGCTGTTGCTGCTGCTGGAAGTCGAATGAGGATTTGGGGCTATTCCCCTCCTTAGAAAAGGCTGAAACTCTAGAATCGGACTCTACCCAAGAAACCCAGAGAAACCTAGAAAGCTTTCCTGGAATGGCGGACCCCCGAAAATCACCCGCTTAGGGTTCTGCATAGTCTCTCCAGGCTTTGCGCTGCCACTGAATGAAATCCTCCAGAAATCTGCCTGAAACCTCTGCCAAAACCCTCCAATATGCAAGGGCTGATCCCCTGCTCAATCTCCCAGCACAAATCCTACTGCAAACCCTCAAGCCAGAACTCCTACTAGAAAGAATTGTGTCATCCCTCTCAGTGTTGCGCAGTCCTCCAAGATGCTCAATCCTCCTGCCAGAAATGTTGATGAAACTACTGCCAAAACGCTGATGGAAATACCTTGCCCGAGTAGGCACTCGAAGTCCCCAAGGGCTAAGGGTGAGATCTCCGAACAGAGACACTCAATGCACTAAACAGTGCTGCAGACTAGCTAAATAGCCAACGTGCTCTAAGTCGAAATGACTAGCTCAAATGAACATAACTGAATGCCAAAATGAGGAAGCTCCTTTCTCCTTTATAGCCTTTGCCTCTCTCAATTCCAAGGCCCACCTTCACCAACGCAGTCCCTCTCTTGCCACGTGTTTCTTCCCTACTGTGCAGTGCCTTCAAGTGTGTGCGTGGGCTCCATTTCTGCGTCTCCCTTTTGGCCCCCTTTAAGTCACAACGTTGTGCTACTAGGAAGTGACTTTATTTTAAAAGTGAGTCATGTCCCCTTTCCCTCACTTTTTTATTCATAAATAACTAAAGAAGGCAAAAATTAAGCAAAATCGAATATTCCAATTAGCCATGGCTAATTAGGAATATTACACACCTTCAAACATATATGACAGATGGGTGAGGGACCACATGGCTGGCTCAAGTGGCAGAGAAATGGCACAACGACCTAGTTAGTGGTTGCAAGGGGATGTCGGCTGCCGGCTGAGGATCATCTTGGAGAAATTTTTTCTTCTAGGGATATCACCTACAAAATGGTGGGTAACATTCCTCATCTCCACAAGTCAACTCCCTTGATCAAGAGGCATGACCTTGTTGGGAATCACGATTGCCATTAGACCAAAACCCGCAGGTGTTAGTCAATGATTAGATCGCCCAAGATAAGGATCCACGAGAGGCGGTTAGTCAATGTTGTGAAACACACGGGGAGCGTTGGTTTATGCAATGTCCAATACTCTCCCCCTCAACACGAGCTGGGTGTGTATTGAGCTTGTGACCAGCTTTGATACCACTTGTTGGAAATCATGATTCTCGTTAGCCCAAAATCCACAGGTGTTAGTCAACAATCAGATCGTCAGAGATAAGGATCCAAGAGAGGTGGTTAGTCCATGTCGCGAAACACACGGGGAGCATTGGTTTATCCAATGTCCAACAAACCCTTTTTGCCGCCACGTTGATCACTTTAAATATAACATAAGTCCTCCTCATTTTGACACTTCATGACATCAACTTCTCTCTCATCTTCTGATTGGTTTGTACACCATCTGAGGCAGCTTCTTCTCCACATGTGTGAAGGGTTTACTGGGTAGTTTGATTTCTACATTGACTTTCAGATTCAACCAACTTTTACCAGCATTGACCAAGGAGAATTTGGGACTGTTTGACTGCGTTTTGGCTTGGGAAAATTTTGTTTCACTAGGCTGCAACTATTGGCACACAGACCAGGTATTCTAGGCAGGTTGACCAATGTTGACCGCAGGTTGAACTGCAAACTGACTGTAGAAGCATTGACCAAAGTTTGACCAATTTTCTCACTGTTTTGGGTTGATTTTAACCTGTTCAAGAGGCTGAGTTCCTCTCTGCTTTGACCGAGTTCTTTGGAGGTTGTTTGACTAAGGTTGACTTGACTTGTAGGGCACATTGACGGCTGTTGACAATTTCAGAATTGCAGACTTTGACAGATCAGATTGGGCTTCTTATTTTGGCATTGGATTCTGGTTGGTTATCTTTCTTTGGATGGTCAAAGTCTTGACTTTGACTTTGTCATCGTTGTACTAAATTGGATCTTCTCTCTCTGCTGAACATTTGATACTTATCAATAGGAAGGATTGGTTGGGTTTTCCCCCTTGTGGGGTTTTACCCTGGCATTAGCCTAAATCTTTGTGTTCATTGTCTTAGCTTATCGTTTTGTGCATATTGTTGATGAAGTTCTATCTACAATTATTGTCAGTGATAATATAAAAGTAAATACTAAGTGATTGGTATTAGAATCTGAAGTGAATTGTTATTGGGCTAACAAGACATTGAAGTAATTGTTGCAAGCATAAAACATACCATAAAAACTAACAATATTGCTATGCAGTTGATGGTAATGTTCAATTTTTAAAGTAAAAGTTACTTAAATTTTCAACATTACCATGAAATGACTTAGAATGTTTGAGAGAGGATTGTTGATGATGTTCTATTTAGAATTACTGTCAATGATGATCTAAAGTAAATACTAAGTAATTGGTATTAGAATCTGAAGTGGAATTGTTATTGGGCTAACAAGACATTGAAGTAATTGTTGCAAGCATAGAACATACCATAAAAACTAACAATATTGCTATGCAATTGCTGGTAATGTTAAATTTTAAAAGTAAAAGTTACTTAAATTTTTAGCATTACCATGAAATGATTTAGAATGTTTGAGAGAGGTTCTGGCGTCATTGGATTTCATATGGAGAAAGTAGAATTTTAAATCTCATTCAAAATCCAGCAGACTTAACAGTGTTTCAAGATTTCAAGATGGGGGGATTGCATCGTTTCCATCGGATTGTGTCAAGTACAAGGTTATGGAGCTAGTAGTTAATCAAGAGCACCCAACGCTTTATGTACCTTGATATTACTAGCATTGGTTGTCGATCTCTTCTCTCATGACCCTACTAAATAAGTACCCATCACTCAAACAAAATCTTGACTTGACATGCTATGTTTTTTCTATCTTATTTTAATGCTTAGAGGTTGATATTGATGACAAAGATCCAAATATAGGCAATCATTTTGAAGATAGATAAGTATTTGTTGTAGCATGAATTTCTTTTGGATGCTAGAGGCCATCTAGACCCTGTTTGTTGATGTATTTTTGGTTCAGAGATGGATTGCACTCGATGCTATTTTGGTTATGTGCACCCTTACATGCTATATAAATGATAATTTTTTATTATTTGTGCATAAATGGTTTGGATTCATATGGATGCACATGAATATATATGTTTTTCTTTAAAAATTGAATATTTTATGTGTTTTCTGTTGACTGATTTTTTGGTTTGGTATTGTTTACCGGTTCCAACCAGTTCCCAGTTCAGTCACTGGTTAGGTTCCAATAAAATTGGCTAGTACATGGACATTAGACACATAACTTGGGTAGATAAAAAGGTTTAGTAGTCTATGTGGCTTACATATATGAAAATATAGGAACCCTTATGCTTCTCTAATGACAATTCCACATTTTTCCAATTGGTGTTTGATGATTGTTCTTGGCTGAGTAATGCAAATATTGGCAGAAATTTCTGATTAACTTTTCTATTTTATTTTCTATAAAATTATGAAGTAATTTTCTTCTTTAGTTTTTCTAAGTCAGCCAACATTTGGAAATGGACAGAAAGAACTACAAGCTGAACAGAAAAGGCATCAAGATGAGCTTGACACCATGTCACAATCCTATCTACAAGAAATTGTGGAGCTAAGAATAAAAGTAGAAGCTGAGTGCATTGAAAATCAAGGCTTGGAGAGAGAATTAAGTTCAGCCAAACAGACTCTACATGAACGAAATGCGAAAGTTAATGTAAGTTCTTCTCTTTATTACATTATCGTTTCATTTGCGGTTTGATGGAAATTTTAAAAGTAAAGAAGATTGGAGTGAAGGAACAATTATTTCTCATGATTGAACCAGAAAGTTGGAGCTGAAACACTTCAAAGCCTTCTGGAGCTTTCCAATGAGTGAAAGGCAATCACAGTTAGTCTTTACCATATTTTGCATGTCAATGAAGGACAATGAAAATATTTGGACTTTGAAATTTAAGCTGCACAAAGCTTTTCCTGTTTCTTAAATAAGTCATCCACTTCTGAATTTCTAATAATCTCATCTTCATTTGGTACATATATTAGTCATCTTGATTTGGGACAAAAAATGCATCCCTTAATTTCTACACTTTCTAGTTTTATAGCATCCATTCTGGGTGCTGTATTTATGTCTTGATGCTTTATAATTTATTTATTCATTTGCCAATTCATATCTGACGCACCATAGATATAATGCTGCAATTTTTCTTTTGATGAAAGTTCTCTGGCTGCCTAGAAAATGCTTTTGTTATGTAATTTCTCACATGGACTTGACTATTTTACTTCATAATATGTATGCCAAACTGCTTCAAATAACGACATCTCCAGAGAGCTTCCAAGGTCTAGTCCACATGAGCATCTATATAAAATATGTTTCTCAACAATCCTGTGCAATTTAGGGTTAGAGCAATTATTTAAAACCTACTATGATAAAACTTCCTACTTCTAAGCTTGAAAATTATTAATGATAAAGGCTTCCAAATTCCAAGCTTGAAAAATATAAATGATAAAGAAGTTTTCCGACAATCCTGTACAAGTCAGGGTTAGGACAATTATTAACACATATCCCTTGATGTCCTAATGTGTGTCTGAAAGGCACATGGGTACCCAGCGTTGGGAGAAACATCTTAAAATAAGGATATCTTGTTTAGAATATGCCAAAATCAGCATGGAACATCCCTGAGGACAGCTGGGATATCATTTCTGATACCTGGTCTTGCAGGGTATGTACAAAAAGATACTGTCAGCTGTACACCCTCCCTCCCAACTAACATTCTAAGAAAAGGAACAAAAAGAGAGTAAAGTAACCCTAAACCCTTATGCCAGTTATAAAACACATAAAAAAACACTGCTTCCCCCTATTCCACATCATGTAAGCAAAAGGTTTGGTGGGAAAGCATTTCCAACCTTTTGAATTTGAGTGCAAACTTTCATTTTAGGTGCTATATTTTGGCTCTTTCTTCCTGTCTTCTTGTTTTTATCGTGGCCTGAGATAGTCAAGGTATATTCATAGCAGACAATACTATTTCAACGCTTCTTTTTTGGTTGGACATCCGCAAGGAGTATTAGCTTGTGTTGTTGAGGCACTTGTTTGTAATTGTTTCCTGATTAGTCTTCTTCATGACAAAATAACAAAAATTATGTCTTTGAAAAAGTATATAAAGTATTTAAGTGCTGATAATATTGAAATGATGACTAATGATTTAATTTTCATTCAGTCTTGTTTGTTTAATTCAAATCATATATTGCACAATGAGCGTGCATGGTGTAGTATTTTGTAATTTGATCAAAATATACTCTATTACCTGCTCATATGCACATGGCAGGAAACCAAGACTTCATTGCCCAATGGATGTGGCACTCATAATTTTTTTTGAAGATCAGAAGTCTAGCAGGGCATTCTTCTCCTTTTCTCTCTCTACTTTCTCTTTTTTTTCTCAAATTCTGTATCGCCATGGGGAAATTGTAATAAATGAATGATAACATGATGAACTTATGTAACAGACTTAGGCGACTTGGGACCTGGTTACTAAGTGAGTCCACTCTAGGGTGTTTTTTTCACTTGACTAATTATTTTCACTTTTTAACAATAAATAACTTTTCAAGTATTTTTACTCATATACCTCGAAAGCTGGAGTGCGGCTTAATAATTAGGTCTTGAGTGTGTCCTAATGTGTAGGGTCAATGTATATTACTGTTGTAACTTATTTTTACCTATGCAATTTATTCTTAAATTGTATAGTTTTCAAAACATAATTTTTTAAATTTTTATTAGCACTTTGTAATAAAGTCGAGAATATGCTAAAAAATGCTGCTTTAATTTAGTTCAGGCGCAAATAAATTTGTTTTTTTTTTTTTTTTTTAATAATACCGCCCATGAAGTTATCCTTCGAGCAACTTTCAATGCCCCAGATTATCTCCTCTTGAATCAATGTACAATAAATGATTACGGGACCGCCATGCACTTTCGACAGTTAACGTGGGGAGGGGGGTCGCAAAATGGTTTCGGGGAAACCACCCACCGTGACGTGTCAGGCGCTGATCCATTGCGGGACCTCCCTCATCAAAACCGTATACCGCCACCCCCCCCCCCCCCCCCCCCCCCCCCAAAAAAAAAAAAAAAAAAAAAAACCACCTTCCATTCACTTTCTCCCACCACTACAACCTCTGCCAACTTAGCACTTCTGCCACCACAACTACCAAATTTCCCCCCTCCATTTTTTCAATAAATTTAGTAAATTAACCATTGCAATCATTTACTCCTTCCCGCCAATGTCCCGATACTTGATTGGTGACGCGCTAAGCATTAATACCTGTAACGGTTATTTCAAATTATCTCATAAGCCATTGATCCTCCATTCACCCATATTTTTCCTTCATTTCTCCAGTGTTGCTTAGGTGCTCAATGATAGAAGGTATCAAAATTCCGCAAACTACACTTCAATTAGCCAACGGATTACCGGGTATTATTAATCCTTTGTTCTCTTTTAATTTGAAATGGCTAGCTAGAAGGGAAAAGCCAAGATATTTGTTGAAAACATATGCTTCCTCCAGTTCCTAGTTTAGATGAATTCCCTCTGGTAGACACTAATTTCAAAATCATTGAAACCAAATGTGAATTCGACCTATACGAACTCCACAATTAGGCATTTCAGAAATTCGAAGATGCCAGTGATGAATTGAGCTTTTCAGAATCCGTGTTATCACAATTTGTTTCCCCCCAGATTTATCATTTTCCTGAGTTTATTACCTAGTGTGAGAACCGTTATCTACCTAGTCAGAGAGAAATTGTAGCCAAAAATGGTGAATCTTTGTTCTCCGTAACTCCAGAATTTGTTTGCCAAGCCTTGCAGATCAATCCTCCAAGTTCCCTTCATCCATTTTTAGTGGATTCACTAATCGAATTATATCAAAAACTTACCTTTTAGCAAGGAGCTAGTATTTTTTAATTTTTCATGCCAAAGGGTTCTGAATTGCCTTGTCACAATCCACCATATTCTTCAGCAACCTTTCCAGAGATGTTAAGACAAGTAATTTCTATGGCTTGTTGTCTTTTAGGTTACCAAAATGATGAGTGGGTTGATGAAGTCATTTTAGGGTTTCTGTCAGTCTTTTCACCTGGTAAAAATCCCTCTGTTCTTTTCAACTTTGCCCAATTTATTTTAGACATCATTCATGAACAATTTTTGAAGTTTAGTGCAGAAAAGTCTTTTAAGCATCAATCTGTATTGGTGTATTTATTTTTATATTATTAGTCTGAAAGGTTCAAAATGCCACTTCAAAAGCTTGACTCACAGGGAAAGCCACAGTCTGTTATTCACTGGACCTCTTTAGTAAAAAGGAATTCAAAAAATTACTCTTTCAGTGATTTTGTAGATCAATTCCTATATTTGTCATTATGTCTTCTTAGCAGTGATGATGTTCCTAGGATATCTACAAAAATTAAAAGGATTTTGCATATGAGTGAACAGTCCAACGTGGGAGACTGGTACTTGTATCAAAATTTTACAGAAATTAGAGTTTATTGTTCTGAGTTGCAACCATACAAACTGCCAGTGTTTCTTCCTATGAGGATTTTTGCTCTGGAATTCATAAGATAGAGTTTGAAAATGGATGAGATTCATATTGTTTCTAGAAAGAAAAGGGCGCAATTTAAATTCAAGGCACAAATTGGTCCATTCATAGTAAATACCAGAGCAGCTGACAAGGAGGTGGAAGATTTATTGAGCCAAATGAAGTTTAGTTTCACTTGGACTTATGATCCTCTAGGAATTATTTGATCTATCAGAATTGAACAAAAATTTGCTCCTTACACTCATATCTCAAAACCAAAAATTGAACAATATGCCAATCAGGAGGTATGGGAGGAGAACACATTGCAGAAGGTTGAAGAGCCAATTTCTAGTTAAACAGCTCTAGAAACTCCAAGACTTCAAGAGAAAGAGTTGAAGAGACCAAGTGAAAGTATGTCTCCTACATATTTAGGTTTGGAGTTTTGGAAGCAAACCTCTACTACTAAAACTAGATTATTGTATGCATTAGACCCTGATAGAGGAAAATTTCAATTGGCATTTCTTGAGCCAAAGGTCCCAAGTAAAAGAACAATAGAAGATTACAAAACTTCAATGTTCTCTTTTGACACAAAACAGATTCATCCCATAGATTAGATTGATCTACATAAACAAACTAGTGAGATGATCTATTCTTCCTTGACAAGTTCTTCCATCGCAGCTTCAAAGTTGCAAGCATCTTTAAATAATGTTCATTCTCAACTTAAATTAGAAAATATGTCATCTTTAGCAAATGATACAAGAATAAAAGCTTTAGAAGATCTTGTAATCAAATTAGGATTAGATCTTAATGATGTCAATGCTGCTTTTTGTCGCTCAGATTGTACTGACAACACGACAACGACTCAGGGTGGGGGTTGTCACTTTGATCCTCGCTTACTCCGTTCTAACTGTGTCGCAACGACAAGCTATGGGGGGTTGTCCCTATGGAAACGAGATGATGAAAGACAAGTTGGGAACCAACTTGTCCGGGAGACACAATTGAGTGGCCTAGCTAATTGGTTAAATTTAACAAGACTTAAGGATTTAATTAGATTTGGAAGTGAGACTAGTGCCTTATGGAGTCAAAATTATTACTTATTACAAATTAAGACCAAGTAACTTGATGGACAACAACTGCTTAAATGATTGACTAACCTATATGCTATGCAAATCCTAAGATCTAGGTGTAATGCAAGGATCTTGGTTATTTTTAAATTATATGCCTAGTCTAAATGGAACCTCTCTCTTAACTGTTTTGAGACCAATATTTAGAGTAGGTTGTGGGATGGAAGTCAACGAGAAGCAAGCAAAAGGCTTGATTAACGAGACCTCCCCCTGTGTTCCAACTACTCGATGCCTCTAGCGCTGCAAAGACTGTGGCTTTGACGACTGTAAGGTCACTGTGTTAACCACTTGGAAGGTTCTGAATCCCTCAATCTAAGTTGAGAAACGGTGGCCCTAAGTGTCTACCAACCAAGCTTAGGCTTGGAGGTAAGTTATTAATGCAGCTAGCCTTAAAATCAATGTTATCAGAACTGGACCGGTAATTGAACTGGTAAACCTCCCAAACCGAGGACCGGTCAGAACCGGTTAAAAACTGGACCAAAAAATCGGTGAATAAGAAACACAAAATATTAAAATTTTAAAGAAAACCACATATATTCATGTGCATCCATCTTAATCCAAACCATTTATACACAAATAAGCAAAAGTTCTCATTTATAGAGCATGTAATGGTGCACATAACCAAAATAACTGTTGATTTCTAGTAGCATCGAATGTGATCTAAGTCTCAAAATTTGTAGGGAGGCTTATACACATGCATTCTCCAATACCCAGAAATCGTTTTGGGAAATTCTACTCAGAGAGAGTTTTATTAACATAATTAATTATTTTTAATGGGACCTTAAGTCTAAACTTAGGAAATTAAAATAATTAATGGGTATTAATCTAAATTGTGAGTGAACTTCTAGAAGAAGGCAAAGATCAAGTCAATATGATCCTAGTCATTGATTAGAATCTAATCTGGGTTGTTGATTGATCAGCGAGAGGATTATAAGAAGAGGCTTGAGGGGCACTAGGAGAACACATAGAGAGAGTTTAGAAGATCAAATTTCTGAAGCAGAGTAGCTGTCGGTGAGAAATTCGAAGTGAGATTTTGCAGTGAGGGGCAGGGATACTTCTGGTTGGATATTTCTCCTGATTCGGGAATACTTAGTAGAGGAGGTAGAGAGAGATCCGGGAGAGGAAGCATCGAGCCAGAAGAGATTGACGTAGAACTACGCAGAGGCAACGCAGAAGCCTTGAGGGAGTCCGAAATTTGCTGGAGGGTTTGATTTTTGTAGTTGGAAGCCAGGGTGTGAGATCAGGAGAGCAGAAGTCTGAATCTTAGAGGCAAATCCATCAGCTGGGAAGAGTGACGCAGGTCCTAGAAAGTGTGACATTGGGTTGACTTAGACATTGCGCAGAGGCAACCAGGGGTTGTTCATTCAAGGGCTAGATCAGTCAGGACTTCTAGTGATAGTGTGAGGTAATCTCACAAATATTTGTCAGAGATATTATCTATAACTGGATTGCCGGCAAGGCATCCAGAAGATGTATTTAGAAATTACCACTGCATAATAATAAAACCCTCAGATTTGCAGCACTGGTTTTCCCACATTGGGTTTTTCCAGGGACATTTGTCCAAAAGTAACTGTGTAGATGTGTGTTGTATCTTTTTTCTGTCTAGTTTCTTGTTTCGGCATATTATTTTAAATATTGAATATTGAATGTTGCAGTTGTATTTACTTTGATATTTACAGTAGAACACAGTAAATAACTTGTTTGGATTAACAAGTAGGAGAAGTAATGTTAGTTTGCTGTAGTAAGGATTCCGGGTTTAGGAATTTTCACATGGTATCAGAGCTGCAGGTGAAGCAAGAAGAACAGAGTTGGAAGACCCAGCGCTAAAGGAAGAAGGGAATTCGAAATTCCTGCAGAGGCGACAATTCGAATCCCCAAAAAGTTTGCGCAGTTCAGGCCAGGAGGGCTAGATTTTCGTGGTAAATCTCTCTTTGAGTGAGTCGACAGAGAGGTAATATTTCTAGATCGAAATCTGTCAGCGACAAAGGGAGCAGTGCAGCAGAAGCTTCGACGAAGGGGTTTTCTGGTAGGACACAGTTTTCTATAGGTAGTTGCTGGGCAGAAAGAGGTCAGCAGGAAGAGAGAGACACGATTGAGGGAATTTTTCCTCAGAGGACTTCCAGCCAAGGAGTCCAAATTCTCCTCGCTGAGTAGCAGTGGAGAGGGGAAGATCTACAAGCTCTAGAAGGGAGTGCGTAGGCAAGTCTAGTGCTGCGTAGAGGAGAGAGGGAGGCTATTCGACTTTTTTGATTGGCAGAGATGGCAACCAGTGGATTGAGATATTAAGACAGGTTGGATGGGGCATCCAACTATGTGATCTGGAAGGCAAGGATGTCATGCCTTTTGGATGAGCATTTTCTTAAAGTCTACATTGACAGCGTGGTAGCTGAGCCTGTAGATCCAGATCAACTCAAGAAGTACAAGGGAGAAATGGCGAAGACAAAAAGAATGATCCTCGACGGAGTGAAGGATCATATAGTCTGTCACATCGTTGGAAGAAACACTACCAAGGATATGTGGGATGCATTGTCGACGCTGTATCAAGGATCTTCCGAGTAGCGAAAGAAGTACTGGGAGCAGAAGATGAGATCTATGCAGATGCAGAAGGAGGAACGCATTGATCTGTTCCTTGCAAAGCTTCACTAGACTTGAGATGAATTGGCAGTTGTGGGGTCAACACCTCAAGGTTTTGAGATGGTAAGATTGGCCCTAAATTCAGTATCTGAGGAGTGGCAAGTCTTTGTCCAGAGCATTCTGGGTAGGGCGACTTTGCCAAATTGGGGTGAGATGTGGGTAGCTCTTAAGTAAGAGGAGATGAGGAGGGACTTGGTCAAGTGTAAACTTGACGGAAGCAACAGCAGTGGGTCGAAGCCCAAGGAGGATGAGAATGCAACCCTTGCATCCAAGGGGTAGTGGGAGCAATGGAAGAAGAAGAAAGATGTTTCAAAGATCAAATGCTTCTAGTGTGGTGAATTCGGTCACTACACAACATAATGTCCTCTAAGAAAGAAGGACAAAAATGAGAAGCATGGTTCGAATGTTGTAGCCACGAAGATAGAGGAGGATGAGTTTGCCATGACAGCTAAGATACCTCCAGGAGGGAGGTAGGCTGATTTAGAGCTATAGTTCGAAAGAGGTACAGATGTGCAGTATCCTTGAGGAGCCCACCTCTTAGATCATTTCCTTGCTATAGGAGTCCAGATCAGAAGTAGTAGGATGGACCAGTGTCAGCTGGTTCAGAGGAGTGTTGGAGTGACAATTGCAGAGGCTAGTAGTGCCAGAGACTAAGCAGTGCAGAGCATAGTTGGTAGCAGTGCAAATGGTACAGAGCAGAGGTTAGCAACAACGCAAAGGATTTAGAGGGTCAGCGTAGAGACTAGCAACAGTTAGACTCTAGAAAAGAGATACATCATACTGAACACCAGTTCAGTAATTTCAGATGATTTTCCGTTGCTGATGTAGTAGCAACAATAGTTGGAGAAGGTTGCAGTGCAGATGCAGTATTGGCAGTGGCAGTGCCATCAGCAGCACAATGCATAATAGAGAGGGAGTTGCAGTACAGATGCAGTGTTAACAGTGGCAGGGTCAGCAACAGTACAAATGCAACATTTGCACAGTAGTGGTGGACAGGATGTCAGACATCAACAACACGGAAGGAGATGTTACAAACAGAGTAATGCTTTAGTAGGTTGCATTGCTAGAGCACATTCCTCGCTAATAGGGAGTGTTTATTTCTAGTAGCATTGGATGTGCTTTAAGTCTCAAAATTTGCAGGGACGCTTAAACACATGCATTCTCCAATACTCAAAAATTGTTTTGGGAAATTCCACCTGGAGACAGTGTTATTAGAAGAATTAATTATTTTTAATGGGACCCTAAGTCTAAACTTAGGAAATTAAAATAATTAATGGGTATTGTTGACCACTACCGGTCAACTACCCATAGCAGTACACCCCCTTTTCTTTGCAAAAAGGGTAGCGCTTGATCGACATTCCGTGCCATTCTACAGTCATCGACAGCTTGATCAATTTATATTGTAAACCCAGTCTGCATGTATAAATTGTAAATAATCTTAGCAGATATGAGTCATGTATGTAAATTGCCTAGGTGGACCTAATTTTCTAAGTGATAATCTACGTTCCGGAAGGTTTTTCGTCTCACCGATCCATGATCGGCAGAGTTTTCCTTCAGCTTAACCCCAAAGCCGAAATGGATTTTGTCATTAGAATCTTAGGAGAATCCTAGTGTGTTAATCTGCTAGATTGTAGTTGTGCCGCAGAACTGGGTGGTTTATGAGGGTCTATGTCAAATGGGTTCTCCCCCTTGAGATGTAAAGTTGTAAAAGTCATGATGTAAAGTGTCTTGAGAGTTAGAAAATGTTTTAATCCCATTGTAAGTCCTAAGTCCTAGGTCCTAGGTGATTTTTCCAAAGGCTAAGTTCGAGGATCCATTTAAAAATAAATAAAAAATTAAAAAATTAACTGAAAAAAAAAAGAAAATAATAAAATAAAGAAAAAACCTAAAAATAATAAAATAATAATATTTTTGGGTAAATAAATGCAGAATTTCAATTTTTAATGCATTAAAAAATTCGACGGATGAGATTAAGATATGTCTTGATCCTCATCAACGATCGAGATCATTTTGACGTGGATCACTCGAACTAGCCGTTGGGAATTTTTCCTTTAAATAGGGTGCTAGGGGTCATTTGAGATCAGGATTCGATCTGAGAGTCTGGTGCTAAAAAAAGCTCTCTTGTAGTCATTTTTCTTGTGCAATAAAGAAGACTTTGGGGTTAAAAATCTTGCTGGTGTTACTCTTCTGAAAATGTTGTAAGATTGTTCTATTTTTTCTGCATAATTTTATTTTCAGCCATTGATGATAGCTGAATGAAGATTGATCTAGGCACAGGTATCTTGTCTGATCTTTGGGGTTTGAATAATAGTTTAGATTTTGAAATATAGTGGCAGGTATCTCCATTTGATCGGGGTTTCACTATTATTTTCACCTTCTATGTTGATGGTTGATTTTAAGCTGTGCAGGAAATCCTTTTTTCAGATTACCGGGCGTTAGGGGAAGTTCTCGGCTGAACCAGCCAACTCCCGGGTTGTGTTTTCTGAAAGAGCCCAGCCAGTTCTTGATCCCGGGCTTATCATTCGAAATATTTTTTATGAATGCATGCAGGGTCTTCTGAAGCATTTTACATTAAAATTAAATTATGATAATATTACTGTGATTACTGACAAATTTGGCTGTTGTAGAGCTAAAATTTTGAAATTTTGAACCGGTTTGTAGGGTTTCATTTTTAATCTTTGCATATATTTTCCAGGTTTTTTGGGTTTTTTCATTTGCAGGTTGCAGGTCTGAGATAAATTCTTGTGCAAAATTAGTTTTTTGTTGTAGGGTCTCTGTTCTGGCTTTTTAAGGGTTCTAAATTTTTGTTGCCTTCAGATCTGGAATTCTATCGTGAGGGTTTCATCTGCAAAAAACTGAAGATTCACGCTATTCCCCATTCCACAATCGAGTTTACATCAAGCTGCCCACCAACGTGTTTTTCTGCTCCAAATCTGTCGCTTGCCTGTTTACGCATATCTACCCACGCTATTTCTGCATTCGCTGCTATTCACGCAGCTCCAACCTCCACCTGCTCAGCCGCTTCCATATTTCCCCTCACCTGCACATACTTGCCACATAAATTCGATTTCTTGTAAAACGCTAAGGGAAAGCGTATCAATCGATCTTTGCGCCTGTCACTGCATAATATCTCCATCGAAATTGTTGTGCCCACACCTGTCCAAACAGAAAATCGATTGAAGCTCCCTGAGACTGGGCAAGGATCAGGGTTTTCTCCCGTGGACACCAGGTAAAAAATCCCGATTCATGCGAAAAGCGTTGGTCGAATCGTCTTTTATTTACGCTATTGCGTAGAAAGCATCCCTGTTCTGGTTTCAACGTAATCAAGTAAGTTTAGCATAGATTTAGTCTTTTATTTCAGTTTTTTTTTTTTTCATAGCGTAAGTCCCTTTCTATGATTCGTTTTGACTTTATAAAAATTCAAATAGAAATTCGATATGCTTTAAATTTGTTTAGATTTTGATATGTATTAAATTTCATTTTTTTTATGTTTCTTTGACTTAGGTTATATATACATGTATATATATATATTTTAAGTTTTAGATTTAGATATCTTTTGTTTTAGTTTAAATTCTTTTTTTAAATGAAAAATATATAAAAAGGAAAAAGGGGTTCATTTTTATTTTTAATTGTTTTCTTTTAGGTTTAGATTTAGTTTTAGTTTTATATTTTCTTTTTTAATTTTCTTTATAAAAAATATGAAAAATAAATTTTTGTTTTAAATTAGATTTTGTTTGGTAAATTTTTCATTTTAAATTTAAGATTTCAATCAAAAAAAAATTTATAAAAAAAAACATTATTTTTGCTAATTTTGGTCTTAGCTCGGGAATTTCTTAGGTTTCATCTTTTCTGCTAAGGCTAAAATTTTGATGGTGGGAATTAATGTTTAAACATGCTTTAATGTTCATTTGAAGATTAACTACATGAATGTGATCTCTGATTAGCTTTTTATGTGGTTGAAGCACTTTATCTTTCGAAATTTTTGTTGCTGGAGTATCATTAAGTCATTAAGCATTTATTGATTATCTCGCATGTGGTTAAAGTTAATCTCTGTTGTTTGATGGTAAAACGATTGTTAATGAGTTCATATCTCTGCAGCATTTGATAAATAATCATTTAATCATTTATTTTATAAGGCACTGGTCTTTTAACTTAACAAAATCAATTTAGTGCTTGTTTTCTTCGTGTCTCCCAACCCAACTGGTCCACAGTTGGTCTTCATCATCTCATAGGGTCTACCCGCCTTTGCCGTGGGAGACAGGCTTAAACGGAGAGATCGGGGATCAGGGTGACAGCCCCCGGTCTGAGCGTTGTCGTGACAATCTGTGCGACAACATTTTTTGGCGCCGTTGCCGGGGATACTTTATTCTCGGTGTTTCAACGACTTTTTATCATTCATCGTTCATCTTTCTATCATTCGTTTGAGCTGGAAACACCAACAGTTTTTGGCGCCGTTGCCGGGGACAGAGTTTTTTTGTCCCTGGCGTTTCAACGACATTCATATTCTCATTTCTCATCATTCTTTCTCATCTCGCGTTTGAGCTGGCAGATTCAACATTTTTTGGCATCATTTGGATCTCTTTCATCACCTTATATTTCGTCGTATCAGCAACTTCTCTTCGATTTGTTTCTTGTTTGGGTGGCGACTCCATTTTCTTATTTTTCCCAGACAAGAAGCCTCCCTCATATCTACTTGTTGGTTGTTTTTTGGATCTTAGAATTAGATTCATTGTTCAAGTGGCGACTCCACTTCTTTCATCTCTTAATTTTCTTGAGCAAAAATCTCTTTCTATCATCCATTTGATCCCTTATTATTCATCATGGATTATTCATTTAAACCATGTCATTTTACTGATAATCTCCATGATTTTCCGAAAGATGCCATTTCTAAATTATTTAAGTTCTCAGGTGGTGATTCGGTCGCTGTTAGACAACATTTAAACAGGTTTACTTGTGTAATGATCATATATTGTAAACTTCCTCAATATAATCATGAAGATGTCAAGATGCGTCTATTTGTCCATTCTTTAAAGGGTGATGCTTTGAATTGGTTTAATAGTTGTCCTGAAGATTCCTTCATTTCTTTGCAAGACATTGTCGATGCTTTTAAAGATAGATATGGTGATCCAGATAGCTCGCCTTGTGCCCCTAAAATTGTGCAACAAAATGAAAGTAATCTTGTAAAAGGTCCAGCTGTCCAAGACAATTCTTCATATCAGAATGTGCCATCCACTTGTAACATTGCAGATCATAGTAGTGTTGACAATGAAAAGGAAGATCATAAGAAAATTATACAAGATCTATTGCTACTGGTAAGAAATATGGAGATAAATCAAACTAATTACGCCAATGATGTGAGAACTTTATGCACTCACCTGGAAAAGCGTAATAGGGAGATGGAGATCATGCAAAATCAACATAGTAAGGAAATTGAAGCCATGAAGATTAATCATGACATAGAAATTAGTTTTATGCAAAGCAAGATGCCAGGCTTAGAGGAAAATATGACGACCATGCAAGCAAATCATAAGAAAGAGATAAACTCTATGCAACATTGCTTGATGACCATGGAAGAAGACCATGCCAGGGAAATCAGTGCTATAAGAGCTGAACACTCTAGTCAGATAGACGCCATTAAAATACAGTTTCAGAAATTTCAACAGTAGTCGGAAGATGAAGGAAACCTGGAAAAATCAATAGATCAAGAGCCTTCTCATCTGCTGCAACAAGCTCCATCTTACTATGAGGAGGTCATTGGTTCGATTGAAAGGTGGTTAATTGAAGGTGATCCAGATAGAATTAAAAATGATAAAGATCATATGCAGGATAAAGAAAGACATGTCTTACATACTTCATCTGATAACTTTGAAGCGGAAAGTTCCATGTCATCAGTGATGCAGCCTGCCAGGAAGAAAAAGTGCAAAAGAAAGAGAATGAGAAGAAGATTTGATGCATCAAACGGCCGCGAGCAGCTTGATTTTCGGATAGGAAAAAGTCCTACCATATGTAGAATTTGACATGGCACATCCGACAAGCAGCCGACAGATTTGCTTGAAAGTAGGCAAATGCTCATTATACACTATATTGAACACATCTGATGCCATGGGGCATCCTTTGTATTGTATTTCTAACCCTACTCCTTGTCATTTCAGCACTTTCATTTCTGTTTTAGGATTAGATTTGCTTTTCTAGATTAGTTAATAAATGAAGAGCTTATATCTTTCCTATGCTTAATGTTATATGATGATTTTTGGATGGACGCTACTTATGTTTTGTTGTGTGTTGCATGGGTGCAGATTCTGGATTCTCACGTTCCTACAATGCAGCAACGTGTCCCCAAGTAGAGCCAGATGTTGACCACTTCTGGTCAACTAGCCATAACAGTACACCCCCTTTTCTTTGCAAAAAGGGTAGCGCTTGATCGACATGTCCGTGCCATTCTATAGTCATCGACAGCTTGATCAATTTATATTGTAAACCCAGTCTGCATGTATAAATTGTAAATAATCTTAGCAGATATGAGTCATGTATGTAAATTGCCTAGGTGGACCTAATTTTCTAAGTGATAATCTACGTTCCGGAAGGTTTTTCGTCTCACCGATCCATGATCGGCAGAGTTTTCCTTCAGCCTAACCCCAAAGCCGGAATGGATTTTGTCATTAGAATCTTAGGAGAATCCTAGTGTGTTAATCTGCTAGATTATAGTTGTGTCGCAGAACTGGGTGGTTTATGAGGGTTTATGTCAAATGGGTTCTCCCCCTTGAGATGTAAAGTTGTAAAAGTCATGATGTAAAGTGTTTTGAGAGTTAGAAAATGTTTTAATCCCATCGTAAGTCCTAAGTCCTAGGTCCTAGGTGATTTTTCCAAAGGCTAAGTTCGAGGATCCATTTAAAAATAAATAAAAAATTAAAAAATTAACTGAAAAAAAAAATAAAAAAATAAAAAAAAAATAAAATAATAAAATAATAAAATAAAAAAAACCTAAAAATAATAAAATAATAATATTTTTGGGTAAATAAATGCAGAATTTCAATTTTTAATGCATTAAAAAATTCGACGGATGAGATTAAGAGATGTCTTGATCCTCATCGACGGTCGAGATCATTTTGACGTGGATCACTTGAACTAGCCGTTGGGAATTTTTCCTTTAAATAGGGTGCTAGGGGTCATTTGAGATCAGGATTTGATCTGAGATTCTGGTGCTAAAGAAAGCTCTCTTGTAGTCATTTTTCTTGTGCAATAAAGAAGACTTTGGGGTTAAAAATCTTGCTGGTGTTACTCTTCTGAAAATGCTGTAAGATTGTTCTATTTTTTCTGCATAATTTTATTTTCAGCCATTGATGATAGCTTAATGAAGATTGATCTAGGCACAGGTATCTTGTCTGATCTTTGGGGTTTGAATAATAGTTTAAATTTTGAAATATAGTGGCAAGTATCTCCATTTGATCGGGGTTTGACTATTATTTTCTCCTTCTATGTTGATGGTTGATTTTAAGCTGTGCAGGAAATCCTTTTTTCAGATTACCGGGCGTTACGGGAAGTTCTCGGCTGAACCAGCCAACTCCCGGGTTGTGTTTTCTGAAAGAGCCCAGCTAGTTCTTGATCCTAGGCTTATCATTTGAAATATTTTTTATGAATGCATGCAGGGTCTTCTGAAGCATTTTACATTAAAATTAAATTCTGATAATATTGCTGTGATTACTAACAAATCTGGCTGTTGTAGAGCTAAAATTTTGAAATTTTGAACCGGTTTGTAGGGTTTCATTTTTAATCTTTGCATATATTTTCCAGTTTTTTTGGGTTTTTCCATTTGCAGGTTGCAGGTCTGAGATAAATTCTTGTGGAAAATTAGTTTTTGTTGCAGGGTCTCTATTCTAGCTTTTTAAGGGTTCTAAATTTTTGTTGCCTTCAGATCTGGAATTCTATTGTGAGGGTTTCATCTGCAAAAAACTGAAGATTCACGCTGTTCCCCATTCCACAATTGAGTTTACATCAAGCTGCCCACCAACGTGTTTTTCTGCTCCAAATCCGTCGCTTGCCTGTTCACGCATATCTACCCACGCTATTTCTGCATTCGCTGCTCTTCACGCAGCTCCAACCTCCACCTGCTCAGCCGCTTCCATATTTCCCCTCACCTGCACATACTTGCCACGTAAATTCGATTTCTTGTAAAACGCTAAGGGAAAGCGTATCAATCGATCTTTGCGCCTTTCACTGCATAATATCTCCATCGAAATTGTTGTGGCCCGCACCCGTCCAAACAGAAAATCGATTGAAGCTCCCTGAGACTGGGCAAGGATCAGGCTTTTCTCCCGTGGACACCAGGTAAAAAATCCCGATTCATGCGAAAAGCGTCGATCGAATCGTCTTTTATTTACGCTATTGCGTAGAAAGCATCCCTGTTATGGTTTCAACGTAATCAGGTAAGTTTAGCGTAGATTTAGTCTTTTATTTCAGTGTTTTTTTATTTTTTATTTATTTCATAGCGTAAGTCCCTTTCTATGATTCGTTTTGACTTTATAAAAATTCAAATAGAAATTCGATATGCTTTAAATTTGTTTAGATTTTGATATGTATTAAATTTCATTTTTTTTTTTATGTTTCTCTGACTTAGGTTATATATACATGTATATATATATTTTAAGTTTTAGATTTAGATATCTTTTGTTTTAGTTTAAATTGTTTTTTTAAATGAAAAATATATAAAAAGGAAAAAGGGGTTCATTTTTATTTTTAATTGTTTTCTTTTAGGTTTAGATTTAGTTATAGTTTTATATTTTCTTTTTTATTTTTCTTTATAAAAAATATGAAAAATAAATTTTTGTTTTAAATTAGATTTTGTTTGGTAAATTTTTCATTTTAAATTTAAGATTTCAATCAAAAAAAAATTTTTTTTTTGCCAATTTTGGTCTTAGCTCGGGAATTTCTTAGGTTTCATCTTTTCTGCTAAGGCTAAAATTTTGATGTGGGAATTAATGTTTAAACATGCTTTAATGTTCATTTTAAGATTAACTACATGAACGCGATCTCTGGTTAGCTTTTTACGTGGTTGAAGCACTTTATCTTTCGAAATTTTAGTTGCTGGAGTATCATTAAGTCATTAAGCATTTATTGATTATCTCGCATGTGGTTAAAGTTAATCTCTGTTGTTTGATGGTAAAACGATTGTTAATGAGTTCATATCTCTGTAGCATTTGATAAATAATCGTTTAATCATTTATTTTATAAGGCACTGGTCTTTTAACTTAACAAAATCAATTTAGTGCTTGTTTTCTTCGTGTCTCCCAACCCAATTGGTCCACAATTGGTCTTCATCATCTCATAGGGTCTACCCCCCTTAGCCATGGGAGACAGGCTTAAACGGAGAGATTGGGGATCAGGGTGACAGCCACCGGTCTGAGCGTTGTCGTGACAATCTGTGCGACAACAGGTATTAATCTAAATTGTGGGTGAAACTTCTAGAAGAAGGCGGAGATAAAATCAATATGATCCTAGCCATTGATTAGATTCTAATCTGGGCCGTTGATTGATCAACGAGAGGATTATAAGAAGAGGTTTGAGGGGCACTTGGAGAACACATAGAGAGAGTTTAGAAGATTGAATTTTTGAAGTAAAAAAAGTAGCTGCCCATGAGAAATTCGAAGTGAGCTTTTGCAGTGAGGGGCAGGGATAGTTCTGGTTGGAGATTTCTCCTGATCCGGGAATACTTAGCAGAGGAGGCAGAGAGATTCGGGAGAGGCAGCGCTGAGGCAGAAGAGGCTGACACAAAGCTACACAGGGCTATGCAGAGGCAGCGTAGGCTCACACAGAGGCAGCACAGAAGCCTTGAGGGAGTCCGAAATTTGCTGGAGGGTTCAATATCTGTAGTTGGAAGCCGGGGTGTGAAACTGGCAGAGCAGAAGTCTGAATCTCAGGGGAAAATCGATCAGCCGGGAAGAGTGACGTAGGTCCTAGATAGTGTGATGTTGGGATGACGCAGACACTGCGCAGAGGCAGCGTAAAGGCAACCAATGACTGTTCATTCAAGGGCTGGATCAGTGAGGACTTCCAATGATAGTGTGAGGTAATCTCACAAATCTCTTTGTTAGTGATATTCTCTATAATTGGATTGCCGGGAAGGCATCCAGAAGATGTATTCAGAAATTACAATTGCATAATAATAAAGCCCTCAGAGCTGTTGCACCAGTTTTCCCGCATTGGTTTTTTGCGAGGACATTTGTCCAAAAATCACTGTGTAGATGTGTGTTGTACCTTTTTCCTGTTTGGTTTCTTTTTTCAGCATATTATTTTAAATAGTGAATGCTGCAGTTGTATTTACTTTGATATTTACCCTAGAACATAGTAAATAACTTCTATTGATTAACAGGTAGGAGAAGTAACATCTGTTTGTTGTAGTAGTGATTCTGGGTTTAGGAGTTTTTCACAATAACGCCGAGTGCAATCCATCTTTGAACCAAAAACACATTAAAAAAAAAAGATCTAGATGGCCTCTAGCATCCAAAAATATCATGCTACAACAAATGTCAAATACCTACATATCATCAAAATCTCTACCTATATTGGGATCTTCGTCATCAGTATCGCCCTCTAAGCATTAAATTAAGATAAAAAATGTTTAGCATGTCAATTGAAGATTTTGTTTGAGTGATGGGTACATTTTTAGTAGGATCATGATAGAAGAGTTCAAAAATCAATGCCACTAACATCATGGTACATATAGGGATTGGTGCTCTTGATTAAATGCTAGTTTTATACCCTCATACATGATAAAATCCAATGGAAACATTGCAACCCCGTCAATCCTGAAATCCTGAAAAACTGTTAAGTCTGTTGGATTTTTAGTGAGATCTAAAATTCTACTTTCTCTATATGAAATCCAATGAGGTTAGAACCACTCTCAGACATCTTGGGTCACCTCATGGTATTGTTAAAAATTTAAGTAAAAGGATGAAAATGAAATATAAAAGGAGAATGCCACTTTTACTTTAAGAATTTAACATTATCATGAATTACATAGTGTGAGCTAGTGCCCAGCTAAGACAAAATTTAAAAGAAAAAAAAAAAGGAAGCAAAACAAGCCCCACTTACTGAGTTCTACATGGCTTTACCTTATCGAACCGGCCAAAAATAGTTCAAGTCACCGGTTCGAACCAGTTTTTGCCTCAAAATGGTCGGACCGGTCCAAATAGGTCGGTCAAGTCCGATCCTGATAACATTGCTTAGAATGCAAATGCAAGAATTATGAGTAATCTTAAGTTAAGATTGTTTATTGATTAAGTACCTTAGTTATGATTTAATCTTCAATTATGAGAACAAGTACTTGTCAATTAAGAGCCTATCTTTATCCTCAAGAGTATGTGCCAAATTTTCAAGTGTCAACAAATACAACAATGTTCAATGATTCACCAAAATAGAGAGATCACAATATGAACAATGAATCTAATAACAATTAGAGCACTTAATACAATTATCCAATGATTCAATACGATATGCCAAGGATAACCATAATGCAATAATGGCAAAGGAGAACAAGGTTACTTATTTCCAATTGTTGAGAGATATTCAATTAGATTTAGAAACCTTCAAATGTAGAATACTTAGAATTTTAATGCCAATAAGGATGACAATATGAGAGCATTATTCACCAAGGCTCTTATGTCAATTAGAATGATGAAAACAATTATACTTCAAGGACAAGTAATGCGACTCAGATCACCCAACAAGATATTAGCATCCGATGAACTCTTAGATCACTTATTAAACCAAGACCATTAGATTATGTGCTTTATGGAGTGAGCTTATGTGAATGAGAGTGAATTGTAACCTTATGAACCTTCTCAAGGAAACAAAAATGTTAGTGCTTTTATCCACTTTATCAGTGCCAAAAATCCCTCTTGAAATACTTCATCAACTTATCAAAGTACTTTAGCAACTTAATGTAAGTAATACTTTTCACAAGAAGCAATGAATGAATGTTATGACAACAGCAAGGAAAGAATGAGATGCCAAATACACGCAATGTAAACCCAAGTATTGCACCAACTTTATCAACACAAGATTCTAAATATTCTAGCCCCTTTATGATGCAATTATCACTGCTAAATATATCAGACTTCAGTAAGTAATGGCAGTCATGAAATTAACCAAATAATGAGTGCCTAGTGAATACAAATTTACTTACTAATGTGATAGATACTTTAATGGTTGATTTTATACAAATTGGGTGAGACCCTTACCATTGTTATACACCCAAAAGTCTTTATTATGATTCAAAAAACGTTCCTAGCGGGACAAAAGCGTTACATCAACTTTTTTGCAGAATTTTCTTAGTCAAATGTCAGATGGCTTTAGACACAAATGGCTCCTAATTTATAGATAAATTTTCTAAGTAGAAAAATAACGGTTAGTTGGCTTGATCCTCGCCAAAATAATTTTGGTCATCAAAAAATATTTGATTATCTTTTAATCTCCACCGTTGAAAATATTTATTTTTCAGGAATTTTCGAATTTCTCTTTTAATCCTTTTTTTGTTAGCTTAAAATTAATTATTTTGATCTAATTTCCTCAAAACATTGACTTTGATTTAACTACCAAGGTCCAGGGGTCCAATTTTTTTTGAAATTTCCAATACTCCCTTTGTGCGGGACCTCCAAAAATTAATTTCTTTGAAACCCACGAGTTTTTCCACTTGAAGAATTTAATTTCTCTAAGACTTTAATTTTGATTCTAATTAATTAATTTTTGCTAGAAAAATTAATTAATAGACATTGAGGGGATGAAATATTTTTTCCACCCTCTAATATTTTAGCCATGGTGTCTAAAGTATGGAGGACCATGCACTAAAATATTTTTTACATAAGATAATTATGATTAAACACTCAAAGAGGGAACACTCATTTGATATAGACCCTCAAATTACATACCCAATTCCGCTACACATTATGATCTAGTAGATCAAGTGATTTATAATAAAATAATTTAGCCAATTAGCTTAAATTATTCCCAAACCACTTTTACATAAGACTCGACTAAAGCACTAGGAATCATTTAAGACTTTGATGAAGAATTCCACCCTAGCTTTGTGGTGAGGCTAGAGGGAAAAACTCTGCCGACCATTTGTGTTTATAAACATAGATGAGTTAGTGAGACGAAAAACCTCCTAGGATAAAACTCTTGCCAAAGTAATAGGCTTACCAACAAACTCATGTAGGCTCAGAAGCCCGACAATCACGTCTATTCATCCTCAACATTTGCCTATAAATACATGATGCCTCCTCCTCATTTTTGACACTTCACTCACTCAGGTCTTCTCTCTCCTTCATTTATTGGGTACGAAAATCAGAAATTGCTCTCCACATGTGCGAAGGAAAGGAAGGTTTTTTTGTTCCAACCGTTGACCAGATTTGAAAAAATTTGCAGAGGTTGTTTTTGACTGCGTTGACCTATTTTAGGTGCGGTTTTGGGTGGAGGAAACTTGTTTGAGTAGGTCGCAGTTCTGGGCACAAATCCGAGGCAATCTGACCTCTTGTTTGACCAGTGTTCACTATGCTAGGGCTGGATGCAACGTTGACCTTTGTTGACCAGGTTTGACTGGAATTTTTTGAACTGTTTTGCGTGATGTAGACTTGCTGTTGGAGGCCGAAGTTGACTGCGGTTGATCGAGCTAAATTGAGGAAGAAATCTGCTTTGTTGACAATTTTTGACTTTTTGGTTAGGCTTTCTGTTTCTGCTATTTGATTGATCATATTTTCACTGTAATTGGACAAGTGAATATTATACAAGTACTCTCTCTTTGTGCTGAACTTTTGAAGAATTATAAGAAGAATTGAACAAGGGTTTCCCCACATTGAGGTTTGTCCCTGGCTGGTGCCCTATCTTGCGTCCCCTTGTCTTGACTAGTTTTCTACTGTTATTGTTTATGTTCTATTTGCATTTTACTATCATGTTGATGTGATTGCTAAACTGGGTATTGATATTGGGCTAATAAATAAATTGAAGTAAAATTGTCGTAGGCATAGAACATACAATTGTTATCCAAAAATTAACATGGTATCAGAGTTGAGGTGAATACAAAGCCCAAGAAAGAGTGAGAACAACAATCACCAAGAAGAGCAATCACTGATCAAAGACAAGATTCAATGGCTTCCACGTCCTACTTCAAGTTTGATGATAAGCTTCATGATAAGTTTGATTATCATGCATGGAAGATGTCTCTTGACTTGACACTAGAAGGGCAAGATGTGATGGATTATGTGTAGGGAAAGATTTCAGAACCTCCTTCTAATGCATCGGTTGCTGCTATGACCAAATACAAGAAGGGTGGAGTCAAAGCTAGGAAGATCATTCGGGATTCTATTCATAAGCATTTAGTTTTTTACATTTCTGATTTGAACACATCAAAGGAGATATATGACAGGTTGGTTGGCATGTTCAAATCTAGCAATGTGTTAACTCTGCCGTCTGCACCTACCTACAAGTTAGTGAGAAAAGCCTTCAACCCCACAAGGTGTGGTTGGTGAAAAGGAACTAAGAGAAGGGGATGTCACACTAAATCCTCTCTTTCCGTTTAAGCTATCTCCTAGGTTAGCTATGGGGGGTGATCCCTCCTATGGAAAACTAAGATAAAAAAAATGTGAGGTTCTAGAAGAAATGTTAAAGTGAAAGTGGATTTATTTTAAGAATTATGAGCAAAATATGATATGAGCAATAAAAATCATTAACATAATAAAACCATAAAACCAGTGCCTTAGATAAATTGCTCAACATGAATGAAAGATATATTTTCTAAAAATAAAAGTGGAATGCTTAAAATAATGAAAGAAAAATAATCCTGAAATGGAGACAAAGATGTTAACACGATAATTGATGCAAAATATAAAATGCCTTTAAAATATAATCAATGCGTAAATCAAAGCATATAGATATATCTTGCAAAAGGAAAATCAATTAGTGTTCTACTTGCAAAAGGAAAATGAAACAATGCTTGCCAACATAAAATATTCAATAATGACAAATACAATAGACAATTGCAAATGAAATCATAAGATGTATTAGCATGAGATGCACCTATACTAGATTCGAATGCAATTAGTCTTGGTTATTTTTAGTCTAAAATGTCTAATTTAAATGAGAAGTCCTCCTTTTGAGCTCTTACCAAAGGGTAAAAATTGGGGTGATTGTAAGAAAGAGGGGGCGAGGGCATGGAGGTGTCATTAACGATACCCGTCTCCTGAGTTTTACAAGCCAGCGTGTGCCTTTGTTCCTAAAGGGGACAAACCACCTTCATAACTGCAGGGTCACAACGCTTTTACCTTACTTCGTACCAAATGGAAGAACTTTCCAAGAAAATATTTTTCCCTATACTTTCTATCAACCAATCTTATGCTTGGAGGTTAATTTTAGTGAGGCCTGGGGCCTGACTTGGAAGCCTTCTTATACGAAAATGACTAGATGAAATGCATGAGTAAGTGCTATTGCTTCCAAAAAAGTATTGATATTAGTGTTCAAATTAAAAGACAATGCTCAAATAAACAATACCAATATCTTTCAAGCTAAATGGAAAGTGAAACAATTAGCTCAATGTAGCTCCACAAGTTCCAAGTATGTTGTTTTTCAAGTAAATGAAATCAATGCCAAATTGCTTCAATGGAGTGGCACAAGAAAGACCCAACAATAATGATAATGCCACATAATATAAATTGACAATGATAAAGCAATGTGCTCAAGAGACTTGTGAAACCAAAGTAGATGGATAAATTAAACTAGTTTAAGCTTGCCTAGAAATATAAAATATTTGATTGTGTCAAAAGAAAAATTGCATGTGTTGTAGTAGATTGCCCAATACAAGTATTCAAGAAATGGAAATGACAAACATAAACAAATCTTAAATGTATTCTAGAATCTAAAATGAGAATAGATGTGAGTGTTATGTTAAGAAACTAAGCATGCATGAATGAGTTTAGCAATGAGATTAACAAAGAAAATTGGAGTAATTAAACTAAGAGATTAGTCCACCCACAAGCAATGATCCTCCCTCTATGTCATGTCCCTTCTAAAATACATTTATAACAGGGTGCTGCTACACATGTTTTCACAATTTCGGCTAAGGAAGAGAGCCCATCATTTTCGACTTGGGGACTTAGGAGGCAATTCGACTTTATTTGGTTGTTAGTGGAATGTGGGGGGCACTCACATGGGAGTTCGAATTGGCCCATTCGAATAGCTTGGAGGGAAAGTCGAATAAGTGGATGGAGGGGCCCACATGAGGCTAGGGAGGCCCAAGGAGTTATAAGGAGGGAGAAACTCTTATTTTGGATTCATTCTTACACCTTACAATCAAAATTACTTGACTGTTCGCTCTGTTGTTTAGCTGAGTCAACTGGCTGTTTAGCCACGAATCTCTCAAGCGGGAGATTCAACCTCTACTTCGGGGGACCATCCGTGCCTGCCCTAGAGAGGCAGTTCCATAAGTATTTCAGGAGTTCTGGGAGTGTGTTACAACACTACCATTCAGCCACAACAGGGAGTGCATATTTCTAGCTAGTTGGAGAATACGCAGGGGGAGTTTGGAGCTATCAGTGATCAAGCATTTGCCGGGAGAGTTAGAGGATTGGGAGAGCAGCAAAGGGCCAACCTTTCTTGTGAGTTTCGGAGCCAGCAGAGCCAACATCTCAGCAGTTCAAATTATTGGGCTTGGGGACAAGGCCGAGGGCTAGTCCAACAATTTCGTGGAGCTAAGGAGCAGGTGACATAGGTCGGAAGCCCATTCGGGAAGTTAGGGAATTGATAGCAGAGGTCAGCCAAACACTTTGGGTTCATTTCCGAGAGGATTTACAGGAATATTTCAGCAGACGAGATTTCAGTTGCAGCTGACGTTGAGTTCCAAGGGGGTCGAATTTTAGAAGTCTAAACCAGCCAAATTCCTTTCTGGGTTTTTTCTGGGTTTTGGGCAAGGATCACACTCCTAATTTTATAGAATTTTTTGGGCAGATCTTAGGGGTCAAACAGGGGTCCCAACTGAGCCAACAACTAGAGGAGCTAAAGGGAATGTGGGCCAGAATTCCGATGTCAAAATTTGGCCAATTACTTCATGGGTTTTTCTGGGTTTAGGCCAAGGAGAAAGGAGCTGAAATCTCATAATTTTCTGAGCATGGGAGGCAGTGATTCTAGCCCTTCGAAGCCAACAAACATAACAATTTTTTGGGGCAGCACAGATCAATTTGGTGCAGCAGTTGTAGCAGCGTTCAGTTCATCATTTTCTCACCTGGGTTTTGTCAAGCTTGTCCATTGAGACAAGCCCAAGTGCACCATTCTATTTTAGTATTGTATTTGCTCCTAAAGAAGTAATAAAATGGCTCAGCAGTTCTCTATTTCCAGTGTTTCCATGGGTGCTTAATGTATATTTCGTTTTTTTGATTGCTGGATTGTTTGCATGCTTTGTATATCACTTATATTCCTGTTTAGGAACATTACAGTGGTATCAAAGCCATAATCTTGGCTCAGCTTGTGGGAAAGATTAGAATTAAACAACATGGTGATCACCTGGAATGAGGTGGTGAGGATACAACAAATGATGATTGATGTGGGGAAGAAGTTGATTCATTCCTCAGTTGGGAATCCAGACATGATTACAACTGATGTGGAGTTATTGGGGGAGAACTGGAGGGCATACCAATCATTGGGTTATGGCATTCAGGCATCCCTCTCTTTTTGGGAATTCTGTGAACTAAGGGGTATGCACAAACCAATGGAGATTTAGTGGGATTTTGCAGGGATGATGATAAGTATTGAGGAAAAAGATGAAAGAGTAGTTGAAGGGGCCATGGTTGGTAAGGAGACAGTTGAGCATACACCCATTGGTGAGGCATCATCCATTGATGAGGTATTCAAGGTTGTGACCGATTTCTCAAGTGATAACAATGCACCACAGGTTGATGAGGTGTTGGAAGACAACTCCACCGTTGTTGAGGAGCCGATAGGTACAGATGCCTCTAGATCTACGAGGGAGTTGCCAGACAACAGTTGTCGACCGCTGACTGGTGAGCATATCATGCAGATTGGGTTGTCTATGGAGGAGCAAACGAAGGCTCATGTCGAGCCCGTGATGGAGGAGGATGTGCAGCCATCCCTTGGGCTAGCCATTGATGAGGGGCAACATAGAGGCCGTGCGTTGGGTTTTCAACACAGTTCACTTCAGATTCCCACTGGCGGGGTTTATAGCGTTATCAGCCCACCCTTATGCGTTGGATTGAGGGAGGCCGAGTTGTCTAGGCGTACCCGAGGAGGTGGACAGGTTAGCAAGATTGAACTGGGCATGATACCACATCAGCTTGGAGGGCTTGTTTCTTCCACAGAGGATTACACATTCAATCTCTCCTTTGGGATTGGATGGCAAGAGGTACTGAGCTGGTACTCGATGTAGTAGGTTAGGCGGTTGGATACATCCATGGCCACATGTCAGCAGAGGCCATGAATTACCAGCGAGACTCGAGGGTCAGACTGTTTTGCAATCGAGGTGGGATTTTCCATCACATCATAGAGCTGGTAGGTGATGGTAGTAGCTATGTGATGGACTTGATGTTTGAGCGCACCCACATTTTCAGATCTCCATAAGAACCCCAGTCAACACTAGTGACAGGATGGTTTGACAGGAGAGCAGACAGATTTCATGAGTTGTCTTGGCATATTGACGGTGCGTGGATTCACAGGGTGACTAGCTTGCTTTGCCAGGAGCTGGTAGGCGGAGGTGGCATCGATAGGCTATTAGACAAGGCATGCTATGGAGAGAATGCTTTCTTACTAACATATGGAATGCAAGGACTATTGAGGATAGGCGCAGTAGTGTCATTTCTGTTAGCATGTGGGGAGTCAGGCCGCTCAAGTCTTTCAGAGCAGATGGGGGGATGTAGCCCACATCATGGAGGGTGTACTAGCAGAGAGGTGGATAGTTTGGCCCATGAAGGATACTGTATGTTACAGGGTGGTACGACTGTAGGCAGTGGTACATAGGAGTACACAAAGTTATGTCATAGGGTCCAGTGTTATGTAGAGGGATGCAGTCTGATGCATACAGACCCAATGTTAGGCCATAACATCCAGTGGTGTGCGGGGCTATGGAGTGAGGAGTAGGGGCTTGCAGAGGAGCATGGAGATGCAGGGTGGTGTGTCGTAGTATGTTGGATTGCGTTGTGGAGTGGGAGTGCCTCACATCGCATTGAGTACATGCAGGGAGTGATAGGTACAGTGACCCAGGCGGGACACAAGACAATACAGGATGGCATAGCCGTAGCCGAGGGTATCCAGCGGTGTATAGGGGTAGCCGTGGTGTACAGTGGCATGTCCAAGAGTACTGGGATGATCGGTGGTAAGCAGGGGTGTATAATGTAGAACAAAAAGGTCTTAGAGTGTTGCCTCCAGGGAGACCCTTGGACGGAAACACCGAGCATACCTTTGAGCGTAGTTCACCTAGGATCGGCAGGGACACAGATGAGCGATACTTGATGGTATCTGCGGGGACTCACATGCCTGACCCTCTTCTACATTCCTCACTGGTGCATTCGATTTTGTTGTCGACTTTCTGCACTTTATGCATGAGCAGTGGAGGACGAGGAGCTCACCCGAGATATTTCAGTGGGTGACAGTCAACGCACTAGGGGGGAGACTTTTCAAAAGCGGCTTTAGGTTGGTGTGTCAGTTGACAACCATAGGTTGGAGTATGAGGTGATCATCTGCAGGTGTGGCATATCATTCATCACTGAGCCTGCTTCTAGGGAGCTAGTCATGAGGGAGACAAGTGTCACTCTTTCCTCAGGGCATGTCGGGACCATGCATAAGCAGAGGATACTAGGTACGATTGAGGTAGTTTCCCAGTATGTGTCCGAGCTCCAAACCATATATTAGCACATTATCAAGAGGACGGATGGCAGATCCAGGGGATATGGTTGGCAGGGACAAGAGGGATCCACATACCCTGAGTCGATTACGAGTATCAGATACCCATCTTTTGGTTGCATTAAGGGGGTAGCTCTTTGGCACACATGGCTTCCAGCGATCTTCAGTACTACACAATTGAAGGCATAGGGCAGATTAGCATGCATTAGATTAATCCACGATATATGGAGCCTATATAGTGATCACATGCAGGGACTAGAGATGAGGGCCATAGGGATTCCATCAGTTGACACGGATATGCCGCGGCAGGGCTGGCTATGGGATACAGGGATTCAATTGATCAAGAGATCACTCGTGATGGGCGGAATCATGGCAGAGAGTGATATAGTTCACTCTTGGGATGACACATGGGGGTTCACAAAGGGTTTCATCATATGGGGAGGCAGACATTCTCTGTGGCTGCATAGGTTCAGAGTTAGATTTGGATGGGTAGGCCTTGGTGCCATGGAGATGCCCAGGCATGATGTGTCTCGCCTCTTTCAGTATTCCACCATTGAGTTCCAGGAGAGGAGGATATTGACTGCGCATGATGGGGAGTATGACAGAGTCAAAGTAGCGCAACGTGAGCATGGTAGCACCACTCTGGGACTAGCAGGGAACTGGGGCATCACATCTCATCACAGCTCAATAACCTTTAGGGATGCATGGACTACTACAGGGGGAGATCATACAGATCTTCCATTGGGCCTTAGTGAGTCACTGATGGAGTAGGGGACTTCTGGTACTTTCACCAGGCAAGATAGTGAGTGGAGTGAGGGGAGATTCATGTTGGATAGGATTGCCTGGGATCTTGGTATTGAAGGATTCTTTCATATCAGGATAGTGCAGAGGTCAGGCATGATCCAGTGGCACATCTAGGACCCTGGCACATTTTGCAGTGACAGTAGGGAGCAACAGTTAGAGAGGATGCTTGCCCATGCATTGCTCGAGGATAAGCGATTTTTGGTGCATGGAGGAGCTTGTCGGATGCGGACGCCACCTGGGAAGGTGAACATATTTTGGAGCACCCAACTTTGAGGTTGTTTGAGGGCAAGCAACATTTGGGAGGGGGGACTATCATGTCCCTTCTCAAATACATTTGTAACAGGGTGTTGCTACACAATTTTTCACAATTTTGGCTAAGGAAGAGAACCCATCATTTTCGACTTAGAGACTTAGGAGGCAATTCGACTTTATTTGGTTGCTAGTGGAATGTGGGGGCCACCCACACGGGAGTTTGAATTGGTCCATTCGAATAGCTTGGAGGGAAAGTCGAATAGGTGGATGGAGGGGCCCACATGAGGCTAGGGAGGCCCAAGGAGTTATAAGGAGGGAGAAACTTTCATTTTGGATTCATTCTTACACCTTACATTACTTGATTGTTCGCTCTGTTGTTTAGTTGAGTCAACCGACTGTTTAGCCACGAATCTCTCAAGCGGGAGATTCAACCTCTACTTCAGGGGATCATCTGTGCCCGCCCTAAAGAGGCAGTTCCATAAGTATTTCAGGAGTTCCGGGATTGTGTTATAGCACTACCATTCAACCACACAACAAGGAGTGCGTATTTTTGGCTAGCTGGAAAGTACGCAGGGGGATTTTGGAGCTATCAGTAATCAAGAATTTTCCAAGAGAGTTACAGGATTGGGAAAGCAGTAAAGGGACAACCTTTCTTGTGATTTTCGGAGCCAGTAGAGCCATCATCCCAGCAGTTCGAATTACTGAGCTTGGGGACAAGGCAGAGGGCTAGTCCAACCATTTCGTGGAGCTAAGGAGCAGGTGCCATAGGCCAGAAGCCCATCCGAGAAGTCAGGGTATTGATAGCAGAGGTCAACCTAGCACTTTGGGTCTGTTTCCGAGAGGATTTACAGGCAGATTCTAGCAGGCTGAGTTTTGTAGTTGCCGCTGAAGCTAGGCTCCAAGGGGGTCGAATTTCAGAAGTCTAAACCGACCAAATTCCTTTCTGGTTTTTTCCAGGTTTTGGGCAAGGATCACACCCTTAATTTATAGAATTTTTTGGGCATATCTAAGGGGTCAAACAAGGGTCCCAATTGAGCCAACAGCCAGAGGAGCTAAGGGGAATGTGGGCCAACATTCCGAGGTCAACATTTGGCCAATCCTTCATGGGTTTTTCTAAGCTTAGGCCAAGGAGAAAGGAGCTGAAATATCATAATTTTTTGAGCACAGGAAGTAGTGATTCCAGCCCTTCGAAGTCAGTAGATAGAACAGCTTTCTGGGGCAACGCAGTTTAGTTTGGTGCTATAGTTGTTTCAGCCTTCAATTCAACATTTTCTCACCTAGGTTTTGTCATGCTTGTCCATTGAGACAAGCCCAGGTGCACCATTCTATTTTACTATTGTATTTGCTCTTGAAGAAGTAATAAAATGGCTCAGCAGTTCTCTATTTCAAGTGTTTCCATGGGTGCTTAATGTATATTTCATGTTTTTGATTGCTGGATTGTTTGCATGCTTTTTATATCACTTATATTCTTGTTTAGGAACATTACACTCTAAATGGGGAGAAAGGATACCATGGGAAAAATCCCAAGCTCCCTCAGAAGAAAAAATAATCTTTTTATTAGAGATTGGTTATAAAGAGAGAAAAGAAAAACCTTTTGAGAAGACTTCCCAAGGAAACCAAAGGAGTCTTTTACAACATGCCACTTCCAAGGGCTAGATCTCTTCAATTAACAACTACATGAGAGTCTTTGACAAAATCTGAAAATACAAGAAACAAATTTGCAGCAATCAAATCACCTACAAAGAGAGTTGTATTCAGCGCTAAGGAGAGAGGCTAAGCCTCCTCTAGCCCACAGCCTAGTGAGAGAAGGATGCTGCCCTCAAAGTAGAACTCAGCCTTTCAAGAAATGATGCCTCAAATACTCAATCTCCTTGAATTTTTGTCTCAAAATGCTCCAAAGGTCCTGCAAATAACTTGTTAAATGTTTCAAATGAAAATTCCCTCAAGTTGCCACAAGGATTGAATTAGTAAATCTGCTCAAAAGGGGCTGCAAAACAAATCCAAAATGAGTGGAAAGATGACATGAAAGAGTCAAAATGATAATTTACAATTAGTGTACAAGAACTAGATCAAGACCTGCAAGTAGAACTCCATACTTGTCTAGTTAAAACTATGCTCTAGGTAGCAAATAAAATCCTTGAAAGCACAAGATATTGATCAAGAAAAATATTGAATTTAAGTTTATGTGATCTTAGTAGGCGAGAAGAAAGGAAACTCCCTCTTTCAAAATCCTTTGATGAGATCATTGAGGCAAATCGATTAGGTCCTTCTATTCTTGATTTTGGGAGTTAGTTCGTCTATTGGAGACTTACCCCACGCCCAAGTAAATCCTTCAACCAAATCTAAACATCTCTACACACTTGGAAAAAGATGTCAACAATCATAAAGGGATTAGATTATACAATGGAGGAGAAGACTAGAGATTTCACCAAAAATCTTCTAGTGCTCCTCTTCCTAGAGTATTTTTCTAACCCAAAAACCATACAAGATAGCTTGCATATGTTAATTCAAACAAGTGGCACAATGATAACTAGAATAATCCGACATACATGTAGAATGTAAAGCACAACAATTGAAATGACATCACTTCAAGCAATGGAAGGAGAACACCAACACAATAGTACCCAAAGTCTCTTTATTATATGAAAATGAATACAAAATCCAGTAGAGTTTCTGTAAGCCCAATAGCTCCTTCTAAAGATAAAAATATGAGAGCCAAAGACTCATTTAAATAGAACTATGGGAGCCATTCCCAATGAAAAATGAAATGACAAGTGTAGTAATGGTGAAGGTCCCAATGCAGAAAATCAACTCACAAGTGGCAAGATGGTTGTTTGTAGGTTGCCAACGAGCTGCTGTAGATTTCAGTCAAAAATCTCCTTAAGCTGCTAACGTATTCCCTTTCTTCATGTGCCAATTTTTTTTTTAGTTGTTATATTTTGTGGTTGCCAAGTGTGAAATAAGTGAGACTCGAGGGAAGAAAACTCCCACAAAATCAGAGGTAAAAATCAATCAAAATTCTCGTGTGATCTTCTGTTGTCAACTGCTGTGCGTAACTCCCAAACAGATCTGTGTATTTGGCTTTTTTATTGGCTGCTATTGGGACATAAGTGGAAGCTGCCAAACTTTTGTTATGTACATATGATTGTGTTTGGGTGAGTGGGGACAAGCCTCCACTAATTTTTCCATTAGATCTTTCAAAGTAGACTTCATTTCACTTGTTTATTTGTACCTGTGACAGCGGGATTGAAACTAGACTTGTGTGGAGCTTATTTGCTGTTGTGCGTATATCTTTGGGATTGACTGGCAGCATATGGACTATTTGCATGGAGTCACGTGTATCCAAGTGGCCAACCAAATCTTCAAGAAACAAATCATTTAACCCTCAACAAACTCGTGCTCATTTCTGTTGGCAGCGTAACTCCCTGTGACATATACGTGTAACTCTCTTTGAGTTATACATAAATCATAGATAGTGAGGTGGGGTCCCTTCCCACTCACTTAGTTTACCTTTTCACTTTTAATTCCAAACTTGATTTAAATTAAATCAAAAGTGAACTTTAATAATTTGATGTGCTTTATGAACTTCAACGTGGAATTTTGTTGATTGCATTTGACTACCCTTTGACTTTGATTTGAAACTTTGACTTGAGTTGTGGCTTGCTTGGTTGGCCCCACATGATTGCCACATCACCTTTGACCTTCACTGGAATTGCCCTGTCACTTGGTTGACTTTCTTTGACTTCGGAAAAATTCAGAAATTTTTCCAATTATTGTTTTTTTTTTTTTTGTTCACTGTCAATAGGAAAACGGCTTTTGAGGGACTATAAGTCATTTTTTGACCCTCAAAGTGGGTCCTAGGATAATGTTGGGCCTCTGAAGATAGATTTCGAGTAGTCACACGCCCCAGGCATTTCCTAAGGCCACTTAGTTAGATCATTACATAGAAGATAATTAAAAAATCTCGTTTTTTGAGAAAATTTTAATTATTAAAAAATTCTACTTAGACCTAGCCAAATTCCATGAAATATTTTGTGTGATCTAGTCTAAGTCACCAGGTTCGTGTTCGAGTTCGAGTTCGGCAACTAAAATTTTGTCGATAAAGTTCGACATAAAATTTGACATATAGAAATTTGAAAAAAAATGTATATATATATATATAATCAATTTAAAGTCAAATTCAAATAAATTTTTGGCTTAGCAAGAGAACAGAGGCTAGAAAATTTATTAAATTTTATAAATTATGTGTGATGATTGATCAATTTTGGTCATTTTCAAGCCTTTTAATGTTAATCTTTATTGTAATTATCCTCCAAATTATATGCTTCAGAATCTACAGGTGAATATATTGGCAATGCTTTCCAATAATTTCTCATATCTCAAGAGTCAAGGCATATCTTGCTAAAGAACTATTCCTTACACTCCATAGTAAAATGTAGTAACAGGCTAACAGCACGGAAGAATAGGGCTATCATGGAGATGGTTGGTGGCTTGCTTCACTCCAAGAAAATGAAATTTCCATTTTGGGAATAGATTGTTGTTTCCACAATCCATGTCATCAATAGAACATCTACTCGTCCTCTCACAAATATGACTCCATATGAGAAATGGTATGGCAGCAAACATCCTATTTCACATTTCAAAATTTTTGGATCTGCTGCATGGGCTTATGCTCCTAATGATAGACAAAACGCATTAGCATCTCTCGACTCCTAGTACACTTTAATTGGTGAAAACGAAACTTTTCAGGGATACTGCCTTTAAGATCCCACCACTCATAGAGTGGTTGAATATAGAGGCTATTTTAGCCTGGCACATTCAACAAGAACATTTTAAAATAATCCACAGTCAAGTCACTGTAGACCTAAACACAGAAAAACAATAGTCGTTATCAGTTCCAATTACTGTATGTCATTCTAACCCATCTGGACCAGTCTATATCTATTATTTGTTTTGCTAAGTTATCACTAAATTTGAAAACAAAAAAGAGGACTGTAGACTGGACTGTATGTCATTCTAACCCTCCGGCAGCTGTAGACTGGACTGCAACTTGCAAGTTTGCAACAGAGTTTGGAGTCTGGACCACAATGAAACCCTTCGGCTGCAGGCAACAATGAAACCCTTCGAAGTTCGAGGCTCGAGCAATGAAACAATGGAACAATGAAACCCGACGAACAATGAAACCCGCGGGCTGCAGGCAAATTTGCTAAAACGCGCGAAAAAACGAACTTAAACGAACTTTTTCGAACCGGAAACGAATTTCATCGAACCCTAAACGATTTTGTTCGGCAAAAAATTCGAATTCGCGATGAAATTCGAGTTCGCCATAAAATTCGGCGAACTCAAACGAATAAATTCGTTTTCGATTAAAATTCGCCGAATTTCGAATTTGTTCGTTGAAATTCGCCGAATTTGGTGACTTAGGATCTAGTATGGTAATATACATCGACTCTAGACACTAAGATGTGTTAGGGGCTCAACTTCAAATCGTCACCCTAGCTTTGGGGTAAAAAGTGAGTGAAAAAACCCAAAAAGTTATGTGCCTTTGAAAAAGAAAGGATAATTAACCAGATAAAAAAAACACTCCAAGTTGTACTCGTTTGCTGATCAAGTCCCAACATCCTAGGCCAGTTACAAACTCAAAAACTCATCATTACTAGTATCACTTATTACAATTCTGTGCAGGGTGTGGATCTGGGTACAAGAAAGATGATGAGAAGATAGAAGTAGAGTTTAAAAACTTTGTTGACTGATGATATCTGATGGTACAAGTGTCCTTTGGATCATCCTTGGGCATGGAGTCTTTCATTTAATCATCAGGTGCCACTCCAGTGGTCAACACAATGCAAATCAAATTCTTTTCCTTAAGAACAAGCTGAAGGATATAAAGAAAGGAAGAAATGAAGATATTAAATCCTACTTCATGAGGGTTACATAGATAAAAAATGATAATCTTTCGATTGGAGAAGCTATTGCTGATAGGGAGCTTATCCTCATTTCCCTTGGAGGACTCCCTCATGAATGGCACGTGTTCAACACTACTATTCTTAACAACGACAAGATTCCAGGTGTTGAAGAATCGCTGCCTAGATGTTCTCAAGAAGAAACAAGGATGATGGAACTAGATATGCCTTCAAATAAGAATGATCCTACTACATTCTCTGCTCATGCTAAAAAGAAGAATAATGCAGGTTCAAAGAAGCAATGTCAAGGAAGGCTGGGTCTCAAAAATGGAAGGAAGGGAAGATGCTTCATTTGCAACAAGTTTGGTCACTATGCTAGGGAGTGTGCTAATAGAAGGGATACACCTCATGGTGATGACAACCACAAGAACAACAATTTTCAAGGCAACAAAATCAAAGGAATGGAAGATTCAACAACCAAGGAAAAAGGAATGCTCCTGCTTCTCATCAAGGAAATGGTCGTCCTCCCAAGAGATCAAGAAACACTAGGTATGATGAATCTAATGTTGTTGATAACAAGCAAAACGAATTCTATCTTATATCTGCCCTTTCTACTGCATCTCCTTCGGACACTTTGGGAAATTGGTTGATTGATATTGGTGCCTCAAGGCACTTCACCGGGCATAAGGAAGCTCTTTCAAATCTGATTGAAAGGGATACAAATTGAGAAATTATCCTTGGAGACAATGCCACCTATCCCGTGAAGGGAGTTGGGAATGTTACTCTTCAATTGAATCAGGGTAATACCATTCATATACAAGAAGTACTATATTTACCCGATCTAAAGAACAACCTAGTATCTATCTTGGCGATGTAGGACAAAGGATTCAAGGTGGCATTCATTGATGGAATGGTACATTTGTGGAATAAAAATTTCAAAGATGCATTTACACAACATGGCCTTTGTTGCCCCCAGTATAGTTCTGTTCTTCCGTTCGCTACTCCATTCTGTTGGTGGACTGTAGGGAGTTGTCCACTCTCTTTTGATACCTTCCTTTGTGCAGAAATTTGTGAAGTCTTTATCCATGTATTCTCCACCATTATCTGAACATAGTACCTTGATATTTTTCCCTGTCATGTTTTCTACGAGAGCCTTGAACTCTCGAAACTAATTAAAGACCTCATCCTTGGTCTTTAAGAAGTAGATCTAGGTTTTTCTGGAATGGTCATCAATAAAGGTGCCGAAATACTTGCCACTGATAAGAGCTCTGGTGGACACAGGGCCGCAAATATCTGAGTGTGTCAATCCCAACATGCCATTGGCTCTGCTGTCACTTTTGGTAAACGTTGCTTTTGCGTACTTCCCAAGTACACATCCTCGACATAGATCATTGTGCTCAGTGTTGAGAGCTGAAACTCCTGTTACAGTCTCTCTGAGCATCCTAAGTGCTCCATGGTGCAAGTGTCCCATCCTCTTGTGCCATAGTTCGTTCAACTCCTTCCTACTGTTGTTATCACTGCCATTGGAGAATCGATTTGCAATCTATATAGCGTGTTGCTTCGAACTCCAATTGTCTCACCTTCTTCCAGCTGGGATGCTTGACATATACTTTCTTTCCCACAAAAAATACATCGTACCCCTTGTCCTGTAACTAGGATACTGAAATTAGGTTCATACTCAATCCTGGCACATGCAGTACATTAGTGGCGCTAGTGCTGGTTCCTACTTCCATCTGAAATCTATGGTGCCTCTCCCTACTGGAGTACACTTAGTTCTGTTTCCCATAGTGATCTATAAGTCCATTTGCTCCTCTTGATAGCTCAAGAAATATTCCCTTACTCCAGTCATGTGAGATGAAGCTCCGATATCAATATACCAGACACCAGTTGATGCCGTTCCTGACAGACACAGAAACTCATCTTCTAATATGGAAGATAATTTTAAGACTTGACTATCCATAATTTTGTGTTATTTTTCCTTCTCAACACTGAATTATCTGTTAAAATTTGGGTACTAGAGGACAAGTGGTTCCCTAAGGCTTTGATCTTTGGCCTAGGGAAAAGTGTCCAAATTTATTTTTTACTTTTCTCCTAAAATGACTTTATAAGTGGTAAAGTCAATAAAATTTAAAAGTGACTTTATAAGTGGTAAAGTTACATTTTATTTTAAAAGTGACTTTATAAGTAGTAAAGTTACATTCTAATTTAAAGGTGACTTTATTAAACTCAATGAAGAATTGGAAAGTGAAAAAGTGACTATGGAAATAAAAGGCTAAGTGGGTGAGTTAAAAAATAGAAAGTGAGAATTAAATGCACATTTATTCTCAAGCACGAAAATCGAGATAAGTTGTAATTTGTGGTTGCTGGAATTTTTACTGTGTATTTCAGTTTCTTTGTAAAAACATTTTCAGAAATAAAGAAGAGCTCTCAAACTGGTTTTCCCCAAGAGTTGTAGGGGGTTTTTCCAAGATCACATTGATAAAAAATCACTGTGTTATTTTCTGTGTGTGGCTGTCATAATTTTGTTGTGTTTTATTTTTGCAATTTCAGCAGTTGTGAAATGTCTAAATTTGTGTTTTCAGAAAATTATTGTCATTTCAGATTCTAGAATTTTTATCATGCTTGGATTTAAAACTAAATTCATGGAGTGATAAGGAAAACTGATAACCAGAGTGGGGGTTGAAATTTCTTCATGGTATCGGAGCTTGGTTGGCTGAAAAGTGCAGTTTGGGACAACAAAGTGAAAATTATAGCAAGCTGATTTTTACACAGAAAACAAAAACCTTTACCACAGATTTGAAAATTTTAGTTTGGTAGGATAGTGAAACATGTCTTTGGTTTGAGAGTTGAAGACATGTTGGATGGGCAAAACAACTACAATGCATGGAAGGAGAGAATCCAGAGCATCTTTGAAGAAGCAGAAGTCTGGGGCATTATGGTAAATACCGCACAAAACTCAGTAGTAGTACCTATTGACCCTGTACAATGGGCAGAGTTTAACAAAAAAAATGTTAAGGCAAAAGGATTGATTCTGGAAGGAATCAAAGACCATGTCATTCCTCATGTGAGAGGAAAGACTTGTGCACATGAGGTGTGAACAACCTTGATCAGTCTTTACCAGAGCTCAAATGAAAACCAAAGAATGATCCTAAAGGAGAAACTGAAGGCCATTAAAATGGCTAAGACTGATAGTGCTACATCACCTCACAAAGATCACTTCAGTGAGAGATGAGTTGGCAGCCGTAGGTGAGATCATTACACCCACTGAGTTGGTGAGAATTGCTTTGAATGGTCTTCCCAAGACTTGGGAGAATTTTGTGGATGGCATTGTTGCACAGGAAAACCCTCCAAATTGGGAGAGGTTGTGGGATGATTGCATTCGGAATGAGATCAGAAAGAACCATCTTGGGACAGCGAAACAGGTGGATGAGGATGACAACGTGACATTGTTAGCAAGAGGCAAGAAAGGCAGAGCAAAAAAGCAAGCTTCCAACAGTGGAGGCAAAGGCAAAGGTAAAGGCAAACAACAGAACAAGGAGAAGGACTATTCCAAAGTCAAATGTTGGAATTGTCAAAAGTTGGGACACTATGCTGTTGTGTGTCCAGAGAAGAAGAATAGGGAAGGGAAAGACAAACCCATGGCAGCTTCTGCAGAGATAGAGAGCTTCTTAGAGAGATTTGATCGGGAGTTTGGGTTCATAGCTTGTGAGGCCACTAGTGCAGGATCACTTGCCATACAGGTTCAGAGGGAGTGTGCATTCCCCGCTACTAGCAGAGCATCTTCTAGCATTTGGTATGTTGACAGTGGCGCTGCCTGCCACATGATAGGAGTCAGAGAGTAATTCTCAGAGCTTTCAAAGGGTGATACTGATATGGAGGTAGTACTTGGTGATGACAACACTATTAGAGTAGTCGGTGTGGGGACATTGACATTTGATAGGGGACCCAAACCTCCCTTGAAAGTGTCAGATGTTTTATATGTGCTTGGAATGAAGAACCCGATATCCATCTTAGCACTTGAGGATAGAGGGTATGATGTGTTGTTCAGGAGAGGGCAGGTGCTTATATATTGTAGGGGAACTCCTGCTTCTTCAGCTAGGGAGATTTGTGTGCACCATGCCAAGGTGTACAAGTTCTCATTCCAGCCCCTGATGGCATTGAGTAGCAGCACCCGAGTCAAGACCGACATTAGATCTAGCAGTTCAGAGTTGTGTGAGATTTGGCACCGCAGGATGGGGCACATATATCATGGGGCCTTGAGTACATTTCGGGAGATCACCACTGGTGTGCCAGATTTTAGTTATGATCACCTTGATGTATGCAGAGGATGTGTTATGGGGAATTTGGTAAGATCCCCTTTTCCCAGCAGTGACAACAGATCCTTGACCTGATTCATACTGATGCGAGTGGTCGGATGTCTCATGTATCCTTGAGTGGTTATGAGTACTATGTTTTATTCATTGATGACCACTCTAGGAAGACCTGGATTTATTTCTTGAAGATCAAGAGTGAGGTCTTCAAGCGATTTCAAGAGTTCAAAGCTCTTGTGGAGACCCCGACAGGTAGGGAGATCAAGGTCCTCAGGTCGGACAATGGGGGGGACTATACCCTTGGTGAGTTTGTTTATTTTTGTGTTGAGGCATGCATTAGGTGGGAGTTCACAGTTCCTTACTATCCCCAGTAGAATGGGGTTATAGAGAGGAAGAACAGATCCATTGCAGGGGCTGCCAAAGCCATGCTTCATGATCAGGGGTTACCTTTATTTTGTGGGCAGAAGCCTGCAACACTGTTGTGTATTTGCAGAACAGGAGTCCACATCGTGCCTTGGGGAATGTGACTCCGGAGGAGGTTTTTTCTAGGAAGAAGTTTGATGTTGGGCACTTTCGTATCTTTGGGTGCCTTATATATTCCAATGTCCCCAAGGAGAACAGGACCAAGCTAGAGCCCACTACAGACAAGGGCATCTTTGTGGGTTATAGCGAGACCTTGAAAGCTTATCGGATTTATATTCCTTCGTAGATGACAGTGGTTGTCAGGCGGGATGTGAAGTTTGAGGAGGAGAAAACTTTCAGGAGGTCACGAGAGTTAGAGTATGCTCAGTTACTAGACCCTCAGGAGCAGCTGAGTCAATCACAAGAATCGAGTGGTCAGGGATTAGGAGGAACATTGATTACAGTGTCAGGTCCATCAGTGAGCAGTGGCTCTCAAATTCAGGTGGGTGGTTCTTCGGACAGCATGCAGGGTAGTACGTAGAGCAATTCACAGGGTAGTCCACTAATGGACAGTTCACACGGTACTTCAACATCTACAGGCACATTTTCAGGCTTGAGGTCAGTTGACAGGCCTTCAGGAGTTCAGGCTTCTGATGATGATGAGGATTCTTTCACTTCGGTGGGAGAAGTATGCTCAGGGAAGAGGAAGTCCAAGTGGTTTCAAGATACCTTGCACGAGGCCACATCAGTGACTGGGCCAAAGAGATAGGTTAGAGAGATTAAACCACCTGAGCAGTTTTGTAGTTGATGGCATTGGTAACAAGCATTGTTGACTCTGAGCCTTCTAGTTATGAGGAGGCATCTAGCTAGCAGGTCTGGAGAGAGGCCATGATGAAGGAGTATTCTTCTATTATGAAGAACGATGTTTGGAAGGTAAATCAATTGTTACTTCTAGATGGCTCTACAAGATAAAGCATGTTGCAGATCGCAGCATCGAGAAGTTCAAGGCTCGATTTGTGGCGAGAGGGTTCTCACAGGTAGAGGTAGTTGACTATGAGGAGACCTCCGCTCCCGTAGCTTGGTACACATCTATTCATTCCATTATATCGATTGCAGCAGAGATGGGTTGGAAGATCCACCAGATGGATGTGAAGACCGCATTTCTCAATGGCTTCATTCAGGAGGAGGTTTATATTGAGCAGTGGCAGGGCTTTGAGGTGCATGGGAAGGAGTCCCATGTATGCAAATTGAAAAAGGTACTTTATGGCTTGAAGCAAGCTCCCAGAGCTTGGTAATGGAGGATTGATACATACTTGCAGCAGTTGGGTTTCACAAAGAGTGAGGCTGATTCGAACCTATACTTCATTGTGGTGGGTGAGGAGCCTCTCATTCTGGTGTTGTATGTTGATGACTTGATCATCACCGATGCAGAGAGACTCATTGAGGCCTGCAAGAGAGATATTGCTTCAGAGTTTGAGGTGAAGGATATTGGCTTGATGCATTATTTTCTGGGATTGGAGGTGTGGCAAGAGGAGGGGCATTTCTTCCTGGGACAAGGGAAGTGCATTGTGGATATTCTTAGCAGATTTCACATGGAGGACTGCAAACCCATGTCTACACCTATGATCACTAACTGGAAGAAGCTTCACGCTTCTGATTCGAGTTGGTGGATCTTACTCTATACATACAGTTGATTGGTTGTTTGATGTATTTGGTCAACACTCGTCCAGATATATGTTTTGCAGTTTACATTGTGAGTCAATTCATGTCCAGGAGAGTGCACTGGGTGGTTGCAAAACACATTCTTCGTTACTTGCAGGGGATTGTGGATTTTGGTCTGGATTATAGACAGGGTGATGGAGTGAGACTGGCAGGGTACACGAATTCAGATTAGGTAGGTTGTGCTTCAGATAGGAAGAGTACTTCCGGATGCTGTTTTGGGTTGGGTTCGGCAGCTGTGTCGTGGATCAATCGGAAACAACAGGCAGTTGCAAGTTCAGCTGAGGCAGAGTATATGGCTGCTATTTTGGCTAGTTCTGAGGCCATATGGCTTCGCAAAATGTTGTTTGGTCTATTTGGTCAGACATTGAGACCTTTAGTGATTTATTGTGATAATCAGAGTTGTATAAAACTGACGGAGAATCCAGTTTTTCATGACAGGTCAAAGCATATTGAGATCAAGTATCACTTCATTAGAGACTATGTCCAAAAAGGAGCTATCAAGCTTGAGTACATTTCAACAAATGAGTAGGTAGCGAACATTTTGACCAAAGCCTTACCACGGGGCAAGCATGTCTACTTCAAAGACAAGATGGGAGTGGTGAGGAAGACTTTCCTCGGTAAGAGGGAGTGCTAAAATTTGGGTACCAGAGGACAAGTGGTCCCCTAAGGCTTTGATCTTTGGCCTAGGGAAAAGCGTCCAATTTTTTTTTTTTTTTACTTTTCTCCTAAAGTGACTTTATAAGTGGTAAAGTCAATTTAATTTAAAAGTGACTTTATAAGTGGTAAAGCTACATTCTAATTTAAAAGTGACTTTATATGTGGTAAAGTTACATTCTAATTTAAAGGTGATTTTATTAAACTTAATGAAGAATTAGAAAGTGAAAAAATGACTATGGAAATAAAAGGTTAAGTGAGTGAGTTAAAAAATAGAAAGTGAGAATTAAATGCACATTTATTCTCATCCCTAGATCTAAATGAATCTCAGCCATTAGATCTTAGGGTAACCTAAAAGGTCATTTAGAGAATAAAAGGAGAAGAGAAGAGGAAAAGATCAATTCATTCTTTCATGAGCATTTGAGAAAAAGAGAAGAGAGAGCAAGGAGAAAATTTCTAAGCAGTGAGGAAGTGAAGGAGAGCAACAAGAAGACATTTCAGCGATTCTGTGCAGAAACATTTATTGGCATGAATCACAAGGAAAAATCGTACAATAGGAGAAAGACACAGAAATCGAGGAAGAGGGACAACAAGTTCTGGGCACATTTTTTGAGGTTGGTCGTACAACATTTAATGTTGTTTTATTGTTGTGAAAATTTTTGTTTTCGTTGTTTGCTAATTGACACGATTTTCGAGGTGGATTTCAAGCATGGAAATCGAGATAAGTTGTAATTTGTGGTTGCTGGAATTTTTACTGTGTATTTCAGTTTCTCTGTAAAAGCATTTTCAGAAATAAAGAAGAGCTCTCAAACTGGTTTTCTCCAAGAGTTGTAGGGGGTTTTTCCAGGGTCACATTGACCAAAAATCACTGTGTTATTTTCTGTGTGTGGCTGTCATAATTTTGCTGTGTTTTATTTCTGCAATTTCAGCAGTTGTGAAATCTCTAAATTTGTGTTTTCAGAAAATTATTGTCATTTCCAAATTTTAGAATTTTTATCATGCTTGGATTTAAAACTAAATGCATGGAGTGATAAGGAAAACTGATAACCAGAGTGGGGTTTGAAATTTCTTCATTATCAGCTACAAAATACATGTTCTGCTCTGCGTGGAAACCGTTGCGTTGCTCCCTCTGCCTTTGACAAATCTCAATCCGGAAAATTTTATTCTCTGTCGACTCACTCAGAGAATTAATTTTCCACGAAAATTTGCTTGTCTGGCTAATGGAGTGCGCAACCTCTCTGGGGTTTCGAACTGCGGCCTATGCAGTGCTTTCAAAATCCTTCTTCCATCTGCAATTGAGCTCTTTTTTTTACCTGTTGCTCCAATACCATGTGAAAATTCGGTGATCTCGAATCCTACTGCAACAACTGATAATATTTCTCCTATTTCTCAAATTACTTAAACAAATTATATGAAGTTTTCTACGACAAATATCGAAATACATACACTGCAACCTTCACAAATAAAATTCCGCAGAAAATAAATACATGAAAAAATAATAACACATATATAACCACATTGACAGTTATTTTTGGACAATCATTTCCGGAAAAACCCAATGTGGGAAAACCAGTGCAGCAGACGAGGGTTTCTTTTATTAATCTTCAACAATAATTTCTGTACAAGATATAGATAGCCAAAATAGAGGAAGAGTCACTGAGAGAAATTTACTGATGAATTTCTCACACTGCACAACGTTTTTCTAACCCCGAAGAGGACCTTCTGCCCTTTCGCTGGCCCTGCACAGTGCCTGCGTCGCTCCTCTGCCCTGATGAATTGTGTCCCTCCTCTATGTTGCCCCTTCCAGATTTGTCCTACACTCTTAGACTATTGTTGATGCCCTCTCTCTCCCACTTGTAACTCACTCTCTGACTCAATTTTCTCTTGCCAAACTTCAGCCATTGAGAAAATCGACTTGCTTGAGAAATTGAGTATTTGCCCTAATGCATTCTTCATCTACCCATCGACTTCTTATAATCTTATGTTGGAGAACCAACGACCAAGATTAAAACATAATAGATGGCCCTTATTAATTCCCTGTCGATCCGTGTGAGTTTCTAGATGATTCTCACCACATCTCAATTAACGGTGATGAATTAACCATATTCCCTAAGTTTAGACTTAGGAAATAATTAAAAAAATTGGTTAATAATCTAATTGAGACACTTCTGGGTGGAATTTCCATAAACAATTTCTGGGTTTTGGAGAACTCATTCATTCTAGTCTCTCCACAAAGTTTTGTGGCTAGAACACATCCGATGCTACAGAAGCTAACACGAATGTTCTTTGAGCTTGTTTTTATTGAACACATCTCAATAAGTCATCAATTATTGCACATCGAAGTATAAACTCTTCTAGCAGCTGTTCTCATCCCCTTATTGCCATGCAAAGTTGTCTAAGAGGCTCCTCAATTGGGTTTAGTTCCTCTAAATCAAAAATTTCATCTTGACTCCATCTTCCCCAAAGGATTAGGCATTGATCCTCCCATAGGTGATCATTTTCAAAGGGGATTCCTCTCACCTTCCCCTCTTTTTCTAGGTCTAGTCTCCATAGGTCACCTAGGGCATCACCTTTCTCACGATTTCTCCATCAAAAGAATCAATCTCTTGTCCACAACTGCGTTGGTGTGTCCTCAAGAATCCCTCCAAATTTCATGAGATTCTGACTGTGGGATCTTGAGATGTTTCATGCCCTAGCTCCAAGATCAATTCTTGCACTTGGTTTTCCATTGGCTAGTAACCACATTGGGATCATATCACAAATCATCAAAGAAAATTTCTTTCTTTGACCCTCTTCCTTTCCCCAATTAGGTCAAGTGTATCCTTGATTTATCAACTCCATATCCTTGACCTAATTTTGGGTCGACTTGGCCCTTTGCGGTCCTGCAACTCGTTGATTCCAATTCCACAAATATCACATAGAATTCAAGCATTCATAAGGCCTTTTAGTCTAGGGGTTGCCTTGACAAAACATACTCTCAAAACTTATCCTCAAAGGCCATCTTAGCCCTTTATAGAGAATCCACCACCTTGCTTCTAAAGAAAGCAAACCATTTAGTTGAGTCTCTCTTGTGAATAGGCTTAGGAATCACTTCTTTATCTTAACATTGACCATAAATTCTTGTGATTCCTTGTGTATTGAGACTCCTCCCATCGTTGAAAGACTGTAAAGAGCAGGGAGCCCTAGCTGAGGTGACAGTGGGCTATCGCTCCATTATTGCCCTCGATATAGTAGTTTCTCTATAGGAACCCCTCCTAGGACCCTTGCTAGTTTGAGTGGTAACATTGTCTAAGGAATAAGGCCACAAGTACTTGTAGCTTTCTTGGACTTGCTTGTATCCTAGGTTTGATTGAGACTTGTGTTCTTGATTGAACAAGATGTCCAATCTTGCCATCATATGAGCGAGTTCCCTTCATACTAATTTTATATTGCAAGGTTTTAGTTAGTGTGATGCAGGTTATCAAAAGATTTGGAGTTTGGGACATTCTTAGTTGAATTAGCCATCTCCAAGCGTATTGAGAAAATGCACATCTCAATCTCATCAAGGGACTGCCCAAAACCTCCAAAAAAGAAAAAATTAAAAGGGCTTTAAGAGCCACCAAGACTCACCTTTCTTTCTGTTGAAATATGTAACTAGGCTCGGTCTTCATAATGACATATGTAATCATGATTTTATGTATCTAATGTAATGAGAAAAATAAATTTATAATTTCTTGAGGCATGGGTTTCATGCTCAAGAGGAATTTATTTTTATAGGTCAAAGCTCCCATTGAGAGCTTCTACGACTTATGAGTCTTTGTCATGCATGAATGACCCATTTGGGCATGTTACATATTGTAAAAAGAATTTATTTGAGTCAAATTAGAGTCAAAAGACCCTCCAAGACCATGTCAAATGTGCAAGCATCGAGTCAGCCTCATGGAGCAATAAGTCGGCCTAATAACACTTCAAGTCGGCCTGAAAGGATGTGTTAAGGAGCCTATGTAATGTTCCTAATTAGGAAAAATGGTGATATGCAAAGAAAAATAGTGCATGCAACACAAAATTTGAGAACATTTAGTGAACACCCATAAAAATGCCAGAAATGTCAAACACTTGAGCCATTTTATTAAATAATTGGAGGAAGAGTACAATGGTGTGCAAGGAGTGCCCCTGGGCCTTCCTCAATGGCAAGCTTGACAAGACCTAGGTGATAAAATAGAAATCCTAGATGAGATAACGAGATGCTCCAATGATGCCCCGTGCTGACCTAGAAAACTATAGTATCTGCTAGAAAGATACTGCTGGAAACCCCACCTCTGGTGCTTAGAAAATTCCATAGAATTAGCCCCAAGGTCCTCTCAAATAACCCACCAAAACCCAGAAAGGGTTTGGTCTGGTCTGACCCCCGAAATTCGGCCCCAATTACCACGTCCTCCTCCAACCGCTAAGAAATACAGCCTGTCTGCAAACTCCCTGAAAAAGCCCCACGATCACTCCCAAAATGTTGAGTCTCACTACACTAAAGTTCCCCTTATTTTTCCTGGCAAAACATAGCTCCAAAACACTTCCCTCAAACTCCCATGTGTGCCCAGAAAATAGCTACTGCGCAGGCCCTAGATGCGCAAATTTGTGTTGCCTTCAATCAGCAATCTCCTACCCCAAAACTCATCAATTAGGCTGATTTTCCCCTAAAGCTGCTGTGCTAAATTTCTCTTGGCAAACACTACCTGGAAGACAACTAAAATGAGCCAAGCGGGATCCCCTCTCGCGTCCTCCTGGAATACGCACTGGCTGAGTGAGTGACTGAGTGTATAACTCTAAATCCCTCCAAACTCTCCTCCAAATTGGTACGATCTGACCTCCCTAGGGTGACACTCGTGGTTCCCTGAAGAAAGGGTGAGCTCCTAGCTTGGAAAACTCGGTGTTGAATACCAGTGTGACCCGGCTAAGCAGCGCGAGCAACAATAAAAAGTTCGATTGGAAAAATACGCCAAAAGTGGTTGAGCTTCTCCTATTTATAATTTGTGAGTTCCTTTTCCCATATCTGCCCCTCCAACTAGTTTTTCGACCCCCTTCATTGGCTATTCGAATTTTTCCACCCTTCTTTATATATGCCTTTTGCCTTTTTATGATTTTCGTTGATTAACTGCTCGGGGCTCAAGGGGTAAGAGCATGATGCATAAGATGTAATAATGAATACCCCCTTTTAAGGTAGGACGGTCCACTGCCCACCAGGGGTTGGGACAATCATGGATTCCTATATGATGAAGGAGGTTCATAGAACCTGTAGGAACCAGGGTGATGGCCATGATGTTGGGGTAGATCTCATGTATTGGCTTTTTACCGCGTGCTAAATGTGTTTTTCTTGGCCATATTTTGCATTTTGTGGTACATTTTCCTATTGAATGTAGCCAAATATGATTTTATTTTTCTTTTTAACTGCATCAACTTCCAGGGCATCATTCCAGGCCTGACCCAATGTGTGGGCAAGGGGAAGGGTTGAGAAAACCCTATGTGAATCCAGTGGAGGAATGTGGACCCAGGTGGGAGAAATGATGAATGGGGTAATAATGAGTGGAAAAGGGGGTACTATGTGCGGATAAGGGAGCGGGACCATGCAACCAAAATCAGGGTTTCCCGTGAAATACCATCCCTAAGGCCAAATGGTTAGTAAAAGAGATCCCACGGGACTAGAGTTCAAGGTTAATATCTAAAAGGGGTCTAGGGGACAAGAGCACAGACCTAGCCCATTATTTCGCCAAATCCCCCCATTAATCCATGCCCAGAAGTGTCCATGATAAGCAAACTATAATACTCAATTACCAAATGACAAGGCATACCTTTATGTTCGGAAGGCCCACCTTCAAACATCATGGCAGATGGGCGAGGGACCACATGGCTGGCTCAAGTGGTGGAGAAATGGCACAATGAACTAACTGGTGGCTGCTGGTTGAGGACTATTTTAGAAAAAAATTCTCCCAGGGATATCACCCACAAAATGGTGGGTAACAGGTCCTAGAATAAACTGCGCCCTCCTCCAACAATTTCTACTACTGACTACTGAATGGAACCAAGATTTATGCCCTCAGGAGTTCTCAAGAAATTCTGTGAAATTAATCTTAGCCTCTCTCATAAAATCCACAAAAATCTAGAAAGGGTTTGGGCTGAGTCCAACGTGCCCTGATGACCCCAATTTATGCGTGGACCTCTAACTGGCTAGCAAAACTGGTTGTAGATGAAATCTGCTACAAAATGCTCCAAATCTCTCTTAGAAAGTCTTCTTCCCACCGGGTTACTTCCTCCCAAATTTTCCCGTAATCCTTCGTAGTCCCACCATAGATTCTCCTTGCCCAAGTGATTGTGCAACAATGCCCAGTAAGCCCCTGCATAGGCCAAGAATTGGAGCAGCTCAGCCTTCCCAAACTCCTCACCAACGGTTGCACAACAATGCCTAGTAAGCCCCTGCATAGGCCAAGAATTGGAGCAGTTCAGCCTTGCCAAACTCCTCACCAACGGACCCGCAATTGACAGGATACAACCCTCTTTGTTGAATAATTCTCTGCTAATTGGCTGGCCCAAATTGTCCTTTTGTTGGCCCTTCCAAGAGCCACGAATTTCTCCCCTGTGCCCAAGGGAAACTCGCTCCAACTGAAAAAAATAACTTTAAATATGCCCAATGGAAACTCTGAATTGAGCTCCCCAAATTGCCTCACTAGGGAGACACTCGAAGTTCTCCAAAATGAGTGTGGAATTCCCGCTCGGGAACTCCTTGTGCTTAACAACACAATTGTCTTGGCTAAACAACTCAAGATAACTAAGGTTGGAATTGTAAAATGACCAAAATATGCCAAAGCGAGGCCCTCAAGCTCTATTTATAATTTGTTGGCATCCTCTCTCTTGTGGCCCCCACTCCCTCTCTCTCCTAATAAGCACTTCCTTTTCTTTTCTCTCTTCTCCAAGAGTGTGAGATCCCTCCTTGGGTCGAATTTCTCTTTCTTGTGGCCCCCACATTCCATTAGCGCTGCAATTTTCCCTTTTTATCCTAAGTCCCAATGTTGGAATTGACTCCTCTTCCGAAAATCGTCACTAATGCTGAAAATCAAAATTGGGGATATTACATAGGTAAAGGCATCTTTGATATATGTTCTCATAGTGAAAGGTGTTTTATATTAAATTATCATGTCATGTTCCTTTTTGGCATTGTCGGGATGGACTTCCATGGTTGGTGGCAGCTAGGTCACAGCACGGGGGCTTCACTCAATGAACATCTGACATATCATGTGTGTTTGTGGCATATTAAACAATACCCTTAATTTGACTACATATTGGAAAATACCTCTAAAAATCACATTATCTAATCCCCTACTAATAAAAACCCAATACACCTTCCCAATTTAAAAACCCCTACTTTCACTAGATATTGTAGGTATTCATTTTTTTCATTAAATTTTGGCTCAATTTTTTATACATGTCAATATAAAAACCCTCTATCCCCTATATATCCCCCAATATATTATGTCATTTTTTCCTCAATAAATATCCCCCAATATGAACCCACGTGGTATGGTATTGCTCTCCTAGTGGAGCCCCCGTGGGTCACAGGAGTACGTTTTCTCCATCAGCGGGCTCAGGAGCTTCTGGAGGGGATTTATGGGGTTTTGAGGAGTTTCTTTGGGATCTGATGGTATTCGATTGACATATTCCATCATCTGCACAACTTGCCTTTTGTTTCGTTGCATTCTGACAACTTTCGGAAAACAGGGTTATTATGGAGCCTAACTCAATTAATTATGCTTAAGGTGGCATTACGGGAGGAATACTTGACGAAACACCTTAGTGTAATAACTCGTTGGAACCAGAATGAGAAGATTTACAGGATGAGATGGTGGGAAGTGACTTTTGGTGGCTTGAGGAGGAATGGTGGCTGATTTACCATTTTCCCAAATTAAAAAGGTATTTTAATTAAAATAAAAGGAGCGAAAAGGTACTAGTGATTAATATAATAATAAAGTAAAGGCTTCTAGAGGGTTCCATCATATCTATAAAAAAAGGAGGAGGTGACCATTTGAGGACATCTTGGATGATTGATATTTCTATTGATGAGGTTTGGAGAACCTAGTTCCCAACTTCTCTAACCCCAGGATGGAAACCCTCGGGTATGTTGTTGAGTATTGGACGAAAACCCAACTCTCTTTGAGGAGACTTCATCCAGGAGTCTCATAGAACTTTAGGAATATTGGAGTGAGGATCATTCAGGTCCTCAATTGGTGCTTCAGCTAATTCAGTCGCAGTTGTTGTTGGAGGGAGAGTGCAGCCGTTGTGGAGTTTTGAGAGATCAGGATCGGCATCGCAGCAAAATATTTGGAGGTCCACTCAACTATCATCTTTCCTATTTTGTCTCAGATATTTCCCGGTGTACTCTGCGTGTTATATTATAATAAATGAAGCTGAGTCATTCCTTGTGCTGCATTTTCTGATGTTATTTGAGTTACTGGGTTTACTTCTGCATATTTTCCATGCCTGTATAATTATTGGGTTCCTATTTACTGGTGCATTTTGGTGTAATTTCGTGGGTTTTTGGCTAAAATGTTGGCATAAAATAAAATAGTTTTTTTAGAAAAATACTGCAAAATTTCCAAAAGGGATATTGCATATCATGTTATTCTGGAAACATGTATTGCAATTACCTTGAAGGATTCATTTTTTTTCCTACATCTATTTTTTCTTCTGTATCATGAATTTGTTTATGGTTAAGGGTAAATCATAACGTTCATAATTTTATGACATCATATATAATTTTCATCGAGGTGTGAGCTCTTTACAGGGAAATTGGTTTAGATATTTATCATGTCATCCTTATTTGCACTATATCTTGATCATCTGGAATTTATTTAGGGTAGAGATCAAAGAGAAATACTGGAACTAAGGAAGAATCTAGAAAAGCATATTCTTTATCAAGAGAGTCTTGAGAAGGAGCTGCAAATGCTGCGGATTGAAAAGGAAGAAACTTCGATTTCTAAGGTAATGGATAATGATATTGTTAAAGAGTTTTGACTGTCTGAATTTACTGTTAATGATTAGAAATCCATGGCTCTTTTATCCAATGTCAGTATATCACAATTCATATGATCGTATTCTTCTCCTTTTCCAAAGGAGTATAAAGTTTTAGTCAGAAGTATTTCTTTTACCGCTACCTAGAAAGCTATGAAATTTTACATCATTAATATTCTTATCTCACGTTGGAAGGCAAAAGACCACAAGGAGATCCAGGATACAAGACATAAACTTAAAGATGAGCAGCAGCATAGATGCATGCTTGAAGATAAGGTGAAGAGTCTAAAGCAACAAATTTCACAACTTAGCTGTGAGGTCAATCAGGTACAGTGTCAAAACTGAGTATTTTAGTTATCTGACAGCTTACTTTTTGATACTTCTTCCCATATCCCGTTATATTATTCTATTCTGTTGGGACTCATCATTTTTAACAGAATAGAAAGAGTGTTGACAAACAGAATTCTGGCAAAGCATCTACTGGGTCTGAAGGTACTATTACCTTGCTCAAATTGAGTCAGATGAGAGATACAATTAGTGGGCAACGAGCCACAATTGCAAAAATATTTGAAGAAGGTAAATATTTAATTCCTTGCAATGACTTTAAGTGCTCTTTTGTATTTCAATGTTAACCGAAAGGTTTTCTCTGACTCATATTCATGAAGTTGGACTACAAAATATACTGTCACTGTTGGAGTCAGAAGAGGTGGATGTACAAATTCATGCTGTCAAAGTTGTAGCAAATCTTGCTGCTGAAGGTATTTCTAATTATCTTGTTCTTTATTTTGTTTCTTTACATAACTTCCAGAACAGAATGTATGTTTTTGACATGTTATATTAATTATCCATCAGGATATTATTAAAGTTTATCAGAATAAGCTGTTAAAGTTTCTGGCACAGAAATTTGGATGTTCAAATTTGCAAGAGAAATATAAAATGCTTTTGATGTTCATAGAAGATCTGAGTGTTACCCCCTAACCCCACTTCCTGCAATAAAGCCCTAGAGCACAAACAAGACCTTGGAGGAACTAAGAGGGGCTACCTGCTGTCACCATAGTAGCACCCTCACTTACTTTAGGTCAGCTCTCTTAAGTCCTCTGCCACAAGGGGGGTATCCCAGAATAGGATTGTTAAAGTTCATGCAGTTAAGGCTCAAGGTGAAATGGAAACATAGATTTAGAAAAACAGGAATTGCAATATAGGTTTTTATAAAGTGATGGGTGCACCAAGATTAATGGAAATCCATTCTTGGGCATATGGAGTCAAAGGTTAATCTTGGAAGGCTGTTTTCTTAGGAGATAAAGTGAGAATTGCAGCTCGAATAAACTAGCAACAACTACCCTTACCTTGCCATCCACTGATGCAGAAAATTGTTGAGGTATCTTGACTAGGGAGAACCTCCAAACCTGCGTGAGGTTCTTCCTATAATTTAAGAGTGCAAGTTTTGCAACAAGCTCAAATCAAGAAGAATGATACATCTTTTTCACTTCCAATTGTAGGCACAATGATATTTATAGGGAGTGTTGCCTCCCAAACCTGCACTTCTTGTGGTGAAGCTCAAAAACAAAAGTATGACCTTGGTGGAACTCAAGAGGGCTGCCCACTGTCACCACAATAGCCTTCTTCTCGCTTTAGTCTGGCTCTCCTCTGGCATAAAAGTGGTATCCCTAAGATAGGATTGTCAAAGCTTATGTGATTTAGGTTCAAGGTGAAATGGAGAAATAGCTTCAGTAAAACAAATATTGTAATATAATTCTATAATGAAGGTAATGGTGGACTAAGACTAGTGTCAATCCATTGGACAAGTTGAGCGAAAATAAACTAGGTAGGGAAGCAAATATGAGCTTCTATCTTATGTGATAAGGGAAGAATGAAAGTTGCAATGAACAAGCAATATCAACCTGTTACCACCTAAACTAGCATATAAGCGCAAAAGCCCAATCCACAGATGCCACCTTGGTGTAATGGATGGAGTTGTTTCACTGCCAACTCAGCACAACTTCCCCTTAATTTTTGCTGGTTCTCAAGAGGCCATGGGAGGTATCCCTTTCATATGTGATTTGTTATTATGAGAATCCAAGCAAATATTGATTATGGTTAAAACTTAAGACATTAAATGCAAAGATTTACTTTGATACACCAATTGAATCCCACAAAAGATACAATATGTGCAATACAAAGGATCCAACAAATTTAGTGACCTAATGCTTTAATATAAACTTTTAAGGGAATAAACATAAATCACCACAATCCACTTAGATGCTTAAATTATAAACAAGTGGATTAAACCTCAAATATGATTTCATTATGTATGCAATGGAAGATTTCAGATTTATAAGTTATTGATTACCATCTCAAGTCAATGACAAAACTTTGAAGAAGGAAATGAATGACAATTTAGTGAATGCATTGTGCAATAGATCTAGATTATTCTTTAGGCAACAGATTCGAATTAAAAGTAACCACAAGAGATGCAATGTTTATATTAGAGCACAACTTGACCTTAAGAAGACATTACATTAAGAGTAGTCCAATATATGCCCAAGCATGGACAAGTCCAAGATGTACTTGGCTTGTTGTAGATCACCAAATCTATTTTATGTGCTTTGTTACTTACTGAAAATGGGTGACCCCTAGGCGAATTTTTTTTCTCTCCATTGGTTAGCCAACCAACGAAAAACCCTACGATGATCCATAGATAGCTTTATTTGAGATTTCTCCACCTACGCTTCGGTTAGTGCCCTCTCCCTTCTAGCATACGTCTTGAAGGAAGGTGGGTCACCTATTAGAAGGTACACTAACCATTTTGAGGACATCATCCTTCAGGTCTGTAGGATTGAGGATAGGTAGACCGAGTTGGTATAGGGCAATCCGCAGGCAGGATAAGGCCGGCAAGTGGTGTTGGAGCAACCAACAAGGAAAGAAAGGAGTAACCACAGTTGAGGACAAACAGATTGGGGGTTGTAGCAGAGTAGGAGAGATGGTAGAGGGTTGAATAGAGGTTGAGGAGGCTACCAAAGGAACGGGAAGGCTAACAACAAGGACAACAAGAGGTACTAAAGTCTGTGGGCTAAAGGAACTAGCTTACATGAGTGAGTATCTTGCTAGTTGTGTTTTGTAGATGAAGGATAGTTGATTGTATTTGTACTTGGGTAGATGAGGAACTAAAGGAATTGGCCTCAACCCTGTTGTATGTGAAAATTTCTAAGTAGAAATCCAAAAACAATGACTGATATTATTCCTTCTACTTATTAATTTAGAAATAAGTTATTCATAGTGTTTATACAACAAATATCGAAATAAATTCTACGACAACCTTCACAATTAAAATACTGTGGAAAGTAAATGCAAGGAAAAATGCTAGCACTAGTATAATCATAATGACAATTATTTTTGGACAATTGCCCTCGGAAAAACCCTTTGTGGGAAAACCAGTGCAGCAAATGAGGGTTTCTTTATTGATCTTCAGCAAAAATCTCATGTACAAGATACGACCAACAAAATAGAAGAGGAATTTCTGTGAGAAATTTTACAGATGATATTCTCATGCTTCTCAACGAGATTTTGACTTTGGAGAGGACTTGCTGCCCCCTCTACGTCTCACTGCATCAGCTTCTGCATAGGGACTGCACAGTCCCAACGTCACAGCCTCTTCAATGTACCTCCTCTACTCTACGTCTTCTTTTGGCTCCTGCACTCCCGACTGATGCTGATGCCCTCTCTCCTTATCACCTGCAACTCTCCCTCTGATTTGATTTCCTCTTGCCGAACTTTGACCAGTGAGGAAATCGATCTTACTTGGGTAACTGAGTATCTGCCCGGTGTGTCTTCCAAATGTCCATCGAAGTCCTTATAATCCTCTAGTTGATTTATCAACGACCCAGATTAGATTCTAATGAATGGTTATGATCATATTGACTTGATCCTCGCTTCTTCTTCTAGAAGTTTCACCCTCAGTTTAATTAATACCCTTTAATTATTTTAATTTCCCAAGTTTAGACTTAGGCACCCATTAAAAATAATTAATTATTTTAATAAAACTGTCTCCGGGTAGAATTTCCTAAAACGATTGTTGAGTATTGTGGAATACATGTGTTCTAGCCTTCCTGCAAATTTTGAGGCTTAGAACGCATCTGATGCTACCATAAATCAAAACTCCCTCTTAGCGAGGAATGTGCTCTAGTAATGCAACTTGTTGAAGCATTACTCTAATTCTGTGACATCTCCTCTATCTTGTTGATCTCTGACACCATTGTCCATCAACTACTGCACAAATGTTGCATCTGTGCTGTTGCTAGCCCTGCCACCGCCAACGCTGCATCTATACTGCAACTCCCTCCCATTTCCTGCCACTGCAACTGAGAAACCACCTGTTTCTGCTACTGAAACAAATTCTCTACCATACCCATCTGCTCCCTGAACTGGATGAACTTAGCTCTTCCTAGATATTTTGTGAGTACATATGCTACCTGATTTCTTTTGGGGACACATTGCACTTGTATAGCCCCACGCTGAACACAATATCTGATAAAGTGACATCTGATATCAATACGTTTCGACCATTCTTGAAATACTGGATTCTCAAAGAGTTTAATACAACTCTGATTATCGCAGAAAATATTGGTCGCTTCCATCCTCTTCCTGAACAAACTCACAAGCAATTTTCTAAGCCATATAGCTTCGCATGTAGCTGTGATGGCTGCCATATATTCAGCTTTCGCTGAGCTCAGAGCTATTGAATTGTGCTTCCTGTTGCACCAAGAGATCATCCCTAATCTGACGCTGAAGCAATACCCGTAGGTTCTTTAGGTCTACTGAACTACCTGCCCAATCTGCATCTGTGAATCCATTCAATCTAATGTCATCTCCTCGTGTGTATTTCAACCCATATCCGACTGTTCCACGCACCTCTATAAGAATGTGCCTCACTGGTGCCCAATGCACCCTTTCGGTTCGACCATGAACTGACTAAGGGTGTTGACAACGAAGCAAATGTCTGGCCTAGTGTTGACCAGATACATGAGCGACCCAATGAGTTGTCTGTACAAGGTGGGGTCCACCTCCTTGTCTCCTGATGCATCTATTTTCCTCCACTTGGTGATCATGGGCATAGCCATGGGTCGACAATCTTGCATTCTGAATCTCTTCAGAACCTCTGTAGGATATCTACCTTGCCCAAGGAATATCTCCCCATTCTTCTGCCAAACTTGCAACCCTCGAAAATAATGCATCAAGCCCATATCCTTCATGTCAAATTTTGCTTCAAGATTCTTCTTGCAGTCCTTTATGAGCCTAGATGACCCTGTTAGAAACAAGTCATCTACATATAATACCAGAAGAAGTGGCTCATTCTCCACCACTAGATAGTAGAGATTGGGATCAACATCACTCTTGACGAATCCCAACTGTTGCAAGTAACTATCAATTCGACCATACCATGCTTTGGGTGCCTTATTGAGCCCATACAGGGCTTTCTTTAACCTATAAACATTAGTTTTCTTTTCATGAGTTTCAAAGCCTTCTGGCTATTCTATATACACCTCTTTTTCTATCACCCCGTTCTAGAATGTTGTCTTGACATCCATCTGGTGAATCGCCCATCTCATTTGAGCTGCTAGGGATATAACGGATTTGATAGAGGTATATTTGGCTACTGGGGCAAAGGTCTCCTCATCTGTGTACCCCTTTGCCATGAACCTAGCCTTGTACTTCTATATTTCCATTTGCAGCATACTTGATCTTGTAGATCCACATTGATCCTACAACTGATCTATCCTTTGGTCTAGGTACCACTTCCCATACATCATTCACCATGATAGAACTATACTCTTATACCATGGCATCCACCCAAACTTGGTGTTGTACGACTTCTTGAAATCTGGATGGGTTCTTCAGCCTATGCTACCAAGGCTTGGTACTTGTCAGGCTGTCTGTGCTAGCTCTTCTCGGTTCTAGGAGCTCCGACAAACTCCTCTACATCCCTCAACACCTGTCGTGCCTCCTTGTTGGTTCTACCACTGGTGGTGGGAGGCTAAATCAAATACCCCTCCTGTTCCTGCTGTTCCATCTACTGAGAATTGCTTGGATTTCCTACTTCTGAGGAAATATTGGTGCTGGTCACTATGCTTGATCCAGGTGTTTGTCCTACTGCTTATCCTCCTTGTTTCCCCTGCTGTTGTTGGACTAATGGAGCATCTACTGACTGATCTTTTGCTGGCATCGCTTGAGATTTCCTATAAGCTCTATCCTCTATGAACTTTGTATCTCATCTTACTACAATTTTCCTGCTACTAGGAATGTAGATTCTGTATGCCTTCGAGGTCTTGCTATATCCTACGAGGTACCCTTTTCCGCAGTATGATCTAGTTTACTATGCTTCTCGTCTGGAATGTGAAAATATGCCACACTTCCTAATATCCTGAGATGACTCACCTCCAGCTTCTTCCTTGTGAAGACACCTTCAGGCATTTTCTTCCCCAATGCTCTATGAGGAGTTCTATTTTGGATATACATCGCTATGGTTCAAGCCTCTACCCATAAGAATATAGGCAAGTCCTGGTCATACAACATAGCCTTTTCCTCCCCAACAATAGTTCTATTCTTTCGTTCTGCTACTGCATTCTGCTCTGGATTATATGGAGTTGTCCATTCTCTTTTGATGCCATCCTTTGCGCATAAAACTATGATGTCTTTGTCCGTATACTCTCCACCATTATCTAAACACAATACCTTTATCTTTTTTCGTGTCATGTTCTCTATGAGAGCCTTAAACTCTCTGAACCGATCAAAGACCTCATCCTTGGTCTTTAAGAAATAGATCTAGGTTTTTCTAGAGTGATCATCAATAAAGGTGACGAAGTATTTGCCATCACTAAGAGCTCTTGTGGACATTGAGCCACAAATATTTGAGTGTATTAATCCCAATATGCCTTCCGTTCTATTGTTACTTCTGGAAAAAACTGTTTTAGCATACTTCGCTAGTACGCATCCTCTACATACATTATCATGCTCAGTGCTAAGGACTGGAACTCTTGTAGCAGTCTCTTTGAGCATCCTCAGTGCTCCATGGCGTAAGTGTCCCATTCGCCTGTGCCATAGTTCATTCTTTCACCATTATGATTGCTGCCTATTAGTGCCATTGGAGACTCAAGTTGAAATATATATAGTCTATTGCTTCGAGCTCCAATTTGTCTCTTCTTCTTCTAGCTTGGATGTTTGACGTATACTTTCCTTCTAGTGAAGTATACATCGTATCCCTTGTCCTGTAACTGGGACATTGAAATCAGATTCATTCGCAACCCGGGCACATGCAGAACATTAGTGGCTCGGATGCTGGTTCCTACTTCCGTCTGAAATACTATGGTGCCATTCCCTACCGGAGTACACTTCGTTCTGTTGCCCATAGTAATCTAGAAGTCCATTTGCTCTTCTTGATAGCTCGAGAAATATTCTCGTACTCCAGTCATATGGGCTGAATCCTCGCTCAATGTACCAAACATCTGTTGATGTTGAACTTGACAAGCATGCAAATTCTTCCTCCAATCTGGAAGATAATTCAGAGACATCTCGATTTTCCATCCTTCTTTGTGCTATTTTTCCTATTGATTTTTGACGCTTTTCTGCCCCATCAATTGCTGCAGAAAAACTGCATCTTCACCTGAAGACTGCACTACGCTGCTTCTTCTTTCACTGAACAACCTTCGATTTGGAAATCTTCCTCTCTGTCGCCTTCTCTCAGAGATATTTTCCTATGAAAATTTTGCCCTCCTAGACTGGACTGCACAATTCCTCTGGGGATTTGATTTTCTGCCTATGCATTAATTTCAGACTCCCTCCTTCTCTTTAACTTTGGTTCTTCCTGCTTAACTCAACTGCGATACCATGTGAAAATTTCTAAATAGAAATCCAACAACATTGACTGATATTATTTCTTCTACTTATTAATTCAGAAATAAGTTATGCACTGTGTTTCTACAACAAATATCGAAATAAATTCTACGACAACCTTCACAATTAAAATATTGCAGAAAGTAAGTGCAAGGAAAAATACTAGCACATGTATAATCACAATGACAATTAATTTTGGATAATTGTCCCCAGAAAAACCCAATGTGGGAAAACCGGTGCAACAGATGAGGGTTTCTTTATTGATCTTCAACAAAAATCTCATGTACAAGATACAACCATAGATTTTTGGCTTTTGTGATCCATATCAAGTTAGAGAAAGATTCTTCGGCGAAAATCACATGGAATCTCATTTGTCGACGCGTTTCGAACCAACTAGTGTGGTTCATCGTCAGGACAAGTTGAAGAAACAGATCTAGCTCATCATGCTAAATAGTCTGAGCGGAGCCTCCAATAGCTATCTACCCTAACGGCTAGTTTGACTCAAGGACAGGGGTCAAAAATTATTATAATAGTTTCATTCATAAAAATAAATAAATTATTATTAAGGTAAATGGTACGAGACCTAATAATTAAAAATTATAAGTTAATTAATAAAAAAGAAAATTAGTCAAATAAATGACCTTGAAATGCCTAAAAAATATAAATAATTTTATTTAAAAGTATTAAAAAATAAAAGGTAATAAAGAAAATCAAAGTTAATAATTAAAAATTATAATTTAATTAATAATTTAAAAGGAAAGTTAGTTAATTAAATGACCTAATAATAAATGGATAAGTGAAATAAAACATTATTATTGAGGGTATTTGGCATGAGACTTAATAATTAAAAATTATAAGTTAATTAATAATATAAAATGGAAAATAGGTTAAATAAATGACCTTATAATAAGGGAATAAGTTAAATGCCTAAGAAATATATGAAGAATATATAAAATATAATCTTATTTAAAAGTATTATTAAAATTGTATGTTAATTAAAAATAATAAAAGGTAATAAAGAGAATCAAAGTTAATAAAAATTATAAGTTAGTTAATAATTTAAAAGGAAAATTAGTAAATTAAATGACCTTATAATAAAGGATACGTTAAATGCCTAGAAATATAGAGTAATATATAAATTAATTTTATATAAAAGTATTATCAAAAATGTATGTTAATTAATAAAATGTAATTAAGCTATAAAAAGGACCTTAAATGGAAAATTAGTTAATTAAATGACCTTATAATAAAGGATAAGTTAAATGCCTAGATGTATAGAGTAATATATAAATTAATTTTATTTAAAAATATTATAAAAATTGTATGTTAATTAATAAAAGGTAACTAAGCTATAAAAAGGACCTTATAAATTTAGAATATAATAAAGAAAATCAAAGGAAGATATGATAGATCGAAAAATAGTTAAAAAATATAAGCTGTAAAGAATTAGAAAGGAAAATTAGTTATATGAAGGCCCTTAAATAAAAATAATCAATATATAAAAATAATAGGAATTAAAATGGAAAAATAGGCATAAAGGACCTTGAAATATCAGAAAAAAGGTTGCTATACATAAATATCATGCGAATAAAAACTAATAAATAAATAACCAAAAATTAAAAATAAAAATCGAAAAATATATATATATATAATAATAATAATAATAATAATAAAATAAAAATAAAATAATAATAATAATAATAATAATAATAATAATAAATAAGTAAAAATAAAGATAAAAGACACAAAAAACCAAAGAGGACGGAAAAACGACTAGGAAGAGAGGGCTGGGACCCAACACCTACTGACTTTCCAACCATCCTCTCTATTGAGATTGCTTGGTCTCTTTTCAATCTCAAGCGCTTCCCTGAATTTTCGATGATGGAAATGCGAAACCTTAGCAATAACACTGGCTTCTTCAATACAAACATGATGATTGGTTTTCTCAGCATGTTCAGCCAAAGCGGAAGACTTAGATCTCCTATGCTTCAGATCCGCTGCGTGCTCGCTAATCCTCTGATTAATGGAATGACCAGTCTCCCCAATATAGGGGGTCCCACAGGAACAAGGGATCATATAAACACCCTTCATATATTTAGGGTCGATGGGATCCTTCACCGATCTGAGGGACGAACGAATGGTGTTCAGGGGCCTAAAGGACACAGGGATACTATGTCTCCTGAGAATCCTACCAATTCTATCAGTGGTCCCTTGAACATACGGAAGATGGACACCAGGAACTCGATCTTTTGGTTCTCTTTTAGCCAGAAAATTCTTGGAAGCTTTAAGGAAAGCCTTATGACCCATGTATCTACTGTAACCATTCTCCACAAAGACATCCAGCAGATGGGATTTTTCCTTCTCAAAGCTCTTCTTGTCCGAGATCCTAAGGGCCCGAGTAGCAAGGGTATTGAGAACACCCATCTTTTGAGCCGGGAAATGGTGGGAACTGGCATGAAGATACTGCTCCGCATGAGTTTTCTTTCGAAAAACTTGATGGGCGAGGGAACCATCATCATTCCTAGAAATAAGAATATCAAGGAAAGGACAACCAGCAGAATAGAAGAGGAATTTCTGTGAGAAATTTTACAGATGATATTCTCACGCTTCTCAGCAAGATTTTGGCTCTGGAGAGGATTTGTTGCCCCCTTTGCATCTCACTATATCAGCTTTTGCGTAGGGACTGTGCAGTCCCAGCGTCACAACCTCTGCGCTGTCCCTGATCTGCTCTGCGTCTTCTTTCTGCGCCTGCACTCCCGACTAATGCTGATGTCTTCTCTCCTTGTCACCTGCAACTCTCCCTTTGATTCGATTTCCTCTTGCTGAACTTCGACCAGTGAGAAAATCGATCTTACTTGGGTAATTGAATATCTGCCCGATGTGTCTTCCAAATGCCCATCGAAGTCCTTGTAATCCTCTAGTTGATTAATCAACGACCTAGATTAGATTCTAATCAATGGCTCAGATCATATTGACTTGATCCTCATCTTCTTCTAGAAGTTTCACCCTCAGTTTAATTAATACCCTTTAATTATTTTAATTTCCTAAGTTTAGACTTAGGTACCCATTAAAAATAATTAATTATTTTAATAAAGCTGTCTCTGGGTGGAATTTCCCAAAACGATCTCTCGGTATTGTGGAATACATGTGTTCTAGCCTTCCTGCAAATTTTGAGGCTTAGAGCACATCCGGTGCTACCATAAATCAACATTGTATTGGTCAAAGGATTGATTGTGTATATTAGCATTGTACAGGAGTTTGTAAAGGGCCATCAACCCTGCTACGAGAGCCTTAAGGTTTTCTTATTAATGGACTAATAAGGAACATGATTTGGGCCAAAAATCTTGTGTACTTGTTATTGATCTGGCTGTTATATTCCGGTATGCAAAGTTGTTTAAAGTTAGGCATCTCTAATGCGTTTGTGTTCCTCGCTAGGGTATAGACTAGGCCTAGGGTGCATGGAAATTCCAAGATGTATGACATTTTATTGTGATTTATCTATTTGTAAAGATATTCTTAGGTTGGCTTGTGATCTATTAGTTGTTGAAATCTGGCAGCTTAGGGAGAAATTCCTTCCATTGGGAAGCCTTCCTCATCCAGAGAAGCCCCTACTAGCCTTTGGAAAAAATTAATTTGGTCAAGGAAAAATATTATTTTTGATGTGAAACCCCATGTGCACAAAAGTACAGGTCAGTGTAATGGACAAATTGGGTCTCAATCAACACCACCTCATATAAATAGACCACATATCACATCACTTAGGGATCATCATCACACATCTCTCTTCTCTTGATTGTTTTGTACTATATGAGTTTGAAGCTTTGCCTTCTTAACTTTGGAGTCCCCGTCGTATAAGCTAAATAGCTTATCCCATACTTCTTTGGCCGAGTCACAATTCATGACTTTTGTAAATTCAGAATCACTGATTCCACTAGTGATGGAATTTAAGGCTTTTGTATTTGCAACATAAGCTTTCCTTTTGTATTAGTCCCCAAGGGACATGTCTCTCTAATTAGGCATGTCCAATCAACTCTTATTTAAGGAGCATCGCCTCAACCTTGTAATCATCACTCAATTTTTATCAATTAATATATATATATATATATATATATATATTACATTCAAAACTTATCTGGTGTATTATTCCAGTCAAACAAAAAATTAAGAATTTAATTCTAACATTAGTATCAGAGCCAAACCAGCATCTGGTGACACCCCCATGTCTCCCTGCTGGTCGTCAGGCACGGTGGCCTCCCATCTACTAGTCTTTCGCCCTCAATCCCTCCACATCTCCATTGCACACACCAACTGACCCACCGTAAAACACTGACAGGTGCTGCACTCGACAAATTTGGTGAGTGCAATAATTGAGGGTTACGGGAGGCACAAGAGAACCGCAACGGCTGTGGAGTCACTTCTGGAGCATTTACACTGTGTATAGAGTGTCGTCGACCACGGTGGACAACACATTGTCAACCATCGTGGAGAACAATTCTTCACAAAACTATCGTGGCTCAGTAACATGGGGTAATTGACACTTTCTTGGGTATCGACCAATCCAGAGAACGAAGCCAATCAAATTGTCAACGAAGCATTATGACTGTTGACGGTCGTCGATTTGGTGATTAATATGGTTCATTTACACATAAGTTATATAATTACATATTATATAATTAAACTTATATATATATATATATATATAATTTATAATTATATAATTTAATATTAAAAAAAAATTGGGTCTTCGAGAAGAAAGCGAAACAAGATGGCAAGCAACAACAATGACGATATAAAGAAAATTCAAGAGGACATTAGCAAATTAAACAAACGTTTAGATAACGTCGAGAAGTCAGTTAGTAAGCAGGACTAGATGGCCAACGACATCTCTTACTTAAAAAACTGGATGAGCCGTCGTTTCGGAGAGACTAACCCACCTTTAGCTACATAGAGTCCCAAGACTATGGAAGGTGAGGCTTCTCCAGAGCACGAGTTCCTGAGGCATGAGAAGCAGCAAATTCCACAAATTCACTTCGAGGGAAGCCAATATTATACTAAATTGTCTGAAAGGAACCATCTTAAAATAAAAAATGAATTACCTAAGTATGATGGTAAGAACTATAAGGGCGCTATCGTATAGGTAAATAAGATGGACACAATTTTTTTAGAAAATCCTCCAATTGACGAGTAGGAATGGGTCATGACTGCATCTAACTACTTGGAAGCAAAAGCATACGATTGGTTTTGGTGGTGGTCGTCTAAATGTACGGGTTGTTCGTTCAATTGGAAAAACTTTAAAAACACCCTGTTAAAAAGGTTTCATGACGAGGAGGATGATGTCTATGAGAGATTCATTCACCTGAAACAAAAAGGATCAGTGAGTGAATACACTCACGAGTGGGAAGTATTAGTAGTAGAGAGGGTTCTCAGATGAGGAGCTACTAAAAATGTATCGCTGTGGCCTTAAGGATTACATTCGTGAGGAATTAAAATTGCATAAAACTAAAACCATTGAGGAGGCCAGACATGCAGCCATAATTATCGAACGGAAATATAAACTTCAAAAAGCACTATATTCTAGTAACGACAAGACTATCAGCTATTCCAAGGGGAAGGCAGGTAAACCCTCGTCAGAGAATACTAGCAAGTACATTCTGTTAATCTAGGTTGTCATTGATGTCAATATGGTAGTGTTTGTGATGGCAAATTCTTGTGACATGTGTGGTTGCCCATTGATCATAACACTGCTCATGGAGGACGCAAGTGGATTGAATATATATATACAGACAGAATAGAAGAAGTAGATCCATGAAGCAACAGGATCAAGAATCCAAAGAGGAGAAGCCATCGTGAAGTCAAAAAGTGAGAGGAAGAGTTCATTGGAAGCCATCAAAGAAACAAGTTACGGAGCAATAGAAGCAGGTTTTCGCATATGCCCAAGTGTAAGTGCTATTGGAAGAAAAAAGAGGAACATTGCATTAGAGGAATTATATCGGCGGGTTATCGGCGGCTTTATCATTTATTATGTGTCACGTTGAATCCCCCGACTGTGATATGTATTGCGGACCTGAAAATAGGTTATGGTAACCGCCATATTGTAATATCGCATCCGTCGTATCGGAACTTTCATATCGCAAGACTTAAAGGGATGTTACATTAAAACCCCCAATTGCAATATGTAACACGGACCCGATAGCCCCATTACAATACGTCTTAATATGTCATCACATCTGCCACATCATAAGCCTCTTTAAAGCCTTGCCACATTGAAATCTGCCGATTGCAATATGTACTGCAAACCCAATAATTTTATGGTAACAACTCTGTTGAAATATCGCATCCAGTGCATTGCAAGCTTTAAAGCCTCATCACGTCGAAACCCCGATTGTGATAGCATGCGGACCCGCTGCACCATTATAATACGTCCTAAAGAAATATTGCATCCATCGCATATCGCAAGTCTTGAAGAAATGTAACGATGGAAAACTGTTGATTGCGATAGAATTGTGGACTCGACGGATTTATTAACAATTGTTTAATATCACATCGCATTCGCTGATTCAGAAATAGGGGCATTCGCAATGTTTTATCGTGAAGCCAAAGGGTTGCGGTTGCGGGAGTTTTATGAAGTTGTGATTGCGATTTAAACAATGACATGGCATGTGGGACTGCCAGACATCTATTATAATATGAAATCCTCCGTAAATAAAACAAGTTTATGAGTAATTGGATGAATATCCATAAGTCGACCTCTCCTTCCAAATGGACGTGTCCTTTGGTCATTGGTGAAACTCATATATATACAAGTTGAAACGCTTCACTTCAGGTAACGGATTTCGAGCATCTATCACAGAGAAGAAGGACAGTTCACAACCCGTGAATGTGAATTAGCATAAGAAAGGAAGCCAAAGTGTCGAGCGAGCGAAAAAGGAAGCCAAAGGTTGAGCGAGCGAATAAGGAAGTCGAAAGGTCCAGCGGAAGAAAAAGGAAGCCAAAGGTCGAGCGAACAAAAGTAGAAGCCGAAGGTCGAGCGAGCGAAGAAGGAAGCCGAAAGGTCCAGTGGAAGAAGGAAGCCGAAAGGTCCAACGGAAGAAGGAAGCCGAAGGTCGAACAATGGGTTGACTGGGTTATTTATTGAAATGCTTGGACGTGTGTTTGACAGTGATTCAGATAACAGTTCAAAAGGACGCTTTGTAGATTTAAGAAGATTATTTGAGAATGAACAGGGTTGTTTTTAATTGAATGCACAATATGAAACTGCAACAGTCACTCCTCTAAAGAAGTCACTCCTGAAGCAGTTACTCCTGAAGCAGTCACTCCTGAAGCATTTACCGTGACAGTGAGAATAGAGGCTTGAAACAGAGAGTTGTTTTTGTGCAGAGCTTAGTGCAGTTCATTGTAGACACATTGAAGTTGTGTGAAGACTATTGTAGATCATGATGGCTATTTGAAGTCATCATGAGGTAACTTCGCTGACTTTGTTTGGGCAATATGAAGAATTGTGAAGACTCCTTCATATGAAGACAGGTTGTCATTGATGTAGCACTGAAGCTGTACATTGACAGAACATAGTGAAAAAGATTTTGAGAGCAGTGTAATACAATCAAAACATTTCTTGACAAGATAGGGTTGGAGCCCTTGGGGTTGGTGCCTCAGAATTGGAAGGATTGGTGTCCTTGGAGTTGGTGCTCCTAAACACAAGGTTGGTGCCTTGAGAAGATAGGGTTGGTGCCCTAGAGGTTGGAGCCTCACAAAAAGTCCAAGTTGGTGCTTGGCAACAGGTTGGAGCCCTATATACATTGTACCTAATTTATTGTAAAGATTATATTAATAAAAGCATTTCTTCCTATTGTTCATTTTGTGTTCTAAATATAAATGATTTAACTGGTAAAAATAACAATTGAAAAAGAATACTGATTCACCCCCCCTTCTCAGTATTTCCAACAATTGGTATCAGAGCCAATTCCTTCACTCAAAGCCTAACAACTTGAAGGTTGATCATTAGAACACAAATGGCGAAGCCAAGGAAGAAAGTCTCCAATCCTCCTAAAGATGTGTCTCCCTCTACCACTGAAATAGAATTTGTGAAGGCTCCATGGTTACATGGAAACTTTGATAAATGGGAAGCAAGAATGAGGAATTTCTTAAAGACTCAAGGCGTTGAAATCTGGAAATCAGTGATTGTTGATAGCATGATGGATGGAGAATCCAAGGAGTACAATGCAAAAGCAATGAAGGCAATCTTGAATGGGCTACCAGATTCTATAAAGAACAATTTAGGAAAATGTTCGTCAGCGAAGGGTATATGGGACAAACTTCATGACCTTCACTCAAAAGGAGCATTGACCATGACCACTAGTCAAGAAGATGATGGAAACCAATAAGGAAATCTAGAACCCATCATAGAAGCTAAAAATGAGAATGATGACATCAAGGCTAAAGAAGACCTAGAAGATGAAGAGAATGAAAATTATTTTGAAGAAGATCTCCTCACTAAACTTATGGCTACCATGGAAGAGATTATCAATTTGAAAAAGGAAAACGAGGAACTTAATAAGAAAGCACTAGTTGGTGACCAAGACCAAACAAGGAAGAAAGTTGACCTTGTCAAGCTTCAAGTACAAGAAAGGGATGAAGAGCTTGCCAAGCTTAAGAAGGAATTTCATCAAAGCAAAAGAAAGCATCATGAAGAAGTCATATCCATGACAAATCAATTGGATAAGGCAAAGAAACGGGAAGATATCTTGTCAAGTCAGTTTGAACAAAGGCGCAAGAGCTTGAACAAACTTGAAGAAGAGATTGGTCAGTACAAGGTAGAGGTCTCCTCTCTCAAATCTCAACTACAAGAAGCAAGAAAGTTAGCACAAGGAGCTGAGAAGACAATGGAAGCATTGGTAATCATAGAAGGACAGGTTGATGAAGCAGAAAAGGAGAGAAACACCATGATATACCAACTAAAAGCAAAGGATGAAGAGATATTCAAACTAAAATCTGACCTCAACCTTCTCAAGGCCGAAACATGTAAAGCTACAAGAATCAAGGAAGAAATGGAGAGCAGTCTAGCAAAAGAAAATGAAGAAATATTCAAAATGAAGTTAGATATCATCTCCCTTAAAATAGAAGCAAATGAAGCAATATGTATCAAGGAAGAGTTTGAGAAACAACTGACTAAGAAGAATAATGATTGCAAAGGATTGGAAGAAGAGATTGTCTCCCTCAGGAAAAAGGTTGAAGGGGTGGACAAATCCTTGAAAAGCTCTCAAGCCTTGGATGACATACTCAGCCATCAAAGATTCCCATTTGATAAATCAGGGCTTGGCTATGAAGGTGAATCCTCAAGCAAGGGTGACCATACTTCAAACAACAAGGACATGAGGAAGCCTGATGGAAATGATAACTCCCAGTTCCAACAAAGGCAAGGAGAAGAGTCAAGGCAACAATGGAAGAAATCCCGCTCCAAGAAGACTTGCAGATGATGTCAAGAATACAAAAGGTGATGAATATTATCAAGGAATACCAAGGCAGAAAGGCTTCAAAAGTACATCAACGAAATCTCCATCTACCAGGTACCAAAGTTTATTCCTTGGTTACTGTTATTCTTGTACAAACTTTGGACACATGGCAAAAGATTGTAGGGCTTATAATGGTCCTCGTCAATTTCTGAGAAGCAATTTCGCAAGAAGAAGTCATGAATTCTTATTCATGAACAACATAGAATTCTTCAGGTGTCATAAAATTGGTCATATGGCATGTAATTGTAACTTGATTTGGGCACCTTCTCAAGCTAGAACTATGCTAGATAAGAAAGTTACAAAAGCATGGAGAAGGAAGCAAATACAATTTGAAAGTCCCTTGAACTCTCCAGCCAACATCACATGTTATTGACCTGATCTTCGATAATCTAAGCATTTGATGGGAAGACACTGCCAAAAGAGATGATGCATACATTTAGGGGGAGCCTGTAATTCTTGATCATTATTGCAGAAGCTATTCGTGAAAGGGTCCTTATGAAATCCTTGATGAGCTATATTAACAATCATCCTTTGATAAAGATCATTTCTCAGGAGCTCTACATTGAAGAACATGATCTTCTAACCATTATTTGGACTATTGTTGAAGATGTTTTCCACTTGATCACTAAGCAGAAATTGGAGCAGCAGAGAAGCCCATCCAATGTTAGAGAAATAGGGCAAATCACTGTGTTGTTGTTATTACAAATGTTAAATATCTCGACTCAGGGATTTGATGTGAGAACAGGTAAATTATGGACACAAATAGAGGAAACCTTCAAACAAACAGATACATCTAGGAATTGAGCTTGAAGCAAGAGCAGTTGGCAGCATCTAACAAAACTAAAGCATTGCAAAAAGATGCCAATTAGTGAAAAGAATTTAAAAGACAGTCATAGATTGGATACCAAAATCTGCTAGTGGAGATAACTTGCAGAGACTTTTACAAGAACACAAGGAAAAGATGGCTCATCAAAAGGGCTATGGAAAGGAGAATGTTGTGCAGTCGAATATAGCTCAGTAACTTAAGGAGAAGCACAAAGATACCAAGGAACTTGGGTATGAAGAATGATAGCAATTTCAGTGGCATCTTCTCCTAATTCAAACTATAAAGACTCCTTAATTCTGACTGTGAAGACAACAAAATTTGGATTGTAGAAGCATAAAAACTTGGACTTGAACATTTGGTGTATGGCTATTTGGAGTCTATTTGGAAGCATTGAAATGGAGCATCTTTAAGCATTGTTGAAGCCATGATAAAGTAGTTTTTGAGAAATAAAGAAGGGATAATGTTCTAGCTGATGATGAGGCAACAATCCTTCTATCTTGAGTAAAAATATTATATTCATAAAGAACAAAAGCAGTTTGACAGGGGGAGCAGTTCGACAGGGGAGTCCTTGTGCACTCCTTTGCCATTGATGTCAAAGGGGGAGAGAAGAAGAATATTGCCATCAATGACAAAGGGGGAGATTGTTAATCTAGGTTGTCATTGATGTCAATATGGCAGTGTTTGTGATGGCAAATTCTTGTGATATGTGTGGTTGCCCATTGATGCCCATTGATCATAATACTGCTCATGGAGGACCCAAGTGGATTGAATATATATATATATATATAGAGAGAGAGAGAGAGAGAGAGAGAGAGAGAGGGAGAGAGAGAGAGAGAGAGAGAATAGAAGCAGTAGATCCGTGAAGCAACAGGAGCAAGAAGCCAAAGAGGAGAAGCCATCGTGAAGTCAAAAAGTGAGAGGAAGAGTTCATCGGAAGCCATCAAAGAAGTAGGTTATGGAGCAACAGAAGCAGGTTTTTGCATATGTCCAAGGGTAAGTGCTATTGGAAGAAAAAAGAGGAACATTGCATCAAAGGAATTATATGGGTGGGTTATCGGCAGCTTTATCATTTTATTATGTGTCACGTTGAATCCCCTGACTGCGATATGTATTGCAGACTTGAAAACAGGTTATGGTAACCACCATATTATAATATCGCATCCATAGTATCGGAAATTTCATATCGCAAGACTTAAAGGAATGTTAAGTTAAGACCCCCGATTGCGATATGTAACACAGACCTGATAGCCCCATTACAATACGTCTTAATATGACATCGCATCCGCCACATCGCAAGCCTCTTTAAAGCTTTGCCACATTGAAATCTGCCGATTTCAATATGTACTGCAGACCCGATCATTTTATGGTAACAACTCTATTGAAATATCTCATCAAGTGCATTGCAAGCTTTAAAGCCTTATCACGTCGAAACCTTGATTGTGATAGTATGCGGAACCACTGCACCATTATAATATGTCCTAAAGAAATATCGCATTCGTCACATATCGCAAGTCTTGAAGAAATGTAACAATGGAAAACCGTTGATTGTGATAGAATTGTGGACCCGACGGATTTATTAACAATTGTTTAATATCACATCACATCCGCTCATTCGGAAATAGGGGCATCAACAATGTTATATCGTGAAGGCAAAGGATTGCGATTGTGTGAGTTTTATGAAGTTTTGATTGCGATTTAAGCAATGACGTGGCATGTGGGATTGCCAGGCATCTATTATAATATGAAATCCTTTGTAAATAAAACAAGTTTATGAGTAATTGGATGAATATCCATAAGTTGGCCTCTCCTTCCAAATGGACGTGTCCTTTGGTCATTGGTGAAACTCATATATATACAAGTTGAAACGCTTCACTTCAGGTAACGGATTTCGGGCATCTATCACAGAGAAGAAGGACAGTTCACAACTCGTGAACGTGAATTAGCATAAGAAAGGAAGCCAAAGGGTCGAGCGAGCGAAAAAGGAAGCCAAAGGTCGAGCGAGCGAAGAATGAAGACGAAAGGTCCAGTGGAAGAAAAAGGAAGCCAAAGGTCGAGTGAGCGAAGAAGGAAGCCGAAAGGTCCAGCGGAAGAAGGAAGCCGAAGGTCGTGCAATGGGTTGACTAGGTTATTTATTGAAATGCTCGGTCCTGTGTTTGACAATGATTTAGATAACAATTCAAAAGAACGCTTTGCAGATCTAAGAAGATTATCTGAGAATGAACAGGGTTGTTTTTAATTGAACGCACAATATGAAACCGCGACAGTCACTCCTAAAGCAGTTATTCCTGAAGTAGTTACTCCTAAAGCAGTCACTCCTGAAGCATACAGTGAGAATAGAGGCTTGAAACAGAGAGTTGTTTTTGTGCAGAGCTTAGTACAGTTCATTGTAGACACATTGAAGTTGTGTGAAGACTATTGTAGATCATGATGGCTATTTGAAATCATCATGAGCTAACTTTGCTGACTTTGTTTGGGCAATATGAAGAATTGTGAAGAGTCCTTCATATGAAGACATGTTGTCATTGATTTAGCAGTGAAGCTGTAGATTGACAGAACATAGTGAAGAAGATTTTGAGAGCAGTGTAATAGAATCAAAACATTTCTTGACAAGATAGGGTTGGAGCCCTTGGGGTTGGTGCCCTAGAGGTTGGAGCCTCACAAAAATTCCAAGTTGGTGCTTGGCAACAGGTTGGAGCCCTATATATATTTTACTTGATTTATTGTAAGGATTATATTAATAAAAGCATTTATTCCTATTGTTCATTTTGTGTTCTAAATATAAATGATTTAACTGGTAAAAATAACAATTGAAAAGGAATACTGATTCACCCCCCTCCCCTCTCAGTATTTCCAACATGTTCCACCACCATTGCGAAATGAAGGGAAACAACAACCTAATGTTGAAAGGGAAAAGGAAGGAAAATGATGGAAGTGCGGAGACAAGTACTATGCAGGACACAAATGCGCAACAAAAAATTGTACAACTGTGAAGCTGAACGAGAAGAGGAATCTTCAGAAGACAACTCTGATTAAGAGGACAATGAAGAGAATGCAAACCCTAGTCCAAAATCAGAAGAAGATATGCCACGAATTTCCTTAGCACCCATCACAAGGATAGGTCAACCACAGACACTGAAGCTTAAGGGTCACATCAAGAAACAAAGCGTTATCGTTCTAGTAGACTCGAGAAGTACACACAACTTTGTAGATGTCAATGTTGCAAAAAGAATGAACATCTTTGCTTACCCGGTAGCACATTTAAAGGTTATGGTAGCAGATGGAAAACAGATAGATGGAGTAGGCAAGTGCCATAAGGTTAAGTTGCGATTAAGCGCATATGCAATGGAGTCCAGTTTTTATACGATTCCCCTAGGAGGAGTAGATGTTGTTTTGGGTGTACAATGGTTAAGAACACTAGGCACATATTTAGCAAATCACATAAAATAGTTCATTAAATTCAAATGGGATGGAAGGAGATATAAGTTGTTCGAGTTTCAGGCACCACCAACGCAAGTCATCTCTGTCTAATAGATGAAGAAGCCTATTCACAAGGGGGCACCAACATTTTTTGCACAATGTCAACTGTTGGAATTATTGTCAACAGAAGGGACTCATAAACCATCAGAGATTTCATCATTGATTCAAAAATATGAGAAGGTTTTCCAAGATCTACCAATGAAGTTACCCCCTGAGAGGCAGATTGAACACATTATTGAAGTCAAACTAGACTCAACACCAGTGAATGTTAAACCATATTGTTATCCCCATCACCACAAGACAGAAATAGAACGCTCAATACAAGACTTGTTGAAGCATGGAATCATTACGAAGAGCCGAATTCCATACGCTGCACCAGTAGTATTGGTCAGAAAGAAGGATGCATCCTTCCGATTATGTATAGATTACAGAGGTTTAAACAAAATCACTATTAAACATAAGTTTCCGATTTTGTTATTTGATGAAATGCTAGACTAACTACACAGTGCAAAATATTTTTCCAAGTTAGATCTAAGATCAGGCTACTACCAAATACGCGTAAGGTTAGAAGACGTCGAAAAGACAACATTCAGAACTCATGAATGGCGTTATGAGTTCAAGGTCATGCCATTCGGATTAACAAATGCGCCATCCACCTTCCAAGCGAACATGAATGAAATTTTTCGCGCTTATCTATGGAAGTTTGTATTAGTTTTCTTCGATGATATTCTAGTCTACAGTAAGACGTGGAAAGAACATCTCAAACATCTGGAAGAAGTATTGTCTATTTTGGAAAAGACCCAGTTTTATGCCAAGCTATCAAATTGTGCGTTTGGGCAGAAGGAAGTTGAATACCTAGGGCATATTATATTGAGGGAAGGAGTCCAAGTGGATCCCAACAAAATCAAAACAATCAAAGAATGGCCCTGTTGTCGCACAGATTGTCACGACAACGCTCAGACCGGGGGCTGTCACCCTGATCCCCAATCCCTCCATTTAAGCCTGTCTCCCGCGGCTAACGGGCGTAGACCCTATGAGGTGATGAAAACCAACTGTGAACCAGTTGGGTTGGGAGACACGAAGGAGAAAGCACTAAATAGATTTTACTGAGTTAATAGACAAGTGCCTTGTGGAGCTTAATGTTTAAACGATTAATTATCAGATGTTGTGGAAAGATGAACCCATCAAAAATCATTTACCATTAGATAACTCAAGCAAATGCAAGACATCCGATAAACGCACAATGCTTCTATAGTGATCCAGCGATTAAAACTCAATAATTATATTTCAGCAATTAAAATTTCGAAAGATAAATGCTTTAAACAACCACGTAGTTTCAAAAGTTAACCAGAGATCGCATTCATATAGCAAATCTTTAAATGATCATTCCAGCATATTTAACCACATGAAAATGATAAACATTAACCCCACATAAAAAATTTATCCTCAGCGAAAGAAATATAAAGTAACAGATTCCTGTGCTAAGATTCAAACTGGCAAAATATTTCAAGTATATTTTTTTATGATTTTTCAAACAAAAATTTAAAACAAAAAAAATTTAAACTAAATGCAACTTAAAAAAAAAATCTAAATCTTCACTTTAAAAGAAAAGAAAAACTCCCTTTTTTATTTTTATATTTTTTTATAAATTTTTATATGATTTTAAAATATTTTAAACCGCTAAAGTGTAACTTTAAACAAAAATAAATCTAAATTCAAAACTAAACTAACATCATCTATATCCAATGGTCCTAAAAACTAAAAAAAAAAATCAAAATCTAATAACTTTTTTATTTTTTATGATTTTTTTAATTTATTAAGAAATGAAACAAAACTAAAACTAAACGGAAATTTAAAAAAAAAAAATTCTAAAGTTCTAAAGATTTAAAACAAAATCTAAATCTAACAAAAGAAATCTATTAAAAAAAAACAAAAGTGATACGCTTTTTTTTTTTTTTTATATATTTTCTATTTAAAAGAAATCTAAACAGAAATTTAAACTATACTTGATCCTAAACTATAATACGTAATCCAAACAAATAAAAACTTTGGATAATTGATTTTTTATTTTTATTAAGTCTAAAATTAAAAAATAAAAGGGAACGATTACAAACCTGCTGCGTTCACTTACGCATATCGAAACTCATGAATTGAAATACGCTGGACGTGAATTGAAAATCGTGGATGTGAATTTGAATACGTTACCCTCACTGTGTATAGCAAAACCCGTGATCTGAAAATACGTTGCCTTCACTGTGTAAGTTGTGGGTTTTGATGCTCGACAGCCAACAGAGTAGATGGGACGCTGAAAAACCAATCCACGCAGCACGCAGAGAAAACTGGAGATGGAAGAGCTGGACGGGTGCTGAAAAGGAACCCACGCGTTTTTTATTTTTATTTTATTTTTATTTTTTGGACAGGTGATGAGGTTTGAGACTGCGTGGAAGAAGAACGTGGTTGTCTCTGCAGGCAGAATGGAAAATGGTGGATGCAGTTTTTTGATAGCAGGTGTGATAAGTCGGCGGAGGGACAGGGAAGAGAAATGCAGGTAGATAAAATGGCCGCGCTGATAGGAGGATGAAATTCCTGGAGAAAGAGCTGTGTAGGGAGAAGGAAAGTCGACGATGGGCAAAGATATGGCAATATGCAGGCGGATGGATATGCAGGACGCTGGAGGAAAAGGGACAACGATTTGTGAGTTCGCTGAATGATGATCTGACAGTGAGAACTCAGGAGCTGATTATCAAATGAAACCGATGTGAAAATTTTTCCAGATCTGAAAACCCTTGGACAGCGAAAATGCGACCCTACAAAACTTAATTTTTCCACAAGAATTTTATCTCAAACCTGCAAATGGAAAACAAAATCCGGAAATTATATGCAAAGATTTAAAATGAAACCCTACAAACCGATCCAAAATTTCAAAATTATAGCTCTACAACAGCCAAATTTATTAGTTATCATCAATAATATTTTAGAACTTCAGATTTACTGTGGAAATACTTAGGAAATCTCTCATGCAAATCAGAAAACAAATTAAATGATTAACCCAGGATCAAAACTAGCTGGGCTCTGCAAGAAAATGCTTGCGGGAGTTGGCTGGTTCAGCCGAGAACTTCCCCAAATGCCCGCTGGTCTTCTTCAATAAGGTTTTCCTGGACAGCTCACTTCAACCATCAATAAAGAGAGAAAAAATAATACTAGATCTCAAAAAGCAATGGAGATACCTGCCATTACTTAAGAAAACCTAATATCATTCAAACCCTAACAAGTGAACAAGATACCTGTGCTCAACAATACTCTATAATAAGCTGTTACTAATGGCTAAAAATCAAAATATGCAGAAAATAAAATAGCTCACAACACTTCCAGAGAGTAACACCAGCAAGATTTCAACCCCAAAGTCTTTCTTTATTAGCACCAGACAAGTTTACAAGAGAGCTTCTTCAGCACAAGACTCCAAGATCGAATGATCTCAAATGACCCCTAACACCCTATTTAAAGGAAAAGTTCCCAACAGCTAGTTCAAGTGATCCACGTCAAAATGATCTCGACCGTCGATGAGGATCAAGATATCTCTTGATCTCATCCGTCGAATTTTTAATGTATTAAAAAATTGAAATTCTGCATTTATTTACTCAAAATATTATTATTTTATTATTTTTAGGTTTTTTACTTTATTTATATATATTTTTTATTTTTTATTTTTTTATTTTTATATATATATATATATTTTAATTTTTTAATTTTTTAAATTTATTTTTAAATGGATCCTTGAACTTAGCTTTTGGGAAAATCACCTAGGAGCTAGGACTTAGGACTTCTGAGGGGATTAAAACATTCTTAACCCTCAAGACAGTTTACATCATGACTTTTACAACTTTACATCCCAAGGGGGGAAAACCCATTTGACATAGACCCTCATAAACCACCCAATTCTGCGACACAACTATAATCTAGCAGATTAACACACTAGGATTCTCCTAAGATTCTAATGACAAAATCCATCCCGGCTTTGGGGTTAGGCTGACAGAAAACTCTGCCGATCATGGATCGGTGAGACGAAAAACCTTCCGGAACGTAGATTATCACTTAGAAAATTAGGTCCACCTAGGCAATTTACAGACATGACTCATATCTGCTAAGATTATTTACAATTTATACATGTAGACTGGGTTTACAACATAAATTGATCAAGCTGTCGATGACTGTAGAATGGCACAGACATGTCGATCAAGCGCTACCCTTTTTGCAAAGAAAAGGGGGTGTACTGCTATGGGCAGTTGACCGGTAGTAGTCAACATCTGGCTCTACTTGGGGACACGTTGCTGCACTGTAGGAATGTGAGAATCCAGAATCTGCATCTGCGCAACACACAACAGAAATAAGTAGCGTCCATTCAAAAATCATCATATAACATTTAAGAACATAAAAGATAGAATCTCTTTAACTATGAAAAGTAAATCTAATCTAAAACAGAAATGAAATGCTGGAATGACAAGGAGTAGGGATAGAAATACAATACAAAGGATGCCCTATGGCATCAGATATCATCTTTGAAGAACAGCTTGAGCATTTGGCCATTCGCTGGTAGATCAAGTGGTTCGCCATCCAGTCTGCTCAAGTGGAATGAGTTTGGTCCAGCTATATCTCGAATGATGTAAGGTCCCAGCCACAAACTGTCAAAATTCTTATGTTTTCTTGGTTTCTCATTCTTGCGGTCCCAAAGCAATACCATATCTCCCACCTGCAAAGATCTAGATCGAGAGAATTTATCAAAGCTTTTCTTAATGTTAGATTGATTTTTACATATAGCATCAAAAGTTGTCTACGAGCTTCATCTAACTCCACAATCTGATCTATTCTATTATGAACAACATCTTTATTAGGAGAAAAATTCTGGAGGAGCTGATAAGCTGGCAATTTGAGGTGCACAGGTAAAGTTACATCCAAGCCATAAACTAATTCAAAGGGAGATTTACCAGTAGCTTTCTTCTTAGTGATTCTATCTGCCCATAAAGCATACTTGATTTTGCTGTCCCATGATCTCTTATTATCTCCTACTATCTTCTTGATAATGGTTATGAGATTCTTGTTACTTGATTCAGCCAGACCATTACCCTGAGGATAGTAATTTGACGAATGAGATAAAACAATGCCATACTTGAAACAAAAAGATGAAAAATCTAAGGAACTAAAAGCTTTGGCATTGTCAGTAGTGATCTTTGCGGGGACACCAAATCTAGTAATGATGTTATCAATGTTGCACGAAGCGGGAGCGAAGCGGAAGCGCGGAGCGCGGAAGCGTCATTTTCCAAAAATCTAGGAAGCAAAGCGTCCGCGGAAGCGTCTGCTATATATATATATATATATTTTTTTGCATTTATACTCAAAACAAACATCCCAAATACCAAATTAATTGTAGAAGACATGAAAACATGCATATTTTTGCATAAATCAAGATAGATATGGCATCCATGATTCCATTGTAGTTACTAGTATGTACAACAATCATCTATATTCTAGCTATTACAAACATACATCAAATTTTTAAGCATATTATAAAACATAAAACATTTAAGCATATTATAAAACATAAAACATAGAGCATATTATGATTTATCTAGCAAGTGAGCAACTGTCAACATTTGTCATGTCCAAAATTCAAATAATAATGTTTACAAAATATGTCACTTGGTCACCGCCAAGCCAAAAAGGTTCAAAATTCAAATTCACAAGTCTACAAGTCTAATGAGTAATCTATGACAAAAAGAAGTAGATTGTGAATATATCTACTAATCTCTCCTCCTTCCACCACGAATAGAACGTGATGGCGGGCCTCCACGTGGTGGCAATGAAGAAGATGGTCCCTGTGTAAGTCGTGGCACTGGAACTGATGAAGAAGAACCCCCTGCTGTTGGTGTTGAACCATGGAACCTAGGAACCAAGGGACCAGATGGGGGTGGGGGTGGTGGCATATCAACACGGTCATCATCATCCTAGAATCGCTCAAAAAATTCATGCAAAAAAAAAAAAACACTAGTTAACAAAAAAATTAAAAACATGAATTAGAGAAATGCTTTATAAGGGAAATTGGAAAATTCATACCACAATGGACATACCTGGATAAGAGCATCCTCTAATTGCTCTAGTCGCAACACTCCATCCTCCAAATTGGGCTCCTCTGGATTCTTGTCCCAAATCAACAAGTCTTTATTAGACTCTGCATCTTCACAGTAATGGGACAACAATCGCAAGTTGTAATGAACATAAACCAAGCTCTCTGCCCGGTCTAAATTCAACCTGTTCCTTTTAACACTGTGGATGAAAGAATAAGAGCTCCAACACCTCTCTGCAGAAGAAGTGTTTACCACCTGTGATAGCACCCGCAATGCCAAACTCTGTAGAAGTGGAGTACCCCCTCCATGCATGTTCCACCACTCAAGAGCAGAAAAATGCTCTCGATCTTGAATTGCATGCATGCTCCCAAATGGACCAGTGTTGAGCGTATAGTTGCTCACCTGTCTCCGTACCAATGCAGCGTCCTCATCATCAGGGATTAATCTACTCAATGCAGCCATATATTTTTCGTGAACCTCTCTATCATGGTGTGGTTTTTTCCTGCTTCCCCCCCCAGGTGCTGGTGTTGAAAGCCATGATGGATGATAGTATTTAGGTGTCAAAACATATGCTAATGCATGCAATGGAATATTTAGCATTTCCCATCGGTTTTGCACCTCTACACGAATATAATTGTACAAGGTGGTATCTCTAGGCTCAACAATGTCTTTAATCTGCCCCAACATGCTATCCATGTGCTCATACACCTCCCCAATTACTGGTCGATCTGAATCTGCAAACTTGATCATGTAATAAATTGGTTTGGTGAATTGCAAAACATATTTAACCTGTGACCAAAAGTAACTGTCAAGAACAGTGTCCTTGACTACATTAGCACCATCTGTGTCAGTGTTAATTTCATCCCATGTTTCAGCACACACCAGATTAGTTAAAGCTTGTCTCACCCTCACTAGCCGCCTAAAGGTGAGGTAATAACTAGCAAATCTTGTCTTTGCAATTTTAAGCAATTGCAACTTGGAGTAAGTGCCATAGAAGTAGTTTACCCTGGTATGCCCTGTGATGAATTTAATGAGCTGCTTCCCTTTCCTGTAAACCTCAGCAATCCACCCACAATCTTTGTGTTTCACAATATCATGCATCAAAAGGTTCAATGTGTGAACCAGGCACCCAGACCAAAAGATGTGTGGATGAGTACGCTCAATAATTTTTCTTGCTGCCTTACAATTTGCTGCATTATCTGTGATCACTTGAACCACATTATTCGGACCAACATCTTTGATTGATTTCAATAGGAGATCAGCAATGTTTTGTGCAGTTGCACTGATGGAGGAGGAGTCATGACATGCAATAAATACTGCACCACTAGAAGAAACACCAAGAACATTTATCAAATGTTGGTTTCTAATATTTGTCCACCCATCTGATACAATGGATACCCCAGAATCCACCCACTCATGTGTAAAACGTGTCAAAGCTCTTTGAACCTTAGCTTTTTCTCTTTCTAATAACACTGTTCTAGCTTTCTCATAGTTGGGGGCCTTGTATCCTTTTGGGGCTTCATTGATGGCCTTTACCATGTCATGCCAATAGGGAGAGCGAAGCACATTGAATGGTACACCGCAAGCACAAAGAAAACGGACTATCTTTCCATCCACATCATCCCTCCCAGCAACATTAAGGAAATCCCCTATTGTTTTTCTACCTCCAGAGGTTGCAGAAGTACCATGAGGAGATGGGCAACTACCAAATTTAGACGTTGCACTTGATTCAGAATGAGTTTTTTGTTTCTTGTTTTTTTGTTGTGCAGCCATCTCTATTTGGATGTATTTTCTTCTTTCTTCAGTTGAAATGTTTGGGCAAATTTGTACCCCCACAGAACCCTTTTTTTCATCACTGTCCAGCACCCCACAAAGATGCCTCCTCAGACGGGTATATGAACCCGTATATGGTTTTCCTCCATGACAACCATGAGGGCACACAAATTTGTAAGATCCACCACCCTTTCCCCCATCAAGTTTGGTCACATAGTTCCACAAGGGTGTTGATGTACCTTTCCCATCTTGTGCTTCAGTGTCCCCTTCAAGTTCATCCCCTTCCTCTTCAAACCCTTCCTCCTCATCATACATTGGGTCACTACTATTAGGACCAAGTTCATCCCCTTCCTCTTCCCCTCTATTCCTCACCCTTGCCATCATTAAAACCAAGAGTGGAATGATACATAGAAGCCAAAAGAACACCATCTTGGAATATGGATATAGGTGGTGGACAACCTGTAAATAAAGGAGCAAGTAGAAACAATGGGAAAGAGTAGGAGAGGGAGGAGAAAAATACAATTTTTTTTTCAAAAAAACAAGGGAGTTTGGGGTTTGAACTTACCTCTTTAGCTCTTGTAGATGAAGTCCTCCAAGCTCTTGCTCCAAGCTCCTCCTCCTTCTCCTAGCTCCTCCTTCTTCACTCCTCCAAGCTCTCCTCTCTTCTCCTCTCCTTTCCTCTCTTCTCTTCTCCTCTCCTCTCTTCTCTTCTCCAACTCTCATAAACTCAAAGTGAGAAAATGAGAAGAGAATGGGGGCTTTATTCTTTTCTAAACTCACCCTAAACTCACCCTAACCTCACCCTAACCCACCCCCTCAATGTAAACTCAAGTTAACTTTAAAAAAAAATTAAAAAAAATTTAAGTTTAAAACCGACCCGCGCGGAAATTTCCGGAAGCGCTCCGAAGCGCTCGTGAAGCGTGCGCTTCCGGGCCCGAAGCGTGGCGCTTCCGGATGCCCGAAGCGCCCTCCGAAGCGCGGATCCGGGGCAACGCAACCCAATTTCCAGGAATCGTTTTAAAAATCCGGAATCGCGCTTCATGAAATTTGGAATCGCGCTTCGGCTGGAGGTTCCGGAACGCTTCCGTACGGGACGCGATTCCGGCCTAGGATCCGGGGGGGGGGCATCAAGCACATCCACAACAACAATATCCATGACAACCATGATGTCTGGGTAAACTGAAAGATGAACTTGCAAATCTTTGATTAAACCATGCACTTCGATTTTCTTAGAATCCATGGCGCATATGTTATAGTAGGGTCTAGAAACGCTTAAGTTAAGCTGTTCCATGACCCTTTTAGTCATTACACAAGTTGATGCACTAGAATCCAACATGCATTATTCAATTTATACCCATTAACTAATAAGGTGATAAAGAAAGGCTGGTGATCTTTGTTATCAGCATCTAAGCTTTGCAGATATATGGGAGCATCATGATAGTCAACTTCCCGAGTCTTCTGTTGAGAAGTATTGACTTGAGGACCTTGAATCGCTTTTAGTAACTTGTCTCTTTGGGAAGGGATTTTAGCAATCTCGGAGACAGGAACCCAGATTTTTGTATTGTTAAACCAACTTCCCAAATCGACATCTATACCAGAGTTTACACCAGGGTTAAAAGTTCGAGGGGGAATTTGATTCCCTCTTTGGTCTTTATCCCTTCTCTGATAGGTCAAACCCTTATCTCTAGCAATTTCCAAGATTTGCTCGGGAGAGGGCTTTTCACCATATAACCTAGCCAAAATATCATCTTCATTTTCAAGGTTATTCATACTAAAAGCTGATGAAGGATTTACAACATCACAACTCTTTTCCTTGACCTCTATCCAATCATCCATAGACAAAGGAAACTTGTTGCCTACTACATTTATTTGATCACCTGTTCCAAACATTCCATTATCTAAAATTCTTCTAACGATGGGACAAGTGGCCTCTTCATGAAGAGAATCACAAACCCGACAGTAAGGAGGAGCATTATCAACCAAATTACTTAGCGGATTAGGAGGTCTCTGCTCACTAGATTGACCCTTCCGTTGCCAATTGTTATTTCTATTATTATTATTTCGAGGTTGAAAATTCCGCGTTTGCACTCTTTCCATTTGGATCAACCTATTCTGCAAAGTGGTTATCTCGTTATGATGATTAATTTCCATAGTCTCAATTTTTTGAAGTAATTTGAGAACAAGCTCACTTTCAGGTTCTTGAACTGTTTTCCCTTTAGGTTCCTTTAGTTTCGTAGCAGCCCTATCGAAACCTGGGATCTCAGACTTCCCAGATGCGGCCTTGTCCTTTTCAAGCTCTATAGCTAAGGCTTGGCAATCTCTATAATCATTAAGTTTAGCACGCCTTAATTCATAAGATGGCTCAGGACTAAAGGCATCAATGTAAAAATCTTGGAGAGTTTTGTCTGTAGGTTTATAGTCTTGAGGTAATTCTCTAACAATACCATTAAACCTTTTATTAAATTCTTCAACAGTTTCATCCTCTCTCTTTTTTATTAGGCTAATAGCTTTTACGAGGTGTCTTCCTTCTCTCTTATCTCCATATTTTTCTTTAAATGCATTAATGATCGATTCTAATGAATCAAATGAATTCTGGGGTTTTTCAGTAAACCATTCATGAGCATCACCCCCCAAGGTTAAAATGAAAAGAGTCATTCTAACATCTTCATGATCGAAATCAGGAGACCTTGCATATTTAGCCATCCATATACTAAAGTCTCTTAGATGCGAATTTGCACTAATAGCATTATCTCCCTGAAAGTTAGGCAATTTATCTATCCCAACTGATGGAATAGCATTGGGATACCCTGGAATGTTAGAAAAATTGCAAGGGGCATACATATCCATGATGTTGTGCCTAACTTGACCTTTAAAAAGCAAATGAATGTCAGAGAGGGCTTCTTGTCCAAGGTTAGCAAGAAGTGTACAAGAAGAGAGTTTGTGTAATCGTACCCTGAGGACCTTTTCAGGATCAGGAGTAGGATTGCACAGACTGCTTGGATGTCTTCTAGTATACACTCTTGAAGATAATATATGAAGTGGAGTCGCCACCTGAACAAGAAGTGAAACACGAAAAAGCTCGAGATGAAAGAACCAAGGACAGAAAAACTCTATCCCCGGCAACGGCGCCAAAAAATGTTGTCACACAGATTGTCACGACAACGCTCAGATCGGGGGTTGTCACCCTGATCCCCGATCCCTCCGTTTAAGCCTGTCTCCCGCGGCTAAGGGGGGTAGACCCTATGAGATGATGAAAACCAACTGTGAACCAGTTGGGTTGGGAGACACGAAGGAGCAAGCACTAAATAGATTTTACTGAGTTAATAGACCAGTGCCTTGTGGAGCTTAATGTTTAAACGATTAATTATCAGATGTTGTGGAAAGATGAACCCATCAAAAATCATTTACCATTAGATAACTCAAGCAAATGCAAGACATCCGATAAACGCACAATGCTTTTATAGTGATCCAGCGATTAAAACTCAATAATTATATTTCAACAATTAAAATTTTGAAAGATAAATGCTTTAAACAACCACGTAATTTCAAAAGTTAACCAGAGATCACATTCATATAGAAAATCTTTAAATGATCATTCCAGCATATTTAACCACATGAAAATGTTAAACATTAACCCCACATCAAAAATTTAGCCTCAGCGAAAGAAATAAAAAGTAACAGATTCCTGGGCTAAGATTCAAACTGGCAAAATATTTCAAGTATATTTTTTTATGATTTTTCAAACAAAAATTTAAAACAAAAAAAAATTAAACTAAATGCAACTTAAAAAAAAAATCTAAATCTTCACTTCAAAAGAAAAGAAAAACTCCCATTTTTTTATTTTTATAATTTTTTATAAATTTTTATTTGATTTAAAAATATTTTAAACCGCTAAAGTCTAACTTTAAACAAAAATAAATCTAAATTCAAAACTAAACTAACATCATCTATATCCAATGGTCCTAAAAACTAAAAAGAAAAAATCAAAATCTAATAACTTATTTATTTTTTATGTTTTTTTTAATTTATTAAGAAATGAAACAAAACTAAAACTAAAAGGAAATTTAAAATTTTTTTTTCTAAAGTTCTAAAGATTTAAAATTAAATCTAAATCTAACAAAAGAAATCTATTAAAAAAAAACAAAAGTGATACGCCTTTTTTTTATATATTTTCTATTTAAAAGAAATCTAAACAGAAATTTAAACTATACTTGATCCTAAACTATAATACGTAATCCAAACAAAGAAAAACTTTGGAAAATCGATTTTTTATTTTTATTAAGTCTAAAATTAAAAAATAAAAGGGAACGATTACAAACCTGCTGCGTTCACTTACGCATATCAAAACTCATGAATTGAAAATACGTTGGACGTGAATTGAAAATCGTGGATGTGAATTTGAATACGTTACCCTCACTGCGTATAGCAAAACCCGTGATCTGAAAATACGTTGCCTTCACTGCGTAAGTTGTGGGTTTTGATGCTCGACGGCCAGCAGAGTAGATGGGACACTGAAAAACCAATCCATGCAGCACGCAGAGAAAACTGGAGATGGAAGAGCTGGATGGGTGCTAAGAAGGAACCCACGCATTTTTTATTTTTATTTATTTTTTAATTTTTTGGACAGGGGATGAGGTTTGAGACTGCGTGGAAGAAGAACGTGGTTGTCTCTGCAGGCAGAATGGAAAATGGTGGATGCAGTTTTTTGATAGCAGGTGTGATAAGTCGGCGGAGGGACAGGGAAGAGAAATGCATGTAGATAAAATGGCCGCGCTGGTAGGAGGATGAAATGCCTGGAGAAAGAGCTGCGTAGGGAGAAGGAAAGTCGAGGATGGGCAGAGATATGGCAGTATGCAGGCGGATGGATATGCAGGACGCTGGAGGAAAAGGGGCAGCGATTTGTGAGTTTGCTGAATGATGATTTGACAGTGAGAACTCAGGAGTTGATTATCAAATGAAACCGATGTGAAAATTTTTCCAGATCTGAAAACCCTTGGACAGCGAAACAGCGACCCTGCAAAACTCAATTTTCCACAAGAATTTTATCTCAGACCTGCAAATGGAAAACAAAAATCCGGAAAGTATATGCAAAGATTTAAAATGAAACCCTACAAACCGGTCCAAAATTTCAAAATTATAGCTCTACAACAGCCAGATTTGTCAGTTATCATCAATAATATTTTAGAACTTCAGATTTACTGTGAAAATACTTAGGAAATCTCTCATGCAAATCAGAAAACAAACTAAATGATTAACCCAGGATCAAAACTAGCTGGGCTCTGCAAGAAAATGCTTGCGGGAGTTGGCTGGTTCAGCCGAGAACTTCCCCAAACGCCCGCTGGTCTTCTTCAATAAGGTTTTCCTGCACAGCTCACTTCAACCATCAATAAAGAGAGAAAAAATAATACTAGATCTCAAAAAGCAATGGAGATACCTGCCATTACTTCAGAAAACCTAATACCATTCAAACCCTAGCAAGTGAACAAGATACCTGTGCTCAACAATACTCTATAATAAGCTGTTACTAATGGCTGAAAATCAAAATATGCAGAAAATAAAATAGCTCACAACACTTCCAGAGAGTAACACCAGCAAGATTTCAACCCCAAAGTCTTTCTTTATTAGCACCAGACAAGTTTACAAGAGAGCTTCTTCAGCACAAGACTCCAAGATCGAATGATCTCAAATGACCCCTAACACCGTATTTAAAGGAAAAGTTCCCAACAGCTAGTTCAAGTGATCCACATCAAAATGATCTCGACCGTCGATGAGGATCAAGATATCTCTTGATCTCATTCGTCGAATTTTTAATGTATTAATGTTAAGTTATGGTATGTTCTATGCTTATAACAGTTTACTTATTTTTCTTATTATATTCCACCGATTAGCAATCACATGTACATAAAGTAAAGTGCAGATAGAACATTAAACGATCGACAGAAAACAAGCCAAGACAAGAGACACAAGATGTGGCGGCTAGCCAGGGACAAACCCCACAATGTGTGGGGAAACCCTTTGATCAAATCTTCTTTTATCTTCAATAATTCAGCAGAGAGAAATAGTACAATAAATCTGATTCATATCAGCAGTAGCAAACCCTAGATCAACAGCATCAACATTAGCGGCTTCATTATCAAACTAGGGCAGACGATATCTCACAAACCGACCGTCGGATTGACTTCATTCCACCACCAAAAGTTTCGGCTTCCAGAGGAGATTCAGATGAACCTACAGCGCAGTTCAGATGAGGAGATCTTCTAGGCCACGCAAGTCAATCTTTACTTCTGCAGTTGCAGCTTCAGTTTTAGCAGTTTCTGGCTTCAAACTAGGGCAATTGATATCTTGCAAACCGTTCGTCGGATTGACTTCATTCCACCACCAAACGTTTCGGCTTCCAGAGGAGGTTCAGATGAACCTACAACGCAGTTCAGATGAAGAGATCTTCTAGGCCACGCAAGTCAATCTTTACTTCTGCAGTTGCAACTTCAGTTTCAGCAGTTTCTGGCTTCAAACTAGGGCAGTCGATATCTTGCAAACCGTTCGTCGGATTGACTTCATTCCACCACCAAAAGTTTCGGCTTCCAGAGCAGGTTCAGATGATCCTACAGCGCAGTTTAGATGAGGAGATCTTCTAGGCCACGCAAGTCAATCTTTACTTCTGCATTTGCAGCTTCAGTTTTAGCAGTTTCTGGCTTCAAACTAGGGCAGTCGATATCTTGCAAACCGTTCGTCGGATTGACTTCATTCTACCACCAAAAGTTGCGGCTTTCAAAGGAGATTCAGATGAACCTACAACGCAGTTCCAAAGAGGAGATCTTCTAGGCCACGCAAGTCAATCTTTACTTCTGCAGTTGCAGCTTCAAGTTCAACAGCTTTCGGCTTCACATGTGTGAGATAGAGACCCATTTCAGCGCAGTAGAGAAGAGACTCATATCTGCGCAGTAGAGAGAGAGAGATGTGATGAGATGAGTGAGTCCAAATGAGGAAAAGTCCTCTTATATTTATACACAACGTTGGTGGGTGAATAGATGCGACTGTTGGGCTTCTGAGCCTACATGAGTTGTAGGTCAGCTTGATAATAATTCCATAATCAAAATAAATTCATATCTCCATGAATACTTATCGGAATCGGATGATCTTTATATCAATCCTACACCTCTCGACGAGAGGAATCTAATAAAAATATTATCAGCCATGAATAAGATGACTTGCCCTGGTTGCCAATTTTAACACTCCCTCTCAACCATGGAGAACTTCATCTGCAATCTGTATATCGGTCGTTACTATTCATCCATCAAATGCACTGCCCTGTACAGCCTGACCCTTCCCCTGCTCTGCTCTGCTCTATTCTGCCTGTTCTGCTTTGTCTTGTTCTGCCTGCACTGATCTGTACTATTTTGCACTGTTCTGCTTTGCTCTTGCATTGTTCTGTTCTGCTCTTCTTTTGTCCGAATTATGAAGAAGAAGAAATGATCGAGGATGTATCATACTGACTCAAAGTCAGTCTCAGAGTATGTACCACTGGTCCCAGACCAGTCTCAACCAACCCAAAGTCAGCGTCATAGTGAGTACAACTCCAATGGTCCCAGACCAATATCATCCTCCACTGACTCAAAGTCAGTCTCAGAGTATGTACCACTGATCCCAGACCAGTCTCAACCGACCCGAAGTCAGCGTCATAGTATGGTACAACTCCTACCGCTGGTCCCAGACCAGTATCATTAATCCCAGATCAATGGAGGTCATCCTAGCGTAGGGAGTACGGTATTTACAACGATGCATCCATCGGTACTACTATGGTCCCTAACTTCATTTCCCTGCTCATTGATCAGATGAGAGGTACTTCCCATGAGTCCCAGACTGCATGGGTAGGATGCCTCGACAGGAGAACTAATCAATCCTGTCCTCACAGGAGTGCACATGAATCCTACTACAATTGCCATGGAGAACATATCAATCCAGGCCTCACAGGAGAACACATCAATCCTGCTACAATTTCCATGGAGAACACATCAATCCAGGCCTCACAGGAGAACACATCAATCCTGCTACAATCGCCGTGGAGAACACATCAATCCAGGCTGCCATGGAGAACACATCAATCCAGGCCTCACAGGAGAACTAATCATCTTGCTACACAGGAGAGCGAATCATCCTGTTCCACAAGAGAGCGAATCATCTTGTCCACAAGAGAGCGAATCATCTTGTTCCAGTGTGCACCACCAGGGGAGGGTGAGTCACCCTGTGGTCATATGTTGCTCCAGTAGGAACCGCAAACCTTTAGAGCTCCCAGAGCTCAATGTATGCAACATGCAAGACCCTTGTCCAAAGGTTTCTTGCCGACTCCAAGTCGTTTGGGAAAATCTCAGATTAGATCTTTCCTCGGGGCTTTGACAAGGTGTATCAACCTGTACATCATCTTAATGTGATGGAACTTCCTTGCTCATCGAATTACCATATACCAGATGATGTCTATCTGCTGGAGCAATTGACGAATACGGATTCCTCAATAATCGAATCCCACCTCTGGTTGTTACAAAGAATCACAGTGGTATTCAATGTAAATCCAAACAGCTCACTGAAGAGCTTTCGCAACCAGACTGCCTCACACGAGGTTATGCTAGCAACAATATATCCTGCTTCGGCGGTGCTCAAAGCCACCGACTTCTGCTTCCTGCTCATCCAGGATATCGAAGCAGATCCCAAGGTGAAACAGTACCCGGAAGTGCTCTTACGGTCCACCACACTGCCTGCCCAATCAACATCAATATATCCAAGTAGTCTCACATCTCCGACAGTGTATCTTAATCCATGAGAGATTGTGTCCTGAAGACATCTTAGAAGATTCCTGGCATCAATCCAGTGAGGCTCAACCAAATATGAGCTCACAATGCTAACTGCAAAACATATGTTCGGACGGAGGTTCACCAAGAACATCATTGCGAATGAGTTTTTGAAACTCAAAGGCATTTCCCAAATCTGGTCCGACATCACTACCATATAATTTCTAAAAGTTAAGATCCTCGAGGTAGTCACAGGCTTGCAGTCCATCATACTGAATCTTTCCAACATATTTACCACATATTTTCCTTGATCTAGGAAAATTTCCCTTGGCTTCTGCCACACTTCAAGTCCTTGGTCCTTCATTTCAAATTCAGAAGCCATCTCCCTCTTACATTTGTGAATGAGAGGGTTTGCACCTGTTAGAAAGAGGTCATCCACATACAACACCAGTATGAGAGGCTTGTCATCTTTAACCTTAAAGTAAAGGTTAGGATCAACTTCACTCCTAGTGAATCCCAACTTCATCAAGTAGCTATCGATCCTCTCATAGCATGCTCGGGGTGCTTGCTTCAACCCATAGAGAGCCTTCTTCAACCTGCATACATGAGATTTTCACTCATAAATCTCAAATCCTCCGGGTTGCTCCACATAGACCTCTTCTTTGATAGAACCATGCAAGAACGCGGTCTTAACATCCATCTGATGTAGGTTCCATCCTTGTGAAGCCACAAGGGCTATGATCAAGCGGATGGTCGTATATCTTGCAACAGGTGCAAATATCATAGTCTATACCTCCCTTCTGGGATAAACCACGAGCAACAAAATGAACCTTATACTTTTCCATACTTCCATTTGCTGCATGCTTTATCTTGTAAAGCCATTTTGAAGTAACAATTGTCTTGTCCAGGGTCTGGGAACTACTTCCCAGACATCATTCTCCATAATAGACTCATATTCTGTGGTCATAGCATCCTTCCATAGTTAATGCTTGATGACATCTGAGAATGATGAAGTTTCATTTTGTATGATCGTGCTCATGATGGTCAGGTATCCCTGATACCTGTTAAGTTTCTTACTTTGATGGAAGGTTCCTCAGGGTGCAGCATGTCCTTCAGCATCATTAAGTATCCCCTAAGCCATGAAGGCCTCTTCCTAGAAGAGGAAGGCTCATGTGAATGAGGATCAATTGGATCCATGGGTTCTTCTACATCAGGCATTGATTCATCATCCTTTTCTTTCGGTTCCCTGGTGTCAGCTTCTTAAGAGCTACTCAAAGTCAGCAGATTGTCTACCTTGCTGAGAGCCATATCTTTGTCAAAGGCGACATCATGACTAATCACGACTTCCCTTTGACCGGTGGTGAACATTTCTTCAGGAGTTTAGGAACCCAATGCTTGATGAGGGCATCAATTTTTTACATATACGACGGTGATTGTAGTTTCAGCCCATAGAAACTTTGGAAGTCTTTGATCATGTAGCATGGCCCGGACAACTTCCATCATCGTGTCGTTCTTCCTTCCTGCCACACCATTCTGGTCAAGAGTATGTGGTGTAGTAGTCTCCCTCTTAATGCCAGCCTCAGATATGCCTGAGTGAACCAACCGTAATACATCGGAGGTCTTGCTTTGGCTTGAGGGGAATGGTCCCCTTTTGAGCTTTCCTTCGACACATTTCGGACATACACCTTCTTTCTCTACTTGGAATTCGGGCATACCTGTCACCATTTGTTTTACACCAATTAGAGCTTTGTAATGAAGGTGGGCAAACCTCTGATGCCAAAGTTCGCACTGAAGAGTTTTGTCACAAGACATGACACCTAGCGGACTTCCATCGACCTGATATGATGAATCAACACTAAACCCAAGAGTAAAGGCATTTCCATATACATACCTTGCCATTGCTTAAGGTTACCTTGTAGCCTTTGTCTTCCATTGCCGAGATGGACACTAGGTTCTTTTTGAGGTCAGGTGCATTTAATACATCCTGGACTTTCTAGCCTTCTTGAATGGTTGTCCTCTTCCTCGATCCCCAGCTCTCCTCTTACCTTTGCTGTTGAATTTGTCATTCCTTTGATTTGCCATCAGAGGGATTTTGATCATTGTCCCGGTGTGAGTCCTTTCTATCAGGGCACTCCCTTGCATAGTGACTTGCTTTATCGCAGATGTAACATCATCCTTTTCTTCCACCCTTAGGTCCAGCCTTTCCTTTTGATTTAGACCTAGAATTATTTCTTTTCTTAGCATGAGAAGAAAAAGCAGCAGGAGGACCTTTAGGCAAGGGCATTTCCTGCTCTTCTACCCTTGTTTGTTCTTGAATGCATCTAGCCATTAATTCCTCGAAACTAGGAATTACATTATTGTTCAGAAGAGTAGTCCTGAACACATACCATTCAGATGGTAATCCTCTGAGAGTTGTGAGTGCCATTTCTCTGTCAGATAGGAGATCGTTCTTGATCTCGGTGAATCTTAAGAAGTATGCTTGCATACTTTCATCTTTACCCTTCTTGATTTCCCTCAACTTATTTCTAAGAAACAAAACTTGATTTTCATCATTAACTTTAAATAAACTCACCAGTCTATCGTAGATTTCCTTGGAGGTGTCTAGATCAGAGATGTAGGCCACCAAGCGCTTGTCGATAGAGTCCCGGATGATCTTCTTTGTTTTGACTTCTCCATTTTTCCATTTGTTCCAGGCAGCAGCAGATGCATTTGATGAAGGCTCAACAATATTGCCTCTTACATGATCCAACACTCCTTGATCTTCAAGGGTTAGATCGATAGACATCTTCCATCCGTGATAGTCAGCTTTCTCACGGAGCTTGTCTTCGGCAGGAAAGAGTGTTGAGGACCCCATAGTTCTTTTAGGATAGCCTTGCCAATCTTCTCTTCAATGATTGCTCTTGCTCTTGCTCGGGCTTTGTCTTCACCTCAGCTCCGATACCATGTTAAGTTATGGTATGTTCTATGCTTATAACAGTTTACTTCTTTTTCGTATTATATTCCACCGATTAGCAATCACATGTACATAAAGTAAAGTGCAGATAGAACATTAAACGATCGACAGAAAACAAGCCAAGACAAGAGACACAAGATGTGGCGGCTAGCCAGGGACAAACCCCACAATGTGTGGGGAAACCCTTTGATCAAATCTTCTTTTATCTTCAATAATTCAGCAGAGAGAAATAGTACAATAAATCTGATTCATATCAGCAGTAGCAAACCCTAGATCAGCAGCATCAACATTAGCGGCTTCATTATCAAACTAGGGCAGACGATATCTCACAAACCGACCGTCGGATTGACTTCATTCCACCACCAAAAGTTTTGGCTTCCAGAGGAGGTTCAGATGAACCTACAACGCAGTTCAGATGAGGAGATATTCTAGGCCATGCAAGTCAATCTTTACTTCTGCAGTTGTAGCTTCAGTTTCAGCAGTTTCTGGCTTCAAACTAGGGCATTCGATATCTTGCAAACCGTTCGTCGGATTGACTTCATTCCACCACCAAAAGTTTCGGCTTCCAGAGGAGGTTCAGATGAACCTACAACGCAGTTCAGATGAGGAGATCTTCTAGGCCATGCAAGTCAATCTTTACTTCTGCAGTTGCAGCTTCAATTTCAGCAGTTTTTGGCTTCAAACTAGGGCAGTCGATATCTTGCAAACCGTTTGTCGGATTGACTTCATTCCACCACCAAAAGTTTCGGCTTCCAGAGGAGGTTCAGATGAACCTACAACGCAGTTCAGATGAGGAGATCTTCTAGGCCACGCAAGTCAATCTTTACTTCTGCAGTTGCAGCTTCAGTTTCAGCAGTTTCTGGCTTCAAACTAGGGCAGTTGATATCTTGCAAACCGCTCGTCGGATTGACTTCATTCTACCACCAAAAGTTGCGGCTTCCAGAGGAGGTTCAGATGAACCTACAGCGCAGTTCCAAAGAGGATATCTTCTAGGCCACGCAAGTCAAGCTTTACTTCTGTAGTTGCAGCTTCAAATTCAACAGCTTCCAGCTTCACATGTGTGAGAGAGAGAGAGACCCATTTCAGCGCAGTAGAGAAGAGACGCATATTTGCGCAGTAGAGAGAGAGATGTGATGAGATGAGTGAGTCCAAATGAGGAAAAGTCCTCTTATATTTATACACAATGTTGGTGGGTGAATAGATGCGATTGTTGGGCTTCTGAGCCTACATTAGTTGTAGGTCGGCTTGATAATAATTCCATAATCAAAATAAATTCATATCTCAATGAATACTTATCGGAATTGGATGATCTTTATATCAATCCTACACCTCTCGATGAGAGGAATCTAATAAAAATATTATCAGCCATGAATAAGATGACCCACATGAAGTTTTTCCCTGGTTGCCAATTTGTCCATGAAGTTTTGCCCATGAAATTGTGTCGTCGAATTTTTAATGTATTAAAAAATTGAAATTCTGCATTTATTTACTCAAAATATTATTATTCTATTATTTCTAGGTTTTTTACTTTATTTATATATTTTTTATTTTTTATTTTTTATTATATTATATATATATATATATATATATTTTTTTTTTAATTTTTTAATTTTTTTAAATTTATTTTTAAATGGATCCTTGAACTTAGCTTTTGGGAAAATCACCTAGGACCTAGGACTTAGGACTTATGAGGGGATTAAAACATTTCTTAACTCTCAAGACAGTTTACATCATGACTTTTACAACTTTACATCCCAAGGGGGGAAACCCATTTGACATAGACCCTCATAAACCACCTTGTTCTGCGACACAACTATAATCTAGCAGATTAACACACTAGGATTCTCCTAAGATTCTAATGACAAAATCCATCCCGGCTTTGGGGTTAGGCTGAAGGAAAACTCTGCCGATCATGGATCGGTGAGACGAAAAACCTTCCGGAACGTAGATTATCACTTAGAAAATTAGGTCCACCTAGGCAATTTACAGACATGACTCATATCTGCTAAGATTATTTACAATTTATACATGCAGACTGGGTTTACAACATAAATTGATCAAGCTGTCGATGACTGTAGAATGGCACGGACATGTCGATCAAGCGCTACCCTTTTTGCAAAGAAAAGGGGGTGTACTGCTATGGGCAGTTGACCGGTAGTGGTCAACGGGCCCAAACCCAAGAACGTATCCAAGCCAAGGGGATTTTTAGGTTTAACAGGGCATTACAAAAAATTTATTAAAAACTATGCACATCTGACAGCACCCCTGACCAATTTGTTAAAGAAGAATGCCTTTCAGTGGAATGACCAAGCAGACAAATGTTTTGAGAAATTAAAGGAAGTAATGTCCCAGTACTAGCAACACTGACTTCTCAAAATCATTTGTAGTCGAATGTGATGTTTCTGGGTTCGGAATTGGAGCTGTATTAATGCTGGACAACAACCCTATAGCATTTGAGAGCATGAAACTTAATAAATGAGAAGGCTTAAAATCAACATACCAAAAGGAGATGCTTGCCATCATACATGGTTTAACAAAATGGCGCCAATATTTGCTTGGAAGTAAATTTTCAATCCGAACTGACCACAACGGTCTTCAATTCTTACTTCAGCAAAAGACATTATCAACGGAACAATAGAAGTGGATGGAGAAGTTGTCACCCTCCGACTTAGAAATACTGTGCAAAAAGGGAAAGGAGAATGTTGTACCTGATGCACTCTCGCGTAAGGATGACGACCACACGACATGTGCCGCCATGATGGTTGTTCCAGAATGGTTGGACGAAATACGAGGAAAATATGCCAAGGATGAGGATTGTGACTCCATGATTAAGGATATCAGTCAGTATACCAACTTCAAGTGGAAGAATGACATCTTATGGTACAAAGGTAGAATTTACCTAACTCCCGCATCCAAATTTAAGGTGAAAATACTAAAAGAGTCACAATTCGCCAACAGCCAGACATGTCGGATTCTACAATACTTACTACAAAATCCGACAATCATTCTATTGGAAGGGTATGAGCAAGGAGATTCAAAAATATGTTGCAGAATGCGATATATGTCAAAGAAATGAGAGTGAAAATGTTCCAACTCCATGATTGCTACACCCATTACACATTCCAAATCAAAAGTGGGAGGAGATTTCGATGGATTTTATTGAAGGACTACTTGCATCTGACGAAAAGGATAAAATATTTGTAGTAGTCGACAACCTCATTAAAGACTGACACAACTAAAAAAATCGCTGATATTTTTTGTCAAAATGTTTACAAAGTACACGTGTTTCCTATGGTCATTGTCAGCGATAAAGATGTAAGGCTTAAGGGAAAATTTGGAAGGAATTCTGCCATCAAGCAGGAATATCCCTCAACATGAGTTCGGCCTATCATCCCTAAACAGATGGGGAAACCAGAATTGTTAATAAATGCTTGGAAACATATCTTTGTTGTTTCGTTACAGATAAACAAAACAGATGTACATAGTGGCTACACCTGGCAGAATGGTGGTATAATACCACGTACCACGCGTCAGCTAAGATGACACCCTTCCAAGCCTTATATGGTTATGAGCCACCCAGGTGGAAGGACTTCACACCTCTTGATTCTAGGGTACCAACAGTTAAAGACCACCTAGGAGAAAGTCAAAGGGTCATCAACTTACTAAAATAAAATCTAACCATGGCCCGTAATAGAAAGAAACAACAAGTCGAAAAACACTGCTCTGAAAGAGAGTTCGAGGAGGGAGATTTGGTCTTTGTTAGACTCCAACCTTATAAACAACTATCACTAAAACAAGGGAAGAATAAATTGTCACCTAAATATTATGGACCGCATCAGATAATGAAAAAGATAAGTAGTGTAACTTATGGGTTAAAGTTACCGGAGAACTACCAAATCCATAATACTTTTCACATATCAAGTCTCAAAAGAGTATTAGGGCAAAACCAAATAGCACAAACAGAAATACCAGAAACTGATGAAGAAGGAAGAATAATCCTTGAACCTGATGGTATACTCGCTACCTGAGAAAAGGTTTTACGATCCAGGACAATAAAGGAATACCTCATCAAATGGAAGAGGTTACTAGAAGAAGATTCGTCTTGGGAATCAGAACGTTTCTTACATCAACACCCAGGCCTACCTATGCTTTGAGGACAAAACATCTTAAGCGGAAGGCAATGTTATGAGCTTAAATTCATAACAATTAACTAAAATATTATTTAAATAAATATATTATTAACTAAAATCAATCAATTAACAAATAATTAGCTGATGAAGAGACATTAGTCCCCAAGGGACATGTCTCTCTGATTAGGCATGGCCTGTCAACTCCTATTTAAGGAGCACTGCCTCAGCCTTGTAATCATCATTCAAGTTTTATCAATTAATATATATATATATATATATATATATATATATATATAGATATATACATATATATATTACATTCAAAGTTTACCTGGTGTATTATTACAGTCAAACAACAAATTAAGAATTTAATTCTAACACAAGCAGAACGAGAAGGAGAAAGTCTATGGCACACAAAACTATTAGCTACATCATTCTATTGGGAAAATGAATTTCCCTACATATGATGGCACTTCCAAGTGCACAACACGTGCTTGGGTGGAGAAGCTAGATATGTACTTCCAACTGAATTGAATGACAGAGTTAGAAGCCATCAAGATGGCCACATTGCTCCTCGAGTGGGAGGCACATGATTGGCGGTTTAAATTTTTGTCCATTCTGGGGCATGCCAGCGTGACCTCCTACGAGGATTTCACACAGAGTAGTGGAGCGCTTTGATGGGAAGGATCTAGAGGCTCACTTTAGAGAGTTGACGCAGCTCCGACAGACAGGGCATCCAGAGAATTATATCTCGGAGTTTTTGAGGGTCTCGGTCATGGTGCCTAATTTGTCAGATGCGAGGAGAGTATACACATTTATGAAGGGATTGACAAAGCCACTGCGAGGACTGGTGAAGTCTCGCAAACCATCTACTCTTTTGGAGGCAGTATGTTACACTCGGGGTTTACAGGGGGCCATCCCCAAGGCTCGAGTTCCATTTCCTGCACGCATTCCCTACCCTCAGAAGGGAAGTGACACTCGAGCACCCACAACGTAGAGAGCAGCCCAAGGGCATCGTCATTTGGATGACGAGACTAGGAGAGACCTCAAGAGGAAGAAGCTATGCTTTACATGTCGAGAGCGTTGGGCACTTGGTCATCGATGCACAACATGCAAGGTCCATTACATCGAGGTCTTCTCAGATAGTGATCAGGAGGTTGATGATGAGTTGGAGTTTGGTGGCAGAGACAGCGAGGAGCCAGTGGGGAAAGGACCACCACCAACACCTCAAAGAGGAGCATGCTTCACACCAGCAGAGGGAGTCCTAGCTTCCTTGTGCGGAATCCCCAAATTCTTGACTTTGAGGATCAGAGGTACGGTGTAGGGGAAATGTGTCTTAGTCTTGGTAGATAGTGGGGCCACCCACAATTTTATTGATGCTCAGATGGTCCAGAGGAGGGGCATCACCACTGAAGTGAAAAACTTCTGATACGTAGAAATATATATATATATATATATATATATATATATAAATGTTTATTAATAATTAATTGACAGATGATGATTGTTTACATTGGGGTTCTTGGCTTATATATCGCCATGGGCACCCTTTGGGGAAAGGGCATGATCTTATGATCATGCCCTTTCGTCTAATTTAACCTAAAAATAACTAATTTTTTTACATAACATTGCCTTCCTCTCGAAAGAATGCTCTGTCCTCAAAGCATACGTAACGACAGATGTTGTTGACAAAATGCTTCATTCTCCCAAGAAGCGTATTCTTCGGGTAAGTCCTTCCACTTGATCAGATATTCCAAGATGATCAAGGTCCCACACTTTAAAAGGTTTTGGATTAATCTCACAATTTCCGTTTTTTGGTGATGTGGATATCGGTATGGCTTGATGTTGACGGGGTCTGATCTTGCCTTGACTTCTATTCTATGCTCAATTTCCCTATTAGGCGGCGTCTTCATAGGTAGGTCTTGAAATACATTTTCATCCTTCCTAATTAGATCTTGTATCTCTGATGACTCTTCACTGGTCATACTTGCAGATAACATTTCTAATTGGTGACATTGTACTACATAAGCGGGTGCTCCTTTTCGACTCATCTTCATCATCTACGATGATGATACAATTTGATTCTATGGTGCTTGGAATTCGTGTAATTTGTACTTTTGACCTCCCCATTTGAATTTTATAAATTGTACTTGATGGTTGGCGGCATAAGTACCTAAATTTCGTAGCCATTTTATACCTAAGACTACATCTACTCCTAACGGTACCGTGAAGAACAGAGACTCTAAATTAAAGTCTTGAATCTGCAATTTGACCTTATAGCATTTCCCCACCTTTTCAATCTTCTTACCGTTAGCTACCATCACTTTCATGTTTGGTAAGGGAAATGAAAATATATTGAGTCTCTTTGCCACGGTTGCATCTGAAAAATTGTGTGCTACCAGAGTTGATGAGAACCACTACGTTGTTCTTCTTTATGTGTCCTTTTAACTTTAAGGTTTGAGGTTGTGATATACCTGTCATAGCTGATAATGACACTTGCGGAATACTTCCATCATCCAATTTTGGTGAGAGTTCTGAGGCATCTTTTGTTCCTTCTATGTCAGAATCTTCACTATTTGAATCTTTGGTTGCTTCACAATTATATAGGTTCTTTGGTTCTTTTCCTTTAACACATCTATGTTTGAGGTCCAACTTCTCACTATAGTGTTTGCATTTACCCTCTTTTATCCTTTGCATTTCCACATTAGATTTTTCATCTTCACGACGATGTGTTGGAACATATCTTGTATTATTTGAGTTCACATACTGGGGTATTCTTCGTTTCGAATATGTTTTTTCCGCTTTTGACCAAAATATTGGTTCGAATTTCTTTTCAACTGTTTTTGCTTTTCGTCTTGCTACTTCTATTGATGTAATGTCATGCATCTCAAGTTCTCCTTGTAAATGGGTTTTGAGTCCCGGGACATATGATTGAATTAGAGGAGATTCTGATAACCCAGGTACTCGTGTTACTAAGGTCTTCCATTCTTGAGTGTATTCGTCCACACTTCCTTTTTGTCATAATTTGATGAGTTTTGAAAAGAACTCTTCTTCCCTTACACCTTGGAATCTTTTAAAGAATGCATCCTTAAATTTTCTCCAGCTAATGACGTGTGTTGTCTTTTTCCACCACATATACCAATCATATGCTTCCCCTTCCATTTTCATGGATGTGTGCCTGAGCTTTTCGTCATCGTCATTGATGTCATATATTTTAAAGTATTCTTCTACTTTATTTATCCATGCAACATTGTTTTTTTCGTTTCCATCGAATTTAGACATCTCGACTTTTGCCCTTCGCTGGTATGTTGCTAATGGTTGAGCGAAGAAGGGGTGTTGATTGGTAAAGGTATCCCAGAGTTGCTTGTTTGTAAGAGTTTCATTACTCACTTCTTGGTGGGGTGTCGTTGATTTTTTTGGGGATTCAACTTTTTCATGAGAGTCTGTTGACTTCGTTGAATCTGATGAGATGTTCTATTGATTCTCTTCATTTTCTTGTAGTAGTTGTGCGGGTGTACAATTCGCCTTTTTAAACAAAAGTTTCAACAATGTTAAGGCCTCTCTGATGTCTACTTCTGTTTGGAGTCTGGACATGTTGATTTTCCATCTTTATTTCTATTCGATTTGTCGTATCCTGAAGATTTTTGATATTGTCAGCTTGCCTCTCAAGCTTGATCTGGAATTCATCTAATCCTTTACTGCACTCATCGTGGTTGCTATTTATCTTATGCTCCGTGTCCAACATTTTTTTTTGGAAATCCACCATTGTCATTGTCGACATTGAGCGAGTTTATGGGGGCGTGTATTTATCTACCAACTTAAATAATTTTTTTTTTCAAATAATGAAATTAAATTAATTAATTTAATTCTATGACATAAGTTTGTTTTTTTTCTTTTTTTTTTTTTTAATTAATTAAAATACATTTAATTAATTAAATTATATATATATATTATATATAAATTAATATTATATATATATATATATATATATATATATATATTTCACGGTATATATAAATAAACGTTATATATATTTAACGTTATAATTATGTTATATATTTTTAATGCGAACAGTCACGTCCACTGTAAATGGTCACGTGCTGGTTGACAGTCACGTTCAACCGGGAATATTACGCAGCCCACCGAAAAGGAAGGAGACCACCAATCCATTCGCAACCCACTGTTAAGGAAAGAGACCACGGCTCACACTAGGTCACCGCAGATACAACGACGGAATTGACCATTGGTAAAACGATGCACTTGACTGAGGTTTCAACGTAAAACACAGAATTTCCGAGGTGTTCATCGTATCACTATAGAAGTCACACAAATGAAGAACGATGGCTTTACTTGGTCACCGTAGATGAAGAACGATGCAGTTCACCACAGAGAACACTGCACAGAATAGCAGGTCCACTGCAGAAAAAAAACGATGCAGGCTTCCGCTCGACAATTCAGCGTGCCTACCTCCGACCTGTAGCATGGTTAATTGTGGTGTGTTCGAATGGCTACCTGTACAACCCACACACGTATAGCCCACACGTACAGTAGACAGGTACAACAAACAGGTATAGCCCACACGTAGCTGCTGTTTATGGAAACCCGGTAGGGCTTGATGGCCAGCAAAACCTATGGATGTCACCAGTCTGATGCTGGCTCTGATACCAGATGAAGTGAAAAACTTATGATACATAGAAAATATATATATATATATATATATATATATATATATATATATATATATAGATATGTTTATTAATAATTAATTGACAGATGATGATTGTTTACATTGGGGTTCCTGGCTTATATATCGCCATGGGCACCCTTTGGGGAAAGGGCATGATCTTATGATTGTGCCCTTTCGTCTCATTTAACCTAAAATTAAATAATAAACCTAAAACTAACTAATTTTTTTACATAACAACCACTACAGAGTTTGAGGGGTTTTCAGTCCTAATACCAGGGGACAAGACTATGCAGTGCACTCGATATGTTCCGCTCTGACAGTGACTACAGGGAACTATTCAATGACAAACCTCTTTTTCGTGGTGGATGTACTAGACACCAATGTGGTGCTAGGTGACCAATGGTTGTATTCTCTTGGTCGGGTTACTACCGATTGGAAATAGTTGGTGATGGAATACACTAGGCCATATGGCAAGCCAGTGGTTCTTAGTGGCATGCATTTCTAACCCCCTTAGATAGTTTCGGCTCATTGGATGGAGGTCGATTTGAGGCATGGAGACATAGCATGGGAAGTAGAGCTCAGGATTTCAGAGGCTGGGGGAAAGACCACACCACCACATCCAGACATACAAGCAGTACTGGATAGATATCTGGTAGTTTTTGGAGATATACCACCGGGGCAACCACTTGACAAAGGATTTGAGCACATTATAGAGTTGGAGCTAGGTGTGCAGGCGGTCATCACCACACCCTATAAGCATCCCAAGGCCTATAAGGATGAGATCGAGAGAGCCATCCGAGATTTGTTGGGAATGGGTCACATCAGACTGAGTTCTAGTCTATTTGCTTATTCAGTTGTGCTGGTGAAGAAAAAGGACGGGGCTCTTCGCATGTGTATTGACTACAGGACGCTAAACAAGAAGACGCTAAAGAAAAGGTATCCCATTCTGCGCATTGATGAGTTGATGGACGAGCTTAGAGGGGCCAAGTGTTGAAATTTCCGAATCTAACCCGTTAGAAATTTTCCGGCACTATCTGGTTTATTTCGCCTACGTGTTTAATTACTAACAAGTTATTTAACCATATAAACACTGAAATAAACACAATGCAGTCTCAACCATCTACAAATCAACAACTGAAAGAAATAGACAAACACATAAGGGACACCGTTATTTTTGGACAATCGTCCCCGGAAAAACCCAACTTGGGAAAACAGGGCCGCAGTTCTGAGGGTTTTATTATTAAGCATCTTTTCTTGAGAACACTGGGTGCCAAACTGGCTCCCTCGACAGAGAAAATAATATGGCAGTAATACCTCTCTTCATAAGAAAATATTCTTAAAGTTTGCCCCACGAAACCCTCTCCAGCACAATCTGAAGCTCCGCATCAGCTTGAAACCCTCTGCGTAAGCCTTCTGAGGCTCTGCACAACCTCTCTGACAACTTTGCGTCAACTCTGCAACCTCTACGTGTATGACGCAGGCCCTTCTGGCCTCTGCTTTGTCTCTGCTGGCCTTTGCGTGGCTTCCTCTGGCTCTACGTCTGCTTCTCTGCCTCTACAATGGTCTTCCGACACTATCTCTGCCTCTCTGCCTTGTACTCACTGCGCCTCGCTGCAACTTTGAACACTAATTTGATTTCTCTTAGCAAACCCTGCTCTAGAAAATTGAATCACTAATCACTCTGGTGTATCTCCAAGTGACCCTCAAGCCTCTTCTTATACTTTTTTTGTTGAGTCTTCAACGACTGAGATTACATCTCTAATCAACAACTAAGATTAGATTTGGCTTGATCCATGTCATTTAGAATCTTCTAACCCACTTTTATATTAATACCCATTAATATTTTATTTTTCCTAAGTTTAGACTTAGGAACTCCATTAAAAATATTAATTACTTTAATATCTCTTAACGGGGTAGAAATTCCCCAAACCATTTCTGGGTCTTAGAGATCTCATGTTCTTTAGCCTCCCCACCAATTTTCAATGCTAGAGCACATCCGATGCTACTGAAAATCAACACTCCCTCTTAGCGAGGAATGTGCTCTAGTAATACTGCACCACTGAGCCTCACCTTGATTATATGACACTGGTCCCTGTGCTGATGCTAGGCCTCCCTGCCCAACATCCTCTGTAATGTTGCATCTTGTACTGTTGCCCATGGCTCTGTCTCTGCCACTGCTACATCTGTACAACAACTCCCTCTGCATCCGTGTTACTGCTGGTCCTTTCAACCAACACTACATCTGCACTGCAGTTCTCTCTCATAATGCTGCATCGTGCTACTGCTACTGCTACTGCACTGCAACTCACCTACCGAGAAGTAAGTAACTGATCCACCCAACTACTAACATCCTTGTGAGGCTAGAAACACTCTCGATGTTGAAGCTCTGTCTTCCGCTATCTTGTGCTCCCTCTGCTGCCTTTGCGTTGTTGCAACACCTTTGTGCCTCTCGCACTACTGCAAGCCTCTATGTGCTATCCTGCATTGTTGCAACCTCTTTTGTGCCTTTCGTACTGCTGCAACCTCTCTGCGCTGCCAAGGACTACTGCACTCTAGCTCTCTCTGTCGCTTCATCTGCATCCACTTCTACCGACATCCGCCATCCTTTTTCTCTCACTTCGGGGTTGTCATAGCCAGGTATGATCCAAGAGTTTGGGTAACTCAAGAATCCTACCCCTCATCGCCTGTAGTCTTCCTAACTACAACTCAATGTCTCCCCAACTCTTCTCTAGAGGTACATGAGCGCTCATGGCACAATCGTCGTCATCCTCTACCTCCTTTTCTGCCTTCGCTGGCGCTGCCTTGGAGTCAGACGCCTGTCCTTTATTCTTCTTACTGGGACACTGGTTTGCATAATGGCCTAGCTCTCCACAGTTGAAGCACTTAATCTTGGAGAGGTCCTTTTTCTTCCTCTTCCCATGCTCTCCCACAAATGCCAGAGCTGCATCTTCTTCCTCCTCTTTCTTGACGCGGGCCCCTTTTTTGCTACTTCCGTTCTTGGTTAGCCGTCTAATCTCTTCTTGGTGAAGAGCTGCTCACAATTCTTCCCATCCTAGAAGATTCTCTTTGCCCAAAATGCTTTGGACGAACGTCTCCCACTCCTCGGAGACTGCGTTCAGGGCGGTCCTCACCATTAACTCCTGATCGGCATGGCCCCTATGGAAGTCGGTCCCGGATCTCCTGCAACCTACTAAGGAAGTGATCTATCTGCTCCCCCTTCAGCATTTGGTACGACCGCAGCTGATTCTCCAGTAGCATCCTCCTCTGCACAGAGGTGCCTTGATACAATGTCTTCAAGGTATCCCACATTTCCTTTGCCGTCTCCTTCTCGGAGATATGCTAGACCAAATGATCCTTGACTCCATCAAGGATGATACATTTCGTCTTGGCCATCGCATCCTCATACTTTTCGTTATCAGCCGGGTCGACAGGGATAGCCATGGTTCTCAAGGTGAAGGCCTTGATGCGATGCATATCTAGAACGAACAAGATCTTGGCCTTCCAGATGCCCTGTCCACCCTCTCTTGATCCCTCAATCCATTCATGGCCATCTCTCTGCTTTCCTTTTCGACTCCTCCGAGTCTCTACTTCCCTCCTGGAATCGACTCCCTCTGAGTCTCTACTTCCCTCCTGGAAGTTCTGTGCTAGACTCCCTCTGAGTCTCGATTTCCCTCTTGGAAATCCTCTTGCCAACAGTCGAATTGCACCTCTCTGATCTCGTATACTCCTGCAACACTGATATGGATTTCTTGGCTAGAAATCCGCCTAGGTAGCGACTCCCTTTACCTTGGTTTTGCCCCGTTAGGTATTGTTCTGTCTCGACAATAACAACACCCCACCATCCTCATTCTCTCCGATCTGCTCATAGCTTCCTATGCCCCAGCAGCCGAAGAATTGAGCCTCTAGGCTTTTTTGCAATCCTAGCAAAGGCTAGTTTGCTCCATTGGCCAACTGCATCAACCCTCTTGGTCTTTGCTTGGCTCTTCGTGAGCCTCTTTTGCATTCCTCACCCTCTGCACTGGCCTCTCTTTGGCTCGAATTGATCACGAAGGCCCTCTGTGTCAACCCTTCTCTGCTGCTTTCTGCCTAGGAACAACTTCTGTCACCCAAGACAGTTGTTTCTGCTGCAAATTTTCTGATTCCGCTGGTGTCTTCAGCTCTCCTATGTTCTGCAACGCTCTGATACCATGTTGAAATTTCTAAGTCTAACTCGTTAGAAATTTTCTTGCACTATCTGGTTTATTTCACCTACATGTTTAATTACTAACAAGTTATTTAACCATATAAACACTGAAGTAAACACAATGCAGTCTCAACCATCTACAAATCAACAGTTGAAAGAAATAGACAAACACACAAGGGACACCGGCGGAAAAACCCAACTTGGGAAACCCGGTGCAACAGTTCTAAGGGTTTTATTATTAAGAAGCTTTTATTGAGTACATTGGGTGCCAAACTGACTCACCGGACAACGAAAATAATCTAGTAGTAATACCTCTCTTCGGAAGCATATATTCTGAAAGTCTGCCCCACAAAACCCTCTCCAGCACAATCTGAAGCTCTGCGTCAGCCCTCCTGGCCTCTGCGTCAGCCCGAAACCCTCTGTGTCAGCCCTTTGAAGCTCTGCGGAGCCTCTCTGACCCTCTGCGTCACCTAAGCAGCCTCTGAGTGTATGACGCAGGCGGTTTTGGTCTCTGCGCTGTCTCTGCTGGCCTCTGCATGGCTACCTCTGGCTCTGCGTCTGCCTCTCTCCCTCTGTGCTGGTCTTCCTGCACTATATCTGCCTCTCTGCCTCGTACTCCCTGCCCCTTGCTAAAACTCTGATCATTGATTCGATTTCTCTTAGCAAACCTCGCTCTAGAAAATCAAATGACTGATCACTTTGGTGTATTTCTAACTGACTCTCAAGCCTCTTCTTATACTTTTTTTGTTGAGTCTTCAACGACTGAGATTACATCTCTAATCAATGGCTAAGATTAGATTTGGCTTGATCCATGTCATTTAGAACCTTCTAACCCAGTTTTATATTAATACCCATTAATATTTTATTTTTCCTAAGTTTAAACTTAGGAACTCCATTAAAAATATTAATTATTTTAATATCTCTTTAACCGGGTAGAATTTCCCCAAACCATTTCTGGGTCTTGGAGATCTCATGTGCTTTAGCCTCTCCACCAATTTTCATGGCTAGAGCACATCCAATGCTACCCCAAATCAACACCAAGTACTTCTCTAAGATGTTGATTTTGGGTAGCATCGAATGTGCTCTAGCTCCGAAATTTTGTGGAGGGGCTGGAACACATGAGATCTCCAGAACCCATAAATCATTTGGAGAAATTCCACCCAGATGAGGAGTTATTAAAATAATTAATATTTTTTAATGGGTTCCTAAGTCTAAACTTAGGAAAATAAAAATATTAATGTGTATTAATAAAAATATGGGTGAGAAGGTTCTATGTGGTGAGGATCAAGCTTGTTTTAATCTTAGCCGTTGATTAGAGATTAGATAACGGTCGTTGATTCATCAAAAGGAAAAGTATTAGAGGAGGCTTGGAGGTCAGTTTGAGATACACATAGAGATCAAAGAGTTCGATTTTTTTGGGGCAAGGTTTGGCGAGAAAATCGAGCTAGTGATCTGAGTTGCAGTGAGGGGCAATTTGGCAGAGGGACTTCAGTCCAAGGCCGAGGATACATAGCAGAGAGGCAAAACAACACTAGGAGAGACAACCCAGCTCCGGAGAGGGTGACACAGAAGCCAGAGGTGTTGATGCAGTCATTTAGAGGTAGTAGGGGTTTCTGTGAGGCAGAAAGAGAAGCAGTTCAGCATATCGACTTCTGAGCAAGGAAGTCTCACTGGGAGGGTGATGCAGCTCCTGGAGCGGGTGACGCAGTTCTACCACAGAGCTTGGAGCAGCCATCGCTACCCATCACTAGGAACAACATTGCTATCTATGGGGTTTGATCATCCAGTTGCTGGATTTGCCAAAATATCATCTCCAAATAGAGGTACTTTTGCCAGGGTTATTCTCTATTGGGTGAGCCGGATTTGGCACCCTAGTTGTATTCAGAAATCTGCTTAATAATAAGAACGGTCTATATGTTGCACCAGTTTTCCCAAATTGGGTTTTTTCAGGGATGATTGTCCAACAATAATGGTATCCCTTGCGTGATTGTCTCAGTTTATTTCAGTTCATGATCTGCATGTATATGTGGTCTGCAATAGTGTTTTCATCATTGTTTAAAATAATTAAATAACTTGTTGAATGTAAAGGACAAGTAGGAGATGATAAACTAGTGATTGCAGTAGGATTTCTGATGTGTAGATTCATATTCACATGGTATCAGAGCATTGTAGATCATAAGAGACTGAAGACACCAGTAGAGTGATCCACAGAATTTGCTGCAGAGAAGCAACTGTTCTGAGTGACAACGTTGTTTCATAGGCAGACGAGCAGCTGTAGGAGTGACAAAGAGCTAGAGGAGTGACACAGAGGCTCACGTACTGCCTGCATCAGCATTTCGAGCCTGCAGAGGGTGATGCAGAGCCAGAGAGGAGCCCACGCAGTGATTGCGTCAGCTCTCTGGGCCAGTGCAGAGCTTGAAAGGTTCGAATTAGCCAGTTGCTGGGGCTGGAGGAGTAGAGCAAATTCAATTTGAGGAGCTGGAGGGACATTGTTTCTGTTGGTGCAGAACAATGTCTGTGGAGATAGAGCCGAGGTAGAGGGAGTCATTGTCTTGACAGATTTCTAGCCAAAGAAATCTAGATGCGGGTTGCAGCAGCAAAGGATGATTGGAGAGGAGTGATTCAACATTTTGTCGGAGGATTTCTTTGAAGGAAATTAGGACTCAGAGGGAGTCTAGAGGAGCTTGTTCCTTAGAGGGTTTCTCGCGCCAAAGAAATCTAGATCCAAGTCTTGCTCAATTGACAACAGGAAAGGGAGAAGAGAACTAGTCCTATTTTGGAGTAGAGATGGCAGTGAATGGGTTGAGGGATCAGGGGACAGATTGGATGGAGCATCCAATTTTGTCATCTAGAAGGCCAGGATCCTGGCAATCCTAGACAAACATCGCATCAAGGACTATGCCTTGAAGGTAGTTGTTGTGCTGGTTGATGCTGATCCAATGAAGAAGTATGAGGAGGCCCAGGTTAAGGCCAAGTGCATGATTCTGGACGGGGTCAAAGATCATGTAGTACCACACATTGTTGAGGAGGACACAACAAGGGATATGTGGGAGGCGCTGACTACCTTGTGTCAGGGCTCTTCCATCCAATGGAAGATGTTATTAGAAAATCAGCTGAGACAGTACCAAGTGCAGAAGGGAGAAGAGATCGATCCCTTCCTTCTTAGGTTGCAAGGGATTCGTGACTAGTTGACTTCCATGGGGTCTACACCAGATCCTGAGTTCATGGTTAGGACTGCGTTGAATGCAGTGACTGAGGATTGGGAGACTTTTGTCCGAAGTATCTTGGGCAGAGCGACTCTTCCTAGTTGGGAGGAGATATGGGCAGCTCTTCGAAAAGAAGAGCTTAGGAGGTTGACCAAGACAGGGAGTAGTAGCAAGGGAGCTTGAGTCAAGAAGGAGGAGGAGGAGGATGCAACTCTCGTATCATCGGGACAAGAAGGGAAACATAAGAGAAATAAGAACGACATAACCAAGGTCAGATGCTTCAATTATGGGGAGCCGGGACATTATGCCACTCTGTGCCCCTGAAAGAAGGGAAAGGGGGAGGCTTCTGACTCAAAGGCTACTCCAGCGGAAGCTGACAAGGAAGGTGAGGATGACGATTGCGTTATGAGTGCTCATGCACCTTTGGAGAAGAGGTGGGGCGATATGGAGTTGTAGTCGAGAGGACTACATGGGGGCAGGATCCTTGAGGTGCCCAAACTCTTGGATCACAGACGGCTCTGGGAACCCTTAACGGCAGTAGCATAATGACGGGTGTCGGCTGGAGCAAGGTGTGATGGAGCGACAGTGGCAGAGCTAGAGTGCCAAAGTCTGAGGCAGCACAGTGGATATTGTAGCAGTGTGAGAGGCACAGAGCAGTCTGCAACAGTGTAGTGGCAGCAAAGGGTCAACACAGATTAGCAGTAGAGGTAGCTTTAGCATGACAAGGCATCCATATTGATTAGCATGTCAGTGTTTGAGTGAGTTTTCAGTTACTTACTTCTTAGTAACTGAGTTGTAGTGCAATAGTTAGTAGTGGCAGTGCTATGAGCAGCATGATGCAACATTTTGAGAGGGAGCTGTAGTATAGATGCAGTAGTGGCAGTGGCAAAGTCATTGGCAGCAATACAGGAAGCAACGGTGCAGTGGATGAAGGGCAACAGGCCAAGCATCAACAACACAGAGGACCGATACAGTGGATCAGTGTAATTCTTCTATGGGGAAGTATTGCTAGAGCACATTCCTTGCTAAGAGGGAGTGTTTATTTCAGGTAGTGTTAAACGTGCTCTAGCTTCGAAATTTTGTGGAGGGGCTAGAACACATGAGATCTCCAGAACCCAGAAATCGTTTGGAGAAATTCCACCTGGATGAGGAGTTATTAAAATAATTAATATTTTTAATAGGTTCCCAAGTCTAAACTTAGGAAAATAAAAATATTAATGTGTATTAATAAAAATATGGGTGAGAAGGTTCTGAGTGATGAGGATCAAACCTGTTTTAATCTTAGCCGTTGATTAGAGATTAGATCACGGTCGTTGATTAATCAACAGGAGACATATAAGAGGAGGCTTGAGGGTTAGTTGGAGATACACAAAGAGATCAAAGAGTTAGATTTTTCTAGGGTGAGGTTTGGTGAGAAAATCGAGCTAGTGATCTGAGTTGCAGTGAGGGGCAGTTCGGCAAAGGGAAAAACCCAATGCGGGAAGAAAGGTGCAGCAGCTCTGAGGGTTTTCTATTATTAAGCAGAAGTTCTGAATACAACTCTAGATGCCCTCTCGACAATCCAGTTACAGAGATAAAATATGCTGGCAGAAACCTAAGTGAGATTACCTCACTTCCCCTAGCAAAGTCCCTCCAATTTGGCAACTAGACTGACTATCCCCGACTACAACTGCGCTACCCTTCGCAGTGGCTGCGTGGAGCACTCTGAGACTCTGCGTCAGTTTTGCATTGCCTCCTCTGCCTCCTGGAGCTATGACATCAGCCTTCTCGGTTGATCCTGTTGCTCCCCGGCTGAATTCAGACTTCTGCAGGAGGGTAGCTCTTCCCCTGCACTAGCACTACGTCAAGCAATGCGTGGGCCCTCGTGGCCCAACGTCGGCCTCCCTTGGTCCGTGTTGCCTCCTCTGACGTATCTTTGCCTCTCTTTGCTGAGTACTCGGGGTTCCGGAGAAGATCCTCCAACTCCAACTATCCCTGCCCCTCTGCTGCAACTCAGATCACTTGTTCGACTTTCTCAGCAAACCTCACCCCAGAAAAATCGAACTGATTGATCACTTGGTGTGTCTCCAACTGACCCTGAAACCTCCTATTATAATTTTCCTGTTGATGAATCAACGATGGAGATTAAGTCCCTAATCAACGACTAAGATTAAAACATACTTGATCCTCGCCTCTTATATGCTTCTCACCCATATTTTGATTAATACCCATTAATATTTTTATTTTCCTAAGTTTAGACATAGGAACCCATTAAAATATTAATTATTTTATTAAAACACAAACCTGGTGGAATTTCACCAAATCATTTTTGGGTCTTGGAGATCTTATGTATTGCAGCCCCTCCACAAAATTTCGGAGCTAGAGCACATTTGATGCTACCCAAAATCAACATTTGTTAATGATGATAATGCAGATTCATTGATGACATGGACTTGTTGATGATGATGTGGATCCATTGATGACATTGACTCGTTGATAATGTTAATGATGATAATGAGGATCCACTGATGACATGGACTCGTTCATGAGATGGACTTGATGATGAATTATACTAGATGATGATGATGTGGACTCATTGATGACATGGACTCGTTGATAATGTTAATGATGATAATGAGAATTCATTGATGACATGGACTCGTTGATGACATGGAGTTGTTGATGATGAATTGGACTAGATGATGATGATGTGGACTAGTTGATGACATGGACTCATTGATAATGTTAATGATGATAATGAGGATTCATTGATGACATGGACTTGTTGATGATGAACTGGACTAGATGATGATGATGTGGACTCATTGATGACATTGACTCGTTGATAATGTTAATGATAATGAGGATTCACTGATGACATGGACTCGTTGATGAGATGGACTTGATGATGAATTATACTAGATGATGATGATGTGGACTCATTGATGACATGGACTCGTTGATAATGTTAATGATGATAATGAGAATTCATTGATGACATGGACTTGTCGATGATGAATTGGACTAGATGATGATGATGTGGACTAGTTGATGACATGGACTCATTGATAATGTTAATGATGATAATGAGAATTCATTGATGACATGGACTTGTTGATGATGAACTGGACTAGATGATGATGATGTGGACTCATTGATGACATGCACTCGTTGATAACGTTAATGATGATAATGAGGATTCATTGTTGACATGGACTCATTAATGATGATAATGTGGACTCGTTGATGACATGGAACTGTTGATGATAAATTGGACTAGACTCCTTGATAATATGGATTTGTTGATGACATAGATGATGATGATGATGATAATGTAGAATCAATGATGACGAAGATATGAAATTGATGATGAGGATGTAGACTCCTTAATGATTTGGATTCCTTGATGACATTATGTGGGCTACTAAATGATGTGAACTCTTTGATGTTGGTATGGACTCCTTGATGATGCACTGAGATTTACTCGATTTGAGAGGGCTAAGATCAAGTGGGAGTTGACACACTCTCAAAAGATAAGTATTATCTTGATTGTTTCATTATGATTTGCCTGGCTTGCCTGATTGTTCTTGTTCTTGCCTAGGCTCCTCGTAAAGGGTGCAGGTACATAATGAAAACTACCAAGGTGTGGCATTTCATTGGAAATATTTGTGATAGGTTCTATACTTAGAGGGAGCAGACAATATCAAAGGACTTTTGTCTAAGAGGGAGTTGTTTTTGAGGCGTGAACTTGGTGATATCCTTGGTACAATGGATTGTAGATCCATTGACATCTGCTTGATGAATGATTTGAAGAAGTTGCAAGACCCTGATTTTGATTGGTTTGTTGATCTATCTGATGAATTTGTATCCATCAAATCAACTTATTATTTGATGGATTCAATTATGATCTGCTAGATTCTAATATGGTTGTTGATTCTTTCTTCTGTGAGAAGCCATTTATTATTTGTTGGATTCAAATATGGACATTGATATTCGCTTCTATGGTTGCTGATGATTGCTTCTGTGAGAAGCCACTGTTGAAATCTATTGTTATCTGCTAATAGCTACTGATGTTTGCTGGCTAAAGCTGAATGAACAACTAGATGTTGTGATCCACCATGGCTACATTTCTAATGTTGAAGTAGTTGCTGATGTGAAGAAACTGGCATAACTGAGAATTCCCTTGAAGAAGGAACACTAATTATATAGCATTATATTATGAACCATCTCCTGTAGGCTATGTGCCTAGAGACATTGTTGTCAAGGAGATGTATTGATGATTCCTTCGGTAGACTGTGTGCCGAGAGACCTTGTTTTCCGAGAGATGTATTGATGATTCCTCCTCTAGGCTGTGTGCCGAGAGACATTGTTGATCGGGAGATGTATTGATGATTCCTGTAGTACGTTGTGCGCCGAGAGACATTGTTGTCTGGGAGATATATTGACAATTCCATCTGTAGGCTGTGCCGAGAGATATTGTTGTCCGAGAGATGTATTGATGATTCCTCTCGTAGGCTGTGTGCTGAGAGACATTGTTGTCCAGGAGACGTATTGATGATTCTTCTTATAGGCTATGTGTTGAGACTTGAGAGACATTATTGTCCGGGAGATGTATTGATCATTCCTCCTATAGGTTGTGTGTTGAGAGACATTGTTGTCCGGGAGATGTATTGATGATTCCTCCTGTAGGTTGTGTCGTGAGACCTTGTCGTCCCGGAGATGCTTTGTTGGTTCCTCCCTTAGGCTGTGTGCCACGAGACTTTGTGGTCGGGGAGATGCTTCGAGATGGATGCTATGTATCTTTCCTTATGATGAGTTTGAGAGAGCGAAACTTGGATTGTGTTCTCTTCCTTAGGCTGTGGGCTGTTAGACCTATGGATTGGTTGACAAGATTGATTTTGAGAGAGAATGAAAAACTACCTCCCTAGCTAGAAGGGAGTGTTGAAAATTTAAGTAGCTATGGTTGGCATTTTTCATTGAAAACATGGAGAACAAATGAATTTTTGGCATCTATAGGTCGGCCCATCTTAGCTCCACAAATTGGCTCCAAGAAGACATCATGTCGGCCCTATTAGGGCTAATTAGTCCTCACATGCACCTATTAATATAAGTTCGTTGGCATTCATTTTGGACACCTTCAACATAACAATCTGGTCTGCAATTTCAAAATAAATTCGGCCTTCTATTACAAAGATCTCCACATGTGCGAAGTGGACAAAGAGTGTTCTTTTGACTACGGTTTTGTTCTCCTTCAAGGGTTCGTTGACTACAATGACTTGGGATTGTTTGTGATCATCCATAATTCTGTTCTATTGATTCTTTTGTGTCCGAGGATTGCAGAGAAGCTTGCTCTCTTGGATGTGACTTACTTATGAAGTTGAATGAAGGTTTTTGGGCCAAATTTGTGATCAGTTCATTAACATCTTTTGTGGTGGTTTTTGGCCTACTTTCACAGTTATTATAGGCCTATATTTCGGCCTCCTTGAGCAGACCCGCTCATTGGAAAAAGGTGGAATCTCTCTCTCTCTTTCATTGTGAAGACTTTTATTGGTTATTTTGGATTTGTTGGAACATTTAGATGTACTGTTGATGGACAAAATCTCTCTCTCATAAGGAATGAATTTTTGGGTTTTCCCATAGTGGGTTTTTCCCTTGTTGTGAGCCTAATCTTGGTGTCTCTTGTCTCCTGCTTATTGTCTATTGTTCATTGTCTAATATGATCTCTATTTACTGCACTTGTTGAGGCATTATTGGTTGAAGTTTTTCATGTATAGCTACTTGTTGACTAAAGTATAAAGAAGGAGCAAATTTCATCGATAGAAGTAGTTATCAAATCAAGGTTGCACGAAACGGGGAAACGGGTACGAGTTTCCGAAATGGGAAGCGATACGAAACGCGACCTCCCCAAATTTTGGAAACTGGGAAACGCGATATATATATATATATATATATATATATATATATATATATATATATATATATTAGGACATTTAACATTTAAGAAATATGTGCAATCATAAAGCATATATGATACATTCTAATTTATTACATTATGATAAAATTGTCAATTGTCAATGCATAAACTATAAGTATCTAAATTTACATCACATTTACTCATGAATAATCACATAATGAAAATAGAAATATCCAAAATCAGCCACGAGAAATTTCTAATTTTTTGTCTCGTGCTTGATTGGGAGTCTCCTCCTACATAGTAGAATGACCTTAATGCTCTTGATTAAATACAAGTTTCATACCCTAGTACCCTACATTCTCTTGATTATTGGGAGTCTCCCCTGCATAGAGGGCTTTGTTCTCTCGATTAAATACAAGTTCCATACCCTAGTACATGATAAAATCCAATGGAAACATTGCGATCCCCCCAATCCCGAAATCCTGCAAAACAGATAAGTCTGCTGGATTTTGAGTGAGATCTAAAATTCTACTTTCTCCATATGAAATCCAATGAGGGCGAAACCACTCTCAAACATCCTGAGTCATTTCATGGTAATGTTAAAAATTTAAGTAAAAGTGATGATATTCTCCTTTATTTTTCATTTTCATCCTTTTACTTTAAGAATTTAACATTACCATGAACTTCATATCAACACTAGGGCAAAAGTTCACTTATATAACTTTAGACAGGCATCTGGAAGCAACTAGAAGTCACTAGGCTAATGTAAGAATAGATTAGAAAACAAATAAAAAAAAATTGAAAAAAAAAAACAAGTAAATGCTGAAACGTGGGTCGTACGGCCCTGAAACATGTTTCAGGCCGTACTGGCCATGTTTCAGTTTCGTGAAACGTGGCAGTACGACCTGAAACGCGTTTCAGAGCCGTACCAAACGTGTTTCAACGTTTCGTACTCGTTTTCGTACGGAAACGCCCTCCTACCCCACGTTTCCTGCAACATAGTATCAAATGTGAAAAACTATTCTAGTCATTGCAACACTAGAATTTCGACATAAGGAAACCAACTTCCTTTAGTAAATGGATTGACCTAAGAAGGTCAAAAATGGTTTCTATTGGTAGATGCTCCTGCATTAGAAGTTTATCCAAATAGTATTACAACTTATTAATCTTTCTTGTCATTTGCTGCCGGCACAGCTTGCAACTCAATCTTTGCTAGTTTGTCCCATCTTTAGGTTCTCCATACTGCCAAAATGGGTACAAAGTCTTTGCTATATCTGCAATGGAAATGGACAGCTTCAAAATTCAAACCTAAGGCACTAAAAACACAAGAAAATGACATTAATGCCCCACTAGGAAAAGATAAGTGCCTTAAAAAATTTAACTTTTAGAAAGTTAGTATTAGCAATGAATAATGACAACAAGAGGGTGGATAAAAAAATTAAAATCAAGTTTGTTGTCCTAATATAAAAAAACCCTTACATTGTTTTATGGGCACGAAAATCATGGCAAAAAAGAAGCAAAATGTAGGCAAGGAAAGAGGGAGGCGAGCATGCATAAATCTATGAAAAAAAGCATTAACATGGTGGGATTTAAATACATACATGTGAATGGAAGATTCAATAGTAGTTGGAAAATGAAATTAAACCCTTGCTCAACAAAAAAATCCTGGATGGTGATGATGATGGTTGTTTAGCTATCTCCACAATCATTGATTATTATCGCAAGTCCTCCTCCTCCCTTCTCCAACAACCAAAAAACGTAAATGAGGGAAACTCAAAAATGTTTAAAATACCATGGGTTCCATTGACTTGGTGATGTTTCCTATTGTGGCACAAAATTTCGGCAAAAATCATGATTTTTATGAACATCGCATAATTTTGTAAATAGCGAAGAAATCATGATTTTTTTGGGCTGATTTTTTGATAGCTGGGAAAACCCTTAATTTTTTAGGACATCGACAATTTTTTGCCAATGTTATCAACACTGATTTAAATCATTACCCTTGGTAGAGTTCTTAGAGGATAGATAAAGCAAGGAAACAATAGAGAATAACTAAACTAACAAAATAAAATAAGGGAGGATGTCATGCCCCTTCTCAAACACATTAGTAACAAGGTGTTACTACACAATTTTGCACATTTTTTACTAAGGAAGAGGGCCCCACGCTTTTGACTTAGGGAATTAGGGGCCAAATCGACTTTATTTAGTTGCTAGTGGAATGTGGGGGCCACCCACATAGGAATTCGAATTAGTCGTTCGATATGCTTGCAGGGAAAATCGAATGGGTGGATGGAGGGGCCCACATGAGGCTAAGGCGGCCCAAGGAGTTATAAAGAAAAATCAACTCTCATTTTGTTTCATCTTGAACATTTGCAAACAAACACTCTTTGGTACCCTTTGCTGCTTAGCGAGCGAGTCTACTGGCTATTTAGCCACGAATCTCTCACACGAGAGATTTAACCTCTTCTTTGGGGAACCATCCATGCCCGCCCTAGGGAGGCCAATCCATAGGAGTTTCAGGGAGTTCAGCACAGTCACACACTTCAGCCAACAACGCAAAGAGGGAACTGCGTATTTCCTAGGTAGCCAGAAACACGCAGGAGGAGTTGGAAGCCAACAAGGAGGTTCATTGCTTGCTGGGAGTTCCGAGAGCTGAGGAGGTTGCTTGTTGAGGACATTTTCACTAGAGTTTGCAGCCAGCTAGACTAGTGCATCAATCATTCGAATTTTTGGGCAGAGGGATTGCGCAGAAGCCTGTAGTAGCAATTCGTGGGGACTTGGGAGAGCAGTTAATCTTGGCCAAGAGCCATTCGGGGAGCAAGGAGTTGGATAGCACAGGTAAAACCAACATTTCAGAGGTGTTTGCAGAGGGATTTGCAGGCTGTTTCCTGCAGGTCGAAATTGGCAGTTGAAACTGGGGAGAGGCTCCAAGGAGGCCGAAAATCTAAAGTCAAAACTAGCGAAATTTCCTTCTGGGTTTTTCTGGGTTTTGTCGAAGGACTCCAAGGCTGAAAGGATATAATTTTCTGGGCGGTTTTCGGGCACCTTCCAGCAGGTCGAAGTTTAGCAGGGCAGTGGTTTACTGGGGCAATGCAGTGCAGAGTGATACAATAGTTGGGCAGCCTTCAGCTCAGCTATTTTACCACCTGGGGTTGGTCTTGCTTGTTCATTGGGACAAGCGCAGGGGCACCATTCCATTTCATATTGTATCTAGCCCTTTGATTTTTAATAATATGGCTCAACAATTCTTGATTGACAACATTTTCATGGATGTGTAATGTGTGTTTTTATATTTATATGCTGCTGCACTATTTATTTTCTTAATATCACTCACAGTCCTACATAGGAACATTACAGAGGAGCTACCTCACAGTCAAATCCTTCCAAGTGGTAGGATTTACCCTTCAATGGATCAACTTACTAGTTCTTATAGAAGACTTGACAGCTGCATTCAATCTTGAAGCACAAATAGCAACCAAGGGAGAAAGCTTGAATTAACACCAAATCACGTCAATAGGAAGATATTAAACAAGTTGTATTCTCAATAGCCAATCAACAACAAATAATAGTGTGAGGGGAAACCCTTTTATAAAGGAGGATTCAACAGTCCTCTCATTCCAATAATATTTTTCTCTGCTTAGATCTAGCCTAAGAGATTTCAAAAAGACTCGTCCTTCAACAAACTATGAGGATAAGGTAAAAATTAAAAATACATAAAATATCATAGTGGTTATGCAACAATCACAATATTCCCCCATACGAGAGACATCCCACCAACAATAGCTTAGTAGGGTCAAAAGATGCCAACAACATTCCTCCAAAATGCCTGTGTAGGCACCTCCAATATGTTAATCAACGAATGCAAGGGAAAAAGTTCCTTGTAATGCAAGGCGTGAAAATATGTGAAATATTAAGATACATTCTTACATCGATTCAGGAGGGGAGTGATTTTAACTAAGAGGAATAAATAGATAGATTGGTTGATTGATCTCAAATATGTAATTCATAATATGCTCTTGATATTTGTTTGGTATTATTATTGTTTTACAATTTCTTAAGCCTTTCCTAACTATAATTTTACTTTTCACTCTTATGCAAGCAGAAGTGAATCAACAGAAAATTGTTGAGGCTGGTGGTCTGACCTCATTGTTGATGCTCTTGGAAACTTCAGGAGATGAAACCATTCAAAGGGTTTCTGCTGGTGCTGTTGCTAATTTGGCTATGAATGGTTTGCTTTCAACTCATTTTTTTGTTCTATATTATGCTTCAAAGTTCAGAGAGATGAGAATAGCAAGGCCTTGCTGATGTTTTTTATTCTTTTTCAAATATCAATTGGGTTTTTAATGAAAATTGCCTAATAAGGAAAAAAATTGGATGACAATATCATTTTATAAGAAATAATTTTAATTTTTTTTTTGTTCACTGTTTATACTCATTAATGAAATATTTACTTACAAAGCTCGACAAAGATCTGTATTAAATGCCAAATCTATCAAGCCTCAAGAGGGATCAAATCCCTAAAGGTGCAAACCTTTTTACAATGCAAAAACTTGTGAAAAGGTTTGCACCTTGAGGGTTTGATCTCTCTTGATGTTTCATAGATCTAGGTTTAATGTGGATCTAGGTTGGTTATTCTGAAAGTAATGTATACATATAGTTTTGTGGAAAGCTGCCATTTTTGTTAGTGTTACTCACTCAGCCACCCGCCCACTCCCTCGAGACACCTTCCTCACACTGGGCTGTAGAATGTGCCTCTTGGTGCGATCAATGGTTAGAGAAACAACTATATTGTCTAGGTTTGACAATGATAATACATTTTTTGTTATTTACAACCCGTAATATTGTTGCCTGGGTTCAATAGCTACTATATTAAAATTGTCATATATCTACCATATGATTCTTTACAATGTGTAATACTAAAAATGAATATTTTAGGCATTTCTTAATTTAATAGTTATAGTTTTTTCAAATTGCTCATGACTAATAGTTGTTTTTCTTCTTAATTCCAACTTTTTCAGCATTGATTTTCTATCCATTTAGCTTGAACAAAAATCTGTATCATATCATTTTCGAGTTTGGGTTCATATTTGTTGTTGAATCTTGCCATAACATTATTCCCAAAAATAATTCTCACTATTGATTAGGAGCTTCATCAAATAAGTGTGCATTTATTTGTGACCATTGTAGAACAGATATTTATGTATATTACTGCTAGGTGATCTTATTATTCATTCTTTTCCTCATACCTGTTCAAATTCCATGAGTTCTAATTTCATGGGATTTTTATTATCTTTGAGGCCTTGGTGAACTTTTTGTGTCTCCACTTTTTCTTTTGCAATCTATTCATTTTGTCTTAGCTAAATGGTTATAAGCTTGTATTATTTGGACGAGATAGAAAAACGTTTATATACTGATTTATGATTTAGAGGTTGGTCAATTTATCTATTCCCTCATCTAATCACACGTCGATTCTCCACAGTGTTTCCTCCTCAGTTTTTTTTCTTTTGTTCTGTATTAGTTTCATTGTGTGAAAGATGATATTACATACGTATTTTTTGGTGTTGTTGCATAATAAATCTTATAATTGTGAAAATTTCACTACTGAAATCCTATTGCAACAACTGAAATTATTTCTTCTAACTATCAAGTAAATTAGCAGTTTATTGCTACAACAACAACAAAATAAACACACTGCAATGTTCACAAAAATACTGCGGAAGATAAAAGCATTGGAAATTGAGAAATATGCTAGCACACATAAAATTGACACAATTATTTTTGGACAAATGTCCACGGAAAAACCCAACTTCGGAAAACTGGTGCAGCAACGGTGGGTTTTAATTATTAAGCAACAATGAGAATTTCTGAGTACAATAAATATTGTCAAATTGGCGAATCAATCCAAAATGAATACTGGAAAAAATTATCCAAGGTAATTTACCCTCGCTCGAGAAATCTTGACACTTCACTGCCTTTGAAAAGCTAGTCGTCCAACTAGCTCTGCGTAGACCTTGCATCACCCTAGCGTAGTCCCTTAAATGCTTTGCCGGAATCAACTGCCAATCTAGCTGTCTTGTTTGGTGTTGAATAGGAAAATGCTTCTCTGGCCCTTTGGAAAACTTTCCCAGCCTCTGGAACTGAAAATGCCTTCCTCTTCACCTGGATCGAATTTCCCTCTTGATGCTCTAAGCTGCCTCTGGAGTCTGCGCAACCTCATGGAGAAAATCTCGGCTTCCTCTTTTTGACTCTTTAGAACTTGGAAAATTCCTCTGGACTCACTGTCTTTGCCCCTCTCTGCCTTTGCTTCCCTTCTCTGGCTCAAACTCTTCTGGCAACTAGTGCTGCTCTCTGGAAATTGAATTACCCAAGGAAATTGATCTCAAGTGTGTGTTCTCCATCTACACATCGACCTCCTCTTATAATCTCCAACTGGGACTCCAACGACCAAGATTAAAACATAATTGATGGATGAGATCATATATGGATCGATCTGTGTGAGTTTCTAGAAACCTTCGCTCAGGAGTATATGCAGTTGTAGTCTCCCTCTTAATGCCAACTTCCCTGCAATAGTGATTGAATTCATTTGACTTATACTCGATTCCATTATCGGTCCTCAATATCTTGATCATCTTCCCTGTTTGATTTTCCACCAAGGCTTTGAAGGCACGAAACCATGAGAATATTTCGTCCTTCTTCAAGAAATATATCCAAGTTTTGCGAGAGAATTCATCCACAAAGACAACATAATATAAATATCCTCCTAATGATGTCACAAACAACATACCGGATAGATCAGAATGAACCAATTGCAAAATGTCTGTGGTCTTGCTATCACTTGAGGGGAATGGTCCCCTTGTATGTTTTGCCTTGGTACATCCCTTACATACACCTTCATGCTCTATTTTGAATTCGGGCATACTTGTAACCATCTTCCTTGCATCAGGTAGAGCCTTATATTGAAGATGAGCAAACCTCCGGTGCCATAGGTCAGGTTGAAGGGATGTGTCGCAAAACATGGTGTAATGTTCCTTGGTAGGAAATTAAGTGATAAACAAAGCAAGCAGACAATCCGACAATCAGAAATGCGAAGTAAACATCATACACCTATGAAAATAATGGAAATAGAGAACTGCTGAGCCATTTTATTAAATCATCAAGGGAAAATACAACAATGAATGGAATGGTGCACTTGGGCTTGTCTCCAAGGACAAGCGTGACCAAACCCAGGTGAGAAAATCCTGATCTAAGGGCTGCCCAACTTCTGCTCTAGAATTGGTCTGCGTTGCCCAGAAACTGCGTTGCCTGCTGGAACAATAAGGCTAGAATCACGACTTCCCATGCTCAGAAAATTATAAAAATTCAGCTCTTGGATCTTCAGTAAAATCCCACCAAAACCCAAGAAGGGTTTGGCCTAGTTCAGACTTATAAAATTCGACCCCCAAGGAGCCCGTCCTCTGCTGAAGCTGGCCAACTTGGCCTGTCTAAATGAAGCTGGGAAAACTCTCCAAAACTGCCCCAAATCACTGGGATGAGACCCCTTATGAATTTCCTTCCTTCCCAAGTGTGATTATGGTGTCGTGGCTCTCTTCCTCAGGACCCATGTGATGTCCAGTCTGGCCCTCTCCGCAGTCCTTCAAGGCTGAGTTTCGAACTACCGACATGCTACACCCACTTGCTCCAAAACTCCTCCCAAGTGATGACCTCCTAATGTCCTTGAACTCTCCAGGTTCCTTAGGCTAGTGCTGGCCCAATGAAATTCTGTCCACAACTGTGTGGTCCCTTCTTTGCTGGCCCAGAAATATGCATTGCTGGTTTGTGGCTGAATGCGCTGGCTATGAGTCCTCCTTGGTGCTCCTCAAGGTTCTATGAAACTGCCTTCCTAGGGTGGCAGTCGTAGACGAAGGTAAGGTTGAATCTCCTGCATGAGAAATTCGTTGCTAAGCAACCAGTTGACTCGGCTAAGCAGCTCGAGGAAATAGTCAAGTGATTTTCGATATGCAAGAATAAATGAATCTCTAAGTGAGGAGCTCTTCCTCCTTATGACTTCGTGGGCCTCCCTTTGCGTCATGTGGGCCCCTCCAACAACCATAAGATTTCCCTCCAAGGCAATTCGAATTGCCCAATGCATTTTCCCATGTGGTTGGCCCCCACCTTCCACTAGCCAATTAATTTGGCCTTCATTTCTCCTAAGTCCTAAGTCGAAACTGCTTGGATCCTTTTTCTTAGCATAATTTGTACAAAATTGTGGAGAGATAAAACCTGTTACAAACTCATTTGGGAAGGGACATGACAGTCCTTCCCTCCCAAATGTTGCTTTCCCTTAAGCAACTTTAGTGTTGGGTGCTCCAGAATGTGCTCACCCTCCCAGGTGGCATCCTCATCCAGTAGGTTCTTCCAACGCACCAAGAACTCCCTGATGGTCCTGCTCCTCAGCTTCCTCTCTTGGCTCTCCAAAATGGCCTCAGGCTCCAAAACCAGATGGCCCTCATCATCCAGTGGGGGTAACTCCACTGCTGTTGTCACCTGTTGTCCCAACACCTTTTTAAGGCATGAGACATGGAATATGTTGTGAATCTTGCTCCCCAGAGGCAACTCTAGCTCGTAGGCCACCTCTGCAACTCGCCTAACAACCCTATGTGGCCTGTAAAAACGGAGTTGTAGCTTCTCGACCCCCTTCTACTTCAATGTGGACTCCCTATATGGCTGTAGCCGAAGGTACACCAAATCCCCCTCCTCGAAATGTCTCTCGGTTCGGTGCCAATCTGTGTTGATTTTCTGCTGGTTCTGCGTTGTCACTAAGTTATACTTGAGAGCCTTGAGGATATCTTGGCTCTCTTGGATCCAATCTTTGGCCTTTGGGGCTCGACTATCTCCAAAAGCAACGTTAGCAAAGGATAAAGCATCATAACCATACAAGGCATGGAAAGGAGTCATCGATGGACATGTGATGGGTGGTGTTGTAGCAATACTCGCCCAAATGTAGCCATTGAATCCAAGCGCTCTACTGCCTAGTCACGTAGTTCATCAACTACCCCTGTAGCCACTGATTAACTTGCTCGGTCTAGCCATCTCTCTAGGGGTGGTAACTTGTGCTAGGGGTGAGCTCGGTACCAACCAACTTGAAGAGCTCCTGCCAGAAGCCTCCCATGAACCTGCTATCCTTGTAACTCACAATGTTCTTAGGAAGCCCGTGTAACCAGATGATCTCCCTAAAGAACAACTTTACAACCCGTGAAGCCAATTATTTGGTAGGGATGGCGAAAAAGTGGGCATACTTGGTCAACCGGTCAACCACTACATAAATGCAATCCTTGCCCTGTATTGTGGGGAGCCCTGTGATGAAGTCCATGGAGATACTCTCCCATTTCCCCTCGGGGATGGGGAGCGGATGTAATAATCCTGGAGGATGAATCAACTCCCCTTTGTTCCTCTAACATGCCTCACACTCTTGTACGTGCCTCAACACATCCCCCTTGATGCCATTCCATGTGAAGTGCTCCCTGACTGCCATGTATGTTTTCTTGAACCCCTAGTGCCATGACAATGGCGAGGCATGTGTTGCCTGAACCACTCTCTCCCCAAACTGTGAGTTGGGAACCAGAAATATGTGCCCCATGTAGTAGATGACCTCGTCCATCACCCGATAGAGCTTGTCTGCGTGGGTACCCTCCAAAATCTCATATGCCCCCCTGTCCTTAGAATACTCCACCAATAATTGGGTCTTCCAATCATGGCAGATTCTCATGATTGATAGGCTTGCAGGTCTTCGGGATAGGGCATCAACCACCACGTTGTGTTTCCCCCACACATACTCTATGTCGAAATCATAGGCCTGCACCTTGCTGACCCATCTCTGTTGTTTGTCGTTGAGGCCGTGTTGTGGCATGAAGTGATGAAGAGTCAAGACTATTGTGATCAGTCTTCACCCCCAACCTGTTACCCACCAAATACTGTCGGAACTTGGCGAAGGCATGCATGATGCCCAGTATCTCCTTGTTATATATAGAATATGACCTCTCATGGGGTAAGAGCTTTCGACTCTCCAAAGCAATGGGGTGCCCATCCTGAGATAGTACTGCTACAACTCCCTCTTTGGATGAATCACACTCCACGGTGAAGGGCTAGGAGAAGTTCGTGAATGCTAAAACTAGACAACTACTCATCACCTCCTTGAGGCGGTTAAAAGTTGATTGTGCCCCATCTGTCCATGTGAAAGCCCCTCTCTTTGTCAAATCCGTGAGGGGAGCTGCCAACTGCGAAAATCCCTTGACGAACTTCCAGTAATATGTGCAGATGCCCAAGAAGCCCCTCAGCGTTGTCACATCTCTGGGTACTGGCCAATCACGGATAGCTCATATCTTCTCCTCATGGACCTTCACCCCATCTGCGTCAATGATATGCCTCAAGTAGATCATCTTGGTCAGGCCAAACTCACACTTGGACAACTTGGCATAGAACTGTTGTTCCTCCAAAATACGCAGCACCTCCTCCAAGTGTTGGAGATGCTCCTCCCAAGTTCTGTTGTATATCAAGATGTCGTCGAAGAAAACCAATACAAACCTCCTCAACTACCTTTGGAACACATGGTTCATACACGACTGAAAGGTAGCCGGGGCGTTGGTCAACCCAAATGGCATGACCAGGAACTCGAAGTGCCCATAATGGCATCAAAAAGTTGTCTTGGGGATGTCCTGATCCCTCACCCTGATCTGATGGTACCCCGAACGTAGATCTATCTTAGAGAAGTACTTGGCTCCTCTAAGCTCATCCATCAACTCATCGATGCGGGGAATGGGGTACCGGTTCTTCAGTGTCTTCCTGTTGAGGGCCCGGTAGTCAATGCACATGCGCAAGGTTCCATCCTTCTTCTTCACCAGCACCACTGAAGAAGCATAGAGACTGGAACTTGGCTTGATGTGGCCCAATGCCAATATTTCTTTGATGTCCCTCTCAAGCTCGTCCTAATAGGCCTTAGGATGCCTATAAGGGGTAGTGATCACTGCTTGCACACTCGGCTCTAGCTCGATGGTGTGCTTGAATCCCCTGTCTGGTGTGTTGATTTTGGGTAGCATCGGATGTGCTCTAGCCTTGAAAATTTGTGGAGAAATTCCACTCGGATGAGGAGTTATTAAAATAATTAATATTTTTTAATGTGTTCCTAAGTCTAAAGTTAGAAAAATAAAAATATTAATGTGTATTAATAAAATATGGGTGAGAAAGTTCTAAGTGATGAGGATCAAGCCAGTTCTAATCGTAGCCGTTGATCAGGGACTTAATCTCGTCCGTTGAAGACTCAACAAGAAAAGTATAAGAGGAGGCTTGAGGGTCAGTTGGAGATACACCAAGAGAGATCAAAGAATTTGATTTTCTGGGGCGAGGTTTGTTGAGGAAATCGAGTTAGTGATCAGAGTTGCAGCGAGGGGCAGTTCAACAAGGGTTTTTCATCTAAGGTTGAAGAATACATAGCAGAGAGGTAGTGTAGGCTCTAGAAGGGCTGACGTAGAGGTTGTAAAGCTGACACAGAGGACGCAGAGGGTTGATGCAGTGAGACGCAGAAGTCGCAGAGGTTGACGCTGGGCCTCAGAGGCAGCGCTAGGGAGATTCTGTGGGGCAGACTGGGAGCGGATCAATAGATTTTGAGCCAGGAGAGGGTGACACAACTCCTGGAGGAGTGACGCAGTACCAGGGCAGTGCTTGTAGCAGCTTTCGCTGCCCAACATAGAGAACAACCAGAGTCGCTGTGGGGTTTGATCACCTGTTTGTTGATTTGCCAGAGTATTTGTCTCCGGATAGAGGTGCTACTGTCGAGGATATTCTTTGTTGGGTGAGCCATTTCTGGCACCCTAGTTGTATTCACGAAATCCGCTTAATAATACAAACCCACTATATGCTACACCGGTTTCCCTGAATTGGGTTTTTCCGGGGACACTTGTCCAAAAATAACAGTGTCCCTTGTGTTATTGTTTCCGTTTATTTTAGTTCATGATATGTATATTTGTGTAGGATGCAATATTGTTTACATCGATTTTTATGTAATTAAATAACTTGTTAATGCAGAACAAGTAGGAGATTGTAAACCAGTTATTGCAATAGGGGTTTTTGATGTGTTAGATTCATAATTTTTCACATGGTATCAGGGCGATTGCAGATCATAGACAACTAAAGACACCAACCAAGAAATCTGAGAATTTGCAGCAGAGAAGCAACTACCCTGAGAGATAGCATTGTTCCAGAGTCGGAGAGGCAAAAGGAGGAGTGACGCAGTGCAGAAGAGGTGACACAAAGGCTCGTGCAGTTCCTATGTCAGCATTCTGAGCCGAGAGAGGAAGACGCAGTAGCTAGGAGCCCATGCAGTAGCTGTGTCAGCCATTAGGGCCAATGCAAAGGCAGAGGAGGGTAGATTAGGGTCACGCAAAGCCATGTCATCTTTTTGAGCCAGGAAGGATTGATGCAGTTGGCCGGGAGGAGCAGATTCAACCCACCCAGAGCCTAAAGGGCTCAGATTCTTCGAGTTGTTGGGGCTAAGGGAGCTGTGCAAATTTTGCTTTATGGAGCTGGTGGGACGTTGTTTCTGTCGATGTAGAATAGGTGTGTAAGGAGATTGAACGGAGGTAGAGGGACCTCAACAGATTTCTAGCCAAGAAATCTAGATCCAAGTTGCAGCGGCAAAGGAGGATTGGAGAGGAGTGATTCGACGGTTGGCTGGAGGATTTCTGAGAGGGAAATCAGGACTTAGAGGGAGTCTAGAGAAGAGGAGCAAAGATGACAGTGAACGGATTAAGGGATCAGGACAGATTGGACGAGGCTCCCAATTTTGTCATCTGGAAGGCCAGGATACTGGCAATCCTGGACAAACATTGCATCTAGGACTATTCCTTGAAAGTAGTAGTTGTCCCAGTTGACGCTAATGCAGTTGAGAAGTATGCGAAGGCCCAGGTGAAGGCAAAATGCATGATCCTAGATGGGGTCAAGGATCATGTCATACCACATATTGCTGAGAAGACAACAACAAAGGAGATGTGGGACACCTTGACCACCTTATACCAGGGCTCTTCCGAGCAGCAGAAGATGTTAATGGAGAATTAACTAAGGTCATATCAGATGTAGAAAGGAAAGGAGATAGATCCCTTCCTTCTCAAGTTGCACGAGATTCGCGACCAGCTTACTTCCGTGGGGTCTACTCCAGATTCAGAGTTCTTAGTTAGCACTGCCTTGAATGCAGTATCCAAGGAGTGGTAGACATTTGTCCAAAACATTTTGGGTAGAGAAACTCTCCCCAGTTGGGAGGAGATGCGGGTAGCTCTTCGCCAGGAAGAGCTTAGGAGACTGACCAAGGTGGGGAGTAGCGGTAAGGGAGTTCAAATCAAGGAGGAGGAGGAGGAGGATGCAGCTCTCGCATCAGCGGGACGACAGGGGGTTACAAAAGAGGAAGAAGAAATACATCTCCAAGTTCAAGTGTGTCAACTGTGGGGAGCTGGGACACTATGCCTCTCAGTGTCCCAAGAAGAAAGGCAAGGGAGAAACTTCCGACTCAAAGGCTGCTGCAACAAAGGCGGAGAAGGATGTCGAGACTAATGATGATTGTGCCATGAGTGCTCATGCGCCTCTAGAGAAGCGGTGGGGAGACATGGAGCTATAGTTAGGAGGACTACAAGGGGGCACGATCCTTGAGGTGCCCAAACTCTTGGATCACATCCGGCTATGAGAGCCCTAAAAGACAGTAGCATGATGATAGTTGTCAGGTGGAGCAAGGTGTGATGGAGCAGTAAGGCAATGCTAGAGTGCAGAAGACTGTGGCAGCACAATGCAGGTTGCAACAGTGCGACAGGCACAGAAGAAGTTGCAGCAGCACAGTGGTAGCAAAGGGAGCACAAGATAGTGACAAAGGTAGCTTCAGCATGACGAGGCTTCCAGACTGACCAGGATGTCAGTGTTTGGGTGAATCCAGTTACTTCTCGGTAACTGAGTTGCAGTGCAACAGTTAGTAGTGGTAGTGCTATGGGAAACATTTTGATAGGGAGTTTCAGTACATATGTAGCAGTGGCAGTGGCAGTGTCATGGGCAGTAGTACAGGAAGCATTAGTGCAATGGATGTGGGGTAGCAGGCCAAGCATCAGCGCAAAGGCCCAATGCCATGGATCAGTGTGGTGCTTCTATTAGGACACAGTGCTAGAGTACATTCCTCTCTAAGGAGTGTTGATTTTGGGTGGCATTGGATGTGCTCTAGCATTGAAAATTGGCGGAGAGGCTAAGGCACATGAGTTCCCAAAGACGCGGAAATCGTTTGGAGAAATTCCACCTAGATGAGGAGTATTTAAAATAATTAATATTTTTAATGAGTTCCGAAGTCTAAACTTAGGAAAATAAAAATATTAATGTGTATTAATAAAATATGGGTGAGAAAGTTCTAAGTAACGAGGATCAAGCCGGTTCTAATCTTATGCGTTGATTAGGGACTTAATCTCAGCCATTGAAGACTCAACAAGAAGAGTATAAGACGAGGCTTGAGGGTCAGTTGGAGATACACTAAGAGAGACCAAAGAATTCGATTTTCTGGGGTGAGGTTTGCTTAGGAAATTGAGTTAGTGATCAGAGTTGCAACGAGGGGTAGTTCAGTAAGGGATTTTCATCCGAGGCTGAATAATACATAGCAGAGGGGCAACACAGTGCCGGGAGAGACAATACAGGCCCTAAAAGGGTTGACATAGAGGTCGTAAAGTTGATGTAGAGGATGCAGAGGGTTGACGTAGTGAGACGCAGAAGCCGCAGAGGCTGACACTGGGCCTTAGAGGCAGCGCTGGGGAGATTTTGTGGGGCAGACTGGGAGCAGATCAACAGATTTTGAGCCGGGAGACGGTGACCCAGCTCTTGGTGGAGTGACGAAGTTCTAGAGCAGTGCTTGGAGCAACTTTCGCAGCCCAACATAGGGAACAACCAGAGTTGCTATGGGGTTTGATCATCCGTTTGCTAATTTTCCGAAATATCTATCTTCGGATAGAGGTGCTACTGCTGAGGATATTCTCTGTTAGGTGAGGCATTTTTGGCACCCTAGTTGTATTTACGAAATCTGCTTAATAATACAACCCTCTATATGTTGCATCGGTTTTCCCGAATTGGGTTTTTCTGGGGAGGATTGTCCAAAAATAACGGTGTCCCTTGTGTTATTGTCTTCGTTTATTTCAGCTCATGATATGTATATTTGTGTAGGCTGCAATAGTGTTTACATCGATATCTATGTAATCAAATAAGTTGTTAATGCAAAGAACAAGTAGGAGATTGTAAACCAGTAATTGTAGTAGGGGTTTCTGATGTGTTACATTAAGAAATTTTCACATGGTGGCCGCCCTGGTGCATGGGTGGAGAATGTGGTAGGATTATTCCTATTTGAAGGCATATCCAATTCCATCATCCTTGCTTCTTCTTGAGAACATCTAGTCAGCAATTCTTCAAAACCTAGAATTACGTCGTTATTGAGAATAGTAGTGTTGAACACATGCCATTCGGGAGGAAGACCTCTAGGGGAAATCAAAGTGAGCTCCTTGTTAGCAGTAGCTTCATCAATCGAAAGAAAACCATTTTTGATCTCGGGAATCCTCATGAAGTAGGATTGAATATCCTCACCTTTTCACTTCTTTATATCCTTCAACTTTTTCTTGAGGAAAAGAATTTGATTTGCATTGCTAGATTTGAACATGCCAATAACCTGTCATATATCTCCTTTGATGTATTCAAATCGGAGATGTAAGCAACTAGGTGCTTATGAATAGAATCCCTGATGATCTTCTTAGCTATGACTTCACCCTTCTTATACTTTATCTTAGTAGCAGCCGGTGCATTTGAAGGAGGTTCCAAAATCATTCCCTGCACATAATCCATGACATCTTGCTCTTCTAAAGTCAAATCAAGAGACATCTTCCATGCATGATAATCAAAATTATCATGAAGCTTATCATCAGATTTGAAGTAGGATGTGGAGGCCATTGAGACTTGTTCTTGATCATTGATTTTTCCTCTTAGTGATTGCTCTTTACTCTTGCTTGGGCTTTGAATTCACCTCAGCTCCGATACCATGTTAATTTTAGGATAACAATGGTATGTTCTATGCTTAGAGAAATTGTACTTCAATTTTCTTTATTAGCTTAATATTATATCCAGTATAGCAATCACATCAACATGATAGTAAAATGCAGATAGAACATAAACAATAACAGTAACAGACAAGCCAAACAAGAGGACACAAGATATGGCACCAGCTAGGGACAAACCCCAATGTGGGGAAACCCCAATAGTGACACATGTCTCCCTCGTGAATAGCTCCCCTGACGTAGGCTCGGTGATGAACGACATCAATGCCACCCCTGCGGATGATCATCTCATCCCCCAACCTGTGGTTGTCGATTGGGACACCAACCCAATTCCATTGCTGAGAAGTCTCTCCCCTAGTGCATTGAGTGTCATCCAAATATCTCGAGTGATCTCCTTGTCCCCCGCTACTCATGCACAGAGTGCCGAAGGTCAACAACAAAATCATAACTACTTGGGTCCTTTTTCTTAACAAAATTTGTACAAAATTGTGGAGAGACAAAACCTGTTACAAATTCATTTGGGAAGGGACATGACACATGGCTCCCAGTGGACTTCCTCCAACTTGATATACACTATCAACCATGAATCCAAGAGTAAATGCTTCTTTGAAATTTCTTTTCCACACACGTACTTTCCATCGATGAATGGTACGTTGAATCATTTGTCTTCCATCACTGAGATAGACACTAGATTCTTCTTTAGATCAGGTACATATAGTACTTCTTGAAGATGAACGGTGTTACCTAGATTCAATTGAAGGGTAACATTCCCAACTCCCTTCACGGGATAGATGGCATTGTCTCGAACCATAATTTCCAAATTTGTATCCTTCTCTAGCAGATTTGAAAGAGCTTCCTTGTATCCGGTGAAGTGCCTTGAGGTGCCACTATCAATCAACCAATTTCCCAAAGTATTCGGAGGAGAGGCAATAGAGAGGGTAGGTATAAGATAAAATTCCTTTTGCTTAGAATTTACAACATTAGACTCATCATACCCGGAGATTCTTGTTCTTTTAGAAGCTCGATCATTGCCAAGTTGAGTAGCAGAAGCATTTATTTTCCCTTTGTTGTTGAACCTGCCATTCCTTTGCTTGTTCTTGTTGCCCTTGGAATGATTGTGATCATCATCATGAGATGTATCCCTTCTATTTGGACACTCCTTGGCATAGTGACCAAACTTGTTGCAAACAAAGCAACTTCCCTTCCTTCCATTTTTTAATCTCGGTCTTCCTTGACTTTGCTTCTTTGAGCCTGCATTGTTCTTCCTCTTGGCATGAGCGGAGAATGTGGTAGGATTATTCCTATTCGAAGGCATATCCAATTCCATCATGATTGTTTCTTCTTGAGAACATCTAGTCAACAATTCTTTAGAACCTGGAATTTTGTCGTTAATGAGAATAGTAGTGTTGAACACATGCCATTCGGGAGGAAGACCTCTAAGGGCAATGAGAGTGAGTTCCATGTCAACAATGGCTTCACCAATCAAAAGAAGATCATTTTTGATCTCGGTAATCCTCATGAAATAGGATTGAATATCGTTACCTTTTCCCTGCTTTATATCCTTCAACTTGTTCTTGAGGAAAAGAATTTGATTTGCATTGCTAGATTTGAACATGCCAACCAACCTATCATATATCTCCTTTGATGTATTCAAAACGGAGATGTAAGCAACTAAGTGCTTAGGAATAGAATTCCTGATGATGTTCTTGTCTTTGAATTCACCCTTCTTGTACTTTGTGTTAGTAGCAGCCTGTGCATTTGAAGGAGGTTTCGGAATCTTTCCCTGCTCATAATCCATGACATCTTGCTCTTCTGAAGTCAAATCAAGAGACATATTCCATGCATTATAATCAAACTTATGAGGAAGCTTATTATCAAACTTGCAATAGGATGTGGAGGCCATTGAGACTTGTTCTTGATCAGTGGTTGCTCCTCGTAGTGATTTCTCTTCACTCATACATGGGCTTTGAATTCAACTCAGTTCCGATACCATGTTAATTTTAGGATAACAATGGTAGGTTCTATGCTTAGAGAAATTGTACTTCAATTTTCTTTATTAGCTTAATATCATATCCAGTATAGTAATCACATCAACATGATAGTAAAATGCAGATAGAACATAAACAATAACAATAGAAGACAAGCCAACACAAGAGGACACAAGATATGGCACTAGCTAGGGACAAACCCCAATGTGGGGAAACCCTAATAGTGACACATGTCTCCGTCGTGAATAGCTCCCTAGACGTAGGCTCTGTGATGAACGGTATCAATGTCACCCCTGCAGATGATCACTTAATCCCCCAACCTGTGGTTGTCAATTGGCACACCAACCCAATGCCACTGCTGAGAAGTGTCTCCCCTAGTGCATTGAGTGTCATCCAAATATCTCGGGTGAGCTCCTCGTCCCCTGCTGCTCATGCCCAAAGTGCTGAAGGTCAACAACAAAATTGAAACTAGTTGTGTTGTTTTTCTTCACAAAATTTGTACAAAATTGTTCAGAGAAAAATGTTAAGTTATGGTATGTTCTATGCTTATAACAATTTACTTCTTTTTCTTATTATATTCCACCAATTAGCAATCACATGTACATAAAGTAAAGTGCAGATAGAACATTAGACGATCGACAGAAAACAAGCCAAGAGAAGAGACACAAGATGTGGCGGCTAGCCAGGGACAAACCCCACAATGTGTGGGGAAACCCTTTGATCAAATCTTCTTTTATCTTCAATAATTCAGCAGAGAGAAATAGTACAATAAATCTGATTCATATCAGCAGTAGCAAACCCTAGATCAACAGCATCAGCATTAGCGGCTTCATTATCAAACTAGGGCAGACGATATCTCACAAACCGACCGTCGGATTGACTTCATTCCACCACCAAAAGTTTCAACTTCCAGAGGAGGTTCAGATGAACCTACAACGCAGTTCAGATGAGGAGATCTTCTAGGCCACGCAAGTCAATCTTTACTTCTGCAGTTGCAACTTCAGTTTCAGCAGTTTCCGGCTTCAACTAGGGCAGTCGATATCTTGCAAACTGTTCGTCGGATTGACTTCATTCCACCACCAAAAGTTGCGGCTTTCAAAGGAGGTTCAGATGAACCTACAGCGCAATTCAGATGAGGAGATCCTCTAGGCCACACAAGTCAATCTTTACTTATGCAGTTGCAGCTTCAGTTTCAACAGTTTCCGGCTTCACGTGTGAGAGAGAGAGACCCATTTCAGCGCAGTAGAGAAGAGACTCATATCTGCGCAGTAGAGAGAGAGAGATGTGATGAGATGAGTGAGTCCAAATGAGGAAAAGTCCTCTTATATTTATACACAACGTTGGTGGGTGAATAGATGCGACTGTTGGGCTTCTGAGCCTACATGAATTGTAGGTCGGCTTGATAATAATTCCATAATCAAAATAAATTCATATCTCCATGAATACTTATCGGAATTGGATGATCTTTATATCAATCCTACACCTCTCGACGAGAGGAATCTAATAAAAATATTATTAGCCATGAATAAGATGACCCACATGAAGTTTTGCCCTGGTTCCCAATTTTAACACTCCCTCTCAACCATGGAGAACTTCATCTGCAATCTGTCTATCGGTCGTTACTATTCATCCATCAAATGCACTGCCCTGACCCTTGCCCTGCTCTGCTCTGTTCTGCCTGTTCTACTTTGTCTTGTTTTTCCCTGCACTGATCTGTTCGGTTTTGCTCTGTTCTGCTCTGCTCTTGCATTGTTCTATTCTGCTCTGCTTTTGTCTGAATTATGAAGAAGAAGAAATGATCGAGGATGTATCATACTGACTCAAAATCCGTCTCAGATTATGTACCACTGGTCCCAGACCAGTCTCAACCAACCCAAAGTCAGCGTCATAGTGAGTACAACTCCAATGGTCCCAGACCAATATCATCCTCCACTGACTCAAAGTCAGTCTCAGAGTATGTACCACTGATCCCAGACCAGTCTCAACCGACCCGAAGTCAGCGTCGTAGTATGGTACAACTCCTACCACTGGTCCCAGACCAGTATCATTGATCCCAGATCAATGGAGGTCATCCTAGCGTAGGGAGTACGGTAGATACAACGATGCGTCCATCAGTACTACTATGGTCCCTAACTTCATTTCCCTACTCATTGATCAGATGAGAGGTACTTCCCATGAGTCCCAGACTGCATGGGTAGGATGCCTCGACAGGAGAACTAATCAATCCTGTCCTCACAGGAGAACACATCAATCCTGCTACAATTGCCATGGAGAACACATCAATCCAGGCCTCACAGGAGAACACATCAATCCAGGCCTCAAAGGAGAACACATCAATCCTGCTACAATTGCCATGGAGAACACATCAATCTAGGCCTCACAGGAGAACACATCAATCCTGCTACAATTGCCGTGGAGGACACATCAATCCAGGCTGCCATGGAGAAAACATCAATCCAGGCCTCATAGGAGAACTAATCATCCTGCTACACAGGAGAGCGAATCATCCTGTTCCACAAGAGAGCGAATCATCTTGTCCCACAAGAGAACGAATCATCTTGTTCCAGTGTGCACCACTAGGGGAGGGTGAGTCACCCCGTGGTCGTATGTTGCTCCAGTAATAACCGCAAGCCCTCAGAGCTCCCAGAGCTCAATGTATGCAACATGCAGGACCCTTGTACAAGGGTTTCTTACCGACTCCAAGTCGTTTGGGAAAATCACAGATTAGATCTTTCCTCGGGGCTTTGACAAGGTGTATCAACCTGTACATCATCTTAATGCGATGGAACCTCCTTGCTCATCAACTTACCATATCCAAGATGATGTCTATCTGCTGGAGCAATCGACGAATACGGGATTCCTCAATAATCGAATCCCACCTTTGGTTGTTATAGAGAATCACAGTGGTATCCAATGTAAATCCAAACAGCTCACTGAAGAGCTTTCGCAACCAGACTACCTCACACGAGGTTATGCTAGCAACAATATATCCTGCTTCGGCGGTGCTCAAAGCCACCGACTTCTGCTTCCTGCTCATCCAGGATATCGAAGCAGATCCCAAGGTGAAACAACACCCGGAAGTGCTCTTATGGTCCACCACATTGCCTGCCCAATCAACATCAGTATATCCAAGTAGTCTCACATCTCCGTCAGTGTATCTTAATCCATGAGAGATTGTGTCCTGAAGACATCTCAGAAGATTCCTGGCATCAATCCAGTGAGGCTCAACCAAATATGAGCTCACAATGCTAACTGCAAAAAATATGTTCGGACGGAGGTTCACCAAGAACATCAATGCGAATGAGTTTATGAAACTCAGAGGCATTTCCCAAATCTGGTCCGACATCACTACCATATAACTTCTAAAAGTTAAGATCCTCGAGGTAGTCACAAGCTTGCAGTCCATCATACGAAATCTTTCCAATATATTTACCACATATTTCCCTTGAGATAGGAAAATTTCCCTTGGCTTCTGCCATACTTCAAGTCCTAGGAATTAGTGCATCAGTCCTAGGTCTTTCATTTCAAATTCAGAGGCCAGCTCCCTCTTACATTTGTGAATGAGAGGGTCTGCACCTGTTAGAAAGAGGTCATCCACATACAACACCAGTATGAGAGGCTTGTCATCTTCAACCTTAAAGTAAAGGTTAGGATCGGCTTCACTCCTAGTGAATCCCAGCTTCATCAAGTAGCTATCGATCCTCTCATACCATGCTCGGGGTGCTTGCTTCAGCCCATAGAGAGCTTTCTTCAACCTGCATACATGAGATTTTCAATCATAAATCTCAAATCCTTCAGGTTGCTCCACATAGACCTCTTCTTTGATAGAACCATGCAAGAACGCGGTCTTAACATCCATCTGATGTAGGTTCCATCCTTGTGAAGCCACAAGGGCTATGATCAAGCGGATGGTCGTATATCTGGCAACGGGTGCAAATATCATAGTCTATACCTCCCTTCTGGGATAAACCACGAGCAACAAAATGAACCTTATACTTTTCCATACTTCCATTTGCTGCATGCTTTATCTTGTAAAGCCATTTTGAAGTAACAATTGTCTTGTCCAGGGTCTGGGAACTACTTCCCAGACATCATTCTCCATAATAGACTCATATTCTATGATCATAGCATCCTACCATAGTTAATGCTTGATGACATTTGAGAATGATGAAGGTTCATTTTGTATGATCATGCTCATGATGGTCAGGTATCCTTGATACCTATTAAGTTTCTTACTTTGACGAAAGGTTCCTCAGGGTGCAGCATGTCCTTTATCATCATCAAGTATCCCCCTAAGCCATGAAGGCCTCTTCCTAGAAGAGGAAGGCTCATGTGGATGAGAATCTATCGGATCCATGGGTTCTTCTACATCAGGCATTGATTCATCATCCTTTTCTTTCGGTTCCATGGCGTTGGCTTCTTGAGAGCTCCTCAAAGTCGAAAGATTGTTCACCTTGCTGAGAGCCATATCTTTGTCAAAGGTGACATCATGACTAATCACGACTTCCCTTTGACCGGTGGTGAACATTTCTTCAGGAGTTTAGGAACCCAATGCTTGATGAGGGCATCAATTTTGTACATTTACGACGGTGATTGTAGTTTCAGCCCATAGAAACATCAGAAGTCTTTGATCATGTAGCATGGCCTGGACAGCTTCCATCATCGTGTGGTTCTTCCTTCCCACCACACCATTCTGCTCAGGAGTATGTGGTGTAGTAGTCTCCCTCTTAATGCCAACCTCAGGTATGCCTGAGTGAACCAATTGTAATATATCAGAGGTCTTGCTGTGGCTTGAGGGGAATGGTCCCCTTTTGAGCTTTCCTTCAGCACAGCCTGGAAATACACCTTCTTTCTCTATTCAGAATTCGGGCATCCCTATCACCATTTGTCTTACACCGAGTATAGCTTTATAATGAAGGGGGGAAACCTCTAATGCCAAAGTTCGGACTGAAGAGATGTGTCATAAGACATGACACCTAGCAGACTTCCATTGACCTGATATAATGAATCAACACTAAACCCAAGAGTAAGGCATATTTAACATTATTTTTCCATATACATACCTTGCCATCGCTGAAGGTTACCTTGAAGCCTTTGTCTTCCATTGCCAAGATGGACACTAGGCTCTTTTTGAGGTCAGGTGCATTTAATACATCCTGGACTTTCTAGCCTTCTTGAATGGTTGTCCTCTTCCTCGATCCCCATCTCTCCTTTTACCTTTGCTGTTGAATTTGTCATTCCTTTGATTTGCCATCAGAGGGATTTTGATCATTGTCCCGGTGTGAGTCCTTTCTATCAGGGCATTCCCTTGCATAGTGACCTGCTTTAGCACAGATGTAACATCATCCTTTTCTTCCACCCTTAGGTCCAGCCTTTCCTTTTGATTTAGACCCAGAATTATTTCTTTTCTTACCATGAGAAGAAAAAGCAACAGGAGGACCTTTAGGCAAGGGCATTTCCTGCTCTTCTACCCTTGTTTGTTCTTGAATGCATCTAGCCATTAATTCCTCGAAACTAGGAATTACATTATTGTTCAGAAGAGTAGTCCTGAACACATACCATTCAGATCGTAATTCTCCGAGAGTTGTGAGTGCCATTTCTTTGTCAATAATGGTTTCCCCAATAGATAGGAGATCGTTCTTGATCTCGGTGATTCTTAAGAAGCATGCTTGTATACTTTCATCTTTACCCTTCTTGATTTCCCTCAACTTATTTCTAAGAAACAGAACTTGATTTGCATCATTAACTTTAAATAAACTCACCAGTCTATTGTAGATTTCCTTGGAGGTGTCTAGATCAGAGATGTAGGCCACCAAGCGCTTGTTGATAGAGTCCCGGATGATCTTCTTTGTTTTGACTTCTCCATTTTTCCATTTGTTCCAGGCAGCAGCAGATGCATTTGATGAAGGCTCAACAATATTGCCTCTTACATGCTCCAACACTCCTTGATCTTCAAGGGTTAGATCGATAGACATCTTCCATCCGTGATAGTGAGCTTTCTCACGGAGCTTGTCTTCGGCAGGAAAGAGTGTTGAGGACCCCATAGTTATTTTACAATAGCCTTGCCAATCTTCTCTTCGGTGATTGCTTTTGCTCTTGCTCGGGCTTTGTCTTCACCTCAGCTCTGATACCATGTTAAGTTATGGTATGTTCTATGCTTATAACAATTTACTTCTTTTTCTTATTATATTCCACCGATTAGCAATCACATGTACATAAAGTAAAGTGCAGATAGAACATTAGACGATCGACAAAAAACAAGCCAAGACAAGAGACACAAGATGTGGCGGCTAGCCAGGGACAAACCCCACAATGTGTGGGGAAACCCTTTGATCAAATCTTCTTTTATCTTCAATAATTCAACAAAGAGAATTAGTACAATAAATCTGATTCATATCAGCAGTAGCAAACCTAGATCAGCAGCATCAGCATTAGCGGCTTCATTATCAAACTCGGGCAGACGATATCTCACAAACCGACCGTCGGATTGACTTCATTCCACCACCAAAAGTTTCAGCTTCCAGAGGAGGTTCAGATGAACCTACAACGCAGTTCAGATGAGGAGATCTTCTAGGCCACGCAAGTCAATCTTTACTTCTGCAGTTGCAGCTCCAGTTTCAGCAGTTTCCGGCTTCAAACTAGGGCAGTCGGTATCTTGCAAACCGTTCGTCGGATTGACTTCATTCCACCACCAAAAGTTGCGGCTTTCAAAGGAGGTTCAGATGAACCTACAACGTAGTTCAGATGAGGAGATCTTCTAGGCCACGCAAGTCAATCTTTACTTCTGCAGTTGCAGCTTCAGTTTTAGCAGTTTCCGGCTTCACCTGTGTGAGAGAGAGAGACCCATTTCAGCGCAGTAGAGAAGAGACTCATATCTGCGCAGTAGAGAGAGAGATGTGATGAGATGAGTGAGTCCAAATGAAGAAAAGTCCTCTTATATTTATACACAATGTTGGTGGGTGAATAGCTGCGACTGTTGGGCTTCTGAGCCTACATGAGTTGTAGGTCGGCTTGATAATAATTCCATAATCAAAATAAGTTCATATCTCCATGCATACTTATCGGAATTGGATGATCTTTATATCAATGCTACACCTCTCGACGAGAGGAATCTAATAAAAATATTATTAGCCATGAATAAGATGACCCACATGAAGTTTTGCCCTGGTTGCCAATTTTAACACTCCCTCTCAACCATGGAGAACTTCATCTGCAATCTGTCTATCGGTCGTTACTATTCATCCATCAAATGCATTTCCCTGACCCTTGCCCTGCTCTGCTCTATTCTGCCTGTTCTACTTTGTCTTGTTCTTCCCTGCACTGATCTGTACGGTTTTGCTCTGTTCTGCTCTGCTCTTGCATTGTTCTATTCTGCTCTGCTTTTGTCCGAATTATGAAGAAGAAGAAATGATCGAGGATGTATCATACTGACTCAAAGTCAGTCTCAGAGTATGTACCACTGGTCCTAGACCAGTCTCAACCAACCCAAAGTCAGCGTCATAGTGAGCACAACTCCAATGGTCCCAGACCAATATCATCCTCCACTGACTCAAAGTCAGTCTCAGAGTATGTACCACTGATCCCAGACCAGTCTCAACCGACCCGAAGTCAGCGTCATAGTATGGTACAACTCCTACCATTGGTCCCAGACTAGTATCATTGATCCCAGATCAATGGAGGTCATCATAGCGTAGGGAGTACGGTAGATACAACTATGCGTCCATCGGTACAACTATGGTCCCTAACTTCATTTCCCTACTCATTGATCAGATGAGAGGTACTTCCCATGAGTCCCAGACTGCATGGGTAGGATGCCTCGACAGGAGAACTAATCAATCCTGTCCTCACAGGAGAACACATCAATCCTGCTACAATTGCCATGGAGAACACATCAATCTAGACCTCACAGGAGAACACATCAATCCAGGCCTCACAGGAGAACACATCAATCCAGGCCTCAGAGGAGAACACATCAATCCTGCTACAATTGCCATGGAGAACACATCAATCTAGGCCTCACAGGAGAACACATCAATCCTGCTACAATTGCCGTGGAGAACACATCAATCCAGGCTGCCATGGAGAAAACATCAATCCAGGCCTCACAGGAGAACTAATCATCCTGCTACACAGGAGAGCGAATCATCTTGTTCCACAAGAGAGCGAATCATCTTGTCCCACAAGAGAGCGAATCATCTTGTTCCAGTGTGCACCACTAGGGGAGGGTGAGTCACCCTGTGGTCGTATGTTGCTCCAGTAATAACCGCAAGCCCTCAGAGCTCCCAGAGCTCAATGTATGCAACATGCAGGACCCTTGTACAAGGGTTTCTTACCGACTCCAAGTCGTTTGGGAAAATCACAGATTAGATCTTTCCTCGGGGCTTTGACAAGGTGTATCAACCTCTACATCATCTTAATGCGATGGAGCCTCCTTGCTCATCAACTTACCATATCCAAGATGATGTCTATCTGCTGGAGCAATCGACGAATACGGGATTCCTCAATAATCGAATCCCACCTCTGGTTGTTATAGAGAATCACAGTGGTATCCAATGTAAATCCAAACAGCTCACTGAAGAGCTTTCGCAACCAGACTACCTCACACGAGGTTATGCTAGCAACAATATATCCTGCTTCGGCGGTGCTCAAAGCCACCGACTTCTGCTTCCTGCTCATCCAGGATATCGAAGCAGATCCCAAGGTGAAACAACACCCGGAAGTGCTCTTACGGTCCACCACATTGCCTGCCCAATCAACATCAGTATATCCAAGTAGTCTCACATCTCCGTCAGTGTATCTTAATCCATGAGAGATTGTGTCCTGAAGACATCTCAGAAGATTCCTGGCATCAATACGGTGAGGCTCAACCAAATATGAGCTCACAATGCTAACTGCAAAAAATATGTTCGGACGGAGGTTCACCAAGAACATCAATGCGAATGATTTTATGAAACTCAGAGGCATTTCCCAAATCTGGTCTGACATCACTACCATATAGCTTCTAAAAGTTAAGATCCTCGAGGTAGTCACAGGCTTGCAGTCTGTTAGCGCTTGGAATTCACCTAGGCTGAGATAGACAAACTCTCAAGGCTACATCAGACCATTTCACCTCGTAGCTAGCCCTACGAGGTATGAGATGGCTCTCTCGGGTCAGATTCAGTAGATCTTTCAATATGATAAGCTGACTAATTAGGAATAAAGATTTTAGGCTAGTAAATTGATAAGGGGGGGTTGATTTAAAGATTTTTGGGGTTTTTGGTGGCAATTGGAGGGAGTGCAATTCAGGGTGCGGGGATTGGGCTCAGTTTTTGCAGGGGGATCTTTGGGGCAAGGTAGGAGTGAGTGCTGATGCCTTAATCTGAGATGGATGATCAGGAATGATAGAGGAGGAGCTAAAGAGGGCAAACAACAACTTTGAATCCTCTTTAGACAGTGGAAAACATAGATATTGAACAAAATTAAAAGCTGAGCATGGCATGCATGAATTCAAACTTTATCACTTCATCTGTTCAATTAGCAGCAAAGAAAGAGATGGAACACATAAACACACTTACAATAACATGTAGAGAACACACCATCAACACAACAATCCACAAGAATCCACAATGATGTCTGCAAAACCCTGGCCTTCCTTTTCCTTAAATTGCAGTAATAGATGTACAATATACAATAATGCTTCTCCCACAAGAGTCCAACCATGAAAATGAGCAAGAGAAGGCATAATATAGACCATCTAACTCCTTTCCCCACCTCTAGGGGTCGAGCTCAGCTTCCTAGGAGCAGTTTGAACTAATTCTAAACTTAGCACTAGATAATAGGCAGTCAAAACAACTTGCCTCTAAAACTTACCTAACTCATCCATGCATTAAATATTCACTATTTACATCAAGGAAGCTTCTAGAAGGGTTAAGAGAGATTAAATCTATCAATGTGCCATGAAAATTATCCATACATCCATCATTTACAAGTACAAATGATCAACCAAGGTAAAAACAGAGTTTGCAGGCCTGAAAAGTCAAAACTGGCAATTTTAGCTCGAGTGGTCGCGCCCCCTGCTCGAGTGGTCGCGCCCCTTTGCAGCACTTTTTGAGTGGGTTCCAGTTGTCCAAATCAAGTGCAAGATGGCTCATTGGAAAGCTCTGTGTGTCTACTTTCCATCCCAAGTGGAATTTCTGGATTTGGAGTTGATTTGACCCCTCAAAACTCAATTCTCCCAAGGTCACTTTCTGCAACTCAAAAAGTGGGCAGAAAGTCAAAATTTTGATGTATTTTGAGCTTTTGGAGGCCCAAATCTCAAAATCAAGTTGACCCCAAGTATAGGTAATTCTAGTTTTTGCACGCCCTTTCCAAAAATGTCAACTTTTTGTGATTCTGAGCAGTCCTCCCGAGTGGTCGCGCGGGGGGCGCGACCACTCCACAGGCAAAAACCTGTAAATTTCCAAAAAATTTCCAAAATGCTCCAAAACTCTCAATTTTTTTTTATTTTGCTGCTGGATGAAGGCTAATGAGTACCATGGTGAGTGAGGGATGCCTCAGCCAAGATACGGAGTGGGTTTGTCCTCTTCTTCTTCTTTTGGGCCTCTGACAGCTTCCTTTGGAGAATTTTCATTTTGGCTTTGCAAACATGCAACCGTGCCCAATAGTGTGTTTTCATGTTGCGTAGCAGTTCTTTGTCATGATTTGCCTTCTCCAACAATCTCTCCAAGTGAAGATTTGCTTGGATGAGCAATGACTCCCTATCAGCGGGCAATGGGTCCCCGGGCCTCCTGCGGTTCAAGCCTCTGTTACCGCGGATTCTCCATAGTTCATCCAGCTCTTTCTCCGTCTCTAGCTGCTTGTTCCGCTGCCCTAAATAAGTGATGGTCCACTGAGCCATCTCAAGCTTCCGCTGCAACACAAGGTTCTCCTCCTCTCTCTGCCTCATGAGCTCATAGAAATCTGAAGAGGAAGGAGAATGAGCATTAAGATCAATGAAATCAGGATGTGCCTCGCCAACTGCCTCATCCTCAACCATGGGCTGCTTGCCCTCTCGTACTGCCTCTGCTGCTGAAGAATGCGAGGCCCCTTCCACCTGGTGTGGAGATAACACTCGCTGATCTAAAGAAGATGACGAGACCCCTTCCACCTGCTGTAGAGAAAGTACTCGTCGAGCTGCTGCAAATAAGGTCCTATGACCTCTCTGATAAGTGACCCGAAGAGAAGAAGCCATATGTCTCGGAATACTAGCCTCGGGCTGATGTGATGGCCCTCCCTCCTCGTGAACTGCCTCTGGCTGTGGCTGTGGCTGTGTGAAGAACTCACGGGAGATAAAATCTGCCCAAGGAATGCCCTGCTGGCTCAGCTGATGGGACACAACCAGCTGGATGAGACCATGATGACATGAGCTCCTGAGCTGCTGAGCTGGGGTCTGCTTCTGGAATATGGAAACCATCCTCTGAATGTCGTGAAAAAGATAAACCGGGATGTTCATCATCCTCACCCTGGTAAAGTGCATCAGCATGCGAATGTGGCATGCAAATACTCGTGAGAACCTCCCCTCGCATGTGAAATAGTGCATAATAAGCCTCATGATAGATGCATATTCCCCTCGGAGGAATCTGATAGGAAAGTTCCCTGACAAGTTGTGTATGTATGTTGGCCTGACATATGGCTCGAAATATACAAAATCCAGCCACTTGCGCTTTGGCCACACCTCACCCACATTGGGTATCCCGGTAGCCTGTGAGATGGCCTCTAGAGAAAACACAAAATTCACTCCTGCAAGAGTGACCTGCCCGTCATGAAGGTGTAAAACAAATAGCCGGGCCAATTCCCTATGATGCTGAATCTGTGCAAGCCTCTCGCAAAACTGATAGCATGACATGTACTGAAAGCAAGTCACTGCCAATGGGCAAGCCTGCAATTCTGCCAAGGATGTGGGCTCTTCTCTCTTGTGATGACCACTCTTGCCACCCTTACAAGGCCTCCGCTGTGTCTCAACCTCCGTGGATGAAGATCGGTCATCACTTTGCTCATTAGTCTCAGTGGTTGACATGATGTTATTGAGCAAAGTGGAACAAATAGGCAAAGATGACTGCTGCCCTGCCTGCAAAATGCTGAGAAGTATGCTGTTTTCAAGGGGAAAAATCATGAGGGAAATGTTAGGGGAGGGAACTTACATAAGGAAAGGGAAAATATATATAATCAACAGGGAATTTTGAAGGAAATAATCACACAATGTCAAACATGTCATTCCATCTCTCATCATTTGCAAATAAATACTTTATTAGGGACAAAAGGTGTTATGATCACCAAGGGAAAGGACAATATAAATTTTCATCATGGAAGGAATGAAGGTATGATCATCAGGGTATGAGGTAGCATCAACCACAAGCAATTAACAGGCTGCTCCTTTTTCATTTTGTCCTTGAATGCCTTTCATGAACATACTCTATTTTTTAACATTTAAAATGGCCATTGATGCTTAATGGGAAACAGGGATTTTTACTTATTTGATCATAGGGGAGGGGAAGGGTTTTTTATGACAGTTTGAAAGGGAAAAGGGATATTTTGTATCAAGGGTATTAGGGAGATGGAGGGAGAAAGGAAATTAGGGTCTTGGGACTAGGGAACACATTAACAATCTCTGCCAACTATACTTTATAACAGCAGTTTCTTTTAACAATGCTGGCAGCTTCATGAATGCTCTTTGTCATAGGTGAAATAAGGTTTCATTTACATGCTTTGACAAAGGGAAAGGGATTTCAATTGCATAGGGACCTTTAGGGAGAGATAGAGCAATTGAACTAAGGTTTTGGTGAAGGGAAGGGTAGGAAAACAGAGTTTTGTGATTAGGGAGATGTATCATGCCCTTGTGCAAACTCTAGCACAGCAAACTGTTCATTTTGACCACTAGTACATTGATAAACTTTGTCATGGACACTCCCACATCTATCTAACCTCTGATATTTATACAGCAACATATATTTTTTGCTCATGTCTTTTACTAGGCTATGCATAATTACATTACTCTTTTTTTTTATGATATTCATGTGCATGCCTCTTGCCATCATATCTTTTTTTTTTTTAAAAATGTTTCTTTTCATTTTTTGCTGTTTTACATATATATTTGCTGTGTGACATAGTACTAGGGTTTTGGTAGGTTTGTATGGGAGAAATTATGGTTTGAATAGGGTTTTAGGGAGGGATTAGGGTTTTTAGGAAATTGAGCTGGGGTTCAGCATTACTTGCAAATGAGATTGAATAAATTAACACTCTGACATTTGTGCATAATGATGGGAAACCATGGAGGGAAATAAAGGAATAAAAAACCTTGAAGAACAAACAATAACCCTAGCATAATGCTTGCAAAACAAAAAATCACTTAACCTATCTTTTCATAATTTTGCATGATAAAGAATGACCATAAATAAGCTATCCATCCATGGCACCATCATAAACATTGTAAGGGAGGCCTACCTCACTCCAATCACGAGCCAACACGATGAAATTTGAAGTTTTGATGCGTTTCTGGAGGGTTCTGGAGCAAGCTGGTCGAGTGGTCGCGCACCAGCCTCGAGTGGTCGCGCCCCCCTCGAGTGGTCGCGCCCGACCAATTTAACACAGAGAATTGGCGCTGGAGTGGTCGCGCACCTCCCAGGTGGTCGCGCACCTGGTGGAGTGGTCGCGCACCCTCAAAAAGCCCAGAATTTGCTGCAAATTGCCAATTCGCCTTCTCACCTCTCTCTCTTGCGTTTTCTTGCCTTCAAATGCACAATGAGTCTCTTTTGAGAGGGAATTGGCCTTTATATGCTCACATTTGAAAAAATTAACTTGAAAAACCCACTTTATAATGTTTTCACTTTTACATTCTTTTTAACACTGTTTTGGAGTTCATTTTGTCCTGAAATTAGCTTTTTGAGGCGTTTGATTTCGTTCTTTTTGCAGGTTGACCATCTGATGGGCTGTGGCGAAGGAACCAGGGTTGTTGCCGGCACTTTTGAAAACTTTTGAAAATTTCTTTATTTTCACAAATTTCTCATGACCTTGGACTTAAAAACAGGGTTTTTAAATCCAAGGCATTAAATGACCTGTAGCTGATGAAAATAACATTTGAAACATATGTACATACCTCCTTCTGGCTTGCTGGGCACTCACTGGGTTTGGACTCATGACCTTGCAGTGACTTTTGACTTAAAACCCTAGACCTAAGACCTGGGACCTCAAGACAAAAACAAAAAACAAGTATGACTCAATTTCATTGTGGTATGACCTGATCCAACAAAGCCAAGAAGGGAACAAAGACCAGCCCTCCATTCAGTTTTATGGCATGCCTAGCGGGATGCAAAACTGACACTAATGAGACACCTACCTATGCATATGCAAAGAGCTTTTGATCACTGATGGAGGGCTCAAGACCGACACTAACATTGGCTCCAATGGGGATGGCAGCTCCTTGGAGGTGCCAAGAACCTCAGACCTCTTGGGAGAGCAGACCAGTGCTTTATTCATTGGGCAATGGAGTCAACTAGTACAAAAATAACCATACTCAAAAAAACTTTTTATTTGACTTGGATTATAAACTGAAACTTTCAAAGGACTATGACTTGAATAAACTGATTTTTGCAGAAAATAAACAAACTGAAAACTTCACACCAACCAATCTTCATCCTCGGAATTATAGCCTTCACTGCGGGCCCCAAACCAAGGATGAGAGATCAGTTCACACCTGCTGTAATAAAGTAAAATGATATATACAATGAAGATGATGTAGAGCAGCATTGATCAAGCATGATATTTCTTGAGAAGCCGGCCATTCATCGACCCACCGGGACATTCATCACCATTCAACTCTTTGAGAATGAAAGCATTAGGACCACGATATGCAGCAATCTTATAAGGACCTTTCCACAAATTATCAAATTTACTGTGCTTACCTTTGTCCTCGTTTCGAGCATCCCATCTCGAAACAACATCCTCTAGCTGAAAATTTTCCGACTTTGCCTTCTTATCATAGATTTTCTTGATACGTTCTTGCAGCCTTAAAGAGTTTTGGAGAACTTCTTCCCTTGTTTGCTGTAAGTGGACCATTTGATTGATTCTCCGTTGCATTGGATCCATATCTTCTCCCGTTTCTTGAAGTAATTTCGCGACCGGTACACTAAGTGATGTTGGAAAGACTGCATCAACTCCGTAAACAATCTCAAATGGCGACATTCCAATGGACTTCTTTTGGCTCACCCGATCAGCCCATAATGCATTGACCAACTTCTTGTGCCAACTTTTCTTGTTAATTTCCAGCATCTTCTTGATAATGTTAACTAGTGACTTATTTGATGATTCGGCCAGCCCATTACCTTGCGGATGATAAGCGGTGGAGTGACCCAAGCTGATGTTGTACTTATAGCAAAAATCCACCATCTTATTAGACTTAAAGGCAGCTGCATTATCTGTGATTAATTTGAATGGACAGCCGAAACGTGACAAGATATTATTTTCAAGGAAGGAGATAATTACCGAGTCTGTGGCCTGCCGAGTAGGAATTGCCTCTATCCACTTTGTGAAGTAATCAGTGGCAGTCAAGATCCATCTATGCTGCCCGGACGAAGCTGGGTGGATTTCACCAATGAAATCAAGGCCCCACTGCTGAAATGGTGCACTGATTTCCACCGGTTTGAGAGGCAATGGCTGCAATCTTTGTTTTCCTTGAAATATTTGGCACTCATGGCAGCTCTTTACCGCTTTGTACACATCAGAAAAAAGAGAAGGCCAATAAAAACCAGCTCGCAAAATCTTGTTAGCTGTAGTTTTCCAAAACAAATGACCTCCACAGTCACCTTTATGGAAGTCCTCTACCGTCACTTTTGCTTCCTCTTCAACCAAACAATTCAGCAAGATGCCCCCGGGATCTTTCCAATACAATGCTGATTTCATAATGCAAAATTTAGCAGCCTTTAATTTCAAAGTCCTCGCTTTGTTCTTTGACATTCTAGGAGGCGCGGACACATTCTGAAGTACATATACTATATCAGCATACCAAGGAGAATTAATAAAAATATCTGATACCTGAACCGCTGAATTTTCTCCTTCACCATCGGATAAGGCAGCGATCAAGTTGATGTCAAGGGCATGAAGGTTTGTTTCAGCCATTAGTTTAGCAAGTCCTTGTCCTTTAATCAGCTTGGTGGGTTTGATTTCAACATCATATTCCAAGAGAGCAGCAATCCACTTACCTCTTCTACCTTCCGGCTCTGTTTGTACCAAGACATCCTTTACCGCTGCACTAGGAACATAAGCTAATACGTGAGAGTGAAGAATATAAACCCGGAAATCTTTCAATGCCTTAATCAGGGCCAGCGCTTGTTTCTCAATGATGTTATAGTTTAATGCCCCATCTCTAATGATCCGGCTGAAAAATGCAATTGGCCTTTCAACACCTTCTCTCTTTTGCATCAATACTGCTTCTAATGTATGCTCGGAAGCGAAAGAAAACAAGATGAAATCCTGAGTATAATCAGGGCTGATTAAGGTTGGAGCTGAAGACAAAATTACCTTGATTAAATTGAAGGATTTGACCGCCTCCTCAGTCCATTTGATCTCGCTGTCCTTCCGAAGCATGTTGGTCATTTCTCTAAGGTGCTCTGCAAGATTAGGAATGAAGCGGCGCAGAAAATTTAATTTACCATTAAAAGATTGTATCTCCTTCTTGTTTCGGGGCTGCTCTAGCTGCTGAATTGCCTCCACCCGTGCAGGATCAATTCGTATACCGTCTTTGGAAATGATATGTCCCAACAATTTACCTTCACTCATGGCAAAAAGACTCTTTTTTGGATTTAAAGAAATGCCATATTTTCTGCATTTTTGGAACACTTTCGTCAAATGAAAAAGATGCTCCTCATCGGATTTGGAAAATACTGTTAAGTCATCAAGATATACAACTAAGAATATGTCCTTTTCATTGGCAAAGGCCATATCCATAGCTCGCTGAAATGTAGCACCTGCATTCTTCAAACCAAATGGCATTTTAGCATAATGAAATGTTCCCCAAGGCGTAGTGAAGGCTGTCTTATCACGGTCATCCTCATGGACTAAGATCTGATTGTAGCCGGAGTATCCATCTAGCAATGACATCTTTGAGGCACCCACTACCCGCTGCAATATGTGATCCATCTTGGGCAGCGGATAGTTATCCTTGAGAGATACTTTGTTCAAATTTCTGAAGTCTATGCATAACCGAATCTCACCGGTCTTCTTCCTTACTGGCATTAGATTAGAGATCCAATCTGAAAAGCGAACGTGAACTATAATTCCGGACTGATAGAGCCTATTTACCTCTTTTCAATCAAGGGCAGCAACTTGGGATTGATCCTCCGCAACTTTTGCCGAAAAGGTTTCTAATTTTGCTTAATTGGAATAGTGTGTTGGATAATGCTTGTATCATAGGTCTTTAAATCTGAATAATCCCAAGCGAATACATTAGAAAATGATGACAACAATCTAATGTATTGATTCTTTACCTTGAGTGGCAGAGCCTTTGATAATTTCACCATCTTTGGATGCTCCGCTGTCCCAAGGTTCACATCTTCCACACCTTCTTCTGTTGGCATCAAAGTTGGCTTGCGAGCCACATCATCTTGATCAAAAAGTTCTTCTAAAGGAATCAGCCCTTTAGGAATATGATTATCTTTCAACTGCAAAACATCCATTTGATTCATTCCTTCAGGCTCCATGTCTATTGAAATTTCTTCAAACTTACCTTCTCCATGCAAGAAGTCTTTGATTTCCTCATCATCCTGAAAGACTTGCCAACTCCTTTGGTTGTCCGGGATTGTAGGGCGATGCTTCACATAGATTTCAAACTTGTTGCTCGAATTCATTGGTATTTTCAAATTGCTTGCTGCCTTGGCTAAAGCATCCGCAACTCCATTTTGTATCCGGGGTATACATGTTAAAGTATGCTCTGAAAACCGCTTCAAAATGTCTAGAACAGCATTGCGATAAGCCCGCATACGAGGATGTTTAGCTTGAAATTCCCCCTTCACTTGTTTAATTACTAACTCGGAGTCGCCATAAACTGATATCTTCTTTGCTTCCAATTTCCGGAGGATTTTCAAACCAGCTATAAGGGCCTCATATTCTGCTTCATTATTTGAACAATCAAAAGCTAATTTATAAGAGCAAACTTGTACCTTGCTTGGAACTCGGTCAGGGACTGAAAACGGACTGCGAATCCATACACCTATGCCAGCTCCATCGCTGCCCACTGCACCATCAAAATCCATGGTCCAAAGACCATCTTCATCATCATCCAAGGGCTGTACTTGTGATGTTGTTGCAGTCATGACTTGCTGCCCATTTGTTTCAGTATTTGACTTTATGACAGCAGTCCTTTCTTCACTATTCGTTCTCAACACTTCTCTGAAATTTTCTGCAATGCCTGGGATATCTTCTATCTGAACTAATTGGCTATCTACTTCATTAAAACTATCAGCAAATAAAACATAGGATTCTAGATCTGTCTGTACATAGTTTACAGGATGATTTACTGGCTTTTCCTTGCTTGTAATCATATACTTCATCTTTTTCTCTCGATAGACTTTCCTCATTTGTCCAAACACCGGAATAGTGGCATATGAAAAGTCCAGATGTAAAGTACCTTTAAGCTTTGATCCCCATGACCTTGAAAGGAGCATGCCAAACCTTGGAGGAATGTCTGCCACTACCACATCCATCAAGAGATTCTTTGCGGGAATTTGATCCAAGATAACAACCAAATCTTTAATCAAACCGATGCATCTAACTCGGCTGGAATCAAATGAATATAGATCATGGTACTTACGAGTTATATCAAGTCCCAACTTCTCCATTATTGCCTTGGGCATTAAATTGTGGGATGCTCCCGAATCGAACATAGCATTATGAAGCACATAATCATGAATTCTTAAGCTAATATAGAATGGCGGGACATCGCTTTCCGGAGACTCACCTTTAGAGCTGGCCCAAAGATTAATTCCGGCTGATCATCCTCCACATTTACCGCATCTAACATTGGATCAGTATTGAACATCTTAGAAATTTGTGCTCTGTAGGTAGTGTTCTTCATGACTTCTGTTAGTGGAATGGACAATTTCAATTTCGAGACTTCGTTCTCAATGCTGAATGCTTGACGTTTCTCACTTTCTTTTGCCGGATTATCTCGTTTTTCTGCTCTATCTTTGGGTACATTTGATGGCTGATCCATCTTGTTTGCTAGAACTGTTTGAGTTGATGGAGGATCCATGACTTCTTTACCCTTTCTCTGTGGAACAGCAGCACCATTCTTTGCCAAATTTTCTGCCCTCTTTTGAATTGGATGTATGGGAACTGTCCGGTTTCTCAACTGTCTCTGCTGGCCTTGTTGAGCTGATAAAGCATGTAAGTAACCTCGTTGGTACTCCTCAGACTCATCTTGAAGTACCACATCATTAGATAGAATGTAATGCTCATCTTGAGGAGTATAAGCGTTACTTACCAGCTCTTCTTCTTCCGTGATGTAAGTGGGCATATCATCGGGAGTGAAAAAATGATTCTCTTCACCAAGACCTTCACCCTCATCTTCAGATTCTTGAGTGACATAGTTTTGCTGAAATGGGGGTTGGATCGGTTGCTGCACTGCCGCCTCTTGTGCTCGTGTTTCCCGCTGTTTGATCCTATATTGGGGCTGCTGTTGTTGGCCTCTGTAGTTTGGATTTCGAACTTGTGGTTCCGGTTTGCCAAGACTGAGATTTTGGAGTGCCTTTGACACCTCTTCCATTTTCCGAATAACTTGAGAAGTGGATGCTACCTCCTCTTTGATTGTGACCTTCTTTTCCGCCTTCATTCTTGCCCTTTTGTCATTCAAATTAGCCTCCACACTGACTGCAATTTTCTGCATTTCCTCCAAGGTAGGAGGATCTCGGTCCCGCAGTGAGTAGGCCATCTCCGGATCGAAACCATCCGGGAACTTAAGCAATGCGGACTTTCTTGATGGTTTCAAATCATCGGGTATAGCGTTATACACTGAATTAAATCTGATGATATAATCTTGAACCGACTCACCCGGATTTCGCTTGAGGTTGTTGTACTCGGCATTGATTTGCAGCGGGTCTTTCCTTATTTCCCATCGGTCCAAGAATTGATTCTCGAGTGCTTCTAAGGTGGTGATGCTGTTAGCTGCCAACCCTCTGAACCATTTTCTTACTTCTCCGGCAAATGTCTGCACGAACAACCGCATGGTAACATCTTCTTCATCTAACTCATATAGATCAAAGAAAGTGGACATTTTATCCATATGTTGCTGTGCTGTAATACTTTGTGGAGTGCCATCGAACATGGGATTTTTGCTTTGGTAATCAGCCGGCATATCATGAAGATTAGCAGGCAATACAAGTGGGGCAAACTGGGCTGCCATTGCTCTAGGCGGGGGAGGTGGAGGAGTAGGATGTGTTTGAGGAGGGGGAGGTGGGAGTATAATAACAGGGGCTGTAACAATAGGGAGAGAAGTTTGTGGAGTTGGGGGAGTCAGAGGAGTAGGAGAAGAAGGCGGAGAACCGACTGCGGATTCGGGATATGTGATTATAGGTGAAACTGAAACATAAGGAGGATAAGCTTGCTCGTGTGCCGTGATAGTAGATCCGATATGTCCAGAGATATTTTCAAGGAAATCAGCAAGAGTGGAAGCTTGTACCTGTGTCTGAAGATGTCTTAAGATGAAATGTTCAACCAGCTTATTATGTCTTTCAAATTCAATAGCAGCTGCAAAATTAGGATCAAGGACTAAAGAATCGAGTGCACTTTCAGACTTAGCTTTAAACAGCGATAACTCAAAACTTTCATCAAATTCTAAATCTTCAAGATAATCAAAAATAGCTGGGCATGAATTAGATTTGACAATTGGTCTTGGATCAGTAGCCAGCTTGTTTTCGCGAATAAACTAGGAAAGGAAAAATCGATCAGCCGTATGAAAACTCTTAGCCTATCATCCAAAGCTTAGAGTCCATAATGATACTGGGATAAAAATGTCAATGAAGTGAGGGTTTCAAAAGCTCACGGAGATTGACTGAAGCAGCGTTTATCTACTAACGCTGATGTAAAACAAGAGCGTTTTCGAAGGTTCCTGGCGTAACTTCAGGCTCCGTCTAAGACTTATGAAACAAACACATCAATGAGCAAAGGATTAGATGTTCTCCCCAGTATGGTCGCCAATATGTTAGCGCTTGGAATTCACCTAGGCTGAGATAGACAAACTCTCAAGGCTACATCAAACCATTTCACCTCGTAGCTAGCCCTACGAGGTATGAGAAGGCTCTCTCGGGTCAGATTCGGTAGATCTTTCAATATGATAAGCTGACCAATTAGGAATAAAGATTTTAGGGTAGTAAATTGATAAGGGGGGGTTGATTTAAAGATTTTTGGGGTTTTTGGTGGCAATTGGAGGGAGTGCAATTCAGGGTGCGGGGATTGGGCTCAGTTTTTGCAGGGGGATCTTTGGGGCAAGGTAGGAGTGAGTGCTGATGCCTTAATCTGAAGATGGATGATCAGGAATGATAGAGGAGGAGCTAAAGAGGGCAAACAACAACTTTGAATCCTCTTTAGACAGTGGAAAACATAGATATTGAACAAAATTAAAAGCTGAGCATGGCATGCATGAATTCAAACTTTATCACTTCATCTGTTCAATTAGCAGCAAAGAAAGAGATGGAACACATAAACACACTTACAATAACATGTAGAGAACACACCATCAACACAACAATCCACAAGAATCCACAATGATGTCTGCAAAACCCTGGCCTTCCTTTTCCTTAAATTGCAGTAATAGATGTACAATATACAATAATGCTTCTCCCACAAGAGTCCAACCATGAAAATGAGCAAGAGAAGGCATAATATAGACCATTTAACTCCTTTCCCCACCTCTAGGGGTCGAGCTCAGCTTCCTAGGAGCAGTTTGAACTAATTCTAAACTTAGCACTAGATAATAGGCAGTCAAAACAACTTGCCTCTAAAACTTACCTAACTCATCCATGCATTAAATATTCACTATTTACATCAAGGAAGCTTCTAGAAGGGTTAAGAGAGATTAAATCTATCAATGTGCCATGAAAATTATCCATACATCCATCATTTACAAGTACAAATGATCAACCAAGGTAAAAACAGAGTTTGCAGGCCTGAAAAGTCAAAACTGGCAATTTTAGCTCGAGTGGTCGCGCCCCCTGCTCGAGTGGTCGCGCCCCTTTGCAGCACTTTTTGAGTGGGTTCCAGTTGTCCAAATCAAGTGCAAGATGGCTCATTGGAAATCTCTGTGTGTCTACTTTCCATCCCAAGTGGAATTTCTGGATTTGGAGTTGATTTGACCCCTCAAAAGTCAATTCTCCCAAGGTCACTTTCTGCAACTCAAAAAGTGGGCAGAAAGTCAAAGTTTTGATGTATTTTGAGCTTTTGGAGGCCCAAATCTCAAAATCAAGTTGACCCCAAGTATAGGTAATTCTAGTTTTTGCACGCCCTTTCCAAAAATGTCAACTTTTTGTGATTCTGAGCAGTCCTCCCGAGTGGTCGCGCGGGGGGCGCGACCACTCCACAGGCAAAAACCTGTAAATTTCCAAAAAATTTCCAAAATGCTCCAAAACTCTCAAATTTTTTTTATTTTGCTGCTGGATGAAGGCTAATGAGTACCATGGTGAGTGAGGGATGCCTCAGCCAAGATACAGAGTGGGTTTGTCCTCTTCTTCTTCTTCTGGGCCTCTGACAGCTTCCTTTGGAGAATTTTCATTTTGGCTTTGCAAACATGCAACCGTGCCCAATAGTGTGTTTTCATGTTGCGTAGCAGTTCTTTGTCATGATTTTCCTTCTCCAACAATCTCTCCAAGCGAAGATTTGCTTGGATGAGCAATGACTCCCTATCAGCGGGCAATGGGTCCCCGGGCCTGCTGCGGTTCAAGCCTCTGTTACCGCGGATTCTCCATAGTTCATCCAGCTCTTTCTCCGTCTCTAGCTGCTTGTTCCGCTGCCCTAAATAAGTGATGGTCCACTGAGCCATCTCAAGCTTCCGCTGCAACACAAGGTTCTCCTCCTCTCTTTGCCTAATGAGCTTATAGAAATCTGAAGAGGAAGGAGAATGAGCATTAAGATCAATGAAATCAGGATGTGCCTCGCCAACTGCCTCATCCTCAACCATGGGCTGCTTGCCCTCTCGTACTGCCTCTGCTGCTGAAGAATGCGAGGCCCCTTCCACCTGGTGTGGAGATAACACTCGCTGATCTGAAGAAGATGACGAGACCCCTTCCACCTGCTGTAGAGAAAGTACTCGTCGAGCTGCTGCAAATAAGGTCCTATGACCTCTCTGATAAGTGACCCGAAGAGAAGAAGCCATATGTCTCGGAATACTAGCCTCGGGCTGATGTGATGGCCCTCCCTCCTCGTGAACTGCCTCTGGCTCTGGCTGTGGCTGTGTGAAGAACTCACGGGAGATAAAATCTGCCCAAGGAATGCCCTGCTAGCTCAGCTGATGGGACACAACCAGCTGGATGAGACCATGATGACATGAGCTCCTGAGCTGCTGAGCTGGGATCTGCTTCTGGAATATGGAAACCATCCTCTGAATGTCGTGAAAAAGATAAACCGGGATGTTCATCATCCTCACCCTGGTAAAGTGCATCAGCATGCGAATGTGGCATGCAAATACTCGTGAGAACCTCCCCTCGCATGTGAAATAGTGCATAATAAGCCTCATGATAGATGCATATTCCCCTCGGAGGAATCTGATAGGAAAGTTCCCTGACAAGTTGTGTATGTATGTTGGCCTGACATATGGCTCGAAATATACAAAATCCAGCCACTTGCGCTTTGGCCACACCTCACCCACATTGGGTATCCCGGTAGCCTGTGAGATGGCCTCTGGAGAAAACACAAAATTCACTCCTGCAAGAGTGACCTGCCCGTCATGAAGGTGTAAAACAAATAGCCGGGCCAGTTCCCTATGATGCTGAATCTGTGCAAGCCTCTCGCAAAACTGATAGCATGACATGTACTGAAAGCAAGTCACTGCCAATGGGCAAGCCTACAATTCTGCCAAGGATGTGGGCTCTTCTCTCTTGTGATGACCACTCTTGCCACCCTTACGAGGCCTCCGCTGTGTCTCAACCTCCGTGGATGAAGATCGGTCATCACTTTGCTCATTAGTCTCAGTGGTTGACATGATGTTATTGAGCAAAGTGGAACAAATAGGCAAAGATGACTGCTGCCCTGCCTGCAAAATGCTGAGAAGTATGCTGTTTTCAAGGGGAAAAATCATGAGGGAAATGTTAGGGGAGGGAACTTACATAAGGAAAGGGAAAATATATATAATCAACAGGGAATTTTGAAGGAAATAATCACACAATGTCAAACATGTCATTCCATCTCTCATCATTTGCAAATAAATACTTTATTAGGGACAAAAGGTGTTATGATCACCAAGGGAAAGGACAATATAAATTTTCATCATGGAAGGAATGAAGGTATGATCATCAGGGTATGAGGTAGCATCAACCACAAGCAATTAACAGGCTGCTCCTTTTTCATTTTGTCCTTGAATGCCTTTCATGAACATACTCTGTTTTTTAACATTTAAAATGGCCATTGATGCTTAATGGGAAACAGGGATTTTTACTTATTTGATCATAGGGGAGGGGAAGGGTTTTTATGACAGTTTGAAAGGGAAAAGGGATATTTTGTATCAAGGGTATTAGGGAGATGGAGGGAGAAAGGAAATTAGGGTCTTGGGACTAGGGAACACATTAACAATCTCTGCCAACTATACTTTATAACAACAGTTTCTTTTAACAATGCTGGCAGCTTCATGAATGCTCTTTGTCATAGGTGAAATAAGGTTTCATTTACATGCTTTGACAAAGGGAAAGGGATTTCAATTGCATAGGGACCTTTAGGGAGAGATAGAGCAATTGAACTAAGGTTTTGGTGAAGGGAAGGGTAGGAAAACAGAGTTTTGGGATTAGGGAGATGTATCATGCCCTTGTGCAAACTCTAGCACAGCAAACTGTTCATTTTGACCACTAGTACATTGATAAACTTTGTCATGGACACTCCCACAGCTATCTAACCTCTGATATTTATACAGCAACATATCTTTTTTGCTCATGTCTTTTACTAGGCTATGCATAATTACATTACTCTTTTTTTTTATGATATTCATGTGCATGCCTCTTGCCATCATATCTTTTTTTTTTTTAAAAATGTTTCTTTTCATTTTTTGCTGTTTTACATATATATTTGCTGTGTGACATAGTACTAGGGTTTTGGTAGGTTTGTATGGGAGAAATTATGGTTTGAATAGGGTTTTAGGGAGGGATTAGGGTTTTTAGGAAATTGAGCTGGGGTTCAGCATTACTTGCAAATGAGATTGAATAAATTAACACTCTGACATTTGTGCATAATGATGGGAAACCATGGAGGGAAATAAAGGAATAAAAAACCTTGAAGAACAAACAATAACCCTAGCATAATGCTTGCAAAACAAAAAATCACTTAACCTATCTTTTCATAATTTTGCATGATAAAGAATGACCATAAATAAGCTATCCATCCATGGCACCATCATAAACATTGTAAGGGAGGCCTACCTCACTCCAATCACGAGCCAACACGATGAAATTTGAAGTTTTGATGCGTTTCTGGAGGGTTCTGGAGCAAGCTGGTCGAGTGGTCGCGCACCAGCCTCGAGTGGTCGCGCCCCCCTCGAGTGGTCGCGCCCGACCAATTTAACACAGAGAATTGGCGCTGGAGTGGTCGCGCACCTCCCAGGTGGTTGCGCACCTGGTGGAGTGGTCGCGCACCCTCAGAAAGCCCAGAATTTGCTGCAAATTGCCAATTCGCCTTCTCACCTCTCTCTCTTGCGTTTTCTTGCCTTCAAATGCACAATGAGTCTCTTTTGAGAGGGAATTGGCCTTTATATGCTCACATTTGAAAAAATTAACTTGAAAGACCCACTTTATAATGTTTTCACTTTTACATTCTTTTTAACACTGTTTTGGAGTTCATTTTGTCCTGAAATTAGCTTTTTGAGGCGTTTGATTTCGTTCTTTTTGCAGGTTGACCATCTGATGGGCTGTGGCGAAGGAACCAGGGTTGTTGCCGGCACTTTTGAAAACTTTTGAAAATTTCTTTATTTTCACAAATTTCTCATGACCTTGGACTTAAAAACAGGGTTTTTAAATCCAAGGCATTAAATGACTTGTAGCTGATGAAAATAACATTTGAAACATATGTACATACCTCCTTCTGGCTTGCTGGGCACTCACTGGGTTTGGACTCATGACCTTGCAGTGACTTTTGACTTAAAACCCTAGACCTAAGACCTGGGACCTCAAGACAAAAACAAAAAACAAGTATGACTCAATTTCATTGTGGTATGACCTGATCCAGCAAAGCCAAGAAGGGAACAAAGACCAGCCCTCCATTCAGTTTTATGGCATGCCTAGCGGGATGCAAAACTGACACTAATGAGACACCTACCTATGCATATGCAAAGAGCTTTTGATCACTGATGGAGGGCTCAAGACCGACACTAACACAGTCCATCATACGAAATCTTTCCAATATCTTTACCACATATTTCCCTTGAGATAGGAAAATTTCCCTTGGCTTCTGCGATACTTCAAGTCCTAGAAATTAGTGCATCAGTCCTAGGTCTTTCATTTCAAATTCAGAGGCCAGCTCCCTCTTACATTTGTGAATGAGAGGGTCTGCACCTGTTAGAAAGAGGTCATCCACATACAACACCAGTATGAGAGGCTTGTCATCTTCAACCTTAAAGTAAAGGTTAGGATCGGCTTCACTCCTAGTGAATCCCAGCTTCATCAAGTAGCTATCGATCCTCTCATACCATTCTCGGGGTGCTTGCTTCAACCCATAGAGAGCTTTCTTCAACCTGCATACATGAGATTTTCAATCATAAATCTCAAATCCTTCAGGTTGTTCCACATAGACCTCTTCTTTGATAGAACCATGCAAGAACGCGGTCTTAACATCCATCTGATGTAGGTTCCATCCTTGTGAAGCCACAAGGGCTATGATCAAGCGGATGGTCGTATATCTGGCAACGGGTGCAAATATCATAGTCTATACCTCCCTTCTGGGGTAAACCACGAGCAACAAAATGAACCTTATACTTTTCCATACTTCCATTTGCTGCATGCTTTATCTTGTAAATCCATTTTGAAGTAACAATTGTCTTGTCCAGGGTCTGGGAACTACTTCCCAGACATCATTCTCCATAATAGACTCATATTCTATGATCATAGCATCCTTCCATAGTTAATGCTTGATGACATCTGAGAATGATGAATGTTCATTTTGTATGATCATGCTCATGATGGTCAGGTATCCTTGATCTTATTCATTATATTGTTCTAATCTTGTGCAAACTAATACGTATTCAAGTGTGTAGGAAATATCTTTTGTATTGTGTGCAGAAATCCATCTGGAAGTGGGAGAAATCTCAATTAGATCAACTCACTCCTAGAGTCACAACGATCCAAGACTCAGCCATTTTTTTGCTCCAAGTTTTCCATCCAACAAAGAGCAAAAAGGAGTTTTCTTAGTCTATCCAACGAAGAGCAAAAGGGAGTTTTCTTAGTCTGTAGCTATTTGGTCATCCATTTAGATTCAAAAATACTTCTTTGATTCTAGTTCTTTGAAAGTTATATCTCTTATTCAAGAGTCATTTCTAAAGCTAGACAAATATGTGGTTCACTCCCATTACTGGAGCTAGTACTTTGTAAATTAAATTCTAAGATTAGTTTTGGTTTCTTTTTCCTAATTTCACACTCACAATTGGTATTTTTTGTGTTTTGCAGCCCATAGGCTTGAGCATTGGGCAGCAAGGAGCTTGAGGAGAAGTTTTGGAAAACTATTCACTCATGTGTATGCAGGACCCCCTAACGCTATCCAAATACTGATTTCTAGGGAGGCCATAAGCACTTGGGAGAGAATTGCAAACTCATCGAGGCTGTGGGCCTTTTGAGCCTTGTGAATCTCTTTTGGAGAGTTTTTTCTATCTTAACGTTTGTTGTTGGTATATTTTTTGGGGAGAGAGTCTAGCTTTGTTAGAGTTTCATCTTTGTAAAGATCTCTCTCATATCGTGGGTTGCCCTCTTAGAGACATTTTTACCCGCTTTTAGCGCTAATAAAGGATAAAAATAATTGTTGGAAGGAGCTTGGGATTTTTTCCCATGGCATCCCCCTTCCTCATTTAGAAGATGGATTCTTGTGGGTGGCCTAATCTTGGTTTTATTTTTTTCTTAGTTTTCTAGCTTTTAATTTCATATTGTGCATGCTTAAAATCAATACATTTCACTCCACATGTAAATTTTTACTAATCTTGTATTTAAATTCCCACATGCATACACTCTCAATTTTTGCAAACTATTTCTCTTTGGAGCATTTGCATGAAGCATTAGTTTAATTTGGGGAATTAATAGAATTTGCATTTCATCTAGGCATTGTAGTATAGGAAGGCCCCAAGCCTCATTAAAACTTACCTCCAACTTAAGTTGGTTGAATAGAATTTTAGGGACCCTCTACCTCTATTGAATTCTCATTGTGAAATCCACACATGTAACGACCTATTTATAAAAGTAATATTAAATAAATTTTAATAAATAAATTATATTAATCAATTAATAAAATAATAAAAATATTCTAATCATATGATATTTTAATATAAGTCTCACCTGTATATTAAAATAAAATCAGAAAAAGGAAAGTTAATTAAAAAAATCAATATACCCTTTTTAAAAAGAAATGTATATGACACGACATGGGAAGGGTGTCATGAGGAAATGAAGCGGTGGGTGCTGGAGGAAGGACGACCACTGCCAAGAATTAGTTTATAAATCAGAAGGAAGAGTTTGGGAGGGGAAATCAGAAGGAAGAAGGAAGAATGAAGGGGATACTGAAGAAATAAACTTGAGTTACCTATGGAAGGAGAGATCTTTGTTCTGAGATTTCTGGGCACGGGGGAACAGTTTGCTTCAACTAAAAGCTCACTGGACTGAGTAGCGAGGTTTTGCTCAGTTTGGCTAGGTGGTTTCGGTCTTTTGTTAAATGGGAACAAACTAGAAGACTTCTGAAACATTTTCATCCGCAGCAGACCAAGTAAGTACTTATCATTGAATCAAGCAATTAGTCATATGAAGTTTTGCATAAATTTAGAACATAAATTTTCTTAAAGTTTCATACTCTGTTTAAAATAGATAGCTCTATAAAAACTCTTTACAATATTTACATTTCAGTAAATCTTTATAGTTTCAGAAATGGTCATTTATAGTAGCTCAGTCCTTACAAAACATTTGGGTGAGGATGAGGTCTGAGGACTAGAGTTCAATTGTAACTTTTCCTTAGCACTAATTAATAAAATAAACCAAGCACTCATTCCATTATATTTGCTTTGTTTGCAAAGTTCTTAAATTTCTTTCTATCTTGATGGTTTAAAGTTTCACATGCAAATCTTATTTCAAGAGGCACTTGGATGCAAGCATTGTAATTTCTTTTAATTTTGCAACAAGTTTAATTTTTTTTGTACCTAGAAATTGGCTCATCTTGTGATTTAATTATTGTCATAAATGGTTGATTTCACTTTCAAATACTATTATTTTGGATTGCAAACTTAATTGCATGTTGTCATCTTGGTCTAACATTTGAGTTCTTTTTGTATCCTTTTGAGCAAGATAGTTTCCATGCCTTGATTTGTAGACTTATTCATCTTGAAAGCATTTATAATATCTTGTGCTAACAATTTATTGTTTCACTTTTCAGGGTTATTTTGGCTTTCCATTTGAAAGCATTTCACTTGATTCTAAGGAAATACAATTTCATTTCTTAAAGAGCAATACTTTGAAGGCACTTGTTGTTTATGTATTTCATACTCATCTTATGTATTTATGGTTATTGCTCATATCAATTTCTCTTATAAATCTTAAAGAAATAATCTATTTAACTCTAACAATTCTCTTAGAAACTCACAGCTGTTTTAACTTAAATTTTCATTAGGGACCACCCCCCTTAGCTAACCTAGGAGATAGCTCAAACAGAGAGAGTCAGGATTAGTGTGACAACTCCTCTTAGTTCGCTGCCACCAACCACACATTGTGGGGTTGAAGGCTTTTCTCACTGACTTGTAGGTAGGTGTAGGCGGCAGGGTCAAGAAGACTCATCATACCTGGAGATTCTTGTTCTTTTAGAAGCTCGATCATTTCCAAGTTGAGTAGCGGAAGCATTTCTTTTCCCTTTGTTGTTGAACCTACCATTCCTTTGATTGTTGTTGTTGCCCTTGGAATTATTGTGATCATCATTGTGAGATGTGTCCCTTCTATTTGGACACTCCCTGGCATAGTGACCAAACTTGTTGCAAACGAAGCATCTTCCCTTCCTTCCATTTTTGAATCTTGGTCTTCGTTGAATTTGCTTATTTGGACCTGCATTGTTCTTCCTCTTGGCATGAGCAGAGAATGCGGTAGGATTATTCCTATTCGAAGGCATATCCAATTCCATCATCCTTGTTTCTTCTTGAGAACATCTAGTCAGCAATTCTTCAAAACCTAGAATTCTGTCATTATTGAGAATAGTAGTGTTGAACACATGCCATTCGGGAGGAAGACCTCTAAGGGCAATGAGAGTGAGCTCCCTGTCAGCAATAGCTTCACCAATCGAAAGAAGATCATTTTTGATCTCGGTAATCCTCATGAAGTAGGATTGAATATCCTCACCTTTTCCCTTCTTTATATCCTTCAACTTGTTCTTGAAGAAAAGAATTTGATTTGCGTTGCTAGATTTGAACATGCCAACCAACCTCTCATAAATCTCCTTTGATGTATTCAAATCGGAGATGTAAGCAACTAAGTGCTTATGAATAGAATCCCTGATGATCTTCTTGGCTTTGACTTCACCCTTCTTGTACTTTGTCTTAGTAGCAGCTGGTGCATTTGAAGGAGGTTCTAGAATCTTTCCCTGCACATAATCCATGATATCTTGCTCTACTAAAGTCAAATCAAGAGACATCTTCTATGCATGATAATCAAACTTATCATGAAGCTTATCATCAGACTTGAAGTAGGATGTGGAGGCCATTGAGACTTGTTCTTGATTAGTGATTTCTCCTCTTAGTGATTTCTCTTCACTCTTGCTTGGGCTTTAAATTCACCCTAACTCCGATACCATGTTAATGTTAGGATAACAATGGTATGTTCTATGCTTAAAGCAATTTTACTTCAATTTTATTTATTAGCTCAATATCATATCCAGTATAACAATCACATCAACATGATAGTAAAATGCAAATAGAACATAAACAATAACAGTAGAAGACAAGCCAATACAAGAGGACACTAGATATGGCACCAGCTAGGGATAAACCCCAATGTGGGGAAACCCTTGATCAATTCTTCTTCTAATTCTTCAAAAGTTCAGCAGAGAGAGAGTACAATATATAATATTCACTTGCCCAAACTGATCAGTCAAAACAATCGAAACAGAGAGCCCTAACTAGAAAGTCAAAACTAGTCAATAGGGCTGACATTGACCTCCAAAACAACTTGGTCAACCTTGGTCAACTTGGCCTCCAACAACAAGATAATGAAGCCGAAAATAACCAGTCAAATATGGTCAAAAGTCAACGCAACAACCTGAATCATGATAGTCAATGCTAGTGTCAAATTGCCTCGATTTTTGTGCCCAAAACATTGGCCCGCGCAAACAGAAGTTTCCGTCACAAAAATGAAGTCAAACAGGGTCAACGCTAGTCAAATTCAGCCTCCTGAAATTTCGGTTTGTCGAAATTTCAGCCTCTTGAAATTTCGGTCAAATATGGTCAACGCAGCAGCTAGAAAAGATAGTCTTCCTTTCACACATGTGGAGAGAGAGGCCTAGAAATCCGTACCCAATCAAGATGAGAGAGAGAAAGATGAATGAGATGAGATGCCAAAATGAGGAGGAGGCACCTTGTATTTATATGCAACGTTGAAGGCTAGAGGAGGCTAATTTGATGGCTGGCCGACCTTGACAATTTGTCCATAATCAAAATAAATTCATAACTTCATTTGTACATGTCAGAATGGGATGATCTTTAGATCAATATTACACCTCTCGAAAAGAGGAATCCAAGAAAAATATCAGCTGCCTCATAAGAGTTGTCCAAAGTGATGTTCGGCCCTAGTTTCAAAATTTAACAGACTGGAATTCCCCTAGGGAATGTCTGTGCTCAGTCACTGAGTCAACTACCTCATCAGTAACATAGCCATCCCACATGTCTGATATCATATAAGGAGCTCTACTTGGATCCAAATACAACCTGGGCCTCCAGTACCCTTAGTGTCTAAGAGCTCCCACTAAGCTTTACTCTAGACTATTCCATCTCCATGAGTCTAGTCCACTCCACCTGGTACCAGCTCAAAATCTCTCGCCATCCAACCCCAAGAGAGGGATCGAATGAACGAACTCTCGCACATAGAACAACCCTGACATGCGGATGCTACACGTTGTACAACTTTGATCGTCTCATCTCGCTATCCAGGTCAACACATGAGATCTGACTAGGTAGCTCCGTCTCCCTCTCTCCAATGGGAAAAGGTGACCCAATAGTGCTGCTAACCTGGTCATCCCCTCTGGTATGTCTAGACAACTCCACCTCTCTCAATCCAATGCGTAGGGGTGGGCTGATAATGCTGTAGATCCTTGTTAGTGCACCTTTGAAACGAACTGTGTTGGAATCCCAACGTGTGGTCTCTATGTTGCCTCTCATCAATGGCTAGCGCGATGGATGGTTGCACATCCTCCTCCATCATGGGTTCGACAAGAGCCTCCAACTCCTCCTCCATAGACAACCCAACTTGCAAGGCATGCTCATCAATTAGCTGTAGGTGGATGTTGTTCTCAAGCTTTGTCATAGATCAGGATGCCTCATCAATGGATACCTCATCAATGGATGTGTGCTTAACTGCCTCCACCAATCTGTCTACTAGGGCTACCAAAGAAAACTCCAACAGCGGTGACTCCTGCATCACACTAGGTGTATCCTTGTGCTTCTCTTGCATACCATTAGCCTCATGCTCAACCGACTAGAACGTATCTAGATGAACTCCATCCTCTAGGGTAATGTTCTCTCTCATCTCGTCACTACCTTCGCCCTAAGTCACTAGGTTCGTAGTTGTGTTAGAGTTCGGCGACCTTGAAATTTGAATAAAGGCACCTAAAATTTTGACAATAAATTTCAACATATAGAAATTTGAAAAAAAATGTATATATATATATATAAAATCAATTTAAAGTCAAATTCAAAGTCCATAATGCACATTGCAAACACATAAGATTATTGCTCAAACATTTAAATCATTTCCACATAATTTTATAAACCATGAAAGTGAGTGCCAATAAAAAACCAACTTCCATCCGTAGTAAACAAGGTGAGAAATTCATCATAGACATTGCCACCCATATCAAATTCAACAAAACCATGAGCCATATGAGATTTGATATATTGAAAAACAATCTGATAAAAAAGTATTGAAAATATATAAACTCGAAAGTTTAAAGTAGCTTGGCTGTTTTAGAAGATTGTTCAGGCAAAAAGTAAACTAGAAATCTAAACATGAACACAAGTTTTATTCTTGATGTTCCTGTGGCCCACTTGTTATATCAAAATGTTCTATATCATCAAGAGAAGGAGTTGTGAATCCGCTAGATGCTTCAACATCAGATTCATCACTCAATTCCCTGTCAATGTCACTATCAATGTAAAAATCAACTTCATCCATTGATGCATTTGGAACAAGGTTGACGCATGGACTAGAGGAAATGGATGACTCTTTAGCCACATTTTTCAAACCCAACTGCAAGTTACTACGAACATAAACAAGATATTCTAATCTTCCAGATAACAATCTATTTATTTTCTTGGAATGAATGTGGTCAAAGGAACTTCAATTCCTTTCACATGCTACTTCACTTGATCCCCGACCTAAGATACGAATTGCAAAACATTGCAATTCTGGTACCCCTGAACCATAAAATTCCCACCATATTGCTGCATCAGTTATGCTCCTATCATAATTTGTTGATTGTGTTCCAAATAACCCTTCTTCTCACCTGTATGCCCTCAACTGACTTTTGACCAAACCTGCAATTTTTGGATCTGGATTTAGCTTCTCAATAGCGTGGATATGTCCATTCATGACTTCTTCATCCCTATGTCTTGATAACCCAAACAATCTAGGGTCCAAATAGCATGCTGCTGCATGTAATGGACTATGCATCATCTTCCATCTTTGATCAATTAAATCCCATATCTCCGGTAATCAACTTCCACATTATTAAAAGCACATGCAATGGTCCTTTGCAACAATCAATGCTTTCATAAACGAAACCCATACAAGGTTTGTCACCATCAACCATGTGGAGCACATTAACAATTGGACCACATATTTTTAAAACCTTGTTTACATTTTCCCAAAAGCCATTACTGAGCATTATTTGTTCAGCATTTTTCCCCTTCGTTTATTTTGAACGGGTAGATCTCTCCCACTCAGTATTGCAAAAAACAACTCATAGGCTCGCTTTTCTTCAACAACTCTTTTCAGAGTAATATAAAAAGTGGCAAACCTTGTATCACAAGGCCTCAACAACTCTTTTGATGCATTCTCCCTATATATGCTCAAAGTGAGATGATGGTTGATGATGAAGTTTGCAATTGTTTTGGCTTTTCGGATTGTCTCATTGACCCAAGGAAATTTGGCTAAGTCATGCAACATTAAATCCAAGTAGTGAGCTGCACAAGGGGTCCAATAAATATGAGTATATTTTTCCATAATCAACTTCCCTGCACCAACACAATTTGGTGCATTATCTGTAATAACATGGACCACATTTTCCTCCCCAACCTCTTGAATTGCTTCATCCAAAATTCCAAAAATAAATTCTGATGTCTTCACTCGATCCATTGCATTCACTGCCTTCAAGAAAAGTACCCCTTGAGGACTATAAACAAGCACATTGATCAATGGGCGATGACACAAATCTGACCAACCATCACTCAAAATTGTGCATCCTATAAGCTTCCAAGACTCTGTAATCTGAACCAACTTTCTTGTCACTCTGTCTTTTGCTTTCTTTAACAAAGTTGTCCTTAAAGCTTCAGATTCGGGAGGAACATAGCCTTCCCAAAATCAATGGCCTTTTTAATTACATTTTTAAAATATGGACCCCTCTCCACATTAAAGGGAATTGCACATGCATAAAATAATTATGCAACAACATCATCAACTTCTTGTCTCTCAATAGGTTTCCAAAATTGATTTAACGTTTTGGTTCGACCTGTTTTTACTTGAGAAGAACTTGATCCACTAATGGTTGAGATTGAATTAATGGTGTTGGAGGAAGACATGGCAATCTCCCTCTCAATTCGCTGCCTCTTATTCTCCCTTTTCTCCTTTTCCATCTTTGAAGTGAAATAGTCTTTGTTCACAGTGATTTTTTGTTCATCAAAGATCTTAGTGCAGCCTTCATGTAATATCCCTTTTCAGCGATATCCCTCAAACACAAGAAAACTCCAACCAGAGATGGACTGGGAGGGCGTTTACTAGATATGTCGCCTCTGAAAAGAGGACGGGATCTGGAGGCTACTTGGCCCTTTCCAGACTCTGTCTAAGAGTATAGGAGAAAAACACACAAGGGATATAGTAGGCAGGAAGCTCAAGAGATAAAAATAACAGTAGTGCAACATACAATAATGTATACATGGAATATAAGCAGATACTCAAGAAATGCAGAGGGAAATGCTAAGCCATTTTATTATATTGAGTAATGGAAAGAGTATAGGAGGTGATCAGACAGATAACACCTTGACTTGGACAAGGCAGGTGAGGAAATACACTCAGAATGGTAAGGAAATGGCCTCTCTCTGAACTGCATCCAAGCTGCCGGAGAACTGCTGTGCTGCTGCTACTGTTGGAATCAAGTGAGGATTTGGGGTTGTTCCCCTCAGAAAATGCTGAAACTCTGGAATCAACCTCTGCTCAATAGACCTAGAAAAGCCCAGAAAGCTTTTCTAAAATAGCTGACCCCCGAAAATCACCCCCTTGAGGATCTATGCTATCCCTCAAGGCTCTGCGCTGCCATTGAAGAGAATCCTCGAAAACTACGCCTGAGACTCTGCCAAAATCCTCCAATATGCAAGGGCTGATCCCTTGCTCAATCTCCAAGCTCAAATCTTCCACATAATCCCAATCTGGAGCTCCTACCAAAAGAGACTACGTCCTCTCTCAAGACTACGCAGTCTTCAAAATACTCAGTTCTTCCTCAACTCCAAAGATCGATCCTCCTGCAAAAGACTGATGAAACTACCTTGCTTGAGCAGGCACTCGAAGTCCCCCGGGGCTAAGGGTGAGATCTCCGAATGGAGACACTCAATGAACTAAACAGTGTTGTAGACAGGCTAAACAGCCAGCATGCTCTAAGTCGAAGTGACTAGCTCAAATGCAACATAATCGAATGCCAAAATGAGGAGGATCCTCTCTTCTTTATAGCGTTGGCCTCTCTCAAAACCCTAAAGTCCACCTCCTCCAACGTAGCCTCTCTCTTGCCACGTCCTCCTCTCCATCTACGCAGTCCCTCCAAGTGTCTACGTGGGCCCCCTTCTCTACGTGGTCCTCTGGCCCCCTTGGCTCCCCTTTTAAGTTACAACGTTGTGCTACTAGGGAGTGACTTTATTCAAAAAATTGAGCAAAATCGAATATTCCAATTAACCATGGCTAATTAGGGATATTACGGTCTCCCCTAGCAAAATGTTGCTTGTCCTCAAGCAATTGAAGTGATGGATGCTGCAAAATTTTCTCACTCTCCCAAGTGGCATTCTCATTTGGTAAATTCTTCCACCTCACCAAGAATTCCCGGACCGTCCTGCTCTACAGCCGCCTCTCCCTGGTATCAATAATAGCCTCTGGCTGCAACACCAAATGCCCCTCATCATCCGTGGGTGGTAGCTCATCTGTAACTGTCACCTGCTGCCCCATTGCCTTCTTCAGGCATGATACATGAAAAACGTTGTGAATCTTGCTGCCTTGGGGCAGTTCCAACTTATATGCAACCTGTCCAATCCTGCGTATCACCCTGTATGGCCCATAAAAGCGGGGCTTGAGCTTCTGAACCCCCTTCTACTTCAGTGACGACTGTCGGTATGGCTGTAATCGTAGGTAGACCAAGTCCCCTACCTCAAACTGTCTCTCCACCCAACCCCTGTCAGCATACAGCTTTTGCTGGTTCTGCGCTGTAGCCATATTATCCTTGAGAGCTCGGAGAATATCCTAACACTCTTGGATCCAAATCTTGGCTCTCGGAGCATTGCTAGCACCAAACATCACGTTAGCAAAAGATAAAGGATGATATCCATACAAAGCATAGAATGGTGACATACCAATGGACATGTGATGTGTAGTGTTGTAGCAGTACTCCCCCAGATGCAGCCACCTCAGCCATGCTCGCTGCTGCCCACTGACATAGTTATGCAAGTAGCCCTCCAACCACTTGTTAACTATCTCTGTTTGCCCTTCCGTCTGTGGGTGATAACTGTTACTCTGTGTCAACTCCGTCTTCGCGAACCGGAAAAGCTCCTGCCAAAACCCTCCCATGAAACGGTTGTCCCTGTCACTAGTGATGGTCTTAGGAAGACCATGTAGTCTGAAGAACAACTCAGCCACCTGCGCTGCTGTGTAGTGTGCGGATATGGCGAAAAAATGTGCGTACTTTGTCAGTCGATCAACGACGACAAAGATACAATCCTTGCCCTGTACCATGGGCAACCCTGTGATGAAGTCCATCGAAATACACTCCCATTTCCCTTCCGGAATGGGAAGAGGCTGCAATAATCCTACGAGATGGCTCATCTCCCCCTTGTTCCTCTGGCAAATATCGCACTCTCGGATACGCTGGAGTACGTCCTCCTTAAGGCCTTTCCATGAGAACCTCTCTCTAATAGCCCTATAGGTTTTGGTAAACCCCCGATGGCCAGCCAATGGTGAATCATGTGATACCTGAAGTATCTTCTTCTTGAGCTGAGATCCCTCAGTCAAGAAGATCCTGTCCCTGTAGTAGATGATCTCATCGACCACCCTATACCTGTCACTTGCCACCTGCCCGTCCAGAACCTCACAATGCAAATCTGTCCTTGGAGTACTCTACTAAGAGTCGAGCCCTCCAGTCTATGTCTAAGCTCATAAGAGAGAACGTGGCTGGTCTACGTGAAAGGGCATCTGCTACCACGTTGTTCTTACCCTTGACATACTCAATGTCAAAGTCATACGCTTGGATTTTACTGATCCACTTTTGCTGCCTCTCCTGTAGCTATTTCTGCTCCAAAAAGAACCTGAGGCTGTTGTGATCAGTACTCACCCTGAACCTGTTACCCAATAAATACTATCGGAACTTGGCCAATGCATGCATGATGGCCAGCATGTTCTTGTCGTATATAGAATACAACCCCTCGTGCGGAAGGAGCTTCTGGCTCTCAAAGGCTATAGGGTGACCTCCCTGCATCAATACTGCGCCGAACCCCTCTCCCGACGCATCACACTCCAAAACAAATGGCTGCATAAAATCTGGCAATGCAAGCACTGGGCAGCTGCTCATAACCTCCTTGAGCCTGTCGAAGGCTCGCTGCGCTGTATCCGACCTAATGAATGCCCCCTTCCTCGTCAGATCTATCAGGGGTGTAGCAAGCTATGAGAAACTCTTGACGAACTTCCGGTAGTAAGTACAAATGCCAATGAATCCCCGAAGTTCTGTCACATTCCTCGGCTTCGGCCAATCTCTGATGGCCCTGATCTTCTCCTCGTGGACTCCCACTCCGTCCACCCCTATGATGTGTCCCAAGTACAACATCTCCGTCAACCCAAACTCATGCTTGGAGAGCTTGGCATAGAACTGCTACTCCTCCCAACACTGTCTCAATGTGCTGGAGATGCTCCTCCCAAGTCCCGCTGTAAATAAGGATATCATCAAAGAAAACCAACACAAACTTCCTTAAGTGACTGCGGAAGATGTGATTCATGCAGGATTGGAATATAGCTGGGGCATTGGTTAGCCCGAAGGGCATCACCAAAAACTCAAATTGCCCATAGTGACACCTGAAGGCAGTCTTGGGAATGTCCTGCTCCCTCACGCGAATCTGATGGTACCTAGATCTCAAATCACTATTTGAGAAGAACTGTGCTCCTCTCAACTCATCTATCAATTCATCGATCCTGGGTATGGGGTACCTGTTCTTCAGGGTCTTCTTGTTCAGGGCCCTATAGTCAACGCACATTCTCAATGTGTCGTCCTTCTTCTTCACCAACACCACGGAAGAAGCAAAAGGACTCGTGCTCGGTTGAATGTGCCCAAGAGCCAACAACTCCTGAATGGCCCGCTCAATCTCATCCCGATAGGCCTTGGGATGCCTATAGGGGGTAGTAATCACTGCCTGTATTCCCTGCTCAAGCTCAATGGTGTGCTCAAACCCTCGGTCTGGTGGCTGTCCTGGTGGAATCTCCCCAAACACTGTGGCATACTGGTTAAGGATGGACTGTATCTCTGGGTGCACCGTCTGCCCTATAGTCCTTGCCTCTGATGCACGCAGCTCCACTGCCCACTCTACGTCTCCCTTCCGGAAGACTGCCTCCATCCAATGAGCCGAAACAGGCTGATGCAGATATGTGTGCTGTCCCCATATCTTCTCATGCTTCCCTGTCTTCTCATCATCACACTCCATCTCTAGGGCCTTCCAATCTGTTGTGACCTTCCCTAGAGTGATAAGCCACTGAACATCGAGTATCATGTTGGTGTCCGGAATATTGACCACGAAAAAGTGGTCAGTCAATGTGTAGGTGCCCATCGTCATTGATAACTCCGTGACATAACAAGCACACACCATGGTCTGATCTCCTGGGACCAAAACTGAAAATCCATCGAAGCTCTCTGTCTGTATACCTCTCTGCTCAACCATCTGTGCATTGATGAAGTTGTTGGTTACCCCGCTGTCAACCAAAACCGATACTCGCTGGCCACGTACTATCCCCCATACGAGCAATGTCAAATACTTGGGAACTCCTCGCAATTCTACAAGGGCCCCTCCGGTAGGTGCAAAAGCTACACCACTTGCTGCTGGTGGTGGAGGTGGCAAAGGATCCTGCGCGGCATGACTATCTCCTGTCTCCACATCCTCCTCCTCATCCTATTCTCCGCTGCTTTCGGAGAAGGCCTCAATAATGTGCTTTGCCAGCAGCACATCTATGTCCTAGTGCCCACGGCTCCTGACAGGTAAAGCACAACCGCTTCTTCTTCAGCTCCTTCATGGCATCATCATCAATCTGTGCTCGTCCTGGATTCCCCTTTGGAGGCAGAATCCTCACATCCTTCCCCTTACGCTAGAAAGCCTGTCTCTGGGGATAAGGTGTTTGGGTCCTGGGTAAGGCATCCTGTAAGTCCCTGGTCCTGCTAATAGCATCTTGGAGTGTGGTTGGTCTAGTGGATCTAAATAGACCCCGAAGTGGCTCTGCTAACCCCTCAACAATCATGTAGATCATCCGTGCCACGGATAGATCTGGCACCATCATTGAAACCCTCAAGAAGTCTGCAATATAGGTCTCTGGGCTCTCGGTCTGTTTGAGCCTCGTCAGCTCAAAAAAGTGCTGTTTCGGATCCCTTCGGTCAAACCTCTCTATCAATCTCCTGGTGAAATCGGCATATGTCGTCACTGTGGAGTGTCCGAGTGTAACCATCCCATGGAACCACCAATCCTGGGCCTCACCATCCAAATGTAATGTCGCCATCTTGATGGCCTCTGTCTTCGATATCTGATTAAGTTGGAAATAGATGTCCAACTTCTCCACCCAAGACTTTGCAGAACTATTCGATGAACCATCAAACGTAGGCAAGTGGAATCTACTAGCTGTGCGGTGGGTGTCTCCATCATGATAATGTCGGTATCCCCTGTGATGGTCGCGGGGTCTACTATCTTGCTGGAGCTGAAAAAAGTCTTTGAATGAGAGAGCATCCCTGAACTCCTGCCCATAGGCCTGTTACTCTGCAAAATAATCGCCCATATGATCGGGCTCTGCCTCTTGTTGGGTTCCGGCCCCCGTGTTTGCTCCTAGGAAAGTGGTCATGGTAGAGCGTGTAGGGGCATGTGAGGCCATCTGCTAATTAGTATCACGCTAAGTGGCACCCTGATCTGGCAAATTGTGGGACGTACCCAATCCCTCACCAACCTGGAAAACCTGTGGGTTCTCACGCTGTCTAGCCTCCACCGCCGTGAATCTCTGCCCCATCACCTCGATTTGCCTCGATAGATCCTGCACTGATTTGAGGAGCATGTCTGCAAATCTCTTTCCGTCCTCATCTGCCATCGGATCCTCCTACTCTGCGTCCAACACAGGCTCCTCTTGTTCTATGTTCACCACAGGCTCCTCCTGTTCTGTGTCCGCCACCCAAACACAGTCTCCCTCTCCGTAGGTGTTCTCCAACTTACGCTCAGTATCTCTATATTTCCTACCTCTATAACAGATGTAGGGCTTCTCCCCCGATGTCATAGACTGCTAGCTCCACAGGCTGAGCCAGATCTATGCTTTGATACCACTATAATATCCCTTTTTAGGGATATCCCTTAAACAAAAGCAAACTCCAACCAGAGATGGATTGGGAGGGTGTTTACCAGATATGTCGCCTTTGAAAAGAGGACGAGATCTGGAGGCTACCTAGCCCTTTCCAGACTCTGTCTAAGAGTATAAGAGAAAAACACACAAGGGATATAGTAGCTGGGAAGCTCAAGAGATAAAAATAACAGTAGTGCAACATACAATAATGTAGACATGGAATATAAGCAGATACTCAAGAAATGCAGAGAGAGATGCTAAGCCATTTATTATACTGAGTAATGGAAAGAGTACAGGAGGTGATCAGACAGATAGCACCTCGACTTGCATAAGGCAAGTGAAGCAATACACTCAGAATGGTAAGGAAATGGCCTCTCTTTGAATTGCGTCCAAGCTGCAGGAGAATTGTTGTGCTGCTGCTACTGCTGGAATCAGGTGAGGATTTGGGGCTGTTCCCCTCAGAAAATGCTGAAACTCTGGAATCAGCCTCTGCTCAATGGACCCAGAAAGCTTTTATGAAATAGCTGACCCCCGAAAATCACCCCCTTGAGGATCTACGCTATCCCTTAAGGCTCTGCGCTGCCACTGAAGAGAATCCTCCAAAACTCTGCCCAAGGCTCTGCCAAAATCCTCCAATATGCAAGAGTTGATCCCTTGCTCAATCTCCAATCTCAAATCCTCCACATAAACCCAATCCGGAGCTCCTACCAAAAGAGACTGCGTCCTCCTCTCTCGAGACTACGCAGTCATCAAAATGCTCAGTTCTTCCTCAACTCCAAAGATCGATCCTCCTGCAAAAGACTGATGAAACTGCCTTGCCCGAGCAGGCACTTGAAGTCCACCAAGGCTAAGGGTGAGATCTCCGAACGGAGACACTTGATGCACTAAACAGTGCCGCAGATAGGCTAAATAGCCAGCGTGCTCTAAGTCGAAGTGACTAGCTCAAATGCAACATAATCGAATGCCAAAATGAGGAGGCTCCTCTCTCCTTTATAGCGTTGGTCTCTCTCAAAACCCTAAGGCCCACCTCCTCCAACGTAGCCTCTCTCTTGCGATGTGCTCCTCTCCATCTGCGCAGTCCCTCCAAGTGTCTACGTGGGCCCCCTTCTCTACGTGGTCCTTTGGCAAAATTGAGCAAAATCGAATATTCCAGTTTGCCATGGCTAATTAGGAATATTACACTTTAACACCAGCTCCACTTCCATTGCTAATACTGAGAAGGTGATCCACTGCTCTGGTTAAAGAGCCAGTGAATTGATGTTCACAGAATTGACATAAAAGAATTTTTCTCTCTTTTTTGACAAAATTCCATGCTACGACAGTTGATTTTGGGGGTGCCATTAAATTTTGAAGGTTCTGAACTTCTGATTGTTGAAGGCTGAGGTGAAGGCTTGAAGTTGTTGATTTGGGGTAGCATCGGATGTGCTCTAGCCACGAAATTTGGTGGAGAGGTTGGGGCACATGAGATCTCCAATACCCAAAAAGGGTTTGGGCGGATTCTAAACAGTTCAGGAGATATTAAAATAATTAATATTTTTAATGGAGTCCCTAAGTCTAAACAAAGGGAAAATAAAATATTAATCTGCATTAATATGAAACTGTGTTAGAATGGTCCAAAAGACATGGATTAAGCTAGATCTAATCTTAGCCATTGATTAGGGACTTAATCTCGGCTGTTGATATGTCAACAGGAAAAGTATATGAGGAGGCTTGAGGGTCACTTGGAGAACACATCAGACTAATTAGTCATTCTATTCTCTAGAGCGGGGTTTGCTAAGAGTATGACCTATTTCTGACAGGTGCAGACTCTCTCATTTGTAGAAGTAAGAGGGAGTTGGATTCCGGATGTGGAATGATACACTGCAAGCCTGTGACTACCTCGAGGATCTTAACTTTCAGAAGTTATATGGTAGTGATGTTAGACTAGGTTTGGGAAATGCCTCTGAGTTTCATAAACTCATTCACGTTGATGTTTTTGGTTAACTTCTATCTAGACATATGTTTTGCAGTTAGCATGGTGAGCTCATATTTGGTTGAGCCTCACTGGATTGGTGGCAAGAATCTTCTGAGATATCTTCGAGGCACAATCTCTCATGGATTGAGATACACTGCCAGAAATATAAAACTGCATGATTATTCGAATGCTGACTGGGCAGGTAGTGTGGAGGATCACTAGAGCACTTCTCAGTGCTGGTTCTCTTTGGATTCTGCTTTGATATCATGGATGAGCAAGAAGCAGAAGTCGATTGCTATAAGCACCGCTGAGACTGAATACATAGCTACGAGTATGATCTCGTGTGAAGTTGCATGGTTGCAGAAGCTCTTAAGTGAGCTGTTTGTAAACATGATGAATACCACTGTGATTCTCTGTGACAACTAGAGGGGGGTTCAATTATTGTGGAATCCTGTATTCGATGATTGCTCTAGCAGATAGACATCAGATATTGCCTTATTTGGGATATGGTAAGTCGATGAGCGAGGAGGCTCCATCGCATTGAGACCGATGTACAGGTCGCAGACATTTTGTTAAAGCCTCGGGAAAGGTCAAATATGTGACTTTCTTGAATGACTTGGAGTTGTTGAGAGACCTTCTTATAAGGGTCCTGCATGTTGCATGCATTGAGCTCTGGGAGCTCTGGGGGGCTTGGGGTACTGGAGCAAGATACGACCACAGGGCGACTCACCCTCACCTAGTGGTGCGCCATGTATAAGATGACAGGTTCAACCTTCCCCTGTGATACCCCGTGGCAACTATGGAACACGGTGATTAGTTCTCCCATGGCAATTGTGGAACAGGATGATTAGTTCTCCCATGGCAACTGTGGAACAGGATGATTAGTTCTCCTGTGGGCCGGGATGATTAGTTCTCCCGTGGCAACTATGGAATAGGATGATTAGTTCTCCTGTGGGCCGGGATGATTAGTTCTCCCGTGGCAACTGTGGAACAGGATGATTAGTTCCCCTGTGGGCCAGGATGATTAGTTCTCCCGTGGAAACTGTGAAACATGATGATTAGTTCTTCTGTGGGTTGGGATGATTAGTTCTCCCGTGGCGACTATAGGGCACGATGATTCGTTCTCTTGTGGATAGGATGATTAGTTCTCCTGTCGAGGCATCCTACCCATGCAGTCTGGGACTCATGGGAAGTACCTCTTATCTGATCAATGAGCAGGGAAATGGGGTTACGGACCATAGTAGTACTATCGATCGACGCATCTTTGTATCTACCATACTCCCTATGCTAGGATGACCTCCATTGATCTGGGATCAGTATGAGTGGTTTGAGACACTCTTTTGTGATATTGATCTGGGACCAATAAAACTGACTTCTGGCCAGTAAGAGTGACATGACACACTCTCTTCAGATGAAACTGACTTTAGGTCAGTAGAGAATGGTATTAGACATTCTCGATCAATTCTTCTTCTTCATGGTTCAGCAGAGCAGACCAGAGCAAAGCAGAGCAGTACAGGGCACTGATGGCAGAGATAGTATAGTCGGACATTAGATTAGCGGATGGAGTTCTCCCTAGTTGAAAGGGATTGTTAAAATTGGCAACTAGGGCCAAACTACATGTGGGTCAACTTATTATTGGACGCTGATATTTTTCTTGGATCCCTCTCATTGAGAGGTGTAGGATTGTCTAAAGATCATCCGCTTCCGATAAGTATTCATGGAGATATGAATTTATTTGTGTTATGGGACAATTTGTCAAAGTTGGCCAGCAACCAAAGAAACCCCACTTGTGCTCAACATTTTAGTATAAATAGAAGTGGCCTTCAAGTCATTTCAACACATTTGGGATCTCTTCCTCTCTACTTGTCTTTGGTTTTTAGTAGGAGGAGAGGTCCTAAGGGATAACGTTGCCCTAATCCAGAGGGTAGAAGCCGGAACTGCCATAACTGCTGGGAACTGCCGAGAAAAGCTGGAATTGTTGGAACTGCCGGGAAAAGCCAGAATTGCCGGAACTGTTGAGAAAAGCTGGAACTGTTGGAATTGCTGGGAAAAGCCAGAAGTGCAGGGAACTGCCGGGAAAAGTCAGAAAAGCCAGAACTGGTGGGAAAAGATAGAAATAGCCGGAACTACCGGAACTGTTGGGAAAATCTGAAACTGCTGGAACTGTCGAGAATAGCCAGAACTGCCGAGAAACGTCGGAACTCCCGGACTTTCGGGAATAGCTGGAATAGCTAGAACTACCGGGAAAAGCCGGAACTGCTGGGAACTATCAGGAAACGTTGGAATTGTTGGAACTGTCGGGAAAAGCTGGAACTGCCGGAACTGTCGTGAATAGCCGAAGTTGCCGGGAATAGCCGGAATTGTGGGAATTATCGGAACTGCTGGGAATAGCCAGAACAGTCGGGAATAGCCAGAACAGTCGGGAATAGCCAGAACTGTCGGAACATCCTGGAAAGCTGACGCAGGGTAGAAGCCGGAACTACCGGGAACTGCCGAACTAGCATGCAACAACAAGCATTGAAAGGACAACAAGCATGCTAGGGACAACAAGCAAGCTAGGGACAACAAGCAAGCAAGATGCAACTAGCACATAGGTCAGTATGGAAACATGGTGCAACAATGGCACATAATGCAGTACAGTGATGGGTATTGTCATGATTAATGAAGCATGATGAGATGCAACATAGTGATGATGGGTGCAGCATGATGCAGCATGGTGGGGTGCAGAATGATGACGAAATGCAGGGTGAAGGAGTCACCTTGGAGAATTAGTTGAAGCAGCATGTCTTCAACTGATCTCATATATCATCTTCTTAGAGATGATTTATGCTCTTATCTAGATAAGTCAAAGTGTTGACTTCCGTTGTAAACATACTCTCTCTCTCTTTGTTGAACTATTGAAGAACATATAAGAAGAGTTGATCAAGGGTTTCCCCACATTGGGGTTTGTTCCTGGCTAGCGCCACATCTTGTGTCCTCTTGTCTTGGCTTGTCTTCTGTGATTTATGTTTTTGTTCTATCTGCAGTTTACTTTATTGCTGATGTGATTGCTAATCTGGAAAAATATTGAACTAGCTGTGAAAATTGAAATAAATTGCCTAAACATAGAACATACCTAAAATTAACAAGAATCAGTTGAGGTCGTATCAGATGGAGAAGGGAGAACCAATTGACAGCTTCCTTGGAGGAGTGAATGAGATCCGAGATCAGTTGACTGCTATAGAAGCCAGTCGGATCAGGAGTTGATAGTGAGGACAACCTTGAACGCTGTCTCAGAAGACTGGGGGTATTTTTCCAGAGTATACTAGGCAGAGCGACTCTCCCACCTTGGGACGAGATGTGGGTGGCTCTTCGCCAAGAAGAGATTAGACGATAGTCGAAGACGGGTAGCAGCAACAAGGGGATCAAAGTCAAGCAGGAGGAGGAAGATGTTTCCCCAACATCTGAGGGAAAGCATGAAAAGTGAGAGAAGAAAGATCTCTCCAAGGTCAAGTGCTTCCACTGTGGGGAGCTGGTGATTATGCAACCCATTGTCCAAGGAAGAAGAGTAAGGGAGAGTCTTCCGAGACTAAGGCAGCGCCAGCAAGGGCATAGAAGGAAGTTTTGACAGACGATGTCTGTGCCATGAGTGCACACGCACCACTTGAGCGGGAGTGGGGAGACATTGAGCTGTAGTTAGGAGGATTACAAGCGATCAGGGGCAGGATCCTTGAGGTACCCAACCTCTTGGATTAGACCTTGCTACGGGAGCCCTGAAGAGGAGTAGCAGGACTGGCTGATGTGGGTAGAGATGGATGCGGATGGAGCGGCAGAGAGAGCTATAGTGTAAGAGTTCTAGGACAACGCGAGGCTAGCAGGCTACCACAGTGCGAGAGGGACGGGAGTGTTGCAGCAGTGCAGGATGGCACAGAGAGGTGTGCAACGGTGCGAGATGCAGGGAGTTGCAACAACGCAGAAGTCAGATAGGGAGCACTTGTTAGCGGAAGAGGGAGGTTCAGCATCAGTGGGTGTCTCTATCCCAACAGGGAGGTCAGATTGGGAGATTAATTAATTACTTCACAGTAATTGAGTTGCAGTGTAGCGGTGGGCGGCACGATGCAACATGATGAGAGGAGGTGCAGTGCGGATGCAGTGCTGGGAGAAAGGACCAGCAACAACACGGATGCAGAGGGAGTTGTCGTACAGATGTAGTAGTGACAGTGGAAGAACCATGGGCAGTAGTACAAGATGCAACAGTGCAGAGGATGTTGGGCATGAAGGCCTAGCATCACCATAGGTACCAATGTCGGATGATCAGAGTAATACTCAGTGAGGAGTATTGCTAGAGCACAGTCCTCGCTAAGATGGAATGTTGATTTGGGGTAGCATCGGATGTGCTCTAGCCACGAAATTTATTGGAGAGGTTGGGGCACATGAGATCTCCAATACCCAGAAAGGGTTTGGGCAGATTCTAAACAGTTCAAGAGATATTAAAATAATTAATATTTTTAATGGAGTCCCTAAGTCTAAACTTAGGGAAAATAAAATATTAATGTGCATTAATATGAAACTATGTTAGAATGGTTCAAAAGACATGGATCAAGACAGATCTAATCTTAGTCATTGATTAGATACTTAATCTCGGTCATTGATATGTCAACAGGAAAAGTATAAGAGGAGGCTTGAGGGTTACTTGGAGAACGCACCAGAGTGATTAGTCATTCTATTCTCTAGAGCGGGGTTTGCTAAGAGAGATAGAATTAGTGGTCGGGAGTTGCAGCTGAGGGGAATTGAGTACAGAGAGATAGAGAGGCAGAGATAGTGTCAAGAGAGCAGTGTAGTAGTCGGGGAGAGTGACACAGAGCCAGCCAAGGCACACGCAAGGCCATGCAGAGGCATTTGGGAGTTGCACACAGCCTCAGAAAGGTCAGCATTGCAGATGCAGAGGGCTGACGCAGGCCCATCCGGGGTGACGTAGGGCCAACGCTGGGCAGAGAGGGGTTGATGTAGTCTAGAGAGAGGCTGACGCTAGGGTTTCAGGGATAGATTGGTGCTGAGGAGCTACCGGAAGGATTATCCGGGGTTTCAGCCAGGAGATTTTTCAGAAATTGAGAGGTATTATTGCCAAGGAAATTCTCCATTGTGTAGGCCAGGTTCGACACCCAGATTGTACTCTGATATTTCTTAATAAGAAAACCCTCAGATATCTGCATCGGTTTTCCCACATTGGGTTTTTCCGGGGACATTGGTCCAAAAATAATGGTGTCATATTGTGTGATTGTTTCTGTTTCCTTTGTTGATCTGTAATATGTTGAGCATGCACTAGTGTTTATTTTTAGTATTTACATTGTAAATAAATTGTTAAGTAACATAACAAGTAGGTAGGAATAAATAAGATGAAGTGCATGGAGGGTTTCTAACTAAGTAGACTTAGAAACTTTAACATGGTATCAGAGCTTGATTGCAGATCACAGGAGGTCTAAGGACATCAACGGAGCAGAGCAATAGCAGCAGAAAACTGCTGTCCTAAGGTGATAGAAGCTGTTTCTAGCAGAGCAGCAACAAGGGAAGGGTGACACAGTGCTTGTGTCATCAAGGGTGAGTCGAGAAGAGGCAACACAAAGGCTAAGGAAGGGAAAAGAAGCCTCACGTAGAGCTACGCAGAAGCTGGGAGGGCTGACGCAGTTGGCTGAGGAGGTCGGGTTGCTAGTGCTGGGATTGCATAGAGCCTAGGAGCTCTCATTGTTAGGTTGTTGGGGTTTAGAATGTTGTGGGAATATTATAGAGTGGATTTGGTGAGGTACTGTAGTCAGCACAGTACCTGACAGAGCAAGGCCAAGAGGAGTTGCTACCGAGGGCTTCTAGCCGAGGAACCCGGACAAGTGGTGCGTTTGCACAAGACGATCAAAGTTTTTTCTTGTTGCCCTTGCTGACAACCATTATTCGAGAAGCCCTGCCAATCTCTCAATGCTCCTAGTAACATTTTCAAATTTCTCTTGCTGAGACATTTTTGGGTATAAGTTCAATTTGGAGAATAATGTGGGGCTAGTGTTTTAGCCTCTGGAATTCTAGTGCACAATAACACTTGAGCATTTGTGTGATTTAGACCCACAACTAGCCAAAATCATGCTCTGATACCACTGTAATATTCCTAATGGAATATGCAATGCTAAACAAAACAAACATAGCAGAGACACTTACAAAATTTATAACACATTTAACAACCACAAATCTCCATGAATTGCGTTGATCTGAGCCATTTTATTAATAAGTAAGAGGGTACAATGTGGTGCTGGAAAGAGTGCACTTGGGCTTGCTCAAGGAAAGCTAGCTAAGCCCAAATGAACAATAAGAAATCCCTCTGAAATTTGTTGTTGTTCTCTCTTAGCTCCGCGTTGAAACTACCGAGAAAATATGTCATTGGCTTGAAAGAACTGCTACTAGGGCCTTCTCGGATGCTCAGAAAATTCCGGGAAATTAACCCCGGGCTCCCCACCAATAACCCACAAAAACCCACGAAGGAATTGGCCAAATGTTGACCTTGGAATTTCATCCCAATTTTCCTCTAGAAAATGTAGATGCTCGCTGAGTTGGGGTCCCTGTTTGGCTCCTCAAATATGCCCAGAAATTCTACCAAATTAATCTTGGTCTCTCCTCAATAAACTTAGAAAAACCCAGAAAGGGTTTGTCCTAGTTTTGACACTCCAAAATTGACCCCCAAATGCTTAGTCCTCCTCCACAAGCAGAAGATGTAACTTGAAGTGAATGTTGTGTTTGCTGCTCCGCCAAAATGCTGGAAAAATCCCCACAGCACTTCCCCGAACTCCACTTCAAGTTTTAGCCCCTAATTGCTTTTGCTCCACAACTTCTAAGCTTGCCTCCTCCAAGAGCTGCACAGTCCTTGTACTGTTGTTGCCAATCCTCTCCACAAACTCGCACTCCCTGCTGTTGGTACGAATTGGTATAGGTAGGACTCCTTCCTTGGGTTGGCACTCGAAGTCCACCAAAGCAAGGGCTGAGATCTCCGCTCGGAGACACTCGTGTGCTTAACAAAACTGCAAACTTGGCTTCAGCTCAAGCATGCTATGTCAAAGACACAATTTTTGAATAGAGGAATGAATGCCCAAAATGAGTGCCTCTTGCTTTATTTATCAAAGAGCCTCCAGGATGCCCATGTGGGCCCAGCTCGACTTTCCCCACCAATTTCACTCCAATGAGCGGGTGTTCCACATGTGGGCCGCGATTCTCCATGGGGTGGACCCCATGCTCCACTAGAGCCACAATAGTTTCCTTCCTTCCTAATGTTTGAGCCCCCACCTAATGTTTACTTTTGGTAGCATCAGATGTGCTCTAAGTCTCGAATTTTGTAGGGAGGCTTGGGCACATGTATTCTAAAGAACCCAAAAAGCGTTTTGGAAAATTCCACCCAGAGATAGTTTTATTAAAATAATTAATTATTTTTAATGGGTCCCTAAGTCTAAACATAAGAAGTTAAAATAATTAATGGGTATTAATCCAACTGTGGGTGTAACTTCTAGAAGAAGATGAGGATCAAGAATAAATGATCTTAGCTATTGATTAACTTCTAATTGGGGCCATTGAATGTCAACGAGAAGGTTATATAAGGAGTCTTGAGGGTCATTTGGAAGACACACAGAGAGTTGATCAGTTAGATCGATTTGCTAAAGCTAGAGCTGCACAGTGATTTTGTAGTGATCACGCAAAAAGGGAAAGAGAGAGTTTTGGCTTTAGGATCTTCTTTGGAGCCAAGAATAATCAATAGAGAGGCAGAGAGACACACAGAGGAGGCAACGCAGTGCCTGAAGAGGGTGACGCAGAGCTAGGAAGGGCTCATGCAGAGCAATGCAGAGGCTTCACGCAGAAGTCCAAGATTTGCTGGGGGTTTGACGTTCTGAGCCGAGAGGGCTGGAGTCAGCTCTTGAGAGCAAATCGATCTAGTGAATAGGTTACGCAGGGCCTTAGAGGATGTGACACAGGCCATGCAGTAACTGTGTAGGTGCAGTGCAGTAGCCGAGGACTCATTGGTTCAACTACTGGATCAACCAGGACTTGTAGTGTAGAGTGAGGTAATCTCACTAATTTCTTCTGTGAAGTGATATTCTCTGTACTGGATTTCCAACAAGGCATCCAAAGTTTTTATTCAGATATTAATTTTGCTTAATAATAAAAATCCTCAGATCTGCCGTCGGTTTTCCCATATTGGGTTTTTTGAGGAACGTTTGTTGAAAAACAACTGTGTCATTTATGTTGTATCTCTTTATTGTTCGGTTTCTTTTTTCAACATATTATTATAAATGGTGTAGGCTGCAGTGTATCTATTTCAATGTTTGTCATAAGAAACTGCAAATAACTTGTTCATGTAAATTAACAAGTAGGAGAAATATTATTAGTTGCTAGGTAAGAATTTGGGTCACCGAATTTTCACATGGTATCAGAGCATTGCAGGTGAGACAAGAAGAGAAGTTCCAGAGAACCCAACATTGAGCAAAGAAGGAGCTCGAATAGCTGCAGGAGGAAGTAGTCTGAATCCCTAGAAGGATTGCGCCATCCAAGCCAGGAAGGCTAAATTTTTCAAGAAAGTCTCTCTCTGAGTGAGTCGACAGAGAGGAAGGGTTTCCAGATCGAAATCTTGCCATGCCAGAGGGAGCAATGCAAAGCCTCAGCGTAAGGAAGAGGTGGTGGGATGTAGTTTTTTCAGAGGTATATTGCTGGGCAAAAAATCATCAGAAGAGAGAGGAGAAGCACAGTGAGGGAATTTTTCCTCAGTAGACTTCCTGCCAAGAAGTCTGTTTTCTTATTGCCTGAGCAACAACAGTAAGAAACAGAGAGGAGCAGTTCGACATTTTCGTGGCAAAGATGGCAGGCAATGGATTGAGAGATCAGGACAGGTTGGATGAGGCATCCGACTATGTGATCTAGAAGGCAAGAATGGTGTGCTTTCTGGATGAGCATTTTCCCAAGGTCTACGTCGACAACGTGGTGGCTGAGCTCACAGATCTAGATCAACTAAAGAAGTACAAGGGAGAAATAAAGAAGGCCAAGAGGATGATCCTTGATGGAGTAAAGGGTCATGTGGTATGTCACATTGCTATCAGAGGAACTGCTAAGGATATGCAAGATGCCTTGTCAACGTTGTATCAAGGATCTTCCGAGCAGCGGAAAATGTACTTGGAGCAAAAATTGATATCTGCACAGATGTAGACGGGGAGCGCATTGATCCGTCCCTCACAAAGTTTCAGGAGACCCTGGACGAGTTAACAGTTGTGGGGTCTACACCTCAAGGTTCCGAGATGGTGAGACTGGCCCTAAATTCAGTCTAAGAAGAGTGGCAATTCTATGTATATAGCATCCTGGGTAGGGCATCTTTGCCAGACTAGGAGAGTATCGCAGCTCTCAAGCAGAAAGAGATGAGGAGAGATCTAGTCAAGTGTAAGCTTGACGGAAGCAACAATAGTGGGTCGAAGCCCAAGGAGGAGGAAGAGAATGCAGCCCTTGCATCCAACAGGTAGCAAGAGCAGTGGAGGCAGAAGAAGGACGTCTTGAAGATCAAATGTTTCCGGTGTGGTGACATGGGTTAGTATGCAACACAGTCTCCTCTCAGGAAGAAGGACAACGATGAGAAGCATGAGTTGAAGGCTGCACCCGCGAAGATCGAGGAGGAAGAGTTTGCCATGACATTTGAGACACCTCTAGGAGGGAGGTGGGCTGATTTAGAGCTGTAGTTTGAAAGAGCTACAGATGGGTAGGATCCTTGAGGAGCCCACCTCTCGGATCAATTCCTTGCTAGAGGAGTCCAGATCAGTAGTAGCAGGATGGACTAAGTTTCAGATGGTGCAGAGGAGTGTTGGAGCAATAGATGAAGTGGTTAGAACACCAAGTTTGAGCAGCGTAGTGCAGAGTTGCAACAATGCAGGGAGGCACAGTGCACTAGCAGCAACAACACAGTGGCTTTAGAGGGATAACATAGGACTAGCAGCTGTCAGATCTTTGGCATTGAGATGCATCTATGTTGAGCACTTCTTCAGTAATTTGGGATGTTTTTTTGTTGTTGTTGTAGGAGCAACAACAATTTGCAATGCATGAGAAGTTGGCAGTGGTAGTTCCAGTAGCAGCACAGATGCAGAAATTCAGAGGGTTGTAGTACAGATGCAATGTTGACAGAGGCAGGGTCAAGAACAATACATTTGCAGCAGAAGTGCAGTAGTTGGTGGGCAGGATGTCAGACATCAGTAGCACAGAGGACGATGTTATGAAGTCGGGGTGATGCTTCAATGGGAAGCATTGCTAGAGCACATTCCTCGCTAAGAGGGAGTATTGATTTCTGGTAGCATCGGATGTGCTCTAAGTCTCAAATTCTGCAGGGAGTGTTGGGTACATGTATTCCAAAGAACCCAGAAAGTGTTTTGGGAAATTCCACTTAGAGATAGTTTTATTAAAATAATTAATTATTTTTTATGGGTTCCTAAGTCTAAACTTAAAAAATTAAAATAATTAATGGGTATTAATCTAACTGTGGGTGTAACGTCTAGAAGAATACAAGGATCAAGCAAAAATAATCTTAGCCATTGATTAACTTCTAATTTGGGTCGTTTATTGTCAACGAGAAGATTATTTAAGGAGGCTTGAGGGTTATTTGGAAGACACACAAAGTGTTGATCAGTGAGATCGAATTGCTGAAGCTAGAGCAACACAGTGATTTCGTAGTGATCACATAGAGAGAGTTTTTGATAGAGAATCTTCTCTGGAGCCAAGAATACTTAGCAAAGAGGCAGAGAGACACGCAGAGGAGGCAACGCAGTGCCCAGAGAGGGTGATGCAGAGCCATGAAGGGCTCGCGTGAAGCCTTCTCGCAGAAGTCCGAGTTTTGCTGGGGGTTTGATGTTTTGAGCCGGGAGGGCTAGAGTCAGCTCTTGAGAGCAAATCGATCCAGAAAAGAGGTGACATAGGCCCACATAGTAACTGCGTAGGGGCAACGCAGAAGTAGTCGGGGACATGTCGGTTTCGCTGTCGGATCAGTGGGGACTTGCAGTGTAGAGCAGTGTTGATAATATCGGTATCGGGAAAATATCGGCGAGGGTCCAGAAAATATCTTATCGACAATATCGGCGAAAATATCAACAAAATATCGGCAAATATCGGCAAGCATAAAACTGCATAATATATTCATTTTTTTCAGATTTTTAAACATATAAAGCAATAACAACATGAAATAAACACATTGGCACATAAATATGAAGAAAACACTGATATATATGATGTCAAATAGAAATGATACATCAAAGGCGATACCAAATCTTGCTGATCCCTGATAATTGTCCATTCAAGGACTCAAATGTGGAGAACCAATACAAAATAACATCACATATATAAAAGTATCTCATCATCATGAGTTATATGTAGCACAACAAATAAAACTAGCAGCTATCTATCTGAAATCACTGCCCTCTCCCCCTTTTACGGGAAAACATGATGGGTTGTTTGCCAGGCCTGCCCCTAGTAGGAGGAGGCCCTGATCCTGCCTCTGCACCTAATGTCAAATAATGAGTGCTAGGTATGGGGCTATGCTCTCCTATATCTATAGCATATGGTGTTGATGCTGATGCTCCCGTAGTGTCCTCCTCCTCCTCCTCCTCCTCCTCCTGCTCCTCCTCTGAGTGCTGCTTCTCCTCTAACTTCGAGTCCTCCTCTTGCTGCCACTACTCTAATGGATCATCTGCCACTGGCTCTAACCATGAAGGTGACTCCTCCAAGAGGGGCTCCTCAGACTCCACCCTCCACGGAGACAATACATCAATATTGTCTAAGCTAAGTCACATGACACGAGGACACGAGACACGGAGGACACGTAAATACGAGTATTCAATACGAAACACAACGACCTGGAAACAAGACACGGGGGACACGTTATATATATATATATATATATATATATATATATATACCAAAATATAGTTTTTTATCCATATTAAATTGCAGGTTGCAGCTTAACTAATCAAATTAAAATATAATTACTTCTCAAAGTTCATAGTTCACTTTAAAAAAATAAATAGAATCGAATTTACTATTTCGAAATTAGAATGTGATATGCTTGGTCTTGATCCTTGAATATTCAATGTTCATTGTTCATGTACAACTTACAAGCACATAAGAAAATAACTAAAGTCTAATCCTATTGATTTCCTCTGCCCCTCTTGCGAGAAAATGCCACAGCTTTCCCTTTCCCTCTAGATGTAGATGTTGGTGCTGGTGGAGTTGGCAGTGGAGTTTGCTATGCTCTAGAAGCTGAAGAACTAGAAGTAGGAGCTATAGGAGGTAGACCACGTCCTCTACTGGTGGCAGGGGTAGCTCGGGCAGGTGGTGTCACCTGGAAACATTACAATCTCCCAATCCTGAAATCCTAAAAAACTGATAAGTCTGCTGCATTTTGAATGAAATCTAAAATTCTACTTTCTCCATATGAAATCCAATGAGGCCGGAACCACTCTCAAACATCCTGAGTAATTTCATGGTAATGTTAAAAATTTAAGTAAAAGGATGAAAATGAAGATTAAGGAGAATGTCACTTTTGCTTTAAGAATTTAACATTACCATGAATAGCATATCAATACTAGGGCCTAGAACGCTCAAACCCTCCTTGGCAGCAACCACATAGCTCTCCCCTTCCTTCTCCAGCAATCAGAAATGAAAATGATATGAAAAAAAACCAAAATCGGATTTTTATAGGCCGTGCAGAATTTTTTTACAGTCACTGGGCGATATTTTCGATTGTCGCGCGATATTTTCCGAAATATCGGCGATATTTCGGAAATCAGGCGATATTTTCAAAAGCCGAAAATATCGCGATATTTTGTCGGCGATATATCGGCTCACCGAAAATATCGCGATATTTCCGAATATCGTCGATATCTCGGCGATATTATCAACACTGGTGTAGAGTGAGGTAATCTCACTAATTTCTTCTGCCGAGTTATGTTCTCTGTACTGGATTGCTAGAAAGGCATCCAACGTTTGTATTCAGAAATAACTTCTGCTTAATAATAAAAACCCTCAAATCTTCTGCAGCGGTTTTCCCATATTGGGTTTTTTGGGGACGTTTGTACAAAAACAACTGTGTCATTTGTGTTGTATCTCTCTATTGTTTAGTTTCTTGTTTCAACATATTATTTTAAATGGTGTAGGCTACAGTGTATGTATTTCAATGTTTGCCGTAGGAAACTACAAATAACTTGTTCATGTAAATTAACAAGTAGGAGATATATTATTAGTTGCTGCAGTATGAATTCGGGTCACGAAATTTTCACACTTAATACCAAAATTCTTGTGGGACCTCTGAACCCACACTTCCTAAGTGAAAACATGAAATAAGACAAAATTGGGTAAGATTGATATTTCCCTTAGCAATATTGCTAAGTGGGAATATTACAAGAGCACAGACCTAACCCATTCTTTCCACCGAATCCCCCCATTAATCCATGCCCAAAAGTGTCCATGATAAACAAACTACAGTGTTGAATTACCAAATGACAAGGCATACCTTTATACCTTTATGTTCGGCAGGCCCACCTTCAAATATACAATCATGGCAAATGGGCGAGGGACCACATGGCTGACTTAGATGGCAGAGAAATGGCACAATGAGCTAGCTGATGGCTAGAAAGGGCTGTCGGCTGAGGACCATCTTGGAGAAAAAAATTTCTCGTAGGGATATTACCCACAAAATGGTGGGTAACATCTAGCTCCAATTGGGACGTGATCTCTTGAAGAAGTGGGTGAAGCTACTTGAATGGGAGGTCACAAGAACTCCAACAATCTCTTGGTTACCGTAGATCTGTCACCTGCACATATAATAGATGGAAAACATGGAGCAGCATGCTTTTGCGACGTCTCATGATCGCACATGGTATATGTTAGGCCATAAAATTAACAAAAAAGAAAATATTCAAATATGCATATATATATATCATGAGAATTATCATATTCTAATGCAAAAATCAAAAAGCAATGCACCCTACTCTACCATGCATATGATACAATGTCAAGTCTCAAGGAAGGAGGTGATACGACTTAATTTGACCAGCTCAGTCCAAAGTTCGTCGTTAAGTTTGGCAATGTAGTGATAATCCTCCCCAACCTTTCCATGAATCCTGATAGGTATGGGATCTCTATTAACCTAGACTTAGTCCCCAGCCTTATATTCTTTCTTAGGCTTCCACTTTTTACTTGTTTTAGAGATTGGCTGCTTGAGGATACATACTTCTTGAGTCGGGAGAATAGGAGAAGGCTTCTCAATCTCACATGTTTCATAGTAAGGTCTGTGATTGATCACATGAGGTTAGTAGGTAGGTTCTCTATAAGGGGTAAAAGGAGTGCCATTGGATTGTGGAATTGTGGCATATGATAAGTCCATTTGAACATGCCCCCCATCAGTAGTGCCCCATTTCCTAGACAATAGTATCCCCCACACATTAGGGGCATCAAGGAAAATAACATCCGTGAGGAGGGATATATCGGGATTCCTAGCTAAAGAAACCTTAAGGTCTTTGATGATACCTTCCACTTCCACATGTGTGGAATTAAAACCACACAGCTTCTTGTATCACTGAGTGATGCTGAGACCCAATTATTTCGTAATTGTCAAAGGCATGTTATTTGCGAAAGCCCCGGAGTCTAACATACAATTGTGGAAGAAGAGTTCATTGATAGCCAAAGTAAGCAAGACAGGTTCATGCCCAAGGTTTCGATAAGGAATATGAATGTTTTGCAATTCTTCACGTAGTTCTTCTTCCTAAATTCCCAGGGATTTCTTAATTTTTTGTTGTTGCTCGGGAGGCTTAGCAATCTCCTTCAAAGGAACGGTTATAGTCATTCTCCCTACGACAGCCCCTATGTCGATGTCAAATTTAACTTCTTTCCCCCTTTCCATCTTCTTGATGTATTCTTTCCTTGGAGGATCATTTTTTGGATTGGATTTCGTTGGGGGATCCTTCTTGGGAGGAATTTCGGGGATAGATTATTTGTAAGGGGCTTACTTTGGATCTTCTTTAGATGGTTCCTTAGGAGTTGAGGGGTCTTTACCATTTTCTTTTCGTGAATATTGGACCCCTTTGAATCTTCCCTCACTATCAGAGTTAAGAATGGATTCACCCTTTTCCTCTTTAAGGGTGACCTTACTAATGGCAGGATGTGTATACGATCCCTCTAGCAAAATGTTGAAGATGTCAAATTCCACAAGGTTGGCTTGCTCATCGGTTTGTTCATCCTCACTCTCTTCTCCTACGCTTTCCTCATCCTCAGATGAAGAATCTAACTCAACAACATTAGTTGGAGCCAAAGTGTTTGGGATTTGAGAAGTGCCTATCTTATTCACTTTGATTTTTGGGAAAAGTCTTTCCTTTAGGGATATAACTAGATTTTTTGTCCCTTTCCAAGGTGGTGATTTTGTTCATGATAACCCTCTCACGTGCATTGGCATCTGCGGTGGACTTTTCCATATTTTTGAGGATGGCAAGGAGAGTTTCCTCATGTTGATATTTGGATTTCTCCTTCTTGAATTTAGCTTTAGCTCTAGGCTAGTCATTGATATCAACCTTCGAGATTCATATGTTCTCTTCGAATTCTATTGCTATCTCTTTAGCTTCAGCCAAAGTGGAAGGTTTCTTATCCATTAACATATAGGTGAAGTGGCCACACACCGCTTTTCTGAACTTATCAAGAATATTGGCTTCGGATGGCTTTAAATGATCAGGTATATCTTTGACTGCCCTATCAAATTTTTGAATTAATTCTCGTACATCTTCCCTTCCCTTGGTTATTTGGTAGAATTTTTTTATATTAAAGTTCCATTGGGCATTGCATGTTTTGATTTGGGGTAGCATCGGATGTGCTCTAGCCATGAAAATTGGTGGAGAGGCTAAAGCACATGAGATCTCTAAGACCCAGAAATGGTTTGGGCAGATTCTAACTGGTTTGGGAGATAAAAATAATTAATATTTTTAATGGAGTTTCTAAGTTTAACTTAGGAAAAATAAAATATTAATGGGTATTAATATAAAATTGGGTTAGAAGGTTCCAAAAGTCATGGATCAAGCCAAATCTAATCTTAGCCGTTGATTAGATTTAATCTTAGCTGTTGAAGGACCAGCGAGAAAAGTATAAGCAGAGGCTTGAGAGTCATTTAGAGGATACACTAGAGTGATCAGTCATTCATTTTGCTAGAGAGGGGTTGCTAAGCAAAGTTGAATCAGTGAATAACAACGAGGAGCAGTGAGTATGAGGCAGAGAGGCAGGGACAATACTGGGAGACTAGCGCAGAAGCAGAGAGAGCGAGAGCAGCAGTTAGTCCAGGCTACGCAGAGCCCAACAAAGGCAGCGCAGAGCCCATAGAGACTGTGTCATACTGTTAAAATTGGCAACCAGGGCAAAACTTCATGTGGGTCATCTTATTCATGGCTAATAATATTTTATTAGATTCCTCTCGTCGAGAGGTGTTGGATTGATATAAAGATCATCCAATTCCGATAAGTATTCATGGAGATATGAATTTATTTTGATTATGGAATTATTATCAAGCCGACCTACAACTCATGTAGGCTCAGAAGCCCAACAGTCGCATCTATTCACCCACCAACTTTGTGTATAAATATAAGAGGACTTTTCCTCATTTGCACTCACTCATCTCATCACATCTCTCTCTCTCTCTACTGCGCAGATATGAGTCTCTTCTCTAGTGCGCTGAAATGGGTCTCTCTCTCTCACACATGTGAAGCCGGAAGCTGTTGAATTTGAAGCTGCAGCTGCAGAAGTAAAGATTGACTTGCGTGGCCTAGAAGATCTCCTCTTTGGAACTGCGGTGTAGGTTCATCTGAACCTCCTTTGAAAGCCGCAACTTTTGGTGGTGGAATGAAGTCAATCCGACGAACGGTTTGCAAGATATCGACTGCCCTAGTTTGAAGCCGGAAACTGCTGAAACTGAAGCTGCAACTGCAGAAGTAAAGATTGACTTGCGTGGCCTAGAAGATCTCCTCATCTGAACTGCGCTGTAGGTTCATCTGAACCTCCTCTGGAAGCCGAAACTTTTGGTGGTGGAATGAAGTCAATCCGACTGTCGGTTTGTGAGATATGGTTTGCCCTAGTTTGATAATGAAGCCGCTAATTCTGATGCTACTGATCTAGGGTTTGCTACTGCTGATATGAATCAGATTTATTGTACTATTTCTCTCTGCTGAATTATTGAAGATAAAAGAAGATTTGATCAAAGGGTTTCCCCACACATTGTGGGGTTTGTCCCTAGCTAGCCGCCACATCTTGTGTCTCTTGTCTTGGCTTGTTTTCTGTCGATCGTTTAATGTTCTATCTGCACTTTACTTTATGTACATGTGATTGCTAATCGGTGGAATATAATAAGAAAAAGAAGTAAACTGTTATAAGCATAGAACATACCATAACTTAACATGGTATCAGAGCTGAGGTGAAGACAAAGCCCGAGCAAGAGCAAGAGAAATCATTGAAGAAAAGATTGGCAAGGCTATCCTAAAAGAACTATGGGGTCCTCAACACTCTTTCCTGCCGAAGACAAGCTCTGTGAGAAAGCTGACCATCACGGATGGAAGATGTCTATCGATCTAACCCTTGAAGATCAAGGAGTGCTGGACCATGTAAGAGGCAATATTGTTGAGCCTTCATCAAATGCATCTGTTGCTGCCTGGAACAAATGGAAAAATGGAGAAGTCAAAGCAAAGAAGATCATTCGGGACTCTATCGACAAGCGCTTGGTGGCCTACATCTCTAATCTAGACACCTCCAAGGAAATCTACGACAGACTGGTGAGTTTATTTAAAGTTAATGATGCAAATCAAGTTTTGTTTCTTAGAAATAAGTTGAGGGAAATCAAGAAGGGTAAAGATGAAAGTATGCAAGCATACTTCTTAAGAAACACCGAGATCAAGAACGATCTCCTATCTATTGGGGAAACCATTACTGACAGAGAAATGGCACCCACAACTCTCGGAGGATTACCATATGAATGGTATGTGTTCAGGACTACTCTTCTGAACAATAATGTAATTCCTAGTTTCGAGAAATTAATGGCTAGATGCATTCAAGAAAAAACAAGGGTAGAAGAGCAGGAAATGCCCTTGCCTAAAGGTCCTCCTGTTGTTTTTTCTTCTCATGCTAAGAAAAGAAAATTCTGGGTCTAAATCGAAAAGAAAGGCTGGATTTAAGGGCGGAAGAAAAGGACGATGTTTCATTTGCAATAAAGCAGGTCACTATGCAAGGGAATGCCCTGATAGAAAGGACTCTCACCGTGACGATGATCAAAATCCCTCTGATGGCTATCAAAGGAATGACAAATTCAACAGTAAAGGTAAGAGGAGAGCTGGGAATCAAGGAAGAGGACAAGCATTCAAGAAGGCTAGAAATTCTACGATGTATTAAATGCACCTGACCTCAAAAGGAACCTAGTGTCCATCTTGGAAATGGAAGACAGAGGCCACAAGGTAACCTTCAGCAATGGCAAGGTATGTATATGGAAAAATAATGTTAAAGATGCCTTTACTCTTGGGTTTAGTGTTGATTCATTATATCAGGTCGATGGAAGTCCGCTAGGTGTGATGTCTTGTGACACATCTCTTTAGTCCGAACTTTGGCATCGGAGGTTTGCCCACCTTCATTACAAAGCTCTACCCGATGTAAGACAGATGGTAACAGGGATGCACGAATTCCAAGTAGAGAAATAAGGTGTATGTCCGGGATGTGCCAAAGAAAAGCTCAAAAGGGGATCATTCCCCTCAAGCCAAAGCAAGACCTCCGATATATTACAATTGGTTTACTTAGGCATACCTGAGGTTGGCATTAAGAGCGAGACTACTACACCACATACTCCTAAGCAGACTGGTGTGGTGGGAAGGAAGAACCACACGATTATGGAAGTCGTTCGGGCCATGCTACATGATCAAAGTCTTCCTAAGTTTCTATGGGCTGAAGCTGCAAACACTGTTGTATATGTACAAAATCAATGCCCTCATCAAGCATTGGGTTCCAAGACTCCTGAAGAAAAATTCACTGGTAAGAAACCTGATGTTTCTCATTTTAAAAATTTTGGAAGCCCTGTATACTTTCATGTGCCAAAAGAGAAAAGAAATAAATTGGGAGCATTTGGAAAGAAGGGAATTTTCGTGGGCTATGGTGAAAATACTAAAGGCTATAGAATCTATGTAGCCGGTCAAAGGGAAGTCATAATTAGTCATGATGTCACCTTTGACGAAGATATGGCTCTCAGGAAGGTGGACAATCTGCTGACTTTGAGTAGCTCTCAAGAAGCTGACACCAGGGAACCGAAAGAAAAGGATGATGAATCAATGCCTGATGTAGAAGAACCCATGGATCCGATTGATCCTCATCCACATGAGCCTTCCTCTTCTAGGAAGAGGCCTTCATGGCTTAGGGGGATACTTGATGATGCTGAAGGACATGCTGCACCCTGAGGAACCTTCCATCAAAGTAAGAAACTTAATAGGTATCAGGGATACCTGACCATCATGAGCACGATCATACAAAATGAACCTTCATCATTCTCAGATGTCATCAAGCATTAACTATGGAAGGATGCTATGACCATAGAATATGAGTCTATTATGGAGAATGATGTCTGGGAAGTAGTTCCCGGACCCTGGACAAGACTGTTGTTACTTCCAAATGGATTTACAAGATAAAGCATGCGACAGATGGAAGCACAGAGAAGTATAAGGCTCGTTTTGTTGCTCGAGGTTTCTCCCAAAAGGAAGGTATAGACTATGATGAGATATTTGCACCTGTTACCAGATATACGACCATCAACTCGATCATAGCCCTTGCCGCTTCACAAGGATGGAACCTACATCAGATGGATGTCAAGACTGTGTTCTTGCATGGCTCGATCAAAGAAGAGGTCTACGTGGAGCAACCCGAAGGATTTGAGATTTATGATCGAAAATCTCATGTATGTAGGTTGAAGAAAACTCTCTATGGGCTGAAGCAAGCACCCCGAGCATGGTATGAGAGGATCGATAGCTACTTGATGACGTTGGGATTCGCTAGGAGTGAAGCCGATCCTAAGCTTTACTTTAAGGTTGAAGATGACAAGCCTCTCATACTAGTGTTGTATGTGGATGACCTCTTTCTAATAGGTGCAGACCCTCTCATTCACAAATGTAAGAGGGAGTTGGCCTCTGAATTTGAAATGAAAGACTTAGGACTGATGCACTACTTCCTAGGACTTGAAGTGTGGCAAAAGCCAGGAGAAATTTTCCTATCTCAAGGAAAATATGTGGTGAAGATATTGGAAAGATTCGGAATGGTGGATTGCAAGCCTGTAACTACTCCGATGGAGCTTGACTTCAAGAAGTTAAGCGGTAGTGCTGCTGGACCTGTTTTACGAAATGCTACCGAGTATCGGCAACTCGTCGGAGCATTAATGGTCTTAGTGAACTCCCGTCCAGATATATGCTTTGCAGTCAACACGTTGAGCCAGCATATGGTTGAACCCCACCACATACACTGGATTGGTGCCAAGAATCTGCTGAGATATCTTCGTGGCACTATCACTTATGGGTTAAGATACATTGCCAGAGATGTGAGGCTATTTGGATACACAGATGCTGACTGGGCAGGCAATGTGGAGGACCGTAAGAGCACTTCCGGGTGTTGCTTCTCCTTGGGATCTGCTTCGATATCCTGGATGAGCAGGAAACAAAAGTCGGTGGCTTTGAGCACCGCCAAAGCAGAGTATATTGCTGCTAGCATGGCTTCTTGTGAGGCAGTTTGGTTGCGAAAGCTCTTCAGATGAGCTGTTTGGATTTACATTGGATACCACTGTGATTCTCTATAACAACCAGAGGTGGGATTCGATTATTGAGGAATCTCGTATTCGTCGATTGCTCCAGCAGATAGACATCATCTGGGATATGGTACTTTGATGAGCAAGGATGCTCCATCACATTAAGATGATGTACAGGTTGATACACCTTGTCAAAGCCCTGAGGAAAGATCTAATCTGTGATTTTCCCAAACGACTTGGAGTGGGCAAGAAACCATTGTACACAGGTCCTGCATGTTGTATACATTGAGCTCTAGGAGCTCTGAGGGCTTGCGGTTATTATTGGAGCAACATACGACCACAGGGTGACTCACCCTCCCCTGGTGGTGCACACTGGAACAAGATGATTCGCTCTCTTGTGGGACAAGATGATTCGCTCTCTTGTGGAACAGGATGACTCGCTCTCCTATGTAGCAGGATGATTAGTTCTCCTGTGAGGCCTGGATTGATGTGTTCTCCATGGCGATTGTAGCAAGATTGATGTGTTCTCCTGTGAGGACAGGATTGATTAGTTCTCCTGTCGAGGCATCCTACCCATGCAGTCTGGGACTCATGGGAAGTACCTCTCATTTGATCAATGAGCAGGGAAATGAAGTTAGGGACCATAGTAGTACCGATGGACGCATCGTTGTAAATATTGTACTCCCTACGCTAGGATGACCTCCATTGATATGGGATCAATGATATTGGTCTGGGACCAGTGGTAGGAGTTGTACCATACTATGACGCTGACTTCGAGTCGGTCGAGACTGGTCTGGGATCAGTGGTACATACTCTGAGACTGACTTTGAGTCAGTGGAGGATGATATTGGTCTGGGACCATTGGAGTTGTACTCACTATGACGTTGACTTTGGTTTGGTTGAGACTGGTCTGGGACCAGTGGTACATACTCTGAGACTGACTTTGAGTCAGTATGATACATCCTCGATCATTTCTTCTTCTTCATAATTCGGACAAAAGCAGAGTAGAACAGAACAATGCAAGAGCAGAGCAGAACAGAACAAAACAGTACAGATCAGTGCAGGGCAGAACAAAACAAAGCAGAACAGGCAAAATAGGGCAGAGCAGGGCAAGGGTCAGGCTGTACAAGGCAGTGCATTTGATGGATAAATAGTAACGACCGATAGACAGATTGCAGATGAAGTTCTCCATGGTTGAGAGGGAGTGTTAAAATTAGCAACCAGGGCAAAACTTCATGTGGGTCATCTTATTCATGGCTAATAATATTTTTACTAGATTCCTCTCGTCGAGAGGTGTAGGATTGATATAAAGATCATCCAATTCCGATAAGTATTCATGGAGATATGAATTTATTTTGATTATGGAATTATTATCAACTCATGTAGGCTCAAAAGCCCAATAGTCGCATCTATTCACCCACCAACGTTGTGTATAAATATAAGAGGACTTTGCTTCATTTGCACTCACTCATCTCATCACATCTCTCTCTCTCTACTGCGCAGATATGAGTCTCTTCTCTACTGCGCTGAAATGGGTCTCTTTCTCTGACACATGTGAAGCCGGAAGCTGTTGAATTTGAAGCTGCAACTGCAGAAGTAAAGATTGACTTGTGTGGCCTAGAAGATCTCCTCTTTGGAACTGCGGTGTAGGTTCATCTGAACCTCCTTTGAAAGCCGCAACTTTTGGTGGTGGAATGAAGTCAATCTGACGAACGTTTTGCAAGATATCGACTGCCCTAGTTTGAAGCCGGAAACTGCTGAAACTGAAGCTGCAACTGCAGAAGTAAAGATTGACTTGCGTGGCCTAGAAGATCTCCACATCTGAACTGCGCTGTAGGTTCATCTGAACCTCCTCTAGAAGCCGAAACTTTTGGTGGTGGAATGAAGTTAATCCGACTCTCGGTTTGTGACATATGGTCTGCCCTAGTTTGATAATGAAGCCGCTAATGCTGATGCTACTGATCTAGGGTTTGCTACTGCTGATATGAATCAGATTTATTGTACTATTTCTCTCTGCTGAATTATTGAAGATAAAAGAAGATTTGATCAAAGGGTTTCCCCACACATTGTGGGGTTTGTCCCTGGCTAGCCGCCACATCTTGTGTCTCTTGTCTTGGCTTGTTTTCTTTCGATCGTTTAATGTTCTATCTGCACTTTACTTTATGTACATGTGATTGCTAATCGGTGGAATATAATAAGAAAAAGAAGTAAACTGTTATAAGCATAGAACATACCATAACTTAACACATACATGCAGAGGATAGAGGGAGTGACGCAGAGGCTCCCAGAGGCTCCGCGGTGCCTCAAAGGGCTGACACAGAGGCCAAAAGGGCGAGCGCTCAGCTTCAGTTCTACCAGAGAGGTTTTCGTGGGAAAGGTTTTCTAAATACCTATTTCCGGATATAGAGGGATTGTTGCCGTATGTTTTTCTCTGTCGAGTGAGCCTGTTTAGGCACCCATTTGTACTATGATAAACTGCATGATGATCTGTATATGTTAATATTGTACTTGTGTTTATTTTCAGTATTTACATGGTAAATAACTTCTTAAGTAATTAAACAAGTAGGAAGAAATAAACCAAATAGTACAGGAAGAATTTCTAATGGGTTAGACTTAGAAATTCCAACAGCATGACCACCCCTTCATGAATAGGTCTTCAAATTCATCAGAGCCTTGTATGCATGCAAGTGGAAGGCTAAGGTACCAATCTCTTGCTTATCCCTCAAGTGGTAAGGCAAAAGAATCATGAGTCTATTTTCATCAAAGATCATTCTGCGGAACATCTGCCAATAGAATTCTTCAATAAAGCCATGGGCAGTCTGTTAGTCCTTACAATCTCCTTGGCTAAAAAGGAAATCGACGAGGGTAACCTCAAACCACTTCAGCTTAGTAGCTAGCCCTACTGAGTGTGAGAGGGATCTCTCTAAGTCTCTTATGAGTGATGTGACTTCAAATCAAATGAATTTTAGGCTAGATATGTGTATTTGTTTGTTTGTTTATGAAAATTTGGTTTTTTAAGGATTTGCTGAACTTAGGGTTTGGAGCCACAAGTAGGTCTAGGCTGTGGGAATGCAGGAGCATACATAAGAATTAGCTAGATATCAGAAGCCATGGTGTAATTTGAGTATTTGTCAGTGTAGTATAGAGGATATAGTGTGGAAGAAACTAATGAGCATAAATAAACATGATTTCATTAGCTTAGGAAGACAAAACACATGACTATGAAACCTAGATAACAGAGCTTCAAAAACAAGAATTCTGAGTATTTTATCATAAGGCATTCATAGAAAGAAGAGATATAATGTAGATAAATATGTTTAGACCCACCATGAACTCACTGGGGTAGAGTTCCTTGAAAATAGCTACAACCTATATCTGTATTAGTTGAAAGATGATTACAATGCAAGCTTCCTTCACAAAAAGTTCAACCCTCTTCTTCTGAAGTGAAATAGTACTTATAGACTTTCCTAGACCACTTCCCCACCTTCAGAAGTCGAATTCCTTGGTGGAGGAACTGACTCCAAGATTCTCTCAACCAACAGGTGAGAGTGAGAAGGTGCAACTCAAACACCTCATGAAGAGTCTGATTAGGAGTTTGTTTCTTTTATGAGGCCTAATAAACATCAAAAACAACCTATGATATACATTTATTCATGCCTACATCACCTAGCCTCGTAACTTGTGACATTACATATAGAATCTTGACTTTGACCAAGTCAGACTAGGAACTTGAAATTTTACACAGTGAAATTTTACAAATAAAAGCACAGAAAGTGCAGCAGTGCAGCGCTGACTTTGAGCTGATTTTAAGGTGTCTTCTAGGGGTCAAAATGCAAATTTGATAGAACGGTCAACTAGCCCTTCAAGTCTAGTTTCTAGAACAGTTTGAATTTCTAAATTTGGAGTATGGGAAGGCCTTCAAAAGTCCATTCTCCCAAGGTCACTCCAGAAGAGCAACACCTGTCAAAAAATGGTCCAGAATGCTAGTTTTTTGCCACCTTTTTGCACTTTTCTCCGAAAATAAGCCACCTTTACAAAATCTGGGAAAATGTGTTTTTAGAGGATGCCAAGAACTTTTAAAAAATGTAGACCATTCCTCAAATGGATGCTTGAGGAAAAACCGCAGCACCTCTGGAAAGGCCAAATTTCTGAATTTAGACCACAATTTTCCAAAATACCCAAAATGCTCAGAATTTGCTTAAAATTGGAGGGAAGGTGTAAAAATAAGTTTTTTATAGGTTCATGGATGCTTCAGCAAGCATCTCCAAGTTTCCCCCATCCTTTTGATCTTTTTTGCCCTCCTTGAGCTTGTTTTTAAGTTGTTTTACTTTGACATTGGCGATCATGTTTTGAGCTTGATAATGATGCGTCATGTGTCTGAGCATTTGATTGTCTCTGTTTGCCTTCTCCAGGAGCTTCTCCAAGTGTTCATTCACCCTTTTAATCCAATATTCTTTATCTTGATTTACCTCTAGGGCAATCCCTTCCTCTAGGTCAAGGTCTTTATTCAATAGAATGTGCTCTTGCTCTTCTTGCAATGCCTTCTTTAGGCCCATTTTTCTTGGCCTTTTCCTCTTTCCTGTACCTTTTGATCCTTCAGGCTCGCTTGATTCTATGATCTCCTTGCCTTTTCCAACCTACTGCAATAACTTGGCTTGTTCTTTTTCCATGATTAGTTGTTTAGTCTTAAGCTGACTATTTTCTTGCTCAAGGAAGCAAATGATGAAATGAGGGAGTTAGGGAAGGGAGATGATGATAGGGGAATTTTGGGAGATGGATACGGGTGGTAGAAAACTTAGGAAGCTTAAATGGAGTGAAATGAGGGAAATAAATGATTAGGAGAAATTGAAAAACAGAGTTGCTAGGAAATCTACTCAAAATGCTAGGTATGAGCTAGGATTTAGGAAAGGGTGAGGCAATCTGATGATTGATAAGTTATTTAGAGAATCAAAAGGCATTTTAAACATGTATAGAGGTTTGAGGTGGAATATTTACATGTTTTCAATATAAAAATTAACCAAACTATCAGTTACACTAGTGCTTGCAGCATGAAAATTTCACCTAAACCCTAGATGAAGAGAACTTGCATTTGCATTCATCTTGCCAAAGGAAAAAGGTGAGAAAAAGACTTATAATTACTTGTGAGAAAGCTTAGAATAACAATAAATAGGTTTTCAAGCTTCAAAATCAAAATTTGGGTGAGTTTGGATGAGTTTTGGGCTGCTCTGGCACAAGCATAGCGTAGTTCACAGAAGCGCAGTGCAGTGCCATCTTCCAAACCACTTTTGGTGGCCTTAAACTACTCCAAATTGAGAGTTTGATAGCTCGTTGGAAAGCTCTTGAAGTCTGATATAAGATGGACACCTCAAGCATGTAATTTGGACAATCCATGAGGGAGAAAATTTGCTTTTTCCAAGGTCACTCCAAATACTCAAGGTTTCTCTAACAAGAGTGCAGCGCCAACTTGCAGAGCACTTTTAAATGCCTTCCACTAATCCAAATAACAAGCTGAAGGTAGCATTGGAAAGCTTAGGATGTCTGCTACATAATAGAGTCCTTAAGAACTACCACCACTTGTTCCAAACCCTTGAAAAACTTTCTTGAAGTCAAGCTGTCCAGAAGTGCAGCAACACTCACATAGCGAGTGTATTTTGGGAATTTCTTTCAAATCATAACACCTGTGCATAAAATGAAGGGGGGTTTATTTCCTTGGACTATAGTGGACACAAACCTCTTTCACTTTTGTAAAATTCTTCTCCATTTGGTTGGAAACATATTTTGAAGAAAACATGTCCCTATGAGAAATGATGAGGTGAGGTAGTGTACTGCAACATTGTCTTATTTGAAATAAAACATTACCTTTACCTTTATTTTTCCTTCCCTAGCTGCTTACTCCCTTTACCCACTTAATCACATGATGGACATATTTTTGGCAACACATGGTATCGTGATGACACATGGAGTGAAACCCTAGACCATGACCTAAAATGAGGAATTTAACCATTTCATGACCCAAGACACTTAAATGAAGATATGATACCTCGAATAAGTTAATGAACATGATGAGTGATGAATACCATGAGTAAGTGAAGGGAGCAACAGTGACCTAGACACAACAACCAATGATCAAATTTTTATTTGAAGATTCATTGAAATGACAAAAATTTGACTTGACACCCTAACAACACCTTGTAAGAGCATATTTGATCCAAGTGACAGGCTAACAATACTGACACTAACACAGTCGAAGTAGCATCCCCTTTGAATTTGGGTAACTGTCGGTTGTATTTTTCAGGTAAGGGTTTGGGATCATCACTCAATATCAGAGGGGCAAAGACACTAACCAAGTGTCTTTCACTCCTAGTCAGCTTATGTTCATCTTGTTTTGGGTTAGTGTTAGAACTAGATGGAATCTTTGGAGATGGATCACTAACCTTCTCAAATTCAGGGAAATGAGTGGTTCCAACTGGTGGAGTTCGCTCTCCCCTTTTTGCAACATCCTAGTTAAAGGAGGAATGTTTTCACCTTCAAGTAAACTAGGGGTTTGGAAAATGAGTGGAGTCGCCAGAGGAATGCTTTCTAGATGTCAATAATGAATCAATTCCTCAATGATTCACTAGGGAGGTAGACCTGCTTCCTCTCGGGGAATGGCAAAAATGTTACCGCTAAAACTAGCAGGGGGCCTAAAGGGGCAAATGCTAAACTAAGGGCAACAAATGGAGACTTAGCTCACTGTCACCTCAGCTAAGGCTCCCTACTATTTATGGACTTTCACCGATGGGAGGAGACCTAGTATATATGTAGTCATAGATGAAGGAAAATCAACAAGTAGATATAGAGTGACCCAAACAATCCATTTCTAGAAGAGGTTGAAGAATGGGTTGCTTGCTTTCTAAGCAAGGTACAATATCTTCTAGGACAAGGATGGGAGGGTTTGAGGGTTAGGTTTAGGGAATATGGCTTGTGAAAGAGTTTCCCAATCCCTAAAATCCTTTTTGAAATTGGTATCTCGGATGGTTCTTAAAGAATTGTCTTTTCAAAGGAATGGGACCACACAGGACCAGGTGGACCCAGCCTAGGTTAGGAGGTAAGAGTTTAGCAACCAACGATTTTATTAACCCAAAAAGGGAGTGTAATATCCCTAAGGAAAATTAACTGTAAATATGCAAAGAAAATGTAGACAAAAATGCCATAAATAGTGAACACACATTCAGACCATAAAATTGCACCAAAAATTGCATTGTTGAGCTCTTTTATTAATAAATAAGAGGGTACATTGAAGTGTTGGAAAAAGTGCACTTGGGCTCTCTCAAGCCAAGCTAGCTAAGCCCAAATGAATAATAAGAAGTCCCCCTCAAATATGTTGTTGCTCTATCTCCTGGCTTTGCGCTGAACTGCCTAGAAATATTCTACAGGCTGAATGGATCTGTTTCTAGGGCCCTCTCTGGTGCTCAAAAAATTCTTAGAAATTAATCCTGACCTCTCCACCATTAACCCACAAAAAATCATGAAGGAATTGGCCAATGATTGACTTTGAAAATTCGGCCCTATTTTCCCTTAGCTCCTCTAACTGTTGGCTGAATTGGGAACCCTGTTTGACCATCAAATCTACCCAAAAAATTCTAGGAATTTGGAATTGTGATCCTTGCCCAAAACCTAGAAAAACCCTGAAAGGGTTTCCCTTGGTGCTATCCTTCAAAAATTGACCCTTCACAGCTTGGTCCTCTTCCAATTTTGAATTCTTTTACTGTCACCGACCCTGTCAATCTCTGCTCTCCCAATTCTAGCAATTCTCCTCAATTGGCCCCCCAAATGAGCTCCCAACACCCCATTTCCAAACTCTCCCTGAATAGTGCAACCCCAAAGAGTCTCACTCCAATGATTGCACAGTCATGGAGGAGATGACACAGTTCTGTGTGTGATGAAATGAGAGCTGCGTGTAGGATGGCCTGCTTGTCTATAACTTCCCTCTATAATCCTGAAAGTCGACCCTCTTGCTAGTAGTGCGAAAAGGTAAGGTGAAACTCCCTCCTTGGGCTCGCACTCGAAGTCCACTGAAGCAAGGGTTCAGATCTCTGCTCGGAGACACTCGTGTGCTAAACGTCACTAAAGACTTGGCTTCAACTCAAGTGTGCTATGTCAAAGACGCAATTTCTGAGTACATGAATGAATGACCAAAATAAGTGCCTCTTGCTCTATATGTAATTTGTGGCCCCTTCTTTCCTTGTGGTCTCCACTCTCTCTCTCTTTCCCAATTCACATTCCCTTCTCTTTCGTCTCTCCTCCAAGAGTGCGATTTCCCTTCCTTGGGTCGAATCCTCTCTCTTGTGGTCCTCACTTTCCACTAGAGCCGCAAAATTATCTTTTCCTCCTAAGTCTCGACGCCGGAATTATGTCCTATCCCCAAACTCATCTCTAATGTTGAAAATCGAAATTAGGGATATTGCAGTCCTCCCTGCCAAAAATTGCATGTCCTCAAGTAATGCCTGAACCAATGCCTCCTCTGTCTGTTGATCTCCCCTATCACCATTAGTAATACTGGGTCCCAAACATACCGCTAACTCATCCTAGGTCCCTGCATTGTCTTGACATGAAAGTCCCTCAATACTAGGATCCCAATCCATCCTGTCCCACCTGAAGGTCCCCTTGCTCCAATCACTATCCTGTCCGGTATAAATACTTGAAGTCCCCCACGCCATCGGTGACTCGCTAAAGCCCAAAGGAAGATTTGAGTGATCTCACCCTGTTGCAGCCCACTCACCCCTAATGGTCGTTGATTTTTCTAGTACTGCGATGCCTGGATCCCATGCTAACCATAGAAGGGTGCCACCATGTTGTCGCTGCGCCACTCTGGATCTAGCTAACTGCCCATCATGCGTACATTGTATCGTCCTCTCCTGGAACTCGATGGTGGAATACTGATAGAGGCAAGACACATCCTGCCCAGGCATCTCCATGATGCCAAAGTCTACCCATCTAAATCTAACTCCGAACCGGTGCAGCCACAAAGAGTGCCTGCCTCGACATCTAATGAAGGCCACTGTGTAACCCCCATGTGTCAACCCAAGAGTGAACTAGACCACTCTCTCTCATGACTCTGACCATCACGAGATAGAGTGATCTATCAATCAACTAAATCCCTGCATCCCATAGTTGGAACTGTTGTAACATAGCTCTGACACTATAGGACTCCATCCATGCCTCATCTCTAGTCCTTGCATGTGATCAATATATAGGCTTCATATATCGTGGGCTAATCTGATGCATCCTAGTCTTCCCTTTCCCTGCTACTCTGTAGTACTGATGATTGCTGGAAGCCACATGTGCCAAATAGCTACCCGTTGAATGCAACCAATAGATGGGTATCTGATACTCGTAATCGACTCAGGTTATGTGGATCCCTCCTATTCCTGCCAACCATCTCCCCTGGCTCTACCATCCGCCCTCTCGATAATGTGCCAAATATAATGTTTGGAGCTTGGACACACACTGAGAAACTACCTCAGTCGTACCCGGTATCCTTTGCTCATGCATGGTCCCAACATGCCCTGAGAAAATAGTGATACATGTCTCCCTTGTGACTAGCTCCCCAGACGTAGGCTCGGTGATGAATGATATGCCACCCCTACGGATGATCACCTCATCCCCCAACCTATGGCTGTCAACTTGGGTTGGATGCCACTGTTGAGAAGTCTCTCCCCTAGTGCACTGAGTGTCATCCAAATATCTCAAGTGAGCTCCTCTTCCACCATTGCTCATGCCCAGAGTGCCAAAGGTCAACAGAAAAATTGACTGTGCCCGTGAGGGATGTAGAAGAGGGTCAGGCGTGTGAGTCCCCACAAATACCATCAAGTATCGCTCATATGTGTCCTCGTCGATCCTGGGTGAACTACACCCAAAGGTATGCCTGTTGTCTCCATCCATGAGTCTCCCGGGAGGCAACACTCCAAGGCCCCACTGTGCAGCACCATATGCCCTGCATACCACCGATCATCCCAGTACTCCTAGATATGTCACTGTACACCATGGCCGACCCTTGTACATCGTTGGATACTTGCTGCTACCGCTACCCCATTCTGCATCACCTCGTGTCCTTCTTGTGTCATTGTACTTGATACTCCCCGCAGGTGGTCTATACGATGTGAGCTACTCATCCTACTCCATAGTGTAAACCAACAGGCTACGACACACCACCCTACATCTCCATGCTCCTCCGCAGGCCCTTGCTCCTCGCTGCATATCCCCGCACATCACTGGATGATATGGCCTAACATTGGGTTTGTATCTATTAGACTGCATCACTCTACATAACACTGGACCCTATGACATAACTCTGTGTAGTACTGTGTACCATTGCCCACTATCGTACCACCCTGTAACATGCAATATCCTGCATGGGCCAAAATATCCACTGCTCTGCTAGTACACCTTCCATGATGTGAGCTACATCTCCCCATCTGCTCTAAAAGACCTAAGCGGCCCGAGTCCCCACATGCTAATGAAAATGACACTACTGCACCTATCCTCAATAGTCCCTGTGTCCCATATGCCAGTAAGAGAGCATTGTCTCCATATAATGCCCCGTCTGTTAGCTTGTCGATGCCACCTCCTCCTACCAGCTCCTGCGAAAGTAAGCTAATCACCTTGTGACTCCATGCACCGTCAATATGCCAAGACAACTCATGAAAACTATCTACTCCCCTGTCAAACCATCTTGTCATTAGTATTGACTGGGGCTCTGATGGAGATCTGAAAATGTGGGTGCGCTCAAGCGTCAAATCCATCACGTAGCTACTACCATCACCAACCAGCTCTATGATGTGATGGAAAATTCCACCTGGACCCCAAAAACAGTTTGGCCCTCGAGTCCTTCGGTAATCCATGGCCTTTGCTGACATGTGGCCATGGATGTATCCAACCACCTAGCCTACTCCATCAAGTACCAGCTCAGTAGCTCTCGCCATCCAATCCCAAAGGAGGGATCGAATGTGAAATCCTCTGTGGAAGGAACAAGCCCTCCAAGTTGATGTGGTATCGTGCTCGACTTAGTCCTGCTAACCTATCGACCCCCTTGGGTACGTCCTAACAACTCGGCCCCTCAATCCAACGCGTAAAGGTGGGTTGATAATGTTGTAGACCCCGCTAGTGGGCCCCTGAAGCGAACTGTGTTGAAAACCCAACACGTGGCCTCTATGTTGGCCCTCATCAATGGCTAGCCTAAGGGATGGCTGCAGATCCTCCTCCATCATGGGCTCGACATGAGCCTTCGACTACTCCTCCATATACAACCCAATATGCACGATATGCTCATCAGTCAACTATAGGCGATTGTCATCTAGCAACTCCGTCATACACCTAGAGGCCTTTGCACGTATTGGTTCTTCAACAATGGTGGAGCTGTCTTTCGGCACCTCATTAACCTGTGGTGCGTTGCTATCACCTGAGAACTCGGTCGCAACCCCGAATACCTCATTAGTGGATGACGCCTGATCAATGGGTGTATGCTCAATTATCTCCTTGCCAACCATGGTCCCTTCAACTACTATTTCATCTTCTTTCTTAATACTCCTCATCAGCCCTGCAAAATCCCATTGAATCTCCATTGGTTTGTGCATGCCCCTTAGTTCACAGAATTCCCAAAAAGAGAGGGATGCTTGAATGCCATGACCCAGTGATTGGTACGGCCTCCAATTTGCTCCCAATAACTCCATATCAGTTGCAATCATATCTGGACTCCCAACGGTGGAATGAATCAACTTCATCCCCACATCAATCATCATTTATTTATCCTAATCACCACATTCAAGGTTATTGCCATGTTGTTTGATTCCAATCTTTCCCACAGGTTGAGCCAAGATTATTGCTCTGATACCACTGTAACATCCCTAACAAAAATTAACAGTAAATATGCAAAGAAAATGTAGACAAAAATGCCATAAACAGTGAACACACATTCAAACCATAAAATTGCACCAAAAACTACGTTGTTGAGCTCTTTTATTAATAAATAAGAGGGTACAATGAGGTGCTGGAAAATGTGCACCCAGACTTGCTCAAGGCAAGCTAGGTAAGCCCAAATGAATAATAAGAAGTCCCCCTCAAATATGTTGTTGCTCTATCTCTTGGCTCTGCGCTGAACTGCCTAGAAATATGCTACTAGTTGAATGGATTTGTTGCTAGGGCCCTCTCTAGTGCTCAGAAAATTATGGGAAATTAATCTCGACCTCTCCACCAACAGCCCACAAAAACCCACAAAGGAATTGGCCAATGCTTGACTTCTGAAATTCAACCCTATTTTCCCCTAGCTCGTCTAACTATTGGCTGAATTGGGACCCCTATTTGACCCCTTAAATCTGCCCAAAAAATTCTAGGAATTTGGGATTATGATCATTGCCCAAAACCCAGAAAAACCCTGAAAGGGTTTCCTTTGGTTCCAACCTTCGAAAATTGATCCTTCATAGCTTGGCCCTTCTCCAATTTCGAATTTTGTTGCTGTCACTAATCATGTCAATTTGTTCTCGCCCAACTCCAGCTATCCTCCTCAACTGGTCCCCCAAATGATCTCCCAACATCCTAGTTCCAAACTCTCCCCAGATAGTGTTGCCCCAAACAATCTCACTCCAATGACTGCGCAGTCTGAAATTCGACCCTATTTTCCCCTAGCTCGTTTAACTATTAGCTGAATTGGGACCCCTGTTTGACCCCTTAAATCTGCCCAACAAATTCTAGGAATTTGGGATTATGATCATTGCCAAAAACCTAGAAAAACCCTGAAAGGGTTTCCCTTGGTTCCAACCTTTGAAAATTGACCCTTCATAGCTTGGCCCTCTAGTTTCAAATTTTGTTGCTGTCACTGATATTGTCAATCTCTTCTCTCCCAACTCCAACTATCCTCTTCAACTGTTCCCCTAAATGATCTCCCAGCACCCCAGTTCCAAAATCTCCCCAGATAGTGTTGCCCTAAACAATCTCACTCCAATGACTGTGCAGTCATGGGGGAGATGATGCAGTCTTGCACCTGATGAAATGAGATTTTTGTGTAGGATGGCCTTCTTGTCTATAGATGCCCTCTACACTCCTGAAAATCGACCCTCTTGCTAGTAGTGCGAAAAGGCAAGGTGAAACCCCCTCCTTGGGCTGACACTCGAAGTCCACCGAAGCAAGGGTTGAGACCTCCACTCGAAGACACTCGTGTGCTAAAAAACACTGCAGACTTGGCTTCAACTCAAGAGTGCTATGTCAAAGACACAATTTCTGAATAGATGAATGAATGACCAAAATGAGTGCCTCTTGCTCTATATATAATTCGTGGCCCCTTCTCTCTTTGTGGTCCCCACTCTCTCTCTCCCCCCCAATTCACATTCCCTTCTCTTTCCTCTCTCCTCTAAGAGTGTGAGTTCCTTTGGGTCGAATTCTCACTTTTGTGGTCCCCTTTCCACTAGAGCCGCAATATTCTCTTTTCCTCCTAAGTCTCGGTGTTGGAATTACGTCCTATCCCCAAACTCATCTCTAATGCTGAAAATCGAAATTGGGGATATTACAAGGAGGGGGGAGGGATCAAAGAAAGGATCTTCACTTAAAAGTGTTTTATTGATCGTATGAGGCACTAGCCTTGGGGATACCAGGGCAAAGTTTGATCTCAGAGCTAGTGCTTGGATTTTTTCACAACTCCATCGATGGAATGACTTCAAAATTGGAGGAGGCCTTGAGGAGACACCAACTTCAGAGGGGCTAGGAGATCAAACTTTTTGGAGGTCTATTTTTCTAGGAAAATGATGCCCTAGATGATCCAACTTGGATAGATCTAGGAAAAGGTGAAAAAGAATTGATTTTGGTTCACCACCTCTTGGTAGATCAGTGCCTTGGTCTTTGGGGAATGGAGTTTATGATAAATATGAATGAGGACTTCATTTCATATTCAAGGAGGCATTAAGATTACCTCGCTAGTCTTCTAGGGCAAAGGGAAGCAACCTTACAACTTTTATACTTCGACTTGCAAAAAGTGATTGCTTATCAAGATGATTCGTTGGTAGAATTATCCCTAGGAAATTTCATTCAAAATTACATGGCCCATACATTGAGAGATGTTATATAGAGACAAAATTCCACAATTTAAGCAGTAGATGAACAATCCACAAGCTATATGAAAAAGTAAAACAAGAATAGCATTAAAAGTATGTACTTACATGTAATAGAACATATCCAATCATCCACAATTTGAAAATAGAGAAGCTGCAGGATAAGATAAACCAAATCCAAAAATCAAAATTCATCCATAAAGCTCCAATTCATCCTCCAAGAAAAGGTGCAAAATTCTCAAGAGAGAGAAGAGATCCAATCCAAAGTGATGATGAGCAAATGAACTCATCTCACTTGTATTTACATACTAATGATGAGTTCGAATTAGGCTCCTTGGCCTACATAAGCCCCCAAAATAAAATAATGTGCTAATAATCTAATTTTTGGTGACAAGCCCACCAAACTAGCTCACAAATGAAATAATAAGCCTCTCAAGAGGTCAGATGATGGATAATACATGTCGTAGGGCTCTCCAACAGTCTTGATGAGGTCCATGGTGCCATAATGAAGAATAGGACCCTCAAAAGTGATGGACATGGGGTTGTCCCCTTATTCTCCAAGCAATAAACTTGTGGTGCTCCAAATGGGTGTGGGGGGCGCAATAATAACCTCGTGGGTCTCCAATTGAGTCGAAGATGCTTGTCGATCATCTGCAAGGGCTCTGATGATGGTGTAGGGGATGGCACATCATCCTCCAAGTGTTGGGTCAGCTTCCAAGTGCATGGTACATCTGTGGGGTAGGATGGGCAAAGGTGAACCAATGCATCTTCCTCGTCCAATAGGAGTATCTCATCATCTCTGAACATCCTTGGGGATCCATGGAGTGATGTCTACTGCTATGGAGGCCAATGGCTCTCAACACGCACCCTACATGTGCCTATGCTTCCCTTGTTTATTTATGGCAGCATCGGATGTGCTCTAAGCCTCAAAATTTATAGGGAGGCTAGGACACATGTATTCCAAAATACCCAGAAATCATTTTGGAAAATTCCACCCGGAGACAGTTTTATTAAAATAATTAATTATTTTTAATGGATGCATAAGTCCAAACTTAGGAAATTAAAATAATTAAAGGGTATTAATTAAACTGGGTGCGAAACATCTAGAAGAAAACAAGGATCAAGTCAAGCTGATTTGAGCCATTGATTAGAATCTACTCTGGGTCATTGATTGATCAACGAGAGAATTATAAGAAGAGGTTTGATAGATATTTGGAAGATACAACGAGTGAGAGATCAGAGATCGATTTTCTCAAGAGAACAACGCAGTAGTTGCTGAAAAGGTCATTGAGGAGATTTCTTGTAGTGAGGGACAAAGATAGTTTTCCGGTTGGAGAGTTTCCTGATTTGGGGATAAATTGTAGAGGAGGCAGAGAGAGATCTAGAAGGGATAGTGCGGAGCCACATTGGACAACGTAGAGCCACGCTGAGGCAATGCAAAGCCTGAGAGGAAATTCGAAATTTGCTAGAGAGTGGAGTTCTAGAGACAGAAGCTAGGGTGTGAGAGTGGAAGGGCAGGGAGTCGATGTTCCAGAGGCAAATTGACCAACAAGAAGGGTGACACAGAGTCTAGGAGTTGTGACGTTGAATTGCGTAGGCTGACACAGAGGCAGTGTAGACGCAGTGTGGGGCCTGCCATCTAGAGCCTACGTCAGTATTGAATCTCCAGTGATAGTGTGAGGTATTTCTCACTAATTTCTGTGCCAGTCAGATTCTCTATATTGGATAGCCGGTAAGGCATCCAGAGATAGTCATCATAAATTACTGCATAACAATACAAACCCTTAGTTGTTGCATTTGTTTTCCCAAATTGGGTTTTTTCGAGGACATTTGTCCATAAACAACGGTGTCACTTGTGTGTGTGTTATTTCTTCTTGCTTAGTTCTTGTTTCTACATATAATTTAATTAGTGAACGCTGCAGTCATATTTACTTCGATATTTACAATGTAACATAGTAAATAATTTGCATGAATTAACAAATAGGAGAATTAATATCAGTTTGCTGCAGTAAGTATTTGGGTCTCCAAATTTTCACATGGTATAAGAGCGTAGGTGAAGCAAGAGAGAAGACTGGAAGAGCCCAACATTGAAGAGAAGGAGAGAGATCGAAGTGTTGCGTAGGCAGCAAATCGAATCCCCAGAGGGATTGCGTAGTCCAGGCCAGGAGGGCAAGATTCTCAAAGAAAATCTCTCTCTAAGTGATTTGACAGAGAGGTAAGATTTCTAGTTCGTGGTTTGACAGTGACAAAGGGAGCAGCGCATCAACAGATTCAGTGCAGATTAGTCTTCAGGTGGGACACAGTTTTCTGTAGCATTTCCTGTGTCAAAAAAGCGATAGAAGAAGGAAGAAGACACTTTTTGACGGAATTTAGTGAATTCCGAGCCAAGGAATTCCATTTCTCAGTTGCTGAGCAGCAGTAGGAAGGAGCATATCTGCTAACTCAAACAGGGAGTGCATAGGCCATCCTAGCAGTCGCGCAGAGGAGAGAGGGAGCAATTCAACTTTTTGCTGGTAGAGATGGAAGCTAATGCTCCGAGAGATCAAGATCAATTGGACGGAGCATTCAACTATGTGATCTAGAAGGCTAGGATCTACTGCCTTCTAGATGAGCATGATCTCAGAGCCTATGTTGATAGTGTGGTAGTTGAACCTACCGATGCAGATTTGTTTAAGAAATACAAGGCTGAGATGGCGAAGGCTAAGGAGTTGATCCTCGACGGAGTGAGGGATTACGTTGTATGTCACATTGTTGGCAAAGGGGCGGCCAAAGAGATGTTGGATGCCTTGGCTACATTGTATCAAGGATCTTCTTAGCAGCGGGAGACGTACTTGGAGGAGAAAATGAGATCCACGAGGATGTAGAAGGGGGAACGCATTGATCCGTTCCTATCGAAGCTTCGGAAGTCTGAGATCAGTTGGTAGTTGTAGGATCATCACCTCAGCCTACATAGATCGTGAGGTTGGCCCTGAATTTATTCACAGAAGAATGGCAAGTATTTGTCCAGAGTATCCTGGGCAGAGATAAATTGTCGGATTGGGAAGGGATGTGGGCCGCTCTTCAATAGGAAGAGATGAGGCGAGACTTAGTCAAGTGCAAACTTGATGGAAAAAACAACAGTGGGACAAAACCCAAGGAGGAGCAGGAGAATGCAGCCCTTGCATCAAAGGGCCAGTAGGAGAAGCGGATGTGGAAGAAGGATGTCTCGAATATCAAATGTTTCTAGTGTGGTGAATTTGGTCACTACGCTACGTAGTGTCCTCTCAAGAAGAAGGACAAGGACGAGAAGCATGATCCGCAGGCTTCAACCGCAAAGATCGAGGAGGAGAAGTTTGCCATGATTGCCTAGATACCTCTTGGGGGAGGTGGGGTGATCTATTACTGTAGTTTGAAAGAACTGCAAATGGGCAGGATCCTTGAGGAATCCACCTCATGGATCAATACCTTGCTATGGGAGCCCATATCATAAGTAGCAGGATGGACCAGTGCAGTTGGTGCAGAGGAATGTCAAAGTGACAGTTGGAGTGACTAGGAGCGCCAAAGACTGAGCAACACAGAGCAGAGTTGGCAGTAGTGTAGTTTTCATAGTGCAGAGTCAGTGACAACGCTGAGACTTCAGAGGGTCAGCCCAAAGACTAGCAACAGCCAGAACTCTAGCAATAGATGTATCACGCTGAGCACCTTTGGTTCAGTATTTTGGATGTTTTTCTATTGCAATAGCAACAGAGTTGCAATGTAGATGCAGTTGGCACCAACACATATGCAACATTTGCGTAGTATTTGGTGGGCAGTGATGTCAAACATCAACAGCGCAGGGGGAGATGTTACAAATTCAGGGTGATGCTTCAACAGGTTGCATTACTAGAGGACATTCCTCGCTAGCAAGGAGTGTTGATTTCTGGTAGCATCGGATGTGCTCTAAGCCTCAAAATTTGCAAGGAGGCTAGAACACATGTATTTCAGAATACCTAGAAATCGTTCTGGGAAATTCCGCCTAGAGATAGTTTTATTAAAATAATTAATTATTTTTAAAGGGTATTAATTAAATTGGGTGTGAAACTTCTAGAAGAAGACAAGGATCAAGTCAAACTGATCCGAGCAGTTGATTAGAATCTAATCTGGGCCGTTGATTGATTAACGCGAGGATTATAAGGAGAGGCTCGATAGGCATTTGGAAGATACATAGAGTGAGGGATCAGAGATCGATTTTCTCAAGAGAGAAGTGCAACAGTTACTAAAAAGATCATTGAGGAGATTTCTTGCAGTGAGGGGCAGATATAGCTTTCCGTTGGAGAGTTTCCTGATCCGGGGATACATTGTAGAGGAGGCAGAGAGAGATCCAGAAGAGGAAGTGCAAAGCCACGCTGGGCAACGTAGATCCATGCTAAGGTAGCGCAGAGCCTGAGAAGAGATTTGAAATTTGCTGGAGAGTTAAGTACTAGAGCTAGAAGTTGGGTGTGAGATTGGACAGGCAGAGAGTTGAAGTTCCAGAAGCAAGTCAACCAACAAGAAGGGTGACACAGAGCCTAGGAGCTGTGACACTAAACTGTGTAGGCTGATGCAGACGCAACGCAGAGGCAATGTGGGGCTTGCCATCCAGAGCCTGGATTAGTATTGAATCTCCAGTGATAGTGTGAGGTATTTCTCATTAATTTGTGTACAGTTTCCTATTTGATGTGGCAAAATATGCTTTTATCTTTCTTTTTAGCCGCATCAACCTCCGTGGCATCATTCCAGGTCTGACCCAAGGTGTGGGCAAGGGGAAGGGGTGAGCCAACCCTATGTGCACCCAATGGAGGAATGTGGACCTAGGTGGGAGAAATGATGAATGGGGTAATAATGAGTGGAAAGGGGGTAATATAAGCGGATAAGGGAGTAGGACCACACAACCAAAATCAGGGTTTCCCGCGAAATACCATCCCTTAAGCCAAATGGTCAATAAAAGAGATCCACGGGTTTAGAATTCAAGGTTAATATCCAAAAGGGGTCTAGGGGACAAGAGCACAGACCTAGCCTATTCTTTCCGCCGAATTCCCCCATCAATCCATGCTCAAAAGTGTCCATGATAAGTAAACTACAATACTCAATTCCCAAATCACATGGCATACCTTTAGGTTTGTGAGGCCCACCTTGAAACATAAGATCATGTCAGATGAGCGAGGGACCACATGGATGGCTCAGGTGGTGGAGAAATGGCACAATGTTCTAGTTAGCGTCTGCAAGGGGCTGTTGGCTGCAAGTGGTTTTGGCTGCAAGGGGTTGTTGGCTGTCGGTTGAGGACCATCTTGGAAAAAAAAAATTCCTAGGGATATCATGTTGGAATTTCTAAGTCTAAGCCATTAGAAACCCTTCATGTACTTTCTGATTTATTCCTACCTACTTGTTCTGTTAATTAACAAGTTATTTACCATGTAAATACTGGAAATAAATACAAGTGCATGCTCAACACATTACAGATCATCAATTGAAGGAAACAGAAACATGAACACAAGTGACACCGTTGTTTTTGGACTACTGTTCCTGGAAAAACCCAATGTGGGAAAACCAGTGAAGCTATTTGATGGTTTGATTTATTAAGCAGTTTTGGAATGCAATCTGGGTGCCAAATCTAGCTCACCCAACAAAGAAAAATCTCGGAAGTAGTACCTCTATACTCGGAAGTAGATGTTTTGGCTAAAACCCTGGATAAACTCTCTGACAGCTCCACAGCACCAATCTGCCCCACGAACCCCCAACGTCAGCCTCTCTCTGTCCCAACATTAGCCCAACGTCACTCTGGCTTGGCCTGCGTCAGCCTCTGGACGCATTGCATCAGCCCTTAGCACCTCTGCGTCACCCACGCTGGCTCTCTGAGGCACTGCACAGCTCCTGGCTAGCTCTGCGTGAGCCGTGGCTGGCTCTGCGTGAACCTTTGGCTGGCTCTGCGTCCCTCTCTCCCGGCTTCTATGTTGAACCTCCTGGTACTATCTTTGCCTCTCTTCTTTTGTATTCACTACCCCTCAGCTGCAACTCTGATCACTCTTTCGACTTCCTCAACAAACCCTGCCTCAGAAAATTGAAATCTTGATCAACTCGGTGTGTTCTCCAAGTGACCCTCAAGCCTCCTCTTACACTTTTCTCGTTGACAAATCAACGGCCGAGATTAAGTCCCTAATCAATGGCTAAGATTAGATCTGGCTTGATCCATGAATTTTGGACCATTCTAACACGGTTTTGTATTAATTCACATTAATATTTTATTTTCCCTAAGTTTAGACTTAGGCACTCCATGAAAAATATTAATTATTTTAATATCTTCCAAACTGCTTAGAATCTGCCCAAACCATTTCTGGGTGTTGGAGATCTCATGTGCTTTAGCCTCTCCACCAATTTTTCGTGGCTAGAGCACATCGGATGCTACCCCAAATCAACATATCACCCACAAAATGGTGGGAACATGGCCTATGCCAAGTTTGGAGATGTGAGAGAAATAAATCCTTAACACCTGCACTCACAAAATGTTATCTCAAAACCCAATGATCAAACCTTTATGACTGATGTAGTCACACATTATCAAAGATAAAATGCCAATCCCTTGAAGAAACCCTTGTTTGCAATGAGATCTAGGCCTTGTAGGACTTATGGCCTTCTTAATGCTTGCAAAATAGGTCCCAAACACTAGCCTTTTAGGTTGGTTAAGGGCTAAGGCCTTTAAAAAATTGGTTTCCTCTCCAATTTGAAAGTAAACAACCCGCAAAATGGGCTCAAAAACTGTAGACGTCTAGGGTTTTTAAGGGTTGGAAACTTCAAAAGCTTACTCCTTTCCTTGATCCCTTGAAAGATTTCCCCTGTACAAATAAAAAGAAAATTTTCCCAAAAAACCAATATGTACAAAAATAAAATAAAAATTCCAAACCTGAGTCGCTGCAAAACAAGGGTTAGAAAAATTTATTTACAAAAAATTATCTTACAAGATTAATTTACAAATTATATAGAAATATACAACGCTGAGATTTTTTTTGAAAAATACAATTTGTGTAGATCTTGACATAGCTAGATGTATTTTGAAAGATAAATGTCAAACCACAACCTTAGCGAAGTTAGGCAATCAAATAGAATATTCAGAATCCAAACATAGTCGGCCTATGCCCATAGTTTGTGAACATGGAGCCCAAGGATTGGGGAACCTGCAAACTCTAGATAATTTCCCAAGAAGAAATTGTTAGAACATACAATGAATCGGATCACCTAAGATATAATATTCCTAACGGAGATATTAAGTGAATAACAAAATCGTGCACTATGACAACAACTAGGAAATTCAACACATACGCAGGAAATCACAACATAAGAGGGAATGCACCAAAACTCTGAGCTATTTTATTTATTTCCAAGCAAATAGGGTACAAATGAGTATGAAAGAGGAACCTAGGTTTGCTACAACACACAAAGCCAAACCCAGGTGATGATCAAGCTGCCAAATGTTAGATGAATTCCCCACCATGATTCCGCGCTAGCCCAGAAAATTATTGGCACTGTTACTGTAGGTGAACTGAGATTTTGCCCCTCAAATCTACTCCAAAAATTCTACAAAATTAAATGTAGGATCTCCACACCAACTCCGACAAAACCCAAAAATATCTTACAGACCCTAGGGTAAAGTGTGCTCTCCTCCAATAATTTATGCTGCTAACTGCTGAATGGAACTATGAATTCTTCCCTCAGATGTAATAATTTTTTTTTGTAAAATTAATCCTAGTCTCCTCTCACCAAACCCACAAAAACCCAGAAAGGGTTCGGGATAAATCCACCGACCCTCGATGATTCCCGAAAAGTGTAAATTTCTCAATTTGGCCAAAAAATGCCCTACAATTTAGAGACTATTGAATTTGGCCCAAATCTCTCTCCAAGAAATCCTCCCTAACTCTTGCAAATTTCTCCCATCAATCACCAAGCAAATCCTAGCTCAAATGCTCCCCAAATTATGAATCTTTGCAAGTGCACAGAAGCTGTTAGTAAACACCTATGTAGGCCCTGGAATAGATAAATTCGGTTTTAAAAAATGCAACACTCTCGACCCTGCAAATCCCCAAGGAAAAACTCATTCTCCTTATGGATAATTCTCTGCAAATTCTCTGGCCAAAAGTCCATTGTCTGCTAGCTTCTCTCAACCCTTTTGAATTTCCTTTTGCGCCCTAAGAGAAGCAGGCTCTAGCTGGAAATAGTTGTAGAAATTTTGAATAATATGACACATATTCACAGAGATTATCCTGATCATACAATTATAAGCGGAACATGTATAATACATAATCTCCTCTACGTTGATCATCAATTAACAGAAGCAGAAACATTCACAGGCGCACATAGAAGCATCAATCAAACTCATAAACACAGTATGTATCCCGGGGAAAGCATCTCGCTAAAAACCCCACACTATCTATATATTATATTGATTGAATCATGTAACAATACAAAGCATAATACTTCTCACAAGTATCTCCACCTGTTACACACAATACAGCTCAGATTTGATCTCCAAATCTCTTCCACTGCTTGCCTGCCTCCACTGCTCAATACCTGCTCAAGAACTGATGAGAATAGCTTCCCAAACTTGATTTTCACCTGCAAAATAGTCACTCACTCTTTGTGGACGTGAGCAAAGGCTAAAATGTGGGCCAAATACGTGAGCAAACTCATTGGCATACTCAATCCTTTGATTGTGCAAGATCTGATGCACAACTATAGTCACAACTGATAGCAATCTGATTCTCTACCACTTGTCGCTGTTGAACTGAACATGCACTGACATGCAACTGAGTTAACTGATGTATTCTTTAGTTGTATTATGAGTTAATAATTAGTTTAACAACTCATCATTAGTCTATCTGCAGTTAGACTAACTACAACTAGTTTAACTAAGTCAAACTGAACACAACTCCATCAACTGTACCTCCAGTCCACTAAACTCAACTCACTTGAGTTCTAACTGAAGTCCTGCATGCAAATATTAGTCATCCCATAGGTAACCACGTATTTCCCTCTGGGATCTGCATGTACCACATCCGTAGCTCATCCTGAAGTGCTCCAAGAGAATAAGATCAAGTTTATAGTCCAAATATTATTATGAGACAATAATATTTGACTTTTCTATTTTTGACAGCCAGTCTAAAAATAGACTTTGATCACTCACACTGTGATCACTCACACTTTCATCAAAAATAGAAGTCCATCTATTTTTCCCAACTTGATCAATCATCCATAAACATAGACATGATCCATATGTCTAAAAATAGACATAGTCTAAAAATAGACTTGCGCCAAAAATAGCCTGCGGGCCCACTTAGTGAAGGCGACTCTTTTCACTAAGCTCCATCATCTTGTTGCACTCTCAACAAGCATTTCTTGTTGCACACTTTTCAACACTCCCTCTCAACAAGAAAGGCTTCCTCTCAAACCCGATCCTGTAACTCTGGAATGTTCTCCATGCAACACATCTGGCCGATCCACTTGCTCTGTCATCAAAGTCTCTGACTGCTATTGCCTCTGTCGACTGAAACTCTGCATCTCTGTGCTCTTCAGTATCTGACTGCTCTAGCCTCTGTCACTTTGATCTCTGACTGCATCCGTGCTGCTGCTGGTTTTATCTCCCAGCATTGCATCCGCACTGCACCTCCCAACTGACCTCCCTGTTGGGATAGAAACATCCTCTGATGTTGAAGCTCTACCTGCTGCTGACAAGTGCTCCCTCTCTGACATCTGCGCTACTGCAACATCTCCATGCATCTCGCACCATTGCACACCTCTCTGTGCCACCTAGCACTGTGCAAAACACTTGTGCCTCTCGCATTGCTACAGCCTGCTAGCTATGCGCTGTCCTAGGATTCCCTGCACTGTCGCTCTCTCTGCCGCTCCATCCGCATCTGTCTCTACCCAATCAGTCAGTTCCTGCTACTACACATCGGGGCTCCCGTAGCAAGGTCTCATCCAAGAGGTTGGGTACCTCAAGGATCCTGCCCCTCCTCCTTGGGACAATCAATCCACATCACCCCACCTCCTACCTGGAGGTATGGCTGCATGCGATCCCTCAACCCACTTGGCTTGAAGTTTCCCCCTACTGGAGGTCTCTGGATGAGTAGATGTCTCTACTCGATCTCCTCTCAGCTTCCCCTGTTGTGGCTCCTCCACAATCTCCTGAAGTTGCTGCACCAATCGTGGCTCCTCCACAATCGTCTGAGACTTCTTCTAGCTCTGCATGTTGAGAGGTAATATACGCTCCCTCTCAACCACCAAGTCTCCATCAGTTGCCTTGCTGCTCAAGGCTTTGCATGCATCTTGAACCTCAAGAGCATACAGGTTCTTGACCCGTGAACCAATCTGCTTCACCTGTCTAGTGATGATGTGTCTAAGGAAAACCTTTCCCTTACTAAAGACCACATCATATCCTCTGTCTTCCAACATCGCGATCGACACCAAGTTTCTCTTCAGTCCTGGTACATACTTGACATCGGTCAAGTTAAGGCGAGCTCCATGCTCCCTCTGAAAAATAACCGTGCCTACACCTGAGACACTATACTTCTCATCATTACCCATCCCTATGAGTATCTGGAGATCTTTCTCCTCCAAAGTACTGAACAAACTTTTGTCACCGGTCATGTGGAAAGAAGCTCCACTGTCAAGAAACCAACCACTTCCCATCATGGATGAAACCATGCATGCGAAGAGTGTGAAGTCCAACTCAAACTGTGAAGCAAGTGAGGCTGCCTCACCTTTAGATCCTTCCTCGGATCCCTTCTTGGACTTCTTCTTTGGGAAATTAGTAGCATAATGACCCAACTCATGACAACGAAAGCATCTCACCTTCGCCTTGTCAACCTTCTTCCCATCATTGGAAGAACTGGATTCAGAAAGAGAAACCTTCCCCTTCCCCTTCTTCGCCTTACTCGCTAAGGCACAGTTCTCCTCATCCTGCATGGATGAAGAACCATCTCTGGTGCTCCGCCTGATCTCCTCCTGCACAAGATCCGACCATGGTCGTTCCCAATTTGGCAGTTTCTCCCTTCCATTCACCGAGTCCTGGTAGCTATGCCAACTCTTAGGAAGGTCAAGGAGTCCTAGACTCACCATCCTCATCATCAACAGTAACCCCCACACTTCCCAGCTCATCTCGATACTGAGTGAACCTCGTGAGATACTGGGGCATACTATCTCCATTCTCGAACTGAATGTTTCTGAGTTTTATCTCTTGCTTTGGAATTAAATTCGAATTCCACCAGCACAAAACTCAACTGCTTCCGATCTAGAATTCGTGAGAACAAAATATTTCTCGTACAGAGATTGACTGTATGGGCTTTCACCGGATATTTCACCTTCCAAAGGAAGGATGAATCCAGAGGCTACCTGGCCCGATTACAGGCTCTGCCTAGAGAAATAGAATGTAAACACTTCATGAATAGTAGATCTGATGATCAATCCTCGCTTGATATCCTGTAAAAATCTCTTCTACAAATCAAGCAGCTCTGATACCATGTAGAAATTTTGAATAATATGACACATATTCACAGAGATTATCCTGATCATACAATTATAAGCAGAACATGTATAATACATAATCTCCTCTACGTTGATCATCAATTAACAGAAGCAGAAACATTCACAGGCGCACATAGAAGCATCAATCAAACTCATAAACACAGTATGTATTCCGGGGAAAGCATCTCGCTAAAAACCCCACACTATTTGTATATTATATTGATTGAATCATGTAGCAATACAAAGCATAATACTTCTCACAAGTATCTTCACCTGTTACACACAATACAGCTCAGATTTGATCTCCAAATCTCTTCCACTGCTTGCCTGCCTCCACTGCTCAATACCTGCTCAAGAACTGATGAGAATAGCTTCCCAAACTCGATTTTCACCTGCAAAATAGTCACTCACTCTTTGTGGACGTGAGCAAAGGCTAAAATGTGGGCCAAATACGTGAGCAAACTCATTGGCATACTCAATCCTTTGATTGTGCAAGATCTGATGCACAACTATAGTCATAACTGATAGCAATCTGATTCTTTACCACTTGTCCCTGTTGAACTGAACATGCACTGACATGCAACTGAGTTAACTGATGTATTCTTTAGTTGTATTATGAGTTAATAATTAGTTTAACAACTCATCATTAGTCTATCTGCAGTTAGACTAACTACAACTAGTTTAACTAAGTCAAACTGAACACAACTCCATCAACTGTACCTCCAGTCCACTAAACTCAACTCACTTGAGTTCTAACTGAAGTCCTGCATGCAAATATTAGTCATCCCATAGGTAACCACGTATTTCCCTCTGGGATCTGCATGTACCACATCCGTAGCTCATCCTGAAGTGCTCCAAGAGAATAAGATCAAGTTTATAGTCCAAATATTATTATGAGACAATAATATTTGACTTTTCTATTTTTGACAGCCAGTCTAAAAATAGACTTTGATCACTCACACTGTGATCACTCACACTTTCATCAAAAATAGAAGTCCATCTATTTGTCCCAACTTGATCAATCATCCATAAACATAGACATGATCCATATGTCTAAAAATAGACATAGTCTAAAAATAGACTTGCGCCAAAAATAGCCTGCGAGCCCACTTAGTGAAGGCGACTCTTTTCACTAAGCTCCATCATCTTGTTGCACTCTCAACAAGCATTTCTTGTTGCACACTTTTCAACAATAGTATGCAATGTGGCTCCTAGAGAAGCCCTGAGATGGACTCCTTACTCCCCTAGGGTGGCATTTGAAGTTCACTGAAGGTAGAGGTGGAATTCCACTTGGAAATCCTAGTGCTAAACAACACTTTTCTTCTTGTGCTGAACTATGCCAAGAGAAAATGAAAGGTGAAATGTAATAGTCAAAAGGTGATTAGCAAATGAGTCCATCCTCTTATAATTTCTCCCCATGCTTCTAGACTCCTTTTTTAATTATTACATTATTGGTGGGGGCCATTTTCCACTAAGTGACTTGTGCCTCCATTTTAATAAAATAATGATTTTCCGCCAATCTCCATTAAAATAATACTTGTCATCTTTCTCCAAAATAATATTTCCCCCCATTAGTTAATATCACCAAGATTAGACAAAATTTCCATGCTCACAAAATTGGGGATATTACATAAGATAAGCCCAAAACTTACCAATAGAATGTTACTATCATCTACAAATGATATAACAATTCAATTAATATTTGAAGCACAATATAGGAATGCTCGTACCTAGCACATACCACAAATAAGCAAGACAAAGACACCATGAACTGCAACCCAAAGTCTTTTAGTATGATGATCAAAACATTCCGAATAGGATAGTGGATTTACACCAACTTTTACAAAGTTACATCAGAGCAGAGCTCAAGATCAAGATGAAAATATAAGCAAAAAACTTTCTTTTTATAGAGAAATTCCATCAAGTGGAAAATAATGGCTAGTTGGCTTGATCCCCATCAAAATAATCTCGACCATCAATAAATCTTTCATGATCTTTTAATCTTTGTCGTCGAAATAATTATTTTTTCAGCAATTTTCGAAATTAAAATTACTTTTTATTAGCTCAAAAATAATTATTTTGAGCTAATTTCCTAAAAAAATTGACTTTGACTTAACCACCAATGTCCAAGGGTCCATTTTTTCTTGAAATTTCCAATATTCCCTTAGTGGGGGAGCTTCAAAAATTAATTTATTTAAGACCCACGAATTTTTCCACTTGGAGAATTTAATTTCTCTAACATTTTAATTTTTTGATTCTAATTAACTAATTTTTTGGCTTAGAATTTAATTTTATTTTTGCCAGAAAAAATAATTAATTGACACTTCAGGTGATTAATTATTTTTCCACCATCAAATATTTTAGCCATGGTGTATAAGTATGAGAGACCATGCACTAAAATATTTTTTGCATAAAATTCTACAATAATTCAACCCTCAAAGGGGGAATACCTGTTCATTATAGACCCTCATAATATTTATCCAATTTTGCGACACAATATGATCTAGTAGACCAAGTGATTTGTAATAAAATAATTTAGTCAATTAGTTTAAATTATTCCCAAATCACTTTTACAATAGACTTGACTAAAACACTAGGACTCACTTAATGCTTCGATGATAAATTCCATTCTAGCTTTGGGGTTGAGGTTGGAGGGAAAAACTCTACCGATCATCCATGTTTAGAAACACAGATAATCAGTGAGACAAAATACCTCCTAGGATGAAATTTGTCGCCAAAATCATAGGCTTACCCAGGTTGTTACATAATAAAATGGGCCTACTAGCATGATTTACATTATAAACTTGCAGAATGGGTTTACAATGACATGTCAGATTGCTGGCTGATAATTCTAAACTTCGGAAAAAATTCTTAAAGCTTCTGGATCCTGCTTCCTTTGAATGTTGAAAAAAAAGGTTTAATAGGTACCTCATAGGAGGTAAAAACTGGCTCCAATTGTGGGACATGTAGTGTCCCAAATCAGAAATTTTTGGAACAAGCACTTCATTTAAAACTATCATGCATTTACCAGAAGATTGCCACGTAAAACCCAAACCATAAATCTATAAATTGCACAAAATCTCATTAAATATCATAACATGAGTAACAATGAGAAATACAACAACAAAATCCATCTTTATTATATAAATGTATGCTAATACAATAGCTGGGAATGGCCCTCCAAGATATATAATAATACTGAAACCGACCTCCAAACTGAACATGAAATCAATCACTACACCTATGGATTTTGAATGAATCCACCAAGGGGAGATGGGTGGTCGCCCAATCTCTCTATATCACCCAAGGGTTGTCATCTTGGGGCTCTCAATGGAGTAGAGAACTGGGTTCTCAACCTCTCATACAAGAAACAATATCAAAACCAAGATGTCTCCAAATGATCTTCTCCTCCTCTTTTATAGATCTGATGGATAGATCTCCAAGCCTCTAAAGCATCTTATTTTATTATTATTCTAGAAGCTCCTCCATTGACTTCATCTTAAGTGACCTATAATTTTATTTTATTTCACTTAAGTCACTTTTGTCCTTTTTGTCCCTTTTTCTCCAATTAATTATTTTTCCTTAATTAAATGACTAATTGAAGTCATTTTTAACTAAGGAAAATGGAAAATCGCCCACCATACTTTGTTCGGCCATTGGAAGTCTCTTCTCAACATCCCATCCTATAGATCTTCTTGTTCCAGTTCCAACAAGCTATTACACTGAGGTGTTCCATCAATTAATCTCCCTGAAATGCCACCTCGAACATAATTAATTAAGTTATGCCCAATAATAACGCCAATTTTTGAAAGTTGTCGAAATGTAACGGAACGAAAGGAAAATTGTGCAGATGATGGAATATGCCAAGCGAATGCCATCAAATCGCATAAAAACTCCCCAAAACTCCATCGGGACCCCTGATGACATAAACTTGCTCCATTGACCTGGCCATCTCCTGCCTTAGAAATCCACCTTGGCTCTACTATGAAGAAGAATTAAAATGGGGACATGACAGTGCTCCTGCCCCAAGATTACTTGCCTTCAATAATCAAAATCTGTGGACCAATCTGGTGGCCCGATGCGACTGATACCCAATGCCAGGATCCCATACGAACAACTGGGTGATGCTCTGCTCGTGTGTCAACCCACCATGAACGGTCCCCTCAATGCTCGGATACCAGACCAATCTCTAACTGATCTTGTCATCAACAAATCCTCCTGGATCCCAATGCTGTCAAGAAGGAACATCAATGCTCCACAACCCTTGTTGTGCTATAGCACCAACCATGAATGTTGCTCCAACCACCGCGTACCAACTCATCACCTCTCTCCAGTCCAACCCTTGGCATAGACCAAGGTCAATCCCATCATGTTGATGTTGTGCTGAAATACTGATGAGTGGCCAGCCCACATCCTGCTGCCAACTGAAACATTTGATATCCCTCACCTCTAAGGGCTCCTGCAGTACAATGCTTTTGACTAAAAATGATACTCCATCAAGGGGATACTAGCTCATGATCTCTCGCCAATCCAATGCATGAACACCTTTGTGAGGGATACGTCTGCTATGCTGAAACTGGTCCATGTTCAACTCCTGATGATCTACTTGGACAATCAAAACATGTCCAAAAAGTCCTGCCCCTCTCTCTCTAATGGGAAACAGTGGACAAACTGTGCTGCAAGCCCCGTCTACATACTCCTGGAGAGGGTTGCTGCCTGAAAATGTTGCAGCTTGTCTGGTTGCCACTACATCTGTTTGCACCTCATCAATGGGTAAACCCAAATATGGATGCATTTCCATCTCCCTCGCTGTATAGGAAACTCCATGCTCTTCGAATCCACCAATCTCCTGCCAAACTTCCTATCATACTCCAACATCTCCTGAGGAGATGTGTCAACAAATACCTTGCCAACTGTCTGTACATCTATCTGCTCCTCATCAATGGCTGACCCCAAGGGTGGCTGCTCATCCTCCACCATCACAGGTTCAATATGAACCTCCAACTGGCCCTCCCTAGAAGGCTCACCATGCATACTGTGCACATCATCCTCCTCAGCTGACTCATGATCCACCATATGTTGCTCATGCTGAATCACCATTGGTGACTCATCATCTTGAATGTCTCTCCTAGGACCCACTGTCTGCTCATCATATGAATCTGGCCTGCTGTTAACGACTATACATGACTCATGCTCCTCTATGTACTCCTTATGCTGAATCATCAGTCGCTCATCTGCTCTCAGATCTCCTCCCCTCATGGGAACAATCAGCTGCTCATCATACTCCTCTACCACACATGGATGCATATCTGGGCTACTATCATCCACTCCACATGATTGCTTGCCCTCCTTAGAGGTATCATCGTACGAACCTATGGACTCATCCAAAGAAGAATCCTCACCCTGAAATTTAGAAGGAATCTCCTCCAGCTCTACCTCTGTCATCTCCTCAGCATCACTCAAGCATGAGTGGTCAGGTCTCCAAGGTCCCTTGCAGACAAAGCAAAGTCCCTTCCTCCTCATCTCATTCTTGCAACATGATCCACCAATCTTAAGTTTCTCCTCCTTGGTCAACTGCCTCCTGAAAAACCCAATGTTATGCGCAACCAACCTCTCAGCTAGTTCATAAGCAGCTGGTGGGACCAATTACCCTCTCCTCCAAATAGACAACAACCGACACTGCAACTCCCGACAAATGGCATCACGACCTCTCATACATGATGACAAGATGGACTGGATGTGTGCTATGACTGTGTCAGGATGATGTTTCCTAATGTTGAAGAATCATTGGAACATTTGTATGATACGATCTTCACACTTGAGATTGAACATGAGTTCTTAAGTCTTAGTCATGGCCATACTTTTCAAAACCTGAAGCTTCTTCCCAAATGTAGGACCCATGGAGTTATCAAAGTCTTGTAATGTGTCTGCCATTAGCTTGAAGACTCTCCTCATAATATCATCATTGTAGGGTGCTATAGGGGCGGTTAGTCTCATGATGTTACTGAGACAAGATGCAACTGGAAGTCTAACCCCTTCATAAGGTTCCTCCAAGAACTTGGGTTGTATGAGGGCAAACATAGCTGGTTTTAGAGCCCAGATTACTTTCTTCCCTTCTAACTGGCTCACTTTGGAAAGGAGGGTATCTAGTTCATCAAATTTGAAGAGAATTTTCCATGCGATCCTCATGTGCTTCAAAATTGTCCCAAGTGCAAGGATCTTGTGTCCAATCTCCGGCTCCTTCTGCAAATCTCTTGGTTGTTCATGGGTAAGAATGGCATGGATCTCTTTTGAGAAAGGTCTGCTAGCCAATTTTGTTTTTTGGTCTGTATTGCAAATCATGGAGGTACAGTTGTGCTGGTTCATGAGGCATTTCAAAAATCTCATTATTCAACACCACACAATTTGATCCCAGCATATATGAGAATATCCTTTATGACAAAAATACAAGGTGTAGAAAGATACGGTTCAACAAGATCTTTTACTGGTAGCAGATAAATGACAATTTAACCCCATCACAACTTAGCAACATGCAACCCCTAGCCAACCTTGGACATCTGGTCATGGGTCCACAACTGTCCAAGTCAAACTCTGTTGACTTTAGTTCACATTCAATACTAGCAAGATAATTAGTTCTAGATGACAACTACAAAGTGTTAGCAATTATGCTAACAACTGACAATTTGACCCTCAACAATTCACCCACTCACTGATAAATTCTCTGTTAACGCTTCACATATTTTGACCCAGCTTAGCCACACATTTATTCTGGCTATCAGCACAACATAATACTAACCAGCAATTGAGCCCTACACACTAGTTGATACTTAAACAATTTGCCCCTTGATTGACTTTGTTCAACAACTCTCACTGTGTTATACCCTTGTTTTACTAATGATTTTCTAAGTGTTTTTGGTGTATTGCTATGGGGAATATTTTTTCAAACTGTAACACAAATGGAACACCGGAGCATCCCATTATTATTGCATTTCAGCATTGTTGTACAACTCATATATAGTAACCAACACATACATATGGAACCTCTACAATCACATTTTTTTTTATAATTATGCAATACAGTGAAAGAGAATGGAACCTAGGAACACTTCAATGCTAGGCTCATGTACTATCAACTTATGTGACTGAGGCTGTGAATCTGACAGTTTCCTTAAGGAATTCCGACCCCTTCTTTCACAATAGTTTGAGTCTTAGAATTTGATTGTTCTCCCTCTGTCATTTTCCTAGATATAAAAGATGTGCATTGATTCTACCCTTGCACAACAACACGGCCATGATACATTGAACACACTCATTCACCACCAATTTTCAGACGCAAGCACGCCCATTATATGTCGGGGACACACCCTGCAACCCACAAATATGAAAAGCATGTGCTATTACAATACACATTGTCAGGGAATTATATCATCTGGCCCGTCAATCAGTGTCAACACTGGTGCGATTGATCGTTGTTTTATGACGTTGGCATCTTATCTTAGCTCCGTCATGTACACATGGACAATGACCCGATCTTAAGGTGTCGTCTGGTCCAAAGAATGTGACTCAACTCCTGTGCCTCACAACGATTTGATTTTTGACAAAGTAGCCCTTGTAGCAGCGATTTGTAACTGGGTCCCAAATAGGGACGTGATCTTCTGCAAGTTTAGAACGACTTCCCACCAGTTGTAGAAACTAGTCTCACTAATAAAGGAAACAATGATCTTCATGCCCATAATTTTTCAGTGGGATACTCTGTGTGCTACACCAAATGCCGCAACATTAAAACTGTGTGCAAAAATCTTTGGACAATGTGCGCTAATCACCAACGCTGTCATATAATAATTCTCCATGCACATATCTCTGCACAATCTAGGTCGATAGCAATTATACGAAGATGTACTAAATTCAGTGTTGACCAATGAATGGTGTCGTGGCTCCTGCATGTACATCTAAACGATGGCCCACTCTTATCGAATCCATAACAGACTTGCGTTTGTCCAACAGTCTTGGTTTGAAGCGGAAACTTTGCTGCCCTCAAATGAATTTTCCAAGAGCAGTAATACCCATATTTTAAGCAGTCAGTAGCTCGTCCTTCGACCTTTTATGATGAAAAATCTGACTCGGCTATGATGTTGTTCTCTCGGGCTCAGGAATTTTGGTCCTTCACTTTAGAATAATTTGGCATGGGAAGAACATATGAGTCTGCTCTTTCCAAAAATATTTCTCATAGCACGGCCTTGTAACATTGAGCGAAAATTTGTTGAATTATTATGCATGCAACCATTTCTCGTAGTTAGAAAATTTGTCGAATTCCCTTTTAATAAGCTCTTCTTCTACTGTAGAAACTAGGTCTTTAACTTCTCCCACAAAACCCTTCGACAATAGTTGTTGCAACTGGAAACTGAAAACCCACAGGCTAAGCCAAGACCAAAGCTCTAATACCACCATAGTGTCCCAAATCAGAAAGTTTTGGAACAAGAACTTCATATAAAACTATCATGCATTTACCAGAAGATTGCCATGTAAAACCCAAACCATAAATCTATAAATTGCACAAAATCTCATTAAAGATCACAACATGAGGAACAATGAGAAATACAGCAACAAAGTCTAGATTTATTATAAAAATATATGCTAATACAATAGTTGGGAATGGCCCTCCAAGATATATAATAATACTGAAACCAACCTCCAAATTGAACATGAAATCAATCACTACACCTATGGATTCTGAAAGAATCCAACAAGGGGAGATGGGTGCTCGCCCAATCTCTCTATATCACCTGAGGGTTTTCGTCCTGGGACTCCCAATGGAGTAGAGAACCGTGTTCTCAACTTCTCATACAAGAAACAATATCAAAACCAAGATGTCTCCAAATGATCTCCTGCTCCCCTTTTATAGATCTGATGGATAGATCTCCAAACCTCTAGAAGCATCTTATTTTTATTATTATTCTAGAAGCTCCTCCATTGACTTTATCTTAAGTGACTTATAATTTTATTTTATTTCACTTAAGTCACTTTTGGCCCTTTTTCTCCAATTAATTATTTTTTCTTAATTAAATGACTAATTAAAGTCATTTTAACCAAGGAAAATGGCAAATTGCCCACCATACTTTCTTTTGCCACTGGAAGTCTCTTCTCAGCATCCCATCCTGTAGATCTTCTTGTTGCGGTTCCAACGGGCTATTACACTGAGGTGTTCCATCAATTAATCTCCCTGGAATGCCACCTCGAGCATAATTAATTAAGTTATGCCCAATAATAATGCTGATTTCTAAAAGTTGTCAGAATGTGCCGGAACGAAAGACAAATTGTCAAGATGATGGAATATGCCAGGCGAATGCCATCAAATCCCATAAAAACTCTTCAAAACTCCATCGGGGTCCCTGATGACATAAATCTGCTCCACTGACCTGGCCATCTCCTGCCCTAGAAATCCACCCTGGCTGTACTATGAAGAAGAATAAAAATGGAGACATAACAGGACACATGCTCTTTAACTCAAAATCTATAGACATGTGTGCTTGAAATAATCTCACCATATTTTGCATTAAATACCTGGGGGTAATAGGACATGAGGTTTTACCCTTGCCTGAGAGAAAGAAATGAAAACAAAATTCATACCTATTCTATAAAAAGGAAATAACAATGCTCAATCAAATAAAACAGAAAAGCTATGGTAAGAAAGGAATTTGCAATAAAATGAAAAATTGATCTAATGCTCATAATAAAGATCTTATTCATCCTAGTCTAATGTATCAAATGAAAAGACAAATATATAATAACAAAATTTGATGCTATGGCTAGAAAGATGTCCCTAATTAGCATTAGATGTTACTTGGATAATATAGTTTGAGAATTTTCCCATTAATTGCCAAAGGCATCTTTTCTCCGTCCAAATGGTTTAAGTACAACACATTGTTACTTGCAGTTTCATCAACTTGGTATGGACCTGTTATCTCTTTGATTAGCAGGGTTGCAAAGGTCTGTGCAAGCTGCTAGGCTGGGTACACATGGGGTAAGGGCCCTGTCCTCCTTAAAGGACAAAGGAGGATTCTCACTTGTGACCCCAACCAACCCAAAGTAATACTAGTGTCTTAAATGGGGAGGAGTTAATTATGTTGGCTGTCCTGCTGATTTCTGAGTGTGGATATGCAACAAAAAATAAAACAAAACAAAAAATTACACCAATTGATGTTAAATGTGGCATATAAGTACTCAAAAATGATGTAGAGAAAATATGCTCACTAGGTTTGCTGTTATTTTTTAGTTTAGGTTGCTGGTTAAAGGGGTTACTAAGTGAAATAATTTGGTGCCCTATAAAATTAGATTGTAGAACCTGCAGTAAACAACAAGGGCATCAAAATGTTTCATGTTGATAAGGAGCACCACCCTTAAAACAAAGGAGTGATTTTGTACTGGGATATGCCAGTGTCCTATTGTAGATTTTCTGTGTTTTGTTGGGCTATGGTTGAATATTAGAAGTACAAAAATTCTCGTCAACAGGGAGAAAGAAGTTGTGAACTAATTTGGATTCAGGATTTTTCTTTTTGTAGCAAAAGTCTCCGTTTTGGCAATAGCAACTTTCAGTAACTTGTCTCTAGTGCACATTATTCCTGAGGTTTTCTTTGTCGTGTCTTCTTCATGTACTTGGAATGCCATCTCCAAACTTGGTTTATGGGTCTAGGGTGTTTATGGTTTTTCCTTAGCAATCATAATAGTTATCTAAATCGTAGCTTATCTCAACTGGTTTCTTTAGTCTTCACTAGATCATCTTCTGTTATCACCTGAATAATGACAATACTTATTGTAATTGTTGAAATTGATTATATCAATTGCCTCTCAAATTGCATTTGAACATTTGTTTGGTGACAAGAAGGTAGATAGTTGTGGTTTTCTTTTTCCAATAGAATCCATCTCATGTACAGAATTTTTTTTGTATAAAATATATGGAGTCTGCTGTTAGATGATTTTTGAGTTATAGAGGTATTTATAAGGCAAGGTGAACCTTGCAATTTAAGGGAAGAAAATGACACTTATCGCTAGGATCAATAATTATTCTTCATTTATCCATGTCACCTTCAGGTGATGAACTTGTTTGCATACTACTGTACGTTTGGTATGCATTTTCCCCATAGAAAATTTTGATGTTGCATTATTTGTGTATGTTTTTAGTTGTTTGCTTTGTTGCTTTTTATGTTTCTGTTCACTTGTTTTGTACTCATTTAGAGAAAATAGGTCTTCCAAAGTGATAGGTTCTTACATTGATTTTAATGCAATATCCGCAGAAAAAAATCAGGAGCTGATTATGAAACAAGGAGGTATCAAACTACTTGCTGGGATAGCTAATAAAGCAGAGGATCCACAAACCCTTCGTATGGTGGCAGGAGCAATAGCGAATTTGTGTGGAAATGGTATGTCATTATCTTATCTCACATTAGTTCTTGGATGTTTGTTGCATAGAAAATTATTTTACTTGAAAGGAAAATAGACAGCATATTAACAGCATATAAAAGCTGATATTTAATATTGCGGGTACTTCTTTGCATGCATACAATGTTGATAAATAACGAAGTTTATACTCTTCTCCTTGTAAAGCATGAGGAATTATTATAATGAAACATCCAAAGGATAGAATTATGAAAGGTTCATTATAAGGAGGGAGCATGTAATTTAATATAGTACGTTTTCAAAATCCCCTTCTCTTTTGGGAGGAAACTTTGTCAAGCTTGGCAATTAGTCCTTGTTACCTACACAAGTGGGTGACCCCTAGGGGAAAACTTTTCTCCTATTTTGTTCAACTTGCCAACTAGGAGCCCTATGTGATCTATAAGCCTGAGATAGACGAGCTATGTGCCTGCGTTGTGGCTGAGTAGAGGAAGTGCCTGCAATTAGAGGACTTGGGGATGGTACTATGTAATATTCCTAAGGAAAATTAACAGCGATAAACAAAGCATGCGTAGCAAAACACACAAAATTTACACACAATATTAAACACCCAGAAAGACACCAAAATCTGTGCAGAACTGAGCCATTTTATTATGATAAAGAGGGGGTACAATATGAGATCAGAATGTATGCGCCTGGGCTTTCCCAAGGCAAGCTATCGAGATCCAGGTGATGAAATCAACTACTCAAGCACTAGGAAGATGTCCCCTCAAATGCTCAGCATTGGCCCCAAAAATTGCATTGTTGGTTGCAAGAAATGGCTGCTAGATCCTCCTCCGGTGCTAAGAAAATTCCGGGAAATTAACCCAATCTCCCCACAAATAACCCACCAAAACCCAGGAAGGGTTTGGCCAAATATCGACCTCTGATTTTCAGCCCAATTTCCACGCTCTCCTCCAGCGACTTGGTATATCGACCCTCCATAAAATAACACTGGAGATGGCCTCAAAAATGGCTGCAATGCTCAGCGAAATTCCCCTCCGGAATTACCCCACAAGTACCATCCTTCCTCAGGCCCAATTCCACCTTCCTCTGGGCTCCCATGTGTAGTACGAAGGCACCATTTCGTAGGCCCACACAGTGCCTGATGGTGGCTGATTGACACAACAATCTCACACAAAATGAAGCCTAGACAACGCTCCAAATCTCCAGCAAATGGTGGCCCTAGTCTTTTCCTGAAAGCCCAACAAATTCCCCGCTCCACAACTAGCTCCTCCAAATGCCGCGTGTTCCCCTTTTTGCGCCCAACTTGCTGAACCAACTGCACGGATTTATTAGATAAGCTACCAGATCAAGTCAAATGTAGTGCAAATCACCTCCTTGGGTTGGCACTCGAAGTCCATCGAAGGTAGCGTGAGATTCTCACATGAAAATCTCGGGTGCTCAACAACACATGCAGAGTTGGCTCTCAGCTCAAGCATGCTAGCTAAGTGTGAATGTCAAATGATCAAAGATGCCAAAATGATGATTGCATCTCCTATTTTAGTCTTGAGCCTCCAATTCTCCATGTGGGTCCCATCCATCAATCTCCTCATCTCTCTTCCCTCCATGAGAGCGTATTAGCCAAGGGGAGCGTATTTCCCTTTGGGGTGGACCCCACCATCCACTAGCAATTTGATTTTCCTTTTTCCATTATGTTGGAGCCTTTTTCACCTCAAAATTGCAAGTGGGACCCCACAACCCACTTTTCCTAAGTTGCAACCCAAAAATTGACAAAATTGGTCAAAATTGATATTCAGTTAGGAACCTTGCTAAGTGGGAATATCACATACTAGTGGATCTGGATTTAACTGAACAGTCTGTAATGCATCCATCTCTAAATCAAAATCAACATCAATATCCTCATCAGGGTCAAACTCTGTTGGTTGACTCTCCACTACCCAATCTGAGGATGGATCAATATCTTCCAACACAATGGGATCTGTATTAGGTCTTTTGTTCAACAATTGGTTGTGTCTTAGCTGGAGGTTGTATTGGACATAGACTAGATCATTTCACTGTTTTTATTTGTCATATCCCTTCTCAAACACATTTGTAACGGGTTGCTACTACACAATTTTGCACAATTTTGGCTAAGGAAGAGAACCCATAATTTTCGACTTAGGCACTTAGGAGGCAATTCGACTTTATTTTGTTGCTAGTGGAATGTGGGGGCCACCAACATGCGAGTTTGAATTGGCCCATTCGAATAGCTTGTAGGGAAAGTCAAATAGGTGGATGGAGGGGTCCACATGAGGCTAGGGAGGCCCAAGGAGTTATAAAGAGGGAGCAACTCTCATTTTGGATTCATTCTTACACCTTGCAATCACAATTACTTGATTCTTTGCTTTACTGTTTAGCTGAGTAAACCGGCTGTTTAGCCACGAATCTGTCAAATGGGAGATTCAACCTCTACTTTGGGGGGCCATCCTTGCCTGCCCTAGAGAGGCAGTTCCATAAGTATTTCAGGAGTTTCGGGAGTGTGTTACAACACTACCATTCAACCACAACAGGGAGTGTGTATTTCTGCCTAGCTGGAGAACGCGCAAGGGGAGTTTGGAGCTATCAGTGATCAAGAATTTGCTGGGAGAGTTAGAGGATTGGTAGAGCAGCAAAGGGCCAGCCTTTCTTGCGAGTTTGGAGCCAACATCCCAACAGTCTGATTTACAGTTACCTGGGCCTGTGCAGAGAGCCATCACTAGGCTCATGTAGGAGTTGGAGGAATGAATTGTAGAGCTGGAGCTCGCCGGGAGAAGTAGGAGATCACTTGGAGGGCCACTTTAGGAGGATTGCTAGAGTTGGGAGAGCAGAGATTGACAGAATCATCCACAGCAACAAAATTCAAAATGGAGCAGAGCCAAGCTGTGAAGGGTCAATTTTTGAAGGTTGGAACCAAGGGAAACCCTTTCTCGGTTTTTCTGGGTTTTGGGCAAGGATCACACTCCTAAATTTATATAATTTTCTAGGCAGATATAAGGGGTCAAACAGGGGTTCCAACTCAGCCAGCAGCTAGAGGAGCTAAGGGGAATTTGGGCCAAAATTTCGAGGTCAAAATTTGGATAATTCCTTCGTGGGTTTTTCTGGGCTTAGGCTAAGGAACAAGGAGCTAAAATCTCATAATTTTCTGAGCATGAGAAGCAGTGATTCCAACCCTTCGAAGTCAGTAGACAGAGCAATTTTTGGGGGCAACGCAATTCAGTTTGGTGCAACAGTGGTAACAACCTTCAGTGAAACATTTTCTCACCTGGGTTTTGTCATGCATTTCCATTGAGACAAGCCCAGGTACACCATTCCATTTACTATTGTATTTTCTCATGAAAAAGTAATAAAATGGCTCAACAGTTCTCTATTCCAGTGTTTCCATGTGTGCTTAATGTATATTTTGTTTTTCTAATTATTGGATTGTTTGCATGCTTTGTATATCACTTAAATTCTTGTTTAGGAACATTATATTATTCTAAACGGTTTCTATTCTTCGTGTGAATCCTCTCAAAGACAAACCAATTGTGCTCACACCAAGAAGCACTGCAAGTTTGACTCAAAATGCAGATTGCAAACATCTGCAATTGAGGACAATGGATACCAAATTCCTCCCACCATTGTGCTGCAAGAAACATAGTTGTGTAATGACTTAGCTCAATAAATTATATCCAACTTTCAAATTATAAACAATTTAACAAAATAAGAATTTGAAATTTGAAATTGTTTACTTGGCCCATCTACTTCCCTTGCAATCCTTACCAGTTCTTGCCAAAGGTAGCTATTTAAAGAAGTGATTTGTCGGTGTATCTCCAGGTGCTCATTCTCATTAGGGACCATGCGCTCAAGGCACTCAATCAATCCATCTCTAATCTCCCTAGTCAAAGCTTCTCCATCTAGAGATTTATAATGATACCTTGAGTTCAAAAAAAACTTACCTGCATGTATAGGGTGATGGAGTTGATCGTTCCATCTTTGATCAATTATTTCCCAAATGGCCCTGTACTTAGCCACTCTATCCTTGTATATTGCCTTTATTTTCTCCTCTGCCTGATCCACAGCCTCATAAATGAAACCCATAGCCAATCTTTCCCCATCCACCAATCGCAACACCTTAACTAGTGGCTCAACAACCTTCACAATCGCTGCTACCTTTTTCCAAAATATGTCTTCATTCACTTTCTTTCTTACATATTTGCCATCTTGTTTGCGAGCCCATTGACATCCATTCCATTCATCGTTGGAAAACATCCTCTGCAAGTTTCTATGTTGGGAAAGCATAGATTGCAATGTCAAAAAATGAGTTGCAAATCTAGTGATGGCAGGCCTGAAAAGATCCTTGCGCACTGTGTTTTTCCTCATTAGTTTCAAAATCCATGAGTGATTGTAGATATACTTTGTTATGCATTTGGCATGCTCTATAGTGTTCTTGATCCAATCTTTTTTACCAATGTCCTCAAGCATGAGGTCTATGCAATGTGCAGCACATGGGGTCCAAAAGATGGTTTTGTGTTTTTCCTCTAACATTTTACCAACAAGAACATAGTTAGAGGCATTATTTGTGATGATGTGAACAACATTAACCACCCCCACCTGTTCAACAACCTCATCCAAAAGCTGAAACAACAAGTGTGCATCTTTCACCTTGTCAGATGCATCAACTGATTTTAGAAACATGGTTCCCTATGGGCAAAAGATAAGAAAATTTATGATGGTACAGTTCCTTTGATTAGTCCATCGATCTGACATGATGGTACATCCTATTTCCACCCATGAGCTTTTGAAATCTTTCATATATTCCTCAATGGACATAACCTCTTTTTGCAAAAGAGATCCCCTTAATTAATGCATAGAAGGGTCTTTGAAGCCCTTTCCAGCAGCAAATATGTCATCAAACATAGGTTCATAATATGGTGAATGGGAAACATTGAAGGGGATATCAACATCATACCACCCTCTAGCTATGTAATCACAGACAATTTCTCTCAATTCTTTCTTCCAATGGTCATCTAAAGTAGGCTGGATTTGACCTTTATTAGCTTAAGGACCATGTGCACTATTAATGGAGAAGAGGGTGTGAAATAACTTTTGATATCACCCTTCTTTTTAATTTTACCCTTACCCTTTTCTTGAATAGACTCCAAAGAGGGAGCAACATAGTGAAGGGGATTGGATGCATCAATGCAAGGGATAGATGAAGGGACCTCATTATCAAAATTGAGGTTGGCAGCTATCATGTGTTTTAGACTCCTCTTCCTCCCTATTTCAGCCTCTATTTCTTTTTGCCTACTGATTTCTTCCTCAAACTTCTGAAATTTTTCTAGCAACACCTTCCTAATTTCTGTAATCTATTTTGTTGGTGATGCACATGGGACAATTTGGCCTCTAATACTAGCCAAGTGTTGTTTCAGCCTGTGAATGCCCCCTCCACCTCCCTTAATTCTTTTATGACAAAATTTGTAATACATTTGATTATCAATCATCTTAGCATATGCCCAAGCAACATTTTTCATTCTAGGAGCCATTTTTTGATATTTGGAATTGGAAATGAAAAGACGAAAGTTTGAAAATGAAAAGAAAAAACAACTCTTCAATGTTCATTTCTTATAGAAAAATGACTCTTTTCAATTTCCAGATTTGCAAAAAAAAAAAAACAAGGGCAAATTTGATAAGTGAAAAAAAATGCATCTAGCCTCCTCAACGCTGCTCCAAAAACCAACTCCTCAATGTTGCTCCAATGATTGCCCAAAAGCTTCTTCATTGCTGCTCCAAAAACCAACTCCAACTCTTCACAAACTCCTCACAAATTCTCACACAAATGCAATGAGATAGCTATGAGGAAATGTAGGGGGTTGGGTCACTTTTATAGGCTTTGGAGAGGGGTAGAGGAATTATGAAAAAAAAAAAATCAGTTTCAAGTCTGCGTTGCCGTGTTTCTTTTTCTCGTGTGTTAGCGCTTGAAATTTCACCTCAGGCTGAGAAAGGTAAACCTCAAGGCAACATCAAACCACTTCGCCTCGTAGCTAGCCCTACGGGGCGGGAGAGGGCTCTCTCCAGTCTATATCGGTGAGATCTTCAATGGATGAGATGACCAATAGGGTAACACTGATTTTAGGCTAGTAAACTGATCAAAATGGTTGATTTGGGGTTTTTAGGGTTTTTGGTGGCAAATTGAGGGGATGGCAATTTTGGGTGCGGGGATTGGACACAGTTTCTGCAGGGGGTTATTTGGGGCGAGGTAGGAGACAATATTGATGCCTTTGATTGAGGTGGATGGTCAGGAATGACAGGTGAGGAGCTAAGGAGAGCAAACATTAACTTTGAATTCTCCTTAAACAGTAGAAAACATTGAAATTAAACAAACTTAAAAGCAGAGCATGACAGTCATGAATTCTTACTTTAACACTTCGTTTGCTTAATGTGCAGAAGGAAAAGAAAGGAAATGATTTCACATAACACACTTACAGGTACATAGAGAAACACACCATCAATACATGTAACCACAAGAATCCCAAAAAGGACTGCAAAACCCTAGTCTTCCTTAGCCAAAAATTGCAGAGATACAGTGAATAATACAATGATAGCTTCTCCCTCAAGAGTCCAACCATGAAAATGAGCAAGAAAGTACATAATATAGATCATCTAACCTCTTTTCCTGCCTCCATGGGTCGAGCTCACCATCTTAGGAGCTGTTTCAACCACTTCTAAACTAAGCACTACAAAATAGGCAGTCAAAACAACTTGCCTCTATAAGCTAGGAAACCAATTCATTCATTTAATTTTCACCTTTTTCATGAATGAATCTTCTAGAAGAGGTACATAAGAGTAAAAGTGTCAATAAAGTACAATAATTACATCAAATAAGGTAATAATCCACCCCAAAAAGTCAAACAGGTTCAAACTGCGTTTTTCTGAGCTGTACACTGAAATCTGGCAAAGTTTGCCTGACGGGTCGCGCGCCTTTGGGACCACATTTGGGGCACTTCCAGGTGGCCAAATTGAGCAAGAGTAGGCTTGTTGGAAAGGTCTGTGAGTCTACTTTCCAACTCAACTGGAATTTCTGAATTTGGTGGTCATTTGCCCCTCCAAAATTGCAATCTCCCAAGACTGCTTTCTGCAACTCAAAAATGTGGCAGAAAGTCAAATTTTGCTTGTTTTTTGACTTTCTGGAGGCCCAAAACTTCATAAAATCTCAAGTCCATTAATGAGAATATGTAACTTCTCATGACAAATCTAGAAATGCTGAGTTTTTGCAAAATGGAGTTGCCATGATGTAGGGTCGCGCGGGGGGTGAGACTCGTTAATGGGGAAAAACCTGTAAATGCCTGAAAAAACCAAAATTTGCCCAAAATGCTCAAAATTTTTTGGGATTTGTGCTGGGGCTGAGCTATTTAGTGCCTTGGTCCTTCAGTGAAGCCTCGGCCAAGATATGAAGGGGATCAGGCCTCTTTCTCCCTTTTTGTGCCTTCGCCAACCGCCTCTGGAACATCTTCATTTTTGCCTTGCACACGTGCATTCTTGCCCAATAATGGTTCTTCATGTTCCTCAGCAACTTCTTCTCTTGGTTGGCCCTAGCCAACAGCCTCTCCAAGTGTGCATTTACCCGGATGAGCATGGACTCTCGCTCAGCGGGCAATAGATCACCGGGTCTCCTCCGGTTCAAAATGCGGTCACTACGAATCCTCCACAGCTCATCAAGAGCTTGTTCATCCTCCAACTGTTTGTTGCGCTGCTCAAGATATGTGACGGTCCATTGTGCCCCCTCTAATCTCCTCTGCAAGGCATCATTTTCAGCTCTAAGGTGTTGAATGATCTCCTTTAACTCTCGGCTAGGAGAACTAACATCAAGATCAATAAGCTCTATGTCTGGAACACCTGATGGTCCCTCATCAATCTTGGGCTGTTTGCCCCTCCCTGGTACCTGTGCTGCTGAAGAAAGCGAGGCCCCTTCCACCTGATGTGGAGATAACACTCGCAGAGTCGATGAAGAAGGCGAGACCCCTTCCACATGCTGTGGAGAAAGTACTCGCCGAGCTGCTGCAAATAAGGCCCTCTGGCCCCTTTGATAAGTAACCATATGTGAGGAGCTGACATGTCTGGTGACGGGGATGTCATGCTGCTGTGAAGGTCCTCCCTCCTCATGAATAACCTCAGGATGTGGTGATGATGGTGTTGTGAAAAACTCACGAGAGATGAACTCCTCCCATGAGATGCCCTGCTGAGCCAACTGATGTAACACCACTAGCTGAATCAAACCATAATGGTAAAGGCTCCTGTACTGCTGTGCCGGGCTCTTCCTCTGCATCATGGACACCATCTTCTCAACGTTCTGATAGAGAAAACAGGGATGTTCATCATCCTCACTCGGGTGAAGTGCATCAAGAGGCGAATATGGTATGAATATACCTGTGAAAATCTGCCCTCACAGGTAAAATAGAGCATGATGAGCCTCATGATGGGAGCATACTCACTCCTGAGAAATCTGAAGGGAAACACTCCTGTCAAGTGTCTCATGAGTGCTGGTCTAACACAAGGCTCAAAATGAACACTGTCCAGCACCTTGCGCTTATTCCATACCTCTCCAACATTAGGTATCCCTGTGGCCTGTGCAATCACCTCAGGTGTCAATGTAAAGTCCACCCCGGCAAGGTTGACATGTCCATCATGCAAGTGTAAAACAAACAGGCGAGCCAACTCTCTGTGGTGCTGAATCCGAGAGATCCTCTCACAAAACTCATAGCAAGACATGTACTGGAAACATGAGACTGCCATAGGACAAGCTTGTAAATCTGTCAAAGAGGTGGGCTCCTCTCGCCTATGATGACCACCCTTTCCACCCTTATGAGGCCTCCTCTGTATCTCAATCTCTGAAGCTGATGCCTGGTCATCACTCTGCTCATAGGTTTCGGTTTCTGACATTGTTTAAGGAGCAGAGTGGACAAAATGTACTGCTGTTTCTGCTTTGTAAAATGCTGATTTGTATGCTGTTTCAAGGGGGACAAGGAGCATGAAGGGAATGTTAGGGGAGGGACACTTTCAAAGGGAAAATGGGAATAAATATATAAAACAGGGATTTAAGGGAAAAACATTGCAAACATCATTGCATATGCATCATTATATACATTGTTTACATGAGTAATGAGAGGTAGGGTTAGGGCTTAATTTTTCATTTTTTAGGGAAGAGGGGTAGGGTTTGGATTTTTCTTTACAAATTTAAAAGAGAAATTTATATGGAAAAACAAGGAACATGACATGGGAAATGGGGAAAATGATTACAAGGGGAATACCCTCAAACAGCATAAAACCCTAGGTATATTTTACAAATTCAAAATGCAGCAACATGGAGCTTTTTCTCTTGCACATGGAGATCCTTTAAAAATGCCATTAAGATTCCCATTGACCATAACAAGCAACCATTCATAAGTTTTGAGAGCCTACCTTGGCAATTTGGCGATTTCGGAGGGTCCTTGGATAAATTTGCAGTTGGTTTGGTAAGCAGGGCGCTGACGGGTCGCGCACCTCACCCAACGGGTCGCGCGCCTTTGACGGGTCGCGCCCGTTGAAGAAATACACTGCTAGAACACTGCTAACGGGTCGCGCGCCTCTGACGGGTCGCGCACCTGGTCTGATGGGTCGCGCGCCTGTCTAGCTCCCAAATTCGCTCAAACTCTCACTCAATCGCTCTTGCAAACAACTTGGATGCACAATGAGGGTCGATGGAGGGAGATTGGGCCTTTATAGCTTTGATTTGAAATAATTTCATGCTCAAACCCACTTTATAATGTTTCTCTTTGACACTTTATAAAATTGACCATTTTGGTTTCCTTTATCCTGAAATTGACTCTTTTAATGCTTTTGCTTGATATTTTTTGCAGGGACATCATCTGAGGGATCTTGGCAAGGGAGCCAGGGTTTCATACTGTCCTTGGAAGCTTTTTGAAATTTCATCACTTTTTACAAAAATTTGAAAAATGACCTTGGCTTTAAAAACAGAGTTTTTAAATCCAAGGTGAAAATTTACTGTACAAGATTGAAATTTGCGAAGAAACACCTTTAAAATCATCCCTCTGGCTTGCTGGGCACCATTTGACCTTCAGAGACATGACCTTGTAAACCATCTTGACCGAAACCCTAGACCTAGGAATTTGACCTCAAGACAAGACAAGACAAGCTTGAAAGTGACTAAGGACTGAAATGATTTGATCCAGCAATGCCAAGAGGGGGACAAAGACACCAGCTCCTCCATCAGGGTTATGGCATGCCTAATGGGATGCAAAAATTGACACTGATGAGACACCTACTAATGCAAATGCAAAGAGCTTTGATCGCTAATGGAGGGCGACAAGACCGACTCTAACATCGTGGACCAACTTGGCCAGTTTAAGATGGGCTTGGATGAGCTAACCTGTATTATTCCTAATAGGAAATTAACAGTGAATAACAAAAAAAAGGGTCATGAATAACACCCAAAAATTGCAAACATACATAAATATCAGGTACACATATATTGGCACCAAAATTGGGTCTTTACATTAAATTTTGAGTTGGATAAATACAATATAGTGATGGAAAGAGAAACCTAGGCTTGCTACAACAAGAAATCAAAGGCCCAGGTTTAGAAATTATTACCCAAGTGCTCGAATATCAGCCCAACTAAGCTCTACTTAAACCCAGTAAATTTCTACTCCTGCTGCTAGAGCCTAGAAGAAAATGGTGATATCTGCTACTCTTGTGCTCAAAACCTCTTGAATTGCACCTAGTGCCTCCCCACAATTTGCTCAGCAAAACCTAGAAAGGAATCTGCCCCAGACGAACCACCCATAAAACCCACAAAATGGTGCAAATTATCAGTTGAGTAGTAAAACGCACTGCTGAACAAAAGGGGATTTTTGCCCTTAATGCTAATCGGAAAATTTTGCAAATTTAAGTGGAACCTATCCTCCAAATACACATAATAGCCCAAAAAGGGTCGGGTCTTGTTCCAACCTTCCGAAATGATCCCCAAATTGTGTGAGCTCCCTCTTCAACTGGATAACTCGTACTTCTTGAGAAACAACTGCCAAATCCTCCAAAATTAGATGAGAAATCCTCCAAGAATTCTCCTTATGTCTCCCTTGTAAATCCTCAACCCAATTCTAGTTGAAGCTCCCACAACCAAGGTGCTTCTCTAATGATTGTGCAGCCCCAATCAATAACACTTCTACGCTGGACCAGGAAGAAGAATTTCAACTTATATGTAGTCCACTTTGCCTACACCTCAAACCATTGCAAAAATGTTGCAAGATGCCAAGAGAATGTGCCTATAAATTTCCGGATTCAACTTTGTCATGAAGCTCACTCCCCTGAAATGTGCGTGGTCCCTTATTACGCCCAGGTTACTCCTCAACAACTCGAATCTCTTGTGAAATCCCTCTGGAATAGCCTCAAGATTGCAACAAGGGCTCCCCTAGGGTGGCACTCAAAGTCCACTGAAGTAGGAGTTGAGATCTCCCCTCGAAAATCTCGTGTGCTAAACAACACTCTATTGTTGCAAATAAACAGCTTGAGCAAACATGAGTTTCAATACCAAATTAGCAAAAGGTCCCTATTACTGCTCAAACCTGCAGGGGACCTGTAGGGGCTCCCTAAAGGGAAAATGCTAGACCAAGGGCAACAAATGGAGACTTAGCCCATTGTTACCTTAGCTAAGGCTCCCTACTCTTTACAAACTTTCACCGATGGGAGGAGACTCGGTATATCATGGAGTCACCAATGAAGGATAAATCAATAAGTAGATATGGAGTGACCCAAATAATCCTTTTCTAGAAGAGATTGAAGAATAGATTTTGCTTGCTTTCTAAGCAAGGTACAATGTCTTCTAGGAGAAGGATGGGAGGATTTGAGGGTTAAGTTTAGGGAATATGACTTGTGAAAAAGTTTCTCAATCCATAAAATCCTTATTGAAATTGGTATCTCAAATGGTTCTTGAAGAATTGTCCTTTCAAAGCAACGTGACCACACGGGACCAAGTGGACCCAGCCTAGGTTAGAAGGAAAGATTCTAGCAACCAATGATGTTCTTAACCTAGACAAGGTAGGGGAAAGGATCAAGGAAAGAATATTCACTTAGAGATGTTGAATTGGTCCTGTAAGGAACTAGCCTTGGGGATGCTAGGGCAAGGTTTGATCTTGGAGCTAGGGATTGGATTTTCTCACAAATTCACAATCAGAATGGCTTCAAAATTGGAGGTCTTGAGGAGACACTAGTACAGGAGAGGCTAGGAGATCAAACTTTTTGGAGGGCTTGTTCGTCGAGAAAATGATGCCCTAGGTGACCCAACTTGGCTAGACCTAGGAAATGGTGAAGAATTGATTTTAGGTGACCACCTCTTGGTAGATTAGTGCCTTAGTCTCTAGAGAAAGGAGTCTATGATAAATATGAGTGAGGGCCTTTGGTTCTTAGTCAAGGAGGCCTGAAGACCACGTTGCTAGCCTTCTAGGTCAAAGAGAAGCAATCCCCAAAGGAAGTTGTAAATGTGTGTACTTACATGTAATAGAACATATCCAACCATCAACATTTTGACAATAAAGAAGCTCCAAGATAATATACTCCAATCCAAACATCAAAATTCATCCATGCTCCAATTCATCATCCTAGGGAAAATGCAAAATTCTCTAAAGAGAAGAATGATCCAATCAAAGTGATCATACAAATGAATTCATGTCTCTCCTAGTTATAAACTCATTAGGAGTTCGAATTACCTAATTTGAGCCTATATTAGCCCATCAACTAAAATAATGTGCAAGTAACTATCTAATGGTGACAAGCCCACCACACTAGCTCACAGATAAAATAATAAGCCTCTCAAGAGGTCGAATGATCAATAATGCATGTCGTTGGGCTCTCTTAGAGGCTTACTGAAGTCCATAAGTGCCACAATGATGAGTTGGACTTCCAATAGTAATGGGCAAGGGTTTGGCCCCTTGTTCTCCACATAATAAACCTATGGCACTCCCAACGGTTGTGAGGGCACACAAGTGTCCTCATGGGTATCCAAGTAAGTCAAAGATGCCTGTAGACCATCTGCAAGGGCTCAAATGATGGTGTTGTGAAAAATTGGTCACCTGATTCCTACTGCAGCAAACTGATAATATTTCACCTACTTGTTAAATTACTTGAACAAGTTACTTGCAGTTTTCTACGGAAAATACTGAAATACATACACTGCAGCCTACACAAAATAAAATACTACGGAAACTAAATACTGCACTAGAGAGAAATAAACACACACATCAACACAATTGTTTTTGGACAATGTCCTCGGAAAAACCCAATGTGGGAAAACTGGTGCAGCAACTGAGGGTTTTAATTATTATGTAGTAGTAAATCTAAGTACAAATCGTTGGATGCCCAAACTGGCTATCTGATACAGAGAAATGCTAGCAAAGAGTTAGTGAGAAAAATATCACACTGATTCAGGAGATCCAACACTGATCAAGGGTTGGCTAGTTGCCCCCATGCTGCCTCTACATAGCTTCTACGTCAATCCTACGTAGATTTGTGTCACACGGGCTGGGCTTTGCATCACCTCCTCTGCTGACCTCATGCTATTTGGAAATTCGACCTTCTGGCTCTCCAGCCTCACACCCTGGCTTCTGGCATTGGATCTCGACTCTCCCAGCTGGAATTCGAACTCCCTCTGAAGCTCTGCCCTGCCTAACTGAACTGCTCTATGCCTTCTCTGCTTTGCACTCTCCAGACTTGGAAAACTCTCCTTCGGACTACTATCCATGCTCCTCACTGCAAGAAGATCACTTGATCACACTCCAACAACTCATTGCTGCTACTCTTGAGAAATTTGATCTCTGATCTCTCATTCAATGTGTTCTCCAAGTGCCCATCAAGCTCCTACTTATAATCTCTTGTTGGAGCTCCAACAGCCAATATTAAAACATAATAAACGGCTAAGAGTAACTACGAGTTGATCCTCATCTTCTTCTAGAAGATTCATGTGGAAAGTCGAGAATCCCACCCAAATCACCCACTGCAACAACTGATTAGACTTCTCCTATCTGTTAAATACTGAAACAAATTATTCATTGTTTACTACAGCAAATATCGAAGCTAACACACTGCAACCTTCACTTAATTAATTAATTTGCCCAAAACAAGAACAAAACAAATAGAGAAAGATGCACAAGTGACACAATATTTTTTGGACAAATGTCCCCAAAAAAATCCAATGCGGGAAAACTGGTGCAACAACTTTGAGGGTTTTTATTATTATGCAGTAGTTTCTGAATACAACTTTGGATGCCCTTCTGACAATCCAGTTACAGAGAAAATAAACTAGAAGAAAAATGTAGTGAGATTACCTCACTGTAGCCGGCAATTCCAGTTGTTCTGACAGTTGAACCAACTGTCCCCTTCTATCTCTGCACTTGCCCTGCAAAGGCCCTGCATCAGCCTCAACAAGCTCTGTGTCAGTCCAACTTGGAAACGTCTGCCCTCTAGATCAGTTTCTAGCCCTCCTGGCTCAGAAATCATATCTCCCTGGCAGATTTCAGATTTCTACAGTAGAATACTACGCTGCTTTTGTGTGAGCCCTTTTGGCTCTGTGTTAGCTCTGCATGGGCCCTTCTGGCCCAGCGTCAATGCCTCTTGGGTTTGCACTGCCTCCTCCTGGTGTCTCTCTGCCTCTCTGCTGTTGATCCTGGGTCTTGGAGAAGATACTCCAACCCAACTATCCCTGCCCCTCACTGCAAAAGCTCACTATCAAAAATCTCTCGGCAGTTGCTCTGCTTCAGAAAATCGATTCTTTGAACTCTCTCTATGTGTTTTCCAAGTGACCCTCAAGCCTCCTTAAATAATCTCCTCATTGACATTCAACGGCCCAGATTAGAAGCTAATCAATGGCTAAGATCATTTCTGCTTGATCCTTGTCTTCTTCTAGAAGTTACACCCACAATTTATATTAATACCCTTTAATTATTTTATTTTCCTAAGTTTAGACTTAGGGTCCCATTAAAAATAATTAATTATTTTAATACAACTGTTTCTGGGTGGAATTTCCCAAAACGATTTCTGGGTTCTTTGGAATACATGTGCCTAAGCCTCCCTGCAAAATTTGAGACTTAGAGCACATTCGATGCTACCAGAAATCAACACTCCCTCTTAGCGAGGAATGTGCTCTAGTAATGCCTCCAACTGAAGCATCACATTTTTTCGTAACATCTCCCTCTGCGTTGCAGATGTCTGACATGATGTCCACCAACCTCTATGCAAATGCTGCATTTTTATTGTTGTTGACCTTTCACTGTCAACACTGCATCCGTACTGCAACTCCCTCTGAATTTTTGCATATGTGTTGTTGCTGGCACTACCACTGCCAACTGCTACTGCACTGCAAATTGTTGTTGCTACTACATCAGCAACAGAGAAACATCCCAAATTACTGAACTAACTATGTTTAGTATGATACCACGTGAATGCTGGAGCCTGACTCTTGCTAGTCTCTACACTGACCCTCTGAATCTACTGCATTGCTGCTCACCTCTGCTCTGTGCCATTTGCACTGCTGCTAACTCTGCTATGCGATGTTCAGTCTCTTGTGCTCCTAGCCACTGCAACTGTCTCTCTAACACTCTTCGGCACCATCCGATGCTAGTCGATCTTGCTACCTCTAATATGAGCTCCCGTAGCAAGGAATTGATCCAAGAGGTGGGCTCCTCAAGGATCTTGCCCATATGTAGCTCTTTCAAACTGCAACTCCAAATCAGCCTACCTCCCTCTTGGAGGTATCTCGGCTGCCATGGCGAACTCCTCCTCGATCTTCATGAATGTAGCTTTCGGATCATGCTTCTCATCTTTGTCCTTCTTCCTGAGAGGACACTTTGTAGCGTAGTGACAGATCTCACCACACCTGAAACACTTGATCTTCGAGACATCCTTCTTACGTGTCTGCTGCTGCTGTTGTCCCTTTGATGCAAGGGCTGCATTATCCTCCTCCTCCTAGGAGCTTCGATTCACTGTTGCTACTTCCGTCAAGCTTGCACTTGACCAAGTCTCTCCTCATCTCCTCTTGTTTGAAAGCTACCCACATCTCATCCCAATTTAGCAAAGCCGCCCTGCCCAGGATACTCTAGACAAAGACTTGCCACTCATCTGAGACAAAATTGAGGGCTAGTCTCACCAACTTTGAGTCTTGAGGTGTAGACCCCATAGCATATAACTCATCACAGGTCTCTTGAAGCTTCATGAGAAATGGATCCACACTCTCCCCCTTCTACCTCTGAGCAGATCTCAACATTTGTTCAAAGTACATCTTCCACTGCACGAAAGATCCCTGATATAACATAGAAAATGCGTCCCACATCTCCTTAGCAGTCCCTCTGTTAGTGATGTGATAGACCACATGATCCTTCACTCCATCAACGATCATTCTTTTCACCCTTTCCATCTCAACCTTGTATTTCTTCAACGGATCTGCATCTGCAGGGACAACCACCACGTTGTCGACGTATGTCTTGAGGGCATGCTCATCTAGAACGAACGACATTCTTTCCTTCCAAATTACGTAGTTGGATGCCCCATCCAACCTATCTTGATCCTTCAAGCCGCTGGTTGCCATTTCTACCACAAGAACTGTCGAATGACCTCCTCTGTCCTTTGCGCAACACTAGACTGGCCTATGCAGTCCCTGCTGGAGCTTGTAGATATGCCTCTTGTTGATTTGGGGTAGCATTGGATGTGCTCTAGACCTCAAATTTTGCAAGGAGGCTTGGGCACATGTATTCCTAAGATCCCAGAAACAGTTTTTGGAAATTCCACCCAGAGATGATTTTATTAAAATAATTAATATTTTTAATGGAGTTCCTAAGTCTAAACATAGGAAAATTAAAATATTAATGGGTATTAATCTAATTAAGGGTGTAACTTATAGAAAAAGATGGAGGTCAAGTCAAAACAATATGAGCCTTTGATTAGGAGGTAATCTAGGCTGTTGGTTGTTCAACAGGAAGATATAAGAAATGGCTTGAGGGTCATTTGGAATAAACAACAAGAGAGATCAAGAAATTGATTTTTTGAAGTCGAGAAGTTCTCAGGAAGAAAATTCGATTGAGGAGATTTCTTGCAGTTGAGGGGCAGGGATAGCTTCTAGAGAGAGAGCGATTTTCTCAGCCAGAGAATCATCAGCAGAGAGAGGCAGAGAGTGATCTAGTAGCCCAGACGTAGAGGCTGACGTAGGGCCACGCAGAGTGTAAGGCTTGATATTTTAATTTACAAATATCTCTAACAGTATATGTCTGTTTATTTAAATTCATTTATAACATATTGTAATTATAATTTCCTAAAATTTCTTTTCTAGCAGAATATACAGAATATACTTTTCAGTTTTATGACTAAACAAATCAAATTAGACATATGTACATACCTAGTTTTTCTGAGTTGGTGTCGGTCCCTGGATGATGTTGTTCTCCTGATACCAAACCAACCAAATTCCTCCCTGCGTGTCTGGGATTGGTTTTTCCAGATCTCAAACCCAAAAGGCTTTGAAAGCGAAACCTTTTGTCCCTCGTGCCCAAAACCTCCAAGAACAGGGCTCAATTCTCATAGATCTATATCTGAAGTTCGGAGCCCTAAAGCTCATTCGTTATTTCACAAAATTTCTCTCCCAGATTCTCCATTTTCTTCCTTCCCAAATTTCCATCTAGAAGTACTACCTCCTATCACTTCTCCTTTTAAATTTTATATAGGAAAGGATCCTTCCCTCCGAAGAAATCCCACCCCTTTTTCCTCCAATCAATCTTGTCCTTATCCTTTAAATTCTCATTACTTTAGTCGATCATCTTTATTTTAAATTACATGTACATTAAATCATATATATATATATATATATATATATATATATATATATTAAATGGAACTTTGATATTTATCATTTCAACCGACTTCGAGAAGAGGATTTTTTTAAAGTAACTTAACATGACTTGCCAAAGGATAAGTTAATTAACCTCGTGCCCTAGTAATATTTATTTATTTATTATTTAATTAAAATGTTATGAATGAAATTAAATTAATATATTATAAAATAAGGTATTAATTAATTCTTTTACTATTTAATTCATTTTCCATACATAGACACTTCATGTCATTAAATTGGTATGAATACTACTACAGTACTTTCAATAATTAATTCATTTTTCTTTTATTTGAGAATTTTCATAATAAGTTAATATGCATACTAGCACAATGCATGCAATGCATGCATATGTAGCTATCATATGCATGCCTCGTATACATGTTAATATTCCTATGTTGCCTGTAAGTTGAGATGGGTCATTACATAGAGGTAGTGCAGAGAGTGATAGAGGGTCCGAGTTTTTGTTTAGGAGAGTTAGTTTCAGGAGCCAGGAGCCGGGGTGTGAGACCGGGAGGCTGAGAGTAGAGACTTCGGGTAGCAAATTGATCAGCAGACTGGGTGACGCAAAGCCTAGAGAGGTTGACGCAGAGCCCGCGCGAGGACTGTGCAGAGGAGCGTAGGTCCTGCGAGAGGCCATTCATTCAGTATCCTGATCAGCCAGGATTTTCTCAGTGATTGTGTGAGGTAATCTCACAAATCTTTCTGCCAATATTTCTCTCTGTAACTGAATAACCCTGTGAGGTATTCAAAGATGTATTCAGAATTTCCTATTGCTTAATAATAATAAACCCTTAGAGCTGCTGCACCAATTTTTCTGCATTGGGTTTTTCCGAGGACATTTGTCCAAAAATAACGGGGTCTATTGTGCTGTATTTTCTTTCTTGCCCAGTGTCTTGTTTCCGCTTATAATTTAATTAAGTGAAGACTATGTATTACGATATTTGCCGTAGAAAACTGCAAGTAATTTGTTTAACCATATTAACAAATAGGAGTAATATCATCAGTTGCTGCAGTAGGGGTTCCCATTGAGGAATTTTCACATGGTATTAGAGCTGCAGGTGAAGCAAGAAGAGCAGAGCCGATAGATCCAGTGTTGAGAAGAAAGGGAAATCGAAAAGCTGTAGGAGGCAGTAGTTCGAAACCTCAGAGGGTTTGCGTATTTCTTAGCCGGAGGGATGAAATTTCGAGGCAGTCTCTCAAGTTAACGGATAGAAGGGCTTCTAGATCGAATTTTTGTCGGGGCAGAGGGAGTAGCGTTGAAGCCTCAGCGTGAGAGAGCTGGTGGGGCGCAGATTTTCAGCAGGCCGTTTGTTGGGCTGAAAAACATTAGAAGAAGGAAGAGAAGCACCTTGAGGGAACTTTTCCTCTGTAGACTTCCCATCGAGAAGTCCTTTCTTTTATTGGTTGAGCAGCAGTAGTGAGAAGCAGAGAGGGGATTTTCGACATTTTCGACAGATATGGCAACTAGTGGCTTGAGGGATCAGGATAGGTTGGATGGAGCATTCAATTATGTCATCTTGAAGGCTAGAATGTCTTTCCTTCTAGATGAGCATGCCCTCAAGATGTACGTTGACAACGTGGTGGCTGAACCTGTGGATGTAGATCCACTGAAGAAGTACAGAGCTGAGATGGCAAAGGCCAAGAGGATGATTCTCAATGGAGTCAAGGATCACGTGGTGTGTCATATTGCTAGTAGAGCAACTGCTAAGGAGATGTGGGATGCTTTGGCCACGTTATATCATGGATCTTCCGAGCAGCAGAAGATGTACTTAGAACAGAAGATGAGATCTGCTCAGATGCAGAAGGGGGGGCATGTGGTTCCATTCCTCACGAAGCTGCAGGAAACCCGCGATGATTTGTCTGTTGTGGGGCATACACCTCAAGATTCAGAGTTAGTTAGATTGGCCCTCAATTTTGTCTCAGATGAGTGGAAAATCGTTGTCCAGAGAATCTTGGGCAGAGCAACACTGCCGAATTGGGATGAGATGTGGGCAACTCTAAAACAGGAGGAGCTGAGGAGAGACCCAGTCAAAGTCAAACTTGACGGCAACAATAGCAGCAATGGGTCGAAGCCCAAGGAGGAGGAGGATAATGTAGCCCTTGCATCAAAGGGGCATCAAGAGAAACAAAGACGAAAGAAGGACATCTCCAAGGTGAAGTGTTTCAGATGTGGCGAGATGGGCCACTATGCATCCTAATGTCCTTTGAAGAAAAAGGAGAAGGATGAGAAGCAAGATCCTAAGGTTGCAGTCGCGAAGATCGAGGAGGAGGAGTTCGCCATGACATTCGAGATACCTCTAGGAGGGAGGTGGGCTGATTTGGAGCTATAGTTTGAAAGAGCTACACATGGGCAGGATCCTTGAGGAGTCCACCTCTTGGATCAATACCTTGCTACGGGAGCCCAGTTTTGTAGTTGCAGGATGGACTAGTGTCGGATGGTGTCGAGGAGTGTCGGGAAGACAATTGCAATGGCTAGGAGAGATAGAGACTGAACAACGCAGAGCAAAGTTCGTAGTAGTGCATATGGCACAAAGCAGAGTTCAACAACAGTGCAATAGATTCAGAGGGACAGCATGGAGACTAGCAATAGTTAGTTCCAACATTCACATGGTATCATAGTGAACACAGTTAGTTCAGTAATTTTGGATGTTTTTCCATTGCTAATAGAGTAGTAGCAATAGTTTCAATGCAGTAGCAGTGGGTAGTGGCAGTGCTAGTAGTAGCAAAGATGCAAAAATTTAGAGGGAGCTATAGTACAGATGAAGTGTTGATAGTGGCAGTGTTAGAAACAATACAGTTGCAGCAGTAGTGCAGTAGTTGGTGGACAGCATGTCCAACATCAATAGTGCAGAGGACGATGCTTTAGAGTCAAACCAGTATGCAACAACAGTATATTGCTAGAGCACATTCCTTTCTTAGAGCGAGTGTTGATTTGGGGTAGCATCAGATGTGCCTCAAAGTTCTCAAATGTTTCATCTCAACTCCTCCTCCTGCAAATCAGGCCACATCCTGCCCCACCTTGGCAAGGTATCTCTGCCCAAAATACTTTGGACGAATACCTGCCACTCCTCAGAGACACTGTGTTGTCAAACAGATTGCCACAACAACGCTCAGATCGGGGGCTGTCACCTTGGTCCCCGATCTCTCTGTTTAAGCCTGTCTCCCACAGCTAAGGGGGGTAGACTCTATGGGACAATGGATGACCAACTGTGGACCAGTTGGGTTGGGAGACACGGGGGGAAACAAGCACTTAATTGATTTTATTAAGTTAATAGACCAGTGCCTTATGAAGTAAATGATTAAATGATTATTTATCAAATGCTGCAGAAATATGAACTCATTAACAATCGTTTACCATCAAACAACTCAAACAAATTTTAACTTTTACCAAATGTGAGATAATCGATAAACGCTCAATGGCTTAACAATATTCTAGCAGTTAAAATTTCGAAAGATTAAAAGCTTTAAATAACCATGTAATTTTAAATGCTAACTAGAGATCACATTCATGTAGCTAATCTTCAAATGAACATTTAAGCATGTTTAACCACATAAAAAAATGATAAATATTAATCCCACATCAAAATTTTAGCCTCAGCAGGAAAGATATATCGCAAACATGACGAAGCCTTGAGCCAAGACTGAATCTGGCAAAATATTTCCAAAATATTTTTTATATTTTTAAATAAAGCAAGACTAAGCCAACTGAAATCTAAATAAATGAAACTTAAATCTAAAGAAAATTCTAAACTATAGGACAAAATAAAAAGTCTAAAGATTTTTTTTTTAGTAGTGAAATGAATAACTCAAATCCTAAATCTAAATCTAAAACTAAAGTAAACAAAGCTTGAGATTATTAAAATCTAATCTAGATCTAAATTTAAAATTAAAATTTTCTTATCAAAACTAAAATGGAATAAATCAAAATCTAATTAAAATAAAATAAAAAATCTTTGAAAAATCTAAAACAAAGGCTAAAGGAAATAAATCTAAAAGAATGATAGTTCTAAACTAAAACTACACTATATAGAATTATACGCACAAAAAAATTTGAAATGAAACTGAAATGCTTCAAGCGTAGAATCTAAAGTCAAAACTGGAAAACAAATGCATACAATGAACCCTAACTACAAATGTTAAGGCTATAAGAAAAATCGAAATCAAAAAATAAATGCTAACCCTAACCAACTAAGCACATACGTGGTGATTAAAATAAATGAAAATCGTAAATGTTTGGCTGCTTGTCGTCTTGTGTAGGAGCTCGATGAGGGAAAAAGAGAACTCGACGGCTGGAAAGGTAACGCGGCAGCGAGAGGGTTTTGACTTGCAGGATTGCGAAAGGATTGACAACAGCGTGTAGAAGGTGCAGGGGATACATTTTGATTGCAGGCTTTGTATATATATATATATATATATATATGTAGTTGCAGGGTTGGACAACTTGAGGGATTGATGGCTGCAAGGAACGCAGGCTGAGAGAACAGCAGGTAAGGGGTTCGATGGAGGTAGCAGCGATGGAGATGCAACTTGCAGGTTGAAGGCTGCGCGTTGGGAAAAAAAATGGCTGCGTGGAGCGATGATGAGAGTTGGAGCTGCAAGTTGAATAGCAAATGATATGTTGTAGGTTTAGTAGAACGTTTGCGTGGGTATGGCAGCAAATGGGCAGCAAAAGCATAAAAAATGACTGCGTGGAGAATGGAGAAAAAACGCAAGGACGGAGAGAGGACTGGGAGGAAGGAAAAATGTCAAATAGAGAACACGTGGAGAGATAAGGACGCAGAAAGGTTTGAGCTGCGTGAGTGATATGCAGGAGAAAAGAAAGGGTTGAGACAACTGCTTGAGGGATAAAATTCAAAGCTTGAAAACAAGTAGTGAAACCCTCAAAAAATTCCAGATTATATTGTCTCAGATTTATTTATGAAATCCCTGCAGATTCTTCTTCAGATAAAAATTTGAAAACCCTGGATTGCAAAAATAACGCCCCTGCAAGAGATTGTTCTGATGCAATAGCAAGGAGCTGATCAAACCCTTGGAAATCTTCAGAAAACCCTGCAACCTGTAATGGAAAGACAAACAACCAGAGAATATATATATATAAACCAAAACCCTACAAACCAGCTACAATATTTACAGCTTTGTGACTCTACAACAGCCAGATTTGTCAGTAACCCTCAATAATATTTTCAGAATATCAGATTTACTATGAGATACTTCAGAAATCTCTCTCATGCAATTCAAAAAATAAACTTTAAATGTCAGACCTAGAATCAAAACTGGTTGGGCTCTATAAGAAAATGCTTTGCGAGAGTTGGCTGGTTCAGCCAAGAATTTCCCCAAACGCCCACTGATTTTCTCAATAAGGGTTTCCTGCACAGCTCACTTCAACCATCAATAAAGAGGGAAAAAACAATATTAAATTCCAGATGTAATGGAGATACCTGCCATTATTTCAGAAATTCTATTACCATTCAGACCCTAGTAAGTGAACAAGATACCTGTGTTCAACGATACTCTACATCAAACTATTACTAATGGATGAAAATAAAATTATGCAGAAAATAAAACATCTCACAACACTTCAGGAGAGTAACACCAGTAAGATTTCAACCCCAAAGTCTTTCTTTATTTGCACCGGAAAAAGCTTACAAGAGAGCTTTCTTCAGCACAAGACTCAAAGATCGAATGATCTCAAATGACCCCTAGCACCCTATTTAAAGGAAAAATTCCCAACAGCTAGTTCGAGTGATCCATGTCAAACTAATCTCAACCTTCGATGAGGATCAAGATTTCTTTTAGTCTTATCAGTCGAATTCTTAAATGCATTTTAATATATTAAAAAATTAAAATTCTGCATTTATTTACTCAAAAATTTGACTTATTATTATTTTATTTTTTTTTTTAAATTTTTATTTTATTTTTTAATTATTTTTTAAATTTTATTATTCATTTATTATATATATATATTTTTATATATTTTATTTTTTATTGTTTTTTATTTTTTCAATTTTTAATTTTTATTTTAAATGGATCCTCGAACTTAGCCTTTGGAAAAATCACCTAGGACCTAGGACTTAGGACTTAGGACCTATGAAGGGATTAAAACATTTTTTAACTCTTAAGACACTTTACATAATGACTTTTACAATTTTACATCTCAAGGGGGAAAACCCATTTGACATAGACCCTCATAGACCACCCATTTCTACGACCAAATATAATCTAGTAGATGAACACACTAGGATTCCCCTAAGATTTTAATGACAAAATTCATTTCGGCTTTGGGGTTAGGCCGAAGGAAAACTCTGCCGATCATGGATCGGTGAGACAAAAACCGTCTGGAACGTAGATTATCACTAAAAAATTAGGTCCACCTAGGCACTTTACATACATGACTCACATCTGCTAAGATTATTTACAATTTACACATGCAGATTGGGTTTACAATATAACACGATCAGGTTGATGATGGAAGTCGAATGGCATGGACACATCGCTAAAGCGCTATCCCTTTTGCGAAGAAAAGGGGGTGTACTGCTATGGGAAGTTGACACGTAGTGGTCAACATGTTGTTTAGTGCCAATCACACTAGCTCTATGGGTTGAGGCGCTGCCCCAACAACTGCAAGCTGGTCTCAGATCACCTGAATCCTGGTGAGGAAGGGGTCTATGCCTTCCCCCTTCTGCATCTTGGTGCATCTCACTGTCTCCTCTAAGTATATCTTCTGCTGCTCGAAAGTTCCCTTGTACAATGTGGTGAGAGTCTCCCACATTTCTCTAGCAGCCCCTTTGCTAGCTATGTGTAAAACAAAGTGATCCCAAACACTATCAAGGATCAACCTCTTCGCCCGCGCTATCTCCTTTCTGTATTCCTTTAGCTGATTTGCATCCGTGAGGATAGCTACCACTGCATCTAGGAAAGGCTTCAAGCCATATTCATCCAGAAGGAAGGACATCCTTGCCTTCTAGATGACATAGTTGGAAGCACCATCCAACATGTCCTGATCTCGAAGTCTAGTAGTGGTCATCTCAAACAATGTCGAAAATCTCCTCTTCCCTTTTGCTCAGCTGCTTCTAGGCTATTCGCACTCCCTTTTGGAGTGGGAAACTCTGCTCACAACGACTGTTGATCTGCAAGGGAAATCGAACTTCTTTAGACTAGAAGTTCCCAGAGGAAAATTTTCCCCCAGTGTGTGCTCTTCTTGCACCCAACACTAGTTTTTCTCTAACAAACTACTGCAAAACTACTGCGTCCTGCTAGAGATCCGCTCTGTGAAAAACACTGGCTGCTCCCTCTACCTCTAGAATCCCTCGATCTAGAGAGATTGACATTTTTGTCCCTCTCTCAGAAAAGAATTATTCTCCTCAAGAAATTTGACCTCTTGGCCAAGTTGACTATGCTACCTCTGGGGTTTCGATTTGCTTCCCTCACTGAATAGCGAAACTCCCGCTTCCTTCACTACATATCTCTTTGACTGATCATTTGCGCTCTGATACCATGTGAAAATTCCAATAGCCGGAATCCTATTGCAGCAAATGGAAATTATTCTCCTAATCGTTAATTAAATTTACAATTTATTTATTGTTTGCTACAAAAAATGCTGAATAACTCACACTGCAATCTACACAAATAAAACTGTGGAAGAATAAACGTTGGAAGAAATGCTAGCACACAGATAAATTACACAGTTAGTTTTGGACCAATGTCCCCGGAAAAACCCAACTCGGGAAAACTGGTGCAGCAGCTAAGGGTTTTATTATTATGCAGTAGTGAAATAATCTGCTGGAACTGGCAATCTATAGAGAAACACTGGCAAGAAAAATTTAGTGAGGAATTTCCTCACTCCACAAGCAAATCCGGGCTCCGACCTCAGCTCAAATTGAGCCATCCAAACTGGCTCTGTGGAACTACTATGTCACCCTAGTGCAATCACTTTTTCACTCAACTTGAATGAGATTCTCCTCAAGTCGTCTGGTCTGCTGATCTCTGGGAAAATGTCTCTCCTAGCCTCCTGAACCTCTACCTAGCTTCTAGCACTGAAACTCAACATTCCCCATCAGATTCGAAATTGCCTCTAGAGGCTACTGCGTTGCTTTGCGTCAGCCTCACTGGGGCTCACTTGCCTCTCTACAAATGCACTCACCAGAACTGGAATCATTCATCCGACTTCACTGCCCCTGCCCCTCTCTCACTGCTTCGAACTCAATGGATATCTCTTCGGCTACTGACTGCTGCTACTCTAGAAATCAACTTGTTCATGAAATCAAACTGCTCAAGTAATTTCTCCAAGCCCCATTGACTTCTTCTTATAATCCTCTGTTGAGACTTCAACAACCAAGATTAGATCTCAATCAATGGTTAAGATTAACTTGAAGTCGATCCGTGTGATTTTCTAGAACCTTCACACCTTAACTTAATTAATTTGATTAATTAGTCATATTCCCTAAGTTTAGATTTGGGAAATATTTAAAAACTGACCAATAATCTAATTAAATCATTTCTAGGGAAAATTTCCATAAATGATTTATGAGTTTCTGAGATCTCATGCATTCTAGCCTCTCCACAAAATTTCAAGGCTAGAACACATCTGATGTTGCAAAAACTAACACAAAGGTTAGGTAACTCATGTACTATGATTTCACCCTCCTAAACTCATACACTCAAGTGTGGGCTTCTCCTATTGTAGCTACTTTTGTATTGTGGCATGTGGCTTGGAGCCCTTCCTTGATCCCCACTCCCTTCCATCATTATATCACATGTCACCTACCACTTGATGGATGTACCATGGACATGTCACCCCTCTTTAAAGGCTAAATCCACCTAATGGGGTCCTTGGTTTACCCTTTTAATGAGCTTGGAAACACCTGTACATGCCAAAGCCCACTATGGAAGGGCATGCCACTATGAAGTGTCCACTTGTTTTCTATGATTTGTAAGCTCTTTTACTCGATTTTTCTAACGATTTGTTGTACTGGAGGGCGAGGAGACGTATTGGATCTTATGCAGTTGGATCTCTATTTGGGGTTTGGTCTCCCTAAATGGGGTCCAAGCCTTCTATGGGTCACATTGGCACTTGTAGGATTAGTGTTGAGAGCCAAGGGCCTCCACCATAGTGGATCGTAGTGTACCACTTCACGGATCCCTCAACACCACTCATTGATTGCTCATGTGTAATATCCCTAAGGGAAAATTAACAGTAAATAATCAAAGAAAAATAGAAAACACATCACAAAAATTGAAACAGATAATCAAAACACGAAAATGCTTCCACAACAGTGTTTTCTACTCATTTTATTAAATCAGAAAGATGTACAATCAAGGTGCTGGAATGTGTGCACCTGGGCTTGCTTTTAGCAAGCTAGCAAATCCCTCAATGATCCTTGAATCACCCTCCTTCAAGCCCTGTCAATTCTGCCCAACTGTTGTGATGTAAAACCCAGAAAATAGTGTTGCTGCCTGAAATGTAGAGCTGATAGAGCACCCTCTACTGCTCAAAAAATTTCGGGAATTTAATCCTGGCCTCTACTCAAGAAACCTAGAATAACCCACAAAGGGTTTGGCCAAAGCTTGACCTCGAAATTTCGACCCCCTTAAGCTTGACTAGCTCTCCAGTTGGGAAATTCGGACTCCTGAATGATCTGCTGCCAAAATGACTCTAAAATACTTGCAAACCATGTTAGAAGGCTTCCCAAGCCTTCCCACCAATTCTCCATCTCAAATTCCCTTATCTCCCCACATTCCCGGAATGCCTCTATCGATGGCTATGTAGTCCCTGCGTTGTTGTGGCTCTCTCTGTTGCTGCAAATCGATCTCCTATTGCTGGTGTGGGTTATGCTAAAGAAGAACTCCCTCCTTGGGTTGACACTCGAAGTCCACTGAAGCAAGGGCTAGGATTTCCGCTCAGAGACACCCGGTGTGTTGAACAACACATGCAGACTTGGCTCACTACTCAGTCGTGCTCTTGTCAAAGACAAATTCAAAAATGATGAATGATAACAAAAAATGAGAGCTCCTCCCTCGTTTATCGGATTGCCTCCAAGGTTGCCCATGTGGGCCCACATTGACTTCCACCCACCTTCTTCGAGCCAATGAAAGTGTGTTCTCCTTGTGGGTTGAAAATACCTTCATGGTGGCCCCCATGTTCCACCAAAGCCACAATTTTTTTCTATGCCTATAGTTGGAGTGCCTCTTAGGCCAAAAATCACATATGGGTCCCCTAGGCCCCCTTTTTCCTAAGTGAGATAATGTGAATGCCAAATTTGATCAAAATTTCAATATTCCCTTAGTGAAACACTAAGTAGGAATATTATAGTCCTCCTCGCCAAAACATTGCTTGTCCTCAAGAAACTGCAAAGAAGGATGTTGTAGTATCCGTTCCCCCTCCCAGGTGGCATCCTCATTCGGTAGATTCCTCCATCTAATAAGAAATTCCTTGATGACCCTATTACGTAGGTGCCTCTCTTTGGAATCCAAAATGGCCTCTGGTTCCAACACCAAATGATCTTCGTCGTCCATCACGTGTAACTCTGTAGTAGCGGTGACACATGAAAAATGTTGTGCACCTGGCTCCCCGGTGGTAGCTCCAACTCATATGCTACCTCCCCCGCCTTCCGAGCAACATGATAGGGCCCATAGAAGTGGGGTTAAAGTTTTTCAGCCCCCTTCTACTTGAGCATAGACTGCCGATATGGTTGGAGCCTAAAAAATACCAAGTCCCCAACTTCAAATTGCCTCTCAACTCTGCCCTTGTCTGCATAAAGCTTCTACTGATTCTAGACCATTTGCAAATTGTCTTTTAGAGCCCTCAACATGTCTTGGCTCTCCTATATCCAGTCCTTGGCCCTTAGGGCCCTATTGTCTCCAAACATAACGTCAGCAAAAGACAATGCATCATAACCATATAGGGCTTGAAATGGTGACATACCTAGAGGCACGTGATGCATAGTGTTGTAGCAGTGTTCCTCCAAATGCAGCCATCATATCCATGCCTTCTACTACCTTGTCACATAGTTACGCAAGTAGCCCTCCAACCACTTGTTAACTATCTCTGTTTGGCCATCCGTCTGTGGGTGGTAACTGGTACTTGGGGTGAGTTCCATACCCACCAATCTCAATAACTCCTGCCAAACCCCACCCATGAACCTGCTATTCGGGTCACTGAAAATGGTCTTGGGGAGACCATGTAGCCGAAATACCTCCCTGAAAAACAATTCGGCCACATGTGAGGTCGAGTACTAGGCTGGAATGGCAAAGGAATGTGCGTACTTTGTGAAGTGATCCACACCACATATATGTAGTCCTTACCCTGTACTGTGGGCAGCTCGGTGATGAAATCCATCGATATGCTTTCCCATTTTCCCTCCAAAATGGGAAGCAACTATAGTAGACCAGAGGGGTATGTCTTCTCTCCCTTGTTTCGTTGGCATGTGTCACACTCCAGTATATGCCTCAGAATGTCCTCCTTGAGGCCTGTTGACCATGCCGCCTATACTTACCTACAAGTCAGTGAGGAAAGCCTTCAACTCTAAGTTTGCACAAAATGGGGAAACAGGTATGAGTTTCCGAAACGGGCACGGGTACGAAACGTGACCCCCCAAATTTTGGAAACGGGGAAACACAATATATATATATTAGGACATTTAAGAAATATGTGCAATCATAAAGCGTATATGATACATTCTAATTTATTACATTATGATTAAATTGTCAATTGTCAATGCATAAACTATAAGTCTCTAAATTTACATCACATTTACTCATGAATGATCACATAATGAAAATAGAAATATCCAAAATCAGCCACGAGAAATTTCTAATTTCTTGTCTCGTGCTTGATTGGGAGTCTCCTCCTACATAGTCGAATGACCTTAGTGCTCTTGATTAAATACAAGTTTCATACCCTAGTACCCTACATGCTCTTGATTATTGGGAGTCTCGCATGCATAAAGGGTTTGGTTTTCTTGATTAAATACAAGTTCCATACCCTAGTACATGACAAAATCCAAAGGAAACATTGTAATCCCCCCAATCCTGAAATCCTGAAAAACAAATAAGTCTGCTGGATTTTGAGTGAGATCTAAAATTCTACTTTCGCCATATGAAATCCAATGAGGGTGAAACCACTCTCAAACATCCTGAGTCATTTCATGGTAATATTAAAAATTTAAGTAAAAGGATGAAAATGAAAAATAAAGGAGAATGTCACATTACGATGAACTGCATATCAACACTAGGGCCATAGACTTGAACATTCAGCTGCCCACTCAAAAAAATCTTTTTTTTTTATAAATTGAGAGACATCTAGAAGCATCTAGAGGATATTTGAGTCACCCAATAAAAAATTAGAAGAAAAAAAATGAAAAAAAAATACAAGAAAAAGTCAAGTTACAAGAGGAAACTCCGACGTATGGACTGGAAACTCATTTTAAGCCGTACTGGCCACGTTTCCTCCTCGAGAAATGTGCCAGTGGACCTTGGACCCACGTTTCCTGCAACTTAGCTTCAACCCCACAAGGTGTGGTTGGTGGCAGGGAACTCAGAGAAGGGGTTGTCACACTAATCTCAACTCTCTCCGTTTGAGCTTAGCTAAGGGGGGTGGTCCCTAACGAAAAGTTAAGTTAAAAGATGTGAGTTTATAGGAGATTGTTATAGTGAAAATGGATTACTTTTAAGAATTTATGAGCAAATATCAAGTGAGCAACTTGAAATAACAATGTCAATCATTAATATGATTAAAAACCATAAAACTAGTGCCTTATAAGGAATTCGCTCAACAATTTAAAGATATATTTGCTCAAAGCAAAATGCAATTCTCTCAAAAGAGAAAACAAAGTCACCCTGAAATGTAAATAAGAATTGTTAGCACAAGGTATGTAAGATACAAAATGCTTTTGAGATAATCAACTTTAAAAATCAAAACATGTGAAACATATCTTGCCAAAACCCAAAAATTAGTAATTAACTTGGAAATGTAAAAGAAAGGAAGTGCTAAACAAAGACATCAATATGCAATTAGACTTGAAACATGAAAAGAAAACACTTGTTTGAAATGATTACAATACTTTCTTTTGGAATAGACTTTGCATATGAAAACTCAAACCATCAAGAGACAAGTAAAGTAAATGTAATAGAAAGTGCTCTTGATTAATTTTATTAATTAGCTCTACAACAAGATTACAATTTAACTTTTCAATCCTGAGACCACATCCTCATCCAATGATATGGATCTCACAGAGAGGAGTCAATAGAGGAGTAGAGGATCCCTAAGATGTCACCTTCAACCAACTTATGTTGGAAGTAAAATTTTAATGAGGCTTGGGGCCTTCCTACACTAAAATTCCTGGATGAAATGCAAATTGTGTTAATTCCCCAAATTAAATTAATAATACATGCAAATGCTTCAAAGAGATTGATTTGCAATGCTTGAAAATGAAGTAGTGTTCAACATAAGTTGCAATTATAACTTCAATTGGAGGAATAAAATTAGCTTACAAGTGTTGCATGTGTTTCATCAATGAATTAAAATGATACAAGTAATTTGCTTGAAAATAAAATTTGTTTCAAATAGAGAATGACAATAAATTGTTCCAATATTCAAGATAACAATGTAGCATAAAATTGAAGCATATATTTAAGTGCTCATGAAACAATTTACCAAGGTAAATGGAAACGAATCAAACTTTCTTAAGAATATAAAATGCTTGCATGTAAATGATGAATTGCCCAAAGTAAAGTGTAAGCTTCTAGCTCCAAGCAACAATGAGAAAGAAAATGCAAAGCTCAAATGAAATTGTAACAAACTTTAACTTAATGAAATGTGATAGTGAGGTTGTGTTAATTCCCAATTAAAGCATGCATGTAAGTGAATGAAGTATGAAAGCTTAAACCATGCAAATGTCAATACACCCAAGAGAAGCCTCCCTATAAATGGAGAGATAGGATACCATGGGAGAAATCCCAAGCTCCCACAAGCAAGTTAAATCTTTTATTAGTATTGCAATGAGAAGAGGGCCCTTCAAAGTTCTCAACTATACTTCAAAGAGAGTCCTCACAATAATTGCTTGAAACTTGGACACTAGACCTCTTTTTTTGAGAAAGTAGTGACAAGATCTCACAAAACTTATGCAAGGGAAACAAGGTTTGAGTTTCCTCCAAATGCCCACGACTTAGAGAAGAAAATGGGCAGCCCTCTAGTGAACTCGACTTGGCCAAAATAAGCCTCAAAAGGGCTCACGACATCCTTGGAAATCGAACCCCCAACACTTGCTAAAGGTCCTGAAAACACTTGTTAGATGTTGCAGGAAGGTGCTCTTCAAAATTTGTAACACAAGAGTTAGCAAACAATCCAAACAATGACTACAAAATAAGTTAAGTATTAATGGAAAAATCAGCGAGATAAAATGTATATGTACAATTATAATTTACAAAAGGCTAAGCTAAAGAGTGAGAGTAAACTCTCATCTTTGCTTAGCCATCTTCAAGCTCTTAAATAGCAAATGAAAGAAATGAAGTACAATGTTTTTAAAAAGAGACTTAAATTTAGAAGTTTTTGGCTTGTGTACAAGCTATGTGCCAAAATCCCTGCAAAACCACTTTGTAAAATAAGACTATGAAGGTTCAAAGAACAAATGAGAGCGCCTTTAAAAATGTACCAAGAGTGGGTTGGTCTCTCCAAATTTCCCCTCACGCTTGATTCTGTAATCCCAACAAGATGTTCCCGGTACAAAACTTCAATCAAGAATTAGTTCCATATAGATTTAGCAATAAACGATGATAAAAAACTCTAGAGGTTTATTTGAAACCAACTAGAGAATTTTATACCTAGAGCATACTTCTAAATCAATGTCAATGCAAGATAGCTCTACATTAACAAATCTACAAGAGCATATGGAAGCAAATTAGATCAAAGCATGAGTAAAAGGAATTATACCAATGCTCAACAATTCATCACACTCGAAAAGGAGGAACACCTCATGAATGAAACCCCAAAGTTTTTATTGATATTTCTGAAAGTGTACAAGGCAACAGCGCTTCCGCAAGCACAATAGCTAGTAACAATATGATACAATGTGAGAGGCCATGGCTCTATTATATAGAGAGTTGGGAGCAAATCCCAATGAAGAATGACAATGACAAATGGAATTGGAGCCAATCCCAATGTAGAAGTGATTAAACAAGTGGCATGAGGTGACAATCCCAAAGAGAAATTCAAATTTGTTGAATGGAGCTCCAATGCCAAGTGTAAAAATCGAATTCTGGCAAGTGGACATCATTTTCTTCTTCCCTTATGTGCCAAATTCGAATTTTATGGTGGAATGACAAGTGTATATGGGTAGTCACCCATGTGGGGACAATTTCCCACAAAAATCTCCACCAAATATTCTCCCAAATCCTCCCAAATGTGCATTAACTTCAAAAATTCGAATTTCCAAGCAACTTTTTCATTTAATGTCAGAAATTAGATTTTATTTGAGCACATGTCTTTTCCTTGATTTTAGGAGTCCATATCACCTTGAGATACTTTAACTCCCCTATAATTTTCCACCTCATTTCCACAACATTTGGCATGTGTGGATATTTATTTTTCTCCATTTATTTAATTTCTGGCTTAATTAATTGTGAGATTTCCCACTAAACTTAGGAAAAGTGGGTTTTGAGGGTCCAAAACACATTATTAACCCTTGTGTCATATTAGAAAGTTGAGATTGAGAGGTGTAATTTTGATTACTCATACCCTAAGTCACATAACACGAGGACACAAGACATGGAGGACACGTAAATACGAGTATTCAATACAAAATGCAACGACCTGGAAACAGGACATGGGGGACACGTTATATATATATATATATATATATATATATATATATATTTTTTTATCCATTTTAAATTGCAGGTTGCAGCTTATCTAATCAAATTAAAATATAATTACTTCTCAAAGTTCATAGTTCAGTTTAAAAAAATAAATAGAATCAAAATTTAATTACTTCTCAAAGCTCATAGTTCACTTTAAAAAAATAAATAGAATCAAAATTTACAACTTACAAGCACATAAGAAACTAAGTAGTAAGTACTTACTACTAATTATAAATTTAGAACTTAGATATTAAAACCATAAAATGCAGATTTTCCATGAAGTCATCAAAATCAAAATGTATCACTGTTCAGTGTTTACAATGTACATAGATAGATCATAGTAGATACTGACTCCTGAGAGAATGCCAATGGAAAATACAAAAGAGTAGATACTAGATACAAAATAAGTAGGAATATCATAGCTCGGTACTGGTCCATGAGTCATGACTCATCACTCTATAAATAGTCCATGTCCTCTATGTCATAGTCACCATCACTGCCACTGCCATTTGACTGTACTCCATCCTCCTCCTCTATGCCCAATCCAGGATTTGCTGCTGCATTTGTTGGTGTGGAGGATGACCCCTCAAGATGCTGTGTCTCATCATCAAAAGTCATCGGCTCTAGCACTGGGTCATTAAGATCCATGTTGGCTAATGCCAATTCAATACTGTCGTCCAAGCCCATATCATCAGGAAACACATCCCACATCTTTATTTTTCCCTTCAACCACTCCTGTCTCTGCCTGTAAATAAGACGAAGGTTGGTGTGCACATACACCATTGTCTCCGCCCTGGATTGCTCAAGCTTGCTTTTTTTCAAACTATATAGATTCCGTAAGTGCTCCAATTCCTCTCACAACAAGAAGATGAAGTAATTTGAGAGAGGACCCTCAAGGCTAACTGTTGTAGAATAGGGCATGTTGCCCCATGAGTTGCCCACCATGCATAGGCACTTTTGACCCCCCTATCTCCAAGTACATCATACCCCCCAAATCTCCTGGTGCCAGTGGAGAACTCTACAAAGCCTTCCTCCACCTCAAGAAAAGATGTGTTATCCTGAAATATCCTTCTGAATGTTATTTTCCTCCCCTGTGAAATCTCTCCATCCATGTGAGGAGGGTATCTGTGTGAGGTCCTACCACGGAGCCACTCTTGACTGTAGTACTTGGGATTCAAAGAGTGAGCTAAGCAATGCAAAGGTGTGCAATTCTTATCCCACCTAGAGACAAGAATATCCTGTATGGTGGACCATAAGCTCTCTGCTGATGTCTCATATGCAGGGCATTCATTCTCCATAACAATAGTCTTCACAGACTCAATCATGGAATCCCAACCCTCATAAACCTCTCCGAAGATGGGCTAGTCCATGTCTGCAAACCGCAAGAAAGAAATGATAGGGTTCATGATCTTTATGGTAAGATCCACCCTCTCCCACCAACCATCATCTAACACTATGTCCTTTACCTTTTTTGAAGCTGTTTGATCCATCTTTCTCCAAAAAGACCAAAGATCTGAAATAACCATGGCCCCAAGAGCGGCCTTCACCTCCTTCAACCTCTTAAGCATGATGAATGAGGAAGCAAACCGAGTATCTGCAATCTTCAACAAGGATAGATGTGTGTACTCTTTATATATTGAGAGGGCATTGGTATGGTTTTGCACAAAATTTCGGATATGGCGTGCATCCTCAATAAGATTGCCAATCCATGTCACATCTGAAGCAATAGATTTGAGTGCTAAATTCAAAGAGTGAACAATGCATGGTGTCCAAAATATTTGTGGATATTTAGTTTCCACAATCAAGCCAGTTGCTTTGCAAACATGTGCATTATCTGTGATGATTTGCACACATTTTTCAATGCCTACTTATTCAATAACTTTAATAAACAGCTCACCCATATATTGTGCATACAATAGTCTTCACAGACTCAATCATGGAATCCCAACCCTCATAAACCTCTCCTAAGATGGGCTGGTCCGTGTCTGCAAACTGAAAGAAAGAAATGATAGGGTTCATGATCTTTATGGTAAGATCCACCCTCTCCCACCAACCATCATCTAACACTATGTCCTTTACCTTTTTTGAAGCTGTTTGATCCATCTTTCTCCAAAAAGACCAAAGATCTGAAATAACCATGGCCCCAAGAGCGGCCTTCACCTCCTTCAACCTCTTAAGCATGATGAATGAGGAAGCAAACTGAGTATCTGCAATCTTCAACAAGGATAGATGTGTATACTCTTTATATATTGTGAGGGCATTGGTATGGTTTTGCACAAAATTTCGGATATGGCGTGCATCCTCAATAAGATTGCCAATCCATGTCACATCTGAAGCAATAGATTTGAGTGCTATATTCAAAGAGTGAACAATGCATGGTGTCCAAAATATTTGTGGATATTTAGTTTCCACAATCAAGCCAGCTGCTTTGCAAACAGGTGCATTATCTGTGATGATTTGCACACATTTTTCAATGCCTACTTCTTCAATAACTTTAATAAACAGCTCACCCATATATTGTGCATCCTTGTATTGTCCAAGAGCATCAACTGCTTTCAAGAAAACCGGTCCATTTTGAGAATATACCATGAAATTGATGAGAGGATGGCATGTTGTATCTGTCCATCCATTAGAAACAATACTGACACCAGATGAGATCCATGATGATTTAATAGGTTGTAGAATTTTATCCACCTCCTTCCTTGCCTTAACCAACAATGTTGTTCTAAGTTTTTCTAAACTTGGAGGCACATACCCAATTGGAGCTCTGTCAACTAGAGCTCGACACATCTCAATAAACATAGGAGACCGTGCAACATTAAAAGAAATGAAGTTGAGATAGAAAAAGAATGCCAATGTAAGATCAACCTCATCTCGCTGCTCACGCCGAAAAATCTTGTCCATTGGACCACCATAAGTTTGGGCTGCCCTCTTTTTTGTTGGCTGAATTTCTTTTCTCCCAAATCTACTACTATTAGCATTCCTCAAGAATGGAAGAGGATCTTCATTTTTACTAGTTTTCCTGCTTGCTGCCATCACATTCCCAGAGCCAACTGCATCTTCCCTTTCCAAATCCTTTTTTTCTCTAGGACTGATATTTTTGCATGCTCCAATTCCACAAGGAAAGCCCAACAAATGGCCCTTAACTCAAAAGTAAGTGCTCTTAAATTCACCCTTGCAGAAATTACAAGACCAATGCACATTCCCTCTCGGACCAGACTTTGGCACTTGCTTCTTGGTTACATACTTCCAAAGAGGGTATTTTTTTAGCTGTGCTTGTTGTCTTGCTGCAACAACATCATATGTTAATGTTGGCTGAGAAACACTTACAACTTCACTTGAAGCACTTGGGGCACTATGACCAAGAGAAGGTGAAACAGAAACACTTGGAGGGGGGGACCACGAATAGCACCGCCCTTCCTTTGACCTCTGCCGGCTGCCTTGGATGATTGAGCCATTAATCTTCTCACTGTTATAAAGTCCACACACCTTCACCTACAAAAAAAACAACTAAAGTTAAACAATTATAATTTATAAATTATAATTTATAAACTTATAATTTATAATTTATAAACTTATAAAGTTAACTCAGAAGTTAGAACTGTTATATGATTCAATATGTGCACACTGCATACAAATTGACTCTTGAGCAAAACAACTCAAATTGCCCCAGAGATGGAGCTGTTGATAATATGCAGTCTTGCTGTTTCTTACTGTTTGTCACAAACCGCAATAATTATGCACTGTCAAAGCCTGTGACTAACTTGGGTTATTGCAGAGGTCTGATATAAATTGCAGTGGTCTGATCTCTTCTACAGTGGCATTACATTGACATTTTTGCCTTACATCTAAGCACTAGAATTGGTCACTGAACTTTGGCACTATTCCTTGCATCTTGTGAATGATTTTGTGACTGATCTCATCACTAAGTGGACTGATATATACTGCAGTGAGCTCACCTTTGTTGACAATAGTTTACTTGGAGGTTTGGTGCATTTCTTGAAGTGATTATTATTGGTATTGGGAAGCTATAAGGACATTGGCATTTCTCTTGATCTGTGTCTTGTGCATTGTGAAGGATACCCTTTGTTTGGTCACTAAATGGTCTTTGTTTCTTTTCTCTAGTTGCATTTCAAATCTTTGCATCTCATTTGCATTGATTAGCCTCTAGTTGCATAATCAAAGGTCACAATAATCTATCACTGTCATATATGTGTTTTATTTGTGGTCTCATAGATCCGTTAGAGTCTGTCGTGGATATTACTAAGAATTTTTCAGTTTTAAATTTTAATTCAATATTTAGTTTATGGATCCAATCCTTGTCAATAGGTTACATACTTGTTACAATATGGGTAATCGCACTATGAGCCAACCGGAGTTGCATTACCGTGGAGGGAGGTATTGTAATGACAAACCGAGAGCGGGTTGGTAACCGAGAGGACTGAGCCACGGAGACAATACACAATGGTATACACAGCGAAGGGTATGTCGATTGTTGCGTATGGAGGCAAGGATGTTGTGGCCAAGTATGGTGACTGTTGCGTATGGAGGCAGCGTTAATATATGCGGCAGTCTCAAGGTATGGCACATATGGCAGAGTCGATTGTGTTAAAAAAAATGCAGTGAATAATACAACGCTATAACACTAATGCGGGAGTGGGTTTAAAAAACTAGAAATGCACAAATAAAACACGGGTTCCGGTTTAGGGGTTCCTGGTTACTAGTTTACAGGCCGGTCTTGAACGCTGCACACTGCACAGCAATCGGCACGGGCACCAGCCGCACCACAATCTGCTCCAGACTTCAAATATAATGCTAACTTCAAACACCCTGCTCCACACGACAGCTCCAGACGACAGCAGGACGAAAATAACCGGGAAAAATCCAACGCGTAGGCTTTAAATTACGTTTTTTGCGCGGTACGTATTCAACCTGTCGAAATACGTTAGGGCAACGTTTTCTACCAACCAAATACGCGTTTTCTAAATTTAGGACACGATGGAAAACGGAGAATACGTATTCAATTTTTCAGGACACGTTGAAAATCGTATTCGACACGTATTAGGGCCGTTTTCGTGTCCAATATGTAAAATACGGGACACGGGACCCTGGGGGATGTGTCCTGTGACTTAGCTCATACCCCATTTAACTTCTCTAGACTACACTTATTACAATTTAAATACAATTTTATTTGCAATTTTTGACCTGTTGGAAATCTAAAAAATTAAAAAATGACTACCTAGACCTAACTAAATTCCACGAAATTTTGTGTGATCTTGTATGGTAATATACATCGATGCTAGACACTAAGATGTGTCAGGGGCTCAACCTTCAAACCGTCACCCCGGCTTTGGGGTAAAACGTGAGGGAAAAAACCTAGAAAATTATCCGCCTCTGAAAAAGAAGGGATAATTAATCAGATAAAAAAGACACTCCAAGGTGTACTCGTTTGCTGATTGAGTCCCAACATCCTAGGCCTGTTACAAACTCGAATCTCATCATTACTATTATCACTTATTACAATTCCCCGTAGGGTGTGGAATCTGGGTATAAGAAAGATGATGAAAAGATAGAAGTAGAGTTAAAAAACTCTGTTGACTGACAATATCTGATGGTACAAGTGTCCTCTGGATCATCCTTAGGCATGGAGTCTTCATATAATCATCAGGTGCCACTCCAGTGGTCAACATTTGGCTCCATATGGGGATGCATCTAGATACAAAGTGATAGTGTGTAAGAACCTGGAATTTGCATCAACCGACAAAAGACATATATCAGCAGTATCCATTCAAAATATCATCAAATGAAATAAAGTATAGAAACGAAGAAATGGAAATTTATTCTAAGAGCATAGATGACAATTTATTCATGAAATAAAACTACCTAAAAAAAAATGGCACGAGATAAGGTTAGAAATATGATACAAAATGATGCCCCATGGCATCAGATGTCTTTGGTGAAATCCATCTTGAGAACTTGCCTACTCATAGGCAAGTCCATAGGTTCTTTCTTTGATGTGCCTTACCCAATTTTGACTATCTTGGGACAATGACTTGCCCCAATATTAACATGTTTGTAGCCATGAGATATACCAAACCTATTCCTTTTCCTTTTCCGACTATTGATGCGTTGAGGCTTGATCCTGCTCAAAACTGGTGGTTCATTTTTTATACCTTTTTTCTTTTTTCGCTTTTTTCTTTTCTTCTTGGTTAGTTGCGATGGTGATGATGACGCATTTATTGCCAATCCTACTGCTTTGTCTTGAAAATGCTTTGATGGAAGATTTGAAGTACCCAAGCTTTTTGAGCTATGCCTAATCTCTTCGTTTTAAATATGTTGTGTTAAGGGGGAAAGGAAATTTGTCAACACTGCATCACTCCCTGTCTGGCATGATCTATAGATAATCTCATTGTTGGGTTTCTTTGGATTTTCAACATGATATCTTTTCTCTAACTCTCGATCAAGTCTAACAAAGGTATTATCAAGCATGGGGATGGTGGCATATGATAAGTCCATTTGAACGCTGCCACCTAGATCTGATGCCCATTTTCTTGATAGGAGCATTCCGCATGAATCTAGAACATCTACCACAACAATATCCATAGTCATTATTCTATCTATGTGTGCATCCAGGAAAGCCGTTAAATCTTTAATTATCCCAAACACTTCAATTCTTTTAGAATCCATTGAACATATGTTGTGATAGGGCCTAGAAACCCTTAAATTTCGTTGCCCCATGACTTTCTTGGTCATGACATTTGATAAAGCCCCTAAATAAAGCATGCAGTTGTGTAAAAGACGATCATTCACTATCAAAGAAACATAAAATGGTAGATGATTTTCATTCCCCACATAACAGTTCATACTTTTCAATACAATTTCCTCATCTTCTGGTTTGTCACTAGGCTTTTCTTCCCTTTGAGTAAATTCAATGGCACTTAGTAACTTGGCCCTTTGAGATGGTATCTTTAAAAGTTCTGTCACTGGAATAGAAACCTTTGCATTATTCACCCAATTGCCCAAGTAAAAATTCAATTCTGAAGTAGGAGGAGAAAAATTTCTGTGATTATTCTGGTCTTGGATATCCCTTCTCTGATAAGTCATCCCTTTGTGTTTTGCCATGGCAAGAATCTGTCCAGATGTAGGTTTTTCCCCAAAAATCTTAGTAACCTCATCAAAATTTGCAATCATATTGTAAACCCCAAGATTATTAGGCATATGGTCAATTTCTTGATTTCTCTCAATGGTGTATATCTGATCCTCCATGGAGAACATATTGATTTGCCCAGTTGTCCCTACATGTTCATCTCCTAACATGCCACTTTCCATTATTTTCTTCACATATGGGCATGTGGCTTCTTCATGGAACAGATTACATGGCCTACAAAAAGGGGGAATCTGATCTACCATGTTGGTGGATTCCAATGGATTTGGAGGCCTATGCTCCTATTGAGGGCCTTTATTCTTTTGACATCTATCATTTGGCCTAGGTTGGAATCTTTGCACTAGTGATCTCTCCATGGCCATCAATCTATTTTGCATGACTTGCATTTTTTTATTGTGAGTTGCTTCCATGCTCTTGATGAGTTGAGTTAATTCTTTAATAGGATTATGTGTAGTCTCTTCTTGTCCTTGCCTTTGGAATCATTTGATTTTGATGGCCCTCTATTGAAACCAGGAATTTCAGATTTTCCAGATTGCTTTCTAGCCGGCTTCAGATTGAGCTACACTTAGATTCGTAGGCTCCTTCCTCCTCAACCATAAGCAGTGTCAACCCCAAAAGCATCTAGATATGAGCATAAAAGAAATTCATCAAGAGGTTTAACAGTAGCTGGCATGCTTTATACTAATTCATTTAATTTCTTGTTAAACTCCTCCATGGTCTCATTCTCGTTTTTCTTCATGTTGCTAATGGAATTGATCAAATGCCTATTTTCCTTCTTTTCTACAAACTTATCTAAAAATGCAGTCAAAATGGCTTGTAAAGAGTTATATGAGTTAGCAGGTTGCTTAGTGAGCCAATCAAGAGCATCCTCTTCTAAAGATAAAACAAAAAGCCTCATCTTCACATCCTCATAATTAGCAGTTTTACACCATTTAAGGATACAAACATCAAAGTTTTTCACATGTGATGTAGCACTAATGGCATTGTTACCTTGAAAGGAAGGCAACTTTTCAATAGCCTTGTTAGGAATATTGTGAGGATATCCATTTATGTTAGTGAAGTCACAAGGAGCAAAAAGATCATTCATGATGCTAGGCTCTACTTGTTCTTGAAAAAGCAAATGAATAGCCTCTTGCCCAAGACTACCAAGAGCTCTACTATGAGAAAGTCTATTCAACCTCTCTCTAAAAACCCTTTCAGGATGAGGAGAGGGGCTAACTACACCACTTGAATTTCTCCTAGTAGAAACTCTTGCAAAATTTGGTTGAGTGGAGTCGTCACTTGAGCAAGAATCTAAATCTAAAGTTCAAAAATACTAAAACCAAAAGGTTAGTTGATTTCCCAGGTACAAGAAAGCTTATCCCTGGCAATGACGCCAAAGATGTTGACCTTGCCTCCTACACCTACCTACAAGTCAGTGAGAAAAGCCTTCAACCCCACAAGGTGTGGTTGGTGGCAGGGAACTCAGAGAAGGGGCTGTCACACTAATCCCGACTTTCTCCGTTTGAGCTTAGCTAAGGGGGGTGGTCCCTAATGAAAAGTTAAGTTAAAAGATGTGAGTTTCTAGGAGAGTGTTATAGTGAAAATGGATTACTTTTAAGGATTTATGAGCAAATATGAAGTAAGAAACTTGAAATAACAATGCCATTCATTAATAATATTAAAAACCATAAAACCAGTGCTTTATAAGGAATTTTCTCAACAATTTAAAGATATATTTGTCAAAGTAAAATGCAATGCTCTCAAAAGAGAAAACAAAGTCACCTTGAAATGTAAATAAGAATTGTTAGCACAAGGTATGTAAGATACAAAATGTTTTTCTGATAATCGACTTTATAAATTAAAACATGTGAAACATATCTTGCCAAAACCCAAAATATAGTAATTAACATGGAAATGTAAAAGAAAGGAAGTGCTAAACTAAGACATCAATATGTAATTAGACCTGAAACATGAAAAGAAAACACTTGTTTGAAATGATTACAATACTTGCTTTTGGAATAGACTTTGTATATGAAAACTCAAACCATCAAGAGACAAGTAAAGTAAATGTAATGGAAAGTGTTCTTGATTAATTTTATTAATTAGCTCTACAACAAGATTACAATATAACTTTTCAATCCTCGGACCTCACCCTCGCCCATTGATATGGATCTCACAGTGAGGACTCAACAGAGGAGTAGAGGATCCCTGAGATGTCTATTTGAACCAACTTATGTTGGAGGTAAAATTTTAATGAGGCTTGGGGCCTTTCTACATTAAAATGCCTAGATGAAATGCAAATTGTGTTAATTCCCCAAATTAAAATAACGATACATGCAAATGCTTCAAAGAAATCGATTTGCAATGCTTGAAAATGAAATAGTGTTCAACATAAGTTGCAATTATAACTTCAATTGGAGGAATAAAATTATCTTACAAGTGTTGCATGTGTTTCACCAATGAATTAAAATGATACAAATAATTTGTTTGAAAGTAAAATTTGTTTCAAATAGACAATGACAATAAATTGCTCCAATATTCAAGATAACAATGTAGCATAAAATTGAAGCATGCATTCAAGTGCTCATGAAACAATTTACCAAGGTAAATGGAAATGAATCAAAATTTGTTAAGAATATAAAATGCTTGCATGTAAAGGATGAATTTCCCAAAGTAAAGTGTAAGATTGTAGCTCCAAGCAACAATGAGAAAGAAATTGCAAAGCTCAAATGAAATGGTAACAAACTTTAACTTAATGAAATATGATAGTGAGGTTGTGTTAATTCCAAATTAAAGCATGCAAGTGAATGAAGTATGAAAGGTTAAACCATGCAAATATCAATCCACCCAAGAGATGCCTCCCTCTATATGGGGAGATTGGATACTATGGGAGAAATCCCAATCACCCACAAACAAGTTAGATGTTTTATAATATTACAATGAGAAGAGGGCTCTTCAAAGTTCTCAACTATACTTCAAGGAGAGTCCTTACAATAATTGCTTGAAACTTGGACACTAGACCTCTTTTCTTGAGAAAGTAGTGACAAGATCTCACAAAACTTATGCAAGGGAAGCAAGGTGTGGGTTTCCTCCAAATGCCCATAGCTTAGAGAGGAAAATGGGCAGCCTCTAGTGAACTCAACTTGGCCAAAATAAGCCTAAAAAAGGGCTCACGACATCCTTGGAAATCGAACTACCAACACTTGCCAAAGGTCCTGCAAACACTTGTTAGATGTTGCGGGAAGTTGCTCTTCAAAATCTGCGACACAAGAGTTAGCAAACAATCCAAACAATTACTGCAAAATAAGTTAAGTATTAATGGAAAAAATCAGCAAGATGAAATGTATACGTACAATTATAATTTACAAAAGGCTAAACTAAAGAGTGAGAGTAAACTCTTGTCTTTGCTTAGCCATCTTCAAGCTCTTAGATAGCAAATGAAAGAAATGAAGTACAATGTTTTTAAAAAGAGATTTAAATTTTTAGAAGTTTTCGGCTTGTGTACAAGATATGTGCCGAAATCCCTGCAAAACCACTTTGTAAGATAAGACTATGAAGGTTCAAAGAACAAATGAGAGCTCCTTTAAAAATGTATCAAGAGTGGGTTGGTCTCTCCAAAGACTTCCCCTCACGCTTGATCCTGTAATCCCAACAAGATGTTCCCTCTACAAAACTTCAATCAAGAATTAGTTGCATATAGATTTAGCAATAAACAATGATAAGAAACTCTAGAGATTTATTTAAAACCAACTAGAGCATTGTATACCTAGAGCATACTTCTAAATCAATGTCAATGCAAGATAGCTCTACATTAACAAATCTGCAAGAGCATATGGAGGTAAATTAGATCATAGCATGAGTAAAAGGAATTATATCAATGCTCAACAATTCATCACACTCGAAAAGGAGGAACACCTCATGAATGAAACCCCAAAGTTTTTATTGATATTTCTGAAAGTGTACAACACAACAATGCTTCCGCAAGCATAATAGCTAGTAACAATATGATACAATGTGAGAGGCTATGGATCTATTATATAGAGAGTTGGGAGCAAATCCCAATGAAGAATGACAATGACAAATGGCATTGGAGCTAATTCCAATGTAGAAGTGATTAAACAAGTGGCATGTGGTGACAATCCCAAAAAGGAATTAGAATTTTTTGAATGGAGCTCCAATGCTAAGTGTAAAAATCGAATTCCAGCAAGTGGACATCATTTTCTTCTTCCCTTATGTGCCAAATTCGAATTATATGGTGGAATGACAAGTGTATATGGGTCATAACCCATGTGGGGACAATTTCCCACAAAAATCTCCACCAAATATTCTCCCAAATCCTCCCAAATGTGTATTAACTTCACAAATTCAATTTTCCAAGCAACTTTTTCATATAATGGCAGAAATTTGATTTTATTTGAGCACATGTCCTTTCCTTGATTTTAGGAGTCCACATCACCTTGGGACTTCACTTTAACTCCCCTATAATTTTCCACCTCATTTCCACAACATTTAGCATTTGTGGAGATTTATTTTTCTCCATTTATTTAACTTTTGCCTTAATTAATTGCGAGATCTCCCACTAAACTTAGGAAAAGTGGGTTTTGAGGGTCCAAAACACATTATTAACCCCTCAAAGTGTGTCATATTAGAAAGTTGAGGGTGAGAGGTGTAATTTTGATTACTCATACCCCATTTAACTTCTCTAGACTACACTTATTACAATTTAAATACAATTTTATTTGCAATTTTTGACCTGCGGGAAATCTAAAAAATAAAAAAATGACTACCTAGCCCTTACCAAATTCCATGAATTTTTTTAGGTGATCTAGTATGGTAATATACATTGACGCTAGACACTAAGATGTGTCAGGGGCTCAACATTCAAACCATCACCTCGGATTTGGGGTAAAACATGAGTGAAAAAACCTAGAAAATTATCCGCCTCTGAAAAATAAGGGATAATTAACCGGATAAGAAAGACACTCCAAGGTGTACTCGTTTGCTGATTAAGTCCCAACATCCGAGGCCTATTACAGACTCAAAACTCATCATTACTAGTAATAAGTATCACTTATTACAATTCCCCGTAGGGTGTGGAATCTGGGTACAAGAAAGATGATGAGAAGATAGAAGTAGAGTTAAAAAACTCTATTGACTGACGATATCTGATGGTAAATGTGTCCTCTGGATCATCCTTGGGCATGGAGTCTTCATATAATCATCAGGTGTCACTCTAGTGGTCAACAAGGCCCTTCCATGAAACACACTCCCTAATGGTCCAGTATGTGTTCGTAAACCCCTGGTGCCTTGCTAGTAGTGAACATTGGGCAGCCTACAAAATCTTCTCCCTCAGTGGGGAGTTGGGTACTAAGTAAATCCAGTCTCGGTAGTAGATCACCTCGTTCATCACACAATACCAGTCATCTATCACGAACCCATCAAGGATCTCTCATGCAAACTTGTCCTTGGAATACTCAACGAGTAACTGCGCCCTCCAGTTCAGGGCAATGTTCATCAAGGACAAGGTGGTTGATCTCCTGGAAAACGCATCAGAAACTACGTTGTGCTTCCCTTTCACATATTCATTGTCAAAGTCATATGGCTATAGTTTGCTCACCCACTTTTGCTACCTCTCCCGTAGCTGTTTCTGCTCCAAAAAGAACCTGAGGCTGTTGTGGTCGGTCTTGACCTTGAACCTTTTGCCCACCAAATACTGCCTGATCTTGGTCAACACATGCATGATGGCCAACATCTCCTTGTCATAGATGGAGTAGAGTAGCTCATGGGGTAGTAGCTTTCTTCTCTCAAACATATGGGGTGCCCCCCTTGCATCAATACGACCCCCACGCCCACTTTTGATGCATCACACTCCAACACGAAAGGTTGAGTGAAATCAGGGAGTGCCAACACTGTACAGCTACTCATGACCTCCTTGAGGCGATCAAATGCCTCTTGCGCTGTAGGGGTCCACTTGAAACCCCCCTTCTTCGTCAAATCTATGTGGGGTGCAACCAGTTGTGAGAAATCCTTCACAAATTTCCGCTAATAGGTGCAAATTCCCATGAACCCTCTCAATTCGGTCACATTCTGGGGATTTGGCCAATCTCGGATAACTCTGATCTTCTCCTCATGCACTTTGACACCATCCTCCTCAATTCTATGCTTAGGGTAGAGAATCTCAATCAGCCCAAAATTGCACTTGGACAGTTTGGCATAGAACTGCTACTCTTCCAGGATGCGCAGTACTGTCTCAAGGTGCTGTAAATGCTCCTCCAACCTCCGGTTGCAGATCAGTATGTTGTCAAAGAAAACTAGCACGAACTTCCTCAACTGCCCACGAAAAACGTGGTTCACGCATGAATGGAATGTGGCAGGTGTATTGGTCTGCCCAAAGGGCATAACCAGGAACTCAAAGTGCCCATAGTGGCACTGGAATGTTGTCTTTGGGACATCTTGGTCCCTCACTCGGATTTGATGGTACCTCAACCTTAGATCAATCTTCGAGAAGAACTTCGCTCCTCTCAACTCGTCCATTAGTTCATCTATATGGGGAATAGGGTAGCTGTTCTTCAACGTTTTCTTTTTGAGAGCCTTGTAATCAATGCACATCTGTAAGGACCTGTCCTTCTTTTTCACCAACACAACTGATGAAGCAAAAGGGCTAGAGCTGGGTCTAATGTGTCCTAGTGCCAATAGCTCATCTATGGCCCTCTCAATCTCATCCCGATAAGCCTTGGGATGTCGATAAGGGGTGGTGATGATGGCTTGCACCCCTAGCTCCAACTCAATGGTGTGCTCAAACCCCATGTCAGGAGGTTTTCCCGGTGGTATGTCCCCAAACACCACTGGATACCTGTCGAGAATAGCTTGTATCTCAGGATTTCATGGCTTAGGCTTTACCCTAGCCCCTGATATTCTCAACTCCACAACCCACTCGATGTCACTATGTCTCAAGTCAACCTCCATCCTGTGGGCCGAGACAGTAAGTGGGCGGTATGAGCGCACCCCCTAAAGCAACATGATCTTGCCATCTGGCCCTACGAACTCCATCTCCAGCTTCTACCAATCTGTCGAGACTCTGCCCGGTGTATAGAGCCACAGGATTCCGAACACAAAGTTGGTGTCCGGAACATCCTCCACAAAGAAATAATATGTCGTGGAGTAATTCCCCATGGTCATTGTCAAAGCTGGCATATAGCAGGTGCACTGCATGATCTTGTCCCAAGGCGCAAGAACTAAGAATCCCTCGAACTTCTTAGTTGTGATGCCCCTCCTTTGAACTAGTTGCACATCAATGAAGTTGTGGGCAACCCCACTGTCCACTAGTACTGAGACACGTCGCCCCTGAACAGTGCCTTAGATCCTCATAGTAAAAAATTTGGGTACCCCTCACAGCGATGCAAGTACCCCTCTAGTAGGTGCGAAAGAAACTCCCCCTACTGGTGGTGGTGGTGATGGTGGTCGTCCTCCTCCTCCTAGTGGTGTTGCATTTCCCTCTCCCAACATCTCAAAATAAGTCTCCTTTGCATCACTGTCAGAGAAGACCTCTATATAGTGAGCCTTGTCCGTTGCACACCTGTGGCTTGGTGCCCATGGCTTCTAACAAGTGAAGCACAACTTCCTCTACCTGAGGTCTCTTCTGTTCTCATCATCAAGCTGTGCACGCCCCTTATTGGCCCTCGATGGTGGAGCCCTGTTGTCCTCCCCCTTTTGTTGGAAGCTCTGTCTAGGGGGAAATGGTGCCCTTGTCTTGGGTAGGGCATCATGTAGGTCTCAGGGTCTGCCTATGACATCCTGCAATGTAGTGGGCCTATTGGACCTCACCAACCCACGCAATGGCTCTGCTAGCCCATCGATAAACATGAAAATCCTCCTAGACTCTGACAAGTCTGGGACCATCACCGACAAATACAGAAACTTTGAGATGTAGGTTTCTGCACTCCCGGTCTACCTGAGCTTAGTCAGCTCCCCAAAATACTCCTCTGGATCCTTCCTCTCAAACCGCTCCAACACCCTCCTGGTGAACTCATCATAGGCAGTCACTCTAGCATGCCCCAACATGGTAAATCCGTGGAACCACCAGCCGTGGGCTTCCCCTTCCACGTTCAACGTGGCAATCTTGATTGCCTCACCTTCTGTCATTTGGTTTAGTTGGAAATAGACATCCAGCTTCTAGATCCAGGCCTTGGCCGAGCTCTTGGAGGACTCATCAAAGGTTGGGAGAAACAACCTCCCCACTGTGCATTGTAAGTCTGTCCCTTAAATTTCTCCATTCTGTTCCTTGGACTTCTTGTTGCCTTTTAGCTGACATAAATCTTTGAAAGTAATCAACCTCCCAAATTCAGGCCCATAACACTGATACTCTAGGAAGTAGTCTCCATAGGGTGCTTCCTCCTTCTTTGGTTTCCATACTGCTCCAAATTGTAGGAATGTGGGAATGGTGGATCTAGGGGGTGTGTTTTGGACCAATGGCATGTTGGCATGGAGAGATGCATGGTGGTGTGATGTGCCAGACCCTTCTCCATAGTGGAAATCCCCTTGGACTCCTTTGCCCTTGTTGCCATTGCTATTTCGCTGCCCCATCCCTTCAATGTTTTGTGACAAATCCTGCACTGCCTTCATTAGGAGTTGGGAAAACTCCTTCTCCTCATCCCTTTTGTCTCCCTCGTTATCCCCCATGTTGGGTTCCTCTACCTCTGGTTCTGTCGCATGGGATCAGGGATGATCTCTAGCTGTCGTTCTTTGCTCTTGTATCTCTGCCCTACGATATGTCACGTTTTGCCTATCCTTCGGTATCATAGACTACACTGCTCCCACAGGCTGTGCCAAGTCTATGTGCTCTGATACCACTGTAATATCCCGAAGGGAAAATTAACAATCGCAAAAATCGAAACAGGCAATCAGACCACGAAAATGCTTCCACAACAGCGTTGTCTACTCATTTTATTAAATGGGAAAGGTACACAATCAAGGTGCTGGAATGTGTGCACCTGGGGTTTCCTTTAGCAAGCTAGCAAAGTCCTCAATGATCCCTGAACCACCCTCCTTCAATCCCTTTCAATTCAGCCCAACTGTTGCACTGTAAAACACTGTAAAACCTAGAAAATGTTGTTGTTTCCTGAAATGAAGAGCTCCTAGAGCCCTCTCTACTACTAAGAAAATTCTGAGAATTTAATCTTGGCCTCTACTCAAGAAACCCAGAATAACCCACAAAGGGTTTGGCCAAAGTTTGACCCTGGAATTTCGACCCCCTTGAGCTTGACTAGCTCTCCAACTGGGAGATTCAGCCTCCTGAATGATTTGTTTCTAAAATTCCTCCAAAATACTTGCAAACCTTGTTAGAAGGCTTCCCAAGCCTTCCCACCAGTTCTCCACCTCAAATTCCGTTATCTCCCCACACTCCTAAAATGCCTCTATCAATGACTATGCAATCCCTGTCCTGTTGTGGCTCTCTCTACTACTGCAAATCGACCTCTCGTTGTTGGTGTGGATTATGGTGAAGAAGAAATCCCTCCTTGCGTTGGAACTCGAAGTCCACCGAAGCAAGGGATGGGATTTCCGCTCGGAAACACCAGGTGTGCTGAAAAACACATGCAGACTTGGCTCACTGCTCAAGCGTGCTCTTGTCAAAGACCTTTAAAAATGATGATTGATAACCAAAAATGAGAGCTCTTCCCTCTTTTATCGAATTGTCTCCAAGGTTGCCCATGTGGGCCCACACGACTTCCACCCACCTTCTTCGAGCCAATGAAAGTGTATTCTCCTTGTGGGCCGAAAATGGCTTCGTGGTGGCCCCCATGTTCTACCAAAGTTGCAATTTTTCGTTGTGCTTATGTCTCTTAGGCCAAAAATCACATATAGGTACCCTAGGCCCCCTTTTTCCTAAGTGAGATAATGTGAGTGCCAAAATTGATCAAAATTTCGATATTCCCTTAGTAATGAAGAGACCTTCACCCCAGTTGCTCGTTACACCTCTATCAAATCTGTTATATCCCTAGTAGCTCAAATGGGATGGGAGATTCACTAGATGGATGTCAAGACAACATTCTTGAACGGGGTGATAGAAGAAGAGGTGTATATAGAACAACCCGAAGGCTTCGAAACTCATGAGAAGAAGTCTCATGTTTGCGGTTAAAGAAAGCCCTAAACAGGCTCAAGTAGACAACTAGAACATGGTATGGTCGAATTGATAGTTACTTGCAACAGTTGGGATTTGTCAAGAGTGATGTTGATCCCAATATATACTATTTACTGGTAGAGAATGAGCCACTTATTTTCGTACTATATGTAGATGACTTGTTTCTAACTGGATCATCTAAGCTCATCCAATACTGCAAGAAGAATCTTGAAGTCGAATTCGACATGAAGGAATTGGGATTGATGCATTATTTTCTAGGGTTGGAAGTTTGGCAGAAGAATGGGGAGATCTTTCTTAGTCAAGGAAGACATGCTACAAAGATTCTGAATAGATTCAGAACGCAGGATTGCCAACCCATGGCTACTCCAATGATCACCAACTGGAAGAAAATAGATGCATCAGAGGATAAAGAAGTAGATCCCACCTTGTATAGACAGCTCATTGGGTCGCTTATGTATCTGGTCAACGCTACACCAGACAATGTTTTTGCGGTTAACACTCTTAGTCAGTTTATTGTGGAACCAAAAAGAGTGCATTGGGCAACAGCTAGACACATACTTAGGTATGTACGAGGAACAATCAAATATGAGTTGAAGTACTCAAAAGGAGAGGATGTCAGCTTGAATGAGTTCACCAATGCAGATTGGGTAGGTAATTCAGTAGACTGAAAAAGTACCTCTGGGTACTGCTTCAGTGTTGGATCAGGGATGATATCCTGGTGCAGCTGGACGCAGAAATCGGTAGCACTGAGTTCAGTAAAAGAAAAATATATGGCAACCAGCACAACTACGTGTGAAGCCATATGGCTCAGAAAATTTCTTGTGAGGCTATTCAAGAAAAGGATGGAGGTGACTAAGGTTTACTGCGATAATCAGAGTTGCATCAAACTCTCTAAAAATCCAGTATTTCATGATCGATCAAAACATATAGATATCCGTTGTCACTTTATCAAAGATTGTGTTTAGTGTGGAGCAATATAGCTACAGTATGTTCCCATGGGAGAGCAGGTGGCTGATATACTCACAAAGTCTCTCGGAAGAGCTAAGTTAACTCAGTTTAGAGAGCAATTGGGTATGATTGAAAATCCATTTCAGTAGCAGGAGCAGGATGTAGTCCAGATGAAGTGTTGGGTGGCAGGACCAACAGCGACACAGATGCAGAGGGAGCTGCAGTATAGATGTAGCACTAACAGTAGCAATGTCATAGGCAACAGTATAGTAGCAGCAACAACGTAGTAGTTTATGGACAACATGTCAGGCATCAGCAACGCAGAGACAATGCTTCAGCGTCAGAGCAGTATGCAGAGAGACAGTATATTGCTAGAGCACATTCCTCACTAAGAGGGAGTGTTGATTTGGGGAAGCATCGGATGTGCTCTAAGCCTCAAATTTTGCTGGGAGGCTTGGACATAGGTATTCCAAAGAACCTAGAAAGTATTTTGGGAAATTCCACCCAGAAGTGATTTTATTAAAATAATTAATATTTTTAATGGGGTTCCTAAGTCTAATACTAGGAAAATTAAAATATTAATGGTTATTAATCTAATCAGGGTGAAACTTCTAGAAAAAGCCATGGATCAAGTCAAAAAGATCCGAGCCTTTGATTATGTTTTCATCTAGGGTGTTAATTTCTCAACAAGAAGATATAGAAGGGACTTGAGGGTCATTTGGAAGATACACTAGGCAGATACTCAGTTGCTCAAGAGAAATCGATTTTATCACTAGTCGAAGTTCGGCAACAGAAAATCGATTCAGAGGGAGAGTTGTAGGTGGAGGAGTGACATAGAGGGTTCAACATCCGTTAGGGAGACGGAGACAAAGACACAAAGCAACATAAGGAACAACGCTGGGCAGATTGAGGTTGGGAGAGGTAGTGCTGACTTGAGTGATGCAGGCATTGCGCAAGCCAATCCAGAGGCTAGAGAAATTGACGCTGGTAAATCCAAAGAGACGCAGAGGGTCAAGGAACCTCTATCTCGGGTCAGATACATGTTTAGGAACTTCTATAAATATCTCTCAGTTCTATACTGTTGGGTGAAATTTTGTACATGTTGATTTTTTTGCTGAAGAATAATAAAACCATCATCTACTACATCGATTTTCCCGCATTGGGTTTTTCCGAGGACAATTCTCCAAAAATAACTGTCATTGAGTTTGTATATGTGCTGGAATTTTACTTACATTTAATTTCTGCAATGTTTTAATTGTGAAGGCTATAGTAGAATATGTTTCCATATTTGTTGTAAGAATACAATAGATAACTCATCTTTGAAGTAATAAGTAGAAGAAGTCATATAAATTACTGTAGTAGGATTTCCATTTTAGAAATTTTCACACCGAGTGACATGATAAGGCCCATAGAAGTGGGGTTTGAGTTTCTCGGTCCCCTTTTGCTTGAGCGTAGACTTCCTGTACGGTTGGAGCCTCAAGAATACCAAGTCCCCAACTTCGAACTACCTCTCAACTCTGCCCCTATTTGCATAAAGCTTCTGCTGATTCTGGGCCATTTGCAAATTTTCCTTTAGAGCCCTCAAGATATTTTCACTCTCCTGTATCTAGTCCTTGGCCCTTGGGGCCCTGCTGTCTCCAAACATAACATCAGCAAAAGACTGCATCATAACCATATAGGGCTCGAAACGGTGACATACCTATAGACATGTGATACGTAGTATTGTCGCAGTATTCACCCAAGTGCAACCATCGTATCCATGCTCTTTGTTGCCCTGTCACATAGTTATGCAAGTAGCCCTCCAACCACTTGTTAACTATCTCCGTTTTTCCATCTGCCTGAGGGTGATAACTGGTACTTGGGGTGAGCTCAGTACCCACCAACCGGCATAGCTCCTGCCAAAACCCACCCATGAACTTGTTGTCCCGGTCACTAACGATGGTATTTGGGAGACCATGTAACTGAAACACCTCCCTGAAAAACAATTCGGCCACCTGTGAGGTTGAGTATCGAGTTGGAATGACAAAGAAGTGAGAGTACTTCGTTAAGCAATCCACCACTACATAGATGCAGTCTTTGCCCTGTACGGTGGGTAGCCCGTGTTGTCGCGCAGATTGACACGACAACGCTCGGACCGGGGGCTGTCACTCTGATCCCCGATCCCTCCGTTTAAGCCCGTCTCCCGCGGCTAAGGGGGGTAGACCCTGCGAGATAGTGAAGACCAACTGCCAAACAGTTGGGTGGGAGACACGATACACGATATGACAAGCACTAGATGGATTTAGAGATTTAATAGACCAGTGCCTTGTGGAGTCAATTTTTTAATGATTACTTTTTAGATGATAAAGAAACATGGACCATGAACAACAACCATCTATCATTAGCTAAATCATGTGACCAAAACGATATCCGGCAACTGAAAGCTTTGAAGAGATAAATGCCTTAAACCACCATGAGCATCCTGAATTATTAACCAGACATTGGATTTCGTGTTTCGACTTGAAAATTTCAGATCTCAGCATGAAAGATATATCGCGAGAGCAACTGAAACTGGCAAAATGATTTTCCACAAAATTTTAATATTTTTTCAAAAAAATTTTAAATCTTTTTTTTTTAAATTTTTTTTATCTTTTAAAATTTATAAAAAATAATTTAAAAAAAAAAAAAAATCTAAAAAAATAATTTAAAAATTAAAATCTATTCTAAAACAAAAATATAACTCTAAGTCTAAAACTAAATAAAATCTTTTTATTTTTTTACTTTTCATAAAAAAACAAAAAAACTAAATTTAAAGCCAACTACTAAAAAAAAATTAAATTTAAATCTAAGTTACATCTACGCTAATATACATGTATATATATACGTCAAAGACTAAAAACGAAACTATAACCAAAACTAAATTTAAATGAAATTAAAATCTAACTAAAGACTAACGCTAACCTAAATCGAAGAATTACGAGCTATGCAAATAAAGAAAAAGCGTAATGTCAAAAATTTATAAAATTTACCCAAAACTGAGCAGTGACCCTCTCAGGATTTATTCACGCTTTAAAAAAAAAAAATGGATACGCAGTCATACCTGACCCGAGAGAGAATACAGCGGACGGATTTCAATTATCACCTGAGGCGCGTGACAGGGTTCGAAGGAGAGAACAAGGGTATCAACTGTGTAACACAATCTGCCCTGGCTGCCGACGTGATGATCTGCGGTGATTGATTTTTTTAATGCCCGGATGATACAGTGAACCCTGAGATAAATCGAGTGGCATGTAACCTTAGCCGGCAGATGAACGTCGTGTTGAATTTTTGATGCAAAATGACTGGACGATGGCTTGAATACGCAGGCCAAGACGTAAACCACGCTTTGAATGGAACGATGATGCAGACGCCAGACGGATAAAAGAAAAATCGTAACCATGATGCCTGTTGATAACTCGCAGTCATGCCCACGCACGTATCAGAGAAATCGAAGTGAAACTTGAAACCTTCTCGACGGCTGATGAAAAATCGTTTGCAATTTCCAGTGCTCAGACAGCGGCTTTTAAAGTTGGTTTGATTTTTTTTTTATATGGAGCTGTCTGCGGATACCCTGGACGACAGCTTTTTTTTTTGTTTAGATCCGTTTATTGCAGATTCAGCAGTTTCGTTTGGTGGCAGATGGGGATGATTTCCTTATGCATACGCAGAGAGGACCCTCCTCTATTTCTGTTGGTGGCAGGAAGCTATTTGAAAATACCTCTGGAGAGACCCTGTTCCTGTAGATGCAAAGAGACAAAACCCTATAGAAAACTGTGTAAAACAAAAAATTAAAAAAAAGAAAAACTAGATTAGAAAAATTAAAACCCTAGGATAGCTTAATAATTTACAGATTTGGCCCCTGAAATGCCAGATTTGACAATAAATTGCAGTAATGTTTTCAATATATCAGAAATTTTGAACTTCACTGTGAACAGAAAGAAAATCTCTCAATGTAGAACAGAAAAGAAACTTTGAAAGATTAACCCAGGGAACAGTCAGCTGGGCTCTGCACAGAAAAGCCAGTGGGAGTCGGCTGGTTCAGCCTAGAACTTCCCCAAACGCCCACCTGTACCTTTTACCTAAAGATCTTCTGCACACTTCAAGCAAACATCAGTAAAGAGGGCAAGAAATGCTGCTAGATTTCAAGGAATAATGGAGATACCTGCCATTATTCCAGAAACCCTACAACATTCAAACCCTAGCACGTGAGCAAGATACCTGTACTCACAATACTCTGAAAACCAGCTATTATTAACTGCTGAAAACTGAAATATGCAGAAAAAAAACAATCATCTCACAGCAATTCCGGAGAGTAACACCAGCCAGTTTTGAACCCCAAAGTCTTTTTATTAATCAAAAAAATCAGATTACAAGAGAGCTTTTTCAGTACAGACTCACAGATCAGATGATTTGAAATGACCCCCTAAGACCCTATATAAAGGAAATGATCCTAACGGCTAGTTCGAGTGATCCATGTAGAAATGATCTCGACCGTTGATGAGGATCAAGACATCTCTTGATCTCATCCGTCAATTTATTCACTTAAAATATTATTATTTTATTAGTTAGGGTTTTTGCTTCACTTTTTTAATTTTTTATTATTTTTTATTATTTTTATTCATTTTTTAATTTTTTAATTCATTTTAAAATGGATCACTGAACTAAACCTTCGGAAACATCACCTAGGACCTAGGACTTAGGACTCATGAGGGGATTTAAAACATTTCTCGACCCTCAGGACACATTACATCATGACTTTTACAAAATTACATCTTAAGGGACAAACCCATTTAATACAGACCCTCACAAAACACCCAGCTCTGCGACACAACGATAATCTAGCAGATCAACACACTAGGATTCTCCTAAAGTTCTAATGACAAAATCAATCCCGGCTTTGGGGTCAGGTTTGAAGGAAAACTCTGCCGATCCGTGGATCGGTAAGACAAAAAACCTTCTGGGACGTAGATTATCATCAGAAAGTTAGGTCCACCTAGGCAAATTACATACATGACTTCATGTCTGCTAAGATTATTTACAGTTAATACATGCAGACTGGGTTTACAAAAAAGATCAAACTGCTGATGATGGCAGGATAGCACGGACATGCTGATCAGGTGCTTTTCTTTCTGTCAAGAAAAGCGGGGTGCACTGCATGGGTAGTTGACCAGTAGAGGTCAACATCTGGCTCTACTTGGGGACACGTTGCTGCTTGCAGGAATGTGAGAATCCAGAATCTGCATCCATACAACACAAAAATAAGTAGCGTCCATCCCAAAAAATCAGCATATACATTAAGCACAGGAAAGATAAAAGCTCTTCATTTATTAATTATCTAATAACATGAAAAATAAATCTAATCCTAAAACAGAAATGAAATGCTGAAAAGACAAGGAGTAGAGTTAGAAATACAATACAAAAAATGCCTCATGGCATCAGATGTGTTCAATATAGTGCATACTGAGCATTTGCTTGCTTTCAGGCAAATCTGTCGGCTGCTTGTCGGATGTGCCATGTCCAATTTTGCATATGGTAGGACTCCTTCCTATCCGAAAATCAAGCTGCTCACGGCCGTCTAATGCATCAAATCTTCGTCTAATCTTCTTCCTCTTGCGCTTCTTCTTTCTGGCAGGATGAATCACTGATGACCTGAAACTTTCTGTTTCGAAACTATCAGATGAAGTGTGTAAGATATGCATGCTAAGTCTTTTTGTGTCTTGCATCTGATTTTTATCGTTTTTAAGCTTATCTGGATCACCTTCAATTATCCACCTAATGACCTCCTCATAGTAAGATGGAACTTGTTGCGGCAAATGAGAGGGCTCCTGGTTTCTCTTATCATCTGACCATTGTTGAATCTTTTGAACTTGTATTCTAATGGCATCCATTTGACTAGAGCATTCATCCCTTATAGCGCTAATTTGCATGGCATGGTTTTCTTGCATGTGATTTATTACTTTATCATTCTTTTCCTCTATGTCCATCAAGCAATGTTGCATGAAATTTATTTCTTCTTTATGATTCGCTTGCATGTCAGCCAACTAATTGTTATGATTGAATGTCATAGAGTCAATCTCTCTATCATGATCAGCTTTCATGGTCACCATATTTTCCTCTAAGACTGACATCTTGCTTTGCATGCTTCTAATTTCTGTTTCATATCTAATTTTCATGGCCTCAATTTCCTTAGCATGCTGATTTTGCGTGACCTCCAACTCCCTATTACGTTTTTCCAGGTGGGTGCCTAAAGTTTTAACATCATTGATAAGACTAGTTTGATTGCTTTCCATGTTTCTTACCAGCATCATTAGATCTTGTATAATTTGCTTTTGTTCTTCTCTTTCACTATTATTTGTCCCTGATTTTTCACTATCATGAACTTGATCTACAATATTTCCGGTGGATGACACATTCTGACATGATGAATCGTCTTGGGATCTTTCAGCTGGACCTCTTATCAAATTATTTTTATTCTGTTGCACAATTTTAGGGGCAGAAGGCAAGCTGTTTGGATAACCATATCTATCTTCAAAAGCACTTACAATGTCATTTAAAGAAGTAAAAGAATCCTTAGGAAAATTGTTAAACCAATTCAAAGCATCATCTTTTAAAGAAAGGACAAATAGACGCATTTTGATATCACCATGACTAAACTGAGGGGATCTGCAATATATGAGCATGATGCGAATAAACAAGTCTAGATGCCTATTAGCAGCGATTGGATCACCATCTGAAAAAATAGGTAATTCAGGAATGGCCTCATCCGGAAGATCATGGAGACGGTGAGTAAAACGACATGGTTTAAATGAATAATCCATGATGAACAATAAGGGATCAGATGGATGATAGAACTAGCTCTTTTCTCAAGAAAATCAAAAGATGAAAGAAGTGGAGTCGCCACTTGAACAATAAAACCGATTCTAAGATCCAAGAAGTAATTCAACAAACAGCTATGCGGGAGGCTTCTTGTCTGGGAATAATAAGAAAATGGAGTCGCCACCCAAACAGGAAACAAACCCAAGAGGCGCTGCTGATATGTGATGAAAAGATGCCAAAATATTTGAATCTGCCAGCTCAAATGAGAGATGAGAAGATGAGAAGATGAATGTCGATGAAACCCCAGGAACAGAAAAACTCTGTCCTCGACAACGGCGCCAAAAAATGTTGTCGCGCAGATTGACACGACAACGCTCGGACCGGGGGCTGTCACTCTGATCCCCGATCCCTCCGTTTAAGCCCGTCTCCCGCGGCTAAGGGGGGTAGACCCTGCGAGATAGTGAAGACCAACTGCCAAACAGTTGGGTGGGAGACACGATACACGATATGACAAGCACTAGATGGATTTAGAGATTTAATAGACCAGTGCCTTGTGGAGTCAATTTTTTAATGATTACTTTTTAGATGAGAAAGAAACATGGACCATGAACAACAACCATCTATCATTAGCTAAATCATGTGACCAAAACGATATCCGGCAACTGAAAGCTTTGAAGAGATAAATGCCTTAAACCACCATGAGCATCCTGAATTATTAACCAGACATTGGATTTCGTGTTTCGACTTGAAAATTTCAGATCTCAGCATGAAAGATATATCGCGAGAGCAACTGAAACTGGCAAAATGATTTTCCACAAAATTTTAATATTTTTTCAAAAAAATTTTAAATCTTTTTTTTTTTTATATTTTTTATTTTTTAAAATTTATAAAAAATAAATTAAAAAAAAAAAAAATCTAAAAAAATAATTTAAAAATTAAAATCTATTCTAAAACAAAAATATAACTCTAAGTCTAAAACTAAATAAAATCTTTTTATTTTTTTACTTTTCATAAAAAAAACAAAAAAACTAAATTTAAAGCCAACTACTAAAAAAAAAATTAAATTTAAATCTAAGTTACATCTACGCTAATATACATGTATATATATACGTCAAAGACTAAAAACGAAACTATAACCAAAACTAAATTTAAATGAAATTAAAATCTAACTAAAGACTAACGCTAACCTAAATCGAAGAATTACGAGCTATGCAAATAAAGAAAAAGCGTAATGTCAAAAATTTATAAAATTTACCCAAAACTGAGCCGTAACCCTCTCAGGATTTATTCACGCTTTAAAAAAAAAAAAATGGATACGCAGTCATACCTGACCCGAGAGAGAATACAGCAGACGGATTTCAATTATCACCTGAGGCGCGTGACAGGGTTCGAAGGAGAGAACAAGGGTATCAACTGTGTAACACAATCTGCCCTGGCTGCCGACGTGATGATCTGCGGTGATTGATTTTTTTAATGCCCGGATGATACAGTGAACCCTGAGATAAATCGAGTGGCATGTAACCTTAGCCGGCAGATGAACGTCGTGTTGAATTTCTGATGCAAAATGACTGGACGATGGCTTGAATACGCAGGCCAAGACGTAAACCACGCTTTGAATGGAACGATGATGCAGACGCCAGACGGATAAAAGAAAAATCGTAACCCTGATGCCTGTTGATAACTCGCAGTCATGCCCACGCACGTATAAGAGAAATCGAAGTGAAACTTGAAACCTTCTCGACGGCTGATGAAAAATCGTTTGCAATTTCCAGTGCTCAGACAGCGGCTTTTAAAGTTGGTTTGATTTTTTTTTTATATGGAGCTGTCTGCGGATACCCTGGACGACAGCTTTTTTTTTTGTTTAGATCCGTTTATTGTAGATTCAGCAGTTTCGTTTGGTGGCAGATGGGGATGATTCCTTATGCATACGCAGAGAGGACCCTCCTCTATTTCTGTTGGTGGCAGGAAGCTATTTGAAAATACCTCTGGAGAGACCCTGTTCTTGTAGATGCAAAGAGACAAAACCCTATAGAAAACTATGTAAAACAAAAAATTGAAAAAAAAGAAAAACTAGATCAGAAAAATTAAAACCCTAGGACAGCTTAATAATTTACAGATTTGGCCCCTGAAATGCCAGATTTGACAATAAATTGCAGTAATGTTTTCAATATATCAGAAATTTTGAACTTCACTGTGAACAGAAAGAAAATCTCTCAATGTAGAACAGAAAAGAAACTTTGAAAGATTAACCCAGGGAACAGTCAGCTGGGCTCTGCACAGAAAAGCCAGTGGGAGTCGGCTGGTTCAGCCTAGAACTTCCCCAAACGCCCACCTGTACCTTTTACCTAAAGATCTTCTGCACACTTCAAGCAAACATCAGTAAAGAGGGCAAGAAATGCTGCTAGATTTCAAGGAATAATGGAGATACCTGCCATTATTCCAGAAACCCTACAACATTCAAACCCTAGCACGTGAGCAAGATACCTGTACTCACAATACTCTGAAAACCAGCTATTATTAACTGCTGAAAACTGAAATATGCAGAAAAAAAACAATCATCTCACAGCAATTCCGGAGAGTAACACCAGCCAGTTTTGAACCCCAAAGTCTTTTTATTAATCAGAAAATCAGATTACAAGAGAGCTTTTTCAGTACAGACTCACAGATCAGATGATTTGAAATGACCCCCTAAGACCCTCTATAAAGGAAATGATCCTAACGGCTAGTTCGAGTGATCCATGTAGAAATGATCTCGACCGTTGATGAGGATCAAGACATCTCTTGATCTCATCCGTCGATTTATTCACTTAAAATATTATTATTTTATTAGTTAGGGTTTTTGCTTCACTTTTTTAATTTTTTTTAATTTTTTATTATTTTGTTATTTTTATTCATTTTTTAAATTTTTAATTCATTTTAAAATGGATCACTGAACTAAACCTTCGGAAACATCACCTAGGACCTAGGACTTAGGACTCATGAGGGGATTTAAAACATTTCTCGACCCTCAGGACACATTACATCATGACTTTTACAAAATTACATCTTAAGGGACAAACCCATTTAATACAAACCCTCACAAAACACCCAGCTCTGCGACACAACGATAATCTAGCAGATCAACACACTAGGATTCTCCTAAAGTTCTAATGACAAAATCAATCCCGGCTTTGGGGTCAGGTTTGAAGGAAAACTCTGCCGATCCGTGGATCGGTAAGACAAAAAACCTTCCGGGACGTAGATTATCATCAGAAAGTTAGGTCCACCTAGGCAAATTACATACATGACTTCATGTCTGCTAAGATTATTTACAGTTAATACATGCACACTGGGTTTACAAAAAAGATCAAACTGCTGATGATGGCAGGATGGCACGGACATGCTGATCAGGTGCTTTTCTTTATGTCAAGAAAAGCGGGGTGCACTGCATGGGTAGTTGACCAGTAGAGGTCAACAGCCCGGTAATCAAATCCATCGAAATGATTTCCCGTTTCCCCTCTGGAATGGGAAGCGATTGTAATAGACCAGCAGGGTGTGTTTGCTCCCCCTTGTTCCGTTGACATGTGTCATACTCCCAGATATGCCTCAGAACATCATCCTTGAGGCCCTTCCACGCAAAGCACTCCCTGATGGTCTGATATGTCTTTGTGAACCCCTAATGCCCTGCTAATGGTGAATCATGAGCAGGCTGTAGAATCTTCTCCCTCAGTGGGGAGCTGGGTACCAAGTAAATTCGGTCTCGGTAGTAGAGCACATCATTCGTCACTCGATACTGATCATCTGTCACCAACTCATCAAGGACCTCACAAGCAAACTTTTCCTTGGAGTACTCAACTAGTAACTACGCCCTTCAACCCCGAGCGATGCTCATCAAGGACAAACTGGCTGGTCTCCTAGACATTGCATCAACAACTACGTTGTGCTTCCCTTTGACATACTCAATGTCAAAGTCATATGCTTGTAGTTTGCTCACCCACTTCTGCTGCCTCTCTTGTAGCTATTTCTGCTCCAAAAAGAACCTGAGGCTGTTGTGGTCAGTCTTAACCTTGAACTTGTTCCCCACTAAAGACTGCTTGAACTTAGGCAACGCATGCATGATGGCCAACATCTCCTTGTCATAGATGGAGTAAAGTAGCTCATGGGGCAATAGCTTCCTGCTCTCAAACGCTGTGGGGTGCCCTCCCTACATCAATGCAACCCCCACACCAACTCCCGATGCATCACACTCCAACATGAAAGGCTGAGTGAAGTCAAGGAGTGCCAACATCGGAGATCTACTCATGACCTCCTTGAGGCGATGAAATGCCTCCTGCGTTGTAGTGGTCCACAAGAAAGCCCCCTTCTTTGTCAAGTTTGTGAGGGGTGCAACCAACTAGGAGAAGCCCTTCATGCCCCCTTCTTTGTCAAGTTTGTGAGGGGTGCAACCAACTAGGAGAAGCCCTTCATGAACTTCCTGTAATAAGTGCAAATCCTCACAAATCCCCTTAGCTTGGTCGCATTCCGGGGCTTTGGATAATCCCGAATAGCTCTAATCTTCTCTTCATGTACTCTAAAACCATCCTCCCTAATGATGTGCCCTATGTAGAGCATCCTGGTCAACCCAAACTCGCACTTGAACAGTTTGGCAGAGAACTATTACTCCTCCAGAATGCATAGTACTGTCTCAAGGTGTTGCAAATGCTCTTCGCATGTTCGGCTGTAAATCAGTATGTCATCAAAGAACACCAGCAAGAATTTCCTCAACTGCCCACGAAACACATGGTTCATGCATGACTGGAATGTCGCAGGTGCATTGGTCAAGCCAAAGGGCATAACCAGGAACTCAAAGTGCCCATAATGGCACCGAAATGATGTCTTCATGACATCTTGGTCCCTCACTCGGATTTGATGGTACCCCGACCACAAATCAATCTTTGAGGACTTTCCCCCCTCAACTCGTCCATCAACTCATCTATATGGGGAATGGGATAGTGGTTCTTCATCGTTTTCTTGTTGAGGGCCTTGCAATCGATGCACATCCGTAAAGACCCATCCTTTTTCACCAGCACAACTTGTGAAGCAAAAGGGCTAGAGTTGGGCCTAATCTGCCCAAGTGCCAATAGCTCATGGATGGCCCTCTCAATCTCATCTCGATAAGCCTTGGGATGTTGATAAGGGGCGGTGATGATGACTTGAACCCCTGGCTCCAACTCAATAGTGTGCTCAAACCCCCGATCAGGTGGTTGACCTAGTGGTATGTCCCCAAACAACACTAGATACCTGTCAAGGATAGCCTGTACCTCCGAATGTGGTGGCTTGGGCTTTCCCCCAACCTCTGAGATCCTCAACTCCATAGCCCACTCAATGTCTCCATGTCTCAAGTCACTGTCCATCCTGTGGGTAGAAATAGTCTATGGTGGGTATGAGTGCATCCCCTGAAGCAACACCGTCTTGCCATCTAGCCCTACAATCTCCATCTCCAACTTTAGGCAGTCTATTGTGACTCTGCCAAGTGTATAGTGCCATTGGACTCCCAACACTACGTTGGTGTCCAGTACATCCACCACAAAGAATGATCTGTCATGGAGTAGTTCCCCATGGTCACTATTAAGGCTGGCACATAACGAATGGTTCTATCCCCAAGCACAAAAACTAAGAATCCCACAAACTCCTCAGTGGTGATGCCCCTCCTTTGAACCAACTGTGCATCAATGAAGTTGTTTGTAGCCCCATTGTCCATCAAAACTAAGACACGATGCCCCTGAACAGTGCCTTTAATCCTCATAGTCAATAATTTGGGTACCCCTCGCAATGATGCAAGGACCCCTCTAGTAGTTGCGAAGGAAACTCCCCCTGCTTGTGGTGGTGTTGGTGGTCCTCCTCCTCCCTGCGGTGTTGCGTTGTCCTCTCATCTCAAAATATGTCTCATCCTCTGCATTGTTGTCAGAGAAGACCTCGATATAGTGGGCCTTGCCCGTTGCACACCTATGACCCAGTGCCCACGTCTCTTGACAAGTGATGCAAAATTTCTCCTACTGAGGTCTCTTCAGGTCTCATCATCCAACTGCCCACGCCCTTGATTAGTTCTCGGTGGTGGAGCCCTGATGTCCTTCCCCCTCTACTGGAAACCCTGTCTAGCGGGTAATGTTGCCCTTGCCCTGCATAGGGCGTCCTGTAGATCTCGGGCTCTCCCTACTGCATCCTGCAATGTAGTGGTCCTGTTGGACCTCATCAACCCACGCGATGGCTCTGCTAGCCCACCCACAAACATGAAAATCCTCCTAGACTTTGACAAGTCTGGCACCATCACAGACAATCGTAGAAACTCTGAGATGTGGTTTCTGCGCTCCCAATCTACTTGAGCCTAGTCAGCTCCCCGAAATACTCCTTCGGATCCTTCCTCTCAAACCGCTCCAACAACCTCCTAGTGAAATTATCATAGGCAGTCACCCTCGCATGCCCCAATGTGGTTAATTTGTGGAACCACCAGTTGTGGGCTTCCCTTTCCAGATGCAACGTGAAAATCTTGATTGCCTTTCCTTCTGTCATTTGGTTGAGTTAGAAATAAACATCCAACTTTTCGACACATGCCTTGGCCGAGCTCTTGGAGGACCCATCGAAGTTTGGGAGAAATAGCCTCCCCACAGTGCGTTGCAAATTTGTTCCCTACATATAACCCCCTCCATTCTGTCCCTTGGACTTGTTGTTACCCTTCAACTAACAAAATCTTTGAAAGTGATGGCCCTCCCAAATTCAGGTCCGTAAGGCTGATACTCCAGGAAATAGTCCCCATAAGGTGCTTCCTCCTGCTCTGGCTATCTACCTGCTCCAAATTGTAGGAATGGTGGATCTAGGGGGTGTATTTTGGATCAATGGCATGTTGGCATGGAGAGATGCATGGTGGTGTGAGGTGCCAAATCCTTCTCCATAGTGGAAATCCCCTTGGACTCCCTTACCCTTGTTGCCATTGCCATTTTGTTGGCCCATTCCTTCAATGTTTCGAGACAAGTCTTGCATTGCCTTTAGTAGGAGTTAGGCAAACTCCTTCTCCTCCTCCCTTTTGTCTCCTTCGTTAACCCCCATGTTGGTTTCCTCTACCTTTCGTTCTATAGCCACATGATTAGGGGTGATCTCTAACTGTTGTTCTTTACTCCTATACCTCTGGCTCTGGTATGTACGTTCTGCCTATCCTTCGGTGTCATAGACTGCGTTGCTCCCATAGGCTGTGCCAAGTCTATGAGCTCTGAGACCATTGTTATATCCATAAGGGAAAGTTAACAGTAAATATTCAAAGCAAAATAGACAAACACATCATAAAACCAGAACAAACAATCAGACCATGAAACTACTTCCATAACAACATTGTATACTATTTTATTAATGCAAAGAGGTGTACAATAAAGGTGTTGGAATGAGTGCACCTGTGCTTGCTCTTAGAAAGCTAGCAAAAGCCCACAATGATCCCTAAGTCACCGTCCTCCAAGCTCTATCAATTCGGCCCAAGTGTTACACTGTAATTCCCTAGAAATGGTGCTGCTGCCTGAATGGACTGTTGCTAGAGCCCTCCCTATTCTGGGAAATTAATTCTAGCATCTACTCAAGAAACCCAGAATGGCCCATGAGGGTTTGGCCAAAGCTTAACCCCGGAATTTCGACCCCCTTGGGCTTGGCTAGCTCTCCTGCTGGGTAATTCGACCCTCTTGAGAATTTTGCTGCTGAATGCCCCCAAAATGCCTGCAAACCCTGTTAGAAGGCTTCCCAAGCCTTCCCACTGAATTTCCTCCTCGAACTCCCCTAACTCCACAAACTCCCGGAGTGCCTCTAGCAATGACTGCACAATCCCTGCATTGTTGTGGCTCTCCCTGTCGCTGTAGATCGATTTCCTTCTGCTGGTACGAATTGGGTTGAAGAAGAACTCCCTCCTAGGGATGGCACTCAAAGTCTACCAAAGCAAGGGTTGGGATTTCCTCTCGGAAACACTCGGTGTGTTGAGCAACACATGCAGAATTGCCTCAATGCTCAACTGCGCTCTTGTCAAAGACAAATTCTAAAATGATAGATGATAACCAAAATGAGAGCCCCTCCTTTCTTTTATCGACTTGCCTCCAAGGCTGCCCATGTGGGCCCACATCGACTTTCCCTCACCTTTTTCACACCAATGAGAGCGTAATCTCCATGTGGGCGGAAAATCCCTTTGTGGTGGCCCCCATATTCCACCAAAGCCGCAATATTTCGTTGAACACTATAGTTGGGGTGCTCCTCATGCCAAAAGTCAAGTGTTGGTCCCCTAGGCCCACTTTTCCTAAGTGAAACAATGCAATACGCCAAAATTGAGCAAAATTCTATATTCCTTTAGTGAAACACTAAGTAGGAATATCACATGGAACCCTTGATGACATAATCCTACTCCCATGACTTGGCCATCCCGTGCCCTGGAAATCCACCCTAGCTGTACTATAGTGGAAAATAAAAATGGGGACATGAAGGAATTGATAACTACAACCTGTGAATTATGAATGAATTCACCAAGGGCAGAGATAGGTTCTCACCCACTCTTGCTGAATCACCCGATGGTTTCCATCATGGGGCTACTAAAGCAGACTACTAAATTCTTTGATCTACGCCAAAGACAAATACTCAAACAAAGATGTCCTCAAATGATCTCCTCCTCCTTTAAATACTAAATAGATAGATCTCCACTCTTCTAGAAGTATTTTATTTTATTATTTTATTATTATTCTAGAAGCGCCTCCTTGAGAATTTTTTTAAGTGAATTTTTAATTTATTTTAGTTAGTTTTGGCCTTTTCCCCTTAATAAATCTTTTCCCTTTTTAATTGACTAATTAAAGTCACTTTTAATTTGGGAAAATGGTAAATCGCCCACCATATTTCCTCAGGCCACTAGAAGTCACTACTCAACATCTCATCTTGTAGATCTTCTTGTTCTGGTTCCAATGAGCTATTACACTAAGGTGTTCCATCAAATATTTCTCCCAGAATACCACCTTAAGCGTAATTAATTAATTTATGTTCAATAATAACTCTGTTTTACGAGAATTATCTGAAAGCAACGGAACTGTAAACAAACTGTGCAGAACTGCTCTTGATGATGAGTATGCCAGAATTCTGTTGGATCCCATAAAAATCCTTCAAAACTCCTCTGGGACTGTAATGTTCCCAATGGAAATTTCCTGGAATGACCTCTGAGTTTCTTGTTTTTTAACAAGTTTGCTCAGTGAGGACTTTCGTCAAACACAGGTATGCACACTGTTGTAGTATTCCCTTCCGAAAAACTCTTAAATTTCATAACAAATTTCTGAGTTTATGTGAAAGTTCTCACTGATGTCTTATGTCAAACAGTTGCCCTTATTGCTGTAGGTGTAAATCAGGATTGTTTTATTCAATGGTATTTGTTTTAGGCTTTAGAAACATTTTTCCTTGATTCATCAGTCTTGTAATATACTCAGGAATGCAAAGAATGCTTAATTACTGATACAAGACAATGATATCACTGAAATATAATTGCATTTCTTCCTCACTAATCATCATCACAGGGACAACAATAACCAGTAATTTATTTTGTTTCCATAATGCAAGTAGATATCAATGAGACAAATATTAAATAGTAATGTTGTTCATAGATCCATGGAAAGATAACTTTGCAAAAAGGAACCTGAACTGATGTATAGATTCAACGGGTACATGACATTCTTTCCACGAACAATAAGATGCCCAAAATTCATTCTAAGCCCAGGACTACATTTAGATTTAGTATGGAACTCATTTGTTCAAGAAATGTCTCCTTGTAGATGTAAACTCAGTCCAGGACGGCTCTATGGCTTGAGTTTTGGTCCACTGAACAACAACAATGAATCACATCCCATGAAAGCAACAAGGAACCCTAATTCATGCTGCTTAAGGTGAATACATAGCCCCACACACTTGTGTGTTATTGCTCCTTAAATAACAGTGAAACTCGTCTCATAATGGCAGACATTCATCCCAGTAATAAAGTGTCACGATCAGCAGCAGTAGTAGGGAGGTTCGAACCCTTCTTTCTCAAGGAATCACTCCCAAAATCGTGGTAACTTGCTTAGGAATGACAGGGAACCTTGAGCTTTGTTTATAATTCATAAATCATCCCTTGATATAGGAAGAGTAATCCTATAAATACAAACTATTTGCCAACAATTTCCTGCAACAACTTATTACCAGATCTTCATGTTGAAAATGCAGCAAGAAAGTCTCAAATTTGATTTTGCCTTAATCAAATTGAGGAAATTCAAAATTCCACATTAGCAGACAACTTGGAGGAGTTAACTGAGGTGACATGGCTCTTGTTGCTCAATTAAGAACACTCAATTCGAGTTAATGAGTTGTAGTTCAGTTTGTTTGTATTGATTCCTATAAAATAGGAGGCTAGCTCAATTAATTTGAGGTAAGGGCATGATGTTCAGTTGTATATAGTGATTCCCAAATTTTAGGAGCCTAGGTTGAGTTAATTTCAATTGTAATCAGTTAAACTAGTTCTAACTGTTAATAGAACTAGTTGGTGGTCAATTAAGTAGTGGGACATTGGTCTAGCTCAGAGATCATCTAATTAACTGATCAATCAACTAATAATTTGATCATGCATGCAAAGAATACAAGTTGCCTAGTTGTGGTGGAGTTTCCAAGGAAACTAACCAACATTTATAAACTAGTTGAATGTACAGGTGTTGCATGAGGTCTGGTAATCAACCTTGAGGAATTGCACAAGCATTTTGGAGGAAATTCCTAATTAATAGGGGCCTATTTCCTTAGGTTTTACGCAAGGAAATAGGAGCTCAAGTAGAGGCAGAAATTGACTAAGTCTGGGTCAGAGCTTCTCAGTAAGTAGAGAGATAGGTTATGCACTTGCAAGGCGTGCCCAATTGAGCAAAGTGATTGTAATACATCTCTATTCTTCTGATTTAATGCAAGTAGGCATTGGGGTTTTTAGCAATTTGTTTTCCCGGGGATAAATACTTGTTGCATGTGTGTTATTTCTTATTGCATCTCTGATATTTTTCTTATAGATTGTGAATTAATTTCTGCAGAGCGGTAGAATAGGTTTGTGCCTTGTGATTTTGATTAAAATTTCATGAGTAGTTGCAAATATACACCATAATTTCTACATGGTATTAGAGTTAGATTTGGAGAAATTTCTACATGGTATTGGAGTTGGATTCACATTAGAGCAAGAAATTCAAAGTTGTTTCTCAGAGGTTCGAATTTGAAGATTAGTGTAGCAGGATTTCTTCAAAGCTAAGAAGATGGCCGTCAATGGACTAAGGCTAGAGTATTCCTTGGAAGGCACCTCAAATTTTGTTGCATCGAAGGACCACATGGAGGCAATATTGGATGACGATGGATTGCTTGAATATTTCAACACGGATATTCCAAGACCACCAACAACCGATGTCCAGGACCTTGCACAATGGAAGAAAGATGTAGCCAAGACGAGGAGAATAATCTTGGAGGGAGTACGGGATCATATTGTCTCAAATCTCCACGAAAAGAAACTCTATTCGCGATGTGGAAAACACTGATAGAATTGTTCGAGAATAGTAGTGACCACAGGAAGTCGGTGCTCAAGGATAAACTTCAAAGTATCAAGATGCAGAAGAATGACACTATACCAACGTATCTGAGCGGGTTCACACAATGTCATGGGGTCGATGTTACTGTCCCTGAAGATGACTTGGTAAGCCTAGCCCTTCTGGGCATTCCCAAGAGTTGGCATAACTATCAAGATTCAGTGAATGAGAGGGAGAAACCACTGAATTAGGAGTGCTTATGGTCCAATTTGGTACAAGAGGAAATAAGGCAGAATACCAAAGATGGGACCTCATCCAAAGAAGAGGCAGAGGACTTTTCTTTAGTTAACAAAGGAATGAAGGCCAAGGGAAGAAGTCCTAAGGTGAGGTTGAATCCAGCCAAGAGGGAAAGAAGAAAGACTTGTCCAGAATTAAATGCTTCAGTTGTCATGAATTCGAGCACTATGCTACTAAGTGTCCACACAAAAAGTCTAGCAAGGAGTCTGCAATAGCAGTAATAGGTGAAGATTTGGCTTCACAATTTGAGCTAGATTTCACCCTTATGACATGCATGGCCAACGCTGTGATGGGGAGTGTGTGGTACTTGGATTCAGGTGCCTTGTTCCACGTGACTGGGTGGGCAGAGTTTTTTAGTGACCTGGAGGAGAAAGATCTCTAGATGACTATTGAGTTTGGAGACGATGGAAGGTATAACACGACCAGGATTGGTATAGTCACCTTTTAGAGGGAGTTGGGATCCCCTCTCAGAGTCAATAATGTCATGTTCGTTCCAGGCCTAAAGAAAAATCTTGTCTCTCTTGTAGTTTTGGAAGACCATGGTTATGATGTGATCTTCAACAAAGGAAAAGCATTCTTGAGATACATAACCACGGGATAGGTGAAGCATATCGGAGTTCAAGTAAAGAACTTGTATGCACTTGAAGTAGAAGATGCATGCACAACCTTGAGGAGAAAGGCAAAGATTAGAGATATGGTGGTTAAGAGGGCGCAGGATAGACCTCTCAAAATGGAGCCTTAGGAAGTTGTGGAGTAGCCACAAATGGAGAGGCAAAGAGGAGGCAAAGTGGAGACATCCACTCAAGCATAGACCTCCAATAGGGGAGAGTTTGAGCCAAGTGGGCAGAGGGAGCACATGCAGGTATACCTCCAGGAGTGAGGTGGGGCGATGTAGATCCTTAGTCCAAGAGTTGCAGAAATTTGGGCAAGGTCCATGAAGGCATTCTCCTCTTGGATCATTACCTTGCTATGTGTTGGGACGGGGTCCCCTGGGTCAAATTTTGTTAAAATATTGTAAGTCTCCGCATTTTGAGGAGCGGAGTGCAAGTAGCGCTAGTCAAATAGGAGTCAAGGGGGTTTTAAGAAGGTCAAAACTATGTTGCAAGAAACGTGGCATAGAGGTCCGTTTCCGTACAGAAACGGGTACGAAATGCGGAAACGCGTTTGGTACGGCCGTGAAACACGTTTCCGGCCGTACTGCCACGTTTCCCGAAACGGAAACGTGGCCAGTACGGCCGGAAACGCGTTTCAGGGCCGTACGACCCACGTTTCCTCATTAACTTGTGTTTTTTAATTTGTTTTTTTATTTACTTTTAGGGTATGTTAGTGACTTCTAGATGTGTGTCTAAAGTTATAAAAGTGAATTTTTGCCCTAGTGTTGATATGCAGTTCATGGTAATGTTAAATTCTTAAAGTAAAAGTGATATTCTCCTTTATTTTTCATTTTCATCCTTTTACTTAAATTTTTAACATTACCATGAAATGACTCAGGATGTTTGAGAGTGGTTTCGCCCTCATTGGATTTCATATGGAGAAAGTAGAATTTTAGATCTCACTCAAAATCCAGCAGACTTATTTGTTTTTCAGGATTTCAGGATTGGGGGGATTGCAATGTTTCCATTGGATTTTATCATGTACTAAGGTATGGAACTTGTATTTAATCAAGAGAATCAAGCCCTCTATGTAGGGGAAACTCCCAATAATCAAGATCATGTAGGGTACTAGGGTATGAAACGTGTATTTAATCAAGAGCACTAAGGTCGTTCAACTATGTAGGAGGAGACTCCCAATACAACAGTGGTCCTTCTAAAGAATGGGATGTGGATGCAGAAAATCTTGATTTGGATCTATCTCTTGCAGCCTTATAGTCTTTATTGTACTTGCAGCCTCATATATTAATATAAATAAAGGCTGATTTTGAGATTTGGATATATAATAAATGTTGCTTTTGCATATTCCGATATTTTATTTTCATTATGTGATCATTCATGAGTAAATGTGATGTAAATTAAATCTTAATGTTTAAGTGTAATAAATTATAATGTATCATTTATGCTTTATGATTGCACACACACACACACACACACACACACACATATATATATAGATATATATATTCGCGTTTCCTCGTTTCCAAAATTTGGGGAGGTCGCGTTTCGTATCGCTTCCCGTTTTGGAAACTCGTACCCGTTTCCCCGTTTCGTGCAACTTAGGGTCAAAACCCCTTATATTTTGGTATTCGCCCATGGTTCGTAGACCATGGTCTTGTAAGGGATGTCTTAGTAGGTCTAAGGCAATCAATATAGAACTTTATGTGATGATATGATTTTGGGTTTGTAATTGTAGATATTTTTGTGTTTTGGGCGAAGGGGAAGGCTCCTGTAGTTGAGTGTGCAAAGACCTTGGTAAGTCCGCAGCCTTGTGTGCAGGCCCTCGCAGCTGTGGTCATAGGGTCTGGCAAAGTGTTGGAATTTCGAATTATAACTCATTAGAAACCCTTCATGTACTTTCTGATTTATTTCTGCCTACTTGTTCTGATTATTTAACAAGTTATTTACCATGTAAACACTGAAAATAAATACAAGTACATGCTCAGCACATTACAGATCGTCAAGTGAAGGAAACAAAACAAGCACACAAGTGACACTGTTGTTTTTGGACCAATGTCCTCGAAGAAGCCCAATGCGGGAAAACCGTTATAGCTATCTGAGGGTTTTAATTATTAAGCAGTTTCAGAATACAATCTGGGTGCCAAAACCGGCTCACCCAACAAAGAATAATCTCAGTAGTAGTACCTCTCAGTCGGAGACAGATGTTCTGACTGAAACCTCGGATAAACACTCCGACAACTCCCAACTTCAATCTGCCCCACGAAAACCCCAACGTTAGCCTCTAGGGACTATGTCAGCCCTTTCTGGCCCAGTGTCTGCCCAACGTCACCCTAGCTCGCCCTGCATCAGCCTCTGGAGGCACTGCTTCAGCCCTTAGAGCCTCTATGTCACCCACGCTGGCTCTCTGAGGCATTGTGCAGCTCCTGGCTGCCTCTGCATGAGCCCTAGCTGGCTCTGCATGAACCTCTAGTTGGCTTTGCATCCATCTCTCCCAGCTTCTTCACTGATCTTCCTGGTACTATCTCTGCCTCTCTGATTATGTATTCACTGCCCCTCAGTTGCAACTCTGATCACTCTTTCGACTTCCTCAGCAAACCCTACCACAAAAAATTGAAATCTTGACCAACTCGGTGTGTTCTCCAAGTGACTGTCAAGCCTCCTCTTATAGTTTCTCGTTGACAATTGAAACAACCGAGATTAAGTCCCTAATCAACGACTAAGATTAATTTTGGCTTGATCCGTGACTTTTGGACCTTTCTAACACAATTTTATATTAATTCACATTAATATTTTATTTTCCCTAAGTTTAGACTTAGGGACTCCATTAAAAATATTAATTATTTTAATCTCCCAAATTGTTTAGAATCTACCCAGACCATTTCTGGGTATTTGAGATCTCATGTGCTTTAGCCTCTCCACCAATTATTGTGGCTAGAGAACATCCGATGCTACCCCAAATCAACACTCCCTCTTAGCAAAGACTGTGCTCTAATAATAGTCCTCACTGAGTATCACTCTGATCATCCGGCATCAGTCCCTGTGTTGATGCTAAGCTTGCTGCTGAACATCCTCTTCACTGTTGCATCATGTACTGCTACCCATGGCCTTGCCACTGTGACCATTACATCTGTATGACAACTCCCTTTGCATCCATGCTGTTACCCATGGCTCTCCCACTGCCACTGCTGCATCTACATTGCAATCCCTCTCATCATGCTGCATTGTGTTTCCCATCGCACTTCCACTGCTAATTGCTGCACTGCAACTCAGTTACTGAGAAGTAAGTAACTGATCTCCCAACTCTGACGTCTTTGTTAGGCCAAAGACACCCTCGATGTTGGAACTCCCTCTATCGCTGACAAGTGCTCCCTCTCTGACCTCTGCGCTGTTGCAACAACTCTATGCATCTTGCACTGCTACCTCATGCTGTCTTGGGACTCCTACATTGTAGCTCCCTTTGTCACTCCATCCGCATCCGTCTCTACTGATCTTCGCCAGTACTGCTACTATTCCTTAGGGCTCCCATAGCAAGGTATAATCCAAGAGCTGGATACCTCGAGGATCCTGCCCCTCATTGCTTGTAGCCCGTCTGACTATAGCTCGATGTCTCCCCACTTCCTCTCAAGTGGCGTGTGAGCACTCATGGCATAGTCATCATCTATCTCCACTTCCTTCTCTGCGCTTGGTGGCGCAACTTTGGTCTCGGAAGCCTCTCCTTTGCTCTTCTTCCTTGGACACTAGCTTGCATAGTGACCCAGGTCCCTACAGTTGAAGCATTTGACCTTGGAGAGGTCCTCCTTCTTCCATTTCTCCTGCTTTCCCTCAGATGCTAGGGCAACATCCTCCTCTTCCTCCTTCTTGATTCTGATCCCCTTGCCGCTGCTTCCTGCCTTGCTCAACCTTCTGATCTCTTCTTGGCGAAGAGCCACCCACATTTCCTCCCAGTCTGCAAGGGTCGCCCTGCCCAATATGCTCTGGAGAAACACCTCCCAGTCTTTTGAGACTGCGGTCAGGGTTGTTCTCACCATCAATTCTTGATTTGGCATGGCCCCAATGGAAGTTTGTTGATCCCGGATCTCCTTCAATCGACTGAGGAAGATGTCGATCTGTTCTCCCTTCTGCATCTCGTATGTCCGCAGCTGATTTTCTAGTAGCATCTTCCTCTGCACGGAAGTATGTTGATACAACTTCTTTAGGGCCTCCCACATCTCATTTGCCATATTCTTCTTGGCAACGTGTGGTACTACATGGTCGTTGACCCCGTCAAGGATGATGCTCTTGGCCCTCACCATTGCATCCTTGTATTTATCGTTATTAGCTAGGTCAACTGGGACCGCTATTGTCCTCAAGTCGAAGTGCTTGAGACGATTCCTATCTAGAACGGATAAGATTCTGGCCTTCCAGACTACGAAGTTTGAGGCTACGTCCAGTCTGTCCTGGTCTCTTACCCCGTTCACTACCATCTTGCTGCTCCTCTACTTCCCTTCTGGAAGTTCTCGGTGTGACTCCCTCTGAGCCTCGATTTACCTCCTGGAAACCCTTGTGCCAATGTTGAGATACCCCCACTCTGATCCTTAGTGCAGCTCCACCCTTAATCCAAATTTCTTGGCTAGAAATCCTCGGCAGCAACTCCCTCCTCCTTGGTCTTGCCCAATTAGGTACTGTTGTGATGAAAGGACCCCACCAGGTCCACTCTCCAACTTACCCACAGCCTCCTAAGCCCCAGCAAACTGAAGGTTAGAGCTTCTAGGCTCCGCACAATCCCGACACCAACAAAATTCGCACCTCCTGGCCACGGCCATCAATCCTTCCTGACTGAGAAAGATGACCGGGCACTGTGTAGGTTGAGTCTTCTCTCCTCTGCCACTGCGCTGATCCTCTTCCTGGCTCAAACTGGATGACGTAGGCACTGCATCACCCCTTTCTTGTTGCTTCTCTGCTAGGAACAACTTCTATCACTCGAGACAACTATTTTCTGTTGTTGCTGCTCTGCTCGGCTGATGTCCTCAGTTCTCTTGTGATCTAAGTCTAACTCGTTAGAAACCCTTCATGTACTTTCTGATTTATTTCTGCTTACTTGTTATGATTAATTTACAAGTTATTTACCATGTAAGTACTGAAAATAAATACAAGTACATGATCAACACATTACAGATCATCAATTGAAGGAAACAAAACAAGCACACAAGTGACACCGTTGTTTTTGGACCAATGTCCTTGGAAAAACCCAATTCGGGAAAACCGGTGCAGCTATCTGAGGGTTTTAATTATTAAGCAGTTTCAGAATACAATTTGGGTGCCAAAACCAGCTCACCCAACAGAGAATAATCTTGGCAGTAGTACCTCTTAGTCCGAGACAGATGTTTCGGTTGAAACCTCGGATAAACACTCTGATAGCTCCCAGCTTCAATCTGCCCCACGAAAACCCCAGCGTCAGCCTCTAGGGATTGCGTCAGCCCTTTATGGCCCAACATCTGCCCAGCATCACCCTAGCTCGCCCTGCGTCAGCCCTTAGAGCCTCTGCGTCACCCACATTGGCTCTCTGAGGCACTGCGTAGCTCCTGGCTGCCTCTGCATGAATCTCTGGCTGGCTCTGCGTCCCTCTCTCTCGCTTCTTCGCTGATCTTCCTGGTACTATCTTTGCCTCTCTGCTTCTATATTCACTGCCTCTTAGCTGTAACTCTGATCACTCTTTCGACTTCCTCAGCAAACCCTGCCCCAAAAAATCGAAATCTTGATTAACTCAGTGCGTTCTCCAAGTGACCCTCAAGCCTCCTCTTATACTTTTCTCATTGACAATTCAACGGTCGAGATTAAGTCCCTAATCAATGGCTAAGATTTATTTTGGCTTGATCTATGACTTTTGGACCCTTTCAACACAATTTTATATTAATTGACATTAGTATTTTATTTTCCCTAAGTCTAGACTTAGGGACTCCATTAAAAATATTAATTATTTTAATATCTCCCAAACTGTTTAGAATCTGCCCAAACCATTTCTAGGCTTTGGAGATCTCATGTGCTTTAGCCTCTCCACCAATTTTCGTGGCTAGATCACATTTGATGCTACCCCAAATCAACAAAAATTGTAAAGGAAGATCTGAAGTAATAGAAAGATATTTGAAGAAAATTTGTATCTATTTTTATCCACTGTGTATGTTTTGTATTTATGCGCAACTGAATGATATTTATCTGTATTTTATCTTAATTACTCCGCAAAGATCTGGATCAATTGTTAGATGTTATTTTATGCATGATTAGATAGTTACGCAAAGCTTATAACTTTCTTTAACAAAAAATCATCTAAGTTTCATGAATAAGGGTTCGTGAAGGTCAGGTCTGAACTAAAACTGCAGAAAGCGCCTTAAAACCCATCTCATAGCCTTCTGGATGCAGAAGCCTAGATCTAACATCCCCTAATACTACCTCGGGTGAGACTGCAGCCTGCACTACCTGAGTTGTTACCGAAAGGACCGGTAGTGTAGGGTTTTGTTGGTTAGTGTAGCTAACTCTGAACCTGGGTCCGAGCCCCCTCAAGCCAACACCACGGGGGCCCATAGTATTCAGTAGCAGGAGGATTAATGTTAGTCAGATACTGAGGAGTGTAGAGGAGTGTTGACAGCAGAGGAGCCTCAATAGCAGCAATAACAGTGAGAGGTGTTGCATGAAATACATTCCATAGGTACAGGATAGGGGTGGTTGATAATCCCTTTCTTGTTGAGAGGGAGTGTTGAAAATGCATTAAGAAAGTCTCAATTTTAATTTTGACTTAATCAAATTGAGGAAATATGAAATTCCACATCATCAGACAACTTGGAGGAGTTAACTAAGGTGACATGCCTCTTGTCACTCAATTAGGAACACTCAATTCGAGTTAATGAGTTGAAGTTTAGTTTTCTTGTGTAATGTTCCAAACTTAAATAAATAGTGATATGCAAAGCAAAAACTATTTACAGAACAAAATTTTTAAACAATCAACAAATGCTCATAAAAACTTTGGAATTAAGAACTAGCTGAGCCATTTTATTAATTAATGAGCAAGTACAATAGTATGGAGGAACGCACCTGGTCTTGCCTCAATGGAAAGCGTGAAAGAACCTAGGTTATAATACAATGATCTCAAATGTTGTAAATGACTGCTCCTCTAATGCTCTGCGCTGCCCATATAACTTCACTGCTGCTTGGAAAGGGCTTGCAAGAAACTCCTCCTCCAGTGCTTAGAAAATGATGAAACTTCATCCACAAACTCCTTGACCAAAACCCACAAAAACCCAAAAATGGTTTGGCCCGATTTGGACTTCCCAAAATTGACCCCCAAAGGCACTATTCAATGAATCAATCCCCGACAATTCTACACTGTCTGCTGCAAAGATACAGCTTAAAACCCACGTCTGGTGCTCTGAAAATTATGAAACTTTATATATGGGATCCTTGTCAAAAACCCAGAAAAAACCCAGAAAAGATTTTGGCTGGTTTAGACTTCTGAAATTCGACCCCCTTGAAGCCCAACCTCAACTGCAACTGCAAAACTCGGCCTACTGGAAACTGCTTGTAATTCCCCCAGAAATGCCACCAAAGTGTTGGGCTAACCCTTTCTATCCAATCCTTGACTTCCTGGGTGAGCTCTTGGCCTAAGACACCTTCTCCTAAGCTCCACGAAAAACTGTTGAGTGGCCTCTGCGTTGTCACCTAGCCCAGCAATTCGAATTGTTGGAATGTCGGCTTTGCTAGCTGTAATACTTAGCAAGAATGTTGGTCTATTGCTGCTATCTTAGCTCTCTAACTCTCCAACAAACAATCAGATCTCTGTTGGCCTCTATCTCCCTTTGCGTATTCTCTGGCTGCTCAAAAATACACACTCCTTGCTCTGCGCTCGTTGGTGGTGCTATGTCACTACCCAGGAGCTCCTAAAATCCTTGTAGAACTGCCTCTCTAGGGTGGGCACTGATGGTCCCCCGGAGTAGAGGTTGAATCTCCCGCTTGAGAGATTCGTGGCTAAATGGCCTGTTGACTCAGCTAAACAGTGAAGTGAACAGTCTAGTGATTTTGTTTGGAAGATGTATGAATGAATCCCAAAATAAGAGCTGCTCCCTCCTTATAACTCCTTGGGCCTCCCTTGCCTCATGTGGGCCCCCCCATCCACCTATTCGACTTTCCCTCCAAGCTATTCGAATGGCCAATTCGAATTCCCATGTGGGTGGCCCCCACATTCCACTAGCAACCTAATTAAGTCGAATTGCCTGCTAAGTCCCTAAGTTGAAAATGATGGCTTCTCTTCCTTAGCCGAAATTGTGCAAAATTGTGTAGTAGCACACTGTTACAAATGTGTTTGAGAAGGGACATGACAGTCCTCGCCTCCTGAATGTTGCTTGCCCTCAAGCAACCTCAAAGCTGGATGCTCCAATATATGTTGACCTTCCTAGGTGGCATCCTCATCTGACAAGTTCTTCCAATGTTCCAAAAATCGCTTGTCCCCAAGCAATGCCTGAACGAGCATCCTCTCTAACTGTTGCTCCCCACTGGTACTGCAAGATGCTCCAGGGTCCCAGATGCGCCATTGAATCATCCCTGACCTCAGCAATGTCCTAATATGAAAGAATCCTTCAATACTAGGATCCTAGGCCATCCTGTCCAACATGAAGCTCCCCTTGCTCCACTCACTATCTTGCCTAGTGTAAGTACCAGAAATCCTGAAGCGAACAAAGTTCCTTCTACAAATTAATTACTCCAGAAGATTTGGAATATAAAGATATCCATGAGGATACAAATATTATATATTAAATATGAATAAGAATAAGAATGATTTACAATGAGAACGAGAGGCTTGCTTATATACCATGCAAGTGTCTCTTCATGAAGAGTCATGTCTCAATTAGACATGCCTCTTCAACCTAATTACTACTTAACTAATAATTATTTATGCTTATTATATTTATATTATTTTACATTATATATATATTTTTTATTCGTTACATTGCCTTCTTCTTCAAAAAGCTTTGCCCTTAAAGCTTGTCAATGAAAAAGGCTTGATCTCTTTTTCTGCTTCGAAAGTCTTTCTGTCTCGGAACAGTTATCTTCGTCGATACAAGCTGATATGATCTTCTAAGTGACAAACAAAATTGTCGCACTGAGAAGGGATCAGACCATCCTAGATTAATCTTCTATATAGTATTCTGATCACTAGAACTTTGTAACGACTTGGCATCATAAGACGAGATTGATTTTACGTCATTATTCTCTGAAACATCAATTTGTTGTTTCTGGTCTGAATGGTCCCGATACATAGATTGGTTGAGTTGTCTATTCTCACGATTTGGATGTCGATAGGGAACTTTTTTGGTTTGACTTTCCCTTATTGGGCATGTGGCAATTTTTATATTTTCTTCTGGCAAAGACGTTGTTGAGTTGGTTATGGAACATTCACTTGGGATGTTCATTGTCTGAACTGCAACATCTACGTGTGTCGTTTCTTCAACTGACTTGTCTTCTTGAGTTGTCATATTCATTGGATCGGTATTTTTTGTTTTGTCATCAACTTGAATTCCTACATTTGATGCTTCCTTCTTGATAAGTTGTTATACCTGGTTTTCTAACGACTTCTTATCTTTCTTAAGTTTCTTAATTTGCGTTAGCAATTTTTCACTATGGTTTTTAAGTCAGGAAACTTCTTCATTTTTATCAACAATGATTTGACTAATTTCGTTTTGCATATTTTGTAATACTTTTTTACCTTCTTGAGAAATTGCTTTTGAAATATCTGAGATATCCTCTAGCGTTACTGAGTTTGGTTCCAGTGTAAAATCTTGGAGCGTTATTTTCTTCTTCTTGTAAGAAAATGTTAAAAACTTCTTCTTTTTATTTAGAATAAAGGAACCTAGAGTTTCCATCCAAGGTAAACCCAAAACAATGTCACTATCTTTAAAACGTAAGGTTTTCACAGTGAATTGTGAGGTAAAAGTATAATCTCCAATATTTATGTGTAGATTGCTTATGTCATATTGTTTGTCATAATCCCCAAGAATATTCTTTTCAACTATATTTGATTCAGGAATCACCAATTGGTTAGCACATTTAGGACTAACATAATTACTTTTTTCAGCAGGACTGATAGTGATTATGATATCTCTTCTTGCGAGCGATCCTTTGATTTGAAATAATGTATCAACATATTTACCAAAGGTTTTAGGAAACCTTTCATCTCTCATTTTTGGACTAAACTCAATTTCTTTATCGTCAACGGTTGACTCCATTTTTACTTTGTTAAGATGAACTTGGGATTTTTTTTTCAAGTAATTCCTTTATTTTTTATATATCTTTTTCAAATATTCTCCTTTAATGTGGATTGTTAAAAACTTGAATATCCTTTTATTAAAAAAGTACTCCTTTATATTGTTGCCCTCTATATATGTATGCATTTCTTTATATTAAGTCCCCTTTTCAAAATAACTTTATTATCTTATAATAATAATAGTCTCACTTTTTTTTTAAATAATAAATTGGTCCCTTTTTTATATACTTAATTACTTCTTTTATAAAAATTTTAATGTCACCCCACTTAATAAATATAAAGGTCACGTCTTTTCATATGACACGGTCACAATGTTAAAATACCATGGGTTGTTCTTAAAACCTCCGTTAAAATGTTCTCCACGTAAAAGTAAAACGTATTCCTTTTGTTTTTTGTTTTTTTTTTTTAACTTTTTAAAATACTATGGGCAATTACCATGGGTTGTTTTTAAAACCACGGGCTTCTTCACGTAAAAAGTTTTAAACATACTTGATATGAGATTTTGTATCTGTTTTGTTTTTTCTTTTACTTTTTTTTCTTCTTCTTTTTTTAATTTATTTAATTTTTTTTTTGGTTATTTTTTTTTTTTTATGGCCAAAGGCCTATAAAAATGGAGAAAAGGAGAAACTTCCAAATTCTGAGCAAAATGCTTCAATTGTATAGCAACACGGTTGACAAACTTTGATAGCCAAGGACTTGGATCGGAGAACGAGTTCTGTGCACCAGTTAAGCAACCTAGAGGACTACACTGCTCTGATACCAAATGAAGCGAATAAAGTTCCTTCTACAAATTAATTACTCCAGAAGACATGGAATATAAAGATATCCATGTGGATACAAATATTATATATTAAATATGAATAAGATTAAGAATGATTTACAATGAGAACGAGAGGCTTGCTTATATACCACGCAAGTGTCTCTTCATGAAGAGTCATGTTTCAATTAGACATGCCTCTTCAACCTAATTACTACTTAACTAATAATTATTTATACTTATTATCATTTATATTATTTTACATTATTTATATATATTTTATTCATTACAAATCCCTTGTTCCATTAGTGACTCGTTAAAGTCCAATGGAAGATCTGTATGATCTCCCCCTGCAGTGGCCGACACATCCCTAAAGGTTATTGAGTTGTGAAGAGTTGTGATGTCCTAGTTCCCCGCTAGCCCCAGAGTGGTGCCACCATGCTGATACTGCACTACTCTGAATATGTCATACTCCCCATCATGCGCAGACAATATCCTCCTCTCCTGGATCTCAATGGTGGAACACTGAAAGAGGAGAGACACATCCTGCCTGGGCATCTCCATGGCACCAAGTCCTACCCATCCAAATCTAACTCCGAACCTGTGCAACAATAGATAATGTATGCCTCCACATATGATGAAACCCTCTGTGAACCCCCCTGTGTCATCCCAATAGCGAACTATATCACTCTTTGCCACAACTCCGCTCATCACGAGTGATCTATCGATCAACTGAATCCCTGCATCTCATAGGAAGACCTGTGGTGGCGTAGCCCTGACAATCGATGGAATCCATTTGGCCCTCATCTCTAGTCTGTTATGTAAAAAATTAGTTAGTCTTTAATTTTAGATTTATTATTTAGTTTTAGGATTAATTAGACGAAAGGGCACGATCATAAGATCATGCCCTTTCCCCAAAGGGTGTCCATGGCAGTATTTAAGCCAGGAAACCCCATTGTAAAAGACATCATCTGTCTATTCATTTATTAATAAAATATTTCTATATATATTTCTGTTTATCCGGAAGTTTTACACTTCATCTGGTATCAGAGCGAGTAAGATCGTTGCCGTCCTGTGTTACGCTGCCTCAGTTGCTATGTACAACATCGAGCGCTGACCACCCGTCCGCTGTCCAACTACTGTGTAATCGCCGGAAAACCTACCACTGCTGTACGTCTATCTGCGGTACATTTGTGCTGTACGTCTGTCTGCGGCACGTAGGGTCCATACGTCTGTCTGCGGATACGCTAAACTAAACACTGTGATTTCCAGCCCAAGATCGAGTGGCATTTTTTTTTTTTACCTGTGGTGATAACACTAAATTCCAGCGTTTGTTTTATACCTGCGGTGAGTCGTGCGCTGAGAGTCCAGTTGTGGTGATAACGCTTTAAGCTCACGTTTTTTTAATTATCTACGGTATCCTTGTCCGACGGGAAGATTCGACCGGTCAACGGAGGTGACCCTCCACCAGCGGACGTGACGGTGTATGTATAAAAATATATATATATATATATATATATATATATATATATACGTGCAATATACATATATCCACCAGCGGACGTGACGGTGTATGTATAAAAACATATATATATAACGTGCAATATATATATATATATATATATATTATATATAACGGTAATCTATATATAATATATATAATTATATTATATATTATATATAATATATATAATTTAATTAATTAAAATAATATATATAATATATATAATTTAATTAATTAAATTTATTTTAATTAATTAAAATTTATATGTATAAAATTTATTTTAGCTAATTTAACAAAAAAAAAAGGGAGGAAAATATTTTAACTGGCAAATAAATACACGCCCCCGCAAACCCGCTCAATGTTGACAATGACAATGGCGGATTTTCAAAAAAGGTTGTTGGATGCAGAGCAAAAAATAAATAACAACCACGACGAGGTCAGTAAGAGATTAAATGACGTCGAGAGCAAGCTTGGGGAGCAAGCGGACAAAATCAAAAATCTTGAAGATACGACAAATCGAATAGAGATAAAAATGGAAAGTCAACACGTCCAAACAGAAGTAAACTTCAAAGAGGTCTTAACAATGCTAAAAGTTCTGTGTAAAAAGTCAAATTGTACGCCCGAACAACTACTGAAAGAAGGTGAAGAGAATCAAGAACACGTCTCGTCGGATTCAACTAAGTCCACAGACTCTCATGACAAGGTTGAATCCCCAAAAAAATCAGCGACACCCCACCAAGAAGTAAGTAACACAGTCTTTACAAACAAGCAACTCTGGGATAAGTTGATAACTTTACCAATCAACACCCTTTTTTCGCTCAACCAGTGGCAACATACCAGCGAAGGGCAAAAGTCGAGATGCCTAAATTCGATGGAAACGAAAAAAACAATGTTGCATGGATAAATAAAGCAGAAGAATATTTTGAGATATATGACATTACTGATGATGACGAAAAGCTCAGACATGCATCCATGAAAATGGAGGGAGAAGCATATAACTGGTATATGTGGTGGAAAAAGACAACGCATGTCATTAGCTGGAGGAAATTTAAAGATGCATTCTTCAAAAGATTCCAAAGTGTAAAGGAAGAAGAGTTCTTTTCAAAACTCATCAAACTGCGACAAAAAGAAAGTGTTGATGAATACACTCAAGAATGGGAGACCTTAGTAACACGAGTACCTGGGTTATCAGAATCTCGTATAATTCAGTCATATATCTCGGGACTCAAAACCCATTTACAAGTAGAACTTGAGATGCATGACATTACATCTATAGAAGTAGCAAGACGAAAAGCAAAAACAGCCGAAAAGAAATCCGAACCAATATTCTGGTCAACAGCGGAAAAAGCTTATGCAAGACGAAGGATACCTCAGTATGTGGACTCAAATAATACAAGATATGTTCCACCACATCGTCGTGAAGATGAAAAATTTAATGTGGAAATGCAAAGGATAAAAGAGGGTAAATGTAAACGCTGTGGTGAGAAGTGGGACCCCAAACATAGATGTGTTAAAGGAAAAGAACCAAAGAACCTATATAATTGTGAAGCAACCAATGATTCGAACAGTGAAGATTATGACATAGAAGACACAGAAGACGCCGCAAAATTCTCACCAGAATTAGATGATGGAAGTATTCCGCAAGTGTCATTATCAGCCATGACAGGTATATCACAACCTCAGACCTTAAAGTTAAAAGGACACATAAAAAAGAACAACGTAGTGGTTCTCATCGACTCTGGAAGCACACACAATTTTTTAGATACAACCATGGCAAAGAGACTCAATATATTTTCATTTCCCTTACCAAACATGAAAGTGATGATAGCTAATGGTAAAAAGATTGAAAAGGTGGGAAAATGCCATAAGGTTAAATTGCAGATTCAAGACTTCAGTTTAGAGTCTCCGTTTTTCACAGTATCGTTAGGAGGAGTAGATGTAGTCTTAGGTATCCAATGGCTACGAACTTTAGGTACTTATGCCGCCAACCATCAAGTACAATTTATAAAATTCAAATGGGGAGGTTAGAAGTACAAGCTACACGGATTCCAAGCACCAGAAAATCAAGTTACATCATCATCCCAGATGATGAAGCTGAGTCGAAATGGAGCAACTGCTTATGTAGTACAATGTCACCAATTAGAGATGTTAGCTGCAAATACAACCAGAGAAGAGTCACCAGAGATACAAGATTTGATTCGGAAGCATGAAAAAGTATTTCAAGACCTACCTATGAAGATGCCACCTAATAGGGAAATTGAGCATACAATAGAAGTCAAGGCAGGGTCAGACCCTGTCAACATCAAGCCATACCGATATCCACATCACCAAAAATGGAACTTGAGAGATTAATCCAAGACCTTTTAAAGTGTGCGACCTTGATCATCTTAGAATATCTGATCAAGTGGAAGGACTTACCCGAAGAAGACGCTTTCGGGGAGAATGAATCATTCTTCAACAACATCCGTCGTTACATATGCTTTGAGGACAAAGCATTTTTTCGAGAGGAAGGCAATGTTATGTAAAAAATTAGTTAGTCTTTAATTTTAGATTTATTATTTAGTTTTAGGATTAATTAGACAAAAGGGCACGATTATAAGATCATGTCCTTTCCCCAAAGGGTGCCCATGGCAGTATTTAAGCCAGGAAACCCCATTGTAAAAGACATCATCTATCTATTCATTTATTAATAAAATATTTCTATATATATTTCTGTTTATCCGGAAGTTTTACACTTCATAGTCCTTGCATGCCACCCATATATAGGCTCCATACATCATGAACTAATAAGAGGCATGCTAAACTATCTAGCCCCTGCCACTGTGTAGTACTGATGACCACTAGAAACCACGTGTGCCAAATAGCTACCCCCTGAATGCAACCAATAGATGGGTATCTAATATGTGCAATCGACTTAGTGTATGCGGATCCATCCTGCTCCTGCCAACCATCGCCACTGGTTCGGCTACCCGCCCCCTGGAGAATGTGTCGATACAATGTCGGGAACTCGGATACATACTGGACAACTATCTCAGCCGTACACAGTATCCTCTGCTCATGCATGGTCCAGATATGCCCTGTGGAAAGAGTGAAACATGTTTCCCCTGTGACCAGCTCCCTAGGCATGGGATCAATGATGAATGATATGCCATCCCTGTGGGTGATCACGTCATCCCTCGACCTATGGTTGTCAACTCGGGCACCGACTCGATGCCCCCACTGAGTAGTCTCTCCTCTATCGCACCAAGTGTCATCCAAATATCTTGGGTGAGCTCCCTGTCCCCTGCTTCTCATGCCTAAAGTGTCAAAGAACAACAACTAGATCGCTCGTTTCCGTAAGTGACATAGAAGAGGGTCAGGAGTGTGAGTCCCCGCGAATACCATCAAGTATCGCTCATCTGTGTCCCCATCAATCCTAGGTGAACTACACCCAAAGGTACGCCCGGTATCTCTGTCCATGGGTGTCGCTGGAGGCAACACTCCAAGACCTCGTTGTGCAGCACCATACGCCTCTGCATACCACCGATCATCCCAGTACTCCTAGACATGCCATTGTACACCGCGGCCTACCCTTGTACACTGTTGGATACCCTTGGCATCCTATGTCACTCCCCACATGTATTCATTGTAATGTGAGGCATTCCCACTCCGCAACACAACCCAACACACTATAGAACACCACCATGCATTTCCATGCCCACCTGTAGACCACTGCTCAACGCTAGATGCTCCCACACATCCTTGGATATGATGGCCTAGAGCTATGTCTCTACGTGCTAGGCCACACCCGATTAGTATCATCACCTCCACCATCACATCATTATTCCTGCCGAATAATGGATCTTCCCTCCAAATCCCCCTTGAGGGATCCAAGAAGTGACTCTCCTTATGTCTCAATAGTGATGCCACCACTGCTCTGCTCCTTTAGGTCCTCTGTGCCCCGCACAAAATTGAAGAGCCCCTAGCTCCATGCAAGGCACTGTTTGGTGTCTTGCCAATGCCACCTCCTCCGACAAACTTCTGCCAGAGTATGCTGATCACCCAATGATCCCATGTACGAATGCCATACCAAGAAACCAAAAGAGTTTGTCCATAAACTGGTAAGCTACTTGTGTTGATCGAGATGAATGTGCATGCTCCACTGCTAGGTCAACTGCACCATCCCGGTTGTAGTCAACCGACATACATGGGAAATGATAAGTAGTCCCTCCCAGATTCCAGTGCTAGTCGGGGCTTCTAGCATCCCCAGTGCCTCAAAACTCTTGCTGAGCTCCACCTAAGTCCACTACCATCTCCATAGTCCACTCCACCAGGTACCAACTTAGAATCTCTCACCACCCAACCCCAAGGGAGGGATCGAATGCACGAACTCTTGCACATAGAACAACCCTAGCATAGAGGTGTTTAATCCTGTGCAACTCAGGTCGTCTCATCTCGCTATCCTGGTCAATACATACAATCTGACTAGGTAGCTCTTTCTCCCTCTGTCCAATGGGCCAAGGTAACCTAATAGTGTTGCTAACCTTATTGATGTATGCCCGAAGAGGGATGCTCTCACGCTCTAATGTGCACTCTAGCTGCACCAGGAGGGAATCCAATTACTCCCCAATGTGAGTCAATTTCGCTGTGGACTTGGCACAAACCATTCTCATGCCCTCTAGCTCCTCGTTCTGTTGTAGAATCGCCTCTCGCACTAATGTGGCCTTCCTTTTTAATGCTAGAAGGTCGGCCTATAATTGATGGAACTGTCGTGGGCATCTATCACCTGTAAACTTGGTCACGACTCCAGATACCTCAGCAACTGTTGGCATCTCGTCCAGGGATGGCACCCCCTCAACAAATGGCTCTATGCGAGTAGGCTCTATCCTCTCCACCAGGGTGCCAACTGGGGTTATCAAAGAGGTCTCGAATAAAGGTGGCTCCTGCGCCACACCGAGTATATGAATGTGCTCCTCACCATCCCGTGGGCTCTCAGCATCATGCTCAACCTCCTCCTCAAGCACCTGATATCTAAAGTGAGGTCTCCACCAGCAAAAGCGCCCCCTAGTCTCACCCTCTAACCGTCTTTGTCTTGTTTGCTCCTTTTCAGGAGATCTAGTGCCTTGATCTAGTCGACTTTCCCCACACGATGTAGATGGTTGCACCCCCACAACCTGCTCACCTCTAACGTCTTTGTTGTAATGGTGAGGATGGGTTTGGTCTATCACCCTCCTCAACTAGGCCAACCTATCATCGTACCAATGAATTCTACCCCAAAATTTCTGCACACTGGATTTCCCTTTAGCCATGGGTTTGTCTCTAGTTTCACTCGTCACTGTGCACTCATACCCAAAGCTTCCATGATCTTTTGGCTAATTTCCCACAGCTGGCCCAAGATCATGCTCTAGTACCACTGTAATGTTCCAAACTTAAATAAATAGTGATATGCAAAGCAAAAATGATTTACAACACCAAAATTTTAAACAATCAATAGATGCTCATAAAAGTTCTCGAATTAAGAACCAGCTGAGCCATTTTATTAATCAATGGAGCAAGTACAATAGTATGGAGGAATGCAACTGGGCTTGCCTCAATGGCAAGCATGACAAAACCCAGGTGATAATACAATGATCTCAAATGCTGGGAATGACTATAATGCTCTGCGCTGCCTAGAAAACTTCATTGTTGCCTGGAAAGGGACTGCAAGAAACTCCTCCTCTGGTGCTCAGAAAATGATGAAACTTCAGCCACAAAATCCTTGGCCAAAACCCACAAAAACCCAGAAATGGTTTGGCCCGATTTGGACTTCCCAAAATCGACCCCCAAAGGCACTCTTCAATCCCCAACAATTCTTCACTGTCTACTGCAAAGATACGTCTTAAAACACCACCTTCGCTGCTCAAAAATTATGAAACTTTATATTTGGGATCCTTGTCAGAAACCTAGAAAAACCCAAAAAGGATTTTGGCTGGTTTAGAATTCTGGAATTCGACCCCCTTGGAGCCCAACCTCAGCTGCAACTACAAAAGTCGGCCTGTTGGAAACTGCCAGTAAATCCTCCTGGAAATGCCCCCAAAGTGTTGCGCTGATCCTTGCTATCCAATCCCTGACTTCCTGGGTGAGCTCTTGGCGAAAGACGCCTACTCCTAAGCTCCACGAAAAATTGTTGAGTGGCCTCTGCGCTGTCCCCTAGCCCAGCAATTCGAACTGTTGGGATGTTGGCTCTGTTGGCTGTAAAACTCAGCAAGAATGTTGGTCTATTGCTGCTATCTCAGATCTCTAACTCTCTGGTAAACAATCTGATCTTTGCTAGCCTCTATCTCCCTCTGCGTATTCTTTGGCTACCCAGAAATATGCACTCCCTGCTCTGCACTGGTTGGTGGTGCTAATTCACTGCTGTAGAACTCTTGAAATCCTTGTAGAATTGCCTCTCTAGGGCGAGCACAGATGGTCCCCCGAAGTAGAGGTTGAATCTCCCGCTTGAGAGATTCGTGGCTAAACAGCCAGTTGACATAGCTAAACAACATAATGAACAATCAAGTGATTTCTTTTGCAAGATGTATGAATGAATCCCAAAATGAGAGCTGCTCCCTCCTTATAACTCCTTGGGTCTCCATTGCCTCATGTAGGCCCCTCCATCCACTTATTCAACTTTCCCTCCAAGCTATTCGAATGGGAAAATTCGAATTCCCATGTGGGTGGCCTCCACATTCCACTAGCAACCAAATTAAGTCGAATTGCCTCCTAATACCCTAAGTCGAAAATGATGGGTTCTCTTCCTTAGCTAAAATTGGGCAAAATTGTGTAGCAGCGCCTTGTTACAAATGTGTTTGAGAAGGGACATGACAGCTTGTATTGGTTCCTAAGAAATTGTCGTTGAGCTCAATTATTTCGAGTTAAGGGCATGAAGTTCAATTGTATGTAGTGATTCCTAAATTTTAGGAGCCTAGGTTGAGTTAATTTTAGTTGTAATCAATTAAACTAGTTCTAATTGTTAATAGAACTAGTTGGTGGTCAATTAAGCAGTGGGACATCAGTCTAACTCAGAGATCATTTAGGTAACTGATCAATCAGCGAATAATTAGCTCATGCGTACAAAGAATACGATTTCCCAGTTGTGATGGAGTTTCCAAGGCAGTTAACCAACAGTTATAAATTAGTTGAGTGTACACGTGTTGCATGAGGTTGGATGATCAACCCTGAGGAATTGCACAAGCATTTTGGAGGAAATTCCTAATTAATAAGGGCCTATTTCCTCAGGAATTGCGCAAGGAAATAGGAGCTCAAGCAGAGGTAAAAATTGACTAAATTTGGGTCGGAGCTTCTCAGTGAGTGGAGAGATAGGTTATGGACTTGCAGGGTGTGCTCAGTTGAGCAAAGAAATTGTAATACATCTCTATTCTTTTGATTTAATGCAAGTAGGCATTGGGGTTTTTAGCAGTTTGTTTTCCCAGGGATAAATACTTGTTGCATGTGTGTTATTTCTTATTGCATGTCTGATATTTTTCTTATAGATTGTGAAATAATTTTCGCAGAGCAGTAGAATAGGTTTGTGCCTTGTGATTTTGATTAAAATTTCATGAGCAGTTGCAAATATACACCATAATTTCTACAACATGAGCACCAATGGAAAATCTGACATAATCTTCCTCAAATAGCTAACTAGGGTGGCACTCGAAGTCCACCGAAATTAGCTTCAGTTTCGCTTGAAACTTTTGAACTCGCTTGAGCTCCTTCAATTGTCAATGAAATAGATAGAAAAGAATAGAATTTCCATTGAGTTCCTTCTCCTTTTATAATTTTCCATGGAGTCTCCCTCTAGCTTCTAGATCCTCCTTTTCCCTGTTATTTTATTGGTGGGGCCAATTTTCCACTAGGAGACTTATGCTGCCATTTTGAGTGAAATAACAATTTGCCTCCTCAATGAAATATTAATTTTCTGCCATTCTCCAATAAAATAATAATTTCCCTTTTTCCTTACTTCTGCAATTAAATATTATTTTGCCACCATCCCATTAAAATAATAATTTCTCCCTTCTCTCACAAAATTTATATTTTCCCCTTTGTAATATTATCCAATAATTTGTAAATTTTCCAGGTGAGGGATTTTTCCATGCACAAAAATTGGGAACATCACAGGGACCCCTGATGATGTAATTTTGCTCCCATGACCTGACCATCACACACCTTGGAAATCCATCCTGGCTGTACTATAGAGGAAACCAAAAATGGGGACATTACAAGGTTTTATTTGGTGGCAATATCAGTTTTGTTTGGTTGAGAAATGTTCTTCACTAATTGATTGAAAAATATTTTACAATTTATATGGATGTTAGATGATAAATGTTTGAAGAATTTTAGTCATCTTTTAATCCTTTCTATGTTTAGATCTTTACATATATTTAAGGTGCAATAAGTTTCCTCCATTTTATTGGAATAAGAGAAGACCAATACCTTTTATTTATTTCAGATAAGCTGCAAATGAGATTAAGGGATGAAGGTGGAATAAAAGCTCTTTTGGGAATGGTTAAATCTTGCCATTCAGATGTCTTGGGACAAGTGGCTAGAGGAGTTGCAAACTTTGCAAAGTGTGAATCTCGTGGAGCTACAGAAGGTTAGAGTCTAATTTATCTTTGAAACTTGTCTTTCATAGAACTGGTTGTTATGCAAGAATACCTTAGATTTGATAATATTCTGATCTATTATTTGTAGGCATTGTCATTCTATGTATTATCTTGGCTGAAAAAAAGATTATATATATATATATATATATATATATATATATATATATATATATCGATATATATATAGAGAGAGAGAGAGAGATTATCATCATTCCTAGGTTATATACAAAATTATCTCTCGTTTTTTATCTTTAATGTAAAATTGATGTGAAAATTTGAGTGGTCCATGCACAACATCTGGGCCATCTCAATGTTTATGCATTCTAACGTCTTATTTTCTTTTATTTACAATCCTTAGCTGAATTTTATATGTGCTCATACAGGACATAGAAAACGGCGTTCACTTCTCATTGATGATGGAGCATTGCCTTGGATTGTTGCGAATTCGAATAGTGAAGCAACTCCAATTAAGCGCCATATTGAGCTTGCTCTTTGTCATCTGGCTCAACATGGTAAACTTATAGAAGTCTTTCTTAGTCTTAAAGTGAGATTCAGTTCGAATGAATTTATTTGGTATAAATATTTAAAAGATTGAGTATTACTGCAATTGTAAGAGTCCAGCAAAAATTTGTTTTCTGAAGTTATTTTTTATTGCTTTCCTTATTATTTGTAATTCTTGAGCATTGAATCCAACAATTTTTTGGTTGGTTTGTCATTTTCTTCAGGTCAAATTTATGCAACAGATAATTATTTATCTTTTCAATTAATCGATACTCTTATTCCATGCTCAGTTTACACTGATGTTCTTTAGGTTATTTGGTTGTCATAGACAAGTTGTAATCTGGAATAAGTATAATTTTTTAATACGGTGTAATGTGAATTAGTAAAACTTGTATAGTTTGCAATGTCATTTCTAGAGTTAACTATTTTACAACATTGTTACTTTTTTCCTTTTTCTTGGCAAAAGCATTGGTATTCTGTTGTCAAACTGCATAATGAGAAAAATAATACTGTTTGTTTTGAAAAAATTAAGAGTATTTGTGGCCAAATTTTTCATTTCCTTCCAAAATGGCTTTAGATGAGGATCGTCTCTCGACATGTTATGGCAGAGGATAGAAGTGTTTAATATCAATTTTCTCTCTAAAGGGAACGTCTTTGATCCCCAAGAAAGCTTTGGTTAGAATTGGGCAATGGGGAACACCTAAGCATATGATATAAAAGTTAAACTTTGGTGGGGTATTCAAAGGGAATGTACTAAAGCAAATTGTCAAGGGAATTTATAGATCGGTCAGGTGTAATCAAGGTAGCATCTTGCAGGAGTTTTGAAAATACTACTAACAGTCAAGTAGAGCTAGGTAGACTCATTAGCGAGCTGAAAATATAGATTGAATTAGGCCTTGAAAATATAAGGGTTGGGACTATAGGATTGCCACAGATTTATTAACTAAATTTATTTGAGCAACATCATCAACATTTAAGGCAAGAAAAAGACCCATGGGGAAGTGTTTTCGATCCATTTATGTGATATTCCCAGTTAGCAATATTACTAAGGGAAATATCAATCTTGCCCAATTTTGTCTTATTTCATGTTTGCACTTAGGCGATGTGGGTTCAAAAGTCCCACATGAATTTTGGGATTAAGTGGGGGCCCAAACATTAGGAAGGAAGGGAAATATTGCGACTCTAGTGGATCATGGGGGCCACCCCATGGAGAATTACAGTTCACATGTGGAATACGCTCCCATTGGAGCGAAGTTGGTGGGGAAAGTCGAGCTATGCCCGCATGGGCATTTGGAGGTTTTTTGATAAATAGAGCAAGGGGCACTGATTTTGGGCATTCGTTCATCTATTTAGAAATTGCGTCTTTGAGGCTGAAACCAAGTCTGCAGTGTTGTCTACGAGGCCTAATGAGGTCCATGGGTGCCATAATGAAGAGGATCCTCTAAAGTAGTGAACAAGGTGGTGGCCCCTTGTGATAACCTGTGGTGCTCCAAATGACATATGGGGGCACACAATTGTCCGCATGGGTCTCCAAACAAATCGAAGATGTCTGTAGGTCGCCCTCAAGGACTAGGATGATGGTGCAGGTGAAGCCACATCATCATGGAAGCCTTGGATCATCTGCCAAGTCTATGGTGTAGATCTGGGTCCGGTTGGGCATGCTGGATGAAGTGCAGCCTCCTCATCCAATAGGTGAATGACAAGCAACCTTTGAATGGTAGTGGGGATCCATGGAGTGTAATCTGCTGTTGTGGAGGCCCATGGCTCTCAACTCTCACCCTACGTGTGCCAATGTAGCCCTCTAAAGGATTAGGACCTCGTATGGGGAGATCAAACCCCAAATGGAAACCATACACAATCTTGCATAGGATCCAATGTGTCCCCTACCCTTCCAGTATAGCAAGTCATTAGAGAAATCAAGTAAATGAGCTTACCTAATCATGGACCACAGGTGGAAACTTCATAATGGCTTGCCCTTCCATAATGGGCTTCGAGATGTGCCAATGTCTCCTAAACTCCGAATGGGTTAACCAAGCACCCTATTAGGTGGTTTCTACCTCTAAACAGGATAATATAGTTAAGGTACATCCTTCAAAAGGTGGTGGCATGTGACATATAGGTGAATGAAGTAGGGGATGAGAAGGGGCAACCCTTAGTCACATGCTAGGGTACAAGGGTAGCTAATAAGAGGAAAACCCACACTTGGGTTTATAATATGGAGGAGGGAGAAATCGTGGTACATTAGGTGCCCCAACCTTGATTTTTCCACCCTTCTTTATATTCCCTTTGCCTTTTGATGATTTTCTTTGATTAATTGCTTGGGGATCAAAGGGGTAAGAGCATGACGTATAAGATATAGCAGTGAATATCCCCCTTTTAAGGTGGGGCAGTTCATTGCCCACCAGGGGTTGGGACAATCATGGATTCCTATATGATTAAGAAGGCTCATAGAACCTGTAGGAACCAGGGTGATGGCCATGATAATGGGCTAGAGCTCATGTATTGGCTTTTGCCCACATGCTAAAATATTTTTTTCCTGGCCATCTTTTGCATTTTGTGGTACTTTTCTTGTTGAATGTGGCCATATATGCTTTTAAATTTCTTTTCAGCTACATCAACCTTCGGGCTTCATTCCAGGCCATGACCCAAGGTGTGGGCAAAGGGAAGGGGCAGGCTAGCCCTATGTGGACCCAATGGAGGAATGTGGGCCTAGGAGGGAAAAATTATGGATGGGATAATAATGAGTGGAGAAAGGGTAATATAAACGAATAAGGGAGCGAGACCACGCAACCAGAATCAGGGTTTCTTGTGAAATAACATCCCTGAAACCAAATGGTCAGTAAAAGAGATCCCACGGGACTAAAATCCAAGGTTAATTCCTAAAAGGGGTTAAGGGGATAGAAGCAAAAACCTAGCCTATTCTTTCTGCCGAATTCCCCCATGAATCCATGCCCAGAGGTGTCCATGATAAGCAAACTACAAAAATCAATCTCAAAATGACAAGGCATACCTTTAAATTTAGGAGGCCCACCTTCAAACATATGATCATGGTAGATGGGCGAGGGACCACATGGCTGGCTCAGGTTGCAGAGAAATGGCACAATGAGCTAGCTGATGGCTTCAAGGGGATGCTGGCTGAGGACCATCTTGGAGAAAAAAAAAATCTCCTAGCGATATTACCCACAAAATGGTGGGTAACAAGTACCATATATAGACACTTATGAGAGAAACACCTAAGACAATTTTCCTTTTCTACCTGGGGAAGTTCTGACACCCCGGAGACCCTCTATCCTTCTTTGCGTCACTTTTGCGTGAGCCCCGTGTCTCTAGCTATGTTGTCTCTCTAATCTTCCCTCTTCCCTCTATGTTGTCTCTAGGATGCTCTACGTCACCTCCTTGCCAGTCTCTGACTGATGCTAATGCCCTTCTTTTCCTTCACCTTGCAATTCTCCCTCCGTAATCAAACTTCTTCTCCTTGAGAATCGATTTCCCTCGGGTTACTGAATATTTTCCCTGTGTATCTCCAAATGACTCTCAAGTCTTCTCTTATACTTTTCCTTTTGATGAATCAACGGTCGAGATTAAGTCCCTAATCAATGGCTAAGATTAAAACAAACTTGATCCTCACCCCTTAGAAGCTTCTCACCCATATCTTTATTAATACTCATTAATAGTTTTATTTTCCTAAGTTTAGACTTAGGAACCCCATTAAAAATATTAATTATTTTAATAACTCATCGTTTGAGTGGAATTTCTCCAAACAATTTCTGGGTCTGGGAGATCTCATGTATTCTAGCCCTTCCACAAAATTTCAAAGCTAGATCATTTCTTTCGCTACCCAAAATCAACAAAAGGTACCACTATCAACAATATGCTTCATAATTGTAGATGCAATAGTGTTGGGAATGAGGGATAGAGAGGCAAACCAAGTTGGCCAATGGCCTTGTAGATGAGTGACTAGGCTTCTAATGAGAATGCCTTCTTGCAAACACAAAGTTAGCTTCGAAAAATCGTTGCAAAACAAGATGTCAGAGACCATAAACCAACACAAACCCACTCAATGACTGAATGAGGGTTAGAGAAGGGCAAAATGGGCAAACGATGAAGAGAAAGAGGGTAGATTAGGGTCACGGCTAGGGCTTCAAGGCCTAAAGAGGTTGTGGCTAAGCAAAAGAGAGCCCAAAAAAGGTTGTCGAGAGGGATAGAAGGCCTTTCAAGGCCACGATAAGTGGAGATAGGCTTGCGGCCTAAGGAAAAGAAGCCAAATGGCCTGTGACAAGGGTAAGAGAGGCCCAATAAGGGCACGACAAAGCCTAAAAGGACTGCCGAGAAGGGTTAGAGGCCCTAAGGGGCTTGCAGCTCAAGGAAGCATTGAGAAATCGATAGGGCTATACTTAGGATGATTTATCTTATACTTGATAACTGCTTGTGATGTATTTTTACTTTTTCTTGATTATTAGCTTCTTCTCTCATTATTATCATTTATATTTTTCTTACTATCAAACAACTACAAAAAAACATGAAGATCAATAGTACACAAGAACGTAGGATGTAGGCTGCAAGTCAGGGGCAAAACCTCTCCACTTGAGAGGAAAACCCACAAATCTCAGAGCTAAGGTGATGAAGTCAAAGGAAGGGCAACAAAAGAGACATACAAGGATCAGTCTTTAGGAAGGGCATCAAAGCAAGAGATTTGTCAAGATTAAAGGATTAGTCTACAACAACAGTCTATAACAACAAAGGATTTTGTCTATATAATCAAGGAGACAAACTTCAACAGTCTATCCTACCCATAGTCTCGGTGCTATGCTATTGAGATCTCAGTGCCACAATAGGATTAAATAATCTTAGTCAAAGAATGAAGTTTCGATGTTAGATCACAAGTACTCAGAACTTAGTCAAAGAATGAAGTTCATGGCAACAATTTTCACAGTCTTAGTATATGTCATACCACAGTAATCTCAATATAGAATGAAGGTGTTCGTTGATGGGTCTCAAGATGATCATCATGGCAAGCAACATCAAGACTCTATGGTTCTACACAATGCTACATACTACAAGGTTCCATGATCCACTTATGTGATAACAAGACAGTGCCATCTCAAGTTCATCAACAATTTGTTAATCACAAGAATCAGATGTATAAGTCGAAGTAACTTGAAGGCAAGAAGGCAAGCCTCATACCATTACATCAAGGATCTCATTCAGAGGAAGCATCAATGCATCTGCTTCAACCATCATCAAAGTAATCAAGTGGAAGAGTTCATCTTCACTTGCCAAGTAAGTATCTTTCATTTTATAATCAAGTTTGGTTAAATGACTTCATGATTGCAAGGAGATCTATAGGTTGGATGGGTCATCAAAGGTCCTTGCATGGAACAAGGAGGATTTTCATAATCCTCACAGATAAGAGAAGTCAAGTAAACATACCAAGGAAAAAGGTCTCCTTTAAATTCATGGGAGGAAACTCTTAAGGTTCTCTCATCCCTATGTAGCAAGAAAGGAGACATCACAAAGATGTATATGATAAACTTAGTCTTTGAAGGTGCAATGAAGAAGATCACATGAAATCTGATCTACATAAAAGTAAAGGGTATCTAAGGATGTAGGATATCTTCATAAGGTCTCATCTACAAGATCTAGGAAGGAAGATAACCATCATTGATCTATAATGCACTAACAGATAATCAAGGTAACAAATATCCATGGGATAAGAAGGTTACCTCATTCGACAACTTATGGTCCCTATGATAAATAGAGAAAGACAAGTTGATGGTAAGAGTATTAAAGGGTAAAGGACTAAATCATGTGCAGGAAGGAAAGGGAAGTTTGGTCCTCAAACAAGGCAAAATAGGTATAGCTAAAAATTATGGAAGCTCATATCACCGGATAGATGGAGGAAGCTAAAGAAAAGGGCCAAGGAAAGAGGGAGTAACATATCCGAACTATGATTGGGTTAGTATCCCTCACAAAAGGGTCCTATCATAAGCTTTTATTATAAGATATGACAATGATGATAAGATGCATCGTGGCATCATGGAAGCATTAGAAACAAGAGCTCGTGACATCACCATGGAATCATGAAGGAAAAAATCTATGACAGACAAAACATGAAGGATATAGCTCTTGGGAACCTCAATGAACATTGAAGGAACAAGTCATCTAGGACAAGGCACATCATACATCAAGTCAAATAGGAAACATCTGCTAGTTGGGGATATACAAGATCCTCAAAATTCTCTGATGGAATCCTCATTGTAGGGTTCACTAATCTAGAGAGGAAGCAAGTGTTTCAACAAAAACTCCAACTTATGGAATCCATGAGATGATGGTGTGATGACATGAAGTTGATCAAGAGATTGGAGATATTTTAAATCAAGGAAGTTGGTGGAAGAAGCCTCGATGACCTGAAAGTAAAATAAGGTATGTATGCTTGTGTTTAATATTATATTGTCATGTCATATAGTTGCAGGTAACATGGATCATTGCTTCTATCTTAAGAAGCATGATCAAGAGAAAGGATCTCCTCCTCTGAAAGGACACAGGAAGGCATAAGTCACACTAGATGAAATTAACATAATATGTCCTCATATGAAGTATGAGGTGGTTGACTACAATGAAGAAACTCTGATTGAAAGTTACTAGGAATGGAATGTGTGAGGAAGGAAGAGATTGTGAGATATGCAACCCTGATGAAGGAAATCAACATCGAAAAGATCAAGAAGACTTCACTAGAAAATATTCTGGAAAGATATGAAGACTCTGATGGAAAAAAGGAAGACCCTTGACAATGTATATCTTTGGGAGATGTGTCAACATGTATACAGGATGTTGATACCTACAGAAAGATGTCATGATGAAGAGCCATCTCGTAAGGTATGATTTGATGTAATATGATGTTTGGATTTCTTGAATAATATCTGGATAATGCAGGGCTACTCGAACAAGAGTTGTAAATACAAGTACAATTAGCATTCATGTGATGAATGGAAGAAGCATGATGAGAAAGAAGTAGTCATATAACGAAGATTCCATATATGAAGAAGGCCTCTTTCCATGAAGAAAGGAATGACATGACGAACTAAGGAGGAAAGTGATCTATGGTTGTTGCATAGTGCACTACAAGGAAGAAGCTCAACTAAATTTCATGACATCAAGGAGAGAAGTTGATCAAGCAGTTGAAGGACCCATGAAGAAGAAGTTGCTGATGTATAGAAGAGTCCCTAGCTAAAGAGGGAGCTCTGACAGGTTCTTGACAAGAGGGAGTTTGGATTGGATCACCCATAATTAAAAAGGAGTGGCAGTTGTGTTTTTCTATTTCATGTGTCATGCACTAGACTAGGACTAAGAGCCGTAAGTCTAGGTGAAAGTTATGAAGAGAAATATAGACACATGATATCCTCCCTTGTTGAGAGGGAGAGATAGACACAACATTTTTGTCTTCAGTTTGGAAGAAAGAATGGAGGATCAGTGTCATGTCCCTTCCCAGAAACATTTGTAACAGGCTTCTCTCTACACAATGTTGCACAATTTTGCCAAGGAAAAGGACCCAAGAAGTTTCGACTTACGGACTTAGGAAATATTTCAGCCAAATTAGTTTGCTAGTGGAAGGTGGGGGCCACCCACATGGGAATTTGTACTAGGCAATTCGAATTTTTTTTGGAGGGAATTCGAATAGCTGTTGGAGGGGCCCACATGAGGCAAAGGAAGGCCCATGAAGTCATAAGGAGAAGGAGCCTCTCACTTGGTCATTCATTCACTCTTGTATATCGAATTTTACTTGACTGTTTGCTCGAGCTGCTTAGCCAAGTCAACTGGCTGTTCAACCACAAATCTCTCAAGCAGGAGATTCAACCTTACCTTCGGGGGACTTCGAGTGCCACCCTAGGAAGGAAGTTCCACAACATTTCGAGGAGTTCCAGTGAGTATCTACAGCACATACATTCATCTATCTTTAAGGAGTGCATATGTTTGGGCCAGCAGTTGAGAACACACGGTGGAGGAAAGATCTACCTTGGGCCAGCCACTAGCCGAAGTAGCTAGGGAATTTGAAGGACATCATTGGGCTAGCATTCAGGAGGAGTTTTGAGGCAACATAAGGAAGCAAATAGGAAGTTCGAATTCTAGGCTTGGAGGACAGCGCAGAAAGCCAGTTCAGTCAATTTGTGGGTCTTGAGGGGAAGAGCTATAGCCTGGAATCATAGCTGGGGAGGAAGGAGATTCATAAGAGGGATCATCTTAGTGATTTGGGGCATTTTACAGGAGGTTTTACAGCTACATTCTAGCAAGTCGAGTTTTGCAATTGCAGCTGAGGTTGGGCTCCTTGGGGGTCGAATATCAGAAGTCTGAACCAGACCAAACACTTCCTGGGTTTTTCTGGGTTTAGGCTAAGGAGCAAGGAGTTGAAATCTCATAATTTTCTAAGCACAAGAAGCAGTGATTCTAGCCATTCGATTTCAGTAGACAGTGTAGTTCTTGGGCCGCTCAATTCATTTTTGCTGCAGCAGTTGGGGCAGCCTTCAGTTCAACATTTTCTCACCTGGTTTTTGTCATGCTTGTCCATTGAGACAAGCCTAGGTGCACCATTCTATTTTATCATTGTGTTTGCCCTTGAAGAATTAATAAAATGGCTTAGCAGTTCTCTATTTCTAGCGTTTTCATGGGTGCTTGATGTAAATTTCGTTTTTCTGATTGCTGGAGTGTTTGCATGCTTGTTTATCACTTAATTTCCTATTAAGGAACATTACAGTGGTATCAGAGCCTAGGCCTTGGCTCAGCTGTGGGGATTTTCTCCTATGAGAGAAGGGCACCAACAAAAGATTACATACAGGAGGCAGAGGTACCAAAGCAGAGAAAGAGAGTTGGAAATCACTCCAGACATAGAGGACGGGGGGAAAGCAGTGGTAGCAGAGGAAGATATAGTAGAGCCTAAGAGTGGGGAGAAGATGGCTTTCGACAACCTCTTAAAGGCTTTGAATGTTGATTTTTGGTAGCATCGGATGTGCTCTAGCTCCGAAGTTTTGTGGAGGGGATAGAACATATGAGATCTCCAAGGACCAGAAATCGTTTGGTGAAATTCCACTTGGATTGTGTTTTATTAAAATAATTAATAAAATCTTAGGAAAATAAAAATATTAATGGGTATTAATAAGATTATGGGTGAAACTTCTAAGTGATGAAGATCAAGTCTGTTTTAATCTTAGTCGTTGATTAGGGACTTAATCTCGGCCGTTGATTCATCAATAGAAAAAGTATAATAAAAGGCTTGAGGGTAAGTTGGAGATACACTTGAGAGATCAATTAGTTCAATTTTTCTGGGGCAAGGTTTGCTGAGAAAATCGAACAAGTGATCTGTTGCAGCAGAGGGGCAAGGATAGTTGAGGTTGGAGGATCTTCTCCGGGACCTCAAATACACAACAAAGAGAGGCAAAGAGACGCAAGAGGAGGCAACACAGACCCAAGGAGGATAACGCTGGGCCAGGAGGGCCCACACATTGCTTGACACAGTGCCAGCGCAGGGGTAGAGCCACCCTCCAACAGAAGTCTGAATTTAGCCACGGAGCAGCAAGATCAGTCGAGAAGGTAGACGTCAGAGCTCAGGAGGCAAAAGAGGCAGCGTAGTGTCCCAATGTGCTCCACGCAGGCCCACGCAGCCATTGCGAAGGGGAAGCGGCTAAGTTGCACGAAACACCAAAATGTTTCAGAGTTTCCGAAACAAGTATGTTTAGAAACGTCAACTCCCAATAATGGAAACATCAGCTAAAACGTTGGTTGAAACATCATATAAGTTTATATATATAAAAAGAAATTTATAAGTAAGTGAATAACACATTATCTTGCAAGAAAAAAGGGAATAAGACCCATATATGACAATTTAGAAGGAAAACGAAGTCTATATTAACTCTCATAGATGATTACATAATGGTCAAGTTTCGGCCGAGTTTCGGGTACAGGTATGTCCCGAAACATCGGGTTCCTAGAAATTTCATGCAACATAGGGAAACGCAGTTGTAGTCAGGGATAGTCAGAGTAGTTGCTGAAATAAAGAGACTTTGCTGGGTTAAGTGAGGTAATCTCACTTAGGTTTCTGCTAGTATATTTTTATCTCTGTAACTGGATAGCCAAGAGAGGGCATCCAGAGTTGTAGAATTATTGCTTAATAATAGAAAACCCTTAGAGCTGCTGCACTGGTTTTCCCGCATTGGGTTTTTTCGGGGATGATTGTCCAAAAATAACGGTGCCCCTTGTGTATTTGTCTTGTTATATTTCAGTTCATGATCTGTATGTATGTGTAGTCTACAATAGTGTTTTCATCACTATTTAAGTAATTAAATAAACTTGTTGAATGTAAAAACAAGAAGGAGATGATAAACCAGTGATTGCAGTAGGATTTCTGATGTATAGATTCAGAAATTTTCACATGGTATCAGAGCATTGTAGATCATAAGAGACTGAAGACACCGTCCGGGAGATCCAGAGAATTTGTTGCAGAGAGGCAGTTGTCCCGACTGACAGAGCTCTTCCAGAGCCAAAGACGCAAAGGGAGAGTGACGCAGTGCAGAAGAGGTGACGCAAAGGCTCATGCAATGCCTGTGTTAGATTCTGAACCAGGTGAGGGTGACGCAGTAGCTGGGAGGATCCCACACAGTAACTACATCATCTGTCTATGCCAGTGTAGAAGCAGAGAGGGGCAGATCAGGCTCACGCAGAGCCACGTCATCTTTTCGGACCAAGAAGGAGTGACGCAGTGGCTAGGAGGAGCTGATCTAGCTCACGCGGTGATTGCATAGAGCCAGAGGAGCTCAGATTCTTTAGTTGTCGGGGCTGGGGGAGCAGAGAAGATTCAACTTGAGGAGATGGAGGGACGCTGTTGCTGTTGTTGCAGAACATTGCCTGTGGAGGTAGAGCCGAGGTAGAGGGAACCATTGCCTTGATAAATTTCTAGCCAAAGAAATCTAGATCCGGGTTGCAGCAACAAAAGAGGATTGGAGAGGAGTGATTCAACATTTGGCTGGAGAATTTTCGTGAAGGAAATCAGGATGCAGAGGGAGTCTAGAGGAGCTTGTTCCTTAGAGGGTTTCTTGGGAAATCCAGATCCAAGTCTTGCTGGATTAGCAGCAAGAGAGGGAGAATAGAACCTATCCTATATTTGTTGAGCAGAGATGGCAGTCAATGGACTAAGGGATCAGGACAAATTGGATGGAGCTTCCAAAATTGTCAGCTGGAAGGCCAGGATCCTAGCAGTCCTGGACAAAAATCGCATCAAGGACTATGCCTTGAAAGTAGTTGTTGTTCCCGTTGACGCTGATCCATTAAAGAAGTACGAGGAGGCCCAGGCGAAGGCCAAGTGCATGATACTAGACAAGGTCAAATATCATGTAGTACCACACGTTGCTGAGAAAGAAACAATAAGGGAGATGCTAACCACCTTGTATCAGGGCACTTCCATCCAGCGGAAGATGCTATTAGAAAATTAGTTGAGACAGTATCAAATGTAGAAGGGAGAAGAGATCGATCACTTCCTCCTCAAGTTGCAAGGGATTAGAGAGAAGTTGACTTCCGTGGGGTCTACATCAGATCCTGAGTTCATGGTCAAGACTGCCCTGAATGTAATCACTGAGGACTGGGAGACATTTGTCCAAAGTATATTGGGCAAAGCAACTCTCCCTAGTTGGGAGGAGATGTGGGCAGCTCTTCGACAAGAAGAGATCAAGAGGTTGACCAAGGTGGGGGATAGCGGCAAAGGAGCCTGGGTCAAGGAGGAGGAGGAGGAGGATGCAACTCTCGCATCATTGGGACAACAAGGGCAACAGAAGTGGAAGAAGAAGGATATTTCCAAGGTCAAATGCTTCAAGTGTGGGGAATTTGGACATTATGCCACTCAGTGCTCCCATAAGAAGGCCAAGGAGGAAGCTTATGAATCGAACGTTGATCCAACAAAAGCTGACAGGGAAGGCGAGGATGACGATTGTGCCATGAGTGCTCATGCGCCTTTGGAGAAGAGGTGGGGCGACATAGATTTGTAGTAGAGAGGACTACGTGAAGGGAAGGATCCTTGTGGTGCCCAAACTCTTGGATCACATACGACTATGGCAGACCTTAATGACAGTAACAGAATGATGGGATTCAGTTGGTGCGAGGGATGAACGAGCGACAGTGGCAGAGCTAGAGTGCCAAAGTCTGAAGTAGCACAGTAGAGTGTTGAGCAGTGTGGGAGGCACAAAGCAGATACAACAACAACGCAGTAGCATTAGAGGGTCAACATAGATTAGCAGCAAAGGTAGCTTGAGCATCACGGGGTATCTAGACTGACCAGCGTGTCAGCTTTGGGTGACTTTTTCAGTTGCTTACTTCTCAACAACTGAGTTGCAGTGCAACAGTTAGCAGTGTCAATGCTATGGGCAGCATGATGCAACATATTGACAGGGAGTTGTAGTACAGATGCAGCAGTGGAAGTGGCAGTGTCATGGGCAGCGGTATAGGTTGTAGCAACGCAGTAGATGAGGGGTAACATGCCGAGCATCAGGGGCATAAATGACTGATGTCGTGGATCAGTGTGATACTTTTACTGGGAAGTATTGCTAGAGCACATTCCTCGCTAAGAGGGAGTGCTGATTTTTGGTAGCATCGAATGTGTTTAGCTCCGAAATTTTTGGAGGGGATAGAACACATGAGATATCCAAGACCCAGAAATCGTTTGGTGAAATTCCACTCGCATTGTGTTTTATTAAAATAATTAATATTTTTAATGGGTTCTTAAGTCTAAACTTAGGAAAATAAAAATATTAATGGGTATTAATAAGAATATGGGTGAGAAACTTCTAAGTGACAAAGATCAAGTGTGTTTTAATCTTAGCCGTTGATTAGGGACTTAATCTCGGTCGTTGATTCATCAACAGAATAGTATAAGAGGAGGCTTGAGGGTTAGTTGGAGATGCACTTGAGAGATTAGTCAGTTTGATTTTCCTGGGGCGAGTTTTGCTAAGAAAGTCAAACAAGTGATCTGTTGCAGCAAAGAGGCAAGGATAGTTGAGGTTGGAGGATCTTCTCTAAGACCTTGAATACACATCCGAGAGAGGCAGAGAGATGCCAAAGGAGGCAACACAGACCCAGGGAGGTTGACGCTGGGCCAGGAGTGCCCACATATTGCTTGACGTAGTGTCAACGTAGGGGTAGAGCCACCCTCCAACAAAAGTTTGAATTCAGACAGGGAGCCGCAGGATCAACCAAGAAGGCTGACGTCAAAGCTCCAGGAGGCAGAGGAGGCAGCGAAGTGCTGACACAGTGTCCTAGTGTGCTCCACGTAGGTCCACGCAACTTCTGCGAAGGGGCAGCATAGTTGTAGCTGGGGACAGTTAGTCCAGTTGCCAGAATGGAGAGATTTGGCGGGTGAAGTGAGGTAATCTCACTTAGGTTTCTACCAATATATTTTTATCTCTGTAATTAGATAGCCAAGAGAGGACATCCAGAGTTGTATTCAGAACTACTGCTTAATAATAGAAAACCTTCAGGGCTGCTGCACTAGTTTTCCCGCATTGGGTTTTTCCGGGGACGATTTTCTGAAAATAACGATGCCCCTTTTGTATTTATCTTGTTATATTTCAGTTCATGATCTGTATGTATGTGTAGTCTGCAATCTTGTTCTCGTCGTTGTTTTAGTAATTCAATAAACTTGTTGAATGTAAAAACAAGTGGGAGATGATAAACCAGTGATTGCAGTAGGATTTCCGATGTATAGATTCAAAAATTTTCACATTTAATGATTTTGCCAAGGGCGAGAAGGAGATGCTAGAGGAGATAAATGCAGAATTGAGAGAGGACCACCCCTAGGGGATTCTTATTTGGGGAAAATTCTGGAACCTCTTAGCAATTTGATCACCCTTCACCAGCAACGTGACACCCATCAGCGAGTGGGCCAACTCGAGCCACACTGCCCTCTTTCGTGCTTGTGGCACAGATTGAACCAGCAGAGGCTGAAGAGCCCCCACAGATGGGAGAACACTTCAGAGAGTGGCAATCTATGGGTGCTGGATTCAGGGAATCACCCTCTTTCAGAGATTTCTGCAAGCTCAAGCAGAATGAGAAGAGCAAAGGATATGGAGGACAAGGCACATAGAGCTATGAGCTGCAGAGGACCATAGGGAGGATGTACTTCCCTACTTTCAATGGCACTGCCAAGTGCACTGCTCGGGTCTGGGTTGAGAAGATGGATACGTATTTCCAGCTCAATCGGATGACAGAGATGGAAGCCATCAAGATGGCTACGCTGCATATGGGGGGGGAAGCCCATGACTGGTGGTTTCATGGTTTGGCCACCCTGGGGCATGCCAATGTGGCTTCATATGGGGATTTTACCAGGAGGGTGGTGGAACGCTTTGACAAGAGGGATCCGGAGGCCCATTTCACGGAGCTAACCCAACTTCGTCGGACAAGCAACCTAGAGCAGTATATTTCGGAGTTTCTGCGAGTTTTAGTGGTGGTCCTAGACCTATCAGATGCTTGGAGGGTGTATACCTTCATAGAGGGCTTAATCGAGCCCCTGCATGGACTGGTGAAGTCACGCAGACCCTCCACGCTGCAAGAGGAAGTTATGTGCACCAGAGATTTGTAGGTGCCCATCCCCAAGACCAGAGCACCTTTTCCTGCACAGACCCCTTTTCTCCAGAAGGGGCATGACACTAGACCCCCACCTTAGAGAACCACACAAGGACGGGGACAACTTGATGATGAGACATAGAAGGACATCGGGAGGAGGAAGTTATGCTTCACTTGTCGGGAGCCCTGGGCACCAGGCACCAGGCCATCGGTGCACTACTATCCAACCACATTATATCGAGGTCTTTTCAGATAGTGACCAGGAGGATGAGATGGAGTAGGAGTGTGGTATGGGAGACTGTGAGAGTCCGACAAATAGGGGACCACCACCACCACCTCCATAGGGAGGGGCGTCCTTTGCCCCATCCAAGGGGGAGTCCTTTCTTCCTTATGCAGGGTCCCCAAATTCTTGACATTGAGGATCAGAGGCACTATAAAGGGACAACGGGTGTCGGTCTTAGTTGGCAATGGGGCTACCCACAACTTCATAGATGCCCAATTGGTTCAGAGAAGGGGACTCACCACAACCTAGTTTGAGGGCTTTTCATTCCTAGTACCAGGTGACTGTACCATGCAGTGCACTTGGTATGTGCCCGCTTTGACAGTAGCTATGGGGAACAACTCCATGACGGACCATTTCTTTGTGGTCGATGTGTTAGGCACCAACATGGTGATTAGTGTCCAATGGCTATACTCCCTTGGGCGAGTCACTACTGATTGGAAGAAATTGTAGATGGGGTTCACTGGGTTGGATGGAAATCGGTGGTCCTTAGAGGCATGCACTGATATCCACGCCAGATAGTCTCAATGCATAGCATGGTGGAAGATCTGCGACATGGGGACGTAGCATGGGCAGTGAAGTTGAGGGTTTCAGATGTTGGAGGACAAGTCTAGCCACCACCTCCAGACATATAGGCCTTGTTGGACAAGTATGCAATGGTGTTTGGGGATATTCCACCAGGGGAGCCGCCAAACAGGGGATTCAAGCACACCATTGAGTTGGAGCTGGGTGTACAAGCTGTGATCACTACCCCTTATAGGCATCCTAAGGCCTATAAGGATGAGATTGAGAGGGCCATCAAAGAGTTTTTGGCATTGGGCCATATCAGGTCAAGTTCTAGTCCTTTTTCTTCTTGAGTAATGTTGGTGAAGAAGGATGGAACCTTGCGCATGTGCATTGACTACTGGGCCCTCAACGGGAAGACACTAAAGAACCAGTACCCGATCCTTTGCATCGATGAGCTGATGGATGAGCTTAGAGGAGCCAAATATACTTCTCTAAGATAGATCTACATTCGGGGTACCACCAGATCAAGGTGAGGGATCAATACATCCCCAAGACAGATTTTCGGTGCCTTTATGGGCACTTCGAGTTCTGGGTCATGCCATTTGGGTTGACCAATGCCCTGACTACTTTTCAGTCATGTATGAACCATGTTTTCCAGAGGCAGTTGAGGAGGTTTGTTTTGGTTTTCTTCAATGATATCTTGATTTACAGCAAGACTTGGGAGGAACATCTGTAGCACTTGGCGAAGGTGTTGCGTATTTTGGAGTAGTAGTTTTATGACAAACTGTCCAAGTGTGAGATTGAACTGACAGAGATGCTCTACTTAGGGCATATCATTGGTGCAGATGGGGTGAAGGTCCATGACGAGAAGATACGAGCCATCTGTGATTGGCCAATACGTAGACATGTGACAACATTGAGGGGCTTCTTAGGCATCTGCACTTATTACTAGAAATTTGTCAAGGGGTTTTCACAGTTGGCAGCTCCCCTGACAGATTTGACCAAGAGAGGGGCTTTCGCATCGACATATGAGGCACATGCAACTTTTGATCACCTCAAGGAGGCGATGAGCAGTTGTCCAGTTTTAGCACTTCTGGAATTTTTCCAGCCCTTCACCGTGGAGTGTGATGCCCCGGGAAGGGAGTTGGAGCAGTACTGTCACAGGATGGGCAACCCATTGCTTTCGAGAGTCGAAAGCTATTACCCCACGAGCTATCATATTCTATATATGACATGTTGGAAATACTGAGAGCGGGGGTGAATCAATATTTCTTTTCAATTGTTATTTTTTCCAGTTAAATTATTTATATTTAGAACACAAAATGAACAATAGGAGTAATGCTTTTATAATATAATCTTTACAATAAATCAGGTACAATATATATAAGGCTCCAATCTATTGACAAGCACCAACTTGGTCTTTTGTGAGGCTCTAATCTCTAGGGCTCCAACCCTATCTTCTCAAGGCACCAACCTTGTGTTTAGGAGCACCAACTCCAAGGACACCAATCCTTCCAATTCTGAGGCACCAACCCCAAGGGCTCTGACCCTATAGTTTTTCTTTGTCAAGAAATTTTTTGATTTTATTACACTTCTCTCAAAATCTTCTTCACTGTGTTCTGTCAATCTACAGCGTCACTGCTACATCAATGACAACCTGTCTTCATATGGAGTCTTCACAATTCTTCATAATGCCCACACAGAATCTGCAACGTTACCTTATGATGATTTCAAATAGCCATCATGATCTCCAATACTGTCTCCAAGATCTGTTGATGTTTTTCAACAAGATATCTTTGAGAAATTGCGCTAAGCTTCAATGTCTGCACAACTAAAAACAATTCTTTTTTTTTTCAACCCTCTGTTCTTACTATTTCTGTAACTGTTTCGGGAGTGACTACTTCTTATTGTCGCAATATCTTACTTCCAAGAAACAAACTCACAATCACTTCAATGCTAGTACTGTCTACTGCTCCCTTTAAACGATGACAGATGAAACTTTATTTCCTTTCACAAAACTGTTCTTCAAAATTGTGTTCTGTACTTCTTCCATCAATCAATTTATCACAGGGCTAAGCCTTTTTAAAGATTAAATCAACCGAATGCTTTTACCTTCGTCCTCCGCTGGCCCTTCGGCTTCCTTTGTGCTCACTCGACCTTCGATCTTCTTTCTACCGTTCGCTTGACCTTTTTCTCCACATGGAAGTCCCACATGCCATGTCATCACCTTTAATCTTGCAACTACAACTTCATAAAAAATCGGAGGTTTTACAAGTGTGCACATGCTCTGTCTTCCGATGGAGTAGATGCGATATTCAATGAACTATTTTTAATGAATCCATCGGGTCCACAACTCTATCGCAATCAGAGGTTTTAACATCCCTTTGAAACTTGTGATACTACGGATGCGATATTACATTAAACATTTGTTAATAAATCCGTCGGGTCCACATCCTTATTGCAATTGATGATTTGCGAGACCTCGACTAACACATGGCTTAAAAACGGTCTTAACCCCCGCAATTGACCGTGATCTAAGGGTTGACTATGAGATTGACGGCTAGGATTGAGTGCGAGACTTTAGCCACGATCAAGGAAGTCCGTACTTTCCTACCCCATTCTTCCGATAGCTGTTTCTCCTATGACTTCTCTTCACTCTTCTGCTCTCCCAATAGTTTTCTTCTCTACTGCTCTGTTATCGTTGTTGCTCTTTGTTCTTTCGATAACACTTACCCTTGGGCATATGTGATAACCTGCTTCTCTTGCTCTGATGACTTGCTTCTTTGATGACTTTTGATAAACTCTTTATCTTACTGTTTGGCTTCTTGCTCCTATTGCTTTAGGGATCTACTACTTCTATTCTGTCTGTCTGTATATATATATATATATATATATATATATATATATATATATATATATCTATTAAATCCACTTGGGTCCTCCATCTCATCATATCATCATATATCAAACTTTCATCACTATGAGCATTATGATCAATGGGCATCAATGGGAAATCATGTATCAAAGAATTTTCCATCACAAACACTGCTATATTGACATCAATGACAACCTAGATTAACAATCTCCCCCTTTGTCATTGATGGCAATATTCTTCTTCTCTCCCCCTTTGACATCAATGGCAAAGGAGTGCACAAGGACTCCCCCTGTCGAACTGCTCCCCCTGTCATGCAACATCTTTATGAATCAACTTAATGTGATGCTAGAGAAATAACCCCCATCTTTTGGCGAAGATGTTCAAATGCTTCTCGAGGAAGAGGTTTTGTGAAAATATCAACTATCTACTCCTTAGTATTGATATATTCCAAGATGATGTTTTGTTCAGCTACTTGTTCATGAAGGAAATGATACTTGATTGGTATATGTTTGGTCTTTGAGTGCATCACTGGATTTTTGCTGAGACTGATAGCACTTGTGTTATCACAATAGATGGTGATTGGTTGATTTGTACCTATGTTGACATCTTTTAGAGCTTCCTTCATCCATAATATTTGAGTACAACAATTTGCAGTAGCTATATACTCGGCTTCAGCGGTAGATAGTGATATGGATGTTTGTTTTTTTGCTGAGCCAAGATGCTAGACAATCTCCTAGGAAGAATGCATTTCCACTGGTACTTTTTCAATCATCGACACTTCCGACCCAATTAGCATCGGTGTATGCAGTCAAAGTAAGATTTGATCTCTCAGGGTACCAAAGACCAAAATTAGGAGTTCCTTTCAAGTATCTGAGAATTCTTTTTACAACCAACAAATGGGATTGTTTACCAGATGATTGAAATCTTCCCACCATTCCTATTGCTTGCATAATGTCAGGTCTCGTAGAAGTTAAGCATAGGAGGGCTCCAATTATTGACCTGTAATGAGTTGCTTCTACCAGAGGAGAGTCATCATCTTTGCTTAATTTACAATTTGTGGTCAAGGTGTGCTCATGGGTGCACAGTCTTCCATTCCATATCTTTTTAGCATGTCTTTAAGATATTTTGCTTGAGATATGAACATGTCTGCCGTGGTTTGAGATACTTGTAGTCCAAGGAAGTAAGATGACTCTCCTATCATCAACATCTCGAACTCTTTTGACATATTTTGAGCAAACTCATGGATCATCTCATCATTATTACTAGCAAAAATTAGATCATCAACATAGGCAAGTGACTAGTAACTTATCCTCATCCATCTTTATGTAGAGATTACTTCCTGCCACCCCCTTCTTGAAGCCTTGTTGTTGTAGATAGTGATCCAATATTGCGTACCAAGCTCTAGGAGCTTGTTTCAACCCATATAATGGCTTTTTCAACTTACAAACAAAGTCTTTTCCTTCTGCTAGATTAAACCCTTCTGGTTGCTACATGTAGACTTCTTCCTTGAGTTCCCCATTTAGAAATGTTGATTTTACATCCATTTGATAGATTTTAAATCCTTTTGAGCAAGCAAATGCCAAGAACATCCTTATAGCTTCCACACGAGCTACTGGTGCAAAGGTTTCTTCAAAGTCGATTCCTTCAATTTGTGAATAACCTTTACAAACAAGCCTTGCCTTATTTATGATGATTTGTCCATCTTCATTCATTTTTTTTTTAACACCCACTTGGTTCCAATTATATTTTTATCCTTTGGACGAGGTACTAGCTCCCATGTCGCATTCTTATCGATTTCAGATATTTCTTCTTCCATGGCTTTTACCCAATGAGGATCTTTACTTGCTTGAGTGAACGTTTCTGGTTCTATCATAGATAGGAGAGCAACATCATTTTTCTTTGGTGTACTTATCATCCTTCTTTGAGTTTGCATCCCTTCATCTATATTGCCAATAATCTACTCTTCTGGATGATGTTTTTGGAGAAACGTCATCTTTGAAGGGGTTTGAGATGGTTCTTTTTCCTTGTGTTTTTCTTGATCTTTTTCCTCTTTTTCAGGTTCTTCTTCAATGAGAGGGTCAACTTCATGGTATTCAATTTCTTTTTCTGGAAGGTCTTCATCAATCGTCACATCAATGCTTTCCACTATTTTCCGTAGTCGATTATTGTAGCACTTGTATGCTTTGCTCCTTGTAGAATATCCAAGTAATATCCCTTTGACAACCCGAGAATCAAATTTTCCTGGTGAGCCATCATTGATTTTTATGAAGCACTTTCTTCCAAAAATCTTGAAGTATTTTACTGAAGCAGGTCTTCCTTTCCATAATTCATAAGGAGTCTTCTCATTATTTAGTCTTAGTTGAGTTCAATTCAAGTTATAAATAGCTGTCCTGACTAGTTCTCTCCAGAATTTTGGCTACAAGTCATCTGCTATTAACATTGTTCTTGCCATTTCTTGAACTGTTTGGTTTCTTCTTTCAACTACCCCATTTTTCTTGGGTGTTCTGGAAGCATAGTGTTCTCTTTAAATTCCATGTACTTTACAAAATTCATCAAATTCTTTTGATGTGAATTCTCCCCCTCTATCCGTTCTAAGACATTTAATCTTAGAATACTTTTCATTTTCTACAAGAGCTTTAAGATTCTTAAAACACTCAAATGCTTTGGATTTATATATTATGAAATATACCCACATCATTCTAATATAGTCATCAACAAATAAAGCAAAGTACCTTTCTCCTTGGAGTGCTGGAGTTCTAGTTGGTCCACATAAATCAGCATGGATGATCTCCAAAGGTTTTGATGTAGAAAACTCCTTGGTCTTGTGGCTGGCTCTAGCTTGCTTTCCATATTGACATGGACCACATACTCCTTGATTTGGCTTGAATAACTTTGGGATGTCTCACACTGCATTAATCTTGTCGATATTGATCAAGTTATCGAAAATTGTATGTCCAAGTCGCTGGTGCCACAACCAAATTTCATCTGTTTGACTTAAGTAGCATTTATATTCTTGAATTTTGTTTAGAATGTAGATGTTGTCTGATGTTCTAACTCCTTTCGCCACATGTTCCCCTGAGGAAGAGTTTATTATTTCACAATCTTTAGTGCTAAAGACAACATTATTTTCTTGATCACAGATTTGGCTAACACTCAGGAGATTGTGTTTCAACCCTTTACTAGCAAAGCATTTTGAGCCTTTCCTTTTCCATTAATAAGGGTAACAGTTCCTTTTCCAGCAATTCTGGCAGATCCACTTCCAAAGGATACATTTCCTTCAGTTTTGTTCAACGAGACAAACTTCTGTTTGTCCCCTGTCATATGTCTAGAGCACCCACTGTCCACAAACCAATGGTTTTCATCATTGTGAACACATAGAGCTAGGCCACATTTATCCGTGTTGGGATTCTAGATTTTTGCTTTTCTTCCAAGGGGGAAATTTTGTTCATTATGTCCATTATCATTACATAATGAGCAAATTGGATTGAATTTGGCCAAGGGATCAAAAGAGTTGTAGGTCTTGATTTGTCCTTGCCCTTTGAGACCATATGGTTTATTTGTTTGATCCTTCAATTTTGGTGTTTCATTCTTACGGCCCATGCAATGTTTAGCTTGATGACCAAAATTTTTACAATTAAAACAATGCCCAAAATAGATAGTTTTGTACTTGTTGTAATAGCCATGATTTGAATCAACATTCTTCCTTAGAGTTACTCTCTCTTCATTCTTTGGATTTGAGATGGGCCTTTGATGAAATAATCTTTCTTCTTTTGGGTTGCTGGGAAGTATGTCGGCATAGCTTTTCGCATTATTCTTAGTACTTGATGATTCTCCTTTAAAACCTATCCTGGATTTGTCATGTTGAGGTTTTTTATTTTTTAGGATAATGTCAAGTATTTGAGAGCTTTTCCAACACTTTTTTATTTTCTCCAATTCCTTCCTCAGAGATACTATTTCGGCTTCACGTTCTTCACAAATTTATTCTTTTTCTTTTAGCTTATTTTTCAATAGGTCTGCCCTTCTTTTTGTTTCCTCGTTTTCTACCTTGATAGAGATGATTTTATTTTGTAATTTCTCATTTTCTTCAATGGCACTCATTAACAATTCATTTACATTTCCTTCTAGACCTAAATCATCATCATCTGTGAATGCCATGAATAATACTTCTTGGCTTCCAGCTGGTCATTTTCTTCATCTTATTCATCATTACCTCCTTTGCGGTGAGGGAACTGATTAGTTGATTTCTTTTTGATGACTACAAATTCACCTTCATCAGACTCATCTTGCTTAGAGAAGAAATTCTTCTTATCTTCTTTTTGTATACCATCCTTCTAGAATTTTTCTCACCATCACTTCATGTTTAAGAGGACATTTTGCAGCATAATGACCTATTCTTCCACATTTGAAACAAATAAAAGGGTACTTACCTTTTAGCTTAGATATTTTCTTTAGTTTTCGTACAAATTGTGCCAATGCGGATTCAACATCGGAGTCATGACTACTGGTATTCCATTCTTTCCCCTTTTTTGATTTTGAGGCCTTGAATGTTTCATCTTTGGAACTTGGGCTTCATTTTCTCATCTCATAGGCAATGAGGATTCCATGAAATTCATCCATCTTGAGAGTATCTAGGTCCTTCATTTCTCCTATAGCACTTACTTTGGAGTCCAATCTATCTAGGAGAGATCTTAAGACCTTTTGAACAATAGTGCTTTCTTCAATGTTTTCTCCCTGTTGACCACTACGTGTCAACTACCCATAGCAGTACAACCCCTTTTTCGCAAAAGGGATAACGCTTGATTGACATGTCCATGCCATTCGAATGTCATCATCAGCCCGATCATGTTATGTTGTAAACCCAGTCTGCATGTGTAAATTGTAAATAATCTTAGCAGATCTGTGTCATGTATGTATTTGTCTAGGTAAAACTAATTTTCTAGTGATAATGTACGTTCCGGAAGGTTTTTTGTCTCATTGATCCATGATCGGCAGAGTTTTCCTTCAACCTAACCCCAAAGTCGGAATGGATTTTGTCATTAGAATCTTAGGGGAATCGCCCGAGCCCATGTAAAAGTAATTTGGAAATAGTTCTAACTATTTGGTTAGGTTATTACAAATTGCTTGATCTGCTAGATTATATTTGTGTCGCAAGACTGGGTGGTCTATGAGGGTCTATGTCAAATGGGTTTTCCCCTTTGAGACATAAAATTGTACAAGTCATGATGTAAAGTGTCTTGAGGGTTAGAAAATGTTTTATCCCCTCATAAGTCCTAAGTCCTAGGTCCTAGGTGATTTTTCCAAAGGTTAAGTTCGAGGATCCAGAAATAAAAAATAAAAATAATAAAATTAAAAAATTAAAAAATTAAAAATTTAAAAAATTAAAAAAATAACTAAAAAAAAAGATAAAATAAAATAAAATTTAAAAATAAATAAAAATTAAAAAAAAAATAATAATAAGTCAAAGTTTTGAGAAAATAAATGCAAAGTTTTAATTTTTTAATATATTAAATTGCATTTAAAATTTTGACAGATGAGATTAAAAGGGACTTTGATCCTCATCGATGGTCAAGATTACTTTGACATGGATCACTTGAACTAGCCGTTGGGAAATTTCTTTTTAAATAGGGTGTCAAGGGTCATTTGAGATCATTCGATTTGTGAGTCTTGTGCTGAAGAAAGCTCTCTTGTAATCTTTTTCTTGTGCAATAAAGAAAGACTTTGGGGTTGAAATCTTGTTGGTGTTACTCTTCTGAAATGTTGTAAGCTGTTTCATTTTTCTGCATAAATTTAATTTCAGCCATTGGTAATAGCTTGATGAAGAGTGATGTTGAACACAGATATCTTTTTTATTCACTAGGGTTTGAATGGTAATAGAATTTCTGAAAATAATGGCAGGTATCTCCATTGGATTTGGATTTTACTACTATTTTTTCCCTATTTATTGATAGTTGAAGTGAGCTGTGCAGGGAATTTAGTTTGCAAAGATCAACGGGCATTTGGGGAAGTTCTTGGCTGAACCAGCCAACTCCCAAAAAGCATTTTCTTGAAGAGCCCAGCCAGTTTTGATCCTGGGTTTATCATTTAAGTTTATCTTTTGAATGCATGAGAGGTTTTCTAAAGTATCTCATAGTAAATCTGAAATTCTGAAAATACTTCTGTGGATTATTGACAAATCTGGCTGCTTAGAGTCGTTAGTTTGTGAAAACTATAATCATTTAGTTAAATTTTGGGTTTTATACTTGCATATTTTGCCTCTAGATTTTCTATTTTTGCAGGTTGGAGGAAGAGATTCTTGTTGGAAGCTAGATCTAGGCCCTAGGGAGTAAGATCTGGCCTCACAACCAGTTTTTGCAGGGTCACTGTTTTGTTGTCCGAGGGTTTCAAATTCAGTCACTTTCAGATCTAGAAATTTATTGCAGGATTTTTATCAGAAGCAAAGGGGAGTTAAAAGAAGTTCAAGGCTGTCCAAGCCCTACAAAACCACAGGCAAATCTGCCTCCATACACGCAGTTTCCTTCCCACGGTGTAATCAGTAAGGAAAATCGAATTTTTTTTACATTGCTCCCAGAAAACTTCACGCTGCTAGTACACCTGAAAACCCTCCTCATGCAGCCTTCTCTTCACACGTCCATACCTCAGCTCCTCAACCTGCAGTGTGTTGTCCGCACGTCCCCTCTGTCTCATCGACATAGTCACGACTCCACCGCTCCAACCTGCAGACATTTTCACGCCCCCATTCTGCTACCTGTGTCCAACAAACCCTCATCTCCCATCCGTAGCAAAGTCCTCACCTATACGCTGTCCCTGCGACTCTCCTCATTGATCCCTTACGCAGTACCATTCTATCCATCCATTTTCTGCTCCCTCAATCTGCGTGAATCCATTATGTTGCCCAACGTTCCCCTTCAACCTGCAAATATAAGCTCCACCATCGTTGCCTTGCTCCAGCGTTCTGCCTGTCCATCGCCTGTGCAGTCTCTCGGCTTCGTCACATCTCCCATCCTTGCCCACCGTCAAGGCTCTCATGCAACCTGCGTTCATATAAACAGCGAAACGCATAAAAAAATTGGTTTTCTTCATAGTATATGATTAAGTTTTAGCTTTTGACTTTATTTTAACTTAGGCTTTAGTTTTAGTATTAGTATTAGTTATATTTTAGTTTTTCTTTTGTCTTATTTTGATGTCGATAAATCATAAAAAATAAAAATTAAAAAATAAACGAATCTCAATAAGGCAAAATTCGTTGTTTTATTTTCTTCATTTGTATTTATGTAATATGGTCAGGTTTTAGCTTTAGGTATGTTAAGTTTTAGTTTATATTAAATTTTAATTTTAGTGTTGTTCTATGTTGATTTTAAGTTTATAACTTTATATCATAATACAAATTAAAAATATATAAAAAAGGCATCTAAAGGTTCTTTTTAGATTTTAGATTAGATTTTATTTTTATTTAGGATTTTAGTTTTGTTTATTTTGACTTAGAATTTTATAAAAATAATAAAAATTTAAAATTTTTTGAAAAAGCTTAACAAAAAATTGAAAATTCATTTTTTGGTGTCTTTCGTGGTATATATGTTCCACTCTTCTATAGTTAAATGCACTTAAATGTTTATTTAAAGTTAGCTATATGAAAGTGGTAGTTAGTTAGAATTTAAATTGTGCGGTTGTTTAAAGCATTCAATCGTTAGAAATTTAATTGTTGGATCATTGTTAAGGCATTGTGCATTTATTGATTATCTCGCATTTGGCAAAATTAATCTTTATTTGAGTTATTTGATGATAAATGATTGTTTTACAAGGTTCATATTTCTGTAACATTTAATAAATAATCATTTAATCGTTAACTCCATAAGGCACCGGTACATTAATTTCTAAAATCAATCAGGTGCTAAATTTCCTTGTTGTGTCTCCCAACCCAACTGGTCCGCAGTTGGTCTTCTTTTATCCCATAGGGTCTACCCCCCTAGCCTTGGGAGACGGCTTAAACGGAGAGATCGGGGATCAGGGTGACAACCCCCGGTCTGAACATTGTCATGCTACCCAGACAATCTGTGCGACAATAGTTTTTGGCACCGTTGTTGGGCATAGAGTTTTTCTGTCCTTGGTTTTTTCGACATTTCATCTTCATTCTTCTCTCTCATTTGGAATCTTTTCATTTGAGCTGGCAAAGTCAAAATTTTTTGGCATCATCTCATCTTTTACGCCATTCATTAGCCTGTCAAAGGGCCAACATTCTTTGGCGTCATTTGATCTTTTCATCACCTTATCTTTCGTCATATCAGCAACTACTCTTCAACTCGTTTCTTGTTTGGGTGGCGTCTCCATTTGTTTTTCATTTATATTTTTCCCAGACAAGAAGCCTCCCTCATATCTGCTTGTTGGTTGCTTTTTGGATCCTAGAATTAAATTCATTGTTCAAGTGGCGACTCCACTTCTTTCATCTCTTGATTTTATTGAGCACAGATCTCTTTCTATCATCCATTTGGTCTCTCATTATTCATCATGGATTATACGTTTACCCCATGTCATTTTACTGATGATCTCCATGATGTTCCGGAAGTGGCCATTTCTAAATTACCTTTGTTCTCAGGTGGTGATTCAGTCACTGTTAGAAGGCATTTATGGAGTTTTTATCGTATAACATTCATGTATTGTAGATCTCCTCAATATGATCATGAAGATGTCAAAATGCGTCTATTTGTCCTTTCTTTAGAGGGTGATGCTTTGAATTGGTTTAATAATTGTCTTGAAGGTTCTTTCACTTCTTTACAAGACATTTTCAATGCTTTTAAAGATAGATATGGTTATCCAGATAGCTCGCCTTGTGCCCCTAAAACTGTGCAACAGAATGAAAGTAATCTTATAAAAGGTCCAGCTGTCGATGAAAGATTTCAAAACAATTCTGTTAGGATATTCCGACACATAGGAAATAGTTAAGTTCAACTTGATCTAGTATAGAGTTAGGTAAAGTGTGTTTCTTTACCGTTGTACATTTTGTAACTTACAATCCGACGGTCACGATATGTAGTGATCCGACGGTTCACTCTCTCCTCGGTATTACCGACACTTGATCCGTGGCTTGACACCCGATTGGTCCATGAGTTCTATTTAAAGCGCATGGAGGGTCATTGTTCGGGTAATCCGTGCATGAGAGAAGCTTATGTAAATTTTCATTCTTTGATTAATAAATTGCCTATAGTAGCCACGTTGGCGCAGGCCGTGGACTGTTTCCCTCTTTGAGGGTTTTAACCACGTCAAAAATACTGGTGTATTGATCTGTGATCTGGTTGTGAGCGGTGTCCTTTTGGTGTTCTTTCTGAGGAACTTACCCTGTAAATTCCTACATGGTATCAGAGCTATTTGAGGGCCGCGTCCGTTGGTGATCCAAATCTGAAGCCGGTAGAACTGCATGCGGCTGTCATTTCCTAGATCTGCTGTTTCTGATTGCTTTCGGGCCGAGAGGACTGCTCTGTTGCGTTCGGAGCATCTGTTCCAGTGAGGAACCCCTTTCGTTTTACGCGAAAAGGTTTCCGGTAGCCCTAGCTGCGTCATTTTTCAGATCGGGAGGTATACAGTGTTTTTGCAGTTTACTGTTATTTTCTCTCTGCTTATTTCGGTTTCGGTTTATTTAGCCCTTTTTTTTAACTGGATCTATACCTTTCATTTCTGCGTATGCTCTTTGCCCTGCGACTCTGTGCGATCTGGGCAAATCAGAAACAGAAAGGAAGGATTTTTCTCATGCGTATGCTCTTTTCCCTGCACCTTAGTGTGACCTTGGAAAATCAGAAACATTGAGAAAAATATTTAGTTTTTCGGCTAAAGCTAAGTTTGATATTTTTTTTTAAAATATCTAGTTTTTGGCTAAAGCTAACTTCGAGCCGCAAAGTTCGTTTTTCTTTGCATATTCGTGTTGGGTTTTGTGTTTTGTGTTTTGTAGGGAAAAAGAGCTTTCTCAAGGCAAGCACGCAAACCAAGCCCCCCCCCCTTTCTCTCTCTCTCTCTCTCTCAAATTTTTTGTATAGATCAATTGGTTCAAAGCTATTTTAAGAGAGTAGAGGTCTTGGGTTCAAGTCTCCATTTTGTGGGGGCGGATTTTTTCATTCCCGCACATTCGTGCACTTTGTCGGCAACTTCAACAAATGTTTTTCAAAAAGCCATAACTTCTTCATCCGGAAGTCTTTTTCAGAGCCGTTTTTTTTAAAACAGCCTAATTTTTCGAGATCTATCCATTGGAACACTTACTTTCAGCATCTTCAGCTTCAGTTTTTTTAAAAAAATGGAAAGTCCATGCCAAGTCATTCTTGACAGCACTAACTACTTCCAATGGGTAGCCTACATGGAAGATTTACTTAGAAGTAAAGGTCTCTACAGAATAGCCACAGACCAAGAGAAGAAACCAAAAGATGAAGACAAGGCTGCAAAATGGGAAAATAGACAAGATCAAGCACGTGGTTTGATAGGGATGTCTATTTCTCCTGATCTTAGATTCCATATTGCAGAACTTGAGACTCCTCATGAAGCATTGGAAAAAATCGCTAAAGTTTTTGGGATTAAAAATGAAATTAGAGCCCATCAACTTGAAAATGAGTTGCTTACTTTGGATCCTAATAATTTTTCTTGCATTGAAGATTTCTTGTCCAAATTCAAGACCCTTAGATATCTCTTGGAAGGTGTTAAGGTTAAGAAAGAAGATGATAACCTTATTTATTCCATCCTTACTAAGTTGGGACCAGCCTACTCTGTATTTGTTTCCACTTTCCATTCTACAAGGGAAGCTTTCATTTTTCAAGGAAAAGACTACAAGGCCCCTTCCTTTGACTCCTTTTGTGATTCCTTAATAAGAGAACAAGAAAAACTCTCTCACCTTGGTCTTCTTAATCTTGGAAACTCTTCCAAGAAAGCGTTAGCCGCCCAGCAGCAACCAAATTCAAAGAATCCTAAGAAGTCATATCCTAAAAAGAATGGTCCTAAACCAAACAAGGGTCCTAAGCAAACTCAGCCTCAAAATGAAAGATCATTTCAGCAAAATGATAAGACCAATAAAAACAAATGGAAGAAGACTGATAGACATTGTAACTTTTGTAATCGAGATGGCCACTTAGAATTTAAATGCTTTAAGAAGATGGAAGCCTTGGAAGCCGCAATGAAGAAACATAACATCCATGTGGAGCATACTTCAACTTCAACTTCCGGAATGGCACTTTCTTCATGTCGTTGTCAATCATCTCAGTCTGGTTATGCATTAAATGTATCTTCTTCTTCTCCTTCTCATGAGTGGCTCATTGATTCTGGAGCCTCTTATCACATGGCCAAAAACCAAGCCATGTTTTCTTCTTTAAATGATTGTAACACCAAAAATATATATGTTGGTGATGATAGATCTCTTAATGTTGTAGGGACTGGAACTGTTTATCTAGACAATGGTCAGTTTAATGATGTATTATGTTTTCCAACCTTATCCTGCAACCTTCTCTCTGTCTATCAGATAACTCATTCAGGGGAAGGTAAAATTGTTGAATTTTCACCTCATGATGTTGTAATCAAGGATCTAAGAGATCCTAAACAGATTCTAGCTACTGGTATTGCTGATGATTCCACAAGGTTGTATAAGTTTCACAACTTTGGGTCATCAAATCTTCCCTCAGTATTTTTTGCTCATAATGATGAAGTGAGCAAACTTTGGCATGAGCGATTTGGTCACTTAAACTATCGCTCCCTTCAGCATCTATGTAAAGAAAATATGGTGACAGGTCTTCCTATGGTATCTTGCAGAGATGGTGTTTGTTCCGGATGTGTACTCGGAAAACATCATCGGGACAGTTTTGACAAACGTGCCTCTTGGCACGCCTCAGCCCCTTTACAGCTTGTGCACAGTGATTTATGTGGTCCACTTCCTGTTGCTTCATTCTCTGGCTGCAAGTATTTCTTAACTTTCATTGATGATTTCTCCAGACGCACTTGGGTATACTTCTTAAAACTCAAGAGCGAAGTATTTAACACATTTTTGGCCTTCAAAGCCTTTGTTGAAAAACAATCTGGACATCGAATTCTTAAGCTAAGAACTGATAATGGTGGAGAATATGTTAAAAACACATTCATCAACTTTTGCACCGAAAATGGAATTCAAATGCAACATACTGTTCCATACACTCCACAACAAAATGGTGTAGCTGAAAGGAAAAATTGCACCTTAAAGGAAATGGCTAATTGTATGCTGCAATCTAAAGGACTCAGTCTTAGTTTTTGGGCCGAAGCAATTAATTGTGCAAATTATATCATCAATCGCACTCCTACTAAGGTTCTAAAGAATATCACTCCAGAAGAAGCTTGGAGTTCCATTAAACCAGATGTAAGTCACTTTCGTGTTTTTGGAAGTGAAGCATGGGCCCATATTCCAGATGAAAAGCATAGAGCTTTAGAACCTAAGAGTGAGAAATGTACTTTTGTTGGATATTCTGAAGATGTAAAAGGTTATAGACTTATTCCATTTAAGTCCAAAAATGTTATCATGAGAAGAGATGTAAAATTGATGAAAATAAATCGGCCTGCGAGCCTAGTCCGGCGGATGTGCCACCTCTTCCTATCTCTTCTACTTTTGAAAACATTTCTTCTTCAGATGATGAAAGTGAGGATGATAATCCTCCCCCACCTTCTTAGGATCCTCAACTTCCAAGATGGGTCCGTGCTACTCGGGATGCAGCAGGTGATCTTGCCGGTGATCCTATAGATCAGCGACGTACACGTTCTCAGTTTGAAAGAGCCTCTTCTTTACTGGCTCAAGCTCCAGTAAATCATGATCCTGACACTTTTGCAGAAGCTTCAGGCCATCCACATTGGGAAGCAGCTATGAATGAAGAATATCATTCATTGTTGACAAATGATACATGGGATCTTGTTCCTCTACCAAAGGGACGCAAACTTGTTAGATGTAAATGGGTTTACAGAACCAAGTATGGACCAGATGGGAAAGTTGATAAACATAAAGCTCATCTTGTTGCTAAGGGCTTTTCACAGGTTGAAGGCATTGACTACACTGAAACCTTCTCCCCTGTTGCCAAAATGAACTCTATCCGCCTTGTTCTTTCCCTTGCTGCCTCTTTAAAATGGGAAGTCCATCAGATGGATGTTAAATCTGCCTTCTTGCATGGGGACTTGCAGGAAGAAATCTATATGGAACAACCCATTGGCTTCATACAAACAGACTCCAGCCTTGTTTGTCAACTTAAGAAATCCCTTTATGGTCTCAAGCAAGCTCCTCGGGCTTGGTATGCCAAAATGGATAGCTTTCTTTTAGAATCTGGCTTTTCTAGGTGTCATTCTGACAATACTGTCTACACCAAGAAAGTGGGCAACTCTCTTATCATCCTTGTTCTTTATGTTGATGATCTTATCCTTACTGGTAGTGATCCTAACCTTATAAACCATGTGAAGTCTAGCCTCAAAAGGAAATTTGAAATTACAGACTTAGGACACTTACACTATTTTCTCGGTCTTCAAGTCTTGCAATCCAAGGAGGGTATTTCCCTTTCCCAGTCCAAGTATGCTTGTGATATTCTTCGTCATTTTCACATGGAAGACTGTAAGCCAGCCCCTTCTCCCTTTCAGTCTGGAGTCAAACTTTCAGTCTCTTGTACTTCTCCTGAAGTTGATGCTACCTTATACCGTCAACTTGTAGGAAAACTCTTGTATTTAACCCATACTCGTCCTGATCTTTCCTTTGTTGTTGGCCTTGTTGCTCGTTTTATGCAAAACCCCCGTGAAAGTCATTGGAAAGCAGCCAAAAGAATACTTCGTTATGTTCGAGGTACAGTACAGTTTGGGATTCATTACAGTGCCAAAGCAGCTCCTCTATTAGTTGGTTTCACTGATTCTGATTGGGCTGGTGACCCTGATGATCGGAAGTCTACTGCCGGTTATGTCTTCACTCTTGGTTCAGGACCTATTACATGGGCTTGTAAGAAACAGGCTGCCATTTCTCTTTCGTCAGCAGAAGCAGAATATCGTGGTGCCGTCGAAGCTAGTAAGGAAGCCTTGTGGCTTCGTCAGATCCTATCAGAGTTTGGCTTTGAGCAGTAGCATCCAACCACACTTTGGTGTGATAATCAAAGTGCCATTCAGCTATGCAAAGATCCAGTCCAGCATCAGCGCAGCAAACACATTGAACTACACATGCACTTCATCAGAAAGCTCATTCATGACCATGTTCTTGAAGTGCAATATTGTTCAACAGATGATCAGGTTGCAGACATCTTCACAAAGGCTCTCACAGAGGCGAATTTCACTAAACTTCGATATATGCTTGGAGTTCAGGAAGTTGTCACTAAGGGGGGATAGGCTCTAGTGCCTCCTTCCTTCTCCTATTGTGTCATATTTGTAAATCCTTCAATCCTATCCCAAGTTGTTCTTAAGGGGGGATGTTAGGATATTCCGACACATAGGAAATAGTTAAGTTCAACTTGGTCTAGTATAGAGTTAGGTAAAGTGTGTTTCTTTACCGTTGTACATTTTGTAACTTACAATCCAACGGTCACGATATGTAGTGATCCGACGGTTCACTCTCTCCTCGGTATTACCGACACTTGATCCGTGGCTTGACACCCGATTGGTCCATGAGTTCTATTTAAAGCGCATGGAGGGTCATTGTTCGGGTAATCCGTGCATGAGAGAAGCTTATGTAAATTTTCATTCTTTGATTAATAAATTGCCTGTAGTAGCCACGTTGGCGCAGGCCGTGGACTGTTTCCCTCTTTGAGGGTTTTAACCACGTCAAAAATACTGGTGTATTGATCTGTGATCTGGTTGTGAGCGGTGTCCTTTTGGTGTTCTTTCTGAGGAACTTACCCTGTAAATTCCTACAAATTCTTCATATCAGAATGTGCCATCCACCTGTACCATTGCAGATCAAATCCAGGATAGTGGAAAAGCAGGGACAAATTGTGAAATTAATGAAAAGGAAAATAAGAAGCAAAATATAGAAGAACTGATGCAGTTGGTAAAAAATATGGAGCTCAATCAAACTAATTACGCCAATGATGTGAGAACTTTATGCACCCACCTGGAGAAATGTAAAAAGGAGTTGGAGATCATGACAATTAAACACTCTGCTCACATAACCAACATGCAAAGTCAGCATGCTAAGGAAATTGAGACCATGAAAGCCAATCATGACAGGGAAATTAATTTTATGCAAAACAAGTTATCAAGCTTAGAGGAAAATATAACGATCATGGAATTCGATTATAATAATCAGTTGGCTACCATGCAAGAAAATTATAAGAAAGAGATAAACTCTGCAGCATTGTTGGATGACCATAAAGGCAAAGGATGATAAAATAATAAGAGATATGGAAGCTAATAAGATATGTCTTCAGAATAAGCTATTGACTATAGAAGAAGACCATGCTAGGTAAATCAGTGCTATGAAGGTTGAACACTCTACTCAGATAGATGCTATTAAAATACAGGTTTAGAAAATTGAACAATAGTCAGAGGATGAAAGAAACCAGGGAACATCAATAGATCAGGAGCCTCCTTATCTGCTGCAACAAGCTCCATCTTATTAAAAGGTCCTTTGTTCCATTGAAAAGTGGATAAATGAAGGTGACCTGGATAAAAGGGAAATTAATAATAAGGTTAATGCTCACATGGTTAATCCACCTGTCATAGAAGATCAAGTTATAACTCATGGCACCTGTGAGATTGATCCATCATCCTTGACAGGGTAGATGCAGAATGAAGATAGACATGTCATGCATATCTTACATAATTCATCTGAGAGCTTTGAAGCAGAAAGTTCCACGTCATCAGTGATATAGCTTGCCACAAAGAAAAAATGCAAAAGAAGAGAACGAGAAAAAGATTTGATGCATCAGATGACCACGAGCAACTTGATTTTCGGATAGGAAAAATTCCTCCTGTATGCAGAATTGGACATGGGACATCCGATAAGCAGCCGACATATTTGCCTGAAAGTAGGAAAATGCTCAGTATACACTATATTGAACACATCTGATGCCATGGGGCATCCTTTGTATTTCTAACCCTGCTCCTTGTTTTTCAGCATTTCATTTCTGTTTTAACATTATATTTACTTTTCATGTTACTAGATAGTTAATAAATGAAGAGCTTATATATTTCCTGTGCTTAATGTTATATGATTTTTTGGATGGATGCTACTTATGTTTTATTGTGTGTTACGTGGATGCAGATTCTGGATTCTCACATTCCTACAATGCAACAACGTGTCCCCAAGTAGAGTCAGAGGTTGACCACTACGTGTCAACTGCCCATAGCAATACACCTCTTTTTTCGCAAAAGGGATAGCGTTTGATCAATGTAACAACCCATCTCAAATCACGAACAACTTAGCAATATTAGCATGCATGTGAGGCATACATATGATAGCTACATATGCATGCATCATATACATTGCACTAGTATATATATATATATATATATACATCGACTATATATCGACTATTCATGGAGAATGTCTAAATATAAGATAAATGAATTAATTATCAAAGGTGTAAATTAAATACCTAATTCTCGTAAATAGAAGAAATATACACTCAGTAAGAAATATAGTTGAGTTTATTCATATGTTTACATATATAACCCAAAATGTGTACTAATAAACTAAACCCATAAACCTTATGATTAAACTTGATATTTTATAAAACATAAAATAATATGTAATATTTAAAATCATCATGGTCTTATACTATTTAAATTAAATTACCAACTGTCATAATTAAAATAACACCATTCGATGTTGAGAGGATCTGATTCAATTAAAGGCAAATATCATGACAAAGCAGTCACCGCCTAACAAAATCTTATCCTTTCATAAAGGCGGTGAACAGATGCGTAGAGGGGGAGGAACCTCTGCTATTTAAAGGGAGGAAGGAGGATTTCAAAGGGGGGTGGTTCTTTGCCTGTGGATGGGGAAGGTTGTATTTACTGTGAGTGGAAAAACTGAACCGGGTGCTGTTGAAGGAAGAAGGAGAGTGTTGTTGAAGGAAGAAGGAGAGGAAATTTATCCATACTGCTTATAATTCGGAACTATTGAGCCTTACTTGTTTTGAAGTCTCTGGGCACGGGGGAACGGTATGCATCGGTTGAGAAGCATACTGGATTGAGTATCTAGGTATACTCGGTTTGGCTGGGTGGTTTTGGTCATTCGGTAACGAGAGCGCTGGAGAAGTTTTGCAGCATCCTCATCGCAACAGCCGTAGCAGATCAGGTAAGTACTTCGTCAAATCTATTAATACCATTTCAGACAGTTTCAGCAATCTTTACAGTTTCACAGTTCAGTAATGGCTCTTAATTTAGTACGGCCTCTACATATGGTATCAGAGCTATGTTCAAACTCTCGGATCTGTTAAGTTAAGTTTGTTAAGATAGGGTTACATTTGAATTCAAAGAATATTATACTGCTATTAAACACCATGTGATGAGGAACTAACTCAGAATTGCAAACAGCCATTAACTCATTCATATAGAGGCATAAAAAAGATAACTGGTATAATGCATAGAACTTAAGTTCGGACCCTGGAATGTGCGCTGGAAAAAGATCTGGAAACAGTAGTTCACTTGGCATGAATATCAACTCCTTGGTAGTGAAACAGTCAATAGGATCGGATACTACGCAACATTCAGACCTAATTTAGCAATAAAATAAGTGATGAATACAACCTGAGCAAAGGTTCCATGAGCATAAATTCAATCCATAGGGCCAAGGTATTGAAAGAGTACTACCATTTAAACATAGAGCAATGTTCGGTGTATTATTGTTAAAGGAAATGTTGAGTTCAAAATATGTTCCCAAATGTGTTGCATACCATACTTTGAGCTAGGTATTTCAATCAATTTATATATAAAAGAACACAACAAATAACAGTATTGTTAAGAAGAAGGAATTGAGATTTGTCTTTGCTAATGACTGTCCATATGATGCATTTTGTTACCAAGTAAGACAATAACCCAGTTAGTTGTTACTGGAGCAAACACATACAGATCAATGAAAGTTTGGAACATAACGATATGAGCTCGTAAGATCAAATATCAAGTGTCAGTTAGCAATTTAAAGTCATGAGTTTTATGCACAAACTATACACGAAAGAATGATTATATTGTAAATATGAAAGCTAATGACATGAATAGATTATGGCAAGGTATGTTATACTTTAGATGACATGTATGAAATATACATAAGCTATGTGTTTTTGAAAATATTAATGCACATGTTATAAATGCATGGACAAGTGTTTATGATTGCAGATAAAAATCCGTTACCAAAATGACCACGTGATGACAGAAACTTCAGAACAATTAAGGCTCAAAGAGATTCCATGATAGGGTATTAACCCTGATTCTACTGGGAGGGGTGGAGGTGTTGCCCACCGTTTATCCTCTAAAACCTGGGGTCATGGGAGGATTGTGCGAGTCACGCTCCCCTAGACGTGTGATGATGATTGCCGGATGCCTACTGGGAAATCATGTCGATATAGTCGACGCTGCCATCCTTAGAGTTTATGCATGGTTAGGTCAGTATAGCTGACGCCATGGCATACTCCAGTAGAGGACGGATAGGATGGGAGCGGAAGAGATTAGGAAGGATAGGATGATTTTAGAATAGCTTGGGAACCTGGTTTGGGCAAGGCATGACCATTAAAATTAGAAATCTATCAGCGTTCAAAATCACAAATTTTAAAGTGTCATCACGGTCATAAATGAAAATTCAATCAAATAATACAATCCTTACATACCCTAAAGGAATTATCAATATACTTTATAAACCCTTAACTTCGGGACGAAGTTCTTTTGAAGGAGGGGTGTATGTAACAACCCATCTCAAATCACGAACAACTTAGCAATATTAGCATGCATGTGAGGCATACATATGATAGCTACATATGCATGCATCATATACATTGCACTAGTATGTATATATATATATACATCGACTATATATCGACTATTCATGGAGAATGTCTAAATATAAGATAAATGAATTAATTATCAAAGGTGTAAATTAAATACCTAATTCTCGTAAATAGAAGAAATATACACTCAGTAAGAAATATAGTTGAGTTTATTCATATGTTTACATATATAACCCAAAATGTGTACTAATAAACTAAACCCATAAACCTTATGATTAAACTTGATATTTTATAAAACATAAAATAATATGTAATATTTAAAATCATCATGGTCTTATACTATTTAAATTAAATTACCAACTGTCATAATTAAAATAACACCATTCGATGTTGAGAGGATCTGATTCAATTAAAGGAAAATATCATGACAAAGCAGTCACCGCCTAACAAAATCTTATCCTTTCATAAAGGCGGTGAACAGATGCGTAGAGGGGGAGGAACCTCTGCTATTTAAAGGGAGGAAGGAGGATTTCAAATGGGGGTGGTTCTTTGCCTGTGGATGGGGAAGGTTGTATTTACTGTGAGTGGAAAAACTGAACCGGGTGCTGTTGAAGGAAGAAGGAGAGTGTTGAAGGAAGAAGGAGAGTGCTGTTGAAGGAAGAAGGAGAGGAAATTTATCCATACTGCTTATAATTCGGAACTATTGAGCCTTACTTGTTTTGAAGTCTCTGGGCACGGGGGAACAGTATGCATCGGTTGAGAAGCATACTGGATTGAGTATCTAGGTATACTCGGTTTGGCTGGGTGGTTTTGGTCATTCGGTAACGAGAGCGCTGGAGAAGTTCTGCAGCATCCTCATCGCAACAGCCGTAGCAGATCAGGTAAGTACTTCGTCAAATCTATTAATACCATTTCAGACAGTTTCAGCAATCTTTACAGTTTCACAGTTCAGTAATGGCTCTTAATTTAGTACAGCCTCTACAATCAACGTGTTCGTGCCATTCGACTGTCATCATTACCCTGATCATGTTATGTTGTAAACCCAGTCTGCATGTGTAAATTGTAAATAATCTTAGCATATCTGTGTCATGTATGTATTTGCCTAGGTAAACTTAATTTTCTAGTGATAATCTACGTTTCGGAAGGTTTTTTTGTCTCACTGATCCATGATCGGCAGAGTTTTCCTTTAGCCTAACCCCAAAGCCGGAATGAATTTTTTCATTAGAATCTTAGGGGAACCTTAATGTGTTAGGTCGAGTCTATGTAAGAATATTTTGGAAATAATTCTAAATATTTGGTTAGGTTATTACAAATTGCTTGATTTTCTAGATTATATTTGTGTCGCAAGATTGGGTGGTCTATTAGGGTCTATGTCAAATGGGTTTCCCCCCTTGAGATGTAAAATTGTACAAGTCATGATGTAAAGTGTCTTGAGAGTTAGAAAATGTTTTATCCTCTCATAAGTCCTAAGTCCTAGGTCCTAGGTGATTTTTCCGAAGGCTAAGTTCGAGGATCCGGAAATAAAAAATAAAAATAATAATAAATAATAAAATTAAAAAATTAAAAATTTAAAAAATAACTAAAAAAGTAAAAAATAAAATAAAGTAAAATTTAAAAATAAATAAATAAAAATTTAAAAAAATAATAAAATAATAATAAGTCAAAGTTTTGAGAAAATAAATGCAAAGTTATAATTTTTTAATATATTAAAATGCATTGAAAATTTCGACGGATGAGATTAAAAGGGATTTTGATCCTCATCGACGGTCGAGACCACTTTGACATAGATCACTCGAACTAGCCGTTTTGAAATTTTCCTTTAAATAGGGTTCAAGGGTCATTTGAGAGCATTCGATTTGTGAGTCTTGTGCTGAAGAAAGCTCTCTTGTAATCTTTTCCTTATGCAATAAAGAAAGACTTTGGGGTTGAAATCTCGCTGGTGTTACTCTTTTGAAATTTTGTAAGCTGTTTCATTTTTCTGCATAAATTTAATTTCAGCCATTGGTAATAGCTTGATGAAGAGTGATGTTGAACACAGGTATCTTGTTTACTCACTAGGGTTTGAATGGTAATAGAATTTCTGAAAATAATGACAGGTATCTCCATTGGATTTGGATTTTACTACTGTTTTTTTTCCCTCTTTATTGATAGTTGAAGTGAGCTGTGTAGGAAATTTAGATTGTGAAGATCAACGGGTGTTTGGGGAAGTTCTCGATTGAACCAGCCAACTCCCAAAAAGCACATGCTTGAAGAGCCCAGCCAGTTTTGATCCTGGGTTTATCATTTAAGTTTATCTTTTGAATGCATGAGAGGTTTTCTAAAGTATCTCATAGTAAATTTGAAATTCTGAAAATACTTCTGTGGATTATTGACAAATTTGGCTGCTTAGGGTCGTTAGTTTGTGAAAACTGTAATTATTTAGGTAAATTTTGGGTTCTATCCTTGCATATTTTGCCTCTGGATTTTCTGTTTTTGCAGGTTGGAGGAAGAGCTTCTTGTTGGAAGCTAGATCTAGACCCTGGGGAGTAAGATCTGGCCTCACAACCAGTGTTTGCAGGGTCATTGTTTTGCTGTCCGAGGGTTTCAAATTCAATCACTTTCAGATCTAGAAATTTATTGCAGGATTTTCATCAGAAGGAAAGGGGAGTTAAAAGAAGTTCAAGGTTGTCCAAGCCCTGCAAAACCACAGGCAAATCTGCCTCCATACACGCAATTTCCTTCCCACGCTGTAATCAGTAAGGAAAATCGAATTTTTTTTACGTTGCTACAAGAAAAATTGACGCTGCTAGCACACCTGCAAACCCTCCTCATGCAGCATTCTCTTCGCACGTCCATACCTCAGCTCCTCAACCCGCAGTCTGTTGTTCGCACGTTCCCTCTGTCTCATCCACACAGTCACGACTCCACCGCTCCAACTTGAGACATTTTCACGCTCCCATTCTACTACCTGCTCCCAACAAACCCTCATCTCCCATCCATAGCAAAGTCCTCACCTATACGCTGTCCTTGCGACTCTCCTCATTGATCCCTCACGCAATACCATTCTATTCGTCCGTTTTCTTCTCCCTCAATCTGCGTGAATCCATTATGCTGCCCATCATTCCCCTTCAACCTGCAAATACAAGCTCCACCATCGTTGCCTTGCTCCAGTGTTCTCCCTGTCCATCGCCCGCGTAGTCTCTCGGCTTCTTCATGTCTCCCATCCTTGCCCATCGTCGAGGCTCTCACGCAACCTGCATTCATATAAACAGTAAAACGCATAAAAAAAATCGATTTTCTTCATATTATATGATTAAGTTTTAGCTTTTGACTTTATTTTAACTTAGGCTTTAGTTTTAGTATTAGTATTAGTTATATTTTAGTTTTTCTTTTGTCTTATTTTGATGTCGATAAATCACAAAGAATAAAAATTAAAAAATCTTAAAAAAGCAAAATTCGTTGTTTTATTTTCTTCATTTGTATTTATGTAATATGGTTAGGTTTTAGCTTTAGGTATGTTAAGTTCTATTTTAGATTAAATTTTAATTTTAGTGTTGTTTTATGTTGATTTTAAGTTTATAACTTTATATCATAATAAAAAATTAAAAAAATATAAAAAAGGCATCGCAAGTTTCTTTTTAGATTTTAGGTTAGACTTTAGTTTAGATTAGATTTTATTTTTATTTAGGATTTTAGTTTTGTTTATTTTGACTTAGAATTTTATAAAAATATAAAAATATATAAAAATTTAAATTTTTTTGAAAAGCTTAACAAAAAATTGAAAATTCATTTTTTGGCGTCTTTTGTGGTATCTATGTTCCACTCTTCTATAGTTAAATGCACTTAAATGTTTATTTAAAGTTAGCTATATGAAAGTGGTAGTTGGTTAGCATTTAAATTGTATGGTTGTTTAAAGCATTCAATCTTTAGAAATTTAATTGCTAGATCATTATCAAGGCATTGTGCATTTATTTATTATCTCGCATTTGGAAAAAATAATCTTTGCTTGGGTTATTTGATGATAAATGATTGTTTTACAAGGTTCATATTTCTGCAACATTTAATAAATAATTATTTAATCATTAACTCCATAAGGCACTGATACATTAATTTCTAAAATCAATCAGGTGCTAAATTCCCTTGCTATGTCTCCCAACCCAATTGGTCTGCAGTTGGTCTTCTTTTATCCCATAGGGTCTACCCCCCTTAGCCTCGGGAGACAGCTTAAACGGAGAGATCGGGGATCAGGGTGATAGCCCCCCAGTCTGAGTGTTGTCGCACTGCCCAGACAATCTATGCGACAACGCTCCCAATCCTTTAAGAGAGTTGACCACTTTAGCTACTCAGAGAAAGTATGATGCAATATCTTCTTCATCATCCATTTTCAAACTTTCAAATTGCCTTCCATGAGTTTGAAGCTTTGCCTTCTTAACTTTGGAGTCTCCATTGTATAAGCTAAGTAGTTTATCACATACTTCTTTGGCCAAGTCACAATTCATGACTTTTGTAAATTCGAATTTAAGGCTTTTGCATTTGCAATGTAAGCTTTCCTTTCGTCTTGATCTATTGGAAGAGTGGAAGGAGCTGTGTACTCATTTAAAAACGAATGCCAAACTTCATGTCCATGGGACATTAAGTAGTAGGACATTCTTTTTTTCCAAAAGCCAAAATTTGTGCCATCGAACAGAGGAGGTCTTCTTGACACTTCTTGATTTTTCATTGTGACTAAGAAGAAATTGGCTGATATGAAGAAGTTGGCTTTGATACCAATTGTTGGAAATACTGAGGGGGGGTGAATCAGTATTTCTTTTCAATTGTTATTTTTCCCAGTTAAATTATTTATATTTAGAACACAAAATGAACAATAGGAATAAATGTTTTTATTAATATAATCTTTACAATAAATCAAGTACAATATATATAAGGCTCCAATCTGTTGCCAAGCACCAAATTGGTCTTTTGTGAGGCTCCAATCTCTAGGGCTCCAACCCTATCTTCTCAAGGCACCAACCTTGTGTTTAGGAGCACCAACTCCAACGACACCAATCCTTCCAATTCTGAGGCACCAACCCCAAGGGCTCCAACCCTATAGTTTTTCTTTGTCAAGAAATGTTTGGATTTTATTACACTGCTCTCAAAATCTTCTTCACTGTGTTCTGTCAATCTACAACTTCACTGCTACATTAATGACAACCTATCTTCATATGGAGTCTTCACAATTCTTCATATTTCCCACATAGAGTCAGCGATGTTACCTTATGATGATTTCAAATAGCCATCATGATCTCCAATAATGTCTCCAAGATCTACTGATGTTTTTCAACAAGATATCTTTGATAAGTTGTGCTAAGCCTCAATGTCTGCACAATTAAAAACAATTCTCTGTTTTTTTTCAACCCTCTGTTCTTACTGTTGCGGTAACTGTTTCGGGAGTGACTATTTCTTATTGTTGCGATATCTTACTTCCAAGGAAAAAACTCACAATCACTTCAATGGTGGTGCTATCTACTGCTCCCTTTAAACGATGACAGATGAAACTTTATTTCCTTTCACAGAACTGTTCTTCAAAATTGCGTTCTATACTTCTTCCATCAATCAATTTATCACAGGTTTGAGCCTTTTTAAAGATTAACCCAATCAACCGAATGTTTTTACCTTCGTCTTCCACTCACCCTTCGGCTTCCTCTACGCTCACTCGACCTTCGGCTTTATTTCTACTGTTCGCTTGACCTTCTTCTCCACATGGAGGTCCCACATGCCACGTCAGCACCTTTAATCCCACAATCGCAACTTCATAAAAAATCGGAGGTTTTACAAGTGTGCACATGCTCTGTCTTTCGATGGAGCGGATGTGATATTCAATGAACTGTTTTTAATGAATCCATTGGGTCCACAACTCTATCCCAATCAGAGGTTTTAACATCCCTTTGAAACTTGTGATACTGCGGATGCGAGATTACATTAAACAAATGTTAATAAATCCGTCGGGTCCACAGCCTTGTCGCAATCGACGGTTTGCGGGACTTCGACTGGCACATGGATTAAAAATGGCCTTAACCCCGCAGTTGATCGTGATCTAAGGGTTGACTATGAGATCGATGGCTAGGATTGAGTGCGAGACTTCTGCCATGATCAAGGAAGTTCGTACTTTCCTACCCCTGCTCTTTCGATAGTTGTTGCTCTTGTGACTTCTCTTCACTCTTCTGCTCTTCCGATAGTTTTCTTCTTTACTCCTCTTTTATCGTTGTTGCTCTTTGTTCTTTCGATAACACTTACCCTTGGGCATATGCGATAACCTGCTTCTCTTGCTCCGATGACTTTCTACTATGATGGCTTTCGATAAACTCCTCATCTTACTCTTTGGCTTCTTGCTCCGATTGTTGCACGGATCTACTGCTTCTATTATGTCTGTATCTATATATATATATATATATATAGATTCAATCCACTTGGGTCCTCCATCTCATCATATCATCATATATCAAAATTTCATCACTATGAACATTATGATCATTGGGCATCAATGGGCAATCATGTATCAAAGAATTTGCCTTGACAAACACTATTATATTGACATCAATGACAACCTTGATTAACATGACAAAGAGATGCTAGCCATCATGCATGCATTGGCCAAGTTTCGACAGTATTTGGTGGGTAACAGGTTCAGGGTGAAAGACTGATCACAACAATCTTCGTCGCTTCATGGGGCAGTAGGGCCTCAACAACAGACAACAGAGATGGGTCAACAAGGTGCAGGCCTATGACTTCGACATAGAGTATGTGTGAGGGAAGCACAATGTGGTGGCTGATGCTCTATCATGAAGACTTGCAGGGCTATCACTCATGAGCATCTGCCATGATTGGAAGGCCCAGTTGTTGGTGGAGTATTCCAAGGATAGGAGGGTATGTGAGAGTCTGGAGGGTATCCACGTAGATGAGCGTTACCAGGTGATGGACGAGGTCATCTACTACAAGGGGTGCATATTTTTGGTGCCTAGCTCACAGTTGAGGGAGAAAGTGCTCTAGGCAGCACATGAGTTTCCATTGTCAGGGATTTAGGGATTCAAGAAAACACACATGGCAGTCAGGGAGCACTTCACATGGAAGGGCCTCAAGGGGGACGTGCTGAAGCACGTACAAGAGTGTGAGGCATGTCAGAGGAACAAGGGGGAGTTGATTCACCCTGCAGGGTTGTTACAGTCGCTTCCCATCCCCAAGGGGAAATGGGAAAATATCTCCATGGATTTTATCACCAGGCTCCCCATAGTACAGCGAAAGGACTGCATTTATGTAGTGGTCGACTGGTTGACCAAGTATGTCCAATTTTTCGCCATCCCTACTAGATATTTGGCTTCACAGGTCACAGAGTTGTTCTTTAGGGAGATCTTTTGGTTACATGGGCTTCCTAAGAACATCGTGAGTGATAGGGATAGTAGGTTCATGGGAGGCTTCTGGCAAGAGCTTTTCAGGTTGGTTGGTATTGAGCTCACCCCTAGCACGAGTTACCACTCCTAGACGAAGCGAGTTAATCAGTGGCTGGAGGGGTACCTGAGGAGGGGTACTTGAGGAACTACGTGGTTGGGCAGCAAAGGGCTTGGATCTGGTGGTTGCATTTGGGCGAGTATTGCTACAACACCTCCCACCACATGTCCATCAGTATGACTCCTTTCCGTGCCTTGTATGGTTATAATGCATTATCTTTTGCTAATGTTGTTTTTGGAGACAGTTGGGCCGAAAGGCCAAAGATTGGGTCCAAAAGAGCCAAGGCATCCTCAAGGCTCTCAAGGATAACTTAGTGACAACACAAAACCAGCACAAGGTGTACGCAGATTAGCACCGGACCAAGAGACATTTCAAGCAGGGGGATTTGGTGTACCTCAGGTTACAGCCATATAGGCAGTCCATGTTGAACCAGAAGGGGACCAAGAAGCTATAGCCATGTTTTTATGGGCCATACAGGGTGGTCAGGTGAGTTGGGGAGGTGGCCTATGAGCCGAGCTGCATTCGGGGAGCAAGATTCACAATATATTCCATGTCTCATGCCTTAAAAAGTTGTTTGGGCAACAGGTGATAACAGCAGTAGAGTTACCCCCATTGGATGATGAGGGCCACTTGGTTTTGGAGCCTGAGACCATTCTGGAGAGGAGGGAGAGGAAGCTGAGGAGCAGGACAATTAGGGAGTTCTTGGTACGCTGGAAGAACTTGTCGAATGAGGATTTCACAGAACTGTTCTTCAAAATTGCGTTCTATACTTCTTCCATCAATCAATTTATCACAGGTCTGAGCCTTTTTAAAGATTAACCCAATCAACCGAATGTTTTTACCTTCGTCTTCCACTTGCCCTTCGGCTTCCTCTACACTCACTCGACCTTCGGCATTCTTTCTACTGTTCGCTCAACCTTCTTCTCCACATGGAGGTCCCACATGCCACATCAGCACCTTTAATCCCACAATCGCAACTTCATAAAAAATCGGAGGTTTTACAAGTGTGCACATGCTCTGTCTTTCGATGGAGCGGACGTGATATTCAATGAACTGTTTTTAATGAATCCATCGGGCCCACAACTCTATCGCAATCAGAGGTTTTAACATCCCTTTGAAACTTGTGATACTGCGGATGCGAGTTACATTAAACAAATGTTAATAAATCCGTCGGGTCCACAGCCTTATCGCAATCGACGGTTTGCGGGACTTCGACTGGCACATGGATTAAAAATGGCCTTAACCCCGCAGTTGACCGTGATCTAAGGGTTGACTATGAGATCGATGGCTAGGATTGAGTGCGAGACTTCAGCCATGATCAAGGAAGTCCGTACTTTCCTACCCCCGCTCTTCCGATAGTTGTTGCTCCTGTGACTTCTCTTCACTCTTCTGCTCTTCCGATAGTTTTCTTCTTTACTCCTCTGTTATCTTTGTTGCTTTTTGTTCTTTCGATAACACTTACCCTTGGGCATATGCAATAACCTGCTTCTCTTGCTCCGGTGACTTGCTTCTTTGATGGCTTTCGATAAACTCTTCATCTTACTATTTGGCTTCTTGCTCCTATTGTTGCACGGATCTACTGCTTCTATTCTGTCTGTATCTATATATATATATATATATATATATATATAGATAGATTCAATCCACTTGGGTCCTCCATCTCATCATATCATCATATATCAAACTTTCATCACTATGAACATTATGATCATTGGGCATCAATGGGCAACCATGTATCAAAGAATTTGCCTTCACAAACACTGTTATATTGACATCAATGACAACCTTGATTAACATGACAAAGAGATGCTATCCATCATGCATGCATTGGCCAAGTTTCGACAGTATTTGGTGGGTAACAGGTTCGGGGTGAAGACTGATCACAACAATCTTCGTCACTTCATGGGGCAGTAGGGCCTCAACGACAGACAACAGAGATGGGTCAACAAGGGGGCATGCCTATGACTTTGACATAGAGTATGTGTGAGGGAAGCACAATGTGGTGGCTGATGCTCTATCATGAAGACTTGTAGGGCTATCACTCATGAGCATCTGCCATGATTGGAAGGACCAGTTGTTGGTGGAGTATTCCAAGGACAGGAGGGTATGTGAGAGTTTTAAGGGTATCCACGTAGATGAGCGCTACCAGGTGATGGATGAGGTCATCTACTACAAGGGGTGCATATTACTGGTGCCTAGCTCGCAGTTGAGGGAGAAAGTGCTCTAGGCAGCACATGAGTTGCCATTGTCAGGGATTTAGGGATTCAAGAAAACACACATGGTAGTCAGGGAGCACTTCACATGGAAGGGCCTCAAGGGGGACGTGTTGAAGCACGTACAGGAGTGTGAGGCATGTCAGAGGAACAAGGGGGAGTTGATTCACCCTGCAGGGTTGTTACAGCCGCTTCCCATCCCCAAGGGGAAATGGGAAAATATCTCCATGGATTTTATCACCAGGCTCCCCATAGTACAGCGAAAGGACTGCATTTATGTAGTGGTCGACTGGTTGACCAAGTATGTCCACTTTTTCGCCATCCCTACTAGATATTTGGCTTCACAGGTCACAGAGTTGTTCTTTAGGGAGATCTTCTGGTTACATGGGCTTCCTAAGAACGTCGTGAGTGATAGGGATAGTAGGTTCATGGGAGGCTTCTGGCAGGAGCTTTTCAGGTTGGTTGGTATCGAGCTCACCCCTAGCACGAGTTACCACTCCTAGACAGAGTGAGTTAATCAGTGGCTGGAGGGGTACCTGAGGAACTACGTGGTTGGGCAGCAGAGGGCTTGGATCTGGTGGTTGCATTTGGGCAAGTATTGCTACAACACCTCCCACCACATGTCCATCAGTATGACTCCTTTCCGTGCCTTGTATGGTTATAATGCATTATGTTTGGCTGATGTTGTTTTTGGAGACAGTTGGGCCGAAAGGCCAAAGATTGGGTCGAAGAGAGCCATGACATCCTCAAGGCTCTCAAGGATAACTTAGTGACAACACAAAACCAGCACAAGGTGTACGCAGATTAGCACCGGACCAAGAGACATTTCGAGCAGGGGGATTTGGTGTACCTCAGGTTACAGCCATATAGGCAGTCCATGTTGAACCAGAAGGGGACCAAGAAGCTATAGCCATGTTTTTATGGGCCATACAGGGTGGTCAGGTGAGTTAGGGAGGTGGCCTATGAGCCGAGCTGCATTCGGGGAGCAAGATTCACAATATATTCCATGTATCATGCCTTAAAAAGGTGTTTGGGCAACAGGTGATAGCAGCAGTAGAGTTACCCCCATTGGATGATGAGGGCCACTTGGTTTTGGAGCCTGAGACCATTCTAGAGAGGAGGGAGAGGAAGCTGAGGAGCAGGACAATTAGGGAGTTCTTGGTACACTGGAAGAACTTGTGGGATGAGGATGTCACCTGGGAGGGTAAGCACATTTTGGAGCACCTAGCTCTAAAGTTCCTTGAGAGAAAGCAACATTTGGGAGGGGAGGATTGTCATGTCCCTTCCCAAAAACATTTGTAACAGGCTTGTCTCTACACAATTTTGCACAATTTTACCAAGGAAAGGGACCCAAGTAGTTTCGACTTAGGGACTTATTAGAAATTTCGGCCATATTAGTTTGCTAGTTGAAGGTGGGGGCCACCCATGTGGGAATTCGTACTAGGAAATTCGAATTGCTTGGAGGGAATATGAATAGATGTTGGAGGGGCCCACATGAGGCAAAGGAAGGCCCACGAAATCATAAGGAGAAGCCTCTCACTTGGTCATTCATTCACAGCTAGGGAGGAAGGAGATTCATAGGAGGGATCATCTCAGTGATTTGGGGCATTTTCCAGGAGGTTTTACAACTACATTCCAGTAGGCCGAGTTTCATAGTTGCAGCTAAGGTTGGGCTCCTTTAGGGTCAAATTTCCAAAGTCTGAAGCAAACCAAACCCTTCCTAGGTTTTTCTAGGTTTAGGCTAAGGGGCAAGGAGGTGAAATCTCATAATTTTCCGAGCACAGGAAGCATTGATTCTAGCCCTTCAATTTCAGCAGATAGTGCAGTTTCTAGGCAGCGCAGTTCAATTTTGGTGCAACAGTTGGAGCAGATTTCAATTCAGCATTTTCTTACCTGGATTTTGTCATGCTTGTCCATTGAGACAAGCCCAAGTGCACCATTCTATTTTTTCATTGTATTTACCTTTGAAGAATTATTAAAATGGCTCAGTTGTTCTCTATTTCCATCGTTTTCATGGGTGCTTGATGTAAATTTCGTTTTTCTAATTGTTGGATTGTTTACATGCTTGTTTATCACTTAATTTCCTATTATGTAACATTACAATTGGGTAATCATTCGGCATCCGATGCTCTTTGAGGATGTGTAGGGCATCCAAGACAAGAGTAGGCAAGAGGACTGATATTTTTTGAGGGATGGGAACCCAAGATAAGAATAGTCCTAGAAGGTCGTACTCAGTGAACACCCAGGTGGGTATGTACCTTTAGAGACAAGATGCAGGTGTCTATAGTCACTAGTCTCACCAACAATGTGCTCTGATCTGATGAGAGATAGAGCTGTCAGTCAAGGTCTTGATGTGGAAACAATGTTGGTTACTATGATGCTATATAGATGGGTTATCAATCCGATTCTTCTTATCAGAAATTCTTTAGATTGAGAATGACCAAGTACCATTGTAAATACCTCCCTAGTTAAGAGGGACTGTTGAAGAAAAGTGTAACTAGGTTCGGTATTTGTAAATCTAATTTTGAGATTTGTACTTGTCAAGAAAAAAGAAATATTATTTTTGTAAATTATTTGAATGAGTGTTTTGCTCATTCCATAGGTCTAGGAAATTCAAAGAATCTAAGTCATGTTAAAGCGCTGGGTCAACCTAGTGTCAAGTAGCCCTCCAAGACAAGCACCATCCTCCAGAGAAGAAGACTGCCAGCAAAATGATGTAAATCTCAGTCATGTCAACCTACAAATGAATTAAAAGGACAGTCATGTCAGCTCAATTAAAGACACAACAGTTCACACTTATGTCAAACTATTTATGGAAGCATAACCACTATATATACCCCATTATGGTCTGCGCAAAAGAGAAAGGAAAAAAATATCGAATAAGGCTCTGAAATCTTGGATGGGTGCAGGACAAAATCTCTAATAAGGCTCTGAAATCTCGGATGGGTGCAAGACAAAATCTCAGATGGGTAACTGTTAAAATTGGCAATTAGGGCCAAACTCCATGTGGGTCATCTTATTAATTGAGAGGTGTAGGATTGATCTAAAGATCATTGATTCCGATAAGTATTCATGGAGTTACGAATTTATTTGTGTTATAAGACAATTTGTCAAGGTCAGACAACAACTAAATAACACCCACATGTGCTCAACGTTTTAGTATAAAAGGAGATGACTTGAGAGTCATTTCACACACACTTCTCTCTTGATTTCTCTACACTTGTTTTGGGTTTTAGTGTGAGAGAAATCTAGGGGGAAGTAGCCCTAACACGCAGGAGGAAAGGAGGCTTAACAATTTGCCCTAGCGCAGTCCTAAAGAAGCCCTAACGCTGTCCTAAAGAAGCCCTAGCCGCAGTCCTAAGGAGGCCCTAGCTGCAGTCCTAGAATACCCTAGACACAACCATCTAAATGAGCTCTGCTCACACTAGGGTAGACGGCATTTAATAAGGGAAATTTTGGGCCAGATTTGAGGACGGTTAGGGACTGTTGTGTGCCCTAACCAGTTCCAGAAATTACAACAATAATGAAGTGACAAACAGCAGCGTTTTTATGGTGTGTTGGCAGCAAAGGAAGATGGGACAGCAAGGTCACATGGTGCAGAAATGTACATGGGACAGCAAGGTAACTAGTGCAGCAATTGTACACGGGACAAGGTATCTAGTGCAGCGATTGTACATGGGACAGCAAGATATCTAGTGCAGCAATGTACATGGGACAGCAAGGTAACTAGTGCAGAAATGTACATGGGACAACAAGATAACTAGTGCAACAATGTACATGGGACAGCAAGGTAACTAGTACAACAAAGATACATGGGACAACTGGGCTACATAGTGCTGCAAAGATACATGGTGCTGCAAAGATGCATGGGACAGCAAGGTCACATGGTGGATAATATTGATGAAGCATTACGGTTGGCTACAATAGTTGACGCAACATGTTAAGATATAGCCTATGGATGCAGCTACATACTGAGATGTAGCAGTTGGATGTAGCATGGCATTAGAGACAGCAATATAGTGCTGCGTAATGATCGAGTGCAGCCCAGTGATGGGAGCATGTGATGAAGTGCAGCATAGTGATGATGGGTGCAACATGGTGCAACATAGTGAGGTGCAACATGATGAGGAGGAGCAACACAATGATAGGTGCAACAAGGCGATGGAGAATCAGTTGAAACAGTATGTCTTCAACTGAGTTCAGCTACCTCATGTATCATCTACTTAGAGATGATCTATGCTCTTATTGAGATAAGTGAAAATGTTGACTTTTGTTGTATATATGTACTATCTCTCTCTCTCTTTCTCTTTGCTGAACTATTGAAGAACATATAAGAAGAATTGATCAAGGGTTCCCCACATTGCAGTTTGTCCCTGGCTAGCGCCACATCTTGTGTCCTCTTGTCTTGGCTTGTCTTCTGCGATCTATGTTTATGTTCTATCTGCAATTTACTTTAATGTTGATGTGATTGCTAATCTGGAAATGATATTGAGTTACTATGAAAATTGAAATAAATTGCTCTAAGCATAGAACATACCTCAAATCAACATGGTATCAGAGCTGAGGTGAAGACAAAGACCAAGCAAGAGTGAAAGAGCAATCACCAAAGACAGTTGGGAAAGGACAAAAGGATCAATGGATTCCTCATCCCTCTTCAAATTCGCCAAGGGTGAAGTCGAAGCAAAGAATATTATCATAATGGTGCAGCGGAAGCTTCTGATGGCCCACCTAAAGATCACTTCAATGGGAAGTCTCGATCTAAGGGTGGAAAGAAAGATAGATGCCTTGTTTGTAATAAGTTCGGCCATTATGCGAAGGAGTGTCCAAATGGCAGGGACACATCTCTTGATGAAGATAACAATCATTCTAGGGACATCTTCAATGATCGGAGGAATGACAGGTAATGCAGGTCATCAAGAAAACGATTGACTCTTCAAAGAAAGCAAAGAACCCCAGGTATGAAGAATCAAATGTTATTTCTGATAAGATAAAGAAGCGTTATCTTGTATTGGCCCTCTCCTTCGGATTCTGTGAGACTCTGGCTTATTGATTGTAGTGCTTCAAGGCACTTCATCGGAGAGAAGAGTGATCTCTCTAATTTGGTAGAGATGGAAACAATCGTGGGATTATACTTGGAGCCGATACCACCTATCCTGGAAAGGGTGTACAAAATGTTACCTCTCAATTGAATGAGGGTAACTTGATTCATTTACAAAGATCTTTTTTGTGAACCTGATCGCAAGAAGAACCTGGGGTCCATTTCAGGAATGGAAGTCAAAGATTTCAAGGTGGCATTCATCGATGGAAAGGTACGTGTTTGAAAATAAAATTTTCAAAGATGCTTTTACTCATGGGTTCAAGGTTGGCAATTTGTATCAAGTTGCAGGATGGTCCATTGGGGATCATGTCAATTGACATATCTCATCTATAACACCGAAGGTCTACTTATTATGGGGCCCTACCTAATGTGAGTCAGATGGTGACAAGAATGCTTGAATTCAAGAAGAGCATGAAAGTACATGTCTGAGATGTATCGCAGGAAAATCTTACAAGGGGACAATTCCCCTCATGTCGCAGGTCCACAAGTTTGGAACAACCTGAGGGGTTTGAGATTCATGATTGGGAATATCATGTATGCAAGTGGAAGAGAGCCCTCTATGGCTTGAAGCAAAACATCCCGGGCATAGTATGAGAGGATTGATAGATGTCTGATGAAGTTGAGATTCACCAGGAGTGAAGTCGATCCAAACCTTTGCTCGAAGGTTGTGGATGATAGACCTCTCATACTGACACCTGCTGAGGACAACCTATTTCTGACAAGTGCAGACCCTCTCATTTGCAAAAGTAAGAGGGAGTTGGATTCTCGATGTGGAATGGTAAATTGCAAGCTCGTGACTACCTTGAGGATCTTAACTTTCAGAAGTTATATGGTAGTGATTTTGGACCAGATTTGGGAAATGCCTTTGAGTATCATGAACTCATTCACGTTGATGTTCTTGGTGAAATTTCGTCCGTACATATGTTTTGCAGTTAGCATGATGAGCTCATATATGGTTGAGTATCACTGGATTGGTGGCAAGAATCTTCTGAGATATCTTTGGGGCACAATCTCTCATGAATTGAGATACACTATTGGAAATGTGAAGCTATATGATTATTCGAATGTTGACTAGGCAGGCAATGTGGAGGATCTTAAGAGAACTTCTGAGTGTTGATTCTCTTTGGGTTCTGCTCGATATCCTGGATGAGCAGGAAGCAGAAGACGGTTGCTTTGAGCATCGCTGAGACTGAATACATAGCTACAAGTATGACCTCGTGTAAAGCTGCCTAGTTACGGGAGCTCTTCAGTGAGTTGTTTGTACACATGATGGATACCACCGTGAACTTCTGTGTCAACTAGGGGAGATTCGATTGTTGAGGAATCCTGTATTCTATGATTTCTCCAGTTTATAGACATCGAATACTACCTTATCTAGGATATGGTATGTCTGTTGACACCTAATCCTCATGATTGGGTGAATATAATGTAAATAGATAAACAAATAATATGAACAGTCATCGGGAGATGAAGTGAACAGTCTCTTCCTCATGTATATAATGAAGACCTACCTGAAGGAATAAACACGAATCAATTTTTGGTTGAGGATTTACTGCCTGGTCTGACATGGTATCAGAGCCAGCTTCCAAAATAGTTGTAACTCCCATCTGCCTACTGCTCTGTGTCCTCTGCCTACTGCTCTCTGTCCACTGCCTACTGCTCTTTATCCCCTCCACTGTCGCTGTTGTGTGTTGTACGCTGATCTGACATTGGTATGCGTTGATGCTACTCCATATCTAAAACCTTTTCCGTATTGTCCGACTCTCCATATCTAAAACCATTATGAACGTTGCTCATTACTATGCGTTGATGCTGCTCATATCTAAAACCTTTTTCTGTATTTGAAATATTTTTAGTATCTTCAGAGTCCAGCTTGGCCTCAAGCTGAGACAACTGCTCTCGAATTCTTCTTTATTTCGAGTTTCAAATGACGCTCAACATCCTTTCCTTTTGAATGAAGTCCTCCGCTGACCTCATTGTCATCACACAGCCCTCCTCGCTATTGCTTGGATATCCACACACGCTGTTTCGAACCAGAACCTTAATCTGGTGTAAACGCCGGTGTTTGTGATCTGCTACGTTGAATTTTTGGGTGGCGATTCTTCACACTGATAAGATTGTCTTTTCGCCCATCGATTAAGAGCAGAGTTGTGCAGGAACTGTCTAAGTTTTCAGATTGTTCCAGATAGATAAATAGCACTGTGGGTTATGAATTTGTGCTTGAACTTCCAGCCACATGCGCCACCCTTGGTCCACGCATCAATGTCAATGCCACGCTCATCACCACGCTGAATGTCCACCAGTGGAAGCAGAGGAGTGGCTCCACGAAAATTCGGGCCCAATGCTGATGCATCCAGCTACTTTATAGACAATGTTTTTTCTCAAACTATCGACTCTCCCTGTATTTTTTTGCAATATGTTTTAATACATATTAGAAAAGTTGTTAGTGTATGCTGATATTGTGCAAAAGTCGAAGATTACAAGATTGGTGTCAGATATGCGAAACCCATGTGCATTTGATTTGATGTAATATTAGGTTCATAAGCTACGGCGCAGTTAATGTGACGACATCAGGACTAGAATGGCTTCCACGCACTAGCATCATCTACCCCTCAAATATTTGGGAATCGGGTTATATAAATTTAAGTGTAATTATCTATTTTTTGGTACGCTGACTGCATGGTATTGGCGTCCATATTGGTATATGAGGAAGAGATTTGAAATCTTTTGAGAATGCCTAGCTGATCTATGTTTTATATTTTCATTAAAGACAAAGACAATACATGGAGAGAATGCCCTTTTGAAATGTAATTATAAAAAAAAATTACCACCAGAAGTACAATTTTACTGTATATTGGCAGAAGTATTTTTCTATCAGCAGAAGTAATTTTTTTACAAAATGCATTCAATCATATCCTTGGTGAGAATAGTTCTCACTGGCAAGGAGAACTATCCTGAATGGTCCCGGATGATAAAACACACCCTCATTTTGAATGATTTGTGGAAAGGAGTGTGTGTCGGAGACGGAGACAATGAACCAGTACAGCCTACCTTAGACAAAGAGCTCGTCATTTGGGAAAACAAGAACAACAAAGCTTATGCATTAATTGCAACACTGTAAATGAAGAGGTGAGTCACCATATTTCGTTATTTTCAACTGCCTTTGAAGCCATACAAAAGTTGAAAGAACTCTATGACTCACATTCTGCACTTGAAGTTGTTCAACTCATGATTAAACTCTTTACTCCTGAACTGCAAAATAATGATCCTCTTGCTCTTGCATTTGAAGTAAAGTCTATAATGCATGATATCAAATCCACTAAGGTTGAATTGGATATTCCTCTTATCGCTTTTCTCAAGGCACTTTATCCTATTACTCCAATTATCTTGAGTCATTGCAAGCAAACGGAAATCTCAAAGATATCACCTTTGATGCTCTTGTGAAAAGTTTGCTGAAAGAGAGAAAGCTTTTGGAAAGAAGACAACCCTTGAATCTTCTAAAGAGGCTGTGTGCCTTGCTCATAAAGAAAAGCATCCTACTCAAGATTCTTCAAGAGGAAGAGGTGGTCGAAGAGGAAGAGGAAGATATTTCAGAGGCAGGGGGGCAGACATTCTCAAGGAGAAAAGGCAGATTTTCACTGCATTCACTGCAAAAGAAATGGATCAGATGATGCCTCTACATGCAAGCTACCATGGGACAAAATTGAGTAGAAAAGAAACCAACAGAAAGTTAAAACTAATGATACAGACAAAGGTAAAGCCCCTGAATCCGCTCACTATGTTGTGGCACAATGTAATATTGGAGTAAATGAAGATTTATTTAATGCTGCACTTGCTTCTTGGAAAAATGATTGGTTGCTTGATTCAGGAGCAACCTACCACATGACTCATAGAAAATATTTTTTTGAAGAATTTACTGACAATGTTGATGGAGCAGTATACTTTGCAGCCAATCAGAAATCAAGCCATTAGGGCTTGGCACAATCAGGCTTAAACTGCCTGGTCTTCCAGACTTTCTTCTGCATCATGTTCTATATCTCCCACAACTCAAGAGAAACTTGTTGTCCTTGGTCCACATTCGCCAGCAAGGTAACTCCATTCATATGTTTGATGAGAAGCTTGAGGTAAGAAAATCATCTGACCACTCACTTGTCATGAGGGGAATAGAAGAAGAAAGGCTTCTCAAGCTGCAAGGAACCTCTGCTCGTGCACAACATTTCTTATACAATTCTCATCATCAAGAAGGTACACTTCCATCAAGTTTATTATAGCATGCTAGATTTGGACATTTGAACTATGACAGCCTCCGCTTGTTGAAGAAAAATGGTGTTGCTGGTTTACCTACAATTCCTAGGAAATTTAAGCAATGTGATGCTTGTATTCTAGGAAAGCATAACAAACAGCCTTTTCATGATTCACATTCAAGAGCACATAGAAAACTTGAACTCATTCATTCAGATTTATGTGGTCCAATTCCTGTTCCTTCTGCAAATGGAAATAAATATATAATGACATTTATTGATGACTACACCAGAATGTGTTGGGTTTATTTATTGAAGAACAAATCTTATGCTTTTCAAACATTCAAGAATTTTCATAAATGGATTGAAAATGATGCACAATCTCATATTGGGTCTATTCGCACTGATAATGGAAAAAAGTACACATCAAATGAATTTGAAAACTATCTTCGCCAACATGGGATCAAACATCAAACAACTGTGCCTTATAATCCCCAACAGAATGGTGTAGCTGAAAGAATGAATAGGACAATTTTAAATATGGTACGATCCATGCTCTTCTTAAAAAATGTAAAGATAATGTTTTGGGCTGACATTATTCTATGTGTTGCATATATAAAGAATAGATGTCCATCTAATGCTATTAGAAACAAGACTCCTTATGAAGTGTGGTATGGACATGTTCCTTCGGTAAAGCATCTCAGGGTCTTTGGTTCCACCTGTTATGCCTTGATACCAAAGATACATAGAAACAAACTTGGTGCTAGAAGTCGTAAGTGTATCTTCCTGGGGTATTCAAACACCTCCAAAGCATACCGTCTCTATGATGAAGTAAATAAAAAGTTTGTTGTATCTATAGATGTAATTTTTCTTGAATCATCCAAAAATGACAATGTTGTTGAGCGGCAACTTGATCGCTTGGATAGATTTGCAAAAGCAAAATCATTTCAAGAATTTGATAATCAGAGTCCACATCTTGAAGGGGGGATTCCTATACTAGATCAACATGTGGAATCTTCTTCTGAAGAACACTCTCCCCCGCATGAAACTCCAACAACAGATGATGCTTTAAGTGATGTGATTGATAGAATTGAGAGACTCAATCTTGATTTAGTCCCAACTCAATCAACGGAGCAGCCTGGACCATCTGAGAAAGGTCCCCCAAAGTGGCTGACAAAGACACTTGAAAGTGTTCATCCTGATGAGGTTGGAAAGACAGGAACTAGAAATTCAAACCGGCAAAATGGAGGTGATGTGGATGACTCTAATTCACCTGTTGATATGGATGTTTCTTAAGATTGTGAATTGAACTTGTCTACAGATTTTGAACCAACTTCCTTCAAAGAAGCTACTTCTCATGATGAATGGAAAGAAGAGATGCAAAAGGAGTATGATGCCCTCATAAAGAACGGCACTTGGAAGCTGGTTGATCCTCCATTAGGAACCAAACCAATTGGTTGCAAGTGGGTCTATGAGAACAAGTATAAAGCTGATGGCTCACTTGACAAGCACAAAGCTAGTCCCAACCCAATCAACGGAGCAGCTTGGACCATCTGAGAAAGGTCCCCCAAAGTGGCTAACAAAGACACTTGAAAGTGTTCATCCTGATGAGGTTGGAAAGACAGGAACTAGAAATTCAAACCGGCAAAATGGAGGTGATGTGGATGACTCTAATTCACCTGTTGATATGGATGTTTCTTAAGATTGTGAATTGAACTTGTCTACAGATTTTGAACCAACTTCCTTCAAAGAAGCTACTTCTCATGATGAATGGAAAGAAGAGATGCAAAAGGAGTATGATGCCCTCATAAAGAACGACACTTGGAAGCTGGTTGATCCTCCATTAGGAACCAAACTAATTGGTTGCAAGTGGGTCTACGAGAACAAGTAAAAAGTTGATGGCTCACTTGACAAGCACAAAGCTAGTCCCAACTCAATCAACGGAGTAGCCTGGACCATTTGAGAAAGGTCCCCCAATGTGGCTGACAAAGACAGAAACTAGAAATTCAAACCGGCAAAATGGAGGTGATGTGGATGACTCTAATTCACCTGTTGATATGGATGTTTCGTAAGATTGTGAATTGAACTTGTCTACAGATTTTGAACCAACTTCCTTCAAAGAAGCTACTTCTCATGATGAATGGAAAGAAGAGATGCAAAAGGAGTATGATGCCCTCATAAAGAACAACACTTGGAAGCTGGTTGATCCTCCATTAGGAACCAAACCAATTGGTTGCAAGTGGGTCTACGAGAACAAGTATAAAGCTGATGGCTCACTTGACAAGCACAAAGCTAGGCTTGTGGCAAAAGATTTTGCACAAAAGGAAGGGGTCAATTATGAGGAGATTTTTGCCCCCACAGAAAAATGGGCTACCATCCGAACACTCTTTGCACTAGCAGTTCAGAACGGTTGGAAAGTCCATCAAATGGATGTAAAAACTGCTTTCTTAAATGGAGATCTAAAAGAGAATGTTTTTATGTCTCAACCTGAAGGATTTGTTGTGAAAGGACATGAACATAAAGTAGACAAACTTGTGAAATCCTTGTATGGCCTCAAAGAAGCACCATGAGCCTGGTATGAAAAAGTAACTAAGCATCTTCTGAAACTCAATTTCAAACAATATGATCTTGATGATGCAACTTTATTTGTCAAGAAAGTTGGCAAAACAGTTGTATATCTTGTGGTATATGTAGATGATCTTTTGATGATAGGGAACAATGAAAGCTACATTGCATCCATAAAGAAGGAATTGGGGAAAGTTTTGAAATGACTTATTTGGGCTATGTTCATTACTATCTTGGCATTGAGGTAACCCAACATTCGAAGTCCATATTTCTTTCTCAAAAGAAATACATTGGAGATCTGTTGAACAGGTTTGGCATGACAGAATGAAATCCTCTTACTACTCCAATGGAACAAAACTTAAAGCTCACGTCTATTGAAGGAAAAGAATTTGAGGATGCAACAAAGTATAGACAGCTTGTAGGAAGTCTCAACTACCTAACTACTACTAGAATAGACATTTTGTTTGCTGTTGGAATCCTCTCCAGATTTATGCAAAAGCCTTGTGAGGGACATTGGTCTGCTGCAAAAGGAGTTCTAAGGTACTTGAAGGGAACTCAAGACTTTGGAATCAAGTATACACAAGTGGACGACTTCAGCTTGATTGGATACTCTGATTCAGACTTTGATGGAGACAAAGAAACTGGGGTATCTACTTCAGGATATGCTATGAGTCTTGGATCAAGAGCTGTCTCTTGGAGATCACAAAAACAATCAGTTCCAGCAAATTCCACAACAGAAGCAGAATACGTGGCAACAGCTAAATCAACAAAAGAAATTGTGTGGCTTAGGAAAATTCTTGAAGATTTGCAGGTAAAACAAGTACAATCAACTCCACTCATGATTGACAATACCTCTGCAATAAAGTTGGCCAAGAACCCAAAGTTCCATGATCGAACGAAGCACATCAATACTAAATATCATCTGATTCGACATCATGTTGAGGCCAAAACAATCCATCTCCGTCATTGTTCCACTAATGAGCAAATTGCAGACATCTTCACCAAAGCGCTTGGAAGAGAAAAGCTTGAACAATTCAGAATGATGCCTGGACTCACCAACATCCCTTCATATTGGGGGGGAATGTTGACACCTAATCCTCATGATTGGGTGAATATAATGTAAATAGATAAATAAATAATATGAACAGTCATCGGGAGATGAAGTGAACAGTCTCTCCCTCGTGTATATAATGAAGACCTACCTGAAGGAATAAACACGAATCAATTTTTAGTTGAGGAGTTATTGCCTGGTCTGACAATGTCGATGAGCGAGGAGGCTCTATCGCATTGAGACTGATGTACAAGACGCAAACATTTTATCAAAGCTCTGGGGAAAGGTCAAATCTGTGACTTTCCCAAACGACTTGGAGTTGTTGAGAGACCTTCTTATGAGTGTCCTGCATGTTGCATGCATTGAGCTCTGGGAGCTCTGGGGGGCTTGGGGTACTACTGGAGCAACACGCAACCATGGGCGACTCACCCTCCCCTAATGGTGCATTGTGTACAGGATGAATGGCTCAGCATTCCCCTGTGATACCTTGAGGCGACTTAGGGACAAGATGAACGGTTCCCCTGTCGAGGCATCCTACCCATGCAGTCTGGGACTCATGGGAAGTACCTCTCATCTGGCCAATGAGCAGGGAAATGGGGTTAGGGACCATAGTAGTACTATCGATGGACGCATCGTTGTATCTACCGTACTCCATATGCCAGGATGACCTCCATTGATTTGGGATCAATGTAACTGATCTGGGATCAGTATAAGTGGTTTGAGATAGTCTCTTGTGATATTGATCTGGGATCAATAAAACTGACTTCGGGTCAGTAGAGAATGGTATGAGACATTCTCGATCAATTCTTCTTCTTCATGGAGTTATGAATTTATTTGTGTTATAAGACAATTCGTCAAGGTCGGTCAACAACTAAATAACACCCACATGTGCTCAATGTTTTAGTATAAATGGAGATGACTTGAGAGTCATTTCACACACACTTCTCTCTTGATTTTTCTCCACTTTTTTTGGGTTTTAGTGTGAGAGAAATCTAGGAGGAAGTAGCCCTAAGATGTAGGAGGAAAGGAGGCTTAACAATCTTCCCTAGACGCAGTCCTAAAGAAGCCCTAATGCTGTCGTAAAGAATCCCTAGACGCAGTCCTAAGCCCTAGACGCAGTCCTAAGGAAGCCCAAGCTGCAGTCCTAGAATACCCTAGATGCAGTCATTTAAATGAGGTTCGTTCACACTAGGGTAAGCCGCATTTCATAAGGGAAATTCTGGGCCAGAGTTGAGGACGGTTAGGGACTAATGTATGCCCTAGCAAGTTCCAGAAATTACAGCAGTAATGAAGTGACAAACAACAACGTTTGTATGGTATGTTGGTAGCAAAGGAAGATGGGACAGCAAGGTCACATGGTGTAGCAATGTACATGGGACAGCAAGGTAACTAGTGTAGCAATGTATGCAGGACAGCAAGGTATCTAGTGCAGCAATGTACATGGGACAGCAAGGTAACTAGTGCGGCAATGTACATGGGACAACAAGGTAACTAGTGCGGCAATGTACATGGGACAGCAAGGTATCTAGTGCAGCAATGTACATGGGACAGCAAGGTATCTAGTGTACATGGGACAACACGGTAACTAGTGCAGCAATGTACATGGGACAGCAAGGTATCTAGTGCAGCAATGTACATGGGACAACAAGGTAACTAGTGCAACAATGTACATGGGACAGCAAGGTAACTAGTGCAACAATGTACATGGGATAGCAAGGTAACTAGCACTGCAAATACACATGGGACAGCTGGGATACATAGTGCTGCAAAGATGCATGGGACAACAAGGTCACATGGTGGATAATATTAATGAAGGATTACGGTTGGCTACAATAGTTGATGCAACATGTTAAGATACAACCTATGGATGCAGCATGGTGTTAGAGACAACAGTATAGTGTTGCTAAATGATCGAGTGCAACCCAGTGATGGGAGCATGTGATGAAGTGAAACATAGTGATGATGGGTGCAACATGGTGTAGCACAGTGAGGTGCAACATGATGAGGAGCAGCAAAGCGATGGAGAATCAGTTGAAGCAGTATGTCTTCAACTAACTTCAGCTACCTCATGTATCATCTACTGAGAGATGATCTATGCTCTTATTTAGATAATTCAAAATGTTGACTTTTGTTGTATATGTACTATTTCTCCCTCTCTCTCTCTCTCTCTCTGCTGAACTATTGAAGAACATATAAGAAGAATTGATCAAGGGTTTCTCCGCATTAGTGTTTGCCCCTGGCTAGCACCACATCTTGTGTCTTCTTGTCTTGTCTTGTCTTCTACGATCTATGTTTATGTTCTATCTGCAATTTACTTTAATGCTGATGTGATTGCTAATTTGGAAAAGATATTGAGCTAACTATGAAAATTGAAATAAATTGCTCAAAGCATAGAACATACCTAAAATTAACGGTATAGGACTGAATCTTAGATGGGTGCAGGAGAGTAAGGTGCAGCCTTGGTGATAGTTATAGTGAATTCCTCGCATATCCCTCTGTTGTCTCGGCCTAGCTATAGGGTCACAGTAATAGTCTCGGCATTCATAAGGATCTTGTTGATATATATATATATATATATATATATATCGTAGACACAGTCATCACTATAATCGTGATATCAATCATGATCCTAATGAAGATGAATATCTAGGTTATAATCCTAGAGAAGATAAGGTCATGATGCAGATCTCAGTGCATTGTTGAAGACATGTCATCAAAGTCATGATGAATACAAGGTAGAGATCTTGTTGACATGATGATAACCTCAGTAAGGGTGCAGTTATGATTTCAGTGAAGGCAAAACTATGATGAGACGGTCATGATTTTGGTGAGTCTAGGAGCAGACCTCATGGAGATCTCAGTGGTATATTGAAGACATCGGTGAAAGTGCAACAATGATGTTGCAACAATGAAGATCCTGATAGTGCAGTAATGATGATGATCTCAGCAGTGTCAAAGAAGAGGATTGGTGTCTTGGTCTTAGAGTGGCCTAGTAGGTCAAGAGTCATGGTCTTGGTATTTATCAATTGAAATATCTATATAAAGAATTTTGTGCAGGTTTTCCTCTCCAAGAGGGAGAGGTTTTGGCCCTAGCAAAATGCCAACATCTTGTGTTCTTGTCTCTTTGTTTTGGTAGCTATTTGAAGAACTAACGAAGACACACTATAATAATAATAGGTGAATATTGGAATAAGAAGGAAAATTGAAACACACCTCTCGAATAGTTATCATGAAAAGAAGAATCACATTAACTACATTTTCCCTAGATTGTTCTACACAATATACCCCTCATCCCCAATTGAAACAACTCAGTTGACTTGGCTTGGTATGTGTGTTGATTGATCAAGAGAATGGCAGGGACTATATCTTTAACTCAAGCTAGTGAGGAAGCCATGACAATCAAAGAATCAAACAATACTTCTGGAGGAGTTAGACTCGCTTTACACGAGACAAGGTCCATACAGAGAGCTGGAGTTCTACCAGTGTGTCGCCAATGTTGTAGCGGCTACAACCACCCTCCAAAATTTTTCCTTCGCTTTGTTTTGGAGCCTCCCTCCTTAAATCTCAGCAGCTTGTCTTGCACTGCTCAGGTACTTGTGTTTTCATTTGAATTTATCTTTCACTTTACAACTTGTGTTCGCTTACTTGCTTTGTTGTCTAACCACAAGATGACCCCCCGTGACTTGGTTGCATCCGATTCTTACATTGCCTTGGAAAACTACGCAGTCCTAGAGGGCAGCCAACCTTGCTCTCAGGAATTGTGCAATGCAGCCCAATGGTTATCCTTGCTCTCAAGAATTGCGTAATGTAGGCTAGCAAGTGAGCCTTCAACTCTAGAACTACGCAGACCCAACTGGAAACTTGTCTTCAGCTGGGAAACTACGCAGAGCAGTCCAGGCCAGCAAGTGAGCCTTCAACTCCATAATTGTGCGGAGCCAGCGGATAGTCTGCCATCAATTGGGAAATTAAGCAGAGCCTGAGAGGCAGCTCAGAGCCACTCAGCCCAAAAATTGCGCAGAACATACTGTCCTTAGAAACTGCTCAATGCATGAACCAAAGGGTTGCCCGATCCTGAGCAAAACTGCGTAATCATTCCAGGCAGTGCATGGCAGTTTTCTCAAAAAGCAAGAAGTTAAGAGGAAAAGCATCCCTAGGAAGTAGGGATCTATTATTAGTTTCCCAAAGGTGACACATTGCCATCTTTAGAAGTTTCTACAAAGTGTCGTTGTTGTCTTTGATCTCAAGCATACACGCCATGAACTCCATTTTTATCAAATCTATGTAATGGATGTTCTAGAGCTCACTTATGCATTCAATAATCAAGCTCTAACCTCCCTAGGAGATCAAGAAGCTTTCAGAGCATTCTCATCGCTTTTCGGGGTGAGTTGTTCTTTTATTGCCTTATGCCGCTTTTTCTATAGCTTCTGCTTGTTTAGATTGTGAGAGTGTTGTTTCACTCGTTTTGTTGAATGAACGTTGGTGCTTTAACTTGTTTTAACTTGCAGAAGTGTTGTTTCAAGTTATACATTTCCTTCCCCAAGTGTCACATGAGTTTTCCTTTTTTTGCACCAACAGTTGCCTGTATGGCGACTCCTTTCACATGTTTCATGTTCCTTTAGTTTCATCCATTGTTGCACTTGTTTTACATGTACACATCTACACTTAGTCATATCTGCACTCAACATCACACCATCCTTCAGATCTTCTTGTTTGCACATTCCCCATGAACAGATCTGGGTTCCACTTGCTTAGATCTCACGTCTCAATGCATGCACTGTGCAATCTGGGAGCTCAATGCCTCTACCTTGGCTTCTAGAATTGCGCAGAGCATGTCCTAGGCTGGCTCCAAATGCGCACTGTGTAGTTCCAGGAGCTAGTCTCCCAGCTTGGCCATTGAGACTGCATAATGTGCAGTCTCTCCTAGGTGTTGTCCCAGACCAGTGTTGCGGGGGAGCCCCCCCCCTCCCCCCCGATCCCGCTCCCAATTCGCGCTCTAGGCGGGAGCGGGTTGGGAGCGCGCTTCCTAAAAAAATTTTCACTCCCTGCCTTTTCGGGAACGTTTTTCCTTTTTTGCAACTTTTTTTTTGTAGTAATGTTCGAAATGCAATTTCTTTTGAAAGAAAGAAATAATTTTTGAGTGAGGCAGCTTAATGATCAAGTCTAAGCCCCAGTATTGATATGCTATTCATGGTAATGTTAAATTCTTAAAGTAGAAGTGATATTCTCCTTAATCTTCATTTTCATCTTTTTACTTAAATTTTTAACATTACCATCAAATGACTCAGGATGTTTGAGAGTGGTTCCGGCCTCATTGGATTTCATATGGGGAAAGTAGAATTTTAGATTTCATTCAAAATCCAGCAAACTTATCAGTTTTTCAGGATTTCAGGATTGGGGGATTGCAATGTTTCCATTGAATTTTGTCATGTATTAAGGTATGGAACTCGTATTTAATCAAGAGCATCAATCCCTCTATGTACCTTGATGTTAGTGACATTGGTTGTCGAACTCCTCTATCATGACCCTCCTAAAAATGTATGCATAACTCAAACAAAATCTTGACTTGACATGCAATGCTTGTTCTATCTTATGTTAATGCTTAGAGGGTGATATTAATGACAAAGATCCCTATACAAATATAGCGGTAATGACAAAGATACCTCTGGCTATTAATGGTTAGAGGTGATATTAATGACAAAGATCCTAGTTTTCTAACAAGACTAAAAAATTAGACATTTCTCGTGGTGGTAAGAGGCCCAAGCATAAGAAATAGATAATAGATTTACTTCTCTTTTCTAGTTTTTAGTAGCTTTTATAACTATTGACTCTTTCATATCTATTATGATATTTTTTTAAACAATATATGACAATTTAAGTTTGAAGTTGGCAATTATAACTCATTAGTAATGAATTATGAATATGATGCTTCATGAAAGTTGAAAATTGTTTCATTTCATTTCATTTTATAACATTTAATTTCATGTTAGATATTATTTGTTGTAATGGTTACACTTAGCTTACAAGTACAACTTTGGTGGTCAATGATGATAAATGTTATATATTGAATTTTGAAAGCTTGAAACTTTAAGATTGATGAATCATGAGACTCAATATGTTGTATGTTACTATGTTACTACTTGTGGACGTGGTTGATGAAGATTATAACTTCTAGATCATTGTTGTTATATGGTTCAATCTATGTTTTTTTATGTTTTCTATATCTAATTCATTATTCTACATGTTTTTGTTGACATATATATATCAAAATATAATATATATATATATAAAACGCTCTGGGTTTCACTCCCAAACCGGAAGCTTTTGAAAATGTCACTCCCACTCCCTGCTTTCGCTCCCACTCCCAAGTAACACTGTCCCAGACTAAATTGTGCATTGCGCAATTCCAATCATCAAGCTTCCACACTGACTGTTGGGACCGCGCAGTGCGCTGTTCCCACAGTTAGTCAGTCACCCCTATCAGTGAAAACTGCGCATTTCCTCTCATCAGATGCCCTAGTTGTTGCTTGATCATGTTGTAAAGTTAGATTTGTAAGAGCTAATGTTTGCTTGCCATGAGTGTTCTTTCTGCCCCATAGATACCACACCTGTGAAGCGCTTCTCTCCAGCAGTCATTGTACCATGGCACCAAAGAGAGTTGTTTCAAGAGAAACCACTGAAAACAGTGTTGGGGAAGCAGTTGAGCAAGCGCCAGCTTACTTGCCAATATATACAGATGCCAAACTGTTTACAGGAAATGAGTCAACACTAACATGGCAACAAGACCAGCAGTAGTGGCAGAAGGCAGCAATCTAGTACAGGATCAGGGAAAGAGAAAATCGTTGACATAACAGAGGGAGAACAAAGCTATAGAGCGAAAGCGGATTCAATCTTCATGCAGGCAACTTTGATAGCAGAAGCAAAAGGAAGCAGAGGACACAAGCATCAGAGCGAAGGGAGAGAGAAAAGTAGAGCTTGCAAGTAGCAAAACTGAGATCGCAGCAAGTGGAACAAGAGTCAAAGGAAGAAAAGGAGCTGAGAAGTAGAAACAAGAAGAAGAACAAAGGCAAGGCACAATGACAGAGAAAAAAACGCTAATACAGGTTGATGAGCTGGAACAACCAGTAGTTGAGGAAGAGAGTGAACAGATGTAGGTTCCCTCACCAAAGCTAAGCACAAGAATCAAGTTCGGTTGGAGGTCAACAGGTACATGGAGCAGTTGATGCGCGACGCCACCAGTGATGAATTGCAGTTGAGTGCAAACAACATGCAGAAGTACATTGGTGGTCCAAACACACTCAGGACTGTTGAAATTTCTAAGTCTGACACATCAAAAATCCCTACTACATTATCTAGTTTATTATCTCCTACTTGTTCTTTCCATTAACAAGTTATTTATAAATATAAATACTGAAATAAACAGAAATGAAGCCTCAACCCATATACAGATCATCAACTGAAATAACTGAGACAATCACACAAGGGACGCCGTTATTTTTGGACAATCATCCCCAGAAAAATCCAATGCTGGAAAACCGATGTAGTAGATATGAGGGTTTTATTATTATGCAGTTTTCTAGAATACAACTGTAATGTTCCTAAGTAGGAATGCGAGTGACATTTAAACAAATAAATAGTGTAACAACATAAAATTAGAAATAGGCATTACACATGCATGGAAACACTGTAAATCTAGGACTGTTGAGCCATATATTATAAAATCTGAGAGCAATGTGTACAATATAAATGAAGTGGTGCACCTGGGCTTGTCTCAAGGACAGGCTAGACTAAACCCCGGTGATGGAATAGCTGAGATGATGGTCGTTTAGTTGTTCCACCACTTGCACTGCGTTGTCCCAACAAAAGTTAAAACTACTAATTTGTTGACTTCGACCTGATGGAATGTCCCCAAAAACTGCCCAGTAAATTCTGTCCTTCTAGCCTTAGACTCCTTGGACAAAGCCCAGAAAAACCCAGAAGGGAATTTCTCAGGTTTTGACCTTGGATTTTCGGCCTCCTTGGAGCCTCTCCCCAACTACTACAGCCAAATTCGACTTGCAGGAAACAACCTGCAAATCCCTCTGAAAATACCCCTAGAACGTTGGGTTCACCTGTATTGACTAACTCCTTGCTCCCCAGATGACTGCCCTCCCAGCACCACGAGTTTGTTGCTACAGTGGCCTCTGTCCAACACCTATGTCCAGAACTTCGACTCATTGTTGCACTAGTCTCGCTGGCTACTACTCCAGAAAGATGGCCTTTTCTATGTTTCCTTCTCAACTCCCGGCTCTCCCAGCAAGCTATGAATCCCTTTGCTGGTCTATTCCCTGCTCTCCCAGCAAGCTGTGTATCCCCCTTGCTGTTTTCCAACTCCTCTTGCGTGTTCTCTAGCTGCCCAGGGATACACAATTACCTCCCTGTGCTGAAGGCTGAAGTGTGTGACTGTATAGAACTCCCTTAAAACCCATGTGTAACAGCGTCCCTAGGGCGCGCACGGCTGGTCCCCCGAAGTAGAGTTTGAATCTTCCCTGCAGAAGACTCGTGGCTAAACAGCCGGTAGACTCGCTAAACAGCAGAGCATACAAAGGCAAGTTTGCTTGTCAAAATGATCAGAATGAATTCAGAATGAGAGATGATCTCTCTTTATAGCTCCTTGGGCCCCCTTAGCCTAATGTGGGCCCCTCCATCCACTAGCTCGAATTCCCTCCAATATATTCCTTGGCCAATTTCGAATTATGCATGTGGTGGCCCCCACATTCCAATAGCTGCTAGAAAGAAATTGGATTGCCTATAGTTCCTAAGTTTCTGCGTGTGGGGTCTCCTTGTAAACCAAAAACGCTGCCAAAATTGTGTTGCTACATCCCGTGACTAATTCATTTGAGAAGGGACATGATAGTCCTCCCCTCTCAAATGTTGCTTGCCCTCAAGCAACCTCAAAGTCGGATGCTCTAGTGTATGCTCACCCTCCTAGGTGGAATCCTCATCCAGTAAGTTCTTCCAGCGTACCAAGAACTCCGTGATGGTTCTGCTCCTCAGTCTTCTCTCCCTGCTTTCCAGCATGGCCTCTGGTTCTAGCACGAAATGGCCCTCATCATCCAATGGGGGTAGTTCAGCTGCTACGGTCACTTGTTGTCCCAGCACCTTCTTCAGGCATGAGACATGAAACACGTTGTGGATCCTGCTCCCCGGAGGTAGCACTAGCTTGTAGGCCACCTCCCCAACCCGCCTAGTCACTTGGTAGGGCCCATAGAAAAGTGGTTGTAGCTTCTCAACCCCCTTCTGTTTCAGCGTAAACTATCTGTAAGGCTACAATTGGAGGTACACTAGGTCCCCTTCCTCAAAGTGCCTCTCTACCCTGTGCCAGTCTACATATAGTTTTTGTTGATTCTGGTCTGTCGCTAGATTATCCTTGAGATCTTTGAGGATATCTTGGCTCTCTTGGACCCAGTCTTTGGCCTTTGGGGCTCGATTGTCTCTGAAAATAACATCAACAAAAGTTAGAGCATCATAACCATAGAGGGCACGAAAAGGAGTCATACCGATAGACATGTGGTGTGTGGTGTTGTAGCAGAACTCATCCAAGTGCAACCACCAAATCCACATCCTCTGCTGCCATGTTACATAGTTCCTTAGGTACCCCTCCAACCACTGATTGACCCTCTCTGTCTTGCCGTCCATCTAAGGGTGGTAACTGGTGCTAGGAGTAAGCTCTGTCCCAACCAACCTGAAAAGCTCTTGCCAAAAGCCACCCATGAATCTACTGTCTCTGTCACTAACAATGTTCTTGGGGAGTCCATGTAGTCTGAAAACCTCCCGGAAGAACAACTCGGCAACCTAGGCTGCCGTGAATCTAGTGGGGATGGTGAAGAAGTGGGCAAATTTGGTCAGCCTGTCGACCACCACATATATGCAATCCTTCCCTTGTACTATGGGGAGCCCCATGATGAAATCCATCGAGATACTTTGCCATTTCCCCTCTGGAATGAGAAGTGGTTGTAATAGCCCTGTAGGGTGAGTCAGCTCCCCCTTGTTCCACTGGCAAGCCTCACACTCTCTTATGTGCTACAACACCACGTCCTTGAGGCCTTCCCAGGTGAACCTCTCCCGAATAGCCATGTAAGTCTTCCGAAACCCTTGGTGTTCGGACAGTGGTGAATTGTGAGCAGCCTGGAGTACCCTCTCCCTCAACTGCGAGTTGGGCACTAAGTAAATGTACCCCTTGTAATAGATGGCCTCATCCATCATGCAGTAACGCTCATCTGCATGTGTCCCCTCTAGCACCTCGTAGGCCTTCCTGTCCTTGGAGTTCTCAACCAACCACTGAGCCTTCCAATCCTGGTATATGCTCATAATATATAACCCGGCCGGTCTCCTGGATAGAGCATCGGCCACGATGTTGTGCTTGCCCCGCACATACTCAATATCAAAGTCCTAGGCCTACACCTTGCTGACCTATCTCTGTTGCTTGTTGTTGAGGCCTTGCTGCCCCATGAAATGTTGAAGACTATTGTGATCAGTCTTCACTCTAAATCAGTTGCCCACCAAGTACTGGCGGAACTTGGTCAATGCATGCATTATGGCCAACATCTCCTTGTCATATATGGAATATGACAACTCATGCGGTAGGAGCTTCTGACTCTCGAAAGCTATAGGGTGCCTCTCTTGTGACAATATGGCTCCAACTCCCACCCCTGATGCATCATACTCCGTCGTGAATGGTTGGGAAAAATCTGGGAGTGCCAAAGCAGGGCAACTGCTCATCACCTCCTTGAGGCGATTGAAAGCGACCTGTGCTCCCTCAGTCCATGCAAAGACCCCTTTTTTGGTAAAGTCAGTCAAGTGAACTGCTAGCTGTGAGAATGTCTTGACAAACTTCTTGTAGTAAGTGCAGATGCCCAAGAAGCCTCTCAGCATAGTCACGTCTCAGGGTACTGGCCAATCTCGGATGGCCCGAATCTTCTCCTCATGAACCTTCACCCCGTCTACTCCAATGATATGCTCGAGATAAAGCATCTTTGTCAATCCAAACTCGCATTTGGAGAGCTAGGCATAAAACTGTTGCTCCTCAAGAATGTGTAGTACCTCCTCCAAGTTTTGGAGGTGGTCCTCCCATGTCCGGCTATAGATCAAGATGTCATCAAAAAACACTAGCACGAACCTCCTTAGCTACCCCCAAAAGATGTGGTTCACGTAAGACTGAAATGTGGTGGGATCGTTGGTCAGCCCAAATGGCATGACCAAAATCTCAAAGTGCCCATAGTGGCACCGGAATGCTGTCTTTGGGATGTCCTAATCCCGAACTCTGATCTGGTGGTACCCCGAATGCAGATCGATCTTAGAGAAATACTTGGCTCCTCTAAGCTCATCCATCATCTCATCAATGCAGGGAATGGGGTACTGGTTCTTGAGGGTCTTCTTGTTAAGGGCTTTGTATGCACATCCTGAGGGTCCCATCCTTCTTCTTCACTAGCACTACTGAAGAAGCGAAGGGATTGGAACTAGGTCTGATGTGACCCAAAGAAACTAGCTCTTGAATAGCCTTCTTTACCTCATTCTTATAAGCTTCGGGGTGCCTGTAAGTGGTAGTGATGATTGCCTGTATACCTGGCTCTAGCTCAATGGTGTGCGCAAATCCTCTATCTGGTGGCTGCCCTAGTGGAATGTCCCCAAACACCACTGCGTATTTGTCCAGAAGCCCCTGTATGTCTACCGGTGGTGACTGTGCTTGTCCCCATCCTCTGAGATCCTGAACTCGACTCCCCATGCAATGTCCCCATGTCAAAGATCTTCCTCCATCCTGTGGGCCGAAACTGTCTAAGGCAGATAAGACTGCATGCCTCTCAAAACCACTAGTTTCTCGTCTAGCACCATGAACTCCATCTCAAGTTTCCGCCAATTTGTCATAACTCTCCCAAAGGAATACAGCCACTGGACATCCATCACCACATTGGTGTCTGGTACATCGACCATAAGGAAGTGGTTTGTCATCGAGTAGTTTCCCATAACTACTGTCAAGGAGGGCACGTATCTGGTACACTGGATGGTACGGTCACCTGGCACTAGGATGAAGAATCCCTCAAAATCTATCGTGGTGAAGCCCCTCCTCTGGACCAGTTGTGTATCTATGAAGTTGTGGGTAGCCCCACTGTCCACTAGTACCGACACCCTCTGTCCTTGTACCATACCTCTCATATGGAGTGTCAAAAACTTAGGAATCCCGTATAGAGAAGCAAGGACTCCCCCTAACGAGGCAAGAGATGCCCCTCCTTGTGGAGGTGGTGGTGGTGGTGGCCCTCTGTCCCCCGAACTCTCTCCATCTGTCCCTCCACAATCTTGCTCCACCTTGTCCTCCTGGTCACTGTCAGAAAAGACCTCAATGTAATGTGCTCTATGCGTTGTGCACCTATGGCATGGTGCCCAGGGCTCTCTGCATGTGAAGCATAGCTTGCTCCTCCGGAGGTCCTTCTGTGTCTCCTCATCTAACTGCCCCCTCCCCTATGTGGTCCTCAGTGGCGGGGGTCTATTCTCATGCCCTTTTTGTGCGAAATGGGTCTGTGCAAGGAATGGCTCTCTAGTCTTGGGGATGGCCCCCTGCAAATCTCCAGCGCACACCACTGCCTCCTGAAGTGTAGAGGGTATGCATGACTTCACCAGTACACATAGAGGCTCAAGAAAACCCTCAATGAAGGTGTATACCCTCCTGACCTCGGATAGATCTGGGACCATCATTGACACGCAAAAAATCAAAAAAATACTGCTTCAGGTTGCCTGTGTGGCGCAGTTGTGTCAACTCCCTGAAGGATGCTTCTGGATCCCTCTGATCGAATTGCTCCACCATCCTCTTGGTGAAGTTCTCATACGAAATTATCTGGGTGTGCCCCAAAGTGGTCAGGCCGTGAAACCACCAGTCATGGGCTTCCCCCTCCAAGTGCAGTGCTTCCATCTTAATGGCCTTCTGTTCCGTCATCTGGTTGAGTTGAAAGTTGTGTCCATCTTTTCAACCTAAGCCCTTGTTGTGCACTTGACAATGCCATCAAATGTGGGGAAGTACATCCTCCCTATAGTTCTTTGCATCTCATAGTTTTTGGTTCCCTGTCCTCCGTACCCCTTATTCCTCTCACTATGCTTGAGCTTGCGGTAATCTCTAAAGGAGAGGGCTTCTTTTAAATCTTTGTCCATCGCCTGTCACTCTCTGAAGTAGTCCCCCATCTGGGGAGTGTCCTCCTCTCTTGCTGGTTCGATTTGTGCTATAGGCACGAAAGAGGGTAGTGTAGCCCTAGTGGGCACACTCACTGAAGGGTATTGCGTTGTTGGTGAGGGTTGATCAAAAGGCTGAGAAGCCCCTGAAGTTTCTCCACACAAGAACCCTCTAGGTGTGGCTCTATCCTAGTTCTGTGATTTGATTTCTTCTAGCATGTCTTTCTGCCCCTTGGCCAAGTCACTCAAAGCCCTCAAGAGGCTATCGAAAGCCATCTCCTCCCTGCTCTTGGGCTCTGTCATTTCCTCCTCTTTAGCTACTGCTTTCCCTTTTTCCTCTGTATCTGGTATAATATCCAGCTCCCTTTCTCTGCTCATGTACCTCTGCCTGCGGTAAGTGATGTTCTCCTGGTCTTCTCCTCTCTTAGGAAGCCAACCCCATAGTGAGCCAAGAACTAGGCTTTGATACCACTATAATGTTCCTAAGTAGGAATGTGAGTGATATTTAAACAAATAAACATTGTAACAACATAAAATTAAAAACAGGGATTACACATCCATGGAAACACTGTAAATCTGGGAATGTTGAGCCATATATTATAAAATAGGAGGACAATATGTACAATATAAATGAAGTGGTGCACCTGGGCTTGTCTCAAGGACAAGTTGGACTAAACCCATGTGATGGAATAACTGAGATGATGGTCGTTCAGTTGTTGTACCACTTGCACTGCGTTGTCCTAGCAAAACTGTTGATATGCTGACTTCGACCTACTGGAATGTGCCCAAAAACCACCCAGTGAATTATGTTCTTCCAGCTTTAAACTCCTTGGACAAAGCCTAGAAAAACCCATCAGGAAATTTCTCAGATTTTGACCTTGGATTTTCGGCCTCCTTGGAGCCTCTCCCCAACTGCTACAGCCAAATTCGACTTGCAGGAAACAACATGAAAATCCCTCTGAAAATACCCCTAGAACATTGGGTTCACCTATATTGACTAACTCCTTGCTCCCCAAATGACCCTTGGCCCGGATGACTGCTCTCCCAGCACCACGAGTTTGCTGCTACAGTGGCCTCTATGCAGCACCTCTGTCCAAAACTTTGACTCACTGTTGCGCTGGTCTGGCTAGCTGCTACTCCAGCAAAATGGCCTTTTCTATGCTGCCTCTTCAACTCCCGACTCTCCCAGCAAGCTGTGAATCCCTTTGCTGGTTTATTCTCGGCTCTCCCAGCAAGCTGTGAATCCCCCTTGTTGATTTCCAACTCCTCCTGTGTGTTCTCTGGCTGCCCAGGAATACGCAGTTTCCTCCCTGCGCTGATGGCTAAAGTGTGTGACTGTACCGGACTCCCTTAAAACCCTTGTGTAGCAACCTCCCTAGGGCGGGCACAGGTGGTCCCCCGGAGTAGAGGTTGAATCTTCCCTGCGGAAGACTCGTGGCTAAACAATTGGTAGACTCGCTAAGCAGCAGAGTGTACAAAGGTAAGTTTGTTTGTCAAAATGATAGAAATGAATCTAGAATGAGAGTTGATCTCTCTTTATAGCTCCATGGGCCCCCTTAGCCTCATGTGGGCCCCTCCATCCACTAGTTCGAATTCCCTCCCTCCAACGTATTCCTTGGCCAATTTCGAATTATGCATGTGGTGGACCCTACATTCCACTAGCTGCTAGAAATAAATTGGATTGCCTATAGTTTCTAAGTTTATGCGTGTGGGGTCCTCCTCCTAAACCAAAAATGTTGCCAAAATTGTGTTGCTGCATCCCGTGACTAATTCATTTGAGAAGGGACATGACAACAAATAGGGTGCCAGAAATGGCTCACGCTTCAAAGAACTTCCTTGGCAAGAGTACCTCTCCTTGGAGACAAATATTTCGGCTGATCAATAACCAGATGATTGATCCCACAACAACTTTGACAGTTACTTAGTTGGATAGCAAAAGCTTCTCCAAGCTTCTCTTTGGAACTGCGTTACCCTCCAGCAACTGCGTCACCCTCTGATGCTCTGTCTCTGCCTCTTAACTCCCAGTCTGCCCCACGAAAGTTCCTCAGCGCTGCCTCTTCAGCCCAGCGTTAGCTCTGTTAGCCTCTGTTGCCTCTGTGTCATCCTCTTGGCCCTTTGCTTCTTCTGCGCTAGCCTCCTCAGCCTCTGTGTCATTCTTGGCTGCCTCTGCATCAACCTTCCTAGGCTCTGTGCTATCTCTCCGACACTTTCTCTGCCTCTCTGATATGTATTCTCGGCTTTCTGCCAAACTGCCCCTCGCTACAACAAATCACTGTTCCATTCTCTCAGCAAACCTCACCCCAGAAAATCAAACTGATTGATCAACTTGGTGTATCTCCAACTGACCCTCAAGCCTCCTCTTATACTTTTCTTGTTGACGATTCAACGACCGAGATGAAGTCGCTAATCAACGGCGAAGATTAGATTTGGCTTGATCCTCGTCATTTAGAACTTTCTCACCCATTTTTTATTAATCCACATTAATATTTTAATTTTCCTAAGTTTAGACTTAGGAACCTTATTAAAAATATTAATTATTTTAATATCTCTCCATCCTTGTGGAATTTCCCCAAATGATTTCTGGGTCTTGGAGATCTTATGTGCCTTAGCCGCTCCACCAATTTTCATGGCTAGAGCACATCCGATGCTACAACAAGTCAACACTCCCTCTTAGCGAAGAATGTGCTCTAGTAATGCTCCACCACTGAAACATCACACTGATCCTTCGCACCGGTACTTGTGTTGATGCTTGGCTTGCTGCCTCACATCCTTGACACTGTTGCTCCATGTTCTGCTGCCCATGACACTACCACTGCCACTGCTATATCTGTACTGTAGCTCCCTCTCAACATGTTTTCCCTAGCACTGCCACTGCTAACTGTTGAATTGTAACTCAGTTACTGAGAAGTAAGTAACTGAATTCTCCCAAATATTGACATCCTAGTGAGTCTGGAAGCTTCTTGATGTTGAAGCTACCTCCACTGCTATCATGTGCTCCCTCACTCGCCACTGCGTTGTTGCATACACCTCTGTGACTCTCGCACTACTACAACCTCCACTGCACTACCTCAGACTTCTACACCTAAGCACTGCCTTGCTGCTCCACTACACTTTGCTCCACCCGACATCTATCATCATGCTACTGTCGTCAAGGGTTCCCGTAGCCGATTGTGATCCAAGAGTTTGAGCACCTCAAGGATTCTACCCCTAGTATCTAGTCATCTTGACTACAACTCGATGTCTCCCCACCTCTTCTCTAGAGGTGCATGAGCACTCATGGCACAATGGTTATCAGTGTCGATCTCTTTCTCCGCCTTAGTTGAACCTGCCTTTGAATCGGAAGCCTCTCCCTTGTTTTTCTTCTTGGGACACTAGGATGCATAATGTTCCAGCTCCCCACCATGAAAGCACTTGACCTTGGAGATGTCCTTCTTCTTACTCTTCCCTTGTTGTTTTGCAGATGCTAGAGCCACATCCTCCTCCTCTTTTTTTATTCGACCTCCCTTGCCACTACTCCCTGCCTTGTGATCCTCTTGATCTCTTCCTAGCGAAGAGCTACCCACATCTCCTCCCAACTAAGAAGAGTATCCCTGCCCAAAATACTTTGGACAAATGTCTCCCACTCCTCGGAGATTGCATTCAGGGCAGTCCTGACCATAAACTCTGGATCCGGTGTATACCCCACAGAAGTATGTTGGTCGCAAATCTCCTGCAACCTGAGAATGAATGAATCTATCTGCTCTCCCTTCTGCATCTGATATGACCACGACTGATTCTCCAATAGCATCTTTCGTTACACAGAAGAGCCCTGTTATAAGGTGGTCAGGGTGTCCCACATCTCCTTTGTTGTGTTCTTCTCAGCAATATGTGGTATGACATGATCTTTGACCCCATCTAGGATCATGCACTTCGCCCTTGCCATTGCATCCTCATACTTCTCGTTATTAGTTGGGTCAATTGGGATAGCCATGGTTTTCAAGGCAAAGTCCTTGATGCGATGTCGATCCAGGATCACCAGGATCTTGGCCTTCCAGATGACAAAGTTGGAAGTCCCGTCCAACTTGTCCTGATCCCTCAATCCATTGACTGCCATTTTAGCTCCTCTTCTGAACTCCCGCTAAGTTCTAATTTCCCTTCTGGAAATCCTCTGGCCAACTATCAAACTGCTCCTCTCCAATCCTCATCGCAACTGCAACTTAGATCTGGATTCCTTGGCTAGAAATCCGTCGAGTTAGTGATTCCCTCTACCTTGGCTCTGTTTACTTAGACACTATTCTGCTTCAACAGAAACAACGTCCTGCCAGCTCCTTAAATCACAATCTACCTACAACTCCCCAAGCCCTGACAACAGAAGAAATTGAGCCTTTCAGGGTCTGCGCAATCCTGGCAAGCGCTGAATCTTCTCCTCCTGGCCACAGCGTCGATCCTTGCTGAGAAAGATGACCAGGCACTGTGTATGTCTGATTTTCCCCTCTCTGCCTCTGTGTTGACCCTCCTCCTGGCTCGAAATGATGACGTAGGCTCTGCGTCACTTCCTCTCTTGCTGCTTCTGCTCCGGAACAACGCTGTCTCAGAACAACTGCTACTGCTGCAAATTTCAGATTTCGGTTGATGCCTTCAGTCCTCCTGTGATCTGCAATGCTCTAATACCATGTTGAAATTTCTAAGTCTGACACATCAAAAATCCCTACTGCATTATCTAGTTTATTATCTCCTACTTGTTCTTTCCATTAACAAGTTATTTATAAATATAAATACCGAAATAAACACAAATGCAACTTCAACACATATACATATCAACAATTGAAATAATTGAGACAATCACACAAGGGACACCATTAATTTTGGACAATCGTCCCCAGAAAAACCCAATGCAAGAAAATTGGTGCAACAGATATGAGGGTTTTATTATTATGTCGTTTTCTGAATACAACTGGGGTGCCAGAAATGGCTCACCCTTCATAGAATTTCCTTAGCAAAAGTACCTCTCCTTGGAGACAGATATTCCGGATGATCAGCAACCAGATGATTGATCCCACAACAACTTCGATAGATCCTTAGCTGGACAGTGAAAGTTGCTCCAAGTTTCTCTCTAGAACTATGTTACCCTCCAGGGACTGCGTCACCCTCTTTTGCTCTGCGTCGGCCTCTTAGCTCCCAATCTGACCCACGAAAGTTCCTCAAAACTGCCTCTTCAGCCCAGCGTCATCTCTGCTAGCCTCTGCATAGCCTCTGCTGCCTCTGTGCCAGCCTCTTGGCCCTCTGTGTCTTCTGCGCTGGCCTCCTCAGCCTCTGCGTCAACCTTACTAGGCTTTGCGCTGTCTCTCTGACACTTTCTCTGTTTCTCTGATATGTATTTTCGGCCTTTTGCCGAACTGCTCCTCGCTGCAACAAATCACTGGTTCAATTCTCTCAGCAAACCTCGCCGCAGAAAGTCGAACTGACTGATCAACTTGGTGTATCTCCAATTGACCCTCAAGCCTCCTCTTATATTTTTCTTGTTGATGATTCAACGGCCGAGATTAAGTCTCTAATCAATGACAAAGATTATATTTGGCTTGATCCTCATCATTTAGAACTTTCTCACCCATTTTATATTAATACACATTAATATTTTAATTTTCCTAAGTTTAAACTTAGGAACCCCATTAAAAATATTAATTAATCTCTCTTTATCCCGGTGGAATTTCCCCAAACGATTTTTGGGTCTTGGAGATCTTATTTGCCTTAGCCTCTCCACCAATTTTCATGGCTAGAGCACATATGATGCTACCACCAATCAACAAGGACAATGTTGCGCATGCTTGAGGACAAGACGGACACAGGTTCCAAGACCACATGCCTGGATGCCATGGAGGCAAGAGTCCACTTTCTGCAAGACATCAAGCAATTTGGGGACATCACAACACAGTACCATGCTTGGCATCAGTGCATGACTAAGAAGCATGAAGTGGATGTTGCCAAGTTGGTTTTTTCCCAAACCTTGAAGTCACAGTGTTTTGTCTTGTTTCCCTCTCCCTAACCTATTTTGTTTGACATGGGTACATGTGGAAAATTATATTATTGTAAATATGTTGTAATTGAAATTCTAAATGTCATTAGTGGAATGTGAACAATCACTATGTAATGTGAATTTTCATGAGGGTAGTCCAAGAGTAAAAGGGGAATGTCAAAGGTCACCCCACCCTTTGCTATATATAGAACCTCAAAGGGTCACTTTACCCTTTGCTAGGCATTGCTTAGAAATGGTTTGGAGAGTATTATGACGAGCTTTGGCTTCTCCACAACGCAGAGCGATTACACACCTTTGGAGGAGCAGGCGGTGTTGACTATAACATTCCTCTATTGAGGCTAGTCGCTGTCAATGGTGTATGTACACATTAAGGGAGTTTTGAGGTCTAAAATGGGGTTCCTAAAGAAATTATAAAATAATAGTGGAAATAATAAAATAAGATTAGATTATATCATCAAATTTTAGAGGGAAAAAAGAAAAACTATTTTTTCAACTCATATTTTCAACTTATCTCCCTATGGGTTTATCCAAATTTTGAGCGACAACGTTCGTTGGATGCAAAATTTGATTCCTCATCCAATGAGTATCTTTGTTGCATGCTTCCGATGGACTCGGCTACACAAAAAATAAGAAATATATGAAAAATGTGATTGCAATCATGTTTTTCATGTATTTCTAATTTTTCATGTAGCAAGGTCTATCAGAAGTATGCAACTTGGATACTCTTTGGATGAGGAATTAAATTTTGCATCCAATGAGTACTCCCGCTCAAAATTTGAGTAAAATCTTAGTGAGATAAGTTGAAAAAGTAGTTTTATTATTTTATTATTTTTTAATCTTTTTACTTTTTTACTCCAAAAATGGTGAATCATCCCCCATGGTTTACATCATCATATGGAATCCTATTGGTTTTTAAAAAAATTATTTTAGTTGTACATTTTTCTTAGGAGGCCCATTTTAGACCTCAAAATTCCCCTAAAGGGATGAAACTTTTACTTAATAATATAACTAAGCCAACACGTTTTCATGCATATGTTGTTATTGTAGTTCGACTATTCTGGTTACTTTAGCAATATATGTTATTTAACTTACACATTTTTGTATGAACTATTTTGTATGTGATTGTACGAATCTTGTTGAAGACTTCTTGTTGTGTTAATCTGTCACTTCGGTTTGTGGACTACTCCGCTTCCAGCTTCTGATGTCATTCAACTCGTGTGTTCCTTTCAGGCTGCATACTATTACAGGTTTCTAAGGGACACTTTTTTTTCTCTCTGTGTTAGAACCACCATGCATTTCACTTGACTTGCTGCAAGGTCACACACTTGCTTCCCACTAATTCTAAGGCTAATGCTAAAATGACTAGAACACTAAAATAGGCTCATGAACACTTGGAGCACTCAAATTATGCAGATTCAACAATTTAAAACTACGATTTTCCCAATTTCTAACCAGATTTTGAAAAAAATAAAATAGAAAATCTGCTTGGAAAAAGGCCAAAAAGTCATTTCAGTAGATCACTGCATAATCAATAACAATCGATAATCAATATTTTTAATCAATAACAATCAATAATCAATACTTTAGATCAATACAAAGGAAAAAGCTAAAATAGGCTCATGAACACTAATTCTAAGGCCAATGCTCAAGTAACCAGAATATTTTAGCATTGGCCTTAGAATATTTTAGAATAGAATATTTTAGAATATTCTGGTTACTTTAGCATTGGCCTTAGAATATTTTAGAATATTCTGGTTACTTTAGCACTGGCCTTAGAATTAGTGTTCATGAGCCTATTTTAGCTTTTCCTTTGTATTGATGTAAAATATTGATTATTGATTGTTATTGATTATGCAGCGATCTACTGAAATGACTATTTGGCCTTTTTCCAAGCAGATTTTCTATTTTATTTTTTTCCAAATCTGGTTAGAAATTGGGAAAATCTTAGTTTTAAATTATTGAATCTGTATAATTTGAGTGCTTAAAGTGTTATTCAAAAATACAGTTTAAATCATGAAACACTGTCATCTCACCCAGCATCATCATGTTGCTGAATTTTGGCAAAACAAAAAGTCCCCATGTTGGATGGCAATCGATTACAATGTACTAGAAAGAAAACCCTCAAATAGGAATGACGCCAAAAACATATTACATCTTATAGGGATAAAATAACTCAAAATTTGAGCGAAATCAAATATAGAAATCTCTTTCACCTTGGAATGAACATTGCTTTAAGCAAACTTTTGGTACTTTGTCCTTCGGTGCAATCTATGAATGGGTGCGCGTGCTTCTGTGTGTCTATGTTTCATAGAAGCGTTCATGTATCAATATAGAACAAAATTTTCAGGGGACATGGCAGACTTACTATTATCATGTCTATGTGTATGCAGAGGCAAACGCAAGAGACTTAGTTGTTTGTGGAGCATTGTGGGAACTCGTACGCATATCTCGTGAGTGTTCTCGAGACGATATTCGCAACCTCTGCAAGCAGACATTAAATACAAGCTCAGTGTTTCAGATGGAATTGAAAAAAATGCATTTGCCTGAGGATGACAATATCTTATGATTCCAAAATATCTTGTCATTTAATTTCTAACTGGGTGGATATCTTCTACACGATAATGGTGCGAACATTACAGGTGTGAGGTACATTTGTTCAGTTGCTGGAGGATTTTCATCCCTTCGTCATACAGAAGAATATTATGCAAATAACGTTTATAAAATATTTTAGCTTGGCTGAGATTTCTATCATACTGCAGTGAATAGAAAATAGCGATCTTTCTAAAATGTTTTTTCGATTCTCAACGTCAAATCAAATTATTTTATCTCAGCAGTGTGCTTGAGAATCATTAAGGTCATCAATGAAGTTTTCGAACAACGTTTTGTTCATCAGATTACCTGTTTGGAGCAGCGATTTTGCCATTTTTGACAAATGCATTTCAGACAAAAGGTTTATTTACATCGTTCACATAAGATTGATTGTATATGGTGAGCAGGAATTCTCTTTTACGTGGATTCTGAATAGTAGAAATATTATTCCTCATGTCCTTGTGTATTAAAAGACTAACTAGTAATATTGAGATTGAGGGTTCATTCTTCATGTTTTTTCGACGATCGAGAATCGATCCCCTTCTTATCTGTAATGTGTTGATTTTGGTCATATATATTAGATTTTCAATAGCAACTCGGCTACATTTTGTTCGATAGTTGACTAGCCATTTATAAAGTTTATCCTAGTTGCTCTTTCTTGTCATGCTCAAATTAGAGACAGGGCCCATACAACTTTAATCATAGCTGACAAGTTTGATTTACATTAGTGGCTGCCAAATGCTCCACTAATTAACACTGTTCAATTCAATTCACTTGTGTTTACTATATGTTTTTCCATCTAATTACTGGGCTTGCCAAAGTTATTTTCAAAGCAGCTCTCATATGATATATTAGAATATGCACTAGTTATGCCAGCTTCTAAAGAAAAACAAGCAATAAGTAAATTTTCAAATGCACATCTATAAACCAATCTATGTAACATTGGACTGTATGCTTTAAGTTCGTATGATCTTTGATGCATGGTAATCTAATTAAGGGGAAATCATTGACTCTTGTGTCACCGATCTTGAACTCTTGGGCATTAGAGCATCATAACATGCCTGTTAACAATCAAAATTATTTTCACTTACAAAATAGATAATCAAGGCCTTTGAAATCAATCAAAATTTTAAATTTAACATTAGATTGATTTCTTAGATGCATTTCCTATGCACAAAGATTTAATCATCTCAATAATAACTGATTTACTTATATATTCATTTAAGTTCTCTCTATATCAAAACTTGTACATTCTTTTTTTTGTTTTACAAAATCACATCCAAAAAGTTGCCGACAACCTACTTGCAAATCCTAATACCACTAATGCTCCAAATAAAAAGCATCATCTTGTAATAAAGTAAGCCCTCTTGTACCTATGGACCACTACACCTAAGAACCAGAGTTCATGTAAAACATATGTACTAACATCATAAACCAGTGTCAACTTAACAGTAACACATATCTTTCGTCTTTACAGCGAGTCGGGTGTTTGGGAGATGCAGTTGAGGCCTACTAAACCTGCCATAGGATTGATTAATTTTTCAAGATTTATGTGAAGTAAAATTTTACTTACAAATACCATGTATGCATAGAGAAGTATTTTCGTTTTTTTTAAACTGTGAACACTTTAAAACATTATGTCTTAAAATATTTTGAAATTATTGGAAAATTTAAACACCTTCAATTTAATAATAGAAAATAAATAAGTGAGTGTAGCTTTGGTGGTAGGGACGAGTCGTTATTATCCTCTCCACCCAGGTTCCAATGCCACCAAGATCGACATGCTTGCTCCTTGGCAGTGATTTCTGTATGAAAGATAACCTGCTCACCTAGACACAAGTGGGTTTTCCATAGATGTAACTAGTATCGATCTTCATATAGTGAACCACCAGAAGAAAATAAAAGAAAAGAAGAAAAAGAAAAAGAAGAGAAAATAAGACTTGACTGAAGGAAATATATATTTTGAATGATTAGCATAAACCCTGTAAACCTTAAATGGGCGGCGGGCTTGTTGCATGTTTGTGAAATGCAATTAAGGCTAGCTAAGCTTACTATATGTTTTATCAAGTTCGAAACCTTGTATAAATCATGTACTTTTTTTATTTGAAGATGTTGAGTAGGGTGAGGTAAGTTTCTCAAAAATCATGTGAAGTAAAATTCCATCTACAAACAGAATTTATACTTGTGCATTCATATAAATTAAATGGTTGGTCAATGTCCATAAACATCAATCCATTATAACAATCAAAACCTTTATCTTATTATACATCTTACATTACCAGGATTTAAGAACAATGATAAAAACTAATTAAATTATATTTTAACCATGGAGATTCTTAAATTGTAAATAAGCTTTGTTATGATTAGCATAAAACCTTTAAACATAAAATGGGCAGCTGCCTTGAATGCATGTTTGGGAAATGTAATCAAGGCTAGCTTACTACATGTTTTATCAATTTCAAACCCCGGTATAAATAATGTACTTTTTTATTTGAAGATGTTGAGTAGGATAAGATAAGTTTCTAAAAAATCATTTGAAGTAAAATTTCATCTAGAATAGAATTCATATTAATGCATTCATATAAATTAAATGGTTGGTCAACATCGATAAACATCAATCCGTTATGACAATCAAAACCTTTATTTTATTATACATCTCACATTACTTAAATTTAAAAAAATTATAAAAATTAACTACATAGTAACTTTATTTTAAATTATTATTATTATTATTAATTATAAAAATAATTAATATATGAGTTATACATGTATACAATTAAAAAAACATGTAACAAGATTTTAATCATGGAAATTCTTAAATTGTAAATAGGTTTTGTTACATTACCATGGGACAATACCATGGTTTATCAATATCATACCCAAAAACCATAACTCATTTCATATGACACTTGTTCATATGGATTTTTTTAATTAATCAATTTAAGTAAAAGAGCAAAGAAAGTATAACCACTTGTGAGATACATTTCAACGTTTGATTTGTGACTACTACTATTGTAGAAATTAATGTGTAGATTCAAAAGAACTCATGAAATTTACTAAATCACAAGAATTGAAGCTACTCTACTCATCTACGGAAGTTAATTCACCATCTAAAACAAGAATCATTGACATGCAAAAGGAAACATCACACATACATAAAGATTTATCTATAGGAAAGTAATTTCTCAAATCCCCTTACTATCTATATTGCATTAATCAAACAATAGAGAAAAAATGCAATGCTTTCTCAAGCATGAGCACACCCTACACTAGTATAGTCTATCCCTTTGCCTGACTAACTGAACCTGGCCCAACACTTAGCCAATTTCAAGCCTTCCCAAGATCCTATTTCCTTGTGTTGTTCCCTTGGAAAATTGCCCCTATTATTTAGGAATTTCACACCAAGGAATTGTGCAATTTCCATAGGCCAATCCTCTAACGGCATGCACCACCTGTACAACTTGGATTAGTTTACAATTGATAATACACTACCCTTGAACTCCAATCTCAACTAGGTAACTCGAATTTTCTACATGCAACAATTATTTTTTTTGATTGATTAGTTAAATGGTTGATCACTTAGTTTCGAAAAAGTTCCACACCCACAACTTGACCTCCACTAGTTCTTCTGACAGTTAGAACTAGTTAAATTGATAGTAACTCAAATTAACTGAAATAGATTGCTACAGATTAGAAATCAATCATGTAGAACTGAACTCAAGTATTTCCTACTTAATTTACTAAGTTAACTAAGTGACAAGAGCCATGTCACCTCAATTAACTACCTCCAAGTATTCTATTGAAATTGAAATTTGAATTTTAGTCTAGTTTGACCATGGCAAAGTCAAAACTAGATATTTTTGTTGCATTTTCAACACTCCCTCTCAGCAAGAAAGGGATTATCAAATACCCCAATTCTGCTTCTGTGGAACTCGAATTTTCCTCTTGGCAAGGCCTTTGTCAAATATTTTCATTTTGTTCCTTTGTCAAAATGTACTGCAACAACATAATCCGCCTTTGCACACAATCTCTTAGATGTGATACTGGATGTCATATGCTTGGATTGGTCATGAAATATTGGATTCTCAGAGAGTTTGATACAACTCTAATTGTCACAGTAAATCACTGTAAGATCCATCTTCTGACCAAATAACCCAATAAGAATCTTTCTCATCTAGATAGCCTCACATGATGCTTGGCTTGCGGCCATGTACTCTGCTTCTGTTGAGCTAAGTGCCACAGATATTTGCTTCCTATTGTACCAAGAAACTGTTGTTGACCCAACATTGAAAATTCCTCCTGAAGTGCTCTTCCTGTCTGATGGACTCTCTGCCCAATCTGCATCCGTGAAGCCTTGCAGCTTCACTCCCTCTTTCTGTTTGTACCAAAGACCAAACTGAATAGTTCCTCTGAGGTATCTCAACACATGCTTTGTTGAATTCCAATACAGTTTGGTTGGCTTAACCATTGCTTGACTAAGCTGGTTAACTGCATAACACATGTCAGGTCGTGTGTTCCCCAAATACATGAGTGAACCCACAAGATATTTGTAAATGGTAGCTTCCACTACTTCACCTGAAGTAGCATCCTCCTTCCTCCATTTTCTTGCTAAAGGAGTCTCCATGGGTTTGCACCTGTCCATGTGGAACCTCTGAAGTATCTCATTGGCATACTTTCCATGAGAGACATATAGTTTCCCATCTCCTTACCATACTTCCATTCCAAGGAAGTAGTGCATGAGGCCCATGTTCTTCATCTCCAACTCTCTTACAAGGTCCTCCTTGCAAGATTTGATCAGTTTCTCATCACCAGTAAGGATCAAGTCATCGATATATAACACAATAATCAATAAGTTACCTTCTACCACAATGTGATAGAGGTTTGCATTTGCTTCACTTTCGGTGAAGCCCAAATCGGTGAGATAACTATCGATTCTGGTCATGGTGGATTCACTAGGGGAGCAATACTATATCAGGTGCATTCATATTGGGGGGTATTTATTGAGGAAAAAATGACATAACATATTGGGGGATATATAGGGGGTAAAGGGTTTTTATATTAGAATCTATAAAAAATGGAGCTCAAAGTTAATGAAAAAAGATAAAGGGATGTAAAAAATATTAATGAAAAAATGGATACCTATAATATCTAGTGAGAGTAGGGGTTTTCTAAATTGGGAAGGTGTATTAGGTTTGTATTAGTAGGGGGTTAAATAATGTGATTTTTAGAGGTATTTTCCAATATGTAGTCAAATTAAGGGTATTGTTTAATATGCCACGAACACACGTGATATATCAGAGGTTCATTGAGTGAATCCCTCGTGATCCTAGTATACCAAGCACAGGGTGTTTGCTTCAGTCCATACAACACTCGCTTGATTCTGCACACATGTGATTCTCTATCAAAGGTCTCAAACCCCTATGGCTGCTCAATATACACCTCCTTCTCAATAACTACATTGAGGAATGTTGTCTTCACATCCATCTGGTGGATCTTCCACCCCATTTCTGTTGATAGTGCTAGAATTGACTTGATGGACGCGTACCTTGCTACTAGAGCAAAGGTCTCCTCATAGTCAATTCCCTCCACTTGAGAGAACCCCTTGGCCACAAATCTGGCCTTATGTTTCTCTATGCTCCTGTTTTTGCATGCTATACCTTGTAAAGCCATCTCGAACCAACCATTGATTTGTTTGTTGGTCTTGGGACCACTTCACAAACATTGTTTTTGACAATGGAATCATATTCCTCTACCATAGCATCAACCCGTATTGGTTGTTCTACAACTTCCTCGAATGAGGATGGTTCCGTCTCTACCAGCTCACTCATTAGAGCCATGTAGCCAATGTACCAATCCGGTGACCTCCTCCACCTGCGCTATGATGTGGGTACTCCCACATTCTTTCTAGCACCTGTAATAATCTGTCAGCTTCCCTAGTTCGCTTCCTTCCTTCTCTAGATGTCTCTACTTGAGTGGATGTCTCCACTCTTTTCTCCTCTGCTTGTGGTTGCTCCACAACTTCCTGAGGTTCTTCCTTTGGAGCCAAGAGCTCCTGATCGAGCTGTAACTAAAGCTCCCTCTCAAGAGAACACCTCATTGCCTTCTCCTCATCAAAATTCACATCTCGTCTAACCATTGCCATCCTAATGGATGGAAATTATACACGATAGTTGTGAGGTGTAACAGTGTACCCCACAAATATGCCCAACTCTTCTATAGGCTCTATCTTTTTCCTTGCTTCCTTGGAAACATGGTAGTAGAATGATGATCCAAAGATCTTGAAGTGTGACACATTTGATTTCTTCCCTGAAAAGGCTTCCTCTAGTGTACTCATGCAAAGAATCCCGTGAGGAATCCTATTCTGCAAATAGACCATTGTGTTGCATGCTTCAGCCCACAAGTGTAGAGGTAGGCTCCCACAATACTTATGTTCTTCCTCTCAACCACCCCATTATGTTGTGGGTTATGAGGTGTTCTCAACTCTCGTTAAATGTCTTCCTTTGCACAATTTTTTTTAAACTCATTCGACATGTACTCACCACTGTTATCGATTTGGAGAGCCTTCACTTTCCCACCAATCTCTTCTGTGAAAATTTGGAAGACCCAAATTTCTACTGCAACAATTGATTAAGCTTCTTCTATTTGTTAAATTACTGAACAAATTATTTATTGCATCCTACAACAAATACTGAAACTAATACACTGCAGCCTTCACCAATTAAAATTATATATGGAAACAATAAACTGAGCAAGAACAAATAACCACACACACAAGACACCGTTATTTTTGGACCAATGTCCCTAGAAAAACCCAATGCGGGAAACCTAGTGCAACAACTGAGGGTTTGTATTATTAAGTAGTAGTTTTCTAAATACAATTCGTTGGATGCCAACTGGTTATCCAATACAGAGAATCGGGTTGGCATAATATTAGTGAGAAATACCTCACACTATCACTGGTGATCCAAGACTGATCCAGCCACTGGATGGCTAACCCCTCGCAGCCTCTGTGCAATCAATGTGTTGTTTTGCGTCACTGCTTCTGGGGCCTGTGTCACTCCTTCTGGCTAATCATTTTGCTTCTGGAACTTCAACTTCTGCTGTCTTGGTCTCACACTCTAACTTCTAGCTCCAGAACTCGGTTTCTCCATAAAAAATATAGATCTCCTCTCAGGCTCTGCACTTCTTTTGCATTAGGCTACGCTGCCCAATGTAGCCTCTGTGCTGCCTCTTCTGGATCTCTCTCTGCCTCCTCTGTGATGCATTCATGGATCAGGAAATCTCCCTCCAGAACTACCCTGCCCCTCACTACAAGAAATCACTTTGATCGATTCTCTAGCAACTATTGCGCTTCCCTCTCTGAGAAATTCAATTTCTTGATCTCTCTCCGATGTGTTTTCAAAATGCCCATAGGATTCCTTCTTATAATCCTCCAGTTGAGTAATCAATGGCCCATATCAGATTCTAATCAATGGCTCAGATAATTTGGACTCAATCTCTGTCTTCTTCTAGAAGTTTCACCCTCAGTTTGATTAATACCCTTTAACTATTTTAATTTCCTAAGTTTAGACTTAGGCACCCATTAAAAATAATTAATTATTTTAATAAAACTATCTCCGGGTGGAATTTACCAAAACGATTTCTGGGTATTGTGGAATAAATGTGTCGTAGCCTCCCTACAAATTTTGGGGCTTAGATCACATCCGATGCTACCAAAAATAAACATATTTCTCAAAAAGTGCTTTAAACTCAAAAAATTTGGAGAATGTCTGGTCTTTCCTTTGCATGAAGTGGATCCAACACATCTGTGAGAAATCATCTACAAATATAACATAATTCCTACGCTTGGTAGTAAAGGCTATCAAGAAAGGTCCAAAAACATCGAAGTGGATCCTTTCAAGGACTGCATGTGCCCTATTATTCCAATCATTGAAGGTGGATTTTATGTACTTTCGCAACGTACACCCTTTGCATGTATCTTGCTTCTCTAGTTCTCCTTTGGGAAGGCTTGTGGAAATATGCTACATGATCTTCATAGTGCCATGATGCAAATGGCCAAGTCTTCTATGCCATAATTCACCGACATCTCGGCTCAGCACCTTCTCTGCTTTTGTGCTCAATGTTGCACAATCTTCCACATCTAATTTGCATAGGTTCTTCACTCGAACCTTGATTTGCTTCACTCATCTCGTGGTGATATGTCTCGGGAAAGCCTTCCCTTTGCTGAATATCACATCGTAGCCACAGTCCTCCAATAGAGCTATGAAAACTAGATTCTTCTTCACACCCAGTACAAACATCACATCTTTGAGCTTGAGAGGGGAGCCAAACTCCATCTAAAAAGTACCAATACCGGTCACACTATACCTTCCATCATCTCCCATCTCGATGTGCATCTGGAGATCCTTCTCCTCCAAGTCACTAAAAATTTCTTTGTTGCCCATCATGTGGAATGAGGCACCGTTGTCGAGATACCAAACACTACCCATCATTTTGCATGGCATGCATGAAATGAGGGTAAAATCAAGTTCAAAATGTAAAGCCAAGGCTTCACCTGCTCCTCCTCCCGTGTTCTTCTTTCTTGCCTTATTGTGTGGACACTTCATTTCATAATTCCCGAATTCATGACAATGAAAGCACTTGATTCTAGACAAGTCTTTCTTCTTACCCCCTTGACTCGAATTTTCTTTGGATTGGGATTTTTTCCCTTTTCCTTTCCATCCAAGGCACAATTCTCCTCATCCTCACCCTTGGATGAGGTCTCGTCTCTGGTGCTTCACCTTATCTCCTCCTATACCAAATTAGGCCAAAGGTGTTCCCAATTTGATAGCTTCTCCCTCTCGTTCACTAAATCTTGGTAGTTGTGTCAACTCTTGGGAAGGCCTAGGAGGGATAGGATCACCAAATCATCCTCTGCTACAATAACACCAACTTGACCAAGTTCGTCATGACAGTGTGTGAACCTGCTCAGGTACTGTGGAATGGTCTCGTTCCTCCGCATCTTGATATTTCAAAGCTTGTCCTTGAGTGCTAATTTCCTATGATGACTAATATTCTGGAAGAAATCTGTTATTGCTTGCCACATTGCATACATAGTCTCTTTCTCATGGAGATTAGAGACAATATGGTCTCATACTCCTTCCAATATGCTCCTCCTCACACTAGCAACACACTTCTTCCATTCTACTAGATTATGAGCATCAACTGTTGTTGGTTTCAGAATATCATTATCAATGAATTCCTTCAACCCATTATCCCTAGTACTGTCTCCATGCATTCCTTTCATGCAACATAATTTGATCTTCCCTCAAGGGCATACTCGAGCCTTAGTCCATTGGAAACCATCTTCTTAATCCTGAAGAAAACCTACAACCTGATCTGCAACCTCGAACCTCCTGCATTGACAACTTCGAAATATCTGCTCTACAATGACTCCAACTCTGCTACCATGTAGAAATTAATGTGCACATTCAAAACTTCTCATGAAAATTACTAAATCACAAGACTTGAAGCTACTCTACTCATCTACAGAAGTTAATTCACCATATAAAACAAGAATCATTGACATGCAAAATTAAACATCACACAAACACAAAAATTTATCTAGGGGAAAGAAAACACTCAAAACCCCTTACTATCTGTATAATCAAAGAATAGAGAAGAAATACAATGCTTGCTTAAACCTGAGCACACCCTACACTAGTATAGTCTATCCCTCTGCCTGACTAACTGAACTTGGCCCAAGACTTAGCCAATTGCAAGCCTTCCCAAGCTCCTGTTTCCTTGTGTTGTTCCCTTGGGAAATTTCCCCTATTATTTAGGAATTTCACACCAAGGAATTGCACAATTACCATAGGCCAATCTTCTGACTGCATGTACTGCCTGTACAACTTGGATTAGTTTACAACTCATAATACACTGCCCTTGAGCTCCAATATCAACTGGTTAACTTGAATTATCTACATGCAACAATTATTTTGGGTTGATTTATCAGTTAACTGGTTGATCTCTCAATTTCGAAAAAGTTCCACACCTACAACATGACCTCCACTAGTTCTTTGTACAATTAGAACTAGTTAAACTGACAATAACTCAAATTAACTAAAATATATTGCTACAAATTAGCAATCAATCATGTAGAACTAAACTGAAGTGTCTCCAACTCGAATTTACTCCGTTAACGAAGTGACAAGAGCCCTGTCACATCAGTTAACCACCTCCAAGTATTATGCTAAAATTGAAATTCGAATTTTAATTTAGTTTGACCAAGGCAAAGTCAAAACTAAATTTTCATGTTGCATTTTCAACAACTAAGAATATTCTAGAATATCCTTTGGAGGTTAAAACTCTACCATTCACCTAATAATTATTAATAAAATAAATTAAAATTCTAAAAGCCTTGTTCCAAAATAGACACACCTATCCGTCCAATAAAGATGAGTTTTCGTGTGAAAAAATTTCAAAAGCTTAAAAGGTTGATCTTAAAAACATTGCTAAAACAAGCGCAATGTTGCTTCTTAGTACCTACCTCTTATGCAAAAAGTAAAGTAGTTAATAGAAGAATACTACTACTATGTAAAAATATTCGCTAAAAATATGCCCAAAAAACTAAATTTTAGTAGAATTAGACTATCTATATATATATATATATATATATATATATATATATATATATATATATATATATATATATATATATATATATATATATATATATATATATATATATATATTTTTTTAAATATTAATTTTAGAGAAATATAATATTTTCATGTTATTTTGTTCATGGGTCTTGGATAGACGGTGATTGGGTGCATTGTTAAGGCACTCCTAGATGTTAAGTCACCGGTTCAATTCCTCACCCTATTCAGGTGTTATTCTTGGACATGACCATGATGTAGCCTCACCAATGTTGAATTTACTATATATATATATATATATATATATATATATATATATATATATATATATATATAGCAACGATTATATTTATATTAAATAAACTGCATTCTGGCCAGAACCAATACATTCAAAAGCAACATCAAATCTATATCCCTCCAGAATAGCTCTGGCTAGAGGCAAAGAGTTCTCAGAGTTTTTTGTCCCAACTTTTCTGCAACATTAAGCATATAGAATCGCCAAGAAAATCCATTAAATTTTACATACTTTCGTAACATAAAAAACTAATGTATATACTAACTAATCATCTTCTTCTGGCGCATACTGTTTTGTTTCTTCCATCTCTGCCACTTCAGCTTCCCCTTGTTGGCCTGCATCCTTAGGTTCAATTTGCACAACCACTTTTTCAATTTCCAATTGTACAATGAGCTCCAGAGAAGGAGATCCCTTATTTCCCCTAGCTTGTTCACTATTCTTGCCCTCCCCTAAGCAAAATGCCTCCTTCAGGACTACAACAACCGTGATTTTCACTCTTCTTTTTTTTTTTTTTTTTTTTTTTTTTTTTTTTTTTTTCCGAGTTCTCCACTTTCCAGTGGATATTCTCAATCTTCGTCATGATGCCCTACGATGTTTCTTGGACTGTTGGAAATAATGAGAGGGGGGTGAATCAATATTTCTTTTCAATTGTTATTATTACTAGTTTAGATTCTTTACAATTTTAATCAAAGAAATTATTTTATTAAATATAAAAAAAGATTGAATACAATATCTGATGATTTTTGGCAAGCACCAACTTTGACTTTGATGAGGCTTCAACCTCTAAGGCTCCGACCCTATCTTACCAAGGCACCAATCTTGAATTTAGGAGCACCAACTCCAAGGACACCAATCCTTCCAATTCTGAGGCACCAACCCCAAGGGCTCCAACCTTATAGACTTACTCTGTTAAGAAATGTTTGATTGTATTATATTGTTTCCAAGAACTTCTTTACCAAATCTTGTCCTTGTAGTCTTTGCAACAGGTTGTTTTCAACGCTATGGCTTTACTTCAGGTCTAAACCTTCCAAGATGAATCAGGTCAAAAGATTGTCCTCATGTTCTGTCTTCTACTTCCTTCTTTGCTCGACTTTTGGCTTCTACTGCACCTTCATCTTCTACTAGACCTTCAGCTTCCTCAGCCTTTTCAAGTTCACGAGTTGTGATTTTTCCTTTTGTGCCCGATCCCTAATCGATAATTTTAGTGAAATCTTTTTAACTTGTAATTATATGGGTTTCACCAATGACTTGAGAGACACGTTGATTGGAGGGAGTCCGACTTGTTTATTTACGGAGAGACTAGAGAGGCTTATAACCATATTATAATAGAAGTCTGGTGGTCCCCACATGCCACGTCATTAATCGCGATTGCAGTCTTCCAAAATTCTGCAATCGCAATTCGTGAAAGTCCCACAATTGCAAATTTTGACGTTACCAATGTGACATAGCCGATACTCAAATTTCCGATGAGGCGGACATGATACAACTTTATACAATTGTCAATAGATCTGTCAGATCCACAGGTTCTATCGCAATTAGTAGTTCGGGGGTTTATCACAATTGGTGGTCCGGGGTGACAACCCTTTATGATTTGTGTAATTTCTGATACCTGGACACGATACTCAATAAAGGTGTATTTTAATGGAGCTGTCAGGTCCACATATTATATCACAATCGACGTTTTAACGTTACATCGCCTTAAGCCTTGTGATATGAAAAAAAATCTGATACGGTGGATGCGATGTTGTATTATAGCATATTGTAATGGAATCATCTGGTCTGCAGTACATATTGCAATCACAGTTTTTTGGGCAGTGACATTTATGACTTGCGATACGTAACTTTCGATAGTGGCAGACACGATATTATGCTAGAGCTTGTTTTATTCGAAAGGCAGGTCCGCAGCTCAAATCACAATCGGGGTTCTATGCAATGGCATGTAATAGAGCCCGTCGATATTATATATGCTGATATGTTAACTCCTCTAGTTTGTTTTATGCACTGTGAGCTTTTTAAGAGGTTTCCACGATTTATTCCTTCCTCTGATAGATCTGCTTTGTCTTGGCTCGTTGCTCCTGTGGTTTCTCTTCACTCATATTACTTCCAATAGACTGCTCCAATAGCTCTTCTTTGATGGATTTCAATGAACTCTTCCTGATCCTATTGCTTCACGGATCTGCTTTGCTTGGCTTCACATCATTATTTACTATCCATAATATTTCCATATTGACATCAATGAAAATATGGATCGACAATCTCCCCCTTTATCATTGGTGGCAATATTCTTCTTCTCTCCCCCTTTGACATCAATGGAAAAGGAGTGCACAAGGACTCCCCTTGTTGAACTGCTTCCCCTATCAAACTTCTCTTAAGGATCGGTTTAGTGCGATGCTAAAGCAATAACACCCATCTTTTGACGGACATATTCAAATGCTTTTCGAGGAAGAGTTCCGGTGAAAATATCTGCAATTTGTTCCTTGGTATTGATATATTCCAACTTGATGTTTTGTTCAGCCGCCTGTTCATAGAGAAAATGATACTTGATTGGTATATCTTTGGTTTTTTAGTGCATCACTAGATTTTTACTGAGACTGATAGCACTTATGTTATCACAATGGATGGTGATTGGTTGTTTAGTTTCTATTTTGACATCCTTCAAAGCTTCCTTTATCCATAGTATTTGTGTACAATAGTCAATTGCGTCTATATATTCAGCTTCAGCTATAGAGAGAGATATATATGATTTTTTTGTTGAGCCAAGCTACCAGGAAATCTCCCATAAAAATGCATTTCCACTGGTGCTTTTGTGATCATCCACGCTTCCAGCCCAATCAACATTAGTATAGGTTGTCACTTTAGTATTTGTGCTTTTGGGATACTAAAGAACAGAGTCAAGGGTTCCTTTCAAGTATCTGAGAATTATTTTCACAACCAACATGTGGGATTGCTTAGGAGCTGATTGAAATCTTCCCACCATTCCCACTACATGCATAATGTCGAGCCTTGTAGCAGTTAAGTATAAGATAGATCCAATTATTGACCTGTAAAGAGTTGCATCTACTGGGGGGAATCATCATCTTTGCTTAGTTTGCATTTTTTGGTCATAGGTGTGCTCATAGGTGCACATTCTTCCATTCCATATCTTTTAAGAATATCTTTGAGATATTTTGTTTGAGAGATAAACACACATGATGTGGTTTGTGGCACTTGTAGTCCAAGGAAGTAGGATAGCTCACCAATCATTGAAATTTCGAATTATTTTGACATATCTTGAGCAAACTCATGGCTCATTTCATCATTATTGCTAGTAAAAATCAGATCATCAACATATACAACGGTGATTAGTAATTTATCCTCACCCATATTCATGTAGAGATTACTTCCTGCCACCCCCTTTTTGAAGTTTTATTGTTGTAGATAGTGATCCCATCTTGCATACCACACTCTAGGAGCTTGTTTCAAACCGTATAATGCCTTTTTCAACTTACATACAAAGTCTTTTCCTTCTACTAGATCAAAACCTTCTAGTTACTCCATGTAGACTTCTTCCTTGAGTTCCCCATTCAAAAATGTTGATTTTACGTCCATTTGATAGAATTTGAATCCTTTTGAGCATGCAAATGCCAATAAAATTCGTATATCTTCCATACGAGCTACTAGTGCAAAGGTTTGTTCAAAATTGATTCCTTCAATTTGTGAATAATCTTTACAGATAAGTCTTGCCTTATTTATGATGATTTGTCTATCATCATTCATTTTTTTTTTGAACACCCACTTAGTTCTAATTATATTTTTATCCTTTGGATGAGGTACCAACTCCCATGGCTCATTTTTCTCAATTTGAGACAATTCTTCTTCCATGGCTTCCACCTACTGAGAATCCTTGCTTGAGTAAAAGTTTCTGGTTCTATGATAGATAAGAGAGAAACATCATTTCTCTTTGGTGTACTTGTCATCCTTCTTTGAGTTTGTATTCCTTCATCTACATTTCTAATAATTTGCTCTTTTAGGTCATTCTTTTGGAGGAATTTCACTTTTAAAGGAGTTTGATATGATTCTTTTTGTTTTTGTTTTCTTGATCTTTTTCTTCCTTTTCAAGTTCTTCTTCACTTTCTTCAATAAAGGGGTTAGATTCATGATCTTCAATTTTCTTTTCTAGAAGATTTTCATCAATCTTCACATCAATACTTTCCACTATTTTCCGTAGTCGTTTATTGTAGCATTTGTAAGCTTTTCTTCTGGTAGAATACCCAAGAAATATTCCTTCGTCAACCCGAGAGTCAAATTTTCGTAGTGAGTCATCATTGATTTTTATGAAGCATTTGCTTCCAAAAATCCTAAAGTATTTTACTGAAGCAAGTCTTCCTTTCGATAATTCATAAGGAGTCTTCTCATTACTTGGTCTTAGTTGAATTTGATTCAAGGTATAAACTGTTGTCCCCACTGCTTCCTTCCAAAATTTTGGTTGCAAGTCCTCTGATAGTAACATAGTTCTAGCCATTTCTTGAAAAGTTTGGTTTCTCCTTTCAACTACCCCATTTTTTTTAGGTGTTCTAGCAGTGGAGAGATCTCTTTTGATTCCATGCTCTTTACAGAATTCATCAAATTCTTTTGATGTGAATTCCCCTCTATCCATTCTAAGACATTTAATTTTGGAATCCTTTTCATTTTCTACAAAAGCTTTAAGATTCTTAAAACATTCAAATGCTTCAGATTTATATTTTATTAAATATACCCACATAATTCTAGTATAGTCATCAACAAATAAGGCAAAATACATTTCTCCTTGGAGTGTTAGAGTTCAGGTTGGCCACATAAATCTACATGAATGATATCTAGAGGTTTTGATGTGGAGAACTCCTTAGTATTGTGGCCGGTTCTAGTTTGCTTTCCATGTTGACATGGGCCACATACAGCTTGATCTGGTTTGGACAACTTTGGAGTGTACCTTACTGCATTGATTTTTCTGATATTGACCAATTTATCAAAACTTGTATGCCCCATTCGTTTATGCCACAACCAACTTTCACCTGTTTGAATTAGATAACATTTATCTTCTTGAATTTTGTTCAGAATGTAGATGTTATCTAATGTTCTAACTCCTGTTGCCACAAGTTCTCTTAAGGAAGAGTTCCTTATTTCACAATTTTTAGTGTTGAAGACAACATTATGTCCTTGATCACAGATTTGGCTAACACTCAAGAGATTGTGTTTGAGCCCATCTACAAGCAAAGCATTTTGAGCCTTTACTTTTCCATTAATAAGGGTAATAGTTCCTTTTCCAGTAATTTTGGCAGACCCACTCACAAAGGATACATTTCCGTTTAATGAGATAAACTTCCTTTTGTCACCTGTCATATGTCTAGAGCACCCACTATTCACAAACCAAAGATTTTCCTCACTGTGGGCACATAAAGCTAGACAACATTTATCCATATTGGGACTTTTGTCTTTTTCTTCTCTACTTTTGAGGGGGAAATTTTGTTCGCTATGTCCATTATCATTACATAATGAGAAAATTGGATCAAATTTGGCCAAAGGATCAGACGAGTTGAAAGTCTTGATTTTTCCTTGCCCTTTGAGACTACATGGTTTGTTTGTCTGATTCTTCAATTTTGGTGCTTCATTCTTACGAGTCATGCAATGTTTATCTTGATGCCCAAAATTTTGCAATAATAACACTGTCCAAGAAAGATAGTTTGGTACCTGTTATAATAGCCATGATTTGAATGAACCTTCTTCCTTGGAGTTGCTCTTTCTCCATTCTTTGGATTTGAGTCGGGCCTTTGATGAGATGATTTTTCTTCTTTGGATTGCTGCAGAGTATGTCGGCATAGCTTCTTGTATTACCTTGGCACTTGATGAAAAACTGACCCCGGACTTGTCACTTTGAGATTTCTGAGTGTTGAGAATGTGATCAAGTGTTTGAGAACTTTGCCATTTTTTTTATTTGTTCCATTTCCTTTTTGAGAGATACTATTTCAGCTTCATGTATTTTACATATAATGTCCTCCCTTCTTTTAGCTTCCTCTTTGTCTGTTTTAAGAGAGATAACCTTCATTTGTAACTCCTCATTTTCTTCAATGGTACTTATCAATAATTCATCTCTATCTTCTTCGTTTTCCTGTCTTGGTTCATCATCTTCAGTGAATGCCATAAATAGTACTGCCTTGCTTCCATCATAGTCATTCTCTTCATCTAATTCATCATTACTTTCTTTTTTATGGAAGATATCTTTGGATGATTTCTGCTTGATGACCACATATTCATCCTCATTAGATTCATCTTGTTTAGAGAGGAAATTCTTCTTAGTAAATCCTTTATTTTTGTACATCTTTCCTTCCTCATTATCACCATCATGCTTATCAGGACATTTTTCAGTGTAATGACCTATTCTTCCACAGTTGAAACAAATAAAAGGATGCTTACCTTTTAGCTTGGAACCTTTCTTTAGCCTTCGTACAAATTGTGCCAATTCGGATTCAACATCGGAGTCATCGCTGCTGGTATTCCATCCTTTTCCCTTTTTTAATTTTGAGGCCTTGAATGTTTCATCTTTGGAACTTGGGATTCCTTTTCTCATCTAATAGGAAGTGAGGATTCCTTGAAGTTCATCCATTTTGAGAGTGTCTAGTTCCTTTATTTTGTTGATCTAAAGATGATCTGAGGTTTTCATTGATGTCAACCCAAGCAGCACCAGGGGATACCCTAATCTTGAAAGGGAATTTTGACTTGACAACTTACTCTATTCTGAGTCAAGGATCTTCTAGATAGATTCTATTCATTGAGATGTTTCCATTGATATATGGGACGCCACGTAATTCTTCACTATTTGAGAGATATTCATGTTTGAAGTTAATAACCCCAGTCAGTGGGCTAAAACCCTATGGGGTTGTGGCATGGCACTCATAATTGGTTTTTTTCATTTAATAGTCATTAATTAATAATTTTTTAAGCTCCTAAAATCCCTCCAACATTCTCTATAGAAGCCCCTCTCAACTCAATAAAAAGAAATCTCATATATCCTCCAAATGGAGTGAGTGTGGAATTTTCGCTATAACTTCATTTCTGCGAAGTCTTATATTCTGCAATTAAAACCCATTTGATTTGAAATCATGATGAATTTTGTGGCTGAATTTTAGATCTTGGTTTGTTTTATTTTCGGAGATATGATCTGTGGAATTTAGGGTTTTTGTAGGCTGCTGAATTTCATCTCAAAGAAGTGACCTTGGGAAAATTGTCATAACTCTCTCTTTGAGAAGAGGATTGGAATTTTGTAAAAAATGGCGGATAGTGCACAGGCTGTAGTTTTATTTTTATCAATTTCAAATCCAAAGGAGGAAACAGTTACACATGACACATCGTACAAGTTCACTCTACTGAAGTAGTCCATAATTAGGTCATTGTGAGAGATTGGGCATAACTTTATCTTGAAGAATCCAATTTGGGTCAGACTTGTGGCATTAGAAAGAACACTCAGAGGGTTACTATAAAATTGAAGATCACATATTGGGGATTTGAAATCATAGAAATACATTAGATTAAATATCGTTCTCCTAGAAGGCAAGAAAAACTAGATCAAGTGTTGTCAAGGGGTGCAAAAGACCAGACTTTCTAGGGTAGCAAAGAGCAAGGTGCAAAAAAATGGTGCAGAAAAGGTAAGCTATAGCTAAGTATCTTCTGTATATGTATGTTCAACTCTTAATTTAATTAGGTTCTTTGTATTATAATTTGTTGTTTTTGTTTAGCACTAACATATGCTCTGTAGGATGAGGTAAGTTTTGCTATTATCATGTCATGGGTATTTCCTTGAAGAATTTTTGTAGGTATTATATATTCATCAAGAGAAGACTCAATGCATAATCTAATGTTCTGAAGGTTGAGAAAGGGTAGCATGACAAGTGCAACAATCAAGGTGCTATTTATGGGAAAACTAGTGTCTTTTCGATCTGCGAGTCCCACTAAGACGGGTAGCTATCTTAGAAACAAACAATCAAAGCAAATTGTGATTTCCTTTATGTATGATAGATAAGAGAGAAGCAAAGGAGACCAACCCGGGTCTTCCACTTGGCTCCTTGCTTGTTTCCTCTCTCCCTTTATAGAGCTTTCCACTCCTCTCATACTTGTCCCACTTTAGAGAATACTTGTAGAGGCAAAGCAACAAAACACCATCAAAGCATCTTGATCTATAATATCATAAACAATGCAGAATCAGAAATATATTGACCATACAATTGCATCCACAAATAACAAGATTCACAAATACACAATTATATGGAGGAAAACTCAAAGATCTTTATTAATAGTAGGAAAGAGGATTACAACCTAGTTGTATGATCCAACATCAAAGCCCTCTTCACCTCATGAAAAAAAAGATCACCCAATAGTACAATGCTCCTTCTCAAAGTCAAACCAACAACACTTCTTTACAAATTACAAAGTTCCAGCCTCCAGATCTCTCAGATGAGGGATCCATTTATAAATATTTTCAGAGGTGTGAGTCAGCTTTGGGTTTTTTATTAGTGTCATTCCATTGATAGTTCTTGGTTCCACTTGGAGATTTCATTGATCTCTTACTCATCCCTGGGTGACTTCAGAGAGGCAAGTGTCATATGAGAAGTTACTAGAAGATTCTCTAGGTATCCACTTAGAAAACTGTCTCTGCCATTTGTCTACTCTCGCTCATCGCACCCTACTGAAGGCTCTTTCAGTATGCATCACACCTTGACCATGGAGCAGTCAGTATGGTCCAGTTTTTGCCAATTCTGAGTGGTTTTTTAGGTGGAACTTCTGGGAAATGATGTAATCAGTTGACCATGATTCTTTAGGGTATGAAACAAAACTTTTAGGGGTTAGAGAGCCCTTGGTTGATCGACATATATGGTTGGGGTTACAGTGCCCAAATATGTCTATAACAGTTGCCCCCTAAAGCATGAGATCATAAATTTTCTGATGTCGGGTGAAATGCTTTATCATGAGGATCCGAGGTATTCGAACTGGAAGGTGACCTGTATAAAATACAATATAATACATCATCATCATATTATTTTCATAATCTAAATGAGGTGGGAATTCCCATGCTCAACTGTATAAATTCATTTTCATGTACATAGGACAAATAATCGTCTGTTGTTGCAGACCGATGATTCTTTGTACGTAGAGTCATCATCCTTTAGCTTGGAGGATCATCTGTGCAACTTTTGTGTACATTTGATGCATTTATATTCCTGAATATATCGCAGCCCAGATGGATGAAACTAGATCCGGGGTCTTCAAACTCGTTCAATCTTCACCTGATGTACAAGTCGATCCATGTGAAAAGATGTTCTGAAGTCGAACATGGAAAGACAATGCCTGATTACCAGTCAATGATGTCAGCTGTTAATAGGCGTGAGAGGAACCAATGATAATGATAATGACCCTCAAGGTACTACAGTACAATTCACGTGGTGTGAATATATGATATGATGTCGAACACCACACAAAATCTTTCTGTCGAAGGCCATTAATGTAAACCTGTCACTGGAAGTGAGAAACTTGCCATTGAGGCATGCAAGATTCAAAGTACTGAAAGGGTTGTTCCTAAGTCAACTTCTTGGATAATGAGCTGATGCTGACAAGAAGTGACTCATTGTAGGAGGGCATTAATGTATCCCACATCTCTGACACAAAATAAAGCAAATGATTTTCTGGAGGTGAAAATGATCTGATGATACAAGGTTCAAGAATGGTGGTTATGAAAAATGGAGGGTGAAGGTATTGCAATGGATGAGGCGTTAACTGGGTGGTGAATTCTTTGAATGAATTCTCTTGAACATGTCAGTGACACTGAGATGGTTTGGTAGCGTTAACCCCAAAATATGGATGGTGTGAAGGACCAACGGTGATATGACCGGTGAATGGAATAACCCAACCCGACTCAATCATGGTGATAGAGTAAAAGTGTCATGTTCAAGAGCGACTTGCTACCAATGAAGTTCTTAAAGTTTTCTTCCCTTTTTCCCCAGTCATTGTTGACCAGTACCTCTTTATTTTTGTCAGGATTGAGGAGGATAACATGTGCTTGTTCTATAATTTTCCCTTCGGGAAAACCTGTTGCTATGTTTTGGCAAGTCTAGCGACAATGAAACTCGCTCTTGTCCAGATGGACAAGTTTGTCACTATTGTTTTGACAAGGATAAATCGGTCCTTTTCATCTTTAGAGAGTTTGAAAAGGGACGAAAAGAAAACTCCGACAGTCCTTTTTCATAGCATAATCCCTTAAGTCTGAAAAAGTATAAAAAATATGAAAGGGATGACTTTTCGATCACTTTAGCGAGCCGAAAAAGACAAGCGCTTGATCTTTTTGTGGAATGATCCCTTAGGTCCAAAAAGATTAAAATGCAGAGGAGGGATGGCGTTTCCCCTTACTTTAATGAGTTGGAAAGGCCAGTAGCTCGGTAATCTTTTCATATTTTAACGAGTCTAAAAATAGCTTAAAAGAGACTTGTTTTTTGAGGAATGAGTGATGTTTTTGGGTAGCAACTGGTTCCAGGTATGTTTGGAACTTCTCAAAACATGGAAGTGTGAAGAGGGTGGCTAATAGGATCACTCGTTGCAGCTGTTCCTCAAAAGGGTAAACAATCAAGTGAAAGTGCATGATCAGACAAGAGAATGGAGATGACGGTAAGAACACAACCAAGGCTTGAAAGGCTGATAGCATGGCAATCACAGAAGTCGTTTACTGAAGGCGGGTTTATTTTTTAATGAGATTGAACTTTGCGTTAACATATGCTCAGTGTCAGGTTTATTGTTTAACGAGCTTGAACCTTGTGGAAACATTGCTCATTCCAGTTGTTTTAAAGATGTCTCTCATTAGTAGGTTCATTTTTAGGGAGCTTGCACCATGCGAAACTTTGCTCATTGCCTTTTTATGTAAGCTGGGAATGACCAAAATACAGAGCTAGCTACACTAAGAGCTAAGGAACTACTGAGATTAGGTAGGGTGGTTTTGTCTTTCGCCTAGACACAACCTTTCCTTTGCTTTGTCTGCACGCCACAAACAAAGGTGATTGGTGGTTAGAACAATCACCTAACCTAAGAAGTTAAAACTAAAAAGCTAAAAAGCTAAAAATGCTAAAAAGCTAAAAAAATGAAATTGATCATTTTTCACTTGCATAAAAAGGGTCACATGCCCCCAAGTATTGAGAAAACGAGATTTTCCAGGTTACCATATGGAAGTCCCTGCATTTAAGCAGGATTGTTTCATCCGCGGAGCAGACAAAACACTTCCTTGGCTTTGTCCATCGAAATAGACAAAGGTGAATGGTGTGAGCTTCCAATCACATAACCTACGAGGAAATAACTATTTCGGACTAATTCCATATCCTACAAGGAAACGATGTTTCATACCAATCATATAACCTACAAGGAAATCTATTTTTTCAGCTGGGTTCGCTTGTCGAAGCAGACCGGGGTGCATGCCCCTTAAGCTTCGTTACATTCACCAGACTAATCGCGCTAATTAGGTGGATGAACTGAAGGTTGAAGAGACATTCTTGACGTAAAGATACCATTTAGGGATGTTGTTTGACTCGTAGCTGCGTTTGAACCAGGAAATGAAAGTTGGTCGATAAGTTGCACCACTTGCCTTCATGCAGGAAACACATCACTTGAAAGAGTGTAGAAACAATAGCTTCCATGTTGTAAATGTAGTCACGCCCAAGGAGTAGATTGTAATCTAATGGCCCTTGGACTACCATCATGTTCAAGTGAATGGTTTTCCTTTTCAAAGTTATAGGCAACTTTGGAAGGATCCCTAATGGTTGATTGGTTCCTTTGTTATAGCTTGACAAATTTTGTGTCTCAGGCAGAAGCGATGGCGAACCAAGTGCTTTCCAGAAAGTTGAGGAAAGGATATTCACTGAAGCCCTTTCATCAATGATAGTGCCAGACACGATCATTTTGTAAACTTATACTATGATTTGGAATGGTACATTAGATGGAAGGCGGGGTCTTACTATCGAAGGAAATGACTAGACTGCTTGGAGGGGGTACCGGATAAATGGTTGGATGAACCCCATGAACTGGGGGACTTTCCTCCTGTTGTAAAGGAACGGGCGGATTGCCCCCAAGTTCATCAGACTCAATATTAACAAAAATAATATGGATAGTATTGTTCTTGTTCTCTTTGGAATGTGTATCGTCTGAAGGTGGACCTTCTGAAGGCAAGATTGGGTCGACTGCCATCTTGACTTGTTGACTTTGGTCTAGTATGGACTCAAAAGGTTTACTTTCAACGATAGGCACTTCGACCGATGATTGAGTTACATTAGTCGGGTTTTCAACTAGTGATGGACTTGGTAAGAGTTTCTTGTATCCATGTGGGAGTCCCTCTGGCAGAGTAGGATGGTTATCCAAGACACTTTTGACTTCGTCATAAAAGGACAACGGTGAAGGGCATGATAACCTTCACATAACCTGCATAGAAATCTGACCTTTCCTTTCTGTCTGTTGACTTCATATTTACCAGTTGATGGTGTGTTGTCAACATGATCACCAGAGGTTGATGACACCGGACGGAGCGAATGGGGAGACCATTCTATCAAGATCCACAGAATGCAAGGACAATCTCGATGAGGGTGATCTCCCTTGCAAATTATGCATGGAGATCTGTGCTTGGAAAGTTTGGTGTGAAGATTTTCACCAGATGATTCATGGTTTCCCCCTTGCTTAGCGGACTTCTTCTTCTTCTTCTCCTTTCCTTTCTTCTTCTTCTCAACCACTTGGTTTTTAGTATCACTAGTTTCACCAAGCGAAGAGGAAGAAGGGGAGGGAGAAACAAACGAAGTAGAAGGTGAAGGGGAAACTTTAGTATCATCTGGTTGCTGATTCGATTGCTGAGGAATCACGATATTTTGAACGATAGAGGTTGAGAATAGCCATACTGGAAGGCCGATTGTGATTCACGACAGGGACAATGTAGCCATATATGGAGCACCGATATCTCCCCAAGAAGAGAAGGGGCTAGGATTTCCCCCAAGAGGGATTCCTTGATTGGTGGACTCCATTAACTCAACCTAAGATCAATGAAGGAATAGGGATGTTATTCCGAATTAGATAAATTTTAATGACGCTTTGACACGACTTTGCTTTTTCAATTTTTAAGAGTCAAGAAAAAGCTAAAGATGACTCTATTCGCCTTCGATTTTTAATTAGCCTGAAGTGACAAGTGCTCAGATGGACCTTTTCTTTTAAGGAGTCAAAAAGGAATGAAAGTGACTACTCTGGAAATCTAGACAGAGGGATTACCAAACCAATCGCAAAACTGTAAAATACACCTTGGTGGTAAATTAAAGAGAAATTACCAAGGACTTATGTACAACAGTCAATCTTCTCGAATGTTGTGTTCAATGCATTATGATTGATAGGGCGACAGACACGGCTTCTTATGGATAAAGGAAATCAGCCTATTGTGGTCTCCCAATATATACTCGACAGCATGGGGAGCACAAGTCCATATTAACACTTGTCGTATCAGGAATCACCCAACCTCTGATGAAAACGATAGTTACCAGGTTTTACGACGTCGGAACATGTCTCTAGCCTAGACCTCTAGATGTGTTACGTTAAGTTCCAAAACGTTGTTATGTTCATTGAGATTTATTTTAGAGTTGATCTTGCTTAGAAGTTTGTCTTTCAAGGTTCATCATGTGATGTAGATGTAAAATTCCTAAATATGCAATCTAAAATGATAAACAATCGTTTACTTTAGCAATGAAAATCCTAGCTACTAAGGAAAGAACATTACGATTCTTTCAATAGAGAGCAGAGAGCACACACTAAATGAACGTTTCCTAAATCATTTTTGCACACAGTCCAAATGAAAATGCAGATGCATGTATTTGTTTTTTGTTTCCATAATATGAGAATGCCATAAAGGAAAACTAAGTACAGATCTGAACTATTTTCTTTAAAGTGACACTTCGACAATTTCTTTTCAAAATGAAAGGAAGACCAAAACGACACTTTTCGATTTCGAATAGAAAACTGCTTTCGACACTTTAAATATTAATAATTCAAATCAAATACAATGGCAAAAGTACAATCAACTATCTAAAAGAGGAAGACTTTATGACACTCTTCTTTTTGACTGAAAATGACAATTACAAAACTTCTTTGCATCAAAAACGACAGTTCGATTAAGCTACTTTTGACAAAGAAATACCATAAATGATAGACAAATACATAAAAACATTTACAAATGCCTATCAATGGAGGCTGAATAATGTAAAGGAAAGAGGCTTCAACAATGAGATACTGATCATGAGCAGAAAAAACACTGAATAGAGTTGAAAATAAGGAGGAAAAAACCAAATTTCAAAGAGAGAAACATTATCATTTAGTCATCGCACATGTCCTTAAGGGTAACAGGGATGCATCTCACTTGCAACACACGGGAGGTGCGATGCATACAGGCTGCCAGTTACAGATAGTGCGATGGGTCAGGGAACGAAACTGAGTTTGGTTTTTGCTCAAAATTTGCAGCTAAGTTCAGTGATTTAGGCTGAGTTATGATAGACAGTAAAAATAAAGTATAGGGGTATGAGGTTATGAGGTTATTGAGCTACCACAAGGGCGTTGAGGATGCTTTTAAGTTAGATGTTCAGTGCATAAACCAACCCGGAGATTGACTGAAGCAACATTCATCTACTTTGCAGTTGCATAGCAAAAGCAGTTCGAAGGCTAGCTGGCTAACTTCAGGCTCCATCTGTAGTTTATAAAGAAAACAACAATAATAAACAAACAAACTATTCTATCCCTAGTGGTGTCACCATTTTGTTTCGGAGAAAACTAGTATCTTTTCGATCTGCTAGTCCCACTAAGATGGGTAGCTATCTTAGAAACAAACAATCAAAGAAAATTGCGATTTCCTTTATGTATGATAGATAAGGGAGAAGCAAAGGAGACCAATCTGGGTGTTCCGCTTGGCTCCTTGCTTGTTTCCTCTCTCCCTTGATAGAGCTTGCCACTCCTCTCCTACTTCTCCCGCTTTAGAGAATACCTGTAAAGGAAAAGCAAAAAAACACCATCAAAGCATCTCAATCTATAATATCATAAACAATGTAGAATCAGAAATAAATTGACCATACAATTGCATCCACAAATAACAAGATTCACAAATACACGATTATATGGAGGAAAACTCAAAGAACTATATTAATAGTAGAAGAGAGGATTACAACCCAGCTGTCTGATCCAGCATCATCCTCCCAGCATCAAAGCCCTCTTCACCTCATGAAAAACAAGATCACCCAATAGTACAATGCTCCTTCTCAAAGACAAACCAACAATGCTTTTTTACAAATTACAAAGTTCCAGCCTCTAGATCTCTCAAATGAGGGATCCATTTATAGATATTTGCAGAGGTGTGATTCAGCTCCAGGTTTTTGATTAGTGTCATTCCACTAATAGTTCTTGGTTCCACTTGGAGATTTCATTGATCTCTTACTCATCCCTGGGTGAATTCAGAGAGGCAAGTGTTATATGAGAAGTTTCTAGAAGATTCTCTGGGTATCCACTTAGCAAACAGTCTCTGCCATTTGTCTACTCTCACTCATCGCACCCTACAGAAGGCTCTTTCAGCATGCATCACACCTAGCTAGTGTATCAGCTAGTATGCATCGCACCTTGACCATGGAGCAGTCAGTATGGTCCAGTTTTGTCCAGTTCTGAGTGTTTTTTCAAATGGAACTTCTGGGAAATGATATAATCAGTTGACCATGATTCTTTAGGGTATGAAACAACACTTTTAGGGGTTAAAGAGCCCTTGGTTTATCGACATATATGATTAGGGTTTCAGCGCCCAAATATGTCTATAACAGGTGCAGAACAACAACAAGAAGTTCACCACATGAAGCCTTCAAGTGGGCAACACTACATACAAACATTGTAAAAGTATCATTGTATAGAGTCATTGTAAAAGCATAATTGTAAAAGTTGTACAAGTGTCGAGAGGTCTATGATCATCATTAGGTGGTTGTATCATAGTTAGGGTTATGGTCTAGTGTGTCTTCTTCTTCTACATCATTCTATATCATTGTAAAGTGGACCATTTTCCCTGGTACGGGAGTCCATTCTTGTTTTATTCTTCTATAGGGTGGTGGGGTGGTGCTAGGCTGGTGCATGAAGTCACCAACAGGGTCAAGACTGTGAAAACTTTAGGGTGGTAAGGTGGTGCTAGGGTGAGTTGTAGCTGAGTGGTTGTTTGGTCATCCATTTAGTTGACTACTGAAGAATATTGGACATTGGAGCATCCATCTAGTGGGAGCTGGAGAAGAATGCTTTTATAGAATTCTAGGAAGTTGCTGCTTTCATTTCAGTTGGGGCTCAAGATTAAAGAATTTATTAGAAAATCGTTTGGTAGTTTTTGACCCGGAGGGGGGTTTTCCACCTAAAATATTTGTTCCTCCTGTGTTCTTTTATTTACCGTTATTACTGCATAAACGTTAATAATAATTGAAGATTAACTAATGCTCTAAAAATATTTAAAAGTGCTAATTGCTAAGGAATAATTATTCACCCCTCCCGCCACCACTTAGTATTTTCCAACAATTGGTATAAGAGGTTGGTTCCTTCAATAGCAGTTTAACAATTGGAAGGATATCATGGAGCATACCAAGAATGGTGTACCTCTATTCAATGAAAATAATTATGCACTTTGGAAAGGAAGAATGGAGGTCTATCTCTTGGTGCAAGGTTACAAAGTATGGGACACTGTTCAAAATGGATTTACACCAATTGCGGATGAACAAGGTAAGAATAATTTGGTAAATGATGCAAAAGCAAAGAATATTATTTTCAGTGGACATATTGAATGTTCTTATCATAAGGTATTGGATTGTAAAACCACCAAAAATGTATGGGACAAGCTTGAGAATATATATGCAGGTGACTCAAATGTCAAAGAAACAAAGCTTCAAATCTACAGAGAAAAAATTGAGCAACTCAGAATGAAAGAAGATGACAACATTGTTGCATACTTCCAACACATTGATGAAATAACCAACACTCTGGAAGGATTGGGAGAGCCTGTTGACGAGAAGACTATTATACGAAAGATTCTTAGAATGTTACTAGGAAGATTCAACCCAAAGGTATCGGTCTTAGAATACAGTGCAAATCTGGACAAACTCAGCAAAGAGGAATTACATGGAGTTCTCATAGCATATGAAATGAGACTTGATCAAGGAGAGGGTAATTCACATCTAGAAACTGTGTTTGTTGCATCTAAGAAAACTAATAAGGACAAACAACCTTCAAAGGCAAAGACCTTCACCTGCACCTGCACCTGCAAGTGTGAAGAAAAGGAAGATGATGAAGGAGGTTTTTCATATGGAGAATATGCTTACTTTACGAGAAAACTAAAAATTGTTAAGAGAAAATTCAAAGGTAAACTTCCATTGATATGTTTCGGTTGTGGTGAGGTTGGGAATTTCGCAACAAAATGTCCGAAGAGAAGTGATGGAAACTCAAAAGGAAGGAAAGGCTTTAAGAAATTCAACAAGCAAGGCAAGAAGAATGGATTCAAAAGGAACTTTCTCTCTAAAGAAGATAGCTCATCATCCGATGAAGACAGTGACAGTGAAGAAGAAGCCAATGAGAGAGTATTGTTTATGGCCAAGCACAATAAACAAGAGGTATCAAACAACAAAGAAGAATGGTTGACCATAGAAGAATTTTCTAAGGAGGCAATCAAGCTTATAAAAGAGCTCAAGGCTGAGAAGATCCATTCCACTACTCTTCAAGAACAAGTTCAAGGTCTCAAAATTGAAGTTGAAGAACAAAAATGTATTGAAGAGTCACTTTAAAATAAATTGGAAGAAAGCAACCGAGAAATGGAAGCATTAGAAGCTGAAGTAGTCTCGCTGCGTAAGGAAGTGAAGAAGGGAAAATTTTTCCAAAACTATTCCAATAACTCAAGGGCGTTGGAAGAACTCATCAACAATCAATGATCTTACAACAACAGAACTGGCCTCGGTTACAAAGAAGAAGAAGTAGGACCTTCTACAACAAAATACAATGAACCTATGAGATCTGACAGGCATGTAGACTTCATTGGACAAGATTCGCAAGAATAGCCTTGGAAGACAATTCCCCGACGAAGATTTTCATCCAGGTACCAACATATTTTTCATGGCTATTGTTATTCATGTGGAAAATTTGGACATAGAGCTTCAGAATGTCGCATGTATGTTTGGAATGAATATAATTCCAAGAGATCTCTCAAAAATGGTTATTCCATAACTTAGCATAATATCTACAAATTTTATCATTTGAGAAATGATGTCGAATGTTACAAATGTAACAATTTTGGACATATGGCTAGGGATTGTGAAGTTCCAAATAGGTACAACTATTATCGGAAAAACCCTAGAAGCAAATTTGCATGATCACAAGATAAACACCAAACGAAATCTTCTATGAATAACATTGAATGTTACAAATGTCATAACTATGGACACATAGCTTGTAACTGCAGGCACAAGATGGAATCAACCATGAATGAAAAGCTTGACGACGAGAATAAGAAGGTTTGGAAAGGAAACCAAGTATAGGATGAAAAACTACAAGATGGCCAAGAAAAGAAAGAAGGCAATAAGGTCCCAACAATTATGCTTTCATGATTCGTAACAGATTGTGAGGAATCAACAATTGCTTCGGTTAATGACTTGAGTCAAGACGATTCATTAAATGACACATTATTTTGAACAATTCAGCTTATCGACTCCTAGAAATTTGAAGATGAGGAGTCTATGCAATAGTATATGATACAAGTCTACGATTGACAGATAAGTAGTTTGAACAATATGGCAGTTTCATTACATGTTCAGGGGGAGAAAAACAGTTGAAGGAATACAGGTTACCAGGAACAAGATTAGTCTGAAAAGGATATGTAGAGGTTGAAGGAATCAATTTTGAAGAAACATTTTGTCCCGTTGCCAGAATGGAAGCTATCAGGATGTTTCTCGTGCCACAAAAATGCAAAGTGAGTTTGAAATGTCTATGCTTGGAGAGCTGACATACTTTTTGGGGCTTCAGATTTCTCAGTGGGATAAAGGAATATTCATATATCAAACCAAGTACATCAAGGAAATGCTCAAAAATCGATTGCAAGCTAGTCCTTACCCCCATGATAATACGTTGCAAGTTAAGCTTAGAAGATTCGTCAAAGGATGTGGACCAAAGATTGTATAGATCCATGATTGGTAGTCTCCTATATGTGATCGCCTCCTGCCCTGATGTGATGCAGGCAGTTGGACAAGTAGCAAGATTCCAAGCAGCACCAAAAGAATATCATATTATTGCCGTCAAAAGAATTCTTCGATATCTAAAGGGCACAACAGAATATGGCTTGTGGTATCCCAAGGGAAACAATCTCATTATTCAAGCCTCTGCAGATGCATATTGGGCAGGAAGCATTGATGATCATAAGAGTAATAGTGGAGCAACATTCTATCTAGGTGGTTGTCTTGTATCATGTTTGAGCAAAATGTAAACCTCAATCTTGTTATCTATAGCAGAAGCAGAATACATTGCAGTGGCAACTTGTTGTACTCAATTCCTTTGGATGAAACAAACTTTGCAAGATCTTCAAGTACAATTCAGTGAGCCTATTCCCATCTTCTGTGATAACACCAGCGCCATCAACATCTCCAAGAATCTTGTCATGCATACAAAAACAAAACACATTCCGAAAAAATATCATTTTGTTAGAGAACAAGTCGCTGAAAAGAATATCAAACTTGAATATGTTGATACAAAATAACAAATCACTGATATCTTAAGTAAACCTTTACCTCGTGAAGCATTTGAATATCTTCGCCAGAAGCTTTGGATTCTCCCAAGTTCTCATTAGATTTTCCTTATTTAGAAAATAAAGGGGGAGTGGAAGTGTGTACAGGTCCGCATGATGGTTGTGTGTTAGGGGGAGTTACCCTTTTCCATTGATGTCAAAGGGGGGGAGAAGGCAGTAGGAAGAGGTTCCTTGATATTAGGGGGAGTACTTGTGTTGCCATCAATGCCAAAGGGGGAAATTGTTGATCTAAAGATGATCTACGGTTGTCATTAATGTCAACCCAAGAAGCACCAAGGGCTACCCTGATCTTGCAATGGAATTTTCACTTGATAACTTACTCTATTTTGATTCAAGGATCTTCTAGATAGATTCTACTCATCGAGATGTTTCCGTTGATATATGGCACATCAAGTAATTCTTCACGGTTTGAGAGATATTCATGTTTGAAGTTAGTAACCCTAGTTAGTGGGACAAAACCCTATGGGGTTGTGGCATGGCACTCATAATTGGTTTTGGTCATTGAATAGTCATTAATTAATAATTTTTTAAGCTCCTAAAATCCCTCCAACATTCTCTATAGAAGCCCCTCTCAAATTTATAAAAAGAAATCTCATATATCCTCCAAATGGAGTGATCGTGACATTTTTGCTATAACTTCATTTATGTGAAGTCTTAGATTCTGAAATTAGACTCCATTTGACTCACAATACTGATGAACGTCGTGACCAAATTTCAGATCTTGGTTCACTATATTTTCGGTGATATGATCTGTGGAAGTTAGGGTTTTTGTAGGCTGTTGAATTTCTTCTCAACGAAGTGACCCTGCGAAAATCATCATAACTCTTTCTCTGAGAAGAGGATTGGAATTCTGTAAAAAGTGTTAGATATTGCACAGAATTTAGTTTTCTATGTATAAATTTCAGAGCCGAAGGAAATAGTGAGACACAACACATCGTACAAGTTCACTCTACTAAACTAGTCCATAATTAGGTCATTATGAGAAATTGGGCATAACTTTGCCTTGAAGAATCCAAATCAGGTCAGACCTATGGCATTGGAAAGAATAATCAGAGGGCTACTAAATAACCGAATATTACATATTGGGGATTTGGAATCACAGAGATACATCGGATTAAATATCATTCTCCTAGAAGGCAAGAAAAACTAGATCAAGTGTGTTGTGAAGGGGTGCAAAGGTCTAGACTTTCTAGGGAAGAAAAGAGCATGGTGCAACAGAGGTAAGTTACAGGCAAGTATCTTTTGTACATGTACGTTCATCTCTTAATTTCATTAGGTTCATTGTATTTTAATTTGTTTTTTTTGTTTAGCACTAACATATGCTCTGCAGGATGAGGTAAGTTTTGCTATTATCATGTCATGGGTATTTCCTTGAAGACTTTTTGCAGGTATTATATATTCATCAAGAGAAGACTCAATGCATAATCTAATGTTCTAAAGAGTGAGAAAGGGTAGCATGACAAGAGAAACAATCAAGGTGCATAATAGCAGCAAGAAGTTCACTACATGAAGTCTTCAAGTGGGCAGCACTACATACAAACATTGTAAAAGTATCATAGTATAGAGTCATTGTAAAAGCATAATTTTAAAAGTTGTACTAGTGTCCATCTGCCAATACTTGAAGAGGAAGTGTCAGGAGGTCTATGATCATCATTAGGTGGTTGTGTCATAGTTGGGGTTATGGTCTAGTGTGTCTTCTTCTTGTACATCATTTTATATCATTGTAAAGTGGACTATTTTCCTTGGTACGAGAGTCCATTCTTCTTTTATTATTCTATAGGGTGGTAGGGTGGTGCATGAAGTCACCAACAGATTCAAGCCTGTGATAACTTTAGGGTGGTAGGGTGATGCTAGGGTGAGTTGTAACTCATTGGGTGTTGGGGCATTTATTCAGTTGACTACTGAAGAATCTCGGGCGTTGGAGCGTCCATCTAGTGGGAGTTGGGTAAGAATGCTTTTCTAGAATTCTAGGAAGTTGTTGCTTTCATTTCAGTTGGGGCTGAAGATTAAAGAGTTTATTAGAAAAGAATTCGGTGGTTTTTGACCTGGAGAGAATTTTCCACCTAAAATATTTGTGCCTCCTGTGTTATTTTATTTACTGTTATTACTACATAAACGTTAATAATAATTGAAGATTAACTAATCCTCTAAAAATATTTAAAAGTTCTAATTGCTAAGGAATATTGTTTCAGCCCACCCCCCTAGTATTTTCCAACAATTTCTTCTATAGCACTTATTTTGGAGTCAAATCTGTCTAGGAGAGATCTTAAGACCTTTTGAATAACAATGATTTCTTCAATCTTTTCTCCCAATCCTTTAAGAGAGTTGACTACTTCAGCTAATCAGAGGAAGTATGATGCAATATCTTCTTCATCATCCATTTTCAGATTTTCGAACTACCTCCTATGAGTTTGAAGCTTTTCCTTCTTAACCTTGGAGTTCCCATCATATAAGTAAACCAGTTTATCCCATACTTCTTTGGCTGAGTCACAATTCAAGACTTTCGTAAACTCATAATCAATAATTCCACTGGTAATATAATTTAGAGATTTGGCATTGAAAATGTATGCTTTACTTTCCTCTTGATCAATAATAAGAGTGGGAGGGGAATGGTACCCATTCAGAATAGCATTCCAAACTTTAGCTCCAAGGGACAATAAGTAGTAAGACATTCTCTTTGTCCAAAAACCAAAATTAGTACCATCAAACAAGGGAAGCCTTCCTGTTGTCATTTCTTGATTCTTCATTGTAACTAAAAATCCTTCTTCCAGCTATTAGGATGATTCTAAAGAAGCTAGCTCTGATACCAATTGTTGGAAATAATGAGAGGGGGGTGAATCAGTATTTCTTTTCAATTTTTATTATTACCAATTTAGATGCTTTACAATTTTAATCAAAGAAATGATTTTATTAAATATAGAAAAAGATTGAATACAATATCTGATGAGTTTTTCCAAGCACCAACTTGGACTTTGTTGAGGCTCCAACCTCTAGGGATCCGACCCTATCTTACCAAGGTGCCAGCCTTGAATTTAGGAGCACCAAATCCAAGAACACCAATCTTTCTAATTCTGAGGCACCAACCCCAAGGGATCCCACCCTATAGACTTACTATGTCAAGAAATGTTTGATTGTATTATACTGTTTCCAAGAACTTCTTTACCAAATCTTGTCCTTGTAGTCTTTGCAACAGGTTGTTGTCTGCACTATGGCTTTACTTCGGGTCTAAGCCTTCCAAGATGAATCTGGTCAAAATATTTTCCTCCCGCTTTGTCTTCTGCTTCCTTCTTTGCTCGACTTTCGACTTCTACTGCACCTTCGTATTCTACTAGACTTTTGGCTTCTCGACCCTTAGCTTCCTCTGTCATTTTAAGTTCACGAGTTCTGATTTTTTTTATTTTGTGCCCGATCCCCAATCAATAATTTTAGTCAAATGTTTTTAACTTGTATTTATATGGGTTTCACCAATGAATTGAGAGACACATTCATTTGAGGGAGGTCGACTTGTTTATTTACATAGAGACACTAGAGAGGCTTATAACCATATTATGATAGAAGTTTGGCAGTTCCCACATGCCACGTCATTAATCGAAATCGCAATCTTTCGAAATCCTACAATCACAATTCGTGAAAGTTTCACAAACGCAAAATGTTACCGATGTGACATAGCCGATACTCAAATTGCTGATGAGGCGGATGCGATATAAATTTAAACAATTGTATGTAGATCCATCCGATCCACATCTTCGATCACAATCGATGGTTTATTGCAATTGGCGGTCCGAGTGACAACCCTTTATAATTTGTGTAACTTCCGATACCCAGACACGATACTACATAAAGGTGTGTTTTAATGGAGCTGTCGGGTTTGCATATTATATCACAATAGGAGTTTTAATGTTACATCCCTTTAAGCCTTGTGATATGAAAAATTCTGATACGGTGGAGGCGATATTGTATTATAGCATATTGTAATGGAATCATCGTGTTTGCAACACATATCACAATCGAAGGTTTTTGGGCGGTGACATTTATGACTTGTGATACGTAACTTCTAATAGTGGCAGACACAATATTATATTAGAGCTTGTTCTATTGGAAAGTCGGGTCCGCAACTCAAATCACAATCGAGGGTTTTGTGCAGTGACATGTAATAGAGCCCACCAATATTATATATGCTGATATGTTAACTCCTCTTGTTTGTTTTATGCGTTGTGAACTTTTTAAGAGGTTTCCATAGTTTATTCCTTCTTCTAATATATCTTCTTTGTCTTGGCCCGTCGCTCCTGTGGTTTCTCTTTACTCCTGTTACTTCCGATAGATTTCTATAATAGCTCCTTTGATGGCTTTCGATGATCCATTCTTGCTCCCGTTGCTTCACATATCTGCTCTGCTTGGCTTCACATCATTATTTACTATCCATAATATTTCCATATTGACATCAATGACAATCTAGATCAACATGGAAAATCTCCATGTCCTTCCTCAAGCCTTCTAAGTGACCCATCACGAGGGTAAAGTGACACTTGGCTTCAGATAAAATTTTCCCTCCTATCTGCGAGACCATTTCGCCCACTTCATGCCTAAACGCACCAAAATGATTCTAAGGAGAGTCTCTGACTCCATTACTAGATGGAGAAGCCATGTCCTTATCACAGAGAGGGTGTGCAGTAATCCACAATGTGAATTCCCTCCCTAACCATCTCCTTATAGCTAAGATCAATTCCAAGTTGACGGTGCTAGAGGTTGCTTCAAGTTCAATGCTCTTCATTAATGCACTTCCTGTAATCAAATTTGTTTCCATTGCTTCTTGCTTCAATAAAAATTGCCACCCGAACGACTTGACGCAATCCTCGTCAAACTCAGTAAGCACAATACCTTCGCTACCTCTCGACATTAAATCTTAGCCAATAGACTCTTGAATTTCCTTGATCCTGACATGATTCTTCATAATTATCCATCTAGAGATTGAAGAGTCCAACTTGTATCTAGACCTCTCTCCGTGTAATAGATGTACCAGCGAATAAATTATGTATTTAAACTTCCCATCAGATAAAACACCCTTCTCCAAATTCTTCCTGTAGTTCAAGGATCTCCATTTAATAATTTTCATGCAATGTGACATTTGGTTGGTGCACCATCATCTACCCTAAGGTCACCTTGCTCTAGGATGACATACTGGTTTCTTGTTCATTCACGACCTTATTATTTTCCTTATTTATATGAAAGAATTCTATGAATTCAAACTTAGACAACAATAAAAAGGTTCTTTAAAAAGTTGGGTTTGGATCATGGTCCCTATTTTTAGATCAATTAATACATTTTTGGATGGTAATAAGGGAATCCCCAAACACTGATAATTGAGTTATTCCTTCGACTAATTCTAATCTCAACCCTTGCCATAAACCATATTCTTATGCCTGATTGTTTGTGGCTACTCCCAATCCCTAAGAAAACTTTTCCATCGAGGCAGAAAGTAACCCCTCCCGCTCCAGCGTCCCCCTATATATAATTATTTTGATGATATCATTACTTATTCATTTGATATTAAATTTAATAAATTAGAACTTATATATATATATATATATATATATATATATATATATATATATATATATATATATATATATATATATATATATATATATATATATATATATATATATATATATATTAACAATAAATTAAATATCTAATAAATATCTATAAATATTGAAATAATAAGATATATAATTTAATATAAAGTTATAATAATTTTTAAATAAAAATAAATGATTGAAAATATTAAATTTATTTTAATACTAATAACCCTTTTTTTAAAGAAAAATCGTAATTTTATTCAACTTGAAAACCAAGGAACAAAATTAATTTTTGTAGATGTTCGAAAGCATTCGATCAAATCATACTTTAGGCCAATGCACAATAATAATAATAAAATAGAATAAAATAAAAATCACATAAATATTTTGGGGCTAAGTGTGATAATAATCAATTAGCTTCTCCTTTTTTCCTTTCTTCTTTTCCACCTTTCACCAAACTCCTTGATTAGAAGCAGTGAATACTATTTCCAGTTGGTTGGCTTCCACTTTCAGCGGAACTTCTTTGTTTGAATCCGAACTCTCAGATGTATGGATTCAATTTATGCCCCCTACTTCGTTTTGAAAGGGTATGAACACCTTCTACTGCTCTGCTACTATGATCTCTGATGCTCCTTGGATGATACGAACTTAAACAGGAATGCAACTGAATACATATGTAACCATAAATACATAGATACAACAGAAATAACACTTCATTTCATTAATATCAAAGAACTAGAATATGCTTACATACATAATGGAGATAAATTTGTTTGGGCAATGGTAGCTTATCTCTGAGAAGAGAGGTGATGGCTACATGCCTCTGAACTGTGTTACAATGAGGCTCGAGGGCCTATTTATGATTGAGAATAATGGAAAACTGTAAAAATAAAAAAACCTAACCTTAGGAGATGAAACACCAAAATTGTGGGCCCCGTTGGAGTAAATTGGTACATCAACTTCCCAGGGTCGTAAATTTGGCATATGATATTTGTTTGACGTGCACGATACCTCGTTAGAAATATCTATCTGAGGAATACAACTTTCAAATGCAAACATGAGTTACATAATCAAATGTGAGACTTTTCCAATTTTCCAAAAAAACGTCGTTTAGGGCCTCAAAACGGCTTCGAAAGTTCAAGACTTGAAAAACTGCCAAAAATAGTAACTTGTGCTAAAATTAAGGAAACTGAAAGAAACAATAGTACAATGGTGGGGGTCCAAGTGGAATAGGCGGGTGGCCACCAATATCCACCTAGATCAATCCTACCCCCTTAGGAAGTAATGGTCCCCATTGCATTGAGTGCCTCCATGAGATGGGGAAACTTATGTTAAACTTGGTCCCTGCTGAGCCACTTGCCTTGGTGCAAGAGTTGGCCAGCTTTGAAAATATGATACAGTTGGATATTCTATTTGCAACTGTTCTGAATGCGCTCAATGAATTTTTTATCCCTGTTAGCTTGAGAATGGACATGAGCCGAATTTGCTTGAGTAGCTTCAAATGGTACAGCCACATCAATGAGACATAATGGTTGGAATTCAAACACCACTTGAAAGGGGTTATGGCCAGTTGAGCTATGGAGAGATCTGGTGTAGCTATGCTAGACATAGGGAAGGATTTCATTCCATTTGTGTGGATGCTTCGAGTTGTACATGTGCAAAATGTGTACAATCATCATGTTGATGACCTCTATGTGGCTATCAATTTGGGGGTGGAAAGTCATGGAATTAGTGAGATTGGTACCGAACATCGACTAGAGACTTGACCAAAATGTACTTAGGGACCTACTATCTTGGTCTGGGATAATGGATTGTGGGATGCCAAAGTGTACCCACACTCGTTCAAAGAAGAGCTTAGCAGTGGCTTCTGCTACAATACTCTTCTTGCATGCTTCCAGAATGGCCATCTTAGAGAATCTATTGATGACTGCAAAAATGTAGTCATTGTCATGCTTAGTAGAAGGAAGGCCCAACATGTAATCCATGGAGATGGATTCCCAAGGTCAATCAGGGGTAGGAAGAGGAGTATATAGGCCTTGCTTCTGGATGGTTAGTTTGGTAATGGCACTAGAATTGTAGGATCTAGTGTACTTCTCAACATCCTGTCGAAGGTTCAACCAATAAAAATACTTCTGCGACATTGCCACTATTTTCTCTACCTCCAAATGTCCACCAACCCAACTGTAGTGTGCCTCCCAAATCATCTTGGCATGCTTGCTTGAAGGAACACAGAGGTGTCACAGGTGGCATAACAGTGCATCCTGGAGGTGAAAATTTGGAACTTGCTTGTCTTCCAAGAGAGTTTAATATGTGTTTCCAAATTCTAGATCACTCTTCCACCCAAAGTCTTGTGCCCACAAGATTTGAGCATAGTGATTAGTGCCGTGACAGGCAGTCGGCTGAGGCAGTCTGCAACATTGTTGGTGCTGCCCTTCTTGTACTTAATGTTAAAATGGAATTGGTGTAGGTATGTGGACCATTTCTGATGGCGATAGTTCTGCAACTTCCCTTGTGTCTATATGAACTACGGGTGTTGGTGGTCTGTGTGGATGACCGTTTCCTTCCCTAGAATGTAATGCTTCCATTGTCGATAGACCTGCACAATGGAATACATCTCTTTGTCATAGGTGGAATAATTTGAGACTGTGTCTGAAAGTATCTCACTGTGATATGCCACTGGATGCCCCAGCTGAGTAAGAATTGCACCAATAGCATAGTCAGAGGCATCTGTCTCGATCTCATATGGTTGCTACAGGTCTATTAAGGTGAGCACTAGTGCAAATCAAAGGCGATGCTTGAACTCAGAAAATGCCTTATGTTGGGATTAATACAAAAATAAATTTGTTAATTCTCCTCCCTTGGTGACTTGACTCAAAGGCTAAGTTATATGAGAGAACCCCAACATGAACCTGTAGTAGAAATTGGAAAGTCTACCCAAAACGTTGTGGAGCTTTGTTAGAGTGGTTGGGGCTATCCAATCCTGAATGACTTGTATCTTGGTTGGTTCCACATGCACACCCTGCTCATCAATGATGTACTCCAGATATTAAACTTGGGTCCTACCAAAAATGAATTTCTCCAAATTGGTACACAGCTTGTGTTACCATAGGGTTTGGGGGACATGTCGAATATGGTGGAGGTTCTCTTCCCAACTCCGACTGAATATCAAAATCTCATCCAAGGACACTACTACAAATGAGTTGGTGAAGGATTGTAGATGTTTTCCGTCAACCTCATGAAGGGTGTGGGGGAATTCATCAACCCAAAGGCATGACCAACGATTCGAAAAAGCCCTCCTTGGATTTGAAGGTAGTCTTACACACATTAGATGGTTTGATTGGTACTTGGTGATAACCATAATTCAAGTCAATCTTGCTGAAATATTTGGCCCCCTTGAGTTAGTCTAGAAGGTCATCAATCTGTGGGATTGGATACCTATTTTGGAAAATGATCTTGTTCAGTGCTCGATAGTCAATACAGAGTCTCCAGGTCTGTCCTTCTTCTATACCAACACAATCGGGATCCCACAAGGTGATGAAATTGACATGATGTGCCCTTTCTGCAACATCTCCTAAATCTGCCTCTTGATTTCATCGTTCTCTAGAACAGAGCATCAATATATTGGTCCATTGGGTAGCGGTGCACCCAAGGTCAGATCAATGGAGTGTTTGACCTGAAAGTGTAGAGGTACCCCTATGGGTGAGGTGAATATGTCCCTGTAATCCTCCATGACCTTTGTCCTTCTATACTGCTGTGCGGAGGAGCCTTGTCTTGCCCTGAGGGTGAATCATAAGGAAAACAAATTTCCTAATCTGGGAAATGATTTTACTACATTTCTTTGCAGTGATCAAAGAGATGGCGGTAGACGCTGCTACCTCTGATATCTTGTACAACTTATTGCCCAAAGTAATAATAACAGTGCAACGCCTAGACTCATACACAACCTTTCGCTTTCACAAGTATGGTTGGCCTAATAATACATCAAAAACTTCAAGAGGAGCAACATCACATAGGACCTCATCTGTGAAGGGCTTGATGTTGTAGGGAAGGCAACATTGTTGGCTAACGTGAAGATATCGTCCTTGGTGAAGCCACCCAATAGTGTACGACTATGGGTGTGTTGTGGTTCGTAGGCCCAACCACTTCACGACCTCTGCTGAAATGAGTTTCTTTTGGCTCCCACTATAGACAATGAATTGTAGTGGAGAACACTTCACCCACATCTATGAGTGGAAGAGGTGTTCCCCCTCCTTTGGATCTTCAAGCTCATCGTTTTGGATCTTGGTGGTAGAAATGGTGGCACTGGGCTCCACGTCAATAATCTGCTTCCCTTTGTTATTCCCCTTTTCGGAGTCTAACTCAGATTTGGAACATGCATCTAATTCAAAAGCCTTTAGCTCGACCACCAGTGAGTGTTGGGTCTGACAATCACCTGTGTTGTGAGTGGGGATCTTATGGAACTCACACCATTTTCTTGTGCCCTTCTTTGCCTTCGTGGTGTTGATCTTCGCTTGCGGCTTTGATGGGTTGTCTTGGGTCACCTCGCCTTGGCTTTGTACTTTGTTCTGTAGTTAGGGGGCGCTTATCCCTTGCTTTAGATTCACAAATCCAAAGTCTGGCTTCTTCTGTTTAATTTTTTGATCAAACTTAACAGTGTATTGATAGGAAACGTCGAACAAGGAGATGTCTAGGAACTCCATCTCGTCCTGGATGTACTTTTGTAGACAACTGCGGTACTTGAGTACCAAAGGTTAATCAGAATCCTTGATACCCGACTTTGTGTGAATGGTATGAAAAATATTTGTGAACTTTGACACATCTTGGTCCTTTCCCTACTGCCGCATGGTCCACTTTGTTAAAAATAGCAACAAGAAAACCCTAAATTAGTTTTCCCTTGAATTAAATTTGGAATTAAATTGTAATTATATTCTCATAGCAACTTGTAGCAATTAAATAAGTTAAGTTGACTTAGTTGGCTCAGAAAATTCGAGTTGGAAATCTATCTAGAGTCATGTAGAGTGATCGCTAAATTTTAAGGGCCTAGGTTGAGTTATTATTATTTAATTTAGTTTAATTGAGTTGAAATCAATTAAACTAGTTATAATTGTTGGAGGAACTAGTGAGTGGTCAAGTTATTAAATTGGATTTAATTCACATGCAATGATAAATCAAATAACTGATAATTCACTCAAAAATAACTCATTCATGTTGATTGTAAGAAAGACCCAATTGATATTAGATTTCAGGGGCAACGTACTGTCAGTTGTAAAATCACCTAAATTAAAACGATGGTGCATGCAATCAGTGGAAGGCCTATGGATGGATTGCATAGTTATGAGTGATCTAAGTATTTGCTTGAGCTGGTTTGTAAAGAAGTGAGTGAGACTGTACTTGTGCAGAGATTTTTTGGGTTGAACAAGCGTTGTATTTTATTCTCAGATCTTTTGATTAATGCAATATATAGATAGCATGGATTTTTAGCTGAGACTTTCCCCATAAAATTATTATGTTATGTGTGATTGAAAGTCTTCCTTATTTGCTTCGTGATTTCCTCGATCAATTTCGTTTTCCACTAATGAGTAGAGTAGATTCAATTCAATTGTTTTAGCATATCACAATCTACATTTTGAATCTATAATAAAAACATACATGGTATCAAAGCTGAAATCATTATAGAAGAGGAGAATATGAGTTTGTTGCATAGGTGAAATCGAATTTGCAGTTTCATACTTCAGAGCCAGCATGACATTTTTCTACTGATTGAGATTTGAGTATGCCCTTGAGGGTAGCTTGAATTACATAGATTGGAAGGACATGATGGAGGAAACATTGGAAGAAAATGGGCTGAAGGAATTCATAGATCATGATATCTCGAGCCTCCAACATATGATGCTAAAGATTTGGAAGAATGGAGAAAGTGTGAGGAAAAGGCAAGAAGTATTATGCTAGAAGGAGTTAGAGATAAGATTGTCCAGAACTTGCATGGTAAAGAAACTCCATTTTTAATGTGGAAGGCATTGATATACCTGTTTCAAAACAACAGTGACCACGGGAAGTTGGCACTGAAGGAAAAACTCAGAAAGATGAAGATGGAGAAGGGTGACTCAATTCTAAAGTACTTAATCAAGTTCACCCAATGTTAGGATGAGATTGGAAGTGTTGGGGTTACTATTAAAGAAGATGATCTGGTGAGCTTAGCAGTTCTAGGACTTCCCAAGAGCTTGCATAGCTACCAGGACTCAATTAATGGGAGGGAGAAGCTACTAGAGTGGGATCGATTGTGGTTTGACTTGGTACAAGAAGAGATTCGACAGAACACTAGAGATGGATCCTCATCAAAGCATGATGATGAGGAGAACTGTGCCTTAGCTAGAAAGGCAAAGAAAGGGAAGGGGAAGTCATCCCATTCCAAATTAGATTTCATTCAAGGTAAAAAGAAGAAGGACATGTTGAAAATTAAATGTTTTCACTATCATGAGCTGGGACACTATGCTACAAAGTGTTCGTATAAGAAGGATGGAAAAAAGTCCTCAAGAGGAGCAACAAGTGAAGCTCTTGCTTCACAATTCGAATTAGATTTCTCCCTCATCATTTGCATGGTGTCATCGGTGATGGGTAATGTGTGGTACTTGGATAGTGGAGCCTCATTCCATATGACTAGTAACAAAGAGCTCTTCAGTAACTTGGAGGAGAAGGACCTCCAGATGCACATTGAGATGGGAGATGATGAGAGGTATAATGTGACCGAAATCAATATTGTTACCTTTCAGAGGGAGTCTGGTTCTCTCCTCACATTGAGAGATGTCATGTATGTTCCAGGTTTGAAGAAAAAAATGGTTTTTGTTTCCATGTAGGAGGATTGTGGCTATGATGTGATATTTAGTAAAGGAAAGGCCTTCCTTCGTCACATAGTCGTAGAACAGGTGAAGCGGATCGGGGTTCAAGTGAAGAACCTCTACAAATTGGAGGTAGAATACTATGTTGGTTTGAGCACTAAAGAAGAGAAGGTGTAGATCCGAGACATTAGTGAGTTGTGGCATAAAATATTTGATCACTTGCACCACAGAGATTTGAAGATCATGCAGAAAATTTCTACAGGACTTCCCAAGGGTACCCTAGAGCACAGAGACACATGCAAAGGGTGTACATTGGGGAAGTCCACCAAAGATTCCTTTCATGATAAAGACAGTCGAGCACAAGCAATCCTTGATCGAGTTCACTCATATGTGTGTCGCCCATTCTCGAAATCATCCACATCTAAGCACATGTATTATGTAATATCTTTTGATGATTTCTCTTGTAAGTGTCGGATTTTCTTCATGCAGAAGAAAGATCAGACGTTCATTGAATTTTGTGAATTTAAAGAACTTGTCAAGAAAGATACTGACAGGAAAGTTAAAGCTCTCAGAAGAGATAACGGTGGGGAATATGTGTCAAATGAATTCAATAAATTTTGTGCAATATAAGGAATTCAAAGGGAGTTGATAGCACCTCGTAGCGCACAACAGAATGGGGTAGCTAAAAGGAAGAACATAAGTATTGTGGGAGTGGCATAGGCGATGTTACATGATCAGGGCCTACTGTTGTGTTGTAGTGGCTACAACCACCCTCCAAAATTTTTCCTTTGCTTCGTTTTGGAGCCTCCCTCCTTAAATCTTAGCAGCTTACCTTTCACTGCTTAAGTACTTGTGCTTTCATTTGAATTTATCTTTCTCTTTACAACTTGTGCTGCTTACTTGCTTTATTGTCTAACCATAAGCTGACCCCTCGTGACTTGGTTGCATCTGGTTCTTGCATGCCTTGGAAAACTGTGCATTCCTATAGAGGGCAGTCAACCTTACTCTAAGGAATTGAGCAGCACACTATAGCAATGAGCCTTACTCTCAAGAATTGCGTAGATCAACCCAACAGTGAGATTTGGCTCCAAAACTGCGCAGACCCAACTGAAAACTTGTCTTCATATGGGAAACTGCGTAGATCATGAGAGGTAGCTAGAGCCACTCGGCCCAGGAATTTTGCAGAGTCATTCCCTCAGTTGTTGTCTGATGCATGTGCTGATAAGTTGCTCGGTTTCCTCCAAAACTACTCAATTTCTCCATACATGCATGGCAGCCCTTCCCAAAAAAAAAAAAAATAAAAAAAAAAAAAGAATCCCTAAAAAATAGGGATATATTTTTATCACTAGGAGTTACACTTGAGTTATTTTTAGAAAACTTCCGCCACTTGTTGCTTTTTCCTAGATTTTTGGCGTGCACGTCATAAACCCTAAATCGATAAATCTATTTAATGGATGTTGCTAGAGCTCATTTTCATATTTGATCTTGGAGCGCTGGAATTCTTGAGGCATCTAGAAACATTCGGCACGATCGACACAAATTTCCAGGTAATTTTTTATTTTCAAGTCTTTTTCTCCTTTTTATGTCACTTTTGTTTCCTTGACTTGTGTGTGTGTTGTTTTGCATGTTTTATTAAATGACCACTGGCGCTTTAGTTTGTTTTAACTTGTAGAAGTGATCTTTCAAGTTTTGCATTGCATTTATTAATCATCGCATGCATAACCCCGTTTTTGCACTAACGATCATCATTGCGGTGACTCTCCCCACAAGCTTTTTTGTTCATCTGTTTGACTAATTTCTGCACTTGCTTTGATTACATACATGACCATTCACTCAGATCTGCACCATCCTTCACTCATGCATTCAAATCTACTCTTTTTCATGTTTCCCTTGGGCAGATCTGGGATGCCTTGGCTCAGATCTAGCTCTTCCTAGCATGCACTGTGCATTTCTCAAACTCAAGGCTCTGCCTTGGCTCCAAGAATTTCGTAGATGTTGTCAGTTACTAGCTCCAACTACGCTCTATGTAGTTCTAGGAGTCAGACCCGAGTATTTCCCACTAGGATTGCGTAATGCACAGTCCCAACTAGCATCAAGCTAGACCGAATTGTGCATTACGCAGTTCCAGTCCACAACAAGCCACACTAGACTGTGCTCTATGTAGTTCCAGTCATCAGTACCTCTCACTGGCAGCTGGGACTAAAAAATGCACAGATCCAGCTAACAGTCCCTCACCTCCAATAGTCACAACTGCATAATCTTACCCAGAAGTTGCCCAATTTGTTGAATGATCGATCCTTGAAGTTATTTGTGTTTTTAAGATGAAATTTGCTTGCCATGAATTTCTGATCTATCTCCATGTACATCAGTTGTTGAGCAACCTATTAGCAGTACAAGAAACGAGAGAACAACTGGAGATGTAGTTGGATAGGTTCCAATGAACTTGCCCATCTATGTAGACATGCAAATGTTCATAGAGAAGGACATGAAGAACACATGGTAAGAAATAATGGACATATTTGTAGGTATCTTCAAGGAAGATATGGAAGATCGACAAGTCTATGTCAACATTCACAAGTTAGGCTTGTACAGGGTTACATGCAGGTACCCCGCTTTCTTGTGCATGGATATCATTCACTGGATTGTCTCACATACTGATCCTAAGACGATGACACTTAGTAGTACTAGTGGAACACAACTTGCCACCTTCAAGACAGAAAAATATTGTCAAATGTATCACTTTCCGTAACTAGTGAACTACATGGATGCATTGTTCTACACTCCCAACATCAATGTGAACAATAGAGACATATTGAAGCGTTGGGTAAAAGAGCCAATAAAGTTCAAAGTGACACCCAATCTAGTCTACAAGATGAAGTCACTTAGGAAGGCTTACCAACTCTTGGTCATATTTTCATGTCACTTGTATGGTCATGAGAGCACAAAGACCTTTTCACAGAGTTGGGTGGTTATGTTGGATTAGTTCGGAAATGAAGGAAGGCCATTCAACTGGTCTGACATGTTAGCTATTCAGCTAAAGTGCATGTGTCTGATGCGTGTATTCTGCCTAAGGATGAGTAAGAAAGATTCTTTATGTTCGCGTACCTTCTTGATGCAATCTATGCCCAACAGCAATTCCCTAGTATGGGTTGGACATGAACACCATCTGAGGATGTTGTGAACATATATTTCAAGTTGCTCTCGGAGTGTAGCTACCGAGGAGTCATAGAGAGGTTGTATGACCACTTCATCACCTCGTTGTACAAGATGATCTTCAAACAAGATCCACCTTGCATGTCCCAAGAATCGATGCAGGCATTTCTTAACATTGTAGATTGTTATGCCTCACCCCGTGGTACCTTCATCAGGATGTTTGGCACCAAGAAGCCTTCGCATGAGCTACCGAGGTTTTCCATGGAAAATATGGTCATGCAAGAGGTTGCGTATCACATCTCCATAGGGTTATCAGCATGACTTCATAGGAGGAAGAAGGTACCATTGCCTACTCTTCCTTTGCGGATTGGGTTGTACAAGATTCGTACCTTGAAGAATGTGGATGTCGAGGCTGAGGAATTTAAGAAGTTTGGATTCGGCACCAAGAGTTTCAATCTGTATTATATCCACTACATATGCAAGAACCATTGTGTGAAAGTGTATTACCCATGGATCCACGGGGCATGTCATTGGCCAGAGGAGGATCCTTGGAGGTATTGCTACAACTAATCTAGGCTCAATGAATTAGTCAGCATAGCTGTAGAATGGCAAGAAGCACTGTAGGCAGCAACACAATGGGAAACAACAACAACAACAATAGTGAGCAACAAACTGGTGCAAGACACAGGAAAGAGGAATATTTCCGAGAGCACATAGGCTGAGCAAAACTACAGGTTCAGAGAAGATCCTCTTGTTGAGAAAGTAGTGTTGGAGCTAGAGGCGAAGAGGTGAGATTGAGGAAGGAGAGTAGAACAGAGGAAGAAAGAGAATAAAAGGTTGGCAGATGCAGAGAGGAAGTTGCAGGAAATAGAAAAGAATATGGAAGCAAAGGAAGAGCTCAGAAGGAGAGAAAGGGAAGAAAAGCATAAATGGGAACAAGAAGAAAGACAAGGCACACTGACAGAGAAAATTGCACCTATACACATTGAGACAATAGAGCAGCCAAAAGATGAAGAAGAGGGTGAACAAGTGGACATTCAAGAATTTGTTCAGTAGGTTGAGTAGATGGTTGAAGCAACAAACATGGAGACAGAACAAGAGCCACAGGACCAAGACATTGATCTCATGCCGAGAGCATTCGAGGTCGCACCACAGTCTCCACCACCTCCATAATCACAACCGGTACTGAGTGAGCAAGGAGAGGCTTTTCTCCTTGATGATGATCCAGGGATGGGTATGTACAATCTATCATTCGACAAGTCACAACACAAGGTTTTACAGGCACGAAGAAATAAACACCTTGACGAACACACATCACTTGTGCACATAGACGAAAGGGTGATTGTGTCAGATGCCAGAAGACATCCAACTACCATGGATGAGGCTTCTCAGGCTTATGAAAAAGCCACGAGTTTGGCGGTCAAGTTCTTGAAAGAAGAGAATGGTCAGATGGCGAAGGACTTGAAAGATTCTAGGTATAGAATATAGCAGTTTGCAGGATCTTCTATGGCATAAATGAAGAAAGCAATACTTGCGGAGATATCAACTTTGGAGACCACCATGCGGACATTGTATAGTAGATTTGTCATTGTGCACAAAGTGGTTGTCCATCTATATGGTTTTCAGCAGCAGTGCATGAAGACAACCGAAACTCTCAAATACATCCATGTTGCCATTGCACATGTACAGGAATGGATAATGAGGTACAAGGGGGCCCTTCTTTACTTGCACAAGATGATAAAGCCGCAGGAAGATCTAGACAAAACATGAATTCAAATGTTGATTCGAAACTATGAGCAGATCCCTCCGCTCATCGCCAAAACTGAGGTTTCCTATGCACGGTTGTACAGGAGTTTGGATGTCATAGTGAGGACACATAGGATCCCTTCAATCAAAATCCTCACTCAAGCCATGAGGAAGAACCAAGTCATGCTTTAGGTCGACAGGTACATAGAGCAGTTGATGTGCGAAGCCACCAGTGATGACTTGTAGCTGAGCATAGAAAACATGCAGAAGTACATCGGTGGTCCAACCACACTCAGGATAATGTTGCACATGCTTTAGGAGGAGCTAGAAAAAGGTTTCAAAACCATATACCTGGAAGCCATGGAGGCAAGAGTTTGCTTCGATAAAGACATCACAAAAAAGTACGGGGACACAATAGCACAGTACTAAGCTTGGTATCAGTTCGTCACTGAAGACCACCATGAGGAGGTTACCAAGTTGGTCTTTCCCCAAGACCTCGAGTGATGTTGTTTGTCTTGTGAGGCTGACTCAAGCCTATTTTGTCCCACATAAGTATATGTGCAAATTGTATTATTGTAAATATGTTTTAAGTGAAATTCCAAGTGTCACTAGTGGAATGTGAACAATCACTATGTAATGTGAAGAGTCATGAGGGTAGTCCAAGAGTCAAAGGGGAATGTCAAGGGTCACCCCATCCTTTTTATATATAGAACCTCATAACTCATAGTATGTTATTTTGGGAGCCAAGAATTTGGCTAGGAATTGCTTAGAGAAGGCTTGTAGAGTATTGTGACGAGCCTTAGCTTCTCCACAGTGTAGAGCGAGTACATCTCTTTGGAGGAGTAGGCAATGTTGACTGTAATGTTCCACTATTGGGGCTAGCAACCATCAATGGTATATACATGGATGGAACTTTCACTTAATAATATATAACAGAGCCAACACATTTTCATGCATATGTTGTTATTGTAGTTAGACTATTTTGGTTGCTTTAGCAATGTATGTTATTTAACTTATGCATTTGTGTATGAACTATTTTGTATGCAATTGTATGAATCTTGTTGTAGACGTGTTGTTGTATTAACCCATCACTTTGGATTGTGGACGATTTCGCTTTCCATCTTGTGATGTCATTTTGTTTGTGTGTTCCTTTTAGGTTGCATACTATTATAGGCTTCGAAGGGACACACTTCCTTTTTCCCTCTGTGTGTTAGAACCCCCATGCATCTCACTTGACTCGGTGCTGGTCACACACTTGCTTCCGACAAAGTTATCATACTTACCTTTACGCGCTATCACAGTCAAGGAATTACTTTACTACACACTACTGGGATTCCTACTCCAAACGGTCTGAGGTCTAGTTGGGACTTCTTACCAGGGATATCCTCTAACATGTTGGCGGGGCCAACACCATCAACACATTGCATCTGTGGGTCGAAGTATGCAACACAAATTTTTATTTTCAGAATAGAAGCCTTTATTGAATTGTCGGGATGAGTACACCAGAAGAAGATTTTTTAAGAAACCAGATGTCATACACTTCAGGATCTTTCATTCATCATTCTACTATCATGTTACCAAGGATGAATGGAAAAATCTAGAGCCAACAGTTGAGTTGGGCATATTTTTGGGGTATCTTGATACACCTCACAATTATCGAGTGTACCTTCCATCCAATAGGATGAAAGTGGTTCGTAGAGATATGAATTTCGATGAAGAGAAGGCCATTAGATGTTCCCTTGAGAGGGGGCTTCAATTACATGCAGTTGAGGAGCTTTTAGCTCCAAAGGAGGAACCTCAAGATGATGTAGAGCAACCACATGTAGAGGAGAAGAGAGTGGAATCACCCACTCATGCAGAGACTTCGAGAGATGGGAGAAAGTGCACCAACGAGGCTAACAAGTTATTGCATAATTCTAGAGAGAATGTGGGAGAAATCACATCATAGCGCAGGTATAGGAGGTCACTAGAGTAGTACACTAACTACATGGCTCTCATGAGCGAGAGTGTAGATATTGAGCCATCCTCATTGGACGAAGTAGTGAAAAAACGAGTGTGAGTTGATGCCATGGTTGAGAAGTATGACTCCATTATCAGAAAAATTATTTGGGAGGTTGTCCCAAGACTAGAAGACAAGTTAGTGGTGAGTTCTAGATGGCTTTACAAGGTAAAGCAAGTAACATATGGGAGTGTGGAGAAACACAAGGCGAAATTTGTGGCCAAAATATTCTCTCAAGTGGAGGGAATTGATTATATGAGACTTTTTCTCCTGTAGCAAGGTATTCATCAATCAGATCTATTCTAGCACTGTCAGTGAAGATGGGATGGATGATACATTAGATAGATGTAAAGACAACATTCTTCAATGACATGATTGAGGAAGAGGTGTTATTGAATAGAGGGAAGGATTTGAGACCTTCAACAGAGAGTCACATGTGTGCAGACTCAAGTGAGCATTGTATGGACTGAAACAAGCACCTTGTGCTTGGTACACCAGGATTGACAACTATTTCACGGGGTTGGGCTTCACCAAAAGTGAAGCAGATGCAAAACTTTACGATATTGTGGATGAAGGTAAATTGTTGATTATTGTATTATATGTCAATGATTTGATTCTAGCAGGTGATGAGAAGACTATTAAATCTTGCAAAGAGGATATTGCAATAGATTTTGAGATGAAGGACCTAGGGCTCATGCATTACTTTATTGGGATGAAAGTATGGCAAAGAGATGAGGAATTGTTTGTCTCTCAGGGAAAGTATGCCAACAAGATACTGAAGAAGTTTCACATGGAGAGTAGAAAACCCATGGAGACTCCTCTAGCTCATAACTTGAGGAAGGAGGGTGCTACTTCAGATGAAGTAGTGGAGGCTACTATGTATAGATAGATTGTGTGTTCACTTATGTATTTGTTGAATACATAGCTGAATGTGTGTTTTTCAGTTAACCAAGTTAGTCAATCTATGGTTAAGACAACCAAACTGTACTGGAAGGCAACTAAACATGTGTTGAGATACCGCAAAGGCACCACTCAATTTGGCCTTTGGTACAGACAAGTAGAGGGAGTGAAGCTTCAAGGCTTCACAGATGCAGATTGGGTAGGGAATCCATTCGGTGGGAGTATCACATAAGGAGGAGTCATCAATATTGGGTTAGCAACAGTTTCTTGGTACAACAGGAAGCAAAGGTCAATTTCACTCAATTCAACAGAAGTTGAATACATGGCTGCTAGTCAATAAGCTTATGAGGCTATCTGGATGAGGAAGATCCTTGTTGGGTTGTTTGGTCAATAGATGGATCTAACAATGATTTATTGTGACAATTAGATTTGTATCAAACTCTTTAAGAATCTGATTTTTCATGATCGGTCCAAGCATATTGACATCTGATATCACCATCTAATAGATTGTGTGGAGAGGAGAATCATGTTGTTGGAGTACATTCCTACAGAGGAGCAGGATTCATATATTTTAACAAAGGCATTGTCAAGATGAAAATTCGAGTTTCACATAGGCACGATCAGGGTAGAAGATAATCCCTTTCTTGTTGAGAGGGAGTGTTAAAAATAGCAACAAGAAAATCCTAATTTAATTTGTCCTTGAATTAAATTGGGAATTGAGTTGTAATTCTATTCTCATAGCAACTTGTAGTAGTAAACTCAGTTAAGTTGACTTAGTTGGCTTAGTAAATTCGAGTTGGAAGTATATCTAGAGTCATGTAGAGTGATCCCTAAATTTTAGGGGCCCAGGTTGAGTTCTTATTGAGTTGTAATTATTTAATTCAGTTAAACTAGTTCGAACTATTTAATGAATTGGTGAGAGGTCAAGTGAATTAAATTGGATTTAATTCACATGCAGTGATCAATTAGATAATTTATAATTCACTCAAAAATAACTCATGCATTTTAGTTATGAGAAAGAACCTGTTGATATTAGAGTTCAGGGACAGTGTACTATCAGTTATAAAATCATCTAGATTAAATCGATGGTGCATGCAATTAGTGGAAGGCCTATGGATGGATTTCACAATTATGAATGAGGAATTTCCCAATTAAATATGGGATAATTCCCAAGGGAACAACGCAAGGAAGTAGGGCTTGGCAGGCTGTCGATTTGGATAAGTATTGGCTTGAGCTAGTTTGTTAAGTAGTGAGTGAGATTGTACTTGTGCGGAGATTGTTTGGGTTGAACAAGCATTGTATTTTCTTATCAAATCTTCTGGTTAATGCAATATACAAATAATAGTGGTTTTTATCTGAGTCTTTCCCAAAAAAAATATTTTGTTATGTGTGATTAAAATTCTTCCTTTTCTGTTTCATGATTTCATCGCTCAATTTTTGTTTCTGCGGGGGAGTAGAGTATATTCAAGTCAATTGTTTTAGCATATCACAATCTGCAGTTTGAATCTACAATAAAAATCTACACGCTTTATGTATTTATCCTCATAGCTCTCGACAATTTAATATTGTTCCTTGATGGCATCCCGAAATTAATTCCAAGTGGGTGTGGCTAAAAATAGTGAGGGTTCACTCTCATCCCTCTTCTCATAGTAGGTTTCCCAAAAATAGTGAGGGTTCACTCTCATCCCTCTTCTCATAGTAGGTTTCCCACGAGTCTTTGATGTGGGGGGAAACTTTGAGGAGTGAAAATGTAATCTTTTCCTGGTTGGAAAAATCATAAACCAAAACATATCCTTTTAGTCGATTTAACCATTTATCTACAACATCTGCATCTATTTGACCTTCAAATATGGGGATGTCAAATTTAACTTGTACCTTAAAGGGAGTGGCGCTTCCAGAGTGGCTGCTGGAAGAAGATGTGTCGCTTGTGGATCATCGTCAAAGGATTTGGGCAAAGTTTTCCATCATCGTGCTACTCTATTGCGTGAGGGTTTCTTCAAGAAATAATTTGAAAGGATCTCATGCTCCTTCGTCTTTCTCTTCTTCCACCATGGGAGGTCATCGAGGTTTGCGAGGCTGGTCTCCAAAGGTTTAACCAGTTCAAGCTCTAACTCCTTATACCTTGACCTCGTTGGGGACATGCAAAGAAAAATAGAGAAAGAGCAGACTGCTTTGATACCATTGATCCGAACTTAAACAAGAATGAAAAATAAGACATATATAATAATAAATTGAGAGATGCAGGAGAAATAACACTTCATTTCATTAATATCAAAGAACTGGAATATGCTTACATTCATAATGGAAATAAATTAGCTTGGGTGATGGTAGCTTATATTTGAGAAGAGATGTGGCGGCTACATGCCTTTGAACTATGTTACAATAAGGCTCAAGGGCCTATTTATGGTTGAGAAACAATGGAAAAAACTAAACATCTGAAAACCTAACCCTAGGAGATGAAGTGTCTAAACTGTGGGCCCCATTGGGGTAAATTGGTACATCAACTTCTCAGGATTGTAACTTTGGCATACGATCTTCGTTTGACACGCACGATACCTCATTGGAAAGATCTATCAGAGGAATATAACTTTCAATTGCAATCATTGTTTAAAGAGTTACGTTTTAACATTTTCCAAAAAAATGTCATTTAGGGTCTCAAAACAGCTCCAGAAGTTCATGACCCAAAAAATTGCCAAAAATAGTAACTTGTGCTAAAGTTAAGGAATCTGAAAGAAATAATGATACAATGGTGGGGGTACAAGTGGAATAGGCGGGTGTCCACCAAAATCCACATGGATAATTGGATGTTGTCATTTTCCTCATGCTGATTTCCCAGAGTTTGGATCACTACTAAATTGGTGGCTTTTTTGACATGTTTAGTAGAATCCTTACGCTTCTCTTCTCCCTTCTCCACTTTGGAGACTTGTTGATTTTGTGCTTCTGATTTTTGAAGACTCTGATCCATTTATTCATTTTCGTCATATAAAGAAGGTGGATTTGAAAATTTCTATCTCTATGGTTTTTGCGATATTTTCTTTTTCCCTTTTTGCTTGAGGGCATGAGTTCTTCAAGTGCCCTGTCTAATGGAAGACAGGCACGTAAATGTAGTATTTTCAAAGTCTAGCCATCCTGTCCACTTGAAATATTGATGAGTTAGATGGATGCACTCTGGTAGGCCTTTTCTTAGGTCTATCTCCACATATATGTGGGAAAAAGTAAAGATACCTTTGTCCACTCTTTTTTGACCCATCTTTAGAAATATCCCCAATGAATTTACAATGCCTTCTAAAACGTGATGGTGCCAAAGAGGAAGCAGAAGATTGTGCAACGTTACCCATACTAGAATATTTGTAACCACCATTGTTGTTACATCAAAACAACAAAGAGACCCGCCCTTCCCCAAAACCATGGTCCCTTGTTTGTGACATAGTCCAAATCTGTCTGATTGTCATATTGAACAAAAAAAAATCCCTTTGGACATAGGTAGATATCACAATTTTAGTCTAGTTGAGGTACATCCATTGATGTAGATCTTCATACTTGGGTCAGAAGCCATTAAATCAGAATATCAAAGCTCTACCTTGGAGAACAACGAAAATCACACTCATTTATGTCAATTTTATTGACAGATCTAGTGCTCTCTATGCCTTCTCAACTAGGTAAGGCCCTCGGATAGTCAAATTTGGGGTTTGTGTGGCACCTTTCCCTCTCACTTCATCCTTAAAAGAACTTGGACCATTAACCATTGAATTTGTTCCCAGTGGAATGCTCCATCCTGGTGCTCCACCTTGCAATCTCAAATTTATGATAATGAATGAATCCTAAACAATGCCATTTTCATGCAATCGAAATGAATCTTGCAAAAATTTCCCCGCATAGATCGTACTCTATAACTTTGTCGAAATTCCTAACTTATCTTGAACCTTCTATTTTAGATCTTGAAATCCTTAGTCTAGACACTTATTGGGACTAATTTCTCATCTGGAGTTTTCACAAAGATTTGGAAATAAAAACCCTTGTCAAGATCTATTTAATGGCCCTTGCATCCAATTCGTCTTTTCGGATAGATCTCCAAACTTACACATTTTTGCACAGATCTTAATAGACTCTTTGATCCATGAAAGGAACTAAATTTATTTAAGTAAATTTTGATTATAAAATATGGATTAAAATTCTTATTATTTTTAATATAAAAATAAATTTAATATTTTAAAACATTTATTTTTATTTAAGAAATATTTTAACTTTATATTAAAGTATATATCTTATTCTTTCAAAATATATATATATATATATATATATATAACTTTTTTCTATTAAATTTTATATAAGTTCTATTATATTGAATTTAATATCAAATGATTTAGTAATGATATCATATAATAAATTTATGTTGATATACATAAATAAATAAATAAATGAAAATATTTATTATTATTATTATTAGGTAAACAAGGTTATATAATAATTCGTCTTTGTTGCTTAGTTTAAATGTAATTAAGTTAAAGCAAACGATAACAAATGAACGGAGTTTGTTCACAGATCATTTATTCTAGACAATATTTATTTTTTAATAATTTTATATATAATTTAAAATAAATATATGTATATGGTAAATTAGTTTGATTAAATAAGCATTATGATTTACAAGGAAATTAGATTATGGTGAAGTGCTACATAGTAGCTAGTTCCTGTGGCTCAGTTTAAATATATCTAAATTAAAAGAGAATAAAAACATAACGGCACAAAGTCATTGACTATTTTGAATTGGAGGATAGAATCTATCATGTAGTAGGTTGTACCGTTGAATTTATTGAGTATGAGTGAATGAAGTAGATTGATTATTAGATTATTATAGTGTGAAATTGGCCCTTGGTGTGATAATTATTAGGTGATATCCAATAATATATATTTTTATTTATACTAGTTACTAAATGTCAAATTTTTTTATTTTTATTAATTTTGTTTAGTAGTTAAGATAAATTTGATTGGGTCAAGTTACCATTGGGTTTTGAGCTTCACGTTCATGATAGCCTGTGGTATTGAGCCATTTTATCCCTCATTGGCTTGGTAGATCTAGAGTTAAGAGGGATTTAGGCTAATATTTGTATAAATAATTTTAATTTTAAATATAATTGAAACATGTTTTTATTTAATTTTTTAATTATATTTATTTAAAAAATTTAAATTTAAATTATTCACCGATAGGCGTAAATATATGAACTTTAGATGGAAGGAGGTTTGTTGATTTTTTTTTTTTTTAAACTGAGGGCCTAGATTGACTCTCAAGGTAATATGCTCAACATATGCTTCTTCTTAATGTTTATCAATGGCTGTAGTGTATTACACAACTTGTTAGGTTGCATTGAATTTTAATAAATTAAAAAAATTAGATTGGTGCCACGTGGCTCCCCACCCACCAATTTCCTAGGGATTTGAGATTATTCAAATTCTAATAAGTTCCTCCATGTTGAGATTATTCTAATTCTAATAAGTTCGTAATTATTATTTATAACATTCATTTATATATAAGAAAATTTTATTTAGCAAAATGGTCCATTACTTTTAATAAATTAAAAAAGTTATATCCGTGCCATGTGACTCCCCACCCACCAATTTCTTAGGGATTTGAGATTATTCCAATTCTAATAAGTTCCTCATTATTATTTATAACATTGATTTATATATAAGAAAATATATAACAAGTTATGGTGCAAACAAATTCCATCCATTCTTGTGTTAAGATGTCCCTTAATGTGTTCGAAGATCATATTGTCTACTCCAATATTCTGCTCACGCTCGAAGAATGTGGGCTACAAGTTGTGAATGTTACATCTTCTTTGATTAATAACAATTTTTTATATACCATATATAACAAAGCATTTTCCTATAATCATGGCAACAACTTACTTCCCTGTCTACTTTACAAGTATATGAACATACATGTATTTGTACATTGCCGCAAGTGTCTGATAGTGTCTGATATTGGATCACAAGGCCGACTTACGGGCCCTTGACTCTCGAGAGGAATATGTGTTGCCGCACAAATGAGGAGTGCAAGGTTTGTCCAACTTATGCCACGAATCTCCACAAGATAAATTTTGCGTCTGTTATAAATTTAGTAACTGAGTGTGGTTTAGATGTTAATGATTTGAAACACTGCTCTATGGATGATTGCTTTACTTTTCAAATACAAATGTATAAAAGTAGCTCCACTATGAATTTGGTTTGTCTTGCGTTTTCAATGTAGGATTAGTGTAGAATTAGGTAAAGCAGCATGAATAAATTTGTGCTCTAAAATTAATTAGCAATCATTCAATAACAAATTTTCAAATTGCAAGTTGATCTTATTAGTTTTTTATTTAAAGATCAATATTGATCTATTTTAATCACAAATCTAAGAAGTGTTTAGAGTAATAATTTCTTCTTGTATAATTATTTTTTAAATGCAAAATTTGAAAAAAAAAATGTTTGCATCTCAAAGATAAAATTAACAGAAAAATATAGCTCAAACATAAAATAATAACATTACTTGAAATGCTTAAAAATGTTTTAACCATGAAAATTTATTTATTTTCAGTGTACATATTAGTTGACATTGAAATATTTTACTTAATATGACATCGTAATATTTTACTTTTGAAGTACATTGTTTGTATTAATAAGTTTCATGTTAAGTTTTCCCATAATTAATAAATTATGAAATTTAGGAATTATGGTTGATATTTTGAAATGTATTTTTATTTTTAAATTTGAAATGCACTATATTGTAAATTGATTATAAGAAAAATAAATGAAGTAAAAATATAAAATTGGTATTTTTGTTTTTTTGTTTTTTGTTTTTTTTGGTTTTTTTTTTTTAAATATAAATTTTTGAAATATATCATACATTAAAAAATTGTAAATTTATAGATTTAAAATTCCATCAATAATGTTTCACTTGTTATACTTTTTAAAATTTTAATATATTCAAATAAGATTATGGTATATGAATTTATGAATTTACAAATTCATATTTCGTGCCATTTTATTTTATATGAATTTATTTTGAAAAATTCATTATCTATTATTCATTTGTTTTAAAGATTTTGCACTATATTTTGATTTTTTTTCATTAAAAAAGCTATAAAATAATAATTTATAAGGTTATTAATCTAAGGCTTCATATTCCTAGGGTATAATATTATTCGTAGTGTTTAAAATATTATTCTTTAGTTTTAATATAAATCCATTGATTTTATAATCATGGTCAACCATGGTCCAACGTCACATTGCGATAAAGATTTTATCAATATGAAAATCAACCATGGTCAACTATGTTCCAATGTCACGTTGTGATAAAGGTTGTCTCAACCATGGTCACATTATGACAAAGATTGTCTCTTAGTGCAATGTCACATTGTCACAACCATAGTCGAATGTCACATTATGACACAAATTGTCTCAATATGGAGATAAACAATGATCAATGATGGTCAACCATTGTCCAACGTTGCATCGTGACAAACATTGTCTCAATATGAAAATAAATAATTGTCTACCATATTCCAACGTCGCCTTGTGACAAATATTTATTTCAGGGTTTATAATATTTATTTTAGGGTTTATATTCCTTGGATTTATAATATTTATCCCTTGGGTTTATAATATTAATCCCTTGGGTTTATTATTCCCTTGGGTGTATAATATCAATCCCTTTAGGGTTTATATACCTTGCATTTATAATATTATCCCTTAGGTTTAATTTATTCTCTTGGGTTTATAATACCTTTGGGTTCAATCATGGTCAACCATGGTCACATTGTGACAAAGACTATCTCTTGGTCGAACATCACCTTATCACAACCATGTTCAACCATGATACAACATCACATTGTAACAAATATTGTCTCAATGTGGAGATCAACCATGGTCAACAATGGCTAACCATTGTCCAACATCGCATTGTGACAAACATTGTTTCAATATGAAACTCAATCATGGTGAACCATATTCCAACGTCGCATTGTGACAAATATTTATTTTAGGCTTTATAATATTTATCTTAGAGTTTATATTCCTCAGGTTTATAATATTTATCCCTAGGGTTTAATATTATTCCCTTGGGTTTATAATATTTATTTTAGGGTTTCGATACCTTGGGTTTATAATATTAATCCATTGGGTTTAATATTATTCTGTTGAGTTTATATTATCAATCCGTTGGGATTTTAATCCCTTGGGTTTATAATATTAGTCTCTTTAGGGTTTATATACCTTACATTTATAATATTAATCCCTTGGTTTTAATATTATTCCCTTGGGTTTATAATACCTTTGGGTTTTAGAATTAATCGCTTGGGTTTATTATTCTCTTTGGTTTATAATATCAATCCCTTGGGTTTACTTGGTTCGCATTCCTAGGGTATAATATTACTCATAGGGTTTATAATATTAATCCTAGGGTTTAATATAAATTCCCTGGGTTTACAATCATGGTCGTCCATGGTCAACGATGGTCCAATGTCACAATGTGCCAAAGATTGTCCCAATATGAAAATCAACCATGATCAGCCATGGTCCAATGTCAGATTGTGACAAACATCATCTCGATATGAAAATAAAATATGGTAAATCATGGTCAACCATGTTTCTTTTAGGGTTTATTTGTCTCAATATGAAAATCAATCATGGTCAACCATATTCAAATGTGACATTGTGACAACTATTTATGTTAGGGTTTATAATATTTATCTTAGGGTTTATATTCCTTGGGTTTATAATATTTATCCCTTTGGTTTATAATATTTATCTTAGGGTTTATTCCTTGGGTTTACAATATTTATCCCTTGGGTTTAATATTATTCCCCTGCTTTTATAATATTAATCCCTTGGGTTTAATATTATTCCCTTGTGTTTATATTATCAATCCTTTGGGTTTTTAATCCCTTGGATTTTTAGTATTAATCCCTTTGGGTTTATAATATCAATCCCTTTAGGGTTTATATACATTGCATTTATAATATTAATCCCTTGGGTTTAATAATATCCCTTGGGTTTATAATACCTTTCGGTTCAATCATGGGCAACCATGGTTAATAATCATGGTGACATTGTGACAAATACTATCTCTTGGTCCAATGTCACATTGTCACAATGATGGTCACCCATGGTTAACCATGCTCCAATGTCACATTGTGACAAATATTGTTTCAATATGGAGATCAACCATGGTCAACAACGGTCAGCCATTGTTCAACACTGCATTATGACAAACGTTGTCTCAATATAAAAGTCAATCATTGTCAACCATATTCCAACATCACATTGTGACAAATATTTATTTTAGGGTTTATAATATTTATCTTAAGGTTTATATTGCTTGGGTTTATAATATTTATCCCTTGGGTTTAGTATTATTCCCTTGGACTTATAATCCCTTGGGTTTATAATATTTATCTTAGGGTTTATATACCTTGGGTTTATAATATTAATCCATTAGGTTTAATATTATTCTCTTCGTTTTATATTAACAATCTGTTGGGTTTTTAGTATTAATCCCTTAGGTTTATAATACCTTTGGGTTTTAGAATTAGTCCCTTGGGTTTATTATTCCCTTTGGTTTAGGATTGCATGTAGGTAACCTACCTTCTCATGTGCGGACATCATTCACTAGATTGTCTCACATAATAATCTCGAGAAGATGCAATGAGCAGTGCCAGTGGAACACGACTTGCTACATTTAGGAAATAAACTATCTCCAATTGTATCAATTACCACAACTGGTGAACCACATGGATGCACTCTTATTTACTCCTAACAACAATGTGAACACTAGAGACATCATGAAGTGTTGGGTAAAATATCCATCGAAGTTTAGGTCGACACCCAACAAAGTCTACAAGACTAAGTCACTCAGGAATGCCTACCAACTCCTGATCATATTTGCATGATGCTTGTATAGTTAAGAGAGGACGAAGACCTTTCCACAGAGTTGGGTGGTTGTGTTGGATTAATAGGCAAATGAAGCAAGGCCATTCAATTAGTTGAACATGTTGGCTCTTCAGCTAAAAGTGCATGTGTCTAATGGCAGGAATCTACCAAAGGGCGAGCAAGAAAGATTCTATATGTGTGCATACCTTCTTGATGCAATATGCACCCAACAACAATTTCCTGTCATGGGTTGGACATGGACACCATTAGATGATGTTTTGGACATTTATTACAAGTTGGTCTCTGAGTGCAGCAAGTAAGGAGTCATGGCAAGGCTATCTGACCACTTCATCATCCCGATTTACAAGATGATATTCAAACAGGATCCACCTTCCATGTCCCAAGAAGTGATGCAGGCATTGCTTAACATTGCAAATTGTTATGCCTCACTTAGTGGCACCTTCATTAGGATGTTTGGCAGAGAGAAGCCTTCACATGTGCTACCAAGGTTTGCCATAGATAATTTGGTCATGCAAGAGGTTGTATATCACATCTCCATAGGGTTATCAGTAGGACGGCATAGGAGGAAGAAGGAACTGTGGCCTAATCTTCCTTTGCAGATTGGATTGTACGAGATCCTGAGCTTGAAGGATGCAGATGCCGAGGCCGAGGACTTGAATAAGTTTAAGTTCGACACCACAAGTTTTAATATGTATGATCCCCACTACATATGCAAGAACCATTATGCGAAGGTGTATTATCCATGGATCCACGGGGCCTGTCATTAGCCAGAGGAATAACCTTGGAGGTATTGCTACAACTCCTCTAGGCTTAATGAAGTAGTCAGCATGACTATAGAAAGGAAAGAAACTCTGTAGGAACAACACCACACGAAGCAACAACAACAACAACAATATTGAGGAGCAAACTGACACGAGATAAAGGCGAGAAGAAGATTGCCAAGAGCGCAGAGGCTGACCAAAGCTACAAGTTCAGAGAATATCCTCTTGTTGAGAAAGCAGCTTTGGAGATAGAGGCGAAGAGGCGACAACGTGAAAGGAGAGTAGAATGGAGGAAGAGAGATAAGCAAAGGTAGGAAGATGTAGAGAGGAAGTTTAAGGAAATGGAAAAGAAGCTAAAAGAAGAACAAGAGCTAAGGAGGAGAGAAAGGGAAGAGAAGAATAAATAGGAACAAGAGGAAAGGCAAGGTGCAATGACTAAGCAAACTGTGCCTATATAGGTGTTGGCATTATGATACATATGTTGTACTTGATGGCAACCCACTCATCTCAGATGATAAATAATAGTGCAACAAAGTTCACGCACTTTCATGAAGATAAAAGTTTCTTTCATGTAGAGAAAGATGTTCATGCACTTTCATGAAGATAAAAGTTTCTTTCATGTAGAGAAAAGTTCACGCACTTTCATGAAGATAAAAGTTTCTTTCATGTAGAGAAAAGTTCACGCACTTTCATGCAGAGAAAGGTTTCTTTCATGTAGAGAAAAGTTCACACACTTTCATGTAGAGAAAATTTTCTTTCATATAGATAAAATTTCATGCACTTTCATGCAGAGAAAAGTTCCTTTCATGAAGAGAAAAGTTCACGCACTTTCATGGTTGGCTCATGGTATTATTCTGACAGTTTTTGATCCTATGGTTTTGGTCTGTGGTATTGCATCCAAAAGTGTTGACCCCAAGTATTGGGTTCATGGTATTGTGTTACTATGGTTTTGGACCGTGGTATTGTGAAAGGCCTAAGACTATAAAAGAGGAAGGAGATCATTTGGCAAGGCAATCAATATGAATGAATTGAATATCTAGTAAGTGATGGATCTGAAATATTTGTGATTGGGGTTATGGTTCATATCTGGATCTGAATGAAGGGGGAACCTTAGCGCATAAAGAAGGATAAGTTCTATTGATGGGTCGTAATCTTTAAGCCTAAATAATAGTATCTTTGTATGATTTTGATATGTTATATGAGGCGCATGTTTGATCTATAAATCTGACAATCTGGGTTAATTAGTGTCTGAATATTTGAAAGAATGAATTATCCTTTATAGATCTGTACGCAGGTTCAGTGAAGTGAAAGAGCGTATACACGCTGGTTCAGTGAATGAAAACGACGTATACGTAGGTTGGTCCAAACACAGGAGCGTATGCACGCATGTTTCAAGTTGTTGAAGTAATGTATATCTTTCAAATTATGATCTAGCTGCCTCTGTTTATTGCTGTAGTATTCTGTGTTCAGAATTTGATGTGTGGTTACTGTTACTGTGTTCTGGGTATAGTTTTCAGAGAAGTGTTTACTTGATTCAGTGCTAATTGGGGAAAAGGAGATTGTTTGATGCAGATATAATTGATGATTGATTGATGTTCATGGATCCAATCTGAAAATTTATGAAACGAGGTCCCTAGAAGAAAGAGAAGGTTGTAGCCTTCAGTAGGCCAGCACCTACGTACTAGTATCTTGGCTAGTACAAGAGCTAAAGGGGTTGTAGCTCCCTTCCAGGAGAAGTTGGAGAACGAGAGAGGGTTGTAGCTCTCTGCAGGTTGCAGCCTGCGTACTGGTAAAGGACTATGCCAGTACATTGTAAAAAGAAGTTTCTAATTAAAAGAAGATAGAGACGAATTGTAGCAGGTGGTTTTCACCCACATTGGGTTTCCACCTTATATCTTGTGTTCTTGTGTGTGTGATAGTCTTCAGATCTGTTGTACTTTCTCTGGTTACTGGTTATTTGATTCTGATACACAGATTAATAATCAACTTCTAAAAGATAAAGTAAATTATAAGTTTGCATTGTATACGCAGGTTTCCTTCTACATAGTTGCGTATATACGTGGTTTTAATTAACTGAAGTAGTGTATATTATCTGGATTTGAAAAAGGGAATATTTGACTTGATAATACTAATTCACCCCCCCTCTCAGTATTATTTCCAACAATTGGTATCAGAGCAGGTCCTTCTAAAGAAGCTTGATCGCTTGGAGGAAGATCCATCATCATGAGCAACTACGAGAGAGAAGCATCTATCAGGCCACCGATTTTTGACGGGACAAACTTCGTATATTGGAAGGTAAGAGTTACTACCTATCTTCAATCTCTTGGTACAGAAGTTTGGGATATCATAGATACAGGGTACACTTTTCCATCAGCAACTCCTACAGATCCGGCTGAGAAGAAGAAATATGAAACAAATGCAAAGGCTGTCAATACCCTATTAGGATGTCTATCTCAATCATAATTCGTCAAGGTTATGCAGTATAAATCCGCAAAAGAAATATGGGACAATATTGTTATGAGATATGAAGGAGATGAATAGGTAAAACGAGCAAAACTTCAAACCCTCAGAATTTAGTATGAAAATCTCCGAATGCACAATGATGAAAGTGTGGCTAACTATTTCCTTCGTGTAGATGAGATTGTTAATTGTATGAAAAAATTGAGTGAAGAAATAAAAGAGGTTGTTCTGGTTGAAAAGGTTCTAAGATCTTTGTCCCCTAGGTTTGAATCTAAAGTTTTTGCAATAGAAGAAAAAGAGAATCTACGAAACCTTACCATGTCTCAGCTGCACGAAATTCTGACTGCTTATGAAATGAGGAAAGGAGGACCATCAGACATGAGAGAAGTTGCTTTCAAGGCTTCAGGCAGAGGATATTACTATGAGTCAGGACACGTGTCTAAAGAAGAGGAGGAATCAAATTTTTTCAAGAACCTTCAACGGGGTACTGGAAGATTCAGAGGTAAGTTTCCTTTCAAATTCTTTGCTTGTGGAAGAGTCGGTCAATATACTACCAAATGTCCTCATAAGGATAAGATTGACATGGGGAAGGAACTTGTTAGATGGAACAAGAAACAAAATGTAACTAAGAAAAGTTACTACACTCATGAAGACAGTGATGGTCTTTCAAATAGTGATGAAGATGAACGAGGTAAGAATTATAAACTTTTAATGGCTTTTGAAGATGATAATTACATGGATGCTATAGATGAAGATGCTTTTTATGAAGATATTTCTAGACTCAAAGTATGTTTAGAAGAGAAGAATGTGATCATTGATACTCTGAAATTCCAACTTGCTGAAAAAGAAAAATTTCTTGAGAAGTTAGAATGTGAAATTGCTGGTCTTAGAAAAGAGATTGAGAAAATAAAGGCTCTTAATCTTAATTTTGTTAAAGGATCTGAAACTCTAGATGAGATTATCAATGTGCAGCGTTCCCCACTAATCAAGACAGGTCTATGATATAATGAAGAAGAATCTCAAGCGCAAAAACCATCCACCTCAAAAAGTTATCTTGATGCAGCAAGGAGGAATGAGCAAGAGCCCAATGGAGATCACCAGGTAAAACAGGGACGATTTACATTAAGAATAAACAAAGACTATCAAGTAAATCGGGGGTAATCCACCTTAAGGATGAACAAAAGCTACAACCAGCCACAGGTAAAATCTTCTCAACTTGCCTCAAGAATGGATGATAATAGAAACTACAATCATTTGGCTGGTCGATTTGATAATCGTAGGAGTTTCTTCAATGGCCAATGTTTCTCTTGCCATAACTTTGACCACAAAGTAGCTCAATGTGTTTCCTATAAGACAATCATGACTAGAGAAGCTCAAAAACAAAGAAGTATGATTGGAATTATGAAAAGAACCTATAACAACTTTTCCACCCTTGAAAATGAAATTGAATGTTCTATTTGTAATAACTTCAGTCATGAAGATTCTGAATGCAGGAGCAGGCTTCGGCAGACAACTCAGAAGGAATAAGCCTCAAGTGCCAGAACATGGAGAATGAAGGAACCACAACCAGAAAGATGTGGGATAGCCTTTTATGCAAAAGGACAAGAAAATCAATGGTACATCGACAATGGATGTTCGAAGCATATGACAGGTGATAAAGAAAAACTTCAATTGTATAGTGCTTTAGAAAAGGGAAAGAAAGTTTCTTTTGGAAATGATACCCATGTAGTCATAAAAGGAAAAGACACTGTTCAGTTGAAAGAAAAAGTCAAAGCTGGAAATGTTCTGTATGTTGATGGCTTGAAGCATAATCTACTGAGTGTCAGTCAGATGTGCGATCAAGGAACTGAGGTAATATTTCGATCAAATTGGTGTAGTGTTCGTGATCTTGATACAGGAAAAACAGTGATCAAAGGCATAAGAACTCCAAATAATCTATACATATTTGAAGAAGGACAACAACAATGCTATTTGAGCAAGAATGATGAACACTAGTTATGGAACCGAAGGTTGGGGCATCTAAGCTTTTCATAGATAAGGAAAGGATGCAAATACCAGGCAGTTCGTGGTCTTCCAGACATCAGAATTCTAGACAATACAATATGAAAATTATGTCAGTTTGGTAAGCAAACCAGAACTAACTTCCCTGAGAAGGAAGGATCAGCGAGCAGACCTCTTGAACTAGTCCATACAGATATATGTGGTCCATCTAGGACAAAATCACCTCGAGGAGAAGAATACTTTATATTATTCATTGACGACTTCTCCAGGATGGTTTGGATAGGACTTTTGAAGCACAAAGACGAAGCATTTGAAAAATTCAAATCGTTCAAAGCCTTGGCAGAAAATGAATCAGATCACAAAATTAAGTGCCTCAGGTCTGATAGAGGTGGGGAGTTTACCTCAAACGAATTTTTCGATTTCTGTGAAGAACATGGAATAAGAAGGGAATTCTCTAAAGCTAGGACTCCTCAGCAAAATGCAGTGGTGGAAAGGATGAACAATACGGTTCAACAAATGGCTCGTGCTATGCTTGATGAATCTGGAACACCTGCAACCTTCTAGGGTGAAGCTGCATTTGCTGCGGTTGTTATTCTCAACAAAACAAATGTCCGTGTAAACAACACTCAAACTCCTCATGAGCTCTGGTATGGTGAGACTCCTTCAATAAAACATTTCAAAATCTTTGGAAGCAAATGCTATATTAAGAATAATGATGAACATCTTAGCAAGTTTGAACCTAGAGCAGATGAAGGCATACTTCTTGGTTATTCTCCCCACAGCAAAGCATATAAGTGTTACAACAAAATACTTGGAAGAATTGTTGACAGCATTGATGAAGAAGGAAACATTCCTAGGCAAGTAAATTATGAAAATATCGAAGAGGATGAAGACTACCCTTCAAATCAGACTGATGATGAAGAAAAACCTCAAGAGGCACCAGAGGAATAGATAAGGATAGAAGAGAAGACTCCATCCAGGTACGTTCAGGAGAATCATCCAGAATCTCAGATTTTGGGGCAGAAAGAGGCAGGTGTACAAACAAGAAGAACAATTGCAGAAGCCTCAAGCTATTTGGCATTGCTCTCCTCCACTAAACCACAAAATCTAAAAGAGGCATGCAAAGATGAATGCTGGGTCAAGGCAATGGATGAAGAACTTGAGCAGATCGAAAAGAATAACACTTGGGAGTTGGTTCCTAGACCAAAAGATAAGAATGTCATAGGGACAAAATGGATCTTTAAAAACAAGTTGAATGAAAATGGGGAAGTGATTAGAAACAAGGCCAGACTTGTTTGTAAAGGGTATGCTCAACAAGAAGGTATAGATTTTGAAGAAAATTTTGCTCCCGTTGCTAGACATGAGGCCATCCGAATGTTCCTTGCTCTCTCAAGCTTTCAGAAGTTCAAAGTATTTCAAATGGACATGAAATCAGCCTTTCTGAATGGAGACTTAGAAGAAGAAGTGTACATTGAGCAACCAGATGGCTTCATCCTTGGGAATGATCCAAATCTTGTATGCAGACTAAAAAAGGCTCTCTATGGTCTTAAACAGGCTCCAAGGGCTTGGTACTACCATTTGAACAAATATATTCATCAACAGGGTTTTTCAAAAGGATCAGCAGATAGCAATCTTTATATAAAAATTGAAAATGGAAAATTGCTAATACTTGTTGTGTATGTAGATGATATTATCTTTGGCAGCAATGAAGAAGCTATGAGTCAAAGCTTTGCCTTGGTGATGCAGAAAGAATTCGAAATGTATTTGCTTGGAGAACTGACATATTTTATTGGATTGCAAATCCAACAAAATGAAGGCAGTATCTTTTTGTCTCAAACCAAGTATCTCAAGCAGATATTGAAGAAATATGGCATGGAAGATGCAAAACCAGTATGTACCCCTATGGTTACATGATGCAGCCTCAGTGCAAATGACGAATCAACAGTAGTGCATCAACCAACCTATAGATCCATGATTGGAAGCCTTCTCTATTTGATAGGTACTCGACCAGACATCATGCATGCAGTGGGAATAGTTGGAAGATTCCAGGCAAATCCTAAGGAAACCCATCTTCAGGCAGTAAAGAGAATTTTCAAGTATCTTCAAGGAACTCAAAACTATGGCTTATGGTATCCTAGAGATACAGATCTCACTCTACATGCTTATACGAATGCAGATTGGGCTGGAAGCATGGAAGACAGGAAGAGAACAAGTGGTGGAGCATTCTTTATGGGTTCCAGATTAGTATCTTGGTTCAGCAAGAAACAGAGTTCGATTGCTTTATCTACAGCTGAAGTGGAATATGTGGCTGCTGCATCTTGTTGCACTCAACTCCTTTGGATGATGCAAACCTTGCCGGATTTTCAAATCACTTGTACACCACCTATCTCCATCTTATGTGATAATACAAGTGCAATCAACATTTCAAAGAACCTAGTTATGCATTCAAAGACCAAGCACATACCTATAAAATATCATTTCCTCTAGGAACAAGTGCTGGAACAAAAGGTCAAGCTGGAGTATGTTCCCTCTAAGGAACAAGTTGTTGATATACTCACTAAACCACTACCCAGGGAAACTTTTGAATACCTCAGACAGAAGCTGGGTGTAGTTGATGCATCATCTTATTGTTAAATCTTGTCTGTTTCAGAGAAAAATGGGGGTACACGAGTTGCCTAAGGAGGATCCATGTACATACGCAGGTTTGTGCAGATACAGTCGCGTATATGGAGGTTTGATGGATATCAGTAGGGACGGGCTCTGGTTGAAGATAATATGGTATGGGTCTGACAGAGACCATCTGGCACAGGTTTAGGGGGAGAAGATAACTTCTAATGATGCATTGTTGGCATTATCTCAGAAGCTTTTGGTTCTCGTTCACAACTGTTGTTGGATTCAGGTGGAACAAATGCAGAGGGAACAAAAGGAAATCATGGTTGTTGATCTGAATGGTGATTGACAGATGCTGCTGCTATCAGTTATTGTGACTTTGATAAGCCTTGCTCTAGATATTTCGTCTCTATGTCATGTATCTCTTTTATGGTGTCAAGGTCATGTAACGGCCTATCTTGGTTTCCCACTATGCCTGGGATGAAGATGTAATGTTCTTGTTTTATCATGTGTAAACTTTTGATTTATCCCCACTTGGTTGGGAAATGGATGTATGTATGAGGATAGAGTCTTGTTCTTCTTGTAAAACATCTTTTTGCAGACCTTGCTTATAGTCAGGGGGAGCATGAATAACACACTTCAGCAGAGCAGAGACTTCATCATGTACTCAGAGGAAGCATGGATAGAGTGGTACACCTTGGAATATACAAAGGGGGAGCTCATTCAAAGATTTCAGTAGGTACTCAGGGGGAGTATGGGCAACGGAATGTTCATCTACGAAAGAGATTATCTTGGTCTGCCCTTTGCCCTTGATATCAAAGGGGGAGAGTGATTGGTTGTTGTTGCCATCAAGTCCAAAGGGGGAGATTGTTGGCATTATGATACATATGTTGTACTTGATGGCAACCCACTCATCTCAGATGATAAATTATAGTGCAACAAAGTTCACGCACTTTCATGAAGATAAAAGTTTCTTTCATGTAGAGAAAAGTTCACGCACTTTCATGAATATAAAAGTTTCTTTCATGTAGAGAAAAGTTCATGCACTTTCATGCAGAGAAAAGTTTCTTTCATGTAGAGAAAAGTTCACGCACTTTCATGCAGAGAAAAGTTTCTTTCATGTAGAGAAAAGTTCACGCACTTTCATGCAGAGAAAAGTTTCTTTCATATAGAGAAAAGTTCATGCACTTTCATGCAGAGAAAAGTTCCTTTCATGAAGAGAAAAGTTCATGCACTTTCATGGTTGGCTCATGGTATTAGTCTGACAGTTTTTGATCCTATGGTTTTGGTTTGTGGTATTGCATCCAAAAGTGTTGACCCCAAGTATTGGGTTCATGGTATTGTGTTATTATGGTTTTGGACCGTGGTATTGTGAAAGGCCTAAGATTATAAAAGAGGAAGGATATCATTTGGCAAGGCAATCAATCTGAATGAATTGAATATCTAATAAGTGCTAGATCTGAAATATTTGTGATTAGGGTTATGGTGCAGATCTGGATCTGAATGAAGGAGGAACCTTAGCGCATAAAGAAGGATAAGTTCTATTGATAGGTCATAATCTTTAAGCTTGAATAATAGTATCTTTGTATGATTTTGATCTGTTATATGAGGCGCATGCTTGATCTATAAATCTGACAATCTGGGTTAATTAGTGTCTGAATATTTGAAAGAATGAATTATCCTTTATAGATATGTACGCAGGTTCAGTGAAGTGAAAGAGCATATACACACTGGTTCAGTGAATGAAAACGGCGTATACACAGGTTGGTCCAAACACAGGAGCGTATGCACGTAGGTTTCAGGTTGTTGAAGTAGCGTATATCTTTTAAATTATGATCTAGTTGCCTCTATTTATTACTGTAGTATTCTGGGTTTAGAATTTGGTGTGTGGTTACTGTTATTGTGTTTTGGGTACAGCTGTTAGAGAAGTGTTTACTTGATTTAGTGCTAATTGGGGAAAGGAGATTGTTTGATGCAGATATACTTGATGATTGATTGATGTTCATGGATCCAGTCAGAAACTTTATGAAACGAGGTCCCTGGAAGAAAGAGAAGGTTGTATCCTTCAGTAGGCCAGCACCTACGTACTAGTATCTTGGCTAGTACAGGAGCTAAAGGTGTTGTAGCTCCCTTCCAAGAGAAGCTGGAGAACGAGAAAGGGTTGTAGCTCTCTGCAGGTTGCAGCCTGCGTACTGGTAAAGGATTGCGCCAGTACATTGTAAAAAGAAGTTTCTAATTAAAAGAAGATAGAGACGAATTGCAGCAGGTGGTTTTCACCCACATTGGGTTTCCACCTTATATCTTGTGTTCTTGTGTGTGTGATAGTCTTCAGATTTGTTTTACTGTCTCTGGTTACTGGTTATTTGATTCTGATACACAGATTAATAATCAACTTCTGAAAGATAAAGTAAATTATAAGTTTTCATTATATACGCGGGTTTCCTTCTACATAGTTGCATATATACGCGGTTTTAATTAACTGAAGTAGCGTATATTATCTGGATTTGAAAAAGGGAATATTTGACTTGATAATACTAATTCACCCCCCTCTCAGTATTATTTCCAACAATAGGTTGAGGAGTCAGAGAAACCTACAGATGAAGAAGAGGGTGAGTAGGTGCAGGTTCAAGAACTTGCTAAGTAGATTGAGAAAATAGTTGAAGCAACAGATATGGAGTTGGAACATGAGCCACAGGACCAAGACACCGACTTCATGCCAAGAGCATCCAAAGTCACTCATAGTCTTCACCACCTCCAGAATCAGAACCAGTCCCGAGCGAGCAAGGAGAATTTGTCCTCCTTGATGATGATCCAGAGATGGATGTGTATAATCTGTCATTTGAAGAACCAAAACAAAGGATTGTACAGGTGTGAACAAAGAAAATCATGGATGATCATGCATCACCTGCACACATAGAGGAAATCGTGATTGTTGTAGATGTTAGAAGACATATAGTTTCCATGGTCGATGCTTCTGAGGCTTATGCAAAAGCCACAAGTTCAAATGTTAAGTTATTTTTAGCAGAAAATGATCGGATGACAAAGGACTTGCAGGAGGTCAGGTAGAGAACATAATAGTCTGCAGGGTCCGCTATGGCAAAGATGAGACAAGAGATGCTTACTGAAGTATCGACTCTTGAGACCACCACGCAAAAAATTTATGGCATATTTGTCATTGTGCACAAGGCAGTTGTCCATCTATATGGTTCTCAGAAATAGTGCGCAAAGATAACCCAAACTATCAAAGACATCGATGCTTCTATCACACATGTACATGAATGGACAATGAGGTGCAAGGGAGCCCCACTTTACCTATAGAAGATAATGAAGCCACAAACAAACCTAGACAAAGCATGGATTCAGATGTTGGTCCAGAATTAGGAGCAGCTCCCTTTGCTCATCACCATCATTGAGGCTTCCTATGCACGGTTGTTCAAGAGTTTGGATGTAATATTGAGGACACACATGATCCCTTCAATCAAAACCCTCACTCAAGCCATGAAGAAGAACCAAGTCTTGCTGGAGGTTGACAGGTACATAGAGAAGTTGATGTGAGAGTCCACCAGTAATGACTTGTAGCTCAACACAGAAAACATGCAGAAGTACGTTGGTGGTCCAACCACACTCAGAACAATGTTGCACATGCGTCAATATGAGTTGGATAGAGGTTCCAAAACCATATACCCCAAAGCCATGGAGGCAAGAGTCCATCTCAAGAAATATATCACCAAACAATATGGGGACACAATAGCATAGTACCAAGCTTGGTATCAATTCGTTATCGAAGACCATCATGTAGTATACCTAAGGGGGATAGTATGGGGCACAAAGGGAGGTACCCAAGGGAATAATGTAATATTGGGATGGGTCATAGTTAATTGGTAAGCCCATGGTATTAGATATATGGTATTAAGAGAACCATGGTAATGACCCATGGTATTGTATGTATGAGGCCTATATAGAGGCTAGAGACTCCCCATTGAGATATGTCAAGAATATTGTATGAACATGCATATGGCTTCTGGAGTGTTCTCTTTCCTTAAGGAGTGATTGTATGGTGTTACCCTACCTTAAGGGTTTGATCAATAAAAAATAATTTATATATTTTGTGTTTGTTTACAGTTATTGGGTACATTTGTATCACTTCATATATTTCAGGGTTAGATCTATAACAAGTGGTATCAGAGCACTTTCTTGAGCAAGTGGAGAGATATTTTTTTATTTTTTATTTTTGTAGGATTTTTTTGGGCCGGCGAGTTTCTAGATCAGATATGAAACTTATGGTATAAAATTTGCAGAATATAATTGCATACCTGGATTCTTTGAAAAAAATACCCAAATTCAAAAAAAAAATCGGCTGAATCGGAGTCCGGATGAGGGAGATATCGTTGATTTACAAATCAGTTGTGTTGCAAAAATGTTTTAACGAAAATTTGTGGACGGGGGATCTCCAGTTAATTTTTGTCATTTTTATGGGGAATTTTGAGAAACTAATTACAGATTTGATATCCTCTTGAAAAATTACCCAATTTCAAAACAAACAATTGGTCAAATTGGATTCCGAATGAGGGAGATATCGCTAATTTAAAATCAACTATTTTTTCAGAAATTTTTGTGACAACGAGACAGTTACAACACGAATCTGAAATTCCAGTGCCTAGATCGAGATTTCTATCAAATGGGAAGATTCATAATGGTCATTCCATTTTCGAAAACATGTCATAATAAAGATTCTGAGCAATATTGACCTAACTGTGACCATTGTAAATTTTTCACCAAGTGATTTTTTTTCAAACCCCTCTTCATGGCTTCTAGCCATTTTTTTTTTACAGGAAACGATAATGGCCTTACTATTGAAGAATTCATATACAGACAAAGTGGTTATGGCCAAAATATTGGAAAGGTTTCATATGGAGAGGTTTGTAAGATGAGATTGCATATGGTGGAGCTCACTTGACAGCAAGAAGTACAACGAATCAGATGAAGAATTTGAAAAAATCCTTTTAGACAAACGGTCTCATGCTGGAAAACAAGCCAATGAGAAACATGTGTGGTTAATTTCTACTGGTATCCCCTTGTTACAGGTGAATGGATGTATTCAAAAGGAGAAGATCATTGTTTCTATAAATCCTAGTTGCAAGCAAAATCTTATAAATTTTAATTTGGAAAAAAAATTGCATGTTCCAGCAAAACACATGGAAAACACACAGGTTGATAATGAGGATGTTCAAGTTTATAGAGATTTGAAGATTTCTATGGATAAGTATGTATTTAATTCTGATTTTTATGCTTCAGATATGGATAATGTGGATGTTGTTTTGGGATACCCTTGGATGGAATCTGTGGGTACTATCAATATTAATGTGCAGAAGAGATTCCTGAAGCTCTGGTATAAAAAGAAGAAAATTACATTACATGATATTTCTATCAATAAAAAAGTAGAGTCCAAGGAGGCTGAAGCAAAAGATGTTGTAGGTATGGACAAATTAGATGAGGAATCAGTGGTTGAAGTAATACTGGCAGATAAGCAACAATTGCAGGCACCACAACATGTACCAGATACCCATCAGGCTCCATTAGGTGGTGAATTAAAGAAAGATACACCGTTGGTTAAAACTTCAACATATCACCACCCACATCACCCAGCAAGAAAACAACCAACAAGATGGCAACAAATTAGCTACAAGGACAACAACCCCCACACGACAGATCGAGAGGGGTGACGATCCACCCGCAACACATCAACACAGAAGAGCCGTCAGGGTCAACCTCTATCTCAAGTGAGCGAGGCACTAGCTAGATCGAGGGTTCACATTTCTCTTGGATGGCCAGATGCACGTGCATGGTACCAGTGGACTACTCTTTTAAGTAGATCTTATTATTTATGTTCTTCCTATGTTTCGGGGATGAAACATGTTTAAGGGGGGTGGAATTTAGTATACCTAGGCGAGATAGTATGGGGTAGAGACGGAGGTGCCCAAGGGAATAATGTAATAATGGGATGGGTCATAGTTAATTGGTAAGCCCATGGTATTAGATATATGGTATTGAGAGAACCACGGTAATCACCAATGGTATTGTATGTATGAGGTCTATATAGAGGCTAGAGACTCCCCATTGAGATATGTCAAGAATATTGTATGAACAAGAATATGGCTTGTGGGGTGTTCTCTTTCCTTAAGGAGTGATTGTATGGTGTTACCCTACCTTAAGGGTTTTGATCAATAAAGAATACTTTCTATATTTTGTGTTTGTTTACGGTTATTAGGTACATTGACATCACTTCATATATATGTATCTAATAACTGTAAACAAACACAAAATATAGAAATGCTTCTTTATTGATCAAAACCCTTAAGGTAGGGTAACACCATACAATCACTCGTTAAGGAAGGAGAAGACTCCACAAGCCATATGCTTGTTCATACAATATTCTTGACATATCTCAATGGGGAGTCTCTAGCCTCTTTATAGACCTCATACATACAATACCATGGGTCATTACCACGGTTCTCTCAATACCATACATCTAATACCATGGTCTTACCAATTAACTATGACCCATCCCATTATCACATTATTTCCTTAGGTACCTCCCTCTATACCCCATACTATCCCCCCTAGGTATTCTACACATCAAGAGGATGTTTTCGAGTTGGTCTTTCCCCAAGACCCCGAGTGATTATGTTTGTCTTGTTAGGCTGAACCAAGCCTATTTTGTCCCACGTGGGTATATGTGGAAATTGTATGATTATTTGTAAATATATGGTAAGTGAAATTCCAAGTATCATTAGTGGAATGTGAACAGTCACTTGTAATGTGAAGAGTCATGGGGGTAGTCAAAGAGTCAGAGGGGAATGTCAAGAGTCACCCCACCTTTTGTTATATAGAGAACCTCATAACTCATAGTATATGCTTTTGTGAGCCAAGCTTTTGGCTAGGTATTGCTTAGAGAAGGCTTGGAGAGTATTGTGACAAGCCTTGGCTTTTCCACAACGTAGAGTGAGTACATCTCTTTGGAGGAGCAAGCGGTGTTGATTGTAATGTTCCACCATTGGGGCTAGTGGTTGTCAATGGTGTATGTATGGATGGAACTTTCACTTAATAATATAACTAAGCCAACATGTTTTCATGCATATGTTGTTATTTTAGTTCGACTATTCTAGTTACTTTAGCAATGTATGTTAATTAAATTACGCATTTGTGTATGAACTATATTTTTGCGATTGCATGAATCTTGTTGAAGATGTGTTGTTGTGTTAACCCATCACTTTGGATTGTGTACTATTCCACTTCTAGCCTATGATGTCATTCCACTCATGTGTTCCTTTCAAGATGCATACTGTTACACGATTCTAAGGGACACACTTCCTTTTCCCCTCTATGTGTTAAAACACCCATGCATCTCACTTGACTCGTTGTAAGGTCACACACATGTTTCCGACAAAGTTATTATACTTACCTCTACACGCTACCACGATCAAGGCACTACTTTAGTACCCACTGTTGGGACTCGTACTCGAAACGATATAAGGTCTAGTTGGAACTTCTTACTGGGGATATCTTCTAATATGTTGGCGGGTCCAACACTATCAACAACAGGTTACATACATTTTTATTTGACGATGAAGAAGAGAATAAGAAATGCTTCTAGTATTAATGTGAAGTAAATTTTTTATTTAAAAATACAATGTATACAATTTATATGTAGAGGAGTTTCCTTGTGTATAATTTAAAGATTTTCATGTTTAAAATATTCTTTGAATTAATGGAAAATTTAAAAGCTTTCAATTTGATAATTAAAAAAGATATTTCACTAAGTAGAAGTATTTATTTATTTTGAATAATATGTTAATTATTCAAAATAAAATAAGTGTGTCTATTTAGTGAAATATCAACTAAAATAATTAAAATAAATGTTTATTGTTTAAATTATTTTAAAACTACTTCAATTATATACATTAAATGGTTGGTAAAGACAAATTATCAATCCATAGTAAGTATATAGACACTTACCTCATTATACATTTCACTTTAAAAATAAATAAATAATAAACTAAATTATAACTTTATTTTAAATTATTATTGATGATGATGATGATGATTAACATCCACTAAGACCAATGTGGCCTATCAAACCTCAAGAAAAGTAAAAGAAGCACTCCAAGATTTCTATAGTTGGGCTGACTTAATAAGTCAAGAAGATTGGAAGTGTGGCCAATGTTAGGCAATTGAGAGCATATGTGAATAAGAGCCAAGTAGTCTAAAAGGAAGCGCTTTTCATCTTCCACCTTCTTAGTATCACAAATATGGCAGATTCTATTGTTCCAGGGAGTCTTCAGAGTAGACCACCACCCGATTTCACTTCAAATCTCATGATAATTAGTTCTAATCCTAGTGATGTTAATTTTTTTCTTATTGTTATCGAACACAAAGAGATAATTATGGTTATCAAGGGTTGGGTTGATCACCTCCTTATAGTATCTTAGCTTCCTTTTACCCTCCAGGTCCTTATCCTCCCACAAATTGTCCTTAAAATTAGAGGTAATAGTATCTTTGACACTATCTTTGCTTCCCATAATGATCTCCTCCTTAATTACCCCATGGTTGAGCCATGACTAGGCATCCTTGTGCCACACGTGCTTGAGGTGAAGGTGATGGTTTTGAGTAAAGTTAGAAGCAATTTTGGGAGACTCCTGGATTCCATGTTGTAAAGCTTCTTCTTATACATTAGATATCTAAAAATAGTCGTACTTTCAGTGGGGGACAAACCAAATTTGATCAAGAGGATAGGATAGGGAGTATTTCCCTTGATGTTTAGGTTGTAGGTTATGAATTTATTTTGAATCATCTCAATATTTCTCCATGACTCTTTCAATATACTAAAACCCCAAAATTCACATCCGTATAAACAATAGGGGCAATGAGAGTCTCAAAGAGGAACCTCTTTTTACTCCAAATGCAAAGATAGACTGACTTACAATTGTTTTCAAGCTCATAATAAGCTTTCCAACCTCCAATAATCCTTTTCTTGATGCTATAATTCTAGTTGAGTTGATGAGGAGAGTCAATAACCAAATATTTATAAGAAGAAACCTACTCTAAGCAATGGTTATTATAAACAAAACTACCATGGGTGACCTTTTTGGATTTAATGATCATAACTCTAGTCTTGCCAGTGTTAACTGCCATACCCATCTTGAAGCAGTAGACATGAAGAGTCTTAAGCTACTTGTCTAGGTCATCATGGATTTTTGTGAGAAGAAAGATATCATCAGCATAAAGGAGAAGAGTAATGATTACACCAACCAGCTTGGTGCCCTTACATCCTGCAGTTTCCAAAAACTCCTCTAGCTTATCGATGTATATGCCAAAAGGATTAGGGGATAGGAGACGCCCTTGCTTAACTTCGATATTGCATTTAATGTCTTTATACCACCCTTTGTTGGTCTTAATCTTGGCAGTGATAGTCTCGTAGAGACAGATTAAATACAAAAGATTACATGAGTTAAACATATATACATTTAAAAAAACATGAAACAAGAAAAACATAATAAACACATGGAATTTTTTTAATTAAAGGAAAAATGGTGTAACTAACTTTGAAATAAATATCGATCCTTTATCTTGATTACTACTAAAAATATTCCCTAAATATTTTGGAGGTTAATCCCTACCATCCACCTAATTGATAATTAATTTAAAATTTTGGGAATGATGTCCTAAAATAAACATTCGCCTAAATATTTGACATGTATTGAGAAATGAGCATTACAAAAAAGTGTAATAAAAGGACAACCAATGTAAAAATTATTTCTCAAGAATTTTTAAATAAACACATAAAATAATGATTGAATAAAAATATTCTTTGAAGTTTTATGCTATTTTGCTTACACACCTCCAAAATTTAATAAGCTCTAGAAGAGGAAATGACAAAATTCAATTTATAAAGATATCAATTATCTATTATTGACAAACAATATTGTTTTAGCTTAGAAGGGACTGCTCAAAGAATTGCAATTTTTACCAAAAAATTCACTTCATTTTTAAATTTATAACTAATAAAATAAGACACTAGAAAATATTTTATAGAGAGGACACCATGAAAATATTTTTTCCCCAAAGAAAAATCATAATTTTCATTATATATAATATTGAAAATTACATGTTTTAGATGCTGTAATGGAGCATATATGAAAAATAGTGGCCACATTTGCCACTTTCATCATAAAGTTCAGTAAGAAAGAAACCACATATAAGTAGTTGTGTGCATATACAAAAGGGAAAAATAACATATATAAGTTATCTATAGAAAATATAAAATAATGTCCCAAATAATCCCCAAGGGATAAAGAAGTTGTTGGTTCTTGTGTCTCGATGAAAGGCCTGTGATAGTATTGATAATGATCATGCTCCATCTGCTCCTGTATAAACCATGTACCCAAATGTTTCTCTGCAACTTATTTGGATAGACCGTCGACAGTCTGGTTCCTTCCCCTATAGATATGATGACATGTCATTGAGTCAAATTGTGATTTTAAAACCATAACTTCATCTAACATATTTTTGAGTGTGTGCATGTGAAAATTTTCTTCTTGGTTGAACCATCTAATGATGATTTTTGAATCCCCATAAACTTGAAGTTGTAGGCAACCCTTTTCAAGGGAGAAAATAAGAAATAATCTAAATATGTTAAATTCTGCATAATTGTTTGTGCCTCTCCCTAATCCCATTTTTAATTTAAAAATGTGAGTTTCACTTAAAAACAGTACAACCCCACCAGAACAGCCTTCTGATCGAGCAGAGTTGTCAAAATAGGCCCATGGGATGGATTTGTCTATGACTTCAACACAAATTTTCCTAGTCCTTTGTTGTTGATCATCTTCTGGGAGATTAACCATTATATACAATATTGAAAATTACATGTTATAGATGCTATAATGGAGCATATATAAAAAAATAGTGGTCACATTTTCCACTTTCATCATAAAGTTCAGTAAGAAAAGAATTGCATATAAGTAGCTATGTGCATATATATACAAAATGGAAAAATAACATATATAAGTTATCTGCAAAAAATATCAAAAAATGTCCCAATTATAATCCCCAAGGGATCAAGCAGTTGTTGGTTCGTGTGTCTCAGTGAAAGGCCTGTGATAGTATTGATAATGATCCTGCTCCATCTGCTCCTGTATAAACCACGTACCCAGATGTTTCTCCACAACTTATTTGGATAGACCGTCGACAGTCTGGTTCCTTTCCTTGTAGATATGATGACATGTCACTGAGTCAAATTGTGATTTTAAAACCATAACTTCATCCAACATATTTTTGAGTGTGTGCACGTTACAATTTTCTTCTTGGTTGAACCATTTAATGATGATTTTTGAATCCCCATAAACTTGAAGTTGTCGGAAACCCTTTTCAAGGGAGAAAATAAGCAATAATATAAGGATGTTTAATTTTGCATAATTGTTTGTGCCTATCTCGAATCCCTTTTTTTATTTAAAAATGTGACTTTCACTTAAGAACAACACAAGCCCACCACCATATCCTTCTAGTCAAGCAGAGCAGTCAAAATAGGCCCATGGGATGGATTTTTCTATGGCTTCGGCACAAATGTTCCTAGTCCTCTATTGTTGATCATATTTTGGGAGATTAACCAATTATGTTATTTGTCTAAATTTATTTTTTTGTTCATACCCAACCAAATGGCCCAACAGAATAGAAGGGGAAAATTATTGAGTTTAGTAGGGTGTGCCTGATTCCACCAGGATTCCCATGCTTCTGATACTGTCTGAAATTTCCACTTGATATTAATGGCCAAAGAATGATAGATCTTATTCCATACTTATATGATGATGGAACACTCAAGAAAAATATGATTTATAGATTTTTCATTCTCCTTACATAAATCACACGAGGTTGGACCTTGAAATGATCGACATTGAAGATTATCACCTATAGGAACCTTATTTCCTAATAGGCACCACATAAATGACTGTGTTCGAGGGGGACCTTTGAGTTTCCAAATCAGCTTCCACCATCAAATATGTTTATTTGGTTCTTTTTCCATACAGATGAAAAGATAATTTTCTTTTGGAGTGTAAATACCATGGGAGGTGAGGGTCCATATGAGTTCATCCTCCTCGTCCTAAATTATGATATGAGCTTCTGTGGGGGCATTGATGTATAAATTCTAGTCCTGATGTCGTTGAGCCAGGATTTGGAGATCATGTGTTGTCTTCCAACTATGGCCCAATAGAGTAGAGTTCTCACTATCGACAATTTGATTTAAGGTTCTGTAGCCTGCTTATGTGAGAAAATGTAGCAAAATAATGGGAGGATATGTACATTTACATTTTGATACCAAGCATCCAATCCTAGACGAAGATATTCCCTAGTCCCTACCCTCCATGTGAGGCCATCCTTGATATATTCAAAATAATTTAAGACCACTCTCCACATTGAGGATATCTTCGATCTGTTCCAGTGAGGTAGTCTGATCCATTCCTCAACTTGTAGGGGGGATATTTATTTATGTGTAACCACTTTTTTACATAAGCTATTTTTAGAAATAACATGCCATCCAATTTTGGCATCCAAAGATTTTGAGAAACTGAGAATGTTTTCCATGCCCCATCCTCAAAATTTTTTGGGCAGAGCTATTTGGTCCCATCAATCCATGCAAAATAAATTCCTTCTTTCTTCCCTTTGCAATAGAAATCTACAGCAGATCTACTAGATTTTGTGGAGGATTCTAGTTGGAATCCAAGCTAATGACATTCAATATACTGGTATGGACTCTAAGACAGATTTGATAAGGACCAATAGCCCAACCCTAGAAAGCCATCTACAATGCAAAATTTCAAGTTTTCTTTCAATCTTAGCAACCAACCATGACCAATCAGCTATTTTGTAATTATTTGGTTTGAGTCAAAAGCCAAGGTACTTCAATCCTTGTTCAAATTATAATTTCCTGAATGGGAACCTCTGAGAGGCATAAGCGATTTCATGTGGTAAACATTTTGATGAAGTTAAAGTGGATTTCATTTGATTGGTTTCCATGCCTCTAGCCTTGCAAAAAATATTGAGAATGTTGGAAAACATAGATGAGTCACTAATAGCTCCATTCATAAAAATGAGGACATCATCAAAAAATAGCAGGTGAGATAAAGTTATGTTTTTTACAATCTTGATCCCTTTAAATCTCCCATGATCCCTATCGACAATAATCAATCTACTTAATCCTTCCATAACTAACAGAAAGATTAAAGGGAATAATGGACATCCTTTCCTGAGGCCCCATTCAACATGAAAGAAATTTGTGGCCGATCCATTGATCAGTATGTTGTAAGAGACCGAGGATACACAACATGTAATCCAATTGATAAAATTATTGTGGAATCCCACATGAGTCAATAGCATCCAGAGATACAACTAGCTTGTCCTATCAAAAGCTTTTGATAAATCAATTTTCATAATCATTCCTTTGAGTTTCTTAACTTTGATGGTGTGTAGGCCCTCTTGAGCAATTCTATTAGCAATGATTTGGCTATGATTTTATATACAGTTACATAATGAAATAGGCCTACAACCATTAAATCTGACTTGATTATCAGATTTGGGGATCAATGCAATGAAGGTAGCATTAAAGGTCTCATACATCCTCCCATTCTTTCTATTGTCTTCAATTACACTTAGAAGGTCGTTCCCAATTAATTCGAATTAAGTGAGATAGAATTCCACTGACCACCCATTCAGACCATGAATCTTATCTTTCCTAAACCACTTCAATACTTCTTCCAATTAACCCATTTTAACCATAGTGAATATATCTACATTTTCTTCATCATTGAAAAATAGAGGGAGGAAGCTAGCTACCTTGGTAATTGATCCATAAATGAAAAAGGTATTATAGACTAGGTGTGAATTCGCTTATATTACTTAATGCAATGGATCAAAAAGATTTTGAATAACATGAACAATTAACTCATTGAAAACATGTTCAAACACATCAACACAAATAGAATTTAATAAAGGAGTTCACCAGACTTCTTGGATACGTCTCCTGGTCCTTTCGCTTCAAGTGTTGACCTCCTTATTTTGTCTTCAAAAATGTTGTTACAGGCATGAGCTCAAAAACAGAGTCTCAAAGGAGAAACTGAACCTCACCACTGCGTTCAGCTTGAAATTTCAAGTTAAACGAGTATAAACTTGACCATATTTGGCCAGCGTGACCTCTAAACCCCCTGGAAAGTCAAAAAACACCTCTGCCTATAGAAAAACCACTTTTATGCTACACAAAACTACCTCTGTCGGTGAAATACCACCTCTACAACTGAAATCTACCTTGGAATCCGCATTGGTGGTTTCGGCATGGTTTGGTCGACACCTGCATATATAAAAACTTGGGTGGCTTGGTTAACAAGATCCACCATATGGCAAGTTGGCTAGTGGACTTATGTGAAAGCACTATTATATAATGGTTTTTGGAAGATTGACGATTCAAACCTCCACCCGACCCTTTCGTCTTGCTCCTTGTTACGTATTAATGTTATATGATATGATATATATCATATATGATATATGTGGCACAGTGTATGTGGGATATTGTTGATATAAAAAGGTTGGTTATGGTATATGGTTCAGACTTTGTTACAATCCCATGGTTACATACTCACATTTAATGCCAAGGGACCAGCGGTCTGGGATTGACCCTGACCGTCCAACCCTTTTTCCAGCAGTCTGCAACCCATAAACATTAAATATAACCATTATCACTCTGTTTAACAAGTTATGCGATGGCTCATCTACTGAGTGGAATCCGACGAGATCTCAGGAATCCGGGAGGTCAGGGGTTCGATCCTCCCTGACCCCAAAATTTTGGGATCTGCATGCCAATATTGGACAAATCCAGGCTGCCACATGTCGGCACCAGATTGGTCCATGTGCACCAATCATAAACTACCACATCAACCTCCTTGCTGACATCATCAAAAACATCTGGCGCATTCCTGGGACAAAACGTGTCCTACTGATGTAAGTGTTGACCAATTTGACTTTGACTTTTTAACTTTTTTGGCCCTAGTTTACCTGAAACTTTGACTGGCCTTAACTTCTTCATCCGAACTCGGATTTTCGCGTCGTTCACACCATTGGAATCGTTTCGTCGAGCACTTTGACTTGATCCCACTTTCAAATGAATTTGAAGACTTTGATCTAGAGGAAAAAATGAATCCATTTTGGATCACTCCTCCCCAGTGGAAGCTTTTGGACCACCAAAAGTTGGTTTTAGTTATCAAGTAAGTGAGGATAAAGTTCCATCAACTTTCCAATCTCTATCCATTGTGACTTGCTTGGATTTGTACCTTTGAGTCCAACTCGAATATACTCAACATTTCCCCATTACGAAGTCCTTATCCTCCTGTCAAGAACTGTGTCCTCCTGTAGCTCATTGAGATACTCGGGCAAAAGATCTTTGAGGGAAGGTAGATGACCTTGCTCTTCGGGATTTTCAATCAATGAAGGTTCGTACAATCTCAATTTTTCAACATTTACGATGGAATAGATCTGCAAATAAGCTGATAGATCTAGGCGAAAAGCATTTTCACAAATTTTATCAAGTATTTTGAAAGGACCATATCTAATTGGTTTCAACTGTTTACCTTCCCCTTGCAGTCCTTCTTTGCTGATGTACAACCAGACTTGATCACCAACTTAAAAACTATGCTCAAATCGATGCTTGTCATGTTGTGCTTTATACTTTGCTTGGCTTCTTTCTAGCTGTTCCTATACTGCCTGTTGAATTTCTTGGATTTGTTCAATGAACTTGGTTGCTTTGTCCACATCACTGTGTCCATCAATTTCTATGTCTTTACCAAAGACAAAATCCAAGAGAGAATTTGGTGTAAAACCAAAACAAGTCTCAAAAGGAGATCTCTAAATAGAAGAATGTTTCACATGGTTGTAAGCATGTTCCACATAACACAAATGCTTATCCCAAAGTTTGGGATGCTTTCGGCGATATCCTTGAAGCAACTGTATCACTATCCTATTGACCACTTCTGTCTAACCATTTTTTTGTGGATGAAATGCTGTGCTCTTCTTTAACCTTGTGTCCATTAACTCCCATAGACTTGACCAAAATTTCCCAAAAAATCGAGAATCTCGATCAGATACAATAGAAGTGCGTAACCCAAAATGGACAAATACATTTTGAAAGAACAACTTTGTAGTTTGTTTAGCTGTGACCTATTTATTACATGGTGTCAAAATATACATTTTACTGAACCTATCCACAACTACATACAAATAATCATGACCCTTTCTAGACTTTGGCAACCCCCCAACAAAATCTATGGAAACACTTTCCCAAGGACAAGAAGGAATTGGCAATGGAGTATACAAGCCTAATTTTCTATTACTTGGCTTGCTTGTAGAACACATAGTACATCCTTTAATATATCTAGAAACTGTCTCATTCATTCATGGCCAATGGAAGAATCTTTGTAATTGTGCAACTGTTTTACTTACACCAAAATGACCTGATATGAGAGAAGTATGTGCTTCTCGAATTATGTTAACTCTTTCAGTTTTTGGAATGCATAAAATTCCCAAATGATATAAGAATTTGTCCTTTATGTAATAATCCAATTCTTCTACCTGCTTTCCATGACTTAAATTTGCATATACATCCTTAAAATCTGTGTCCTGAGCATATTGTTCTATGTAACTTTCATGATTTACTGAATTATGCTTAAGTATTGTGGATGAATTTATAATTGGCCTTGATAACATATCTGCAACCTTATTATGTATGCCCTTCTTATATATGATAACAAGATGAAATTGCTGTAGAAAACCCATCCACCTGTAATGTCTTGATTCTTGCAATTTAGTTTGTGAGTGTAAATATTGAAGTGGTTGATGATCTGTGTGTATGATTGTTTCTTTACCCATTATCTAATGTTTCCACTTTTTAACACTCTGAACTAATGCATATAATTCTTTATCATATGTAGGATAGTTAACCACTGCTGATGTGAATGTCTTAGAATGAAAGCATATAGGCTTTCCATGTTGCATCAACACTGCTCCCATGGCATATTCACTTGCATCTATCTCGATTTCGAATGGATGTTGAAGATCTAGCAGTGCTAGTACTGGCACTGTACTAATCCTTTCTTTCAATGTGTTAAACGATTTCTGCTGTTTTCCTCCCCACTAAAACACCTGTTTACACTTTTCAAAGCATGTAAAGGAGCTGCAATCAATGAAAAGTTAGCAATAAACTTTCTCCAGTATTGTGCTACCCCTAGAAAAATTCTAACTTCTAACTGCTATAGCAGTATTGGGCTTAGTCCAATTTACAATGATTTTGACCTTAGAGGGATCTATCTTCAATTCACCACCCCCTACAATATAACCCAAATAATTCAAAGATGTTCTACCAAATTCACGTTTTGACAGTTTTACATAGAGATTTTCTCTTTTCAAAGCATCTAAAATCTGCTTTACATGCTTAACATGTTCATCCCATGTTCTAGTGAAAACAAGAATATCATCTATAGACTATTACAAAATCATCAATGAATGGCCTAAATACATCATTCACAACTTGCATGAATGTAGCTGGAGCATTAGTTAAGCCAAAAGGCATAACCATCCATTCATAGAGCCCTTGATTCGTTTTGAAAGTAGTCTTCCATACATCTTGTTCTGCAACTCTGATTTGATGGTCTCTACTTCGCAAGTCCAATTTATAGAAGTAAACTGCATCTTTTAACTAATCTAACAAATCATCAATATGAGGAGGAGGATAACGATTCTTTATTGTGATTTTATTCAATGCTCTAAAATCAATGCACATTCGCCACGAACCATATTTCTTTCACACTAACACAATAGGTGATCCATACGGTGATGTGCCTGGTCGAATAAACCCTTGATCGAGCAACTCATGTACCTTCTTCCTTATTTCTACATTCTCTTGAGCTGATAACCTGTACAATCCAATGTTAGGTAGTGGAGCATCTTGCTACAAATAAATTTCATGTTCTATTTCTCACTTGGGTGGAAGCCCTTTAGGCTCTTGAAACAGAATATCATAATAAGAAAAAACTTTAACTATATTTGCTTTTTGTTTAGGATTATAGCCTTTGAATGCATTGGATTTATCAATATCCTTTGCTTTTACAATCATGAGTAAACATTGTGTACTTGCATTTACAATTCTTTTCATCTGTCCAAAATTTATGAGAGAGAAGTTATCTTTGATTTTATGAGCCCTTACAATATATTCAATTCCATCCTTAGTGATTTGATACTTATTTTCAGTTCGATAGAAGATAACATTTCTATCGTACAAGTACGGACTTCCTGACACAATTCCACATATGTCCAATGGGACTATGTCTAACTCAACCTCATCTACAAACTTTGACCCAATAGCAAAATGAAGTTTACATTGTTTCGTAGCTTGTAGTTTAGTTTTATCACACACCCAACCTAATGGATATGGCTTTTTATGAGGTTTGGTGTCTAGAGCCAACTTCTTTACAATTGTTTCGGAAATCAAATTAACTTGTGACCCACCATCAAATAAAGTATCATTTTTAGTATGCTTGGAAATGACTCTTATGTGAAATAGCTCATTTCTTTTCGTCTCATCATTATCATTATCAAAAGAATTTGAAGTACTTGTAGGTGATTTAGAATCTTTACCTTTTATACCTGAAGATGTATCTTTTGTTTTGTCACCTGAATCTGATCCCAAGTCCTTTTGAATAGCAGTAGCAATTTTTCGTTATTTACTCCCGAACTTCTTAGGATTCAATTCCAGATGTAAAGACCAACAGTGTGCCTCATCATGTCCTTCCTTCTTACAATGAGTGCATGAAGGTTTATCCTTCTTTATAGTGTTTGTTTTCTTCTCCTTCCATTTCAGTTTCTTCTTGCCTTTATTCTTGCTTTCAATAGGTTTGGATGATTTCCCAACATTTGGGGTTACATTTTTACCTCTAGCTTCTAGATGAGTTGCTTGAACAGATACATCATCTAAGCTAGTTGGATTAAACATAAGTATGGTATGCCTCAAATAACTATGAAAACCACCTATGTATTTCAACAATGTTTTTGGTGAGTCCAATGAAATGCCTAGTGTTAAAGCTCTCTTATGGAATTCTTAAGTATAACTTTGAACACTTTGACCTTTTAATTGACATTGTGTTTGCCAACTCATCATTTCTTGTTGCATATAAGCCAATGGATAAAATTTCCTTTAATAGCAGAAACAAATTCATTCCAAGTTGAAATGATTTCACCATGCTTTTGGAGATTTTCTTGTGTCTTGCCTTCCCACCATACAAGTGCAGTTCCTCCAAGTTGAAGGATAGCAAGCTGGATCTTGTTTCTTTCTGATTCAACTTTCTGCACCTTGCAATATACATCAATTTGTCTTATCCAAATATCAAGATTTTCAGCATTAATTTGTCCATCATAAATCGGCAAATAAAATTTTACATCTAATTTGATCAAAGAGGACTTCTTTTTCTTCTTCTTATAACTAGATTTATGAGAGGAAGAAGAAGATGATGATAATGATGGTGATAAGGGAGGAGATGGAGGAGGCTTTTCTCTCTTTCCTTTATCTTATTTATCTAGAGGTGTAAAAAGAAAAGGTTCCTCTACTCCTTTGTCTAGTTTAGGTAATGAAGTGCCTTCACCTTTACCCTTTTTAAACTCATTATACATCTCTTCCACCATGGCACGTATCATCATGAAAATATCCAAGAATTAGGATTCTGACCCAAGTGGGTTTTCTTCCACCATTCTTCTTCATGAAAATACCCTTCCAATTTCTGGATTCGCCTCAACAATCTCTTCTTCACCTCGTTTCAGCCTCAACCTAGTAAGCATCCAAATCTTCACACAAACTTGTCAAACCTTAAAAACCTCGCTGCTCTGATACCACTTGATCCATAAATGAAAAAGGTATTATAGACTATGTGCGAATTCACTTATGTTACTTAATGCAATGGATTGAAAAGATTGCAAATTGTAGGAATTTACAGGGTAAGTTCCTCAGAAAGAACACCAAAAGGACACCGCTCACAACCAGATCACAGATCAATACACCAGTATTTTTGACGTGGTTAAAACCCTCAAAGAGGGAAACAGTCCACGGCCTGAGCCAACGCGGCCACTTCAGGAAATTTATTAATCAAAGAATGAAAATTTACATAAGCTTCTCTCATGCACGGATTACCCGAACAATGACCCTCCATGCGCTTTAAATAGAACTCATGGACCAATCGGGTGTCAAGCCACGGATCAAGTGTCGGTAATACCGAGGAGAGAGTGAACCGTCGGATCACTACATATCGTGACCGTCGGATTGTAAGTTACAAAATGTACAACGGTAAAGAAACACACTTTACCTAACTCTATACTAGACCAAGTTGAACTTAACTATTTCCTATGTGTCGGAATATCCTAACACAAATAACATGAACAATTAATTCATTGAAAACATGTTCAAACACATCAACACAAAAAAAATTTAATAGAGGATTTCTCCGGACTTCCTGGCTGTGTTTCCTGGTCCTTTCTCTTCTAGTGTTGACCTCTTTATTTTATCTTCAAAAATTCTGTTACAGGCATGAGCTCAAAATCAGAGTCTCAGATGAGAAAATGAACCTCGCCACTGCATTCAGCTCGAAATTTTCAGTTAAACGAGTATAAACTTGACCATATTTGGCCAACGTGACCTCCACACCCCCTAGAAAGTCAAAAACCACCTCTGCCTGTAGCAAAACCACTTTTCTATTGCACAAAACTGCCTCTGCTGGTGAAATACCGCCTCTGCAACTGATATCTGCCTTGGAATCCATGTTGGTGGTTTCGACCTAGTTTGGTTCGACACCTGCATATATAAAAATATGGGTGGCTTTGTTAACAAGCTCCACAATATGGCAAGTTGGCTAACAGACTTATGTGAAAGCGCTGTTATATAATGGTTTTTGGAAGGTCAGCGGTTCAAACCTCCACCTGACCCTTTTGCCTTGCTCCTTGTTACGTATTAGTGTTATATGATGTGATATATATCATATATGATATATGTGGCGCGGTGTATGTGGGATATTGTTGATATAATAAGGTTGGTTATGGTATATGGTTCAGACTTTGTTACAATCCCGTGGTTACATACTCACATTTAATGCCAAGGGACTGGCGGTTTGGGGTTGACCTTGACCGTCCGACCCTTTTTTTGGTGGTTTGCAACCCATAAACATTAAATATAACCCTTATCACTCCATTTAACAAGTGATGAGATGGATCATCCGGTGAGTGGAATCTAGCGAGATCTCAGGAATCCGGGAGGTCAAGGGTTTGATCCTCCCTGACCCCAAAATTTTGGGATTCGCATGTCAATATTGGACAAATCTGAGTTGCCACATGTCAGCACTGGAATGGTCTATATGCACCAATCATAAACTGCCATGTCACCCTCCTTGCTAACATCATCAAAAACATGTGGCCCATTCCCAGGACAACACATGGCCTGTTGACATAAGCATTGACCATTGACCAATTTGACTTTGAATTTCTTTGACTTTGACTTTTTGACCTTTCTTGGCCCTAGTTTACTTGAAACTTTGACTAGCCTCAACTTTTTCACCCGAACTCAGATTTTCGTGTCATTCACACTGTTTGAATCATTTCATTAGGTTTACTTGATCCCATTTTCAACTGAATTTGAAGACTTTGATCTGAAGGAAAAACTGAATCCATTTTGGATTAGTAATTTCCACTATAGAGGCCTCCTGCTAGACTTTAGATAGATTTCCAAAGTTATAAATTCCAAGGTTAGCCAGACTCCTGAAAGTCTGAGCGATATTAACATCCTTGTATTGTAGAGACCAAATAGTGTTAATGGATTTTCTTCCTTTGGCAAATTGCTGGAAAAATTTGGTGTTGCCATCTCTAGATTGCATCCATATAACTCTGCCTTTAAATCTCCACATTTCCTTTCTATCTTAACAACTTGATTTTGTCTGCCTCAAGCTGGGTGATGTGTTGTTTTACTTCTAGTGATACAAAATCATCATTAACAGGGTCCTCTAAGATAGCTAATCCCTTTTCAATTTTACTAAGGGCTCCCTCGTATTTTTTCTTCTTTTCCTTTGCCCATTCAATTGTCCTTTTTTGAGACGATAAAGATTCAGTGCTAGATGTTCATCCAGAGAGGTATGAGGAAAAGGGTTCCATGCCTGCCACTCGGGTTTTACCAAAACATGATATTCTTCATTGCCCAACCAAGTCGAGTTGAATTTGAATGGAGCACGTAGTTTAGGGGTCCTTCTTGTAATTTCCAAAAACCTAGGAGAATGATCAGAGATACCCCCCGATCCGACCCACTGTCTAACCAGGTTGAACTTCTCCATCAGGGGTTCCTTAATGAGAAATATATCCAAGCATCTGGCCAACAAGGCATTGCTTACTCAATGATTTTTCTAGGTAGGCAGAGTACACATAGATTCAACATCGATGAATTTATTGGATTCGATCATATTTTCAAAAATTTTAGAGAGACTCTAACTGTGAATTGTGTCCCCACGATTCTGTGAGACCCAAGGAAAATTTTAAATTGCTCCCCAAGATTAAATTGTCTGCTTGCATGAAAGTTGCACCCATGATATCCTCCAAAAATTCCTCTCTATTTTGACATGGGCCATAAATATTGATCAAATGAAATTCCATGCCTATCTCTTCTTATAATATGTCTGCAATGAGCACACCCTACCAACCCCAAACATTTAGAAATTTCATAGTTCTACAATTAATCCCCAAAGACATGCCTCGCGAATTTCCTTTTACATCTAGGGCATGGAAATTCCACCCTGAATTCATTGCTTCAAGAATTAAGATGATTTTCTTACTCTGCCCTAATGTCTCCTGAAGAAAGATTAATTCCAGCTTTTTAGATGCGATTAATCATCTGAGGGCTAATTTTTTATTAGGGCTAGCTAACCCTCTACAAGTGAAGGAGAACCACTTCATTGGTAACCAAATTTGGGTTGCTTCTTGCTCTAAGAACCCTGTTAATAGAAAGTTTCCTTCCTTTGACAACATGCAAACTAGCCTTAAGGATAGCTTTGGACATATGTGACTATCTATCTCTGCCAAATTTAAGAACCTTGGGGGATGATGAAGTACCTAAATCCCCATCGGGGCCTATGGGTAGCTTGGTTAAGGAGCACAACTTGTATTTGTGGTTGGCACAAAGTTCTAATGAGGACTCTTTTATCAGGGTCATAGACGTAATGGGAAAGGTTGGTACAACGGGAAAGGTAGCTGTGAAACAATCAAGGGTCGAAGCCATGGGGCATGAAACAAAGGGTATATGACATGCAAAGGATCTCCTATCATACAAAATAGAACATGCAACAGAGGAGATAAAACCACCATGATAAGAAGAAAGAGGTTTTGAGGGAGGGGAGAGAAGAGAAGTACCCGGAGCCGTCGAGGATTGCACTGCACAAGATCGGGTAATGACCGAAGGTGCTGAAGGAGGCCCTCCCTGGATTTGAGATTTTTGTCTAACAGATTATACCAAACCTTTTTATTGGGTGGTCTATTCCTTGAGAGGTTCCTACGAGCTATATTTGTATTCACTGTCGTTCAAACCCAGGTTGTCCTCCCCCATCCTTTCCTTTGCCAATAGTGGACATTCTTTGTACAAGTGTCCAACTTCATGACACCTTCTGCACCTAAAAGGGAAACCTTTGTAATCCAGCTTTGTAATCTGGAGACTTGGCACTGAAGCATCAATCTTTCCACTAATCCCTCCCTGGTGTCAACATGAACTAGAATCCATGAAAATGCCATCTTTCCTGTCTCAACAAACAATTTATCATAATCTAAATAAGTCCCCAGATCATCCCCAATTCGCCTAAAGACATCCTTAGTTGAGAATTGCAACGGAAATCTCGGAACCCTTACCCAAATCAGTCAAGCTCCCAATTTCTCATGCTTGGGATCAAATAAAGGGGACCATCTCTTCAGCATTATAGGGGCCATCTCTATATGCCAAAATTTCGTGAGAACCCACTAAGCATGTGTTAGGTTTGAAACATTGAGCCCGAACCAACCTCTGGTCATGGTAACTGTTGGTCCTCAAATATGCCTGATTTTCCACTATATTTTACGACTATTCATAACCTAAATTCATATAATTTTACACTCATTCTGTACCATAATTCCTCAACTTGCTGTCAAATCACATTTTTCATCTTGTGGTTGATTATCATTAGTTTTCTTAGATTTTTTATGGTTAGGGATGATTTTCCGATGATTTACTAATGAAGGTTTTTGCTAAGTTCATTTGTGACAGGTTTCCATTGCCAAAATTCCTCATAGGTCAATTAAACTAGCTGGTGCAAGTAGAGTACAGAAATATCCAATTTGGGGCTTCGACCTTTTAGAACGCTTCCGGGGAAAACCAAGGGAGGCTATTGTCCCAAATGATGTTTTAAAACCTTCCCATGAGTTGGATTTCACCCAGGTCGCACATGTGGGTATCTAGAATGAAATCAACAAATCTGCTCAAAATTTGCTCAGTTTCCAAATTGCCAAGTGCGAGCTCGATTTTCGTGCAGCAGGAGGTGAATTTGGAAAATACAAGAAAATGTGTTTGTTACCAATACAAAAAATTATCTATATCAAAAACCATTTCTCCATATTCGAATTGGTATAAACGTTATACGCAAGTCTTTGAGGTAGTTTTATAAAAAATGGTTGTTTTTCCAGAGTTCTAGAATCTTGCAAAAAGAGCCAGAAAACCAACTTTGGGCATGATTTATGAGGATCCAGATTTGAATGAGACAAATACAAGAGAGGTTTTTGTTAAAAAATAACAAATTAGCCTCTCTCTAAACCGTTTTCCAAATTCTCCATGGTTAGGAAGATATGCCAATATCTTGGAGGTCAATTTGTTAAAAATGGGTAATTTTCCAGAATTGGGGAAAATGACTAATTTGCCTTGTAAATCTTATAAATGGCTTAGCCATGCTTGTATTGAAAAAACTTTTTGGAAGAAGGAGGATAAATAAGGAGGATAGATCAAAAGGACTGAAAGAAGGTATCCATATGAATTTATGTTTTGAATTTTAATACAACTCCAATTCTGTACTTAAATGTTGTAAGTGATTTTGGTTCTTGAGTTTTAAGTGATTTGAGTTAATCTGGGCTTTCTACAGGAGTGGCAAGGATCCAACACCTCTAGAAACAAGTCTTATAGTTAGTTTAGATCTTAGGATTAGTTTGCTTTGTTAATTTACAACAACATTTTGTGTGATTGCTTAGGTTGTCTTTTTGTACTAAAACTTCTTGTTGTAATTTCATAGACCAAGTCGACAAAGATAAACTTCCCTGATTGATATAACTTGATCAAGGTCATGCTGAGACATGATTTAATATATCACTGTTTATTTTGAGAATCTTACTATACATAAAAGTTTATGAATTCTTTTTTGTTCAAATTCACTGTTGAAGAATTGAAAGTATTTTAAACCCATACTCTGTATTCCTCATGAATTTGATGGCATTACATGAATGCTCCAACTCTATGTTCCTTAGTTGACTATGCAATATAATGAAAACGTGGTTGTGTTAACATTAAGAATTGTGTGCATTCCTATAGAATCCCTTTGAATTTTCGTGTGAGCAATAGTTTCGATTTCGTGAGTTTCGTTAAATAGCTTAAGTCCTTTGAGTTATGTTGTGTGCAAGAGGCTTGATTTCTTTGAAGTTTCGTTACAATTGATAGTTTTGATTTTTTATGAATTTTATCATGAACAATAGGTTAGATCTCCTCTGAGTTTTATCATAAAAAATAGTTAGATTCCTTTGAGTTTTGATTGTGAACATAGTTTTAATTATGAACAAAGGTTTTGATTTATCTGAGTTTTGTCACTAGCTTGATTAGGACAGCGGATTTGATGAATTCTTTGACAATAGAATTTCAATTCCCTTACATGTCATTTGTTTCGATTTCTCTAATTTTTATAATTTGATTTCTTGAGATAGCATTAGTTTAGAAGCCTTTGCATTTGAATGCCTTTTGTTGATTGAGCCAAAGTAGATCAGAAACTCCAGAGCTTAGTTTATATTTTGTAATCATTAGTTTAAATTAGATTTCATATTCGCGAGCTTAACATAGATTTAGTGTTCATGCTGTTTTGATTTAGTGTTCATGTTCTTGGAATCGAATGCTCTATCTTGATTAACATTAGAGTGATTGAATGAATGCTTTCATTGAACATAGGTTGAACTTTGTAGATAGATTATGAGTATTTTTTAGTTCATGCATCAGTGTGGTTACATTGTAGTTAAGTTTTACTTGCATTGAAATTAATTTTTGATTGATTTACTTTACTTAGATTGAGATTAAAAATGTTTAGTGATTTGTATTATGTAATTAATTCAGGAATAGAAATAGGAATGGATTTTAGGAATTTGATGTTAATTTAGGTTAGATGATATGATCTCGCATTACCTGTGCTTGTGCCTCTAAGTATTATGAACCCAAATTGATAATTTAATGTTGGAATTATAACACATATAATTTCCCTAAAATTTTTTGTGCTATTTCCATGGAGGTGCTAAAGGGACTAGAGCGTAGTTTCTTTCACAAATTTTTGGTGTGATCTTAGTTGCGAGGAAATTATAGGGTGGAGAAAATGGTAAGACGTGAGTGAAGAGCCACACATCCACTTTGGTTTGGGGTCTCTCCAAAGCATGGTTGTCCAAGTAAGCATGTTTGGTGAGTTTTATTGCAATTAGCACTTTTTATTCATTTTGAATAAAAATTTAAGCTCTTTAAAGATAAAAAAAATTTGGGGTGCTATAAGAACCCCTATGTACTAATCCATGTTGAGAGACAAGGATCAACAACTAGCAGGATAAATTCAAAGAATGATTGAGAGCTTGAAGAATGTCCCTTAAAGTATTTTCTCAAATCCTAGTAGTAGCTGGGATATCTGCCTCTCAAGAAGAGTTCATCCTGACCACATTCAGGAAATTATCTATATCTCTACAACTAGAAAAGGATTTGGAAGTCTCCCTTGATTCCTCTTGCATGTCTTTCAAGGAGATCAATGGATCATATACCAAATTTAATGGGGAGTATCCAACTGAACCTAAGATCGAGGAAATTTCACTATGACCAACAACAAGCCTTGTATGCATACTAGAGTCCAATTGTCCATGTTTTCATGGCATGACCGAGGAGGATTTTCAGAGTGGTCCAAATGAAGAAATGTTCTGATACCACCAGGATTATATCGAGCATTGGTTCCAGATCACAATCCAGTCAAATTACCACTCTCATGTTCAAATACTCTTTGTATTGTATCTTTCAAAACTGTTGTTTTTTCATGCTCATGTACCTTCTAAAGTTTATATGTTAAATTTGGGAATGAATATATCTTTATACCCGATTCACACATGGCTTCATTGGAAGTTCTCTTTCACTTGAAGGAGGACATCTTTTCTTCAATATAGTAGGAAAGTTAGTACTGTAATAAATAAATAAATGAAAAAAGTAAAGAGATAAATAAGTCCTTTTGTGAAAACCATCTCTTCTAGCACAACTGGATAGGGACGTTTCTTTAAAACTAAGAAACTGGCGAGCAAATTTCCCAATAAAGTTTGTAAATTTGTATGAGTTCTTCAAATCATGTATACTTCATTATGTTTATACTCGAGTTGGTTGATGTGGGATTCCTTAAGGCCCACCTACCAACAAGTCTTATCCCATCAACATCAACACATTATTTAGGATTAAGGCTAGGGTTAGACAAGGTACCTGGGAGCTTGCATACCTTAATGGCAGATGTCTTTTTCATCTACCAAGGAAATACATCAATGTTTCTTGGTGGATGAATTCTGCAGTCCATTCAACTTCAAAAAATCCATTCATGGCTAGTATAATGTACCTAGTGCCTTGATTCCCATTGAAATCAAAGGTGGGATATCTTGCATTGGTTAATGACTTCCTCAATGGTCAGTAATCCAATGATTCTTGCTTATTTTCGACATCGAAACCATTTATTCACATATGAAAGATTTCACATGGGTGTGTAGCGGTTGAAGACTATATGGTTTTGTATACAGATTTGCAGCAATTTGGAACTTTGTATCAGCATTTCCATTGTCATTTATAGTAGTAGTCACCTTTCCTTGATGTTTGGGGACATACAAATCCTCAGGCATGGGGAGAAGGGGACCTTCAGTTCATCCTTCAACTCTTCAGTTCATCCTTCTGCTCTTCAGTTCATCTTTCAGCTCTTCAATTAATCCTTCCACTCTTTAGTTCATCCTTCACTCTTCTTCATAGGTCAGATCAATAGTCACATCAACTCTAGCCTTTCCATACTCCACTTCATCTTGCAGCACCAGAAACATCAACAACAAAGGTAAAACTTGAGGTAAATTTGGCTTAAAATTATCTAATTCATTAGAAGGTTTAGGAAACTTAATGATTCACTATTTCTCATTCTATGCATTTTATCTTTCATAAACCTTTTGTTTGCTCTCCATTCATTACACTGATACTCTAATTACAAGACCATGTAAAAGCAATTCCTTGTGGTATAAAAGAAGTATCTTTAGTGTCTTCTCCACCCATGATAAACAATAGTAGGATGAAGTCATTAATGCCATGAAGTGATAAAGGAAACCACCTATAAGCATTGGCCTTGTGATCACAGAGTATGCAAGCATCCATCTACATACTTACCATCTCCATCTGTATCTACAACCAGATTAAGAGTTTATACAAATCAAACTTTATTCTAGAATTAAGTTTTACATATTTAATTTTATTAAAACAACAACAACCACAACAACTAATCACTCATATAATAGACTAGAAATAAACACATGGCTAGAGATTGTGTACCTATCTAGTCAAGAACTTAGTGAATATAAAAATGTTATAAAATAAAATAAAAATAAAATATTTATAAAATATTTTGATTTTGAAATGGGTTATGCTTTTTGGGAAAGTGGTATTGATAAGCCATGGTATTGTCCCATGGTATTGTAACAAAGTCTATTTACAAGTTAATAATATCCATGGTAAAATGAGGGAAAATATCCATGGTTAAGAATCTTGTTATATTGTAATTATTGAGTTTTAATTTAAAAAAAAAACATTATAAAATAAAATTAAAATGAGTTATGGTTTTTGATAAGCCATGGTATTGGCCCACAATATTGTAACAAATCCCAAATTATTATGACACTTTGCAAATATAACTTTTTTATATATTTTTGTTTTTTTAATATAATTCAATTTAAAACCACATAAAAATAGTCATCAACCAATCAGAAGAAAAAAACAATTTATATTTTAAAAATTTAAAATTTATTTTCTAATTTTCAAAATATTTAGCTTAATATTAATTTTTAAAAAAATTTAATGAACTTCATAAAATTTGTTTAAAAATTTCAAAGCTAATGGAAAGTTGAATATTTTTTACTGACATAAAAAAATATAACATGCCAGTGTAAAAATAGTATTAAGTGTGAGAAGGGAATATTACTTTACAGATACATAATATCAAAATCTTAGTCATAATAGCTCATACTTTAACTAGTTAGTGTGTCAACATTGTTTAGAAAAAAGAAAAATATCAAACTATATTCTAAATAATATTAATTCCAGTGCAATTCGGTCTGAAACAAGAATTCATCTTGGGAATCGCAATACAATAGGTCCTTTCCAAGAACCATATTAATGCATGGTCGCATAAAAGATTGAATTACGGTGGTTAGACCATTTCACAATTTTACAATTATACTCAACTCTCAGAGTATCATATCATGCATTTTCAACCATCATAGCTTCATAGAATAGACAATCTTGAGAAGTCGTTACAAGTCAAAACAAGAGATAAATCTTTTCTATAAATATGTTTGGAGGCTAAAGAATTTCTAAAGAGGGAGGCAATGCTATGTATATAAAAATAAATATTAATCATAAACTTTGATGCTTGCAGCTTCAATGCTATTTTTTTATCTTCAACATCATCTTGTTGATATTCAGTATCTTCTACTTTTGTAATTTCAATTCCTTTTTAAGAAAGTTTCCATAGATCTTTATCATCTTCTTTTTGAACTCCATCTACATACTCATGAAATTTAATATCTCTATTTGCAAAATTTTTATGACTAATGAGATAACACATTTTGAAATATTATGTCATGCTCAGGGAATACTTCCACTCCAATGACTTCCTATTAATGATAAACATTATTTAATACAATGCAAAAACTCATGGTATCATCTCCAAGAGGCCCATTGATATTTCATATTTTCCTATTTCTCCTAGTATTTACAATTTTATTTACAAGGAAAGAAATCTTGTGTTGAAAAAGTAGCAAGGAACGGATTCTTTGACATGTGCCTTAGTGAAAGATGCTAATTTGAATTCAGTCTCGTAGACATTTGAGTTAGTTGTTAGTTAACATGTGTGATGTGGCCTATCACTAGTTTGTTGTTAGTTAATTTGAGTTAGATGGATTTCTGTGAGTTTTGTACTAGTTGGTAGCTAAAATTTAGCTATCTAGTGGAGTTAAACTCTAGTGTCTATTAGTTAACTGGTCTCTAGTTCTAGAATAGAGATAGACTTGAGTTCTTTAATTTAGTTGAGTAGTTTGAATTTTGTTAACTCAACTCACTCTCAGTTAAATAGTTGTAGCTACTGAATTTAGCCCTAGTAGTTCATGCAATTCAAATTGCCTATTGATATTGAATGAAGACACAAATCTATTTATTCATTGTACACAGGTTTTTGTGAGAGGCTTGAGGACCAAGAAAATCAATTTCTCTTGGGATTTGCACAAGGGAATAAGAGAAATTCCTACTTTTTAGGGGCAAAATTGTGCTAGGCAATAAGAGCTCATAGTAGGCATTATTTGCCTAGGTGTTGGGAAATTCTTATAGAAAGTTGATCAGTATTGTAGGGAGCTTCGGGCTTGAAGAAAATTCTATGTAATAGATGAGATTTCTCAGTTGATTTAATAAAAGAATGATGGTTTTTTCCTAGTTGGGTTCCCCAGATAAATTATTGTGTTCTATGTGTGATTGTGTTTCTATTCATTGTTTTCTTTCCACAGAATTTTGGTAGAGAAATCTTGTGTCTTTTGCATATCAGTTTGCTCTCATTAGAAATTGAAAGATTCTAGGGATTTTCTACATCCTGAAGGATACCCCAAGATGAAGCGGTCTTTGTGAGTCCAAACATCATTATGAACTTTTCAAACTTTTCTATTCTAATAACTTTTGTGAAGATGTCCACGATTTGGTTAGTTATGGAACAATGTTTCAAATGAGTAGTCTTGACTTCTACATGATATCAAATCAAATGATACCTTGTGTTAATGTGTATATTTTGATAATGGAATGTGGGATTCGTATCCAAATTGATTTCATAAGTACTATCAAATAGGAGAGAAGTAGAATTCACTTATTTATCCTAAAAAATATTCAAGCATTTTCTTGAGCACAATCTCCTTTCTTGCTTCAACAACTACTGCATGTTCTTCCTTTGTTATGGAATCTGCTAATTGACTATTTGTGTGTCTTTTATGAGATAGTTTTTTATCCAAGTAGCTTGAAGTTGATACCAAATTTTATTTTTCCCCATCAAAGTAGGAATTAGAATATCTAATCAAACTAAAGTCATCCACCTTAGAATTGTTGAATTTTGTAGTTATGGTCAATCTTCGTAATTAATATTTTAGTCCTAGAAATATATATAATGAAAAATGTAAGACATGATCATCATGTCATTTTATTTTAGTACTTGAAATCATTAATATAAGACATGTTTTTCATGTCAATTTCAAAAGATAAATTTTTGAAGTTTTGGCTCCAAACTTGTCAAGTTAGCCCTCCTTCAGGTCAAGTTGGCTTCATTAAAGAGACACCCATTTAGGCCAGCCATAACATTATAAATAAGGCACTCGAATTCCTCCTTCAAGTACTATTCTATCTCTCACAAGACAAGACATTTTATGGGCATCCAATTAAAGGAAAAGAAGAAGAAGAATGAATACATCTCAAGTATATTTCATATCTCTCCTTGATTTTGCATGTGTGGTTCTTTGTCTTGCTGCTTTGCACATGTGATTTTCTGGGCATATTGTGGGAAAAAAGTCAAACTTATGCACAACATATTCTAGGCAAGAGGTTCAAATTTTCTAGGCAACATATTCTAGACAATAGAGCTAAGTTTCTAGGTAGATTTCAGGAGGCTGAATTTTGGCCTAGGAAAATTAGGAAGGGCCAGTTTGTTGGGAAGAATATTGACATGACAAGAGGAAAGTTTTACTAGGTTTGACCATATCATCTTTGGCCATTTTTACCATCATATTTGACTATCAGATTTAGGTGCATCTCTTGTTGAACTAGATAATTTCTCCAAGGAAAAGGTTGTTGGGTTTTTCCCCCAAGTGGGTTTTCCTAAGGTAAATCTTGTGTTATCTTTGTGCTTTTGATCTCTACTTTCCCTTTGCATTTATGGTTGAATTTTTAATTGTAATTGCTTAATCATAATCTAGAAGTGCTATAAGAATATCTACATCATTAGAAGTAATTATCATATTTTCATAAATTAGTGCTTGTATCTATTGCACTTGAAAAATCAACATGGTATCAAAGATTTGGTGAAGGAAATGACATTGAGATTACTCTTGAAGAGATTTGGTAAAGGAAAGGGAATTGCATATCACTCTTGAAGAAACCTACATCTACAATGATTTTTATCCATGGGTTCCTCTATGAAGTCAGAAAAAAAGCTGGAAGAAGCTACAAATTTTAGGGCTTGAAAGACAAGGATTGACCTCATTCTTGCAAAGAATGGTGCCTTGGATGTTGTGAAGGGAAAGGTCACCAAACCTTTAGATATTGAAGGAAAAGAAAAATATGAGAAGGATGATATCACAATCAGGAGTATTATTATAGATTCTATCAAAGGTCATTTGGTTCCATAAGTCACAAATATTGACACTTCAAAGTAGATGTATGATGCCCAAGTTGGATTATATATCATCAACAAAATTGGTCAAGCAATGAGTTTGAATAATGAGCTTCACAATGTTAGAATGATAACAAATGATATTATGGCCTCATATTTCATGAGGATCTCTCACCTAAGAGATCAACTTCAAGAAATTGATGAAATCATTTTCGATAAAGAACTTGTGACTACAACACTTAATGGTTTACCTAACTCATGGGATTCATTTGCATCTAATATACGTGGTAGAAAGGAAACTCTAAGTTTTGAAGAACTGTGGACCTCATGCACTCAAGAAGAATGTAGACTTGTCTCAAAGGATAATATTCCAAGACCTCAAGTTGATGACTCTCAAGCATTTACAACCCACTCTAAAAGTAGCAAAGGAAGGATAAATTTTGGAAAATTTCAAAGGAATGCAGGTAGAAGACCAACTCTTCAAAACAAGGATATTCAATGTTTTATTTCCACAAGTTTTGTCATTATAAAAATCAATGCAATGAAGGGAAAAATGATAAGAAGAGTAAGGGAAATGATGATGATGAGCATCATCATAAGAAGAAATCCAAAAATTATACTATAAAGCCTTTAGCAACTAATGATAAGAACATGTTTTACTAGAATTGAAAATATATGTTTGACTTCTACAAGTAGGCTAGGAACAAGGGAGCGCTGAAGGGGTCTCTCACATAAAAAGATAAGTCATAACACTTATGTTATGAACCCTTTTTAGAACTATTTTGTAAACCATAGATATCTATAATTCTTGATAAGAAATCCCTATGGTTTTTGGATAAAATCCTCGAGTTAGACCTGGATCAATGTTTCCGCTAAAATAAGAAATCCTAGCTCATGCAAGAAAGAAAAGGAAAGAAACATGTTGATGATGAGGATGGGGATGATGAAATTGTAGATGGATTTTATTCTTGCAAGAAGAAAAGGATCAAAAGGGAGATAACAATTCCCTACAATCCTCAAAAGGTAAGTACTTTATAACTCTCTTCCTTGATTATTATATGCTAATCTCTTGTCTTTGTTTCCTTTTTGCTAGGTTATAATAATTTCTTCTGCGACTCCCTAGTGAGGGTTACAATTACATTGTAAAGGCTATCAATGTTTTAGCAGTGTATGAAAGCATTGGGAAGAATGAAGCAAAGTTTGTGACAAGAGGAGTCTCCCAGAGTGATTTGTGCTCAAGAGGGAGAAATTATACTGACATCTAGAACCATGTTTGATGACCAAAAGAGCTCCTAGTTTAGGGGGAGCAAGCATGCTAGAAAGTTTGAAAGATGCCATAATGAATATGGTGTCAAGATTTGAGGAGAGCCAGTCGTGAATTCCAAATGGATCTACAAGTATGCAGTAGATGGAAACATAGAGAAGTACAAATAAAGGTTCAAGGATTATCCTAGAAAGAGGGAGAAGACTATGAAAATACATTTGCTTCAGTTATTGGGTACACTTATGTTAGAATTTATATTGCTTTAGAAATTGCACCAAGTAGATGGAGTGATTAATTTCCTCAATGATTGAAGAAGAAGAAGTGTACATAAAGATACATCATGTATTTTAGGTACATGAGAAGAAATATCATGATTACATATTAAAGAAAGCTTTGTAAGATCATAGGAAAACACATTGGACTTGGTATTATTGGATTGATGTATCTTAGTTGATCTTGTTATTACGTGACTTGTTTACGAAGGGAGCCAAAAGACTTACATGAAAGAGGAAGCAACAATGGCAAGAAGATTTTATTTAGTGATAGAGAGAGCTGCCAAACTCTATTTTAGTGTCATAGGGAGTTGACATGTGAGTTCGAGATGAAATATATTGGTTGGATACATTAATTATTATATCTAGAAGTGTGGTAGAATTAAAATTAGCATATGATCATGATCCTTCAGAGATTTGGTATGAAAGATAGCCAATCCATGACCACTTCCATTATAGCTAATACGAAGAAGCTAACTCGTAGAGGGAGTATCCAGATTACTATAACAAGGTTTTCTTTAGTGTCAAGAAACTGTGGTGATGGTTCCGAAAGGAAGTACCTAAAAGGATATATAGATTCATATTGGTAAGAGAGTGTTGAAGAAAACAACATCACATTAGGATGATGATTCAGTTTGGATTCTTCTTGAGTAGGAGTTGAGTATATTGCAACTAGTTTGGAAAATTATGAATCAATGTGGCTTCAGTAACTACTCGTAGGATTATTTGATCTAGTGTAGGAGATAAACATGATGACATGTTACACATGCTGAGACATAGTATAGAAGGAAACCTCTGTCCCAGGGAAATTTTTGTATACTTTAGGGAAAACCTTGAAAGTTCGTATACTTTAGGGAAAAGATTTAAAAATTTATATACCTTAGGGACAAGCTTGAGAAGTTTTTATATTTTAGGGACAAGATGAAGTGTTTGAGAATATTTTCCTTAGTTAGAGGGAATGGTGATGTTGTTCCATCAAGGGGTAGAAATTCTCCCTAGGTCAGAATATAGACATGCCAAAGTATTCACTGGTGGCCATAAAATGTGGCTAGGGAGAATATCCTAGACAACATCAAGGCCTGGAGTGTTCCCCAGGTGAGCGATTGAGTGCCTCTAGCATTGATCAAAAGAGGTATCATTCAATTAGCATGCATGAATGTAATAGTGCAAGGTTAAACCATAGGTCACATGTGTTGACCATGTTCCAAATGACGAATTTTTAAGAATGGTGTCAATGCATGATGCTCTCCACAAGTAGTGGATTGACACATCAACATAGATAGCTCATCCAGGGACAATCATTCTCCTTTGGTTAAATATGTTGAGTGGGATTAGGATAATTACTCAACAAAAGAGTTGAGTAGGTTCCTTTCAACATCAGGCTCAAATTACTCTCTAGGTAGGTTGAGTGAGCTCATTTAGCATCATAGCCTAGAGTGAGGCCTTTGGATTCCAGACCAAAATAATCAAATGGATTGAGTGTCTCCCTAGAGTTTCACCACTAGTCAAAGAGATTGACTAGGATGATGGTGAACATAGACTAGCCAACATACCATGGGTCAAAAGCACCAACCAAAATCATGGTGGCTAGTTAATGTTAGTTTTGTACCATAGGCTATAGATTCTGACCAAAATTATGGTACCTAGTTGATGTTGTAGATTCTTACCATAGGTCAAAGATGTTGACCAGGGTTATGGTAATCAGATGATGTTGATTTTGATGACCCTTTTATTAGAGAAATTTGTCAACAAGAGAACATATGATCATCATTCTGAATACCTACCTAGATGAGAGGGAGTGTTGAATTTTGTAGCTATGGTGTTATGAAACCAACTCACAAAATAAAAGAAAGGATAAATCAACGACTTCAAAATTAGCCTCTTCGAGGGGGAAACCTCCTTCAAATTAGACAAATCAATAATCCTTGGATGATACAAATGACAAAACCTCCTTTCTATATATAGGAGTCTAAGGGGTGACAATATAACCAAAACCGACTTAACAATAATAATATAAGGTTACAACAATAACAATAGTGGGCTTCTACGGGGCACAATAATAAGAATATGGGGACAATAGGGGCACAAAAATAACAATAAGGGCTACAATGACAATACTAATGGGGGAATCACTAGTATTATAGGGACCTAACATGCCCCTCTCCTTTAAAAAAGTGTTGTCCTCAACACTTGAGTAGTCTTGAATGCTTTTGTATAAAATTATCATCCTCCCATGTGGAATCTTTAGCGGGTAAGTTCTTCCTGTTGGAATTATGATGCATGTGTTGTACTTGATGGAAACCCACTTGTAGAAGAATAACTCACTTATATATAACTAGATGAATCTACAGAAGAGATATTAGATGTGACAGAATACATGGGATGCAGGAAAGCTCAAAGGAATCAGTTCAGATGTAATGAACAATGACAACTCATTAAGATGACAGTTCTCAGTATGGAAAGTTAGCTTTGCCATCAAGTCCAAAGGGGGAGATTGTTGGCATTATGATACAAGTGTTGTCCTTGATGGCAAATCACACAGATGACAGATCATAGTGCAACAGGTCAGTAGCAAAGAATTGATGATTTGACTACAAAGAATGAAGAAAGAAAAGTATATACGTAGGTTCACTATATACCAAGTCGCATACATACGCAAGTTCACTATATACCAAGTTGTGTACACACATAGGTTCACTATATACCAAGTCACGTATATACGCAGGTATGCTATATACCAAGTAGTGTATACACATAGTTTCACTATATACAAATGCGCGTATATTGTACACACACACTTTCATGCGAGGAAAGGCACGTCCATGTCGGAAAACTAAGTTTTGGGTCTGTGGTATTTGGACCTTGGTATTGCATCTGAAGTATTGACCCCAGGTATTGGGTCCAAGGTATTGGTTCTACATAGTTTTGGACCATGGTATTGAGTAAGGCCTAAGACTATAAAAGGAGAAGAAGATCATTAGGCAAAAGCATGGAGAAATTCTTGAATATCTGATGAAGTATGAGATCCAGTATGAAGGTTATGGGTTCATGATGCTTTGCTTGATCTGAGCTAAGGAGGAATCTCAACAGTTGATGGAGAACAAGATCTAAGGATAGATTGGGATCTAATGGCTTGGAATGAATCATCTCTATACTGTTTGATCATGTTTATTCTAGATCTGTATACTGATGCATGTAATGTTCTGATCTGGGTATGACCTAAGTTTGAAATAGCTACAACTCATGAATGAATATTTACAGATGTATATGCTGGTTGACTTTGAAAAAAGCACGTACATACACAGCTTATATACATCTAAGTAGCATGTACCATATACACTATGATATTTGAAGTTACAGGTGGTTCTGGTAGTTGATGCAAAGTCTGAGTTCTCGTGACTATTTACTGGTGTTAGTATTCTGCATATTCAGATTGGTTGATTATGTTTAGCTTTAGTGTTGATGGATGAGATCTATAATGGATTATGATCATAATGACTTATCTTTATGTGATCTGATGGACTAGATCTGATTGCTAACATACGTATTATCCTTGTATATGTAATGTTCTGGGTATTTCTGAAGTCAGGAAGTGCAATGAAGTTATAAGTAAGTAATTAATGACATATACACTGGTTCACTTTGGTGAAGTTGCGTATACACGCTGGTTCTGCACTTCCATGTAGCGTATGCACTTTGATGCATGATTTCTGATGATACAGTTGGTTCTGAATGTTGTTGTAGAGTTTTGTGTTCTACTCTGTGTTCTGGTGACAGTGTTTTGTTGACAGGGTTTCAGTGATTCCGTATTCGGTAAATTTAGAGATTTAAGATACAAGTGGCGAGTGATTTTGTACTTCAATGATATTGATGGGTCCAGTATGAAAATTGGATGAAGAGTGGCCTTCAAATTATGATGTTGTGTTCCATGAGTATCCAGTCTGAAAATTTATGAAATGTGGTACCTGGAGGAAGAAAGAGAAGGTTGTAGCCTTCTGTAGGTCAGCACCTACATACTAGTACATCAACTAGTAAAAGAGCTAAAGGGGTTGTAGCTCCTTTTAGTAGTAGTTGGAAAGCAAGTGAAGGTTGGAGAAATCAGTAGGTCGGTGCCTACGTACTAGTAAAAGGATCGGCTAGTACAAGAGCTAAGGGGGTTGTAGCTCCCTTCCAGGAGAAGCTGGAGAACGAGAGAAGGTTGTAGCCTTCTACATGTAGAAGCCTGCGTACTGGTATAAGGTTGCACCAGTACGGAAATATTGTAAAAAGAAGTTTCTTATTAAAGGAAGATAGAGACGAATTGCAGCAGGTGGTTTTCACCCACATTGGGTTTCCACCTTACATCATGGTGTTCATGTGTGATTCTTGTGTGTGATGATCTGTTTTATTTTACTGCACCTGTTTACTGTTCATATGGTTAATAAATTTTTGATGCACTAACTAAAGATCAACATTTAATGGATTAACTGAATCATAAGGTTCCTAGATATACGCTGGTTTCTTTAGACACAGTTGCGTGTACACGTGGGTTCCATTAACTGAAGTAGCGTATATGAATCTGAGTATGGAAATGAAAAAGTTCTATTAATCTGATAACACTGATTCACCCCCCACCTCTCAATATTATTTCCAGCACTTCCACTTGATGAGATACTTCGAAATTGATCGATTTCGTAGTTGTCGAGTTCTTGTTTATGTGACTGCTTCAGGTTCCAATATGATTTTTACTTCCTTGTCAAGTTATGGAAATATTGTTTGAATTGGGAGCTTGTCACCTATAACTTTCTTTAAGCATGAAACATGGAAAATTTGGTTGCACTCAGGAAGCTGCAAGAAGCTCTAATTTGTATGCAATAGTACCAATATTTTGCAACACCTTCTATGGACCATAATATTTTGGTGATAATTTATTATACTTCTTAGCTTGCTTTAGGGACATTTGTTTATATGGTTGTAGCCATATAAATACTGTTATGAAACCAGCTCACAAAAAGATAGAAAAGAGAGATCAACGCCTTAGAATTCAACCTCTTCGAGGGGGAAACCTCCTTTACATTACACAAATGAACAATTTTTGGATGATTCAAATCAAAAAACCTCCTTTCTATATATAGGAGTCTAAGGAGTCACACTATAACCCAGCTGAACTAACAATAATAATATAAAGCCACAAAAATAACAATAGAGGGATTCTATGGGGCACAGTAATAACAATACGGGGACAATAGGGGCACAAAAATATTAATAAGGGATACAACTACAATAGTAATGGGGTAATCACTAGTATTATAGGGACCTAACATGCCCCTCTCCTTCAAAAAAGTGTTGTCTTCAACGCTTGAGTAGTTCTGGATGCTTCTGTATAAAATTCTCATCCTCCCATGTGGAGTCTTCAGTGGATAAGTTCTTCCACTTGATGAGATACTCCGAAATTGATCGATTTTGTAGCTGCCAAGTTCTTGTTTCTGTGATTGCTTCCGGTTCCAATATAATTTTTCCTTCCTCATCAAGTTCTAGCAATATTGTTTGAACTGGGAGCTTGTCGCCTATGACCTTCTTTAAACATGAAACATGGAATATTGGGTGCACTCGAGAAGCTGCAGGAAGCTCCAATTTGTATGCCATCGTACCAATCTTTGCAATGCCTTGTACGAACCATAATACTTTGGTGATAATTTAGTATCCTTCTTAGCTTTCTTGAGGGAAATTTTTGTTATATGGTTGTAGCCATAGGAATACCCAATCACCTACATCAAAACTTCTTTCGTTGCGATGTTGATATGCCTATTGTTTCATTTTATTTTGTGCCAACACGAGGTTATCCTTTAAGAGTTGGAGGACTTGTTGTTGCTGTGCGATGTGATGTTCCACTGCTTGAACCTTAGAATTTTCTCTTAAAAATGATGTGATGGATGGTGGCTGATATCCATAAAGTGCCATAAATGGGGTCATTTTTGTTGTTGTATGGAAGGAAGTGTTATACCACCATTCAGCCAGAGGTAACCATTTTACCCATTATGTATGTTTATCAGATACAAAGCAACGAAGATATCCTTCCAAACATTTGTTTACTATCTCAGTTTTCCCATCAGATTGAGGATGATAAGATGAGCCATGAGCTAACTGAGTACCAAGACAAGAAAATAATTCTGTCCAAAAATTTCCAGTGAAAATGGGATCTTTTTCACTTACAATAATCTTTGGATTTCCATGTAGCTTTTGAATTGTTTCCATAAATGTAGTAGAAATTGTACTGGCTTTAAATGGATGTGATAATGCACAAAAGTGTGCATACTTGGTAATTCTGTCAACTACCACCATGATGACACTCTTTCCATCAGACTTGGGTAAAATTGTGATAAAATCCATTAAAACCTCCCCCCAACGTTGGCTTGGAATGGATAAAGGTTGTAATAGACCTTGGGTCTTAATTGTTTCCACTTTATTTTGTTGGAAAACCAAACATTCCACCACAAACTTTTGAATATTTGATTTAAGGCCATCCCAAAAAAATTCCTTCTTAACCTTGTGGTAAGTTTTAAAAATTCCTGAGTGCCCTCCTAAGGGAGAAGTGTGAAATTCCATAAGAATCTTTTGTTTGAGTTGGGAATTCTTACAGAGGTATAAGCGATCTTTGTACCATAACAAATCATTTTTCCAGCTAAATGTATCATATGTACTAGAATATTGTTGTAACTTTCGAATAAGTGCCCACACTTCATCATTCTTCCATTCCTCGCTTGCTTCATTTATCCAATCTGGTTGGATAATAGAAAAGGCGCACAACAATGCTTCCACATCCTCATCCTTTCTTGAGAGTGCATCTGCCACCACATTTTGCTTCCCTTTTTTTTAGATGATTTCAAAGTCATAACCCAACATCTTTGTGACCCACTTTTGTTGCTCTTCAGAGGATAATCTTTGTTCTAAAAAGTATTTAAGGCTATCATGATATGTTTTTACCTTGAAGTGTCTTCCCATTAGGTAGGGTCGCCATTTCTTAAGTGCATGTAGTATTGCCAACATTTCCTTCTTATAAATAGCTTTGTGTAAAAACTTTCCCTTGATTGGACAACTTTCAAAAGAAATGGGTCTTTCATCTTGCATTAAAACAACACCAATTCCATTTCCTGAAGCATCACATTCCACAATAAAGGTTTTTGTGAAGTCCGGTGTAGCTAAGACCGGTGCTTGGCACATTGCCTCTTTAAGATGTTCGAAGGCCTTTGTTGCTTCTGGAGTCCATGAAAATGCATCTTTCTTCAATAATGTTGTTAGAGGTGCTGCTATTCTCCCATAATTCTTAACAAACTTGCGATAATACCTTGTCAACCTGAGAAATTCTCGTAGATGATTTATGAATGTGAGGATTTTCCATTCCTTAATGGCTTTAGTTTTGCTAGGGTCTACCTTAACTCCTTCATGAGATACAATATGACCCAGATATTCCACCTCTTGTACTCCAAAGAAACATTTGGATCTTTTTGCATATAATTGTTTCTCCTCTAATAGTTGTATCACCATGTCAACATGTTCAACATGATCCTTCCAAGACTTGTTGTAGATTAGTATATCATCAAAAATACTAACAAAATTTTTCTAAGGAATGATTTGAAAATGGAATTCATAAAAAATTGAAATGTAGAAGGTGCATTGGTAAGGCCAAAAGGCATGACCGAAAATTCATAATGACCCTCATGAGTTCTAAATGTTGTTTTCAGAATGTATTCATTCTTCATTCTGATTTGATGATATCCTGAATGAAGATCCAACTTGGTGAAGTAAATTGATCCATGCAATTCATCCAGTAATTCATCAATGATAGGAATGGGAAACTTATCTTTAATAGTGAGCTTGTTGAGCTCCTTATAATCCGAACACATGCGCCATAATCCATCCTTCTTGTGCACCAATACTACTGGAGCAGAGAAAGAACTTTGACTAGGTTGAATTATACCATCCTCTAGCATTTCTGCAACCATATGTTCAATTTCACTCTTTTGGGCATAGGGATATCTGTACAACCTGATGTTTGGAGGAACACTTCCTGGAATCAAATGAATACCACGATCATGATCATGAATAGGTGGGAGACCTTTGGGAGTCGCAAATACCTTGGAATGATTGTCCAAGACTTTTTGGAGACCTGGAAAAATAGATGATTTCGATGTGGAAACATCTAGCGAACATAATTGTGCAATTACACCTCTTTGTTGCTTTTTTAGAAGCTTTGTCATACCATTAGAGCTGATTATCTTTCCCGATTTCCTTGCAATACCCCTTAATTCAACTTCCTTTCCTTCCGCAGAAAATTTCATGAAAAGTTCTTGAAAATTAAAAGCTATTGTACCCCAGGATTGTAGCCATTGGACTCCTAGTACAACATCAGCACCTCCCATTGGAATGGAAAGCATTGGGCTAGTCAATACATATTCTCCCATGGATAGCTTGATATTATGGCACTTTCCAAAGCAATTTATCGTTCCTCCATTTTCAATCATTACTTGACACTCTGGTGCTGGATATAGGAAGCAATTCAATTCTTTTGCTATCTTACAATGAATAAAATTGTGGATACTTCCTGAATCAATCAAATCTATTACCTTTTCCTTCCTGATTTGTACTTCTATCTTGGTGGTTTTAGGAGTGGTAATTCCAGCCAATGCATTACAAGATATGGTCGGATTCATTTATTCTTTATCTAGGATTTTTTCTTGGAGTATATCCTCTTCTTTTGACCTTTCTTGCTCCTTTTCTTCTTCCTCTTCACAATCTATGTAGAATAATTTCTTCTCAGCACACTTATAACCTTTAGTGTATTTGTTATCACAACTGTAACAAAGCCCTTTTGCTCTTTTTTCTTCCAATTTTTGTGGTGTCAACCTTATAGGTTGTGGAAGACTAGGGGCAACTATTGGAAATAATAATGAGAAGGGGGGGGGGGGGTGAATCAGTATTATCAAGTCAAAATATTCCCTTTTTCAAATCCAGATAATATACGCTACTTCAGTTAATTAAGCTCGCGTATATACGTAACTATGTAGAAGGAAACCCACGTATACAATGCAAACTTATAATTTACTTTATCTTTTAGATGTTGATTGTTAATCTGTGTATCAGAATTAAATAACCTGTAACCAGAAACAGTAAAATAGAGCAGAAGATAATCACTCACAAGAACACAAGATATAAGGTGGAAACCTAATGTGGGTGAAAACCACCTGCTGTAATTCATCTCTATCTTCTTTTAATTAGAAACTTCTTTTTACAATGTACTGGTGTAGTCCTTTACCAGTACGCAGGTTGCAACCTGCAGAGAGCTACAACCCTCTCTCGTTCTCCAGCTTCTCCTGGAAGGGAGCTACAACCCCCTTAGCTCTTGCACTAGCCAAGATACTAGTATGTAGGTGCTGGCCTACAGAAGGCTACAACTTTCTCTTTCTTCCAGGGACCACGTTTCATAAATTTTCAGACTGGAATCATGAACATCAATCAAGAATTTCTGCTTCAACCAATCACCTTTTCACCAATCTAAACTGAATCAAAGATAAACACTTCTCTGACAGCTGTACCCAGAACACAATAACTGTAACCACACACCAATTCTGAACCCAGAACACTGCAGTAATAAATAGAAGCAGCTAGAACATAAATCAAGAGATGTACGCTACTTCACTGTTCCAAAACATGCATTTATACGCTTCTGTGTCAAAGCCAACCTACGTATACGCTTCTTTCTCTTAGAAAAAAAACGTGTATACGCACCTTCTCTTCACTGAACATGTGTATAGATCTATAAATGATAATTCATTCTTTTCAAAAATTCAAACATTAGTTAACCCAGATTACCAGATTTATAGATCAAGCATGCGCCACATATAACAGATCAAAATCATAGAAATATACTGTCATTCAAGCCTGAAGATTATGACCCATCAATAGAACTTATCCTTCTTTGTGCACTAAGGTTCCTCCTTCATTCAGATCCAGATCTGCACCATAGCCCCAATCACCAATATTTCAGATCTAGCACTTATTAGATATTCAATTAATTCATATGACACTTTGCCAAATGATCTCCTTCCTCTTTTATAGTCTTAGGCCTTTCACAATACCACGGTCCAAAACCATAATAAAAAAATACCATGGACCCAATACTTGGGATCAACACTTTTGACGAGATACCATGGTCCAAAACCATAGGTTCAAATACCAAGTATTAACTGCCACGGACCAAAAGTAAATTCTCCAACATATACGCACTTTTCCTTGCGTGAAAGTGCGTGTATGCGCATACACGCCTTTGTAACGTCTAACCCGCGTGTATACACACCTTTGTCTAGGTGAACCTACGTATATGTCCTTTCCTTCATTCTAAAAGCCTAAACTGAGATCTGTCACCAGAGAGAGTTTCCATCAAGGACAACACATATGCCATAGCTCCAAACATGTGCCATAATGCCAACAAACTTCCCCTTTGGACTTGATGGCAACCCCAAGATCCTCAAAGTCATTCTCCCCCTTTGTCATCAAGGGAAAAGGGTTGTGCTCCCCCTGAGTACATGCTGAAATCTCTGCCCTGCTGTGCTGACCATGCTCCCCCTGACTGTAGGCAAGATCTGCAAAAAGATGTTCTTCAAGAAGAACCGTGACATATACATCATAAAAGACCTTCCTATCACCAAAAAAACTCAAAACATACATCCACCACCCAACTAAGTGAGGATCATCCACCCAACCAAGGTGGGATACATCAGAAATTTACATATGACAACCAAGTACATTACATCTTCATCCCAGGCATAGTGGGGAAACCAAAATAGGCCGTTACATGACCTTGACACCTTAAAATAGATACATGACATAGAGACGAAATAACTAGAGCAAGACTTATGAAAGTCACCAATAACTGATATCAGCACCATTCAAATCAGCAACCAAGATTTCCTTCTGTTCTCCCTCTGGCTTTGTTCCACTTGAAACCAACAACAGCTGTGAACTAGAACCAAAAGCTTCTAAGATACTGTCAACAATGCATCATTAGAAGTTTATCTGCTCCCCCTGAACCTATGCCAGATGGTCTCTGTCAGACCCATATCAGAATATCTTCAACCAGAGCCTGTCCTTACTAATATCCATCAAACCTAAATATACGCGACTGTCTCTGCACAAACCGGCATATGTCCTCGGATCCTCCTTAGGCAACTCGTGGACACCCATTTTTCTCTGAAACAGACAAGTTTTAACAGCAAGATGATGCATCAACTACTCCCAGCTTCTGTCTGAGGTATTCAAAAGTTTCCCTGGGCAGTGGTTTGGTGAGAATATCAGCAACTTGTTCCTTAGAAGGAACATACTCCAATTTGACCTTTTGTTCCAACACTTGTTCCCGGAGAGAGTGGTACTTGATCGATATGTGCTTGGTCTTTGAATGCATGACTGGGTTCTTTGAAATGCTGATTGCACTTGTATTATAACATAAGATGGAGATAGGTGGTGTAAAAGTGATTTGAAAATCCTGCAAGGTCTGCATCATCCAAAGGAGTTGAGTGTAGCAAGATGCAACAGCCACAAATTCCGCTTCAGCTGTAGATAAAGCTATCAAACTCTGTTTCTTGCTGAACCAAGATACTAATCTGGAACCCATAAAGAATGCACCACCACTTGTGCTCTTCCTATCATCCACGCTTCCGGCCCAATCTGCATCTGTATAAGCATGAAGTGTGATATCTGTATCTCTAAGATACCATAAGCCATAGTTTTGAGTTCCTTGAAGGTACTTGAAGATTCTCTTGATTGCCTGAAGATGATTTTCCTTAGGATTTGCTTGAAATCTTCCAACTATTCCTACTGCATGAGTGATGTCTGGTCGGGTACTTGTCAAATAAAGTAGACTTCCAATCATGGATCTATAGGTTGGTTGATGCACTACTGCTGATTTATCATTTGCACTAAGGCTGCATCTTGTAACCATGGGGTTACATACTAGTTTTGCATCTTCTATGCCATATTTCTTCAAGATCTGCTTGAGATACTTGGTTTGGGACAAAAAGATACCGCCTTCATTTTGTTGGATTTTCAATCCAACAAAATATGTCAGTTCTCCAAGCAAAGACATTTCGAATTATTTCTACATCACCAAGGAAAAGATTTGACTCATAGCTTCTTCATTGCTGCCAAAGATAATATCATCTACATACACAACAAGTATTAGAAATTTTTCATTTTCATTTTTTATATAAAGATTTCTATCTGCTGATCCTTTTGAAAAACCTTGTTGATGAAGATATTTGTCCAAACGGTAGTACCAAGCCCTTGGAGCCTGTTTAATACCATAGAGAGCCTTTTTTAGTCTGCATACAAGATTTGGATCATTCCCAAGAATGAAACCATTTGGTTGCTCAATGTACACTTCTTCTTCTAAGTCTCCATTCAGAAAGGCTGATTTCACGTCCATTTGAAATACTTTGAACTTATGAAAGCTAGAGAGAGCAAGGAACATTCTGATGGCCTCAATTCTAGCAACGGGAGTAAAAGTTTCTTCAAAGTCTATTCCTTCTTGTTAAGCATACCCTTTACAGACAAGTCTGGCCTTGTTTCTAATCACTTACCCATTTTCATTCAACTTGTTCTTGAAGATCCATTTTGTTCCTATGACATTCTTATCCTTTGGTCTAGGGACCAACTCCCAAGTGTTGTTCTTTTCGATCTGCTCAAGTTCTTCATCCATTGCCTTGACCCAGCATTCATATTTGCATGCCTCTTTTACATTTTGTGGTTCAGTGGAGGAGAGCAATGCCAAATAGCTTAAGGCTTCTACAATTGTTCTTCTTGTTTGTATACCTGCCTCTTTCTGCCCCAAAATTTGAGATTCTGGATGATTCTTCTGAATGTACCTGGATGGAGTCTTCTCTTCTATCCTTATCTGTTCCTCTGGTGCCTCTTGAGGTTCTTCTTCATCATCAGTCTGATTTGAAGGATGGTCTTCATCCTCTTCGATATTTTCATAATTTAATTTCCTAGGAATGTTTCCTTCTTCATCAACGACTACATCAATGTTGTCAACAATTCTTCCAAGTCTTTTATTGTAACACTTATATGCTTTGCTGTGAGGAGAATAACCAAGGAGAATGCCTTCATCTGCTCTAGGTTCAAACTTGCCAAGATGTTCATCATTAATCTTAATATAGAATTTGCTTCCAAAGATTTTGAAATGTTTTACCGAAGGAGTCTCACCATACCAGAGCTCATGAGGAGTTTGAGTGTTGTTCACCCAGACATTTGTTTTGCTGAGAATAACAACCGCAGCAAATGCAGCTTCACCCCAGAAGTTTGTGGGAGTTCCAGACTCATCAAGCATAACATGAGCCATTTGTTGAACCGTTCTGTTCATCCTTTCCACTACTCCATTTTGCTGAGGAGTCCTCGCTGTAGAGAATTCCCTTCTTATCCCATGTTCTTCACAAAAATCGAAAAATTCATTTGAGGTAAACACCCCACCTCTATCAGACCTGAGGCTCTTAATTTTGTGATCTGATTCGTTTTCAACCAAGGCTTTGAAAGATTTGAATTTTTCGAAGGCTTCATCTTTGTGCTTCATAAGTCCTATCCAAACCATTCTGGAGAAGTCGTCAATGAATAATATAAAGTATTCTTCTCCTCGAGGTGACCTTTTCCTAGATGGACCACATACATCGGTATGGACTAGTTCAAGAGGTCTGCTAGCTGATCCTTCCTTCTTAGGGAAGTTAGTTCTGGTTTGCTTACCAAACTGACATGATTTGCATATTGTATTGTCTGGAATTCTGATGTCTGGAAGACCATGAACTACCTGGTATTTGCATGCTTTCCTTATCTGTGAAAATCTTAGATGCCCCAACCTCCAGTGCCATAATCAATGTTCATCATTCTTGCTCAAATAGCATTGTTTTTGTCCTTCTTCAAATATGTATAAATTATTTGGAGTTCTTATGCCTTTGATCACTGTTTTTATTGTATCAAGATCATGAACACTACATCCATTTGATCAAAATATTACCTCAGTTCCTTGATCGCACATTTTACTGACACTCAGTAGATTATGCTTCAAGCCATCAACATACAAAACATTTCCAGCCTTGACTTTTTCTTTCAACTGAACAGTGCCTTTTCCTTTTATGACTTCAGGGGCATCATTTCCAAAAGAAACTTTCTTTCCCTTTTCTAAAGCACTCTATGATTGAAGTTTTTCTTTTATCACCTGTCATATGCTTCGAACATCCACTGTCGATGTACCATTGATTTTCCTGTCCTTCAGCATATAAAGCTATCCCACATCTTTCTGGTTGTGGTTCCTTCATTCTCCATGTTCTGGCATTTGAGGTTTGTTCCTTCTGAGTTGTCTTCCGAAACCTGCTCCTGCATTCAGAATCTTCATGACCGAAGTTATTATAAATAGAACATTCAATTTCACTTTCAAGGGTGAAAAAGTTGTTATATGTCCTTTTCGTGATTCCAGTCATACTTATTTGTTTTTGAGCTTCTCTGGTCATGATTGTCTTATAGGCAACACATTGAGCTGCTTTGTGACCAAAGTTATGGCAAGAGAAACATTTTCCATTGGAGAAACTCCTGCGATTATCAAATCTATCAATCAACCGATTGTACTTTCTACTGATACCCATTCTTGAGGCAAGTTGGGAAGATTTTACTTGTGGCTGTTTGTGGCTTCTGTTTGTCCTTAAGGTAGATTGCCCCCAATTTTCTTGATAGTCTTTGTTCATTCTTGAGGTAGATTGTCCCTGATTTACCTGATGATTTCTATTAGGCCTTTGCTCGCTCCTCCTTGCTGCATCAAGATAAATTTTGGAGGTGGATGCTTTAGATGCTTCTCCATTATATCCCAGACTTGTCTTGATTAGTGGAGAACGCTACACATTGATAATATCATCCAGATTTTCAGATCCTTTAACAAATTTAAGATTAAGAGCTTTTGTTTTCTCAATCTCTTTTCTAAGACCAACAATTTCAAATTCCAATTTTTCATGATGTTTTTCCCTTTCAGCCAGTTGAAATTGCAGAGAATCAATAATCAATTTTTTTTCTTCTAAACAAATTTTGAGTTTAGAAATCTCTTCATAAAGACCTTCTTCATCTATAGCATCCATTTAATCATCATCTTCAAAAGCCATTAAAAGTTTATAATTATTACCTCGTTCATCTTCGTCACTATTTGAAAGTCCATCGGTATCTTCATGAGTGTAATAGCTTTTCTTACTTGCATTTTGTTTCTTGTTCCATCTAATAGGTTCTTTCCCCTTTTCAATCTTATCATTATGAGGACATTTGGCAGCATAGTGACCGACTCTTCCACAAGCAAAGCATTTGAAAGGTAACTTACCTCAGAATCGTCTAGCACCCCGTTGAAGGTTTTTGACAAAATTTGATTCTTCTTCTTCTTCTGATATGTGTCCTGACTCATAGTAATCTCCTTTTCCTGAAGCCTTGAAGGCATCTTCTCTCTTGTTTGATGGTCCTCCTTTCCTCATTTCATAAGCAGTCAAAATTCCGTGCAGTTGTGACATGGTAAGGTTTCGTAGATTCTCTTTTTCTTCTATTGCAGAAACTTTAGATTCAAACCTAGGGGACAAAGATCTTAGAACCTTTTCAACCACAACAACCTCTTTTATTTCTTCGCCCAAATTTTTCATGCAATTAACAATCTCATCTACTCAAAGGAAATAGTTAGCCACACTTTCATCATTGTGCATTCTGAGATTTTCATACTGAATTCTGAGGGTTTGAAGTTTTTCTCATTTTACCTGTTCATCTCCTTCATAGCTCAGAACAATCTTGTCCCATATTTCTTTTGCGGATTTATACTGCATAACCTTCACAAATTCTGATTGAGATAGACATCCTAATAGAGTATTGACAGCCTTTGCATTTGTTTCATATTTCTTCTTCTCAGCCGGATCTGTAGGAGTTGCTGATGGAAAAGTGTACCCTGTATCTATGATATCCCAGACTTCTGTACCAAGAGATTGAAGATAGGCAGTAACTCTTACCTTCCAATATAGGAAGTTTTTCCCATCAAAAATTGGTGGCCTGATAGATGCTTCTCTCTCGTAGTTGCTCATGATGATGGATCTTCCTTCAAGCGATCAAGCTTCTTCAGAAGGACTTGCTTTGATACCAATTGTTGGAAATAATACTGATAGGGGGGGTGAATCAGTGTTATCAAGTCAAAATATTCCCTTTTTCAAATCCAGATAATATACGCTACTTCAGTTAATTAAGATCGTGTATATACACAACTATGTAGAAGGAAACCCGCGTATACAATGCAAACTTATAATTTACTTTATCTTTCAGATGTTTATTGTTAATATGTGTATCAGAATTAAATAACCAGTAACCAGAAACAGTAAAACAGAGCAGAAGACAATCACTCACAAGAACACAAGATATAAGGTGGAAACCCAATGTGGGTGAAAACCACCTGCTGCAATTCGTCTCTATCTTCTTTTAATTAGAAACTTATTTTTACAATGTACTGGTGCAGTCCTTTACCAATACATAGGCTGAAACCTGCAGAGAGCTACAACCCTCTCTCGTTCTCCAGCTTCTCCTAGAAGGGAGCTACAACCCCCTTAGCTCTTGCACTAGCCAAGATACTAGTACATAGGTGCTGGCCTACAGAAGGCTACAACCTTCTCTTTCTTCTAGGGACCACGTTTCATAAATTTTCAGATTGGATCCATGAACATCAATCAAGAAGTTCTGCTTCAACCAATCACCTTTTCACCAATCTAAACTGAATCAAAGATAAACACTTCTCTGATAGCTGTACCCAGAACACAATAACTGTAACCATACACCAATTCTGAACCCAGAACACTGCAGCAATAAACAGAAGCAGCTAGAACATAAATCAAGAGATGTACGCTACTTCACTATTCAGAAACCTGCATGTATACTCTTCTGTGTCAAAGCCAACCTACGTATACGCTTCTTTCTCTTAGCAAAAAAATGTGTATACGCACCTTCTCTTCACTGAACCTGCATATAGATCTATAAAGGATAATTCATTCTTTTCAAAAATTCAGACATTAGTTAACCCAGATTACCAAATTTATAGATCAAGCATGCGCCACATATAACAGATCAAAATCATAGAAAGATACTATCATTCAAGCCTGAAGATTATGACCCATCAATAGAACTTATCCTTCTTTGTGCACTAAGGTTCCTCCTTCATTCAGATCTGGATCTGCACCATAGCCCCAATCACCAATATTTCAGATCTAACACTTATTAGATATTCAATTAATTCAGATGACACTTTGCCAAATGATCTCCTTCCTCTTTTATAGTCTTAGGCCTTTCACAATACCACGGTCCAAAACCATAATAAAACAATACCATGGACCCAATACTTGGGATCAACACTTTTGATGAGATACCATGGTCCAAAACCATAGGTTCAAATCCGAAGGACTAACTGCCACGGAACAAAAGTAAATTCTCCAACATATACGCACTTTTCCTTGCATGAAAGTGCGTGTATGCACATATGCGCCTTTTTAACGTCTAAACCATGTGTATATGCGCCTTTGTCTAGGTGAACCTGCGTATATGTCTTTTCCTTCATTCTAAAAGCCTAAACTGAGATCTGTCACCAGAGAGAGTTGCCATCAAGAACAACACCTGTGCCATAGCTCCAAACCTATGCCATAATGCCAGCAGCAACAACACTTCCATATTTATAGTTGTGAGTGGTATGCTTCTTGGTTGCCATAATTTTGCTTTCCATTTTTCTTGCTAACCTGAATGCCTTCTCTAATGAATCAGATTCCCAAAGGCAAACATCATGTTGGATATTATCCTTTAAAGTCCGTATGAACACATCAATCCTATGCTCCTTTGGAATATTTTTTACCCTTATGTTCAATTTTTGGAGCTTCTCAATGTGCTCCATTATTGAACCCTTTTGTTTGACACTTATCAATTGGCTAAAAAAAGTGTTTCTTTTGTATCCTCATAATGTGTTATCAATTCTTCCATAAAAATTTCCCAAGTGATAATTTGTTTACGAGAGAAAAGCCATTGATACCATACAAACTGATTTGGCTTCAAATATAAAGTTTCAATACGTACCTTTTGTGTGTTTTGCACATTATTGAGATCGAAAAATTGTTCCATCTGTAATATCCATGTTGCGGGATCCTTGCCATCAAACTTCCTCATATCAATTTTTGGAATATGGTGGGTCTTCGATCCAACATTAGAGTCTATGAAATCATGATTAACATTTCTTTTGTTCTCATCATGAGTTTCCTTTACTACCCTTTCACCATTAGTAAGCATTTCTTGTAGAAACTCTGTTAAATCTATCTTCAAATCTGTCTTCAAATCTTCCATGCCTGTCTTCAAATCTTCCATGTCTGTCTTCAAATCTATCTTCAAATCTATCTTCAAATCATCCATCTTAGCTTCCACGTCATTCATCTTAGCTTCTATGCCTTTCTTTAAATAATCCATCTTAGCTTTTATGCCTTTCTTTAAACCATCCATTTTAACTTCTACATCTTTTTTTAAACCTTCCATCTTAGATTTTGTTCCTTTTTGTGTAAGTGACACTTGTTGCACTTGGTCTCATAATTTTGATATATCATGTTGCATTTCTTCCTCTTCTTCATGAGTCATGCTAGATCTTTTAGTTTGCTTACTAGGTGTTTGCATTTTCTTTCCTCGGGGCATCAATCACCAATAATAATTCTTTACTATGCCTTTTAATTCCTTCAAACTAATTTTTCAAACCAAGCTTATGCAAAAAAAAAAAAAAAACTACACATCTTTTTTCACTTTGCAGGAGCTTGATATTGAATCTGATGTATCTCTGTAATTTTAGATCATCCAGTTCTGAACTTGTGACCTGTAGTAGCCCTCTAGATCTTCTTTCTAATGCCACTAGTCTAATCCAAATTGGATTCTCCAAGAAAGGGTTATGTACAATCTCCCAAGATGACCTGATTATAGATCCTTCCAGAAGAGAAAACTTGTATGAAGTGCCACGTGTCACTGTTTCAACCTTTGGCTCTGAAAAATATACATAAGAAACTATAGTCCGTCCTCTTTCTGTACCTTCTTACAAAATTTCAATCCGATGCTCAGAGAGAAAGTTATGACAATTTTCCCCAGGTCTCCTGTTTGGAATGTAATTCAGGAGTCTACAAAAAGACCAACTTCCTCAGATCATATCTTCGCAAATATAGCGCGAAAAGCTCTGAAATTCGGACTTGAGGTTCAGTGCGATTTCGTCTCAAATGGGTTTTTTTTCTCTTTTGAAATGTCGCAGAAAAAAAGTTATAGTGAAAATTCCACGATGACCTATTTGGAGCAGCGAAACCCTAGAATCCAAAGCTCTGATACCAAATGTTATGAAACTAGCTCACAAAAATATAGAAAAGAGAGATCAACACCTTAGAATTCGTCCTCTTTGAGGGGGAAACCTCCTTTACATTACATAAATGAACAATTCTTGGATGATTCAAATGACAAAACCTCCTTTCTATATATAGGGCTCTAAGGAGTCACAATATAACCTAGCCGACCTAACAATAATAATATAAAGCCACAAAAATAACAATAGAGGGATTCTATGGGGCATGGTAATAATAATACGGGGACAATAGGGGGACAACAATATTAATAAGGGATACAAATACAATAGTAATGGGATAATCACTAGTATTATAGGGACCTAACAAATACCCAGTCACCTACATTCTTTCGTTGCGATGTTTATCTTCCTGTTGTTTCATTCTATTATGCACCAAAGTGAGGTTATATTTTAAGAGTTGGAGAACTTGTTGTTGATGCTCAATGTGATCTTCCACTGATTGAACCTTATAATTTTCTCTTAAATATGATGTGATGGATGGTGAATGATATCCATAAAGTGCCATAAATGGGGTCATTTTTGTTGAAGTATGGAAGGAAGTGTTATACCACCATTCAGCAAGAGGCTACCATTTGACTCATTGTGTCTGTTTATCAGATACAAAGCAACGAATATATCCTTCCAAATATTTGTTTACTATATCAATTTTCCCATCAGATTGAGGATGATAATATGAGCTATGAGCTAACTGAGTATCAAGACAAGAAAATAATTTTGTCCAAAATTTTCCAGTGAAAATAGGATCTCTATCTTTACAATAATCTTTGGGTTTCCATGTAGCTTTTGAATTGTTTCCATAAATGCAATAGAAACTGTACTGGCTTTAAATGGATGAGATAATGCACAAAAGTGTGCATAGTTGGTAAGTCTATTAGCTACCACCATGATTACACTCTTTCCTTCGGACTTGGGCAATCCTGTGATAAAATCCATTGAAACCTCCTCCCAACATTGGGTTGTAATGGATAAAGGTTGTAATAGACATGGGGTCTTAATTGTTTTAACTTTATTTTGTTGGTAAACCAAATATTCTGTCACAAACTTTTGAATATCATATTTAAGGCCATCCCAAAAAAATTCCTTCTTAATCCTGTGGTAAGTTTTTAAAAATCCTGAGTGCCCTACTAAGGGATAGGTGTGCAATTCCATAATAATATTTTGTTTGAGTTGGGAATTCTTACATAGGTATAAGCAATCCTTGTACCATAAGTAATCATTTTTCTAGCTAAATGTATTGGATGTACTGGGATCTTGTTGTAACTTTTGAATGAGTGCCCACGCTTCTTCTTCATTCTTCCATTCAACCCTTGCTTAGTTTATCCAATATGGTTGGATAATAAAAATGGTACAAACCAATGCTTCCACATCCTCATCCTTTCTTGAGAGTTCATCTGCTACAACATTTTGCTTGCCTTTTTTGTAGATTATTTCAAAGTCATAACGCAACATCTTTGTGACCCATTTTTGTTGCTCTTCTGAAGATAATCATTGTTCTAGAAAGTATTTAAGACTACCGTGATCCTTTTTTACCTTGAAGTGTCTTCCCATTAGGTAGGGTTTCCATTTCTTAAGTGCATGTAGTATTGCCAACATTTCTTTCTCATAAATAGCTTTGTGTAAATACTTTCCTTTGATTGCACGACTTTCAAAATCAATGGGTCTTTCTTCTTGCATTAAAACAACACCAATTCCATTTCGTGAGGCATCAAATTCCACAATAAAGGTTTTTGTGAAGTTCGACGTAGCTAATACCATTGCTTGGCACATTGCCTCTTTAAGATGTTCAAAGGCCTTCACTACTTCTGGAGTCCATGAAAATGCATCTTTCTTCAATAATGTTGTTAGAGGTGCTACTATTGTTGGGATGGGGTTCCCTGGGTCAGTTTTGGGTTTAAAAACCCAAGTTTTGATGTAAATTTTGGTAAAAGATGTAAAGTCTCTACGATTTGTGGATGCAGAGTGAGTAGGTAATTATGTGTAAAAGCGGTTTTATCCCCTTGTCTATGTAAAGTTGAGTTGGTCTTGAGTTCCACCCTTGGTCCGCAAACCATGGGATTGTATAAATAGGTGTGTCTTAGAAAGTCTAAGGCAATAATCTGATGATGATGGATGTAATGGGTCGATAGAAGATATCATAGAGCAGTGGGTCATAGAGGAGGGAAAGGCTCTGTAGCTGAGTGTGCAGGGTAGTTTTGAGTCTGTAATACCATATTGAAGATCAATAAAGTAGATTGTTGAAGAATTCCTATGTTTATCTATTTATTATTGTTTAACTATGTTTGCGATACATGCTGTGATTTAATAATGTCTTTATGAAATATTGATATATTGATGTGTGACTCTATGGGATATGTCTTGATAATATTATGCAATGCTTGTTAAATAATTTTGTGAAGATTATAATACATTATGCTATGTTTATTAAATACTTAAGTAGACATGTGCGAGTTTAGATCTAGGGTAATTTTATGGTGTGTGAAAGTGGATGATTCATTTGTTAAGGGTCCACAAAGACTTATCGTAGACCTTCACGAAGGTCTAGAGGTTGTTTAAAGGAAGTTGCAGTATTGAGCCCTAGGGGCTTATAGATCTGTGTGAAGGCAGATCTAGGGCAATAAAAAACATCACAATGATCTCTGGATGCAAAAACTTGGTTCTAGCATCCCCTCATACTGCTTCGGGTGAGACTTCAGCCTGTGCTATGCGGTTAATACCGAAAGGACAAGTAGTGTAGGGTTTTTCGTAGCATAATCAACTCTGAACCTGGGTCAGGACCCATTGAGCCAACAAATGGTTCCATTGCCCGGACTGAGATCTACTCAAGGAGATGTGTGATGTGACATCACTGGAATTTGACCAAGAAGGAAATTGAGAAGTGGTTGGATAGAAAAATTCATGAATTCATGGCGCAGGAGAACAAGAATTTGCGCTTGTCAAAGGAGCAGTGGTTGGACAAATATTTGTATACAGGAATACATGAAATTTTCTCATGCACCTTCCCAATCAAACTATACAAGTGGATAACTAAGTTGGCAGATGACCAAGGAAGGAGGAATCTTGACGGTCCAATAGTGTGGAATCCAGAGTTGGTATGATGAGTAGAAGCCTCTAAATACAAGATCGTACACGTTGTGAACCACTAGCTCGATCAGATTATAGGAATATTTGTCGCAGAGTTTGTGGTTGATACCTCGGCTAGCTACAATGAAGAAGAGTGGTGCTTCTTCAAGGGACCATGAGGTAAGAATCTGAGATCTTTGAATACCTAGATTAAGATGCTCTTGTGTGAGAAATGGGTTATGCCATTTCCTTGGTGTTTGGAGCTACGCGAAGTGGAAAACTCATTGGAAAGCAAGAGAAAGCAGGTCCTGAATATAGCCCATTGATTGGAACTCCTTCGAGCAATGACGAGGGAACGATACAAGCCTCACTGTGGAGTGTTTTCCAGTTGATAAGACAAATTTTTCCATGGATACATCATCCATCCACTCTCCCTCCACCTTCACCTCCACATCATACACCTTCGCCCACACCTCTGCCACCACCACTGCCGTTCAACATGTCGAACTCAATAAAGATACTAATTTTCAAGGGGATAGGGAGACAAGATACAAATCAATCCTGGTTTGTTGTGAATGTTGTGTGGACCACACAGCAGATCACTGATGATAACATAAATAAGGTGCAGTTAGTTACTACTCTATAAGATTGCGCACTGACGTGGTATATTAGGTACTGTGCTGATCATATTGTAGCAATGCTAGCAAAGACTAAGGATGATTTAAACAAAGAGTTTAGTAAGCCTAATTTTGAGTCGCAATTAGTGGTTGGATTTAAGGAAATCATGATGAGGGTTGATTAAACGCCTTGGGAGTTAGATCAAAGGTTGAAATGTGTGATTCACGAAGCTAATATGCAGCCCACATATGGTTAGCACCGCAAATGGTTTATAACCTCACTTTTGCCCCACTTGAGAATTGATTTGTCACAACAGAAGACAGGAAATCAGGCAGAAGCCCTGGAAATCACGATGAGATTGCATGCAGCATGTATTCAGGATGCGACTTTGGGTGTCCAACAAATTCACTCGCTGTTGAAAAACCTCTACATGGAATTGCAAAGCTTGGAAAAAGTGAAGGAGGCTAGGCTAGAGGTGTTCAAGGAAGTCTGGTGCCTAAAGTGTAAAAACCAGGGGCACGATAAAGACCACTGCATTGTCTTTGAAAATTATATTATAGGAGGGGGACCAATTCCCCTCAGGCCAGAAGCTCTAGCAGGATCGAGTGTGGGGCCCGCACTATGGTGTGCTATTTTTCAAGTGGCTAGAATGGATAATTTTCATTTTCTGCAAAAGTTCGTTTAGATACCACAACAGTTGTTCTGCAACTTCTGCAAATTAGTGGGCCATGATGAACACCATTGTCGCAACTATGAACTAATCATGGAAAGAATGCCTAACTACCGAATGCAAGCAGAAATGCGGCCTCTAGAGTAGGGCACCAAGGAGCGTGCAAAGAATATCAAGGACGAGGATGAGGCCGAGGAGGAGGAGGGGCTGGTAGAGGTTGGGTTCAGGTTATTTTCTATAACTGTGTGTTATAGACATTTTTGTGCCTCGCAGCATGGAGCATGAAATGTCGATAATTACAGGGATCCAAAGTCCCTAAACATGTTGTTCTTACCCCTAGAGGAACAAGGTCAGCAAACCACAACACTTCCTATCAGTTCTCCACCTGAAAACACTAAAAAACAGGCTATTTTTGGATCATGTCAGCTGCTCCACTGAGCATCTGCGCTGAATGTCAACTGTTCCTCCTTGTACCTGCGCTGAAAGTCAAAACTAATGAAGGCTACCTGCGCTGGGCGAGATTGGCCAAGTGGCACAGTCATTCTGCAAGGTGTCAACTGCCCAGGAAGCTTCCAAACTGACACTTGGTTCAAGGAATTCGCCCTGTGATGAGTAAGAGGTACTTGATCTCCATGTGTAAGCAAGGATCTCCAAGTGGACTTAAGAACTGAAGATTAACTGAAGAGGGAAAGGACACAAGGCAGCTTTATGTCAGTCTCAAGCTGACTCATCCTTTCTTCTTCTATCCTATATATAGAGCTCTTCTATGAGGTCTAAGGAGGCTGGAATTTTGTGCAAAGTAAGGAAGTGCTGTTGGTTTACAGTTAGAGCTATTGGGTGATTGCTTTTATAGAGGGGAAGAGGAGATTTCTTGCTGCTGGGGAGGTGCTGCTGGATTGGAGCCATTTATGGTTGTAACCTTCTCAGAACCTTTTTCTTCTATCAATAAAGCTTTGATGTTCTCCTATATACTTGTATTGCAATGATGTATTGTTTTTATCTGTATATTTGATTCATCCTAATCCATGCATCAGTTATGAGTACATGTTTCTTGTAGTTTCCCTCTCTTGTTTTTGCAGGATCTTTGTGTAGCTGGGCCGGCAAAGGGAGCAAGGAGCTGGGAACAAGGCAAAGATAGAAGACAGGATCGACAAAAGCGAAAGACATCGGTTGGTCAATCTTTTCTTCCTTCTCTGTACTTTCATAAAGGAAAAATATCAAAGCTTTACTTTCAGTTGTTGCTAAGGAACTATCACCCTTAGAGTAGGGATAGGGTCATTCCGAGTCGGATACTTTTCCCCACAACAAACTGGCGACTCCGCTGGGGATCGTATCCATTTGATTGTATTTGTAGTATCTTTGCTATTCATTTCCTGAAGAAAAGAGTACCAAATCGAAAAGCTTTTGACTATATCAAAAGCGAAGTAGAGGGGCTGCTACTCTTGCTCATTTTCTGAGCAGATTCATGATTTGAAGAGCTGATCTACAAAAGACTCTTGTGCTCTTTGTGATAGCTTTTCATCCTCTTGATCATCCCTTAGCTTGTACTTGACCCATAGCTTTTTGTTTCAGCAAAAACAGTGAATTTTTGAGCTTTTTATGACCCAGAAATCCTTGTAAACGCAACTCTCGTGTCTCAGTGCAGGCTGTCCAAAGGCAGTCTGCATTTCAGCGCAGGTACTCCCTTCGGGAACTGCGCTGAGAGTCAGTTTGACAGACCAGAGCCTGCGCTGAACCAGTTAGCCAGTGTCTTGCTGAGGTTTCCTACTGAGTCTTGGCCCTGTTTTCACTGTTATTTTGCTGCTGATTGCTTGTCATTTGTACTTGCTGTAAACCAACTTTCCTTGACATTATTCCGCCTCAGTTGTGTGATGAAACTGTGATTGTTCTTTCAGTATTTCTTGTTTCAGTTACAGTTTCCCATTGTGAAAAGCAAACCAGTATAGCTGTGGCCTCTTAGATCCTGAACTGTAAAAGTGTCTTTATGATCTTAAGAGCTAGTTTCATTACTGTTCATGGCTGTTTAAGTTTGTTTGTTTTTCATTTTATGGTTTGAATTCATACATTTTTAGTGTCGAAACAAGTACCTGTAAGGCGTCTTTTGATTTTAGACAAAACTTGTTTGTTTACGCTTCAAATTGAATTCAAAAATCATACGACAGTTTCCTTTTGTCTTACATCAACATTAAAGGAAAAGAAAAGAAATACATGCATCTTGCATTTGCATTTTTTGATAAGTTTGCGTGATTGATCTAGGAGAAAGTGCATTAGTTTGTGCTTTGTGCTCTGTGTGGAAAGATTATGTTTTTCTCTCCCCTCAGTAGTTAGGATTTTCAAAGCTAAAAAGATTGTAAAGCTTGCTTATCATTTTAGCTGCATTTAGGAATTTGTACCAATACATCTCGTGGTGATCCTGAAAGACAAACTGCTAAACAAGATCAACTTAAAATATATTGAATGAATCTAAAAACGCTTTGTAACATAACGCTCACAATAGAGGTCTAGGTAGAGACGTGTTCCGGCGTCGTTAAACGTAGTGACTGTCGATCTCTACGAAGGTGGGTGATTCCTCCTGAGGGACGATAGCACTAATACAGACTTGTGCTCCCGCGTACCGTCGCGTATATTGGGAGACCCCTATAGGCATTTATCCTTTATCCTTAGGAAGCCGTGTCGGCCACCCTACTGATCGCGATGCAGTGAACACAACATTCACGAAGATCGACCACCCGTACTGTAAAACGTATTATGTGGTTTCGCGAAAGGTTTGGCACACCCTCTGCCTAGATCTCTAGAGCAGTTTCTTTTGGCCTTTTTCAAACTCTATAACTGAAAAAGTCCAACCGAGCATTTGTCACTTCGGGCTCGTTAATACATCGAAGGCGACTAGAGTCATCTTTAGCTTTTTCTCGACTCTTAAAACATGAAAAAGCAAAGTTGTGTCTAAAAGCGTCTAATAAAATTCATTCAATACGGAAACATAATTCCCCTTTTTGTATTTTAGTTGATCAAGTAATCCGCAACCGTGGAGGAAAGTCAATTAAAACTCCGTCGCTCGGGGAAACTCGCGAGTCAACCGTCTTTGTCTCCGGAATCGAGAGTAGTACGGACGAAGCGAACTCGCTTGACCAGGTCAAAATCTCCCATTAAAGTTAGAACAACAGTTCCGACAACATCTGAGATTCTGGTCACTCCTAATATTTCTGGAATCCCTGCCTCTATTGAAGAAGTTCAACAGCAACAGAGGGACAGTTGTACTGATCCTAGTCTGAGGGCAAGTACTTGCATAACTGAACCAGTTCCATCTGAAACCGGTCCACAGAGTCTTGTTGCTCAAACAACTGTCGCTGTCGAAGCAACCCCTTCTTCGGCACCAGAAATCTTTTACGGACCTGACGGTCTTCCTCTTCCTCCTGGTCTGATTGCAATAGAGGAAATCGTAGAGGACCAGCAAGCAAATACTCCAACTCATTTTGGAGTAGGCGCCACTCTTTTTCCTTCTGCATCAGAAGTTTGTCCATCACCACTGGAAGTTCCTGGAGAATCGTTAGGCAGTTTATTGGATAGACTTAAAATGTCTGAGCAACCGGCGACATCTAGGACTGTGCCAAATGACACAGCGACAGCAGAACCTCCTGCTGTCACTCCAACGATGTTTGCCGGCATACCAGCTGTCCCGACTAGCTCTCATCAGCTAGAAGGAGTCCACCCAGGGACTATTACGACAACTTGGTCTGTTCCAGTTTGTTCTTCCGGTATAATACCTGGTAATTCTTATGTTGAAACTAGACAAATTGATCCCTTTGGAAATCAGTTTGGGCCATCCAGTCCTCAAAGGCAATCTATACCCTTGAGTTCCGGATTGTTACCATATGGGGGGCAATATGCCCTTTCACTTCCCCTTCCGGGGGGATACCCATACGACAGTTTTCAACAACATTCAGGTTTGACTGAAGTAACGACGAGTAGTTGGGTACCTATGTTACCCCAACAACCAAGAGTTGTATATTCCATGCAACAGTGTGTACCTATGTCTAGTATCCCGACGACGCCAGCAATTGTAACCGTGTCGCAAGTTCAATCGATTCCTGTTGTATGTCAACCCCAAGTTGGAATGCAACAGCCCATTGAACCTGCAACACAACCACAATCGCCAACTACCGGGACGACACAGACACAAACGGGAACCATAACCCCGCATCTTGGTCCGTCGGTTAGTATCACACAACAAAACATGGCTTCGCAACCATGGATGGTGCAATACCAACAACCTTAGTTTCAACAGGTGTACCAGGGATCTGAACAACAGATCTTTGCGAATAGTGGGCAACCCTATATTTAGAATGGGTTAAATCAACCACTTTACAGTGGCCAAGCCCACCAGCCATATCAGTCATATCAACATCAGTTGCATTATGATGGTATGCAAAGGCCTACTGCTCAGGCGATTCCATCGTATCCTGGGTACGCCTCGCCAAACCTGAATCAGCAGTTGCCATTCGTGGCAACTCTAGAATTACCAGATTTACATCGATTGACGAACGATCCAATCGCCTATGCCCATTGGTGGCCAGCGATTCCTCACAAACTTCCTTCGGACATTCCTAAATTCAATGGAAATCCTGGCGAAGACCCGTCGAATCATGTGATGACATTCCATCTGTGGTGTTCGTCGAATACCTTGAATGATGATTCGATAAGGCTTCGCCTTTTCCAGAGGACATTGACTGGTCCGGCGGCTAAATGGTATATTGAATTACCTAGAGCCTCTTTCGACAATTTTAGTTCCCTAGCCCCGACTTTCTTAACACACTTTCAGTTACCTATAAGGTACGAAACTGGAACAGAGATCTTAACCAATTTCAAGCAGACAACGGCCACACATATATCAGATCATATACATGAGTGGCGTCGTCGTCGCAGAATGGTAAAGACCTATGTTCCAGATCAGCTATTAGCTGAGTGGTTTATAAAGTCGCTTCTTCCTGCTATAACAGAAGATGTGGCCAAGGGAGGCGTCGTAACAGAGGAGCAGGTTATTGCTCGTGCTCAATATTTGGACTTAGTATATACTCAGTCGGGCACGCTCTATGATAAGATACCTGACGCCCCCAGACCGGAATTTTCAATCCCTCCTCCTCCCGGATCGAATAGTGACTCTCATGCCGGTGATGGCGTGATTGGAACTGCAAACGCTAAGTCGACAAGGGATTCAAATAAGAAAGCCCGTAAGACTTCGAATCAAAAAGCAAATCAAGAGATTCTTGCTTCGGAGGTAAATGCTGTATCTACGGATAAAGACAAAAACTCCAATCAACCAGGAAGCAAGAAGAAACAAAACAAAGGGAAGAAGAAGAAACAGGGTGAGTCATCCCCTCAGAAAACTTCTTCAGGATCTCCCGGAAAGAGGAAACCACCCCCGTCAGGGTGTCAGATATGTGAGGAGGATCATTGGACGAGAGATTGTCCATTCAAAGCTGAGCTTAAAAGATTCGTAAAGAATTCGCAAACCCCAGCTGTTTTAAATGATCCGTTTCCAAATCCATGTCAAAATCTGGTTGATAGTAGGGATGCTTCTAGATGCGAAGTACTAATGTTGTCAACTTCTAAGCAACAAGACGATGCTTTGATTTCGACAAGAAGAAAATATTGCGGGGATCCGCAGTCATCGAACAGCAAAGGAAAAGATCAACCAAGCAGTTCGACGACAACTTCGGCAGAAGTTGTGCAACCTCGCATCATGGGAAGCATTCCAATAATCCATGGGAACAATTGTTCTCTCCAAAATATCGGATTCATCTTCCTAAAGAACCCTCCATTGATGGGTACTTTCGCCTTACCGCCTCCAAGTAATCTGGCGGAAATGGCTACAGTGGAGTATGAAACTTTCTGTTTCTAATGGATCTAAAGTTTCGAGGATAGTTCCTATCTCAGGTCAACCTCGTTAAAAAATGAAATAAGGATAGTTCTTTACCGTGTCAACCTTGTTAAAAAATGAAATGACCCTATAAAGACTAGGGGGCATGTGCCTCGGTTGCATTATTATGCTGGGGGCATATCGAGCAGTTTTAGCACATAGTTCATGCTCGTTAAAAAATAAACGCAAGATCCGAGCAGTTTTAGCGCATAGTTCATGCTCGTTAAAAAATAAACATAAGTTTATGAGCAGGCTTTCCTTTAGAGTTCAAGCTCATTCAGAAAAAATGAACCGGTAAATACCCTTTTGAGATCGTAAATTCATCAGCCATAAAAGCCTTGGTCGTGTTTGTGCACCGTCACCTCCACTTTTCATTTGGCCGATCATTCACCTCCATTTGTGTGTTTACCTCTTTTGAGAAACAGCTGCGAAGAGCGATTTCACCTAGCCATCCTTGTGACACTGCCGTGATTGAAAATTCCAACTTGTACCTGGAATCAGTTGCTATCTCTGTTTATCACTCGTTCCTCAAAAGACGAGTCCTCTTTGAGCTCTTTTCAGACTCGTAAAATATGAAAAGTTTGCCGAGTTTTGGCCTTCCAGCTCGTTAAAAGGACCGGAAGAGCTATCCCTCATTTAGACTTTAATCTTTTTGGACCTGAGAGATTATTACACAAAAAAATCGAGCGCTTGTCTTGTTCGGCTCGTTAAAAGTACCGAACACCCATCCCTTCTGTATTGTTTTATACTTTTTCGGACTTAAGGGATTAGATGACGAAAAAGGAATTATGGAGTTAACTTTCTGTACCTTTTTAGACTCTCTAAAAATGAAAAGGACCGAGTTTTCCTTGTCATTAGACTCGTTAAAATGATTAAATAGCGACAAACTTGTCTTTAGACGAGAACGAGTTTCCCTATCGCTAAGCTCGTTAAATCATAGCGATGGGCTTGCCCGAAGGGCAGGTTATAGAACAAGCATATGTTATCCACTTCAAGCTTGACAAAAATAAAGAGGTACTGGTCAGAAATGACTGGGGAAAAATTGGGAGAACATCGAAGCTTAATGGTAGCAAGTCGCTCTTCAACATGACACTTTTCTTCCGTACCACATCGGGTTGGGTTGTTTCATTCACCGGTCTCATCACCATGGTCTTCGCCAAACCATCCACATTTTGGGGTAATGCTACCGATCCATCACATCAGTGTCGTTATATGTTCAAGAGAGGTCATTCTGAAAGTGTCAACCGTGTCCCATCCACTGCCATACATTATCCTTCATCCATTCATGATCGCCACCCTGAATCATATATCACAGTTTGTTTTCACCTCCACTAAAATCATTAGCTCCGTTCCGTGTCATTGATGTGGGATTCATTAAGGCCCTCCTTTGACGGATCGCTTCTTGTCGACTTCAGCTCATTATCCAAGAAGTTGATCTAGGAACAACCCCATCAGTACTTTGAAGCTTGCATGCCTCAATGGCAAGTTTCTCACTTCCGGCGACAGGTATACATCAATGACCTTCGACCAGAAGATTTTGCGTGGCGTTCGACGCCAAGTCCCTTATTCACGCCACGTGAATTGTACTGCAGTACCTTGAGGGTCATTATCATTATCGGTGATTCCTCTCGCGCTTGTTAACGGTTTTCATCATTGACCGGTAATCAAGCGATGTCTTTCCATGTTCGACTTCAGCGAAATTCTCACATGGATCGACTTGTACTTAGAGTGAAGATCGAACGAGTTTGAAGACCCCGGATCTAGTTTCATCCATCCGGGCTGCGATACATATTCAGGAAATATAAAATCATTTGTCATGTACATCATTGCAGCAGATGATCATTCTACTCAAAGGATGATAATTTCAGCAGAGAATTATCAGTCTACCATCAGACAATCGTCTGTTCTATGTACCAAAATGTATTTATAAAGCTGAGCATGGGAATGCCCGCCTCGGCTAGATCATGAAAACAGAATGAAAAATAATGTATTGTATTGTATTGTATTACAGGGCACCTCTCAGCACTTGAATGAACTTCGGACCCTCTGGATAAAGCATTTCACCCGATAAACGGCCTCATACTTTAGGGGGCAACTGTTATAGACATTTTTGTGCCTCGCAGCATGGAGCATGAAATGTCGATAATTACAGGGATCCAAATTCCCTAAACATGTTGTTCTTACCCCTAGAGGAACAAGGTCAGCAAACCACAACACTTCCTATCAGTTCTCCACCTGAAAACACTCAAAAACAGGCTATTTTTGGATCATGTCAGCTGCTCCACTGAGCATCTGCGCTGAATGTCAATTGTTCCTCCTTGTACCTGCGCTGAAAGTCAAAACTAATGAAGGCTACCTGCGCTGGGCAAGATTGGCCAAGTGGCACAGTCATTCTGCAAGGTGTCAACTTCCCAGGAAGCTTCCAAACTGACACTTGATTCAAGGAATTCGCCCTGTGATGAGTAAGAGGTACTTGATCTCCATGTGTAAGCAAGGATCTCCAAGTGGACTTAAGAACTGAAGATTAACTGAAGAGGGAAAGGACACAAGGCAGCTTTATGTCAGTCTCAAGCTGACTCATCCTTTCTTCTTCTATCCTATATATAGAGCTCTTCTATGAGGTCTAAGGAGGCTGGAATTTTGTGCAAAGTAAGGAAGTGCTGTTGGTTTACAGTTAGAGCTATTGGGTGATTGCTTTTATAGAGGGGAAGAGGAGATTTCTTGCTGCTGGGGAGGTGCTGCTGGATTGGAGCCATTTATGGTTGTAACCTTCTCAGAACCTTTTTCTTCTATCAATAAAGCTTTGATGTTCTCCTATATACTTGTATTGCAATGATGTATTGTTTTTATCTGTATATTTGATTCATCCTAATCCATGCATCAGTTATGAGTACATGTTTCTTGTAGTTTCCCTCTCTTGTTTTTGCAGGATCTTTGTGTAGCTGGGCCGGCAAAGGGAGCAAGGAGCTGGGAATAAGAGGCAAAGATAGAAGACAGGATCGACAAAAGCGAAAGACATCGGTTGGTCAATCTTTTCTTCCTTCTCTGTACTTTCATAAAGGAAAAATATCAAAGCTTTACTTTCAGTTGTTGCTAAGGAACTATCACCCTTAGAGTAGGGATAGGGTCATTCCGAGTCGGATACTTTTCCCCACAACAAACTAAATGCTACCGATCCATCGCATCAGTGTCGTTATATGTTCAAGAGAGGTCATTCTGAAAGTGTCAACCGTGTCCCATCCATTGCCATACATTATCCTTCATCCATTCATGATCGCCACCCTGAATCATATATCACAGTTTGTTTTCACCTCCACTAAAATCATTAGCTCCGTTCCGTGTCATTGATGTGGGATTCATTAAGGCCCTCCTTTGACGGATCGCTTCTTGTCGACTTCAGCTCATTATCCAAGAAGTTGATCTAGGAACAACCCCATCAGTACTTTGAAGCTTGCATGCCTCAATGGCAAGTTTCTCACTTCCGGCGACAGGTATACATCAATGACCTTCGACCAGAAGATTTTGCGTGGCGTTCGACGCCAAGTCCCTTATTCACGCCACGTGAATTGTACTGCAGTACCTTGAGGGTCATTATCATTATCGGTGATTCCTCTCGCGCTTGTTAACGGTTTTCATCATTGACCGGTAATCAAGCGATGTCTTTCCATGTTCGACTTCAGCGAAATTCTCACACGGATCGACTTGTACTTAGAGTGAAGATCGAACGAGTTTGAAGACCCCGGATCTAGTTTCATCCATCTGGGCTGCGATACATATTCAGGAAATATAAAATCATTTGTCATGTACATCATTGCAGCAGATGATCATCCTACTCAAAGGATGATAATTTCAGCAGAGAATTATCAGTCTACCATCAGACGATCGTCTGTTCTATGTACCAAAATGTATTTATAAAGCTGAGCATGGGAATGCCCGCCTCGGCTAGATCATGAAAACAGAATGAAAAATAATGTATTGTATTGTATTGTATTACAGGGCACCTCTCAGCACTTGAATGAACTTCGGACCCTCTGGATAAAGCATTTCACCCGATAAACGGCCTCATACTTTAGGGGGCAACTGTTATAGACATTTTTGTGCCTCGCAGCATGGAGCATGAAATGTCGATAATTACAGGGATCCAAAGTCCCTAAACATGTTGTTCTTACCCCTAGAGGAACAAGGTCAGCAAACCACAGCACTTCCTATCAGTTCTCCACCTGAAAACACTCAAAAACAGGCTATTTTTGGATCATGTCAGCTGCTCCACTGAGCATCTGCGCTGAATGTCAACTGTTCCTCCTTGTACCTGCGCTGAAAGTCAAAACTAATGAAGGCTACCTGCGCTGGGCGAGATTGGCCAAGTGGCATAGTCATTCTGCAAGGTGTCAACTGCCCAGGAAGCTTCCAAACTGACACTTGGTTCAAGAAATTCGCCCTGTGATGAGTAAGAGGTACTTGATCTCCATGTGTAAGCAAGGATCTCCAAGTGGACTTAAGAACTGAAGATTAACTGAAGAGGGAAAGGACACAAGGCAGCTTTATGTCAGTCTCAAGCTGACTCATCCTTTCTTCTTCTATCCTATATATAGAGCTCTTCTATGAGGTCTAAGGAGGCTGGAATTTTGTGCAAAGTAAGGAAGTGCTGTTGGTTTACAGTTAGAGCTATTGGGTGATTGCTTTTATAGAGGGTAAGAGGAGATTTCTTGCTGCTGGGGAGGTGCTGCTGGATTGGAGCCATTTATGGTTGTAACCTTCTCAGAACCTTTTTCTTCTATCAATAAAGCTTTGATGTTCTCCTATATACTTGTATTGCAATGATGTATTGTTTTTATCTGTATATTTGATTCATCCTAATCCATGCATCAGTTATGAGTACATGTTTCTTGTAGTTTCCCTCTCTTGTTTTTGCAGGATCTTTGTGTAGCTGGGCCGGCAAAGGGAGCAAGGAGCTGGGAACAAGAGGCAAAGATAGAAGACAGGATCGACAAAAGCGAAAGACATCAGTTGGTCAATCTTTTCTTCCTTCTCTGTACTTTCATAAAGGAAAAATATCAAAGCTTTACTTTCAGTTGTTGCTAAGGAACTATCACCCTTAGAGTAGGGATAGGGTCATTCCGAGTCGGATACTTTTCCCCACAACACTGTGGGACACTAGGGCACTAGGCATGGGAATTTCAGAATCAAACATGTTCGTCCTATCAATACTACAACCAATTTGACCACACTATAGAAGAATGCCTTGTGTTGATAGCTAAGATGCAGGAGAAGAAGGCGCAAATGATGAGAGTTAAACCACACGAGGAAGATCCAAATGTGAATATCGTACTGAGAAGCGGGATAAAAACTGTGGATGATAAGGGAAAATAGCCTGAAGAGGACTAATGCACAAGGCCCCAAAGAAGGAAGTTGGGTTCGATCTGAAGTGCGTGAAGGAATTGTTTATGGAGGCCAAGAAAATCTTCACTGAGGAATCTACCTCAGGAAGTTAGAACAATGTGTCAGAAACCAGCAAGCCCGTATAGGTTGATCCCTCTGTACTTACCACGTTCTTAGAGACCTGCATGAAACTTCTACAAGATAGCAAGGATGTGAAAGGCCTATAGGAATTGATAAACAAGTGTGCTGGTAAAGAAAACACCCCTAATGGACACCGTGTGGTTAGAAAAATTGGCAAACATAAGGCAATAACAGGTCACAAAATGAGGCTCACCGCGTAGATAGGAGATTATGAGATGGACTAGGTCATTCTAGATCTGGGGTCTAATGCAAATGTTTTAACTAAACAGAAATGGGAGAGAATGGGGAGACCTATGCTGCGTTAGTCTCTGATCTAGCTTAGAATGGCTAATCAATAGAAGATCATCCCTATGGGATGACTACATGGAGTAACGGTGGATATAGAAGGTTTGAATGCATTGGCTGATTTTCAAATAATAGAGATCATTGACGACATCAACCTGTACCTCACGCTCCTTGGAATTGATTGGGCCATTGATATGAATGGAGTAATCAAAGGAAAAAGGAAAAAGTCTACTTCGAGTTGCATAATATTCTAGAAGCAGGGATCATCAAACCAATGGAAGAATATTATTGGGTGAGACTGATGGTGGTTTAAGAGAAGAAATAGAAGGGAGAAATAAGGATTTGCATAGATCTAAGGAAGCTTAATAATGCCTGCGTTCATGATCCTTTTCTGACACCGCTTACTGATGAGGTATTGGACAACGTTGGAGGGCAGGATGCTTACTCATTCACTGATGGGTTTTCAGGGTACAATCAGATCAAGATCGCGCCAGAGGATAGGAGAAAAACAACCTTTGTGATAGAATGGGGTTGTTTCCAGTATACTGTAATGCCATTTGGACTCAAGAATGGGTGTGTGATATTCACTCATGTAGTTATAGCAGCATTTAAGGAGTTCATTCATAAGTTCTTCGAGGTGTATTTTGATGATTGTACGTTGTTTGGTTTAGTGAAGCGCCATGTAGCAAGTCTGCACTTGATGTTGGATATGTGCCACAGATACCAGATCACTCTGAATTTGAAGAAGTTTCTATTCCATGTCCCCTTTGGGATCTCGTTGGGTCATGTGCTACGCAAGCAAGGGTTGATGGTGGACCCTGCCAAGGTTGTGGTGATAGTGAATTTGGAGGCCCCAAGAAGTGTTAAATAGTTGTGTGCAACGCTCAGGCATATAAGATATTACAAGAAATTCATCAAGGCTTATGCTCATATTACTGCGCCCATGGAGAAACTGTTGAAGAAGGACACTACACTTTGTTGGGATGAATAATGTTAGGGCACTTTATATGTTTTGAAGGAAAATATGGTCACCGTGCCAATCTTGGTCTTCCTCGATTGGAAGAAGGATTTCCATGTACATGTCGATGCCTCTTGCATTGAATTGGGAGCTATGCTAACACAAACTGGTGAAGGAGGGATGGACCACCCTATAGCCTTCGCAAGTAGGAAATTTTTAAAGGCCGAGAAGAATTACTCAACAAAAAAGTGTGAAGGATTGGCTATGGTATACGCGCTTCAAAATTTTTAGGCACTATTTGTTGGGCAGACATTTCAAAATGTACACAGATCATTCTACCGTGAAATATGTGGTCAATAAGCCTGTGTTGGGGTGGAATATCTATCGATGGCTGCTGCTATTCCAAGAGTATGACTTTGAAGTTATTGTGAAGCTAGGTAGGTTGAGTGCAGGCCCTGACCATCTATCGCGGATAGAAACAGTAGATGAGCCAACTAATTTGGAGGAAGGATTGCCCGATGCACAGCTCTTCATGGTGTGCATAGTAGATGACCACTTTGCAGATATTATTCACTTTTTGACTACAGGGACGGCTCTGAAGGGGTATACAAGTCAATAAAAGAAGGAACTAGTAGTATGCATAACAAATTTCTCAGCGATTGCAAGAAATTTGTATAAAATGGGAGTATATGAGATATTGCGATGATATGTGCTAGATTTTGAGCGGAATAGCATTCTCACTGAAGCTCATGGAGGGGCTATGGGAGGACATTATGCATGAAAGGAAACAACATAGAATATTTTGCGTGCAGTTTTATGGTGGCCTACACTGCATAAAGACTCTAAAGAATATTATAGGGCATGCGATGCATGTCAACGAATGAGAAGACCATCACGGAGGGATGAGTTTCCATTGAATCCTCAGGTATCATTATGTGGTCTAAAATGCGGATGAAAATTAGAGTTTAATTTAATGTCAATCCGGGAAGGTAAACTTAGAAGTGATTATCTAAAATATATAGATCTAGAAAGATTCCTAATTTGTCCAAGATCTTAAAGTCCCCTTACAGGAACATATTCATTAAGATCTCTTTCAATAACTAATCAAACCTAGATCTAAAAATTGTTTGAGATCTATGATTCTCTTACAAGAAAATATTCTACAAGATCTCTTCCAAAATTAGGTCATCTAATTAGAACTTAAAAGCGGAAATGAAGTAAACCTAGATCTAATCATTGTATGAGATCTTATGGTTCTTTTACAAAAACACTTTCAAATAAGATCCTTCCAATATTAGAACATTTAATAAAACTTGAAAGTTGAAATCAAACAAAAACATAAAGTAAATTATAAACAAATAAGCATGCAAGTGAGGCCACGGGGGCCCTCCATAACTCCACAAGCACACCACTTCAATGGAAACTCAGATGTAGAAGCAAAATTGAAGTATGATCCTTTATTTCAAAATCTCCATTACAAACCAACTCTAAGATTACAAAAACTTCCAGATTACAAATGAAGGAGATTGTATTCCTATTTATACAATGGGATGAGTAACAAACTCATAATGATCATCCACTAATCTACTTTCCCATTATTACAAAATATGATCGCTTTGAATCCTCCATAAATCTCTCACATATCTTAGATAAGATATGCCAACCAAATCCTCCATGATCTTCTCCTTAGGAATTGGATAAGATATGCCAACCAAATCCTCCATGATTTTCTCCTTAGGAATAGGATAAGATATGCCAACCAAATCCTCCATGATTTTCTCCTTAGGAATAGGATAAGATATGCAAACCAAATTCTCCATGATTTTCTCCTTAGGAACAGGCTTGCATAATTATCTCCTTAATATGCTGGAGGAGATATTAATTCTTCACATATTTCCTACACATCACAAAACTCACATATTCTTGAGATATATATAAAAGTATGTATATTTTCTAATATTTAATCATAAATTCACTTGTAATACAAAAATGAATAAAATCAAAAATAAGAAGGTGAAACCCAAATTTATGTATGAAGATGATATGATAAAAGGTTAATGGGATGATGAAATGTAAGGAATAGTGAGGAAAAAGGTGGATGAAAATATGACATTTATGAGTCCTAACATCCTCCCCAACTGAACTTGTTGCATGTCCTCATGCAACCATGCATGGGTCTCTTTAAGAACATTTGGTATTTTGAACTTTGGCTTTACATGATGATGTCTTTTAATAATGACTGTTTCCAGGATATGTGAAAGACATGAGTAACAATTTACATTTTCTTATGGTTGGTTCTTGTGTGACAACCATGAATACAAAGAATGTTGGTTCTTCTGTTAACAACATTCATTTCGTTTTCTATTCTCTTTTCTTCAATAATAATGTAAACACTCACTGGAAATCATAAGCTATCAATGTGCATAAGTAAGCCCTTTTGTAATATTAATGAAGCATGCCAATATTACGTATGAAGCAAAGTGCAACAAAGTATCATTGGAAAAATAAATGTTGGTGAATGGTAAATGAGAAAAAATGGAGTGATAGTGGTGAAGAAATGGAATCATGGAAGTGAATATGTAGTGTGGTGAAGAAATGGAATCATGGAAGTGAATATAGTTCTCCCCCCCTCAACTGAATTGGTTGACATGGCTCATGAAAGGAAATGTAGTATGGTGAGGGAATTTTCCAAAATATTCAAGTTAGCATATAAGGAATTGCATGATTAAAGATTAGAAAACAACATACCTCTACTTACCCAAGAATAATGAACTATGCAAGAGGAATGTAGCTGTTGCTACTGCTGGATCAGGAAAATGTGACTGATGTTGTTGTTACTGGATCTGGGAAATGAAGGAATCTGAACTGCTGATGCTGAATCATGGAAAAGATAAATGCTGAAAGTGGAACTGTGGTACTCTCATAGATCAGAATTCATGCTACTGTAACTGTTGAGGGAGTCGTGAAAAAGTGTATAGTCTTCACCCGCTACTAAACTTCTTGGTACAATTCTAATCATGCGAAAGAATGTGTCGATGTCGAGCATGAATAGAAATCATTGGATTACCGGTCATTGTTGTATGTCATTAACCAATGCGAGGCAAATCACCATTGATGTCAATGAGTGCCAAGGTACCCGAGTACATCTTACGAAGTGCGAATTGATGTGTCGAGGTCGAGCCACTTGCAAGATCTGAAGATCAAGGGACATTGATGTATTCCCATGATCGTCAGCGAGAGAACTTGCCATTAAGGCATGCAAGCCTCTAGGTTCTCAAAAGGAACTCTAATCTATTTCCTAGATAAGGTGCTGATGTCGATGGGGCAATACTTTTGAAAGGTGGACCTTAAGGAATCCCACATCAGTCAACGCGAGTTTGTACAAAAATATTTGGTAGGACTATAAATGGAAATAACTCACGGACAAGCAGTGTGGATCAGCATGGCGAGGAAAACAAGGCAATGTAATCATGGAAAGGGAATGACTTCGAGCGTCCAAAAATGAATGTAAGGAAATGCATGGTGTATGAAGATGAACTCTTTCCATGAAAAATGGATATGGGAATGTCATGCTTTATGGATTTACAATTGGTGGAATTCAAAATCTGCTTCAAAAAGGGAGGTGCAAGGTAGTGGTTGTGGAGTTGGATTTGTCTTTAGAATTTTTCATGAATTTAGTCTTTGGAAGACCAATTTTCGTCATAATGTAATCTCCTTATGATCACTTGATTATCCTGTAACCTGTAAAAAAAACCTTGGCAGAAAGAAAACATAACTGTGTTCAAGAAGAAATGGCCATTTCCTTCATGATTCTTACGCAAAAATTTCATACCAAATAAAACATATTAAGGACAATCAAAGTGTTGAAATTGACTTAATCATGATATTACAATCAATCCATTCTTAAAATAACCATGAAAAGTAATACTCCCTGTTTGGGTCAGATGAAATATGCTTGGCAAAAAGATTGGCATTAGAAAGATCTGTTGTGGTCTGCATATTAGTATGTGATATAAAAGCATTCAACAGAAATATGTTATGCCAACTTGAAGCTATTGAAACAAGATAATCATCATTTATAGAATCCTCCAAGTGTTTGATAAATCGATCCTCAAAATTTGTTTCCAAGTGTTCCATTTTTTATTTTATTTTCAAACCTGCATGAATTTTGTGAAATTTTATTATTATTATTATTATTATTATTATTATTATTTATTTATTTATTTTATTTTTTATATATATAAAAAAACAAAAGAATGAAAGTCATTTTTTTTAAAAGAAAATTTCTAAAAATAAACTAACACTAAAATGGTTTTTTTTTTTTTAATATCTAAAAAAAACACAAAATCCTCTAGAATCAATGAAAAGTCTGGCTTTTTGTCTAGAAAAATTAGGAGAAGATAATGCAAATGCCAAATCTCTCCAATAGCCTTGTTCCTTTCTTCTGAACATATTCGTGTGATCGTGTGCTGTATGGTTGGATTTCTTTTATTTTTAACTTTGGGTTTTTATTTTTAATTTTTTTTTTATGACTCCGTTTTGTTGTGTTTTGTATTTCAATTTTTCTTTTTTATTAATTTTTTTTTGTTTATTGTGAAAAAAATTATTAAAAAAATGAAATGTAACCTATCTAAAAAAATGGCTATTTTTTTTCAAAAAGATATATATATATTTTTAATAATATATATATATATATATATATATATATATATATATATATATATATATATATATATATATATATATTATGTGGGAATTTTTTATTTTTTATTATTTTTATTATTTTTAAAAAAACTAAAATTTAAAAAGACTAAGTTTTATCTAAAAAATTTTAAGATGATTTTTCACTCACTCACAAAATTGTTTATTGTCGCATTGCAGATTAGTTATACAACAAGAGTATTTTTATTTGAAATAAAAATCAATAGATTTTCTGATCTTCCAGATCGCACGAAGCGCGGGAAGAGAGCATACTTATCTCTTGATTTTTTTTTTTAATTTATGCAGGTTAGCGTGGGTGGATAAAACACTATTAAAATATGCGAAAAAAAAACAAAATTAAGATCTGTGACAAAACCTTGCATTATCTACACTCTTTCTGCAATGTCACGGGGGCATTTAGACTCTCGGAAGACAAATCTTTCCGATAATCAGGCTCCTGGCTCACCCGTGATACAGAAACGAGACATAGAGATGCAAAGATGTGCCACTGAATTTATTCATGATGATTTTTTTTTTTTAAACAAGACTAAAAACTTCTAATGATAACGACTTCTAATGACTTCTAATGAGATCTCATTTTTATTTTTCTAATCTATTCTACATTAACTTAAAAGATGTTTTATTTTCTAAGTAAAAGCATGCTTCCAGTGAAGCCATCTACGGACTAAAAATTCGAACATGCTCACATCAAGATTTAAAAAATTTACATTATGTTTTGCAAGTATGTGAGAATCCTATCTTAGAGTTGGCTCAAGGTTATTGTCCTTGCTCTCCAAGAAGTACCTGTTCAACATTGTCAAATTCATCATCCGTAGATGGATTAGTGAGAAATAGGGGGTTTAAAATAAAACTAAATTTAAAATAACTATGTACAAAAATAAAAATGCTCCAAACTTTGAACTCCTTTACGAACCTGCTGTCACCAAGTTCCACAAATTAGTCCATAAAAATAAATGCATAAAAACAATTACTAAATCCTTCTAGTTGCACTTCCCCGACAATGGCACCAAAATGTGTGGTCTAAAATGCGGATGCAAATTAGAGTTTAATTTAATGTCAACCCGAGAAGGTAAACTTAGAAGTGCTTATCTAAAATATATAGATCTAGAAAGATTCCTAATTTGTCCAAGATCTTAAAGTCCCCTTACAGGAACATATTCATTAAGATCTCTTTCAATAACTAATCAAGCCTAGATCTAACAATTGTTTGAGATCTATGATTCTCTTACAAGAACATATTCTACAATATCTCTTCCAAAATTAGATCATCTAATTAGAACTTAAAAGCGGAAATGAAGTAAACTTAGATCTAATCATTGTATGAGATCTTATGGTTCTTTTACAAAAACACTTTCAAATAAGATCCTTCCAATATTAGAACATTTAATAAAACTTGAAAGCTGAAATCAAACAAAAAGATAAAGTAAACTATAAACAAATACGCATGCAAGTAAGGCCATGGGGGCCCTCCATAACTCCACAAGCACACCACTTCAATGGAAACTCAGATGTAGAAGCAAAATTGAAGTATGATCCTTTATTTCAAAATCTCCATTACAAACCAACTCTAAGATTACAAAAACTTCCAGATTACAAATGGAGGAGATTGTACTCCTATTTATACAATGGGATGAGTAACAAACTCATAATGATCATCCACTAATCTACTTTCCCATTATTACAAAATATGATCCCACAATTATCTCAAGCATTTTTAACTACTTTCCCATTATTATAAAATATGATCCCTTTGAATCCTCCATAAATCTCTCACACATCTTGGATAAGATATGCCAACCAAATCCTCCGTGATATTCTCCTTAGAAATTGGATAAGATATGCCAACCAAATCCTCCATGATTTTCTCCTTAGGAATAGGATAAGATATGCCAACCAAATCCTCCATGATTTTCTCCTTAGGAATAGGATAAGATATGCCAACCAAATTCTCCATGATTTTCTCCTTAGCAATAGGCTTTCATAATTATCTCCTTAATATGGTGGAGGAGATATTAATTCTTCACATATTTCCTACACATCACAAAACTCACATATTCTTGAGATATATATAAAAATATGTATATTTTCTATTAATTAATCATAAATTCACTTGTAATACAAAAATGAATAAAATGGAAAATAAGAAGGTGAAACCCAAATGTATGTATGAAGATGATATGATAAAAGGTTAATGGGATGATGAAATGTAAGGAATAGTGAGGAAAAAGGTGGATGAAAATATGACATTTATGAGTCCCAAAAATCATTACAACCATTTGAAAAATGGGCAATTGATTTCATTGGGCCAATTCAACCTCCAGTGAAGAAAACTGGTGCGTTTTATATCATCACCACGAAGGAGTATTTAACCAAATGGGCAGAGGCACAACCAGTTGAGGATTGTGCAGGGGCTACAACAATGAAGTTTTTGTTTGAATATGTGTTAACTAGATTTGGCTACCCAAAGGTGTTGATGAGTGATCGAGGTACACACTTCCTAAACGAAACAATCAATGCGTTGACTGAGGATTTCTAGGACCATCATCAGAAGAGCACACCATATCATCCTCAGGGTAATGGGGCAGTAGAGGAATTTAATAAGATTTTGGAGAATGTGCTAATGAAGATTTGTAACATCTAGCAGAATGACTAGGATGTGCACATACCCGCAGTGCTATGGGAATACAGGATTACTTGTAAAAAGGTTACGAGACAAACACCTTTTAGATTGGTCTATGGAATATATCATGCCTAGTCTATGCATCACAACTTTCACAGGTATGGTATATTGTGAAGCCTTGGAAGAATGGCTCGCGCAGCTGATGGAGCTTGAAGAAGATAGATTCTTGGTGGGATTCCATCAACAAGTATAGAAGGAGCATGAAAAATCATGGCATGATCGACACAACAAGCTATGCACGTTCAAGGTAAATGATTTGGTATTATTATATGATAGTAAGTTCACCAAGTTTCTAGGGAAATCTCAGATGCACTGGATGGGGCCATATGTTATCAAAGAGATTACAGGTGGAGGTGCGGTTCAACTTCCGAAGCTGAATGGAGAACCGTTTCCAAGAAGGGTGAGTGGAAGCCAATTGAAGTCATATGCAAGAGATCATGCACAATGACTATATGGCAGCGAGATAGCCTTAATGCTCTAAGAAGTTGTAAGGGAGTGTGGGACTATAAACTAGATTGTCAGGGTTGGAGGACTACGTGCCAAGTGGGTTGCGTGAAAAATGATGAAGTTGCAGTATAAGAAGTTGTGCGCCAAACTATGCGCTATGGAGGGAGCTGCCGCACAACACAATAGGAAAGTGACTGTTGGAGTCATTGTTCATGATTTGACAACTAGAAGATAGTTTTTTTTTTGCTAAGTAAATTTAATCTATTATATATAAAAAAGAGAGTAATTACATCCTTGGATAATAGAGAGCCATCAAGCCTGTGGATTAGGCCGTTTGTTCATGACAGATTCAGAAACAGAGAGATTGAACCTTACTTCCCGCGCAGGGGCGACAGAGTGATACACATAACCGACACTAGACATTCCCTGTGAAGGGTATACAGACACAAGTAACATCTCCACATCAGACACTAGACAGTAGAAAACAGTACATAAAACATGAAGAAATATTGACAGACAGAACTATATATAACCAGAAAAAACGGTGAGAGCTGGAGCCTGAATTACTCATCAGGCTCCTCCTCTACGACCCTACACCAACCCATTTCCGGTTCCTGCATGTCTGGCTGCACATGGGCCTCCATCATGGAGCTGATGGCGCTGGCTGGCTGGGGCTGCTCCTTTTGCATTTCTGAGGTGGGCTTTGGAGAGTTGGGATTATGGACCTCCTAAGAATGAGGAATTGGAGTGCTAGATTCTCCCTCATGCTAAGCTTCCTCGATGAAGAGAACAAAGACATGAGTCGTTATTCGAGGGCGCGTTAGAGAACAGTTGAACAAGAAAGTGGCTGAACCAAATGAAGACGAATTGGCTTAGTCTGGAGAATTTGGGTCCAGATAGTTGCTAGGGGTCAGAATGCGCTCTGTTCCCCGATGATGAGAAGGAATCCCCCAAGGAACCTGAATCAACAGGGGGCCGTGAGGGGGTTCCTCTTCCATAGCCTCTGCGACTCAGCATATGCTGGCGTGGTCGCGGCATCACGCAATGACGAACAAAAATAGCAGCAAGAAAGTCTCCAAAAGTCGAGCTGCCTTGACCAGTAGTGACACCACAAGGGCATTTGCTTGTCTCTGTGAGAGAGTTACACCGCCAGAGCATAGCCTCAGGCTCAAATCGAAACCAGCCTCCGACGTCAGACCTTCCCTAGACCCATTCTTTCTCACAGCTCTGAATCTTGCCGAACTGAATGAAACACAGATGCAGATTACTGGCATTGAGGTCACTTAAAATGCAGGTGCCCTTCCCTCGATCCTCACCCGCCATTACTATGGCAATTAAGTTCGCTGCAGACCGATATTCTCCTGAGCAGGTGTGAATGGACAGTGTTGTAATTCCAATGCTGAAAATCCGAGCTCCCGTATTATTTATCAACCTTGCATTTATGGCCGCCCACCTGAAGTTCTGTCCAGTGCGCATGTTGGACATGTGCCAGCCATGCTCTGCCCTCCTCCATCCCATCGTGGGTATTGCGCTACAGGTCACCCGCATCCGGGGGAACAACTAGAAGACAGTTAAGAGGAGTGGGCTGGCAGCATTTAAGGCCAAAATCTTTGAAGATATGCTGCCAAAACAACATTAATGATCGAAATTTGGGGGGAATGGTCATATTTGAATTTCAAAAACCACTATAAATTACGTGTGTCAGTCCAACAGAGAACACTTTGCACCCTTAGATTTTTTGAGCTGTGCTATCTATTACTTATGAACCGTTCATTTTTTGAGGATTCATGAGCCCTGCATTTGCCAATTTACCAGAGTTTAATAAGAAATTCATCCTTGAAACCATGTTAGGACCAACCCTGTTGAGACTATGAGCAATGGGGGAGATTTCACATTTGAAGGAGTTGCTCTAGAGGTAGTGAGTATGGAAGCTTCGACTCCTATGCCTACGGTGCTGAGGTCGCCTAGGCCGAAGCCTACCCTTGTTAGAGAAACCCTGAAACCAAAGAATGATAGATAGAAGAAGTCGGTGCTAGTGCGCGAATCACCTAGAAAACACTCTGCAACTCAAAATTAGAAGAAAGACAAGCAACCCAAGAGGGTTGTCGATTTAGAGGTCGAGGAAGGACAGGGCACCAAGGACATAGACGCTGAGGGACTGGAGCCCATTACAAAGTTTCTTGATTATATCCCTCCATGCAAGGGGAAGGTGAAGGTCACCAAGGACTCAGATTCTGACAAATTTTCCATTTATACACCCTTGCTAGTGGAGTAGGTTCCCTTCGAATGTCCACACCTTGTGCAGATCCTCTTGCTAAATATGGACGATTTGGACGTGGTAGACCATGAGCGGTTCCTTCACCTCGCAAAAGCAAACTATATGAAGCATGTTTACTACCCAGACTCAGGTGTCATCGAGATAGAAATGGTGGAATGGATCCGCGACATAGAGAATTCAGGATTGTTGAACCTATTGTGGGTGCCCCACTATCACCGCACCACTATCAACACCACTTGTGTGCATCAATTACTTGCACTGCATGATGGGTGCCTATGGCTAGGAGGGCCTATACTGTTACACAACATTTTTTCACTGTCCCTGTACTCCCCGTTCCTTGATCCTAGAGGACCTCTACAATGAACCCCACATGCTTTTCCTTCATGGAGAAACTCCCATTATGTCCCTCTTCATGAGTAAATCATTTCCCTTTTGCACCATTTCTCCTGAAACTTCTATTTTTCCTAGTTTACAAGACCGTCACTAATGGCCTTTGTCTCCCCCTTGTCGATGTGCAGAGACTAGCACTACTCCTCGTGCTGTCAGGAGCGACTAAGCTGTGTTTCAGTCGTGCCGGTCCTGTCATGGAAAGTTTTTTAAATAGATCTGAAGCTTCTAGCTCTAGAAGCTCTGTAAAGGAATTCTGGTAAATGGTTTGGTTGGATGGGGTCGAGGATGACAGTTTGGGCTCCTTTCCCCTATAATGATGGAACTACCTCAAGGGATCAGTCCTTCTCCCATAATAAGGGGATCCATCTCCCATCCATATTTCCTATATAAACCTCCCTTCTTCCCAAGCACAAACTAGTGAGAGTGTGAATGTTATAATCATAGTTGATAGTTTTGGCAGAGTTATTGTTGAGTGTTGATACTATTTTGGAGTATACAAGAAAGCTATTACTAGTTGTAGATACCTAGTTGTGTGAGGGAGAAGTGTGTTTTGGTTTGGAGTGAATCCCAAAGGGAAGAGCCTTTAAACTATTGTTGTTTGAAGCTATCATGGAATGCTAGCAGAAGTGTGTGGGAACCCAGTCTTGTCAGAGGAAGACTACAGCATCAAAACGAATGGCTGTAATCTCTCTTTGATATTAATATATGCAACTATCAATTGATTTCCTACATGTTTTGTAATATTACATATCCATGTCTTAATGCTTCTTGACTTGTTAAGTAGGTTGAATTGCAATTTGTCTATTATTATGTTTGTGTGCTATTGTTGTTTACTTGTTTCAGGAACTTGAAGAAGGAAGAGAGAGATTGCTGGAGCGAGAAAGCGAAGACTTCATCAAATAGGATAAGCGACCAAGAGTTAGGCCCTCTTTATTGATTCTAACCTAAGGAAATCTTCCATACAATGTATCTGTTATGGCTAGACCCATTATCGGGCTAGAGGAATCCGTTCATGTTCACACTTATAATTTTACTTTACCACAAATTGGCGACTTTGCTGGGGAACCCAATCCTTTTGTTTGTTTTGGATTTCATGATTTTGTGAGAACTTTTATAGTTTCATGTTTTTCATTTGGTTCTGTTTCTTTTCTCCTGCTTACTGGTCTAAGTCTAAAATTCATAGTAGCAGATCTGGTCTTTGTGTTGATTTTTTTTTCCTTAGTTACCTTGGCCAGCCTGCTTAATCCACTAATAGTTGCACCGACCAGCGTGAATTGCTGAGGAACAGTCACGCCGACCAGCCTTTGGCACTTGTTGTCAGTTAGGCAGTCACGCTGATGCTTGTAAGTGAAGGTTAGGGCTTGACCCCAATCTTGGCCAGTGTGTTCTGCTCTTGTGTTTTTGACCCCATAAGCTTTTTGGATTGTTTTCTCCCTGATTAGAAAGCTACTTTTCATTTGGTTTTTCTTGCTTTTTGGCTTGTCATCTTCCTATTTTATTGACTGAGTCATTGAATGGCCAATGACACTAAGGCATCTAGTTGGTCACCATTCAGCAGTTTGTGAACTCACCAAGTCAAATTGTAGGTGTGTTTACTCCTTGCGTTTGTTTTTTGGTCCTTTTTACGACTTTGACCTCTTTTTGCACAAGTTTGAAAAAATTTCATTTACTAGCTTGAATGTCTCTTTCCGGCATAGATTACATTGCTGTCCTTGTGTTTCACAAAGTCGGTGTTTCATTGATTTGAATGTACTTATCTTTCATGTTTTCATTTGCTTGAAGAACTCGTTGTCTTGAAAACTTTTTCATTAAAGGATTGTATGCAAAAATTTTGTTTCTTTTTTTCGTGAGAAAGCATGAAATTCTAGCCTATTGCATCATTGTGTTAAAAAAATTTGCATCTTTCTAAAGACTAGAATTGCATCAGAATTTGAAAAAGGAAGAGAAATTTTCGTTTTGAAAGGACTTATAGATAAGTTCTTGTTAGGAAATTAGGAATTGGAATGCATTTTTCACTAGTTTATTTTTTGAAAAAGTAAGGTAGTGAAAGATCATTTTGGTTTCGTTTGCTTGATTGTTTGCACTTGATTGAGTAGTTTCTACCCTCTCTAGTGTAGGCATTTCATCGAGTTGAAAGGGTCTTGTCTCATTTAGTTGCATTTAGGTTTTTTGAGTAGCATCGCTAAGACCTGAAAACTGAAACTTAACTCAAGATAAACTCTAAAATGAATTCAATTAACCTAAGGTGCATTTGACATTAACGATCCTATCTAGAAGGTCTAGGCTAGAGACGTGTTCCGACGTCTTTAAACCTAGCAGCTGTCGTGAACTTCGGCATTAGACAATGCTAGCATGGATTTTTGCTCCCCATACCATCGAGTATATAATGGGAGACCCCACTAGGCTGCAATCCTTTTATCCTTAGGAAGTCGAGTCGATCACCTTGCGAACGTGATACACCGAACATAGAATTTGGAGAGATTTCTTGCTCGTACTTCTTGGTTCACCAGGAGGTATTCTGCAGTTCATAGTTGCTTGGTAATCCTGTTTACCTAGATCATCCAGAGCAGTCATTTGATCTTTTTGACTCATTAAATTTAAAACATCATTTGAGAACTTATCCTTTTGAGCTCGTTTCCAATCGAAAGTGATAGAGGCATGTTTGTTTCTTTCTTAACTCTTAAAAAATGAAAGAACATCAATCTTTTATGCGTCTTAATAATTGATTTCCCATGATTCAAAACATCCTGTTAATCTTTTTGACCAAATCGTGAGTTCCCTTAAAAGGACATTTTAAAGCCTTGAAGTTATTTGTTCTGTCGACTAAGACAAGGTCATCGTGGCTGGACCATCTAGTTCACCCAATTCCTCTTCCTCTCATCCATCTGAATGATTGTCTGAGGAGCCGTTTCCTGAGTTATTAGAGTCACTTGAGGACCGAAATGTTGAACTCGCAATTGTTTTGAGTGTTCAACCATTGTCATCTCATCCTTTGCCTACTTTTGATTTGGGATCATATGCTAATCTTGGCCTGGAATCTTTAGACAATCCCATTCGAACTCTAGAGAACTCATCGACCACTGATGGTCAACTTGGACTGGTTATCTATCCTCCGAACCCTCTGTTTGACATTGTTGAGATATCACCGTAGTTTCCTTACTGTCCGTACGACCAACCAGGTGTTCCTTTGGAACTATCCCCCAGTACACGTTCAGCCATTCGTCGTTGTTTGTTTTCAAACATGGAACCCAAAGGCAATGCTCTAGTCACATCTCTGGATGAGTCCAAAGTTTCTACTCCACACACTGTTGAGGGGAAAGAATTGCAAGTTCAGTTCCCTCTTGAGGGTTTCCCTTATTTGGAAGGTATTCCCACCAGTTTTCCACCCAACTATGTGTCTTTGGGGAACTTAATTTCAGGCACACCTAGTGCCTCATCACTCTACCACAATCCTGTATGGGTTTTAGATGTCAGGCCTACGTCAGGTCCATTCATCATGAACACAGCTTCCCAACAGGCTATTACTTTAGTCCTGGTGCATTCCACCATTCCAAATGCCCTTGTATCATCGATCCCAGTTACACATCAGTCACAACCGGTAGTTTCAAAGATTGTCTTTGTCATTTCCTCTGTCCCATTAGTAAATGGCTAGATTATGCCACCGCCTGGGGGGCAAAACCTAAATGTCTCTATGGTGTTAGGTGCCGCTAATGTGAGTGACTCACAAGCTCACATGCTTGGTATAAACCAAACCTCTTCTGGTATTATTTATAAACCTACTGACCCTATTGGATCAAGCAATGTCTAGTAACAACAGGTTCAGAATCCTATTGGTCTGTCTGGATCGAGAAATTTTCAGTATCAATAGCCCTATGGGGCTCAGGTCCAATGCCAAAATCCTTACATTCCATATGGTTCTCAAGGATTGGTTAATAAACCTTACACCCTCCAAGCTAGGTAGTACATTTAAGATGGCTACGACCAGAGTTAGATCAGTAATTTCTTGGGCACTATTCAAGTACCCTTGCAACAACAAGGACAACCTTTACAACAACCAGGGTAGCCTTTGTTACAGTAAGGGAAACCTTTGTTGCAACAAGGGCTCTCCATGCAACAACAAGGGCAAATTATCCTGCAGCAAGGTCTATTGCAACAACTGCAAGTTCAATCCTTACAGTAGTTGCAGTAAGCCGTGCAACAGCAGATGCAATATGCTCCGCATACCTCTCAACCCATACCCTCGCAGGGCCAACCTTTGCAAACCTAGGGACAATTTTTTCAACTGCAAGGTTAGCCCTTGCAACAAAAAACCCAACCAGGGAAGCAACAACCCTTGTATACATACCAACAAGGTCAACCCTTGTAGGAGCAGGGTCAAGGTCAAGTCCTGCAGTAGCAGGCCTAGAATCCTCTTGTCCTAGGTCAACAGGTTCAGAATCCTACCGACTAAGGGCACCAGGTATAAAACCCCTACATCCAAGGGCAACAAGCGTATCAACCTTATGCCCAAGGACTGCAGGTCCAGAATCCTCTTGTTCAAGGACAACAGGCTCATCAGCCCTATGTTCCAAAATGGTAGGTCCCATATTTGTATGTCCAAGGTCAATAGGCTCAACAACGTTTTAACCCATATGTTTCCTATCATCAACCTATGCCTGGATAGTTTCAAGGTATTCAGGATCATAATCCTCCCTATGGTCAAGGTAATCCACAATGGGGGTAGCCTCAAATGCCATATGGCCAAAACCCCTCATTGTGGGGCCAAAATCCTTACCAGCAAAGATGGGCTCATCCTTATGGGCCCACCTATCAATCTCCCATGCCTTTTAACACTCAATTACCTTTCTTTGCTACACTCGAGTTACCGGCTGTATCGCGCCTTACGAATGATCCGACCCTTAATTCATCATACTGGCCTATGGTGCCATCCAAGATACCAAGTGATTGCCCAAAGTTCGATGGAAAAGCTAAAGAAGATCCTCAGAACCATGTGATGAAATATCACCTCTAGTGCTCGTCAAAATCGTATATGGATGATTCTATTCATCTTCGTCTTTTCTAACAAACCCTCACAAATGTCATAGAAAAATGGTACATCGAGCTACCTCAGAGTACTTTCTATGACTTTAATTCATTAGCCATGGCTTTCCTCACGCATTTTCAGTTGTCGGTTCACTAGGAAACTGGCACCTATTTGCTCGCATCGCTTAAGAAAGACACCGCGACACACATCTCGTATCATATCCACGAATGGAGACATAGACGTCGCTTGATCAAATTCGAGATAGCTGATCAGTTTCTCACTGAATGGTTTACCAAATCATTCGTAGCCCCAATTTCTCATGATATAGCTACGGGTGGATGCGTCATTGAAGAGTAAGCCATTGCTCATGCCCAATACTTAGATCTGGTTTACTCTCAGTCTAGCACTTTATATGAGTTATTATCTAATTCTCCGTGGCCATCATCTGATCCTGCAGCATTGAAGTCACTAAATGTTCCTCCCGTTAATGGAGTTATTGGTTCAGTATCCCAGGCCCCTAAAACTTCTTCCAAATAGAAGTCGATCTCAAATTCTGCTCCTAATAGTTCATCTCAAAATCCACATGGCCCAGGTAAAACCTCAGAGGTCCACATTGTCTAGTCTGTTAGCACTTGGAATTCACCTAGGCTGAGATAGAAAAACTCTCAAGGCTACATCAAACCATTTCACCTCGTAGCTAGCCCTACGAGGTATGAGAAGGCTCTCTCGGGTCAGATTCGGTAGATCTTTCAATATGATAAGCTGACCAATTAGGAATAAAGATTTTAGGCTAGTAAATTGATAAGGGGGGTTGATTTAAAGGTTTTTGGGGTTTTTGGTGGCAATTGGAGGGAGTGCAATTCAGGGTGCGGGGATTGGGCTCAGTTTTTGCAGGGGGATCTTTGGGGCAAGGTAGGAGTGAGTGCTGATGCCTTAATCTGAGATGGATGATCAGGAATGATAGAGGAGGAGCTAAAGAGGGCAAACAACAACTTTGAATCCTCTTTAGACAGTGGAAAACATAGATATTGAACAAAATTAAAAGCTGAGCATGGCACGCATGAATTCAAACTTTAACACTTCATCTGTTCAATTAGCAGCAAAGAAAGAGATGGAACACATAAACACACTTACAATAACACGTAGAGAACACACCATCAACACAACAATCCACAAGAATCCACAATGATGTCTGCAAAACCCTGGCCTTCCTTTTCCTTAAATTGCAGTAATAGATGTACAATATACAATAATGCTTCTCCCACAAGAGTCCAACCATGAAAATGAGCAAGAGAAGGCATAATATAGACCATCTAACTCCTTTCCCCACCTCTAGGGGTCGAGCTCAGCTTCCTAGGAGCAGTTTGAACTAATTCTAAACTTAGCACTAGATAATAGGCAGTCAAAACAACTTGCCTCTAAAACTTAGCTAACTCATCCATGCATTAAATATTCACTATTTACATCAAGGAAGCTTCTAGAAGGGTTAAGAGAGATTAAATCTATCAATGTGCCATGAAAATTATCCATACATCCATCATTTACAAGTACAAATGATCAACCAAGGTAAAAACAGAGTTTGCAGGCCTGAAAAGTCAAAACTGGCAATTTTAGCTCGAGTGGTCGCGCCCCTTTGCAGCACTTTTTGAGTGGGTTCCAGTTGTCCAAATCAAGTGCAAGATGGCTCATTGGAAAGATCTGTGTGTCTACTTTCCATCCCAAGTGGAATTTCTGGATTTGGAGTTGATCTGACCCCTCAAAAGTCAATTCTCCCAAGGTCACTTTCTGCAACTCAAAAAGTGGGCAGAAAGTCAAAATTTTGATGTATTTTGAGCTTTTGGAGGCCCAAATCTCAAAATCAAGTTGACCCCAAGTATAGGTAATTCTAGTTTTTGCATGCCCTTTCCAAAAATGTCAACTTTTTTTGATTCTGAGCAGTCCTCCCGAGTGGTCGCGCGGGGGGTGAGACCACTCCACAGGCAAAAACCTGTAAATTTCCAAAAAATTTCCAAAATGCTCCAAAACTCTCAAATTTTTTTGATTTTGCTGCTGGATGAAGGCTAATGAGTACCATGGTGAGTGAAGGATGCCTCAGCCAAGATACAGAGTGGGTTTGTCCTTTTCTTCTTCTTCTGGGCCTCTGACAGCTTCCTTCGGAGAATTTTCATTTTAGCCTTGCAAACATGCAATCTTGCCCAATAGTGTGTTTTCATGTTGCGTAGCAGCTCTTTGTCATGATTTGCCTTCTCCAACAATCTCTCCAAGCGAAGATTTGCTTGGATGAGCAATGACTCCCTATCAGCGGGCAATGGGTCCCCGGGCCTCCTGCGGTTCAAGCCTCTGTTACCGCGGATTCTCCATAGTTCATCCAGCTCTTTCTCCATCTCTAGCTGTTTGTTCCGCTGCCCTAAATAAGTGATGGTCCACTGAGCCATTTCAAGCTTCCGCTGCAACACAAGGTTCTCCTCCTCTCTCTGCCTAATGAGCTCATAGAAATCTGAAGAGGAAGGAGAATGAGCATCAAGATCAACAACATCATGTTCTGCCTCGCCAACTGCCTCATCCTCAACCATGGGTTGCTTGCCCTCCCGTACTGCCTCTGCTGCTGAAGAATGCGAGGCCCCTTCCACCTGGTGTGGAGATAACACTCGCTGATCTGAAGAAGATGACGAGACCCCTTCCACCTGCTGTGGAGAAAGTACTCGTCGAGCTGCTGCAAATAAGGTCCTATGACCTCTCTGATAAGTGACCCGAGGAGAAGAATCCATATGTCTCAGAATACTAGCCTCGGGCTGATGTGATGGCCCTCCCTCCTCGTGAACTGCCTCTGGCTGTGTGAAGAACTCACGGGAGATAAAATCTGCCCAAGGAATGCCCTGCTGGCTCAGCTGATGGGACACAACCAGCTGGATGAGACCATGATGACACAAGCTCCTGAGCTGCTGAGCTGGGGTCTGCTTCTAGAATATAGAAACCATCCTCTGAATGTCATGAAAAAGGTAAATCAGGATGTTCATCATCCTCACCCTGGTAAAGTGCATCAGCATGCGAATGTGGCAAGCAAATACTCGTGAGAACCTCCCCTCGCATGTGAAATAGTGCATAATAAGCCTCATGATAGATGCATATTCCCCTCGGAGGAACCTGATAGGAAAGTTCCCTGACAAGTTGTGTATGTATGTTGGCCTGACATATGGCTCAAAGTAAACAAAATCCAGCCACTTGCGCTTTGGCCACACCTCACCCACATTGGGTATCCCGATAGCCTGTGAGATAGCCTCTGGAGAAAACACAAAATTCACCCCTGCAAGGGTGACCTGCCCGTCATGAAGGTGTAGAACAAATAACCGGGCCAGCTCCCTATGATGTTGAATCTGTGCAAGCCTCTCGCAAAACTGATAGCATGACATGTACTGAAAGCAAGTCACTGCCAATGGGCAAGCCTGCAACTCTGCCAAGGATGTGGGCTCTTCTCTCTTGTGATGACCACCCTTGCCGCCCTTATGAGGCCTCCGCTGTGTCTCAACCTCCATGGATGAAGATCGGTCATCACCTTGCTCATTAGTCTCAGTGGTTGACATGATGTTATTGAGCAAGGTGGAACAAATAAGCCAAGATGACTGCTGCCCTGCCTGCAAAAATGCTGAGAAGTATGCTGTTTTCAAGGGGAAAAATCATGAGGGAAATGTTAGGGGAGGGAATTTACATAAGGAAAGGGAAAATATATATAAACAACAGGGAATTTTGAAGGAAATAATCACATAATGTCAAATATGTCATTCTATCTCTCATCATTTGCAAATAAATACTTTATTAGGGAAAATAGGTGTTATGATCACCAAGGGAAAGGGAAATATAAATTTTCATCATGGAGAGAATGAGGGCATGAGCATAGGGGAATAGGGTAGCATCAATTATGAACAATTAACAGGCTGCTCCTTTTTATTTTGTATTTGAATGTCTTTCATGAGCATACTCTGTTTTTCAACATTTGATGCTTAATGGAAAACAGGGATCTTTACTTATTTGATCATAGGGGAGGGGAAGGGTTTTTATGACAGTTTGAAAGGGAAAAGGGATATTTTGTATCAAGGGTATTAGGGAGATGGAGAGAGAAAGGAAATTAGGGTTTTGGGACTAGGGAACACATTAACAATCTCCGCCAACTATACTTTATAACAGCAGTTCTTTTAACAATGCTGGCAGCTTCATGAATGCTTTTTGTCATAGGTGAAATAAAGTTTCATTTACATGCTTTGACAAAGGGAAAGGGATTTCAATTGCATAGGGATTTTAGGGAATGGATAAGCAATTGAATTAGGGTTTTAGTGAAGGGAAGGGTAGGAAAACAGAGTTTTGGGATTAGGGAGATGAATCATGCCCTTGTGCAAACCCTAGCACAGCAAACTGCCTATTTTAATAACTAGCACAGCTGCACAATGATAAACTTTGTCATGGACACTCCCACAGCTATCTAACCTCTGAAATTTATACAGCAACATGTCTTTTTTGCTCATGCCTTTTACTAGGCTATGCATAATTACATTACTCTGTTTTTTATGATATTCATGTGCATGCCTCTTGCCATCATATTCTTTCTTTTCACAATGTTTCTTTTCATTTTTTGCTGTGTTTTTTACATATATATTTGCTGTGTGACATAGTACTAGGGTTTTGGTAGGTTTGTATGGGAGAAATTAGGGTTTGAATAGGGTTTTAGGGAGGGATTAGGGTTTTTAGGAAAGTGAGCTGGGGTTTAGCATTACTTGCAAATGAGATTGAATAAATTAACACTCTGACAGTTGTGCATAATGATGGGAAACCATGGAGGGAAATGAAGGAATAAAAAACCTTGAAGAACAAACAATAACCCTAGCATAATGCTTGCAAAACAAAAAATCACTTAACCTATCTTTTCATAATTTTGCATGATAAAGAATGACCATAAATAAGTTATCCATCCATGGCACCATCATAAACATTGTAAGGGAGGCCTATCTCACTCCAATCACGAGCCAACACGAAGAAATTTGAAGTTTTGATGCGTTTCTAGAGGGTTCTGGAGCAAGCTGGTCGAGTGGTCGCGCACCAGCCTTGAGTGGTCGCGCCCCCCTCGAGTGGTCGCGCCCGACCAATTTAACACAGAGAATTGGCGCTGGAGTGGTCGCGCCCCTCCCAGGTGGTCGCGCACCCTGGTGGAGTGGTCGCGCACCCTCAGAAAGCCCAGAATTTGCTGCAAATTGCCAATTTGCCTTCTCACCTCTCTCTCTTGCGTTTTCTTGCCTTCAAATGCACAATGAGTCTCTTTTGAGAGGGAATTGGCCTTTATATGCTCACATTTGAAAAAATTAACTTGAAAAACCCACTTTATAATGTTTTCACTTTTGCATTCTCTTTAACACTGTTTTTGAGTTGATTTTGTCCTGAAATTAGCTTTTTGAGGCGTTTGACTCCGTTCTTTTTGCAGGTTGACCATCTGATGGACTGTGGCGAATGAACCAGGGTTGTTGCCGGCACTTTTGAAAACTTTTGAAAATTTCTTTATTTTTACAAATTTCTCATGACCTTGGACTTAAAAACGGGGTTTTTAAATCCAAGGCATTAAATGACCTGTAGCTAATGAAGATAACAATGAAACATATGTACATACCTCCTTCTGGCTTGCTGGGCACTCACTGAACTTGAACTCATGACCTTGCAGTGATTTTTGACCCAAACCCTAGACCTAAGACTTGGGTCCTCAAGACAAAAATAAAAACAAGTATGACCCAACCTCATTATGATATGACCTGATCCAGCAAAGCCAAGAAGGGAACAAGGACCAGCTCCTCCATCAGTTCTATGGCATGCCTACCGGGATGCAAAACTGACACTGATGAGACACCTACCTATGCATATGCAAAGAGCTTTTGATCACTGATGGAGGGCTCAAGACTGAAACTAACACAGTCTACCACAGCGGACAAATCCTTGAAAGGAAAGAAGAAAGGAAAAGGCAAAGCTGAAGCCGATGCCTCGAAACAGGGTCCTCCCAAATCATCAGCTGGCGAATCTTCACAATGAAAACCCAAGTATCCCTACCTCATTTGTGAGGAGGATCACTACACTAAGGATTGTCCTCGACGATCCGAAGTTAGTCACCTCCTTAAAGGGATGCCTCCTATCCTTAAAGAGTCATTTCCATCTCAGTAGACCCAAATGGTAGGCCAACCCCGATCTGCTTTGTTTGGATCTCAAGTGTTCATGATGAGCACACATATTAATGTGGCTACCCGATTTAAAGATTATCAAAATCCAGGTCTGACAACTAGGAAATAAAAAGAAGCTGCACCTTCTTCTTATTCTACCCCAAGTTCTGGCCCTCTGCAAATTGAGCGCCCTAACCCTGGTTTCATTACGCGGCCACCCTCTCGAGGTGTGCTACAGAAGTCCTTCTATAATCCAAATTCCCAAGCCTCTCAACACTACAATATTGTTGAGGACTTGGCTCAGGCACTGTCAGCCATGTTGGCTCTCGAGGTACTCCAAAGCAGCCCATCGTAGCGGAAATCTTTGTTGTCAGCTATCGGGGGCATCGATCCCACCAATTCTAATTTGATATGTTTTGATCTGGAGAACCATGTTCCACGACTCCCTCATTAGATTTCCTTTCTTATTCAGGTAATCATTAATGAGAAGACCATCCACCACACTGTCATCGATGAAGGTGCTTCCACCTGCATCATGTCAACTACATGTTGGAAGGCTATTGGTTCCCCTGCACTAAACCAGTCTCCGAACACTTTGGAAGCTTTCGATGGGTGTGATTTGTGACCCTTCGGTGTCTTACCTAACCTTGCCATCACCCTGGAAGGCAAGACAATGCAAGTCGAAGTAGATATTGTTGATGCCAATATCAATTATAATCTTCTACTCGACCGAAGTTGGACTCATGCCATGCATGTTGTGGCCTCCTCTTTGTTTCACTTAATCCATTTTCCCCATTAGGGGAAGATTGTCACCATCAATCAGTTTTCTTTCTTTGCCTCTTCCTCCTTGGATGGTAATTTTCCGTACGTCAAGCACTTTGGTGCTCCCTATGAGAGTGTGGGGGTGAGTCTCTTTAAAGATTCCCCCTTAATGGGATTTTTACCACTCCCACCTCCTCATGTTGCCTCTGTCAACATGGTCTTGGTCAAATCTGATCCCTGGGTCATACCTACACCAGATCTTGTTGATACTTGGGGTGAGGTTATGATGATTAGTCCCACCGAAGTCAATTACGTGGAAATTGTTTTGACTTCGAATTCTGCATCCTCTTATTCTCATATGTCGAAGACCTCTCTCAATATGTATTCTTGATCCCCTTGGCTTGGCACTTTGGAATCATCCAATCCCTTATCCAATAACTTCCTCGCTGATGAAGGTATCATGGAAATCATGTCTCTTGAGGAACCACCATACTCATCATCGCTCCTCATTTCTGCCTCACCCAATGGTCCTATCTACCACTTTCGAAGAGTCCTCTTCTCCATTTCTTATTGATGTGTTAGTTCATCCTGACATGATCAAGATCTTTCAACTAAGGGCACCTTCATCCCTTCATGGATTTAGGATTTTTCACCCTCCTTGAGTTTTAACCAATTGTCCTCTGACTTGTAACCCTCCCTTGCCCAGGGGGCATGGGGGAAAAGCCTTATATGAGTTCGACCTCATTATTTGGCCGAGTCGATGGTTACTCATCATGACCATGGTAACACTTCGGTGTCCTTCTGTGTTGATTGATTACCCGAGTCGCATCATGGACTCCTACCTCAAAAAGTATTATTATTAGGTCATCTTGCACAGTTACTTATGTACATCACTGTGTGATTCATTTTTTTACAGTGTGGTTTTGTGTGATAGTTTTCAAACAACTTTCATGTTTACTATGCTTTTCTTGCTTTGCAGATGTCTACAACTCATCATGTTGGTTTCGCCGATGGTGCTTGTTGTAGTACCCGGAAGCTATCATCTGTGGCATGGGCTATCTATGACCCTAATGGTGAGTTGATTGACCTTCAAGGTATCTTCCTAGGTCACACAACCAACAACAATGCTGAATACAGTGTGGTCATCGAACTATTCTCAGAATCCATCGCTCTAGGCATCAGAGAATTAAGTGTCAACCTAGATTCAAAACTTGTTGTCCTTCAACTCAACGGGCAATATTCTGTCAAGAACCCTCAAATATTATGAATGTATCTCTGTATCCATCTATTGGAAAGGAATATTGATTATATTACATATCATCATATTCCTAGATGCATGAATACATTGACAGATGCATTAGCTAATTATTTGTTGGATAGACATTTACGAAACATGTAAAAGATAAGACAAACCATTTGTACCATAATAGACAAGAAAATACAACATAGATATGTATGGTGAGAATGTTTGATACATCAGAACCCCAAAAATAATATGTGTGTCTGAAATAACATAGGCAGCTCGCAAGCCTCATACATCCGTGGCACGTAGGCCTCAAAAAATATGTAAGTGCTGGACCTAGGAACTACTTAGCATGGTGGTCATAGTAGCACTAGACAACTCCTGCAACACGACTCAATGGTCGGCAGATCCGATCTGAGACTCCCACCGTGTGTATCTAGTACCGACAGGGCATGTCTCCTATCTGATCATACTCCGGGATACCATGAGTTAACCCCTCAAGGTTCCTCGCAATCTCCTCCTTGTTGTCACTTCCTTCCTGATAAGGCATGAGAACGTCAATAGGACGAGGTATGCACCTGGATATTGGGGACATCCCGACCTGTCGCTCTGGTCCAACATCTGCATAAATAAGAGAAATGTTATAAGAATGCATATACCAAAAACAATTAAAAATATCAAAATTAAAAATTTGATTTTTACATCCATCATCGAAGTCCTCTCCATTTGGCAAGGGTATATCTGGATCTCCATGGAAATGAGTGTCGATGTGCGGCTAATCCTCCACGACAATCTTTTGGTGTCATATCCATGAGAAGAATGTAGGTCGGTATGACATATGCTAACCCCTACTGATCTTGGGCATCAAACAACTCCAGTGGGCCATCCACGGATTGCGTGGGGTAGGAGGATCGACCTCAGTCAATTGATACTAGAACAGTGGCACTCGTTTTAGGAAAAAGGTCATAAGTACTGATCTGAAGCCAAATTGCTTCAGATTCCTTGCCTTGGCCTTGGAGAAATGGCACTTGATGTTCATCTTCATGGCTTCTACCCAGTTGAAGATCGTAGGTGTTGTGCAGTCAATAGCATAAAGGAAATTCGACTTGTTAGTCTCATGTTCCGCTTGGGACTCCACCACTCTGTTGATAGTCAATAGAAGCACCCCTAGTGTCAAATCCCACACACTGGAAATCTCTATCTTCCCACTCTTAGATTTCAGGACCTTAGGGTAGTGTCTGGACAGTAGGGAAGATATGCTTGCCCCAATCGGACGTGACCCAGACAAGTTCATTGGCTCACCTCTATGAGACAGTAGAGTGCTGAAGTAGATATCTGAAGTTGTCAACTCCATCTCCTAGTCCCCAGTGACAAAAATCTCTTGATTAATGTCCCAAAGTCTTATCAAGTATCGAAGCAACTCAGGCTGGGTCTGCATCTCTGGTGTAAGGAAGAATTTGAGGAGCTCACAAGCCCTCAAAGCCTCCAGGAAATTTGGATCATTCACTGCCTGGGTATCAACATCTTCATGTTCCCTTTCCTTCCAATCCACCATTTTCGGCTATTTCTCTCCTACAAAAGCCATTAATTTGAGTCAATATTCATCATTGGCACATAAAATTTAAGTTTAAACGGTTAGTTTTTGAGAAAAAATGGCTTTTCCCTATCCACGACGCTGGTGTGCTTGTTTTAAAAACAATTTCACTGATTGGTGCAGATGGTTGTGCAAATCACCCTTGACTGGTGCAATCCCGTGCCTAAAAATCATGCCGACCGAGGGCGATTTTTTTTTTTCTTTCAAAAACCTCCCTAAAATTCCAAAAAAATGGTTAAAGACAGAAATGAATGTCATGAAAATAAATCTCAGGGCTTTGGTTGTTACTTGGAACTCATAGCTCATCGATTGACCTCCCGGATCTACCATAATCTGCTCCGAAACAACTAAGGCAAAAGTGGGTAAAATGTCTTCACTACAAAGGTAAAATGATAAATGGTAAAAATAATTTACTTTCCCCATTTTTCATTCATTTTTTTCATGAAAATATCAGGTTTTGTAAATATTTTTGACCTATTTTGCCTCAAGGACTCAATAATACACTTTTCCTTACTTGTGCAACAATAGGTGATGGATGTTTGACGATGATGATGAGTCATGTTTCAGCTCTTTTCTTGATTCGTTAAATTCAGATGAAAAGATTGCCGAGTATTTTTCCCTTTTTGACTCGTTAAAGAGAATAAAAACATGGGGCCCACTTTCAGCTCTTTTTCAACCCTTTAAAAGCAAAAAGATGGCCGAGACCTTATTGTTTCAAACTCATTAATGGATGTGAAACATCGTGTGCCCATTATACATTTATCCCTTTTTCACGCTGGAATGCACTATTTCTGAAAAATGTACTCCTTGACTGAAATGGTCAAGCAGTTCTCTCAAGTATTGTTTTCTACTTGTTTGGGCTTGAGTGACACAAATGTACAAAAAGGGACCATGTGGAGTTTTATTTTACGTGTCTTTTTCAAACTCTTTAAACATGAAAAAGATACCGTGTTACACCTTTTTCGGACTCGTTAAATTATCAAATGACATCGGATTTGTCATCATGATGAACATGACCTTCTCCTTACTAGGGTTCATTAAACTTACTAGGTTGGATTCATCTGAAGGATGAACTTACAGTGCAAGCATATGCTATCCCCTTCAAGTTTGCGATTAAAAAAAATAATTGGGGTACTCGCCAGAAATGGTGGGGGAAAATTTGGAAATCTATCAGTCGTGTCAGCAACTCACTCTTGAACATGACACTCTTTTCTTTATGTCGGGTTGGGACATCCTCCTCTGTATCATTGACCTCCCTGGGTTTGGGCCATTCATTTTTTCCTTCCATCTAATCTTTGCCATGTCATCATGACCATCTATCCTATGAATCCAAAAGCTACCAAACTTCTAGTTGTGCCACTGATATGTTCAAGAGTTGTCCTTCGGCAATTACACTTACCTCTGATTCTCTATATCATCCAAAATCATTTTGCATCCTCTCATCTCACGTCGATGATGTGGGATTCATTATGGTCCTCCTTCAACACGGTCGCTTTTCATCGAATTCAACTCATTATCTGGGAAGTTTACCGAGAGACTCGCTTCCAGTACCTTAGAGCTTGCATGCCCTAATGGCAAGTTCTTTGCACTCGATGACAAGTTCACATCATTGGCTTTTGATCGAGTGATTTCATGGGTGTTTAACTTTAGTTCCTCTTTTCACATTCCGTGAATTGTGTTGATAGTACCTTGAGGGACATCACCATTATTGGTGGTTTCTCTCGCACTTGTTAATAATTTACATCATTGACTGGTAATCAAGCGACTTTCAGGCATGCTCACTGTCAACACATCCATTCACATGTTAGGATTTGTACTTTGATTGGGTCGTGTTAGAGCGCAAGACCCTAGGCTCAAATCACACAAGTCCATGTTTTGAAGTGGTGTGACATGATTGTGATAATATGCATGTCTCTTTCAGATGGATGGCTGTGACCGGACCATGAGTTATCATATGTGATCCTTCTTATTATTGGATGGTTGGGACCATACCTTGGTTTCATTGTGATCCTCTTTGAGGGATGGCTGCGTGCATACCTAGATCTGTTTACATGATCCTTCTCTCGATGGTTGCATCCATGCCATGATTCATGTATCATTTGATAGAGATCTCAATTTATGTATATGTATATGTACTTACTTGCAGGTTTTCCAACAGCAGACCGATTCCCCACACTGACTTATAAAACATTTCATCCCTCACTCTAGCTAGGCCTTCAGGCTTTAGGGGGCATCTGTTACACAACATTTTGTCACTATCCCTGTACTCCCCATTCCTTGATCCTGGAGGAACTCTACAGTGAACCTCGCATGCTTTGCCTTCATGGAGAAACTCCCATTATGTTCCTCTTCATGAGCAGATCATTTCCCTTTTGCACCATTTCCCCTGAAACTTCTATTTTTCCCAGTTTGCAAGACCGGCGCTAATGGCCTTTGTCTCCCCCGCACTGATGTGTAGAGATTAGCACTACTCCTCATGTTGATTGGAGTGACTGAGTTGTGTTTCAGTGGCGCCAGTCCTATTATGGAAAGTTTTTTAAATTAGAGTCGAAGCTTCTAGCTCTAGAAGCTCCATAACGGAATTTTGGTAAATGGTTTGGCTTGATGGGGTCGAGAATGATAGTTTGGGCTCATTTCCCCTATAATGGTGGAACTAACTCAAGGGATAAGTCCTCCTCCTATAAGAAGAGGATACATCTCCCATCCATATTTCCTATATAAACCTCCCTTCTTCCCAAGCACAAACTAGTGAGAGTGTGAATGTTATAGTCACAACTGATAGTTTTGGCAGAGTTATTGTTGAGCGTTGATACTATTTTGGAGTAGACAAGCAAGCTATTACTAGTTGTAGCTACCTAGTTGTGAGAGGGAGAAGTGTGTTTTGGTTTGGAGTGAATCCCAAAGGGAAGAGCCTTTAAACTATTGTTGTTTGAAGCTATCATGGAATGCTAGCAGAAGTGTGTGGGAACCCAGTCTTGTCAGAGGAAAACTGCAATGTCAAGACGAATGGTTGTAATCTCTCTTTGATATTAATATATGCAACTATCGATTGATTTCCTACATGTTTTGTAATATTACATATCCATGTCTTAATGCTTCTTGAATTGTTAAGTAGGTTGAATTGTAATTTGTCTATTACTATGTTTGTGTGTTGTTGTTGTTTACTTGTTTCAGGAACTTGAAGAAGGAAGTGAGAGATTGCTGGAGCAAGCAAGTGAAGACTTCATCAAACAGAATAAGCGACCAAGAGGTAGGCCCTCTTGATTGATTCTAACCTAAGGAAATCTTCCATATAATGTATCTATTGTGGCTAGACCCATTATCAAGCTAGAGGAATTCATTCCTATCCGCACTTATAATTTTACTTCACCACATATACCCATGCTTGACATGTTCATTCACAGGATCACAAAATTTTCACATGAGGGTTTGAATCCAGCCAAGGAGTTTGGTGGAAAGACAGGTGAAAAGGATTTTGTATACAAGATGAAGAAGGAATTTTCCCTTGTGAAAAAGTGACGTGGATACTCAATCACTTCCATAAACGACCCCACGGTGTAGATTGCCACACAAATCTTAGCAGGAAAGGTACTAAGGAAGTGTCACGCAGATGAAGTTCTGGCACCCATGGTTTCTCTAGCTACATAATGGGCGAAGGGTGTGCAGTTCAACTGGTCAAGGTACTTGTGTAGTGAATTCCTCACGAATTTTTGCGAGGTCCAAGATGAGACCAAGTCATTCCATGATGCTTAGTTGCTTCTCTCCATCGTGTTGGTCGCATGGAAGCTGTCGGAGGACATCTAGTTTCCTCCGTTGAAAAAAGGATTGTTGGAGGCCGTGTAGTTTTCCTCCCTATGGGCCACAAAGGACCCCGCACGGGTCATGGAAACAAAGATATTATATGTTATAATGGAATCCAACCATTGCATGGCCATCAACCAACGCCCAAGGTTGTCCCTGACCTTGTACGAGCAGTTGTTAGCATATGCCACGTTTTAAGCTGATTTCCACCGAGTCTACGTTCAGGTACAGAAGGACTCGTAGCAGAAATGGTATGATTTACCATATTTGGTCACAGATATAGACATATAGGTGGTAGTCAAGAGATGTCCATCAGAGTGGCGTGCCCCCTGAGACTTGGATGTCGGAACCAGTAAGGGTGTAGGGAGCTCGATAGAAAAGAAAAGGAAGGATGCAACCAAGCAGGCTATGCAAAAGTTGGTCGCACAATGGAAGAAGGAAGTCATAGAGAAGGATCAGATGGATAAGGAGCGTGCTGCTAAGGAGTAGGCTGAGCGAGAACAACGCGAGTTAGAGCGAAGCGAAAAATCCCTTTTTGCCAGAGATCGAGGAGGAAGAGTAGTCTGAACAGGGAGGTGGATGAGATGAGGGGAAGAGCACCTCGTTTCGACTAAGGAAGCATGGAAAAGAGTAGAGGGAAGGTCCTCATAGAAAGTAGAAATTAGACAAGTCATAGGTTGATCCCATGGTGTTGACGGAGGGCGATCTCGATGAGATCGCCGACAAAGTATGGGACACTACAACTGAACTGCTACAATTGTTGGAGCAATAGTATATGAAAACATTGGGGAGCGTTCATAAGGATCTACTTGAGCTACAGATCCAAACTAGCAGGATGTAGGTGGGCGTAGGTCAAGCGAGCACAACACCTGTAAGCTTGGCACTAGGGAGGAGTCGAGCCATGGAATTGGTAAGGACCCTAGACCTTCAAACAATTGCTTTACCAAAAGGGCCCCTATGCGTAGAGTTGGACGATAACCACATAATGTTAAGTACCCTTAAGAACATCGGGTTGAACATTGTAGCGTTCCCCAATGAGCTTCTTCATGCATTACAGGTAGGGGTGACAAAACAATTGAGAGCTTGGGAGAAATGCACTCTCAATTTGATCAGTGAATACAAGGTGAACAACAAGAAAATGTTCATCGAGAAAATGCAAGCCTTGAAGGAAAAGGACAAAATGCTGGCATAAAGTTCTAGGCTAGAGGCCACAGTAGCAAAGGCCTGCATAATAGTTTCAGAGTTGCACATTCTAGAGGAAGCAAAAACGAAAGCTAAGATCCAGAAGTTAGCTGTAGGAGTGCGCGAGGAAAAGGTGGAAGTTGGATGAGTTCAATTCGATCTCACTATGAAAATAATGGAGATGCAGCTCAAATTACTTCCTATGACTCCGCCTGAGGTCAGGGAGCAGCATGGAGCCGCCATCAAGGAAGGGATGGCCACTTTGGATGCCACAGTCATTGAATTCTCAGCCTTATTTGAATAGGCGATGGAGTTGGTAATGACTTTGCAGGAAGACCCAAACCTGAAGATTCTGAATACAGAGGTTTGAGAGATCTGGAAGCAATATGATGAGGCCAGGATGACATCTCGCTTAATTTCTCCAGCACAGCGCCTAGCCAAGGTGCAGGAGGGGAAGCAACTCCTCGCACAGGTAGAAGCAACCCAGAAGAAGGAGGTCATGCTTAAGGCCAAGTTGGGACCTTGGTTAGAAGAATCCTACCAAGTCACAACCAACATTCAAGAGAAGTTGATAGGCTTACAATAGACACAACAAACGATGAAGCTGGCTACAGAAGGACTAGCTATAGAGTAGCTAATAGAATAAGTCAAGAAGGTAGCTACACAGAGTGCTATCCAGGTTGTAGTCATGCAGGTGGAGCTGGGGTTCTTCATAGCAATATCACAACACCATACGAGTGACTCGAGGGCGAGTCATGACCTTTGTGTTGGGGGCCTATTGGGATGGGGTCCCTTGATCAGTTTTGGGGTTAAAAACCCAATTTTTGATGTAAATTTTGGTAAAAGATGTAAAGTCTCTGCGATTTGTGGATGTGAAGCATGCAGGTAATTAGGAGTAAAAGGGGTTTTAGCCCCTTGTCCATGTAAATTTGAGTCAGTCTTGAGTTCCACGCTTGGTCCGCGAACCATGGGATTATATAAATAGGTGTGTATTAGAAAGTATAAGGCAATAATATGATGATGATGGATGCAATGGGTTGATATAAGATAACACAGAGCAGTGAATCATAGAGGAGGGAAAGGCTCTACAACTGAGTGCGTAGAGGCCTAGAGTAGAGTCCGTAGCTAAATGCGCAGACCCCTGTAGCTAAGTGCGTAAGAAAATTTTGTGTATGTAATACGATATTGAAGATCAATAAAGAAGATTGTTGAAGAATTCTGGGTTTATCTATTTACTATTGTTTAATTATGTTTGCGATACATGTTGTGATTTAATAATTTCTTTATGAAATATTTATCTATTGATACGCGACCCTATGGGATACGTCTTGATAACTGTATGCAATTCCTGTTAAATACTTTCATGAAGATTATAATACATTATGCTATGTTTATTAATTACTTAAGTAGATCTGTGTGAGTTCAGATCTAGGGTTATTTTATGGTTTACGAAAGTGGATGATTCATCTATTAAGGGTACGCAAAGAGCTATCATAGACCTTTGTGAAGGTTTAGAGTCTATTTAAAGGAAGTTACAGTACTGAGTCCTAGGGGCTTATAGATCTACGCAAAGGAAGATCTAGAGAAATAAAAAACATCACACTGATCTTTGGATGTAGAAACTTGGTTCCAACATCCCCCCATACTACTTTGGGTGAGACTTCAACCTGTGCTATGTGAGTTGATGCTGAAAGGGCCAATAGCGTAGGGTTTTGTTTGGCGTAATTAACTTTGAACTTGGGTTAGGACCCACTAAGCGAACAACTAGTCTCCCATAATTCTTAATAAACTTGATATAATACCCTGCCAACTCGAGAAATCCTCGCAGATGTTTTATGGATGTGGGGATTTTCCATTCTTGAATGGATTTAATTTTGCTAGGGTATACCTCAACACCTTCATGAGATACAATATAACCCAGATATTCCACCTCTTGTAATCCAAAGGAGCATTTGGAGCCTTTTTCACATAATTGTTTCTCCTCCAATAGTTTGAGCACCCTGTCAACATGTTGAACACGAACCTTCCAAGGCTTGTTGTAGATTAGTATATCATCAAAAAATACTAACAAAAATTTTCTAAGGAAGGGTTTGAAAATGGAATTCATCAAACCTTGAAATGTACAAGGTGCATTGGTAAGGCCAAAAGGCATGAACAAAAATTCATAATGACCCTCATGAGTTATAAATTCTATTGCCAGAATGTCTTCAATCTTCATTCTGATTTGATGATATCCTGAATGAAGATCCAACTTGGTGAAGTAAATTGATCCATGCAATTCATCCAATAATTCATCAATGACATGAATGGTAAATTTATTTTTAATAGTGAGCTTGTTGATCTCCTTATAAACCAAACACATTCATCATGATCCATCCTTCTTGTGCACCAATATGACTGGAGTAGAAAAAGAACTTTGACTATTTTGAATTATACCAACCTCTAGAATTTCTGCAACCATACGTTCAATTTCACTCTTTTGGGCATAGGGATATTTGTAAGGCCTGATGTTCAGAGAAACACTTCCTGGAATAAAATGAATAGCATGATCATGATCACAAATAGGTGGGAGGACTTTGGGAGTCTCAAATACCTTGGAAAGATTGTCCAAGACTTTTTGGAGATCTAGAGAAATAGATGATTTCGAGATGGGAACCCCTAGTGAAAATAATTGTGCAATTACACCTCATTTTTCTTTCTTTAGAATATTTGTCATTCCCTTAGAGATAATTATCTTTCCTAGTTTCCCTCTGATGCCCCTTAATTCAACTTCCTTTCCTTTTGAAAAAATTCATGAAAATTTCTTGAAAATTAAAAGATATCATACCCAAAGATTGTAGCCATTGGACTCCTAGTACAACATCAGCACCACCCATTGGAATGGAAAGAATTGGGATATTCAATACATATTCTCCCATGGATAACTTGATATTATGGCACTTTCCAACGAAATTTATGGGTCCTCCACTTGGAACCTTCACTTGACACTCTAGTGTTGGATATAGGAAGCAATTCAATTCCATGGCTATCTTACAATGAATAAAATTATGGGTACTGCCTGAATCAACCAACACTATTACCTTTTTCTTCTTGATATGTCCTTCTATCTTGATAGTTTGAGGAGTGGTACTTCTAGCCAATGCATTACAAGATATGGTCAGATTCATTTCTTCTTTCTCGAGTGTTTGTTCCTGGTGTATATCCTCTTCTTTTAACATTTCTTGTTTGTTTTCTTCCTCCTCTTCACAATCTAGGTAAAATAATTTCTTCTCAGTGCACTTATGACCTTTAGTGTATTTGCTATCACAACTATAAAAAATCCCTTTTTCTCTTTTTTCTTCCAATTTTTGTGGTGTCAACTGTGTAGGTTGTGGAAGTCTAGGGGCAACAACACTTCCATCTTTATAGTTGTGAGTGGTAGGCTTCCTTGTTGCCATAATTTTTCTTTCCATTTTTCTTGCCAACCTGAATACCTTCTCCAATGAATCAAGTTACCAAAGGCAAACCTCATGTTGGATGTTATCCTTTAAATTCCCTATGAACACATCAATCCTATGCTCCTTTGTAATATTTTTTACCCTTATATTCAATTTTTGGAAGTCCTCAATGTGCTCCATCATTGAACCCTTTTGTTTGAGATTTATCAATTGGATAAAAAAGGTGTTGCTTTTGTATCCTCGTAATGTGATATCATTTCTTCCATAAAATTGCCCAAGTGACAATTTTTTTATGAGAGCAAAGCCATCACTACCATACAAACTGATTTGGTTCCAAATATAAAGTTGCAATGCATACCTTTTGCGTGTTTTTCACATTATGGAGATCGAAATATTGCTCCATTTGTAGTATCCATGATACAGGATCCTTGCCATCAAACTTTCTCATATCAATCTTTGGAACATGGTGGGTCTTCAATCCAATGTTAGAATCTATGAAATCATGATTAACATTTCTTTTGTTCTCATTATTAGTTTCCTCTACTACCTTTTCTCCATTAGGAAGCATTTCCTATAGCAACTTTGTGAAACCTCTTTTCAATCCTTCCATGCATTTCTTCAAATCTTCAATGTTTACTTCTAAACCATCCATCTTAACTTCCACTTCTTTATTTAAACCATCCATCTTAGCTTCCACGCCATCCATATTAGCTTCCACGCCATCCATATTAGCTTCCATGCCTTTCTTTAAACCATCCATCTTAGCTTCTGTTGCTTTTTGTGAGAGTGAATTTTGTTGCACTTGGTCTCGTAATTTTGATATATCATGTTGCATTTCTTCCTCTTCTTCATGAGTCATGCTAGATATTTCAGGTTTCTTACTAGGTGTTTCCATTTTCTTTCTTTAGGGCATCAATTAATGATAATTATGCTTCACTATTCACATTGAATTCCTTCAAACTAATTTTTCAAACCCAACTTATACAAATTTAAAAAAAAACTACACACCTTTTTTCACTTTGTAGGAGCTCGATATTGAATCTATGGTATCTCTGTAATTGCGGATCACCAAGGTCTGAAATTTCTTCCAGAGGTGGCCCTCTGAGTCCTCTTTCCAACACCACAAGTTTTATCAAGATTGGATTCTCCAAGGAAGAGTTATTCCAAATATTCCACGATGACTAGATTATAGACTAGTTCAATAGGGAAAACTTGTACGAAGTACCACATCTCATTGTTTCCGCCTTAGGTCTTGAAACCGATAAAAAGAAAACTACAGTCCACCCTCTTTTTGTAAATTGTTACTAAATTTCATTATGATGCTCAGAGAGAAAGGTATGGCGATTTTCCTTAGGTTTCCTGTTTGAGATATAATTTGGGAGCCTGCAAAAATCCTAATTGCCTTGGATCATATCTATGAAAATATAGTGAGACAAGATTTGAAATTCGTCCCCAAGGTTTGTAAATATTTGGGCTCAAATGGGTTTTAAGTTTAGCTTCTGAAACGTCGTAGAAAACAAGTTATAGTGAAAATTATACGATGACCTATTTAAAGCAATGAAACCCTAGAATCCAAAGCTCTGATACCAATTGTTATGCAACCAGCTCACAAAATAGAAGAAAAGATAGATCAACGACTTCAAACCAGTCTCTTCAAGGGGGAAGCCTCCTTTATATTACACAAATGAACAATTCTTGGATGATACAAATGACAAAAACTCCTTTCTATATATAGGAGTCTAAGGGGTCACAATATAATGAATGCCGACATAACAATAATAATATAAGGGAACAACAATAACAATAGTGGGCTTCTACGGGGCACAATAATAACAATATGGGGAAAATAGGGGAAAAACAATAACAATAAGGGATAAAATGACAATAGTAATGGGGGAATCACTAGTATATAGGGACCTAACATATGGTCAGTCTTCATAATTAATATTTTATCCCTTGAAATATATATAATAAAAAATGTAATACATGGTCTTCATGTCATTTTATTTTAGTCCTTGAAATGATTAAAATAAGACATGTTTTTCATGTCGGTCTCAAAAGAGAAATTTTTGAATTTGGAATTTTTGGCTCCAAAATTTTCAAGTCAACCCTCCTTCAAGTCAAGTCGGCCCCAGTGAGGAGACACCCATTCAGGCCGAAACATTATATATAAGGTACTCAACCTTCTCCTTAAACCAAAATTTGATCTCTCACAAGACAAGACATCTTCTAAGCATCCAAGAAAAGGAAAAGAAGAAGGATGAAGACATCTCAAATATGCTTTCTATCTCTCCTTGACTTCGCATTTGTGGTTCTCTCATGTTTCTTCACACATGCGAGTTTTGAGGCGTATTCTGGGAAGTAGGTCAAACTTTTGGGTAGCAAGTCCAAATTTTCTGGAGTGGAGAGTCGAGTTTCTAGGTAGATTCTAAGACGTAAAATTTTTGCCTAATTAGATTAGGTAAAGTCAAGTTTTTTGTAAGAATATTGACTTGAAAAGAGGGAAGTTTGACTAGGTTTGAACATGTCATTATTGGACAGTTTGACCATCTTATTTTTCTAGCAGAATTAGGTGTATCTCTTGTTGAACTAAAGAATTTCTCTAAGGAAAAGGTTATTTGGTTTTTTTCCCAAAGTGGGTTTTCTCAAGGTAAATTTTGTTTTATCTTTGTGCATTGTGATATCTATTGTCCTTTTGCATTTATGGTTGATTTCATGATGTGTAAAATCTTAATGATAATTTGGAAGTGCTAAAATAATATCTATATCATTAGAAGTAATTATCAAATTTTCATAAACTAGCGTTGGTATCTATTGCACTTGAAAAATCAACAAGAATACTTTATTCAAAAACCCTTAATTCCCTTCAATTATTTGAGAAGTCTTTTTACAATAAACCAATGTCATTCACAAAGGTTTTTGCATAGATATGGAAAGAATCCCAACAACAAATGAAATATTTTATCTAATGGTAGTGAGGTAGATATGACTTCCCACAAGTTGTCTATACTCAATTTCATCCTCAAGTTTGTTCCATTTTTTTGATGTGAGATTAAAATTATATTCCATCAAATTAGGAAAAAGGTTGCATTAGCCATGCCAAACTTGTTCAACAATTATCCAATAAAGTTTTTTTGGGAGATGAATATGTTCTTGAGATGTTGAGTCACTTCAATGCCCAATAAGTAGTAAAGATGTCCCAAAGTTTTCATCTCAAATCCATTCTCAAACTCTTTCTCTATGGATACAATATAATTATCTTCATTCCATATCAATAGATCACCTACATATACTACAATATATACACAAATTTTCCAACTTTCTTGATTAGTGGAGTCGCATCATCAAGATTAAAGTGTTCAAAAATTAATTTTAAAATATGCTTAGTTAAGTTTTCATTCCAAACTCATGGTAACTGTTTTAAGTGATAAGGACTTTATGGGTTTACATACTTTCTGTTATTTTCCATTCACTTTAAAACCTTCTAGTTGAGGCAAGAAGGCATTCTCTTTTAGGTCTCTATTCACGAAAGTAGTATTCATATCCATTTGATGGATTTTCCACCCATTTTTTGCTTCCAAGGGAACAAGAGTCTAGATGGTGGCCCATTTTGTTGTGGGGGAAAGATTTCCTCATAATAAACACCTTCCTTTTATTTTAACCCTTCTTCCATGATATTTCCTTTGTGTTTTTCAAGTGAGCTATCTGACTAGTACTTGTTCCGTCAGACCCACTTGTAGCTAGTTGGTTTGGTTTTGAATGGAGGATCCACTAGATTCCATTTCCCATTTTTTATGAGAGCATCATACTCCTATTACATTGATTCTTTCCATTCATTATGAGTAGAAACATCTTCAAAGTAAGTTGGTTCAAAATTAGTATATAAATGAAGTTCATTCAAAATAAGCAGATAAATTGAATTCACAATCATATGACACATCAATATCATCTACATCACCTAAATTTGAATTATCTACATCACCTCCATCTTATCTAGTGGAATCTCTAGTTCATGTTTTTCCAACCTCATCAAGATGAATACTTTTAAGTGTTTTGATGAGCTAATTTGGTGTATCTCTCTAAGATGGTATAGGTTTCTCCATTGATTGAAGTCGTGTTTCATTAAGATTCAACCTCATATCCTTTCAATAACATCATTTAAAGGATCTTCTTGATCTGATGAAGTGGTTGAAACTTCATGAGGGAGAGATGGTTCTTCAAAATGATATTTTGGAGATTGATCCAAGATAGAGATCCCCACTTCATATGTGGAATCTCATTATCAAATTCATGATATATCTTTACTTCAGTGAAACTATATAGACGATTAAGCTATTTCTCAACATTATATTCTATCTTGGAAGATTCAAGAAAAAATACAGCTATGGAAAGAGTAAACTTCTTGTTTACCTCATTGTTACGATGATATACCTTGGTGGTATTTGAGTACCCAAAAAATATGCACTTTTGTCTCCTTACATCAAGCTTGTTTCTTGTCTCCTTGGGAATCGAGATATACTAGGTGGAACTAAAGACCTTGAGATGCATTACCGCAGAAATATGATCATTCCACATTTTGTAAGGAATCTTATTCTTAAAACATGGTATGGATACTTATTTTTCACATATAGTACACATAAAACTGCAACATCCCTAAATTATCAACTTTTCAGTTTTGAGAAACATCATGGAGTGAATCGTATTTAAGATACTCTTGTTTATTCTTTTAGCTACACCATTTTGTTGAGGATTATATGAAATGATGGATTGGTGTTGAATTCCATGTTGGTGAGATTTTGTAAAGGTTTCAAAAGCTTGGGATTTATTTTTCAACAAATATACCTAATTCATCCTAGTGTAATCATGAATAAAACTCATCATATATTTATTTATGTTAGTAGATGGAACAAGCATAGTGCCACACAAATTATAATTTATCAGTCCAAGTTTTCTATATGCTCTATAAGTGGAATCATGAAAAGGTTGTTTTACGTGCCTTTCAAGGATACAAGAATCACATTGCTTCACTTTCCTAGGAATGACAGACATGCTAGAAACACTATTATTTTTCAATAAATGAATGTTTTTATCATTAATATATCTAGATCTAGCATGCCATAGAAGACTAATGGAAGTGTAACTTCATTGTGATGAGAGAGGCATGCAAAATTTTGTGCATGAGTACATGTCTCTTTCTGTTTCAACAATCTTTCATGCTCTAATATAGTCATCACAACCATGTTGTTAGAAGCCTTGCTTATTTCTACTTTGACAATAAGGATGTGAATGGAGTGGGTTTTTTCACAATTTGCAAAAGGGGAAACAAAGTTATTCATAGCTCTAGAATATGATGTACATCATGTAGAAGAAAATTAGGGAATCTGGGGAGTTTAAATCGAATGGACCCTTAATGAATACAAGAAACTAAGAAGCTCCTACAAGTGTTTTAGTTTTAAATTTCAAAAACACATCAATATACAATAATTCAAGAATTTCCCCTTTCCTTTTATCTATACTTATAAGGCACTCATTCATATGTTGTTTTCTGAGTCAACAATCATGACATTTAGTATGTTCATTCTTAAAAAATGGAAGACTCTTCTCCATATCTTTCTTTTGAAGTAAAGTATATCTTTAAAATTTAGATGACCATATGTTAAGTGCCATAGTTCTTTTGTAAACATAGTTGTTGATTACAATTCTTGATGATCCTTAATAATAAAATCAAGTTTGTAGAAGCCTCCTGCTATGATTTCTTCTATTTTAAGTTTGTAGTGATTTTATATGTCCTTCACATAATAATTTTACTTCACAAATTCAAATTTTAGGCCCTAATATGTAATTGGTGAAACTAAGATAAAAAAATTTCTTAATCCCTGGCACATGCATTACATTTGTATTTGTTTCACATAACCACTTACAAAAGTCACACGTAGATCATTATAACATTTTATTTTGTGACATCTATCATCACCTAGATAGATTTTAGCACCATTAATTTTCTCATGATAAGTTTCAAACCAATATCTTTGACATGTGATATGAATATAACCATTTGAATCTATAAACCATGCATTAAATCATCTATTTTTCTAATAAAGTTGCATCTAAAATAAGCAACAAGGTTTTTGAGATCATCATTTATTACTACTTCTCCATAAAAACAATTGTCTAAATGTATTATATATTTAGAATCATGAAACTCACCTTCCTTACAAATCTTTATAATGTCAAAACTTACCACAATAGAAACATGAGTTTTTTTTTTTCATATTTTTATTTGTCCTTAATTATTTCCCACCTTGATGTAATTTTGCGTTAGACTTGCTTCTAACATTTATTTCCAATGGTTTTTCCTTCACATGGATTTTGGCTTTGGCCATCAATGCCAAATTTGAACTAACAAACTTCTTGTTAATTCTTCCTATGTTCCTCTTCTTCCAATAGGATACCTATCAAATCATCAAATGGAGGTGCTTTCTCTCTTGTTTCAATATTGGTGATAAATATTTGATATTCGTCTAACATACCATCTAACATAACAATAACCAAATCAATGCTTGAAATCTTCTCACCAATATCACTTTGTTTATATCTGGGTTCTTTAATTTTAGATAGAAAATTACTAATATTCTCATTTTCTTCCATTTCTATTGAGATAAGATTTTGTTTTTTTGTTTGTTTAAATATACCCAATTTGTATTGATCATCTCATATATACCTTTAAATTCCTCCCATGATTCATGGGGTGTTTGGACTATCATTTATATCAAGAATTTTGTTATATTTTGCATAAATTCTGAAGAGAACCTTTTCCTTGTTTTCTCCTATTCCAATATTAAACCAAAAATGTCTAGGTTATTGAATTAACTTCATCTCCACACACAATTGACCAAACATTGTACCCTTCCATTAAGAGTTGCAACTTAAATTTCCAATTTACATAATTTTCCCTATCTAATTTATTTTATTAAGTTAAATAGAAACTCATCAAATAATTTGACATCTTTGAAAAGTAATATAAAATACCATCACTCTTTAATACCAGTAACCTAAACATTCCTTTCAAATAAAGTGATTGAATTAAAAAATAGTTCTCTATACTTACCTTCAATTATGGAGAACAACAAGGGTTGATATTTCCTTTAATTATTTTCTTGCATATAATGAATGTAAAAAATCACATAGCAAGTTGATATATTTCTCCTTCAAACTACAAGTCTCAGTGTTACATCTTTTTCTGTTAACTAATATGATATACAAAGTTGCAAAATAATTTTGTGTAGATATATCTTTAGCATAATTATTTTCATGCAGCTATCTCCCATTTCTTGTTTGATCAAATTGTTCATGTGATCCAAATTGTGTATCTTTACTTGTGAGTCAGTGTTCTTGTAGATATATATTGATGTAACAATAGTGGGAAAGATTATGTTGTTCTTTTTAAAATTCAAAAAACTTTTGATCGATTAATTTTTTTTCAATAATCAATAATAGCAAGTTGTGGCAATGTTGGAAACCACATTGTCAAGACTTTAATTTTTGAAAAATATTAGTATGAATAGAGATAAGTTTGTCTCATTCATACAAATACATGAAATGGAAGGCATAAGGCTAAAGATGTTTTTGGGAAATTCTTGTCTCACTCATGTGTGTTATGTTACAAAAACAAAGAAAGAGAGGAATGCCTTATTATCTCATTTATTGATATTGAAAATAAATACTTATATAAGATGAAAAATGGATTAAGAAACTTTTTAATAGTTCAATCAACATAACTAACAAACTTGCTGATAATTCATTAGTATAATTATAATTTATATATAATTCATAAATATGAATGAGTATTTTTTTTTTATCGCGCTATGGCTTTAATTTTATAATCTATCACTATGAACACTCTTTTATATATATATATATATATATATATATATATATATATTGAATGGAAAAATTGTGGGATAAAGTTGTTAATAATTAGATTGAGTTTAAAGCTATCCATGAATGCTTGAGAGGCTTCAATTTTTAGTATTTATTCATGAAAATTGATGTACAATTGTATTATTAGAAAAACTTATATTTTAATGCCAAATGTGAATGCTATTATAGAATTAATAAATAATATCATATATATATATATATATATATATATATATATATATATATATATATATATATATACACATTAAAGGAAATCATCCTCTCACTTAGATCAAGGGTGAGAGTGAGGATCAATACAACAATATTTATCATCATCATGTCACTCATGGGGAAATGAACTTAGTTGGGGGAGATAACATTAATTCTTCCCAACCACTAGAAACAACCTCAATTGACATCACTTTATCTATATATATATATATATATATATATATATAGAGAGAGAGAGAGAGAGAGAGAGAGAGAGGTTGATGTCATTGGAGCCCCGAGGGTTAGATCAATTGGTCGAGGTCCCGTTGCTAAAGGACTTTGCCATTGGGAGGTCATGGGTTCAATTCTCCTCGACACTCTCAAGGTTAGGCATGTATTAATTTGGCTGAGTGGTGTGGTCCACTCGAGAGAATCTCACTTGATTTTCCGCGAGAAAAAAAATAAAAATAAAATAAAATAAAATAAAAAATTGATGTCGTTGGGGCATCTTTCCCATAATATCATGGCCGCCTTCTCTGGATTGGGTCAAACTTTTCTTTCCCCACAAAAAAAATATTTTGACATTTCAGACCACTGCCGCAAAATCCATGTTGTTGCATAGCCATGCACATAATCTTGTGTTTATCCTATGCTTTATACGATGCCATTAACACCAAGGCATGCCATAATACTTCATAGGACTATGGATCAAAACCACAAACTTAACTCGAGCAAGGCACTAAGCCTTTCTCCTTTGTCCGACGAAAATCCCTATTATAACACAAAAGCACTAAACCCACATGCTGCTACCTTGATCTCAATTTAGTCATGTACTATAATCCACTTCAAATTCATACCAGATGTCCTCATAGTCGTATACACATTTCAAGCCCAGGTGTGTGTCCTACCCCGATGTAAAAAAATAATTTTGTTTACACATGTCAAATAATCCAAGATATTTGGAATACAATAAGAGAATCCATTTTAGGAATAAACAATATATTGTATAAATGTATGAATGAAGAATATATGGATGGTTACAAATGAATTCCTTGCTTATGTATTAGGCAAGGTGCCCCTTCAAAAAATATTCATAACATTATCTTTCTCTTCAGAAAACGTTTTTCTAGAAAGCTTACTATTGGCAAGGCGTGTCATCTGTTTCTTTGTCTTGTAATATATTCACATCCTTTATAATTATTAAAGTTATCATCTTCAGAGATACATTATGATAGGATACTTTGAGTGATAAGCATAATTTCTGAAATAAGAATGGATATTACCATCCCAAATCAATCTTGTGGTTATTGGAAACTTGAGATGAATTGTTATCATGAGACTAGGTTATGGTGGCATCGATATTCTTTGGAATATAAGTCACTTGTTTCTGGTCTGAGTGATATGGATTTGCATACTTTTTTAGATATCTACCTCTATGATTTGGGTGTTGATTTATTGTGATTTGATTTCCCTTTATCTTGCTTTTGTTGATTTACTTAACATATATAATTTCCTTCAAGTATTGAAATTTTAGTCATTCGAACTATAACACCTGCATATGTTTTTACTTCAAACAATTTATCATCTTCTTGAGTTGTGATATTGAATGGATTGGTATCTGTTCCTTTTTCCTCAGCTTTAGTTGTTTCATTTGGAGACTTCAATTTTGTCATAATTTCTTCTAATTTGTTCTCTAATGATTTCTTATCATTTTTTCTTAATTTAAGTGAGTAGATTTTGATTGTGATTTCTGAGATATAATATTCTTCATTTTTTGAGTCAACTTTATTTTGACATTTAAGCTTCTCATCTTTAAACATTTAATTTGTTCTAATAACCTTTGAATAATGTTTTTTAAGTGTGAATTTTCTTCTTATTTTTCCAACATATTCTCTTTGAATCTCTTCTCAAGAATTTCCTTTTGTTGTTTTAATTATTTCTTCATAGCCTTGGATTTTTCAACCTTCACAAGTAGTTTTTTACTATGGTCTCTTAGATGAAAATTTTCCTCTTCCTTTTTTGTTAATTTCTCATAAAACAAATGCTTGGGATCTTTATATTTTTTCTGATGCCTTACTTTTTTGTTCAAGTTGTTCCTCTGATATTTTAATTTGCATCTACTCATTACCTTCATATTATTTCATAATAAATATATTTCCACATGTTTTGCAACAAATTTTGCAATTTTTAAAAAGTGACCGATGCTTAAATTTCATTTCACAAAATGGAATCTTGGTACAAAATGTTTACTTATATGTGGAACTCATCTTTTCTTCATTTGAAAATGATAATCCGTTTTCCTTTCGGAATAAGCTTAGGACTATTTTTATTTACCTTAGTCTTAAAAGTAATCCTTTGAAAAAAAAATAATAATTCTTTGTTCTAAATATTCAATCTTTAAGAAATTAAATACTTTAGTATATACACATAATTTCCCCTATTTTTAATTATTAACCCTCCTATAATTTTTATAATAATATACATTTTCTCTCCTTTTCTAATATACCACTTTACCAACTAAAAATGTTAATTGAACAATCACTTGTAATTACTTGGAGCTACTAGCATAATGTGATTCCCTTTGTTGTGAATTGGTATTTTGTATTTTGAACTGTTATTTGTATTTTTTTAAATCAAAACGATTAATTGTCCTCAATAGTTGTGGCCGTACAAATGAAGGTTTATACGACAAGACGACATATTGAGAAAAATTAAAACCTACTAACAATGATAACTTATATTTGTAACATACCCCCTACTATCCGTAACCAAAATTAAGAATAGCAGGAGGTAGTTACTAGGATGACCTGACTCCCATAGTCACATTATGGAAATGAGGTCTAAAATTTTCACTTATTTTTTATCTTTTGAAACTAAAAAACAATGATACCATCGCGCACATCTCATCGAAGCAATTCTTATGGTATAAAATTTGTCCCAATCTAGCTCCTAGATCAACAGATATGCTCGATTGAAGTCATGGTCAATTAAAGGATGCCACAACATCGAGATGCCATGTGGCTCACAAGTTTCCCCCACATGGAGTGATGCAGGAGCATCGGAACGGGCCAGCAATGTGGGAGATTGCCCACATGTTGTGGCTTGAAAACCGTATTTTACTTGCTGTTGATAGTAGAAGTCAAGTTCAGTTAGTTATTGTTGTAATAGTTAAAAAAATCTTTCTATTTGGTGTTGATTGTTAGGCGCATCTTCTGTTGGAATAAATTTATGTCACCTTATCTGCTGTTAGAGTAATTAGGGAAATAAATGGCAAACTGAAGATTCTTGGAGCGATCAACGCCGGTTTCTTCTGGGAGATCTTGATTCAAGAGCGCTTGAAATCCGGCAACAGATTATAAACAGGTGTTCTGACCGCCGATTGTGTCAAAGGTAGCTGCGTTGGACCGGAATATGGCAAATCACTGAACCTGCATTAAAAGCTAACTGAGATTTGGCGGAGGACGGATGGATTGAAAGGAATCGACTTAGAATCCGGGGCGATAGCGTGATTGTTGGATGTCGAGGTCTTGATATGCCAAATGAAAAGAAGAAAGACGAGAGGATCGGTTTGTTTTTTTCTTTCTGTTGTTTTATCAGGTAGCATGTACAAAACAAATTGGGACCTGCGTTGTCACAGAGATATGGAGAGCAGGGGATTGGCTCCGAATCCGGGGTCCATGGTGCGGAATTTGTTTGATGTAATTGCATACAAAACGCTGGAAATGCCGGAGGTGATATAAAAGACCGGCGTTCTACTTTGCTTTAGTTAGTTTTATATATGGGACAGTGTGTAACATTTAGGATTTTGGTTATAAATTAATAAATCCACAGATGTGGCTATTTTCGTTTTCTGTTTTTGTTTAGTTGTGATATTCTGATGCGAGGGCGGGGTTTGGACCAGCGTATGCCTGGGTTTGTTGTACTGTGGTTTAATCAAACAGAGATGTAATTTAAGAGCTGGCGTTGTCCAATAAACAAATTCCTCTGTTTTGTTTAACAGATGTCACATTTTTTTTAAATTGCGTTGGGATAAAGATCGATGTTTGTAAATTGCAACAAGTGCAACGTAGATATGGAAAAATGAATGTTTTGTTGGTATCAAACAGAAAGGTTGTGATTGTTATGCGTTAAAGAAAAGAATCAGACAGGCTGCGCACTGTATAATGAATGAACAAATTCAGTTCTCCATATTAATGTAAACAGGGTTTTCCATTTTTGACATTCCGCATTCTAAAAGAAACAGAGTTTCTCTATTCGAATCGATTGTAATTGTTTGAGCAGATTTGGCACAGGCGGTTCGGTGCATCAATTTTTGGTATCAGAGCAAAAGATCCAGGTGGTTGCAGCTAAGATGCCGCCAAGGAGAGGAATTGGTCGAGGAAGACCAGAACCTAATGCAGTCCTGATAGACGAAGTACGAAGACTGCGTGAACGAATGGAGACAATGGAAACAGCCCAGAGAAGAGCACCAGATGTGAAAACTGAGAGTTCTTCAGAAGAATCTGAGGAAGAAGCGGAAGCAGGAGAAGAAAATGAAACTGCCAAAGTCCTCAAGATGCTGGCAAAAGTTGGCAGCAAGCCCAAGATAGAAATTCCTATGTATGATGGGAGTTTAAATGCCGAGGAGCTCATGGATTGGATCAGATCCATAGATCAGTATTTCGATTATGAAGAGGTTGAGGAGAATAAGAGGGTGAAGTTTGCAGTCACTAGACTGAAGGGCCATGCAGCCATCTGGTGGGACGAGTTACAGACATCAAGAACGCGAAAGGGGAAATCTAAGATCAAGCAGTGGGATAAAATGGTAAGCAAACTCAAAGCCAAGTTTTTGCCTAAAGACTATCATTTGAATCTTTTTAAGCAGATGCAAAATTTGAAGCAGAAAGGAATGTCTGTTAAAGAATATACTGAAGAATTTTACAGGTTAAGCATCAGAACAGGGCATGTAGAAGATGATCTGGAGAAAGTAGCTAGGTATATTAATGGGCTAAGGTATGAGATCCAAGATGAGATTAGCCTGTTAAGTTTGAAAACTGTTGAGGATGCCTATCAAGCAGCCTTGAAAGCAGAGGAGAAAATATTGCGGAAACAGAGTCAAAGAAACAGAGGAAAGAGCTCAGCAAGAGGTAGAGGATCAGTCAGATCCAGAGGAACACCGCATCAGTTTGAAGCAGGAAGTTCCAGCAGCAGATCACCACAGATGAGTGACTCTAGTAGAGGAAGATTCGCGCCCAGAGGAAGAGGGCGGGGAAGAGATGTCAGGTGTTATACCTGTGGAGAATGGGGACATACGTCGTGGAATTGTCCTCAGAACAAATCAGCAAGCCAGAGAGGTGCAAATGTGGCTGAGGCAAAGCCGGAACCACCTCGACTTGTAGAGAAGGAAGAACCACCGGAGGAAGGTGAATCATTGCTGCTCAGAAGAACTTTGCTCAGATCAGAAAAAGAGATTGGAGAACCTGCGCAAAGGAAGAACTTGTTCAGGACTACATGCAAATCAAAGGGTAAGTGTTGTAAGGTTATAATTGATAGTGGGAGTACTGACAATCTTGTGTCTACAGAGATGGTGGAAAAGCTTGGGTTAACAAAGAAAGTGCATCCTGCACCGTACAAAGTATCTTGGCTTCAGAAGGGTCATCAAGTCACCGTGACAGAGCAATGTAATGTGGAAATGCAGATTGGCACATACAGAGATGTGATTTTATGTGACATAATGCCCATGGACGTATGTCACCTGTTATTGGGGAGACCATGGCAATTTGATCGAAAGGCGATTCATGATGGAAGAAGAAATACCTACACCATAGAAAAGGATGGAGTTAAGCATACGTTGCTGCCCGTGAAGAATGATGTTGATAAAGAGCTGCCTGAAAATAGTATCATGTTGGTGAGTGGTAAGAAATTGCTACAGGAGGTTGATAAAAGCGAAGAGGTGCATTTCGCTATCGTGGGAAGGCCAAAGGTAATTTTAACCTCCACAAATTTAAATGATTTGCCTGAAGAAATTCAATCTGTGTTAAATAGTTACATGGATATCATTGTGGATGAATTGCCAAATGAATTACCACCAGTTAGAAGTATAAGTCACCATATCGACTTAATACCCGAAGCAAGTTTACCTAACAAAGCTGCATATAGATTAACTCCTCAGGAAAATGCAGAAGTTGCAAGACAGGTTCAGGAGCTGATGGACAAGGGGCTGATTTGGAAAGTCTGAGTCCGTGTGCTGTACCAACGGTGCTTAGTCCGAAAAAGGGAGGAGAATGGCGCATGTGCACCGATTCCAGAGCTATCAACAAGATAACAGTCAGGTATAGATTTCCTTTGCCCAGAATGGATGATTTAATGGATTGTTTGAGTGGATCCAGGTACTTCACTAAGATAGATCTGAAAAGCGGGTATCATCAGATCAGGATTCGGGAAGGCGATGAGTGGAAAACCGCTTTCAAAACCAACAGTGGATTGTATGAGTGGTTAGTGATGCCTTTTGGGCTCACTAATGCGCCCAGCACATTCATGAGACTAATGAATGAGGTTTTGAAAGAGTATACAGGTAAATTTGTTGTTGTTTACCTTGATGATATCCTAGTTTTCAGCAAAAGTAAAGAGGAGCATTTGGAACACTTGAAGTTAGTTTTGAAAACTCTGCAGAAAGAGAAACTACTAATCAATCTGAAGAAATGTAGTTTTATGAAAGAGGAGCTGGTATACTTGGGGTTTGTGATTTCCAGAGACGGTTTGAAAATGGATCCGGAAAAGGTACAAGCAATCAAAGACTGGCCTACTCCCAGGAGTGTCTTTGAGGTAAGAAGTTTCCATGGACTTGCTAGTTTTTACCGAAAATTTATAAAGGGATTTAGTCAAGTTTGTGCACCAATCCTTGAGACAATCAAGGAGGTCAATCAGCCATTTCGATGGACAGAAGCAGCTGATAGGAGTTTCAATCTGTTGAAAAGGAAGATAACAGAAAAGCCTATTCTAGCCTTACCAAATTTCGAGAAAGTTTTTCAAGTGGAAACCGATGCAAGTGGAGAAGCAGTTGGTGTGGTGCTAAGCCAAGAGCAAAGGCCTATAGCATATTTCAGCGAGAAGTTAAATGAGGCAAAGAAAAAATATTCATCTTATGATAAAGAATTTTATGCTATTGTGCAGGCATTAAAAAAATGGAGACATTACTTGCTACCAAAGGAATTCATCTTATATTCAGACAACCATGCTTTGCAGTTTATTAATAACCAGCCAAAGCTAAATCAGAAGCACGCCAAGTGGGTGGAATTTATGCAAAGTTTCACTTTTGTAATAAAGCATAAAAGTGGTAAGTCTAACAAAGTAGCGGATGCATTGAGCAGAGTAAGTTTTCTTTTGCAAGAATTTAAAGTGGGTGTTGTAGGTTTTGACGAAATGATAGAAATGTACAAGGATGATGAGGATTTTAAAGACATCTATACAGCGGTACAGAATCCAGCGAGCCATAACAGAAGCCAATGGATGGATTACCTTGTTCAAGGAGGCCTGTTATTTAAAAGCAACAAATTGTGCATCCCAAAATGTTCCATGAGAGAGAACATCATTAAAGAAAAGCACAGTGGAGGATTGTCTGGTCATTTTGGACAAGACAAAACTTTTGCTCAGGTGAATGCCTTTTATTATTGGCCTAAAATGCAAACTGATGTCAAAAAGTTTGTTGAGAAATGCAGGGTATGCCAAAGGAAGGAGTCAAAATACCGGGCTATATCAGCCATTGCCCATACCAGATCGACCATGGGATGCAGTGAGTATGGACTTCGTTTTGGGTTTACCAAAAACTCAGAGAGGAAATGATTCTATTTATGTTGTTGTAGACAGATTTTCTAAAATGGCTCATTTTATTGCTTGTAAGAAGACTAATGATGCCACACACATAGCAAATTTGTTCTTTTCAGAGATTGTAAGATTGCATGGTTTGCCTGTGAGTATTGTATCAGATCGAGACACTAAGTTTGTAGGGCATTTCTGGAGGACACTTTGGAAGAAACTGGGAACCAAGCTCAGTTTTAGTTCAGCTTACCATCCTCAGACGGATGGACAAACTGAAGTTGTAAACAGAAGTTTGGGGAATATATTAAGAAGTTTGGTACATCAAAATCCCAAACAGTGGGATTTGGCATTAGCGCAAGCTGAATTTGCTTACAACGACACACCAAACCGAAGCACTGGAATGAGTCCATTTCAGATTGTGTTTGGAATGCATCCGAGAGGAGTATATGAGCTAAGAGACTTGGGGAAACAAGAAACCAGAAGTGCAAGTGCTGAAGATTTTGTTGAACAAATGCAAAAGCTACAGGAAGAAGTTAAAGGTAAACTACAGGAAAGCAGCAAGAAATACAAGCAAAAGGCAGATCTGAAAAGAAGAGAAAAAGAATTTCAGGTAGGAGATTTGGTCATGGCATATTTGAGGAAAGAGAGATTTCCTACAAAAACTTACAACAAGCTAAAACTGAAGAAGATAGGGCCATGTAAAATCAAAAGGAAATTTTCAGCCAATGCATATGAGATTGAGCTACCAGAAGGGATCGGAATATCTCCTATTTTTAATATTGCAGACTTGTATCCATTCAGAGAGGCAGAAACCGAATTGCAGACTGAAGCTACAGGTGATGAAGTTCCAACCGTGGATTGGGCAGAACAGGTACCAAAAACCTTCCAAAAAGAAGTTGAAGATATTTTAGATCAGCGGATATTCAAGAAAACTCGAGGCCAGACATATTTTCAGTATCTTGTCAAGTGGAAGGAGCAGCCAGTGGAAGATTCCAGTTGGTTAACAGCAACTGAATTGCAGAAATATGGCATAACTCTTGAAAGTTTAAAGAACCAATCTTTTCTTCTTCGGGAGTCTGATGCAGGAGCATCGGAACGGGCCAGCAATGTGGGAGATTGCCCACATGTTGTGGCTTGAAAACCGTATTTTACTTGCTGTTGATAGTAGAAGTCAAGTTCAGTTAGTTATTGTTGTAATAGTTAAAAAAATCTTTCTATTTGGTGTTGATTGTTAGGCGCATCTTCTGTTGGAATAAATTTATGTCACCTTATCTGTTGTTAGAGTAATTAGGGAAATAAATGGCAAACTGAAGATTCTTGGAGCGATCAACGCCGGTTTCTTCTAGGAGATCTTGATTCCAGAACGATTGAAATCCGGCAACAGACTATAAACAGGTGTTCTGGCCGCCGATTGTGTCAAAGGTCGCTGCGTTGGACCGGAATATGGAAAATCACTGAACCTGCATTAAAAGCTAACTGAGATTTGGCGGAGGACGGATGGATTGAAAGGAATCGACTTAGAATCCGGGGCAGTAGCGTGATTGTTGGATGTCGAGGTCTCGATATGCCAAATGAAAAGAAGAAAGACAAGAGGATCGGTTTGTTTTTTTCTTTCTGTTGTTTTATCAGGTAGCATGTACAAAACAAATTGGGACCTGCGTCGTCACAGAGATATGGAGAGCAGGGGATTGGCTCCGAATCCGGGGTCCATGGTGCGGAATTTGTTTGATGTAATTGCATACAAAACGCTGGAAATGCCGGAGGTGATATAAAAGACCAGCGTTCTACTTTGCTTTAGTTAGTTTGATATATGGGACGGTGTGTAACTTTTAGAATTTTTGGTTATAAATTAATAAATCCACAGATGTGGCTATTTTCGTTTTCTGTTTTTGTTTAGTTGTGATATTTTGACGCGAGGGCGAGGTTTGGACCAGCGTATGCCTGGGTTTGTTGTACTGTAGTTTAATCAAACAGAGATGTAACTTATGAGCTGGCGTTGTCCAATAAACAAATTCCTCTGTTTTGTTTAACAGATGTCACATTTTTTTTAAATTGCGTTGGGATAAGACCGATGTTTGTAAATTACAACAAGTGCAACGTAGATATGGAAAAATGAATGTTTTGTTGGTATCAAACAGAAAGGTTGTGATTGTTATGCGTAAAGAAAAGAATTAGATAGGCTGCGCGCTGTATAATGAATGAACAAATTCAGTTCTCCATATTAATGTAAACAGGGTTTTCCATTTTTGACATTCCGCATTCTAAAAGAAACAGAGTTTCTCTATTCGAATCGATTGTAATTGTTTGAGCAGATTTGGCACAGGCGGTTCGGTGCATCATGGAGCCCATGGCTTTCAAGTCATAACCACCTTTTAGCTACCAATTCACTCATACTCTAGGTCATGAGATGACCCTTGATGGTTCGTAAGGCTCAACGGAGGACTTAAAACACACACACACACAAAAATACACACACATATGTATAGAATCATTCCACATGCGTAGAGGTGTGGGCCACCCTTTCCACCTCACCTCAGGACTTCAATCCTGGGAATTCCTTTGTAACCTTCATCCAAACCTCTCGAGATAACGAGGACCAGGACGATGTGGAATTTTAGAGGGATGTATCAAGCCTTAAACATACACCAGACTAGTGATGATTTATAAGGTATTGCAAATCATTAAGAGACAGAGATAGGAACCTCCCCCTTCCCCGAAGTCCATATTTCAAGGGTGTGTAGTGAGGAGATGAGCCAAAGTGACTCATCATAGGGAGAATGTGGAATGAGGGCCCAATCTATCATGGAAAGCGAGAGACAAATGCCAAGTCAAAACGTGGCCACATGTTATTTTTTCTAAGTGCTTACATCAACTTGAAAGGAAGATCCCATGGAGGAACACAAATCCTACTCCAAAGAATATCGGAAGCTGATGAGGCTTTAGGACTACATAGAAGAAAAACATGAACATCCAATAGAAACCACATACAGTGGCCATGCAACTATTGAGCTATCCTAGGCACGTGAAGGAGTAGTCAAGCTAGGATGACATGTCCCAAAGGAGATTTTCTAAGGAACATGGAAATAATATATTTCATAAGGCCACACAATGGCTATCCGGTATAAGGAATCCTTTACCGACTCTCATATATGAGTACCTCCCCCCATCCCATAGCCATGATTTGTTGCAAGTATGAACAAAATTCTATCCTGCAATTAGGTGAAGGAAGTGCTTTAATACTTCAGGCACTTCCTTCACCCAATTGCAGGATAGAATTTTGTTCATACTTGCAACAAATCATGACTGTGGGATGGGGGGAGGTACTCATATATATGTGTGTGTGTGTGTGTGTATGCACCCACATGCACGTAAAATCTAACCTTGATGAGCCTGAAAATAATGGAACAAGGCTTAATAATAAATTTTGTAAGCGAAACAATATATAGAACATATATTTTTCCCTTCATAATCACTAAGCCATTTTAGACAATTGCAAGATCATAACAACTAGGAGGTCTGCAGGCCTCGTAGTTTGATAATAATAAACAAAAATCAAGCCCATATTAACTCATAGATCCACTAGTCTCTTGGAATATTAATAAACATATAATTGTAGCTAAGAAACCATATAAAGCCTAAAATTCCTATAGGAAATCAACCTTCCACCGATAGACAAGAAATCTCACTCCTGATCCAATTCAAAAGTATAAACCACACATTTGATCATTATATTGACATCATTACAGACATTTAACTAACACAACATTTATATAACTGATGTATGAAAGAACTAACACTCTTCAACATTAGCATGAAATTATCCTGATGTAAATAACAAAGACAATATAGTAATCATAAGCATAAACATAAGGTTATACTTATCTTATAAAAGTTTAGAAACTAAGAGTGGGAATCTAACTCTCGACACAACCATTAACACGCTGCAACCAAGTCTCTCTTATAGCTATCACCCCACAGTTAGATTCTAAAGCTCGAGGTAGAGTTCTTTCAGAGTAATTTTAGATTGATATTACACGCTGAAATAGGGTGTCTTGAGGCTGCCTCACCTCCACCAACCAACTATCAATCAAATAGACCCATTGAAACATTCCATTGGCATACAACCATAATTTACTCAGGGGATTCCACTAATATCATGAGCTGAAACAAGGTGTATCAAGGCTACCATACCTTCACCCACCAGTTATTCAACAATTTCACATTAGGTAGGGAACATTTCCTCTTGTACATAGGTCTTATAAGATAGCATCCCAACACCTCTAGGGATTTAGACATAGAGAGCCTCAATTCATATGTGGAGAGAGAGATATATATTTAATAACATGAAGGTTTTATAAACTATGTTATGTTTTAAGGAATAAGAGAGCACTTTCAACCAACTTAGTGGAATCTTCCACCTGTTTGCTTAGCCCAAATACGATCGAACTACCTTTAGGTGTTATCAACCCACTAGCCCTAGGTGCCTCCACCTCTCAAAGGCTATCAACCAACATAGTATCTAGTGGATTTATCAACCCTGCAAGGCACAACCACTGCCCAATGATTATCAGTCAGAAAGCCCTCATGGGTTTCTTAGTTATACTATCATTTTGAGCTCACTTTGTGATTATCATCCAGTAAGCCCTTGTGGGTTTCTCAACCACGCTAACATCAAAGTTTTTCTTCTCCATGAATTATCTTAGTCCTCATATATTTTCCTACCCTCTTAGTGATACAACTTGAACATGTAAGAGCCTCAAAACCTCCCTATATTTTCCTTGTTCCCTTTTCTTTCTATGCCTATAGATGAGACTCAATATTGCAACAAGAATGTTGCAACTCCCAAGGCTACCAACTTAAATTATCAACTCAGGATTCATACAAACTTAAGAGGCGTCAGAACTATATGTGCAACATAAAATGTGTCATTCTTTCATTGATATAATGCAATGAAGTGAATATCATGAAATCAAAACTAGCCTAATTGTTGAATGTAAAAGTTGCATTTAAAAGGAAACCTAGTCTATGGAATGGAAATAATGGTGCTTGAAATAGAAACCTTAGCATAATAATAAAGAAAGTAAACTAATATAGCATGCATGAAGGAAAGAGAATGTAATCAATCACTTAATTCCAGAGAGGTTATATCCATTGATATATTTCATTAGATACTTCATGTGCCAATCAAGGAAATCATTATTATGCTATCAAATTCATAATTTTGTCTATTAACCCAAAATGTTGAGATCTATTGCTGGGGTAAAAAGGAAAATCCTAACTGGTATTTGGTCTTCCTAAATCATCTATTTAGATCGTAGGGGTTATTATTCAAGCCTAAGGGACAAAAAATAAGCTTTTGGAGTAGACCTGGTCAAGTTTACAAGTCCTACATGAATGCTACAAGAGGCCCTGTTTTGCTACAAGAGTGAGATAACTTGTCAAATTCCCAAGTAAATCAGATTAAAATGATATTGGATTATTATTATTATTAAGTAGGGTGTCTTAGGATTCTGTTCCAAGTGGGATCACTCCAGAATACCCCACATACTAAAAAATTAACAGAAAATTACTACTCTAAAAACTGAAAATTCAAGAACTAGTGAGCTAGTTAACCTACCGTAATGCCTAACCAAATCAGGTGCAAATGCTATGGGGTAAATTTTTTTATTAACTTGAATTTTTTCATGATCCATTACAAGTGGAATCAACTAAAATGAAACTCATTAACACGTTCTTAAAAATATCAGAAAATTGCTACTATTTTGCTACAAGGGACTTCTAGAAATTCTAGATTTGTGAACTCGTAAACCAATCCAAGTAGCTTAATGATTAATATGCCATTTCAAAGTTTTTATAAGGATGAATCAATATTTTGACTCTATAAATAACCTGAAAAAAAAATCACTTCGATAATTTAACCAATATGACCTACAACAAAAGAAGCGTGAATAGTAAATGCAAAAGTAAGAGATACAAGTGAACAAGACATTCAAAGGAAATAAAGAAATTGTACAATAGGGATTTGAGGCTCATGGGATGGCCAATACCAAGGAAACTCAGAATCCTATGAAGTAAACCAAGCTTTAGAAGCTAAGAATGGCACCAAACTTCATTATTTGAATCAATCCAATTACATCCCTGCTAGAAATGAAAGTGGAGCTGCTAAATAAAAAGTTTTCTCCACAAAAGACTAAGAAATACATTCCCCTAGAGGAAAATTCAAATTGGTACTTATAAAAAGTGATGAGGAAGTGTTCTCCTTGAAAGGAGGTAGCTTTCCCCTCCAAAATCCCTCAAAAATGGATCTGGTTCCCAACACTAAGAATTTGCATTAAATGATAGGGAACACCTTCCTAGATTTTCTCAATCACTAAAGCTCCAAAATTTGTGAAATAATTTCATAATATCCTGTTCATTTATTATCTAATATTGTTCCTCCTGTAGCAGGGATAAAGTCCCTATATTATCTCATTCTCTAAATCTTCATAATTTTCCCAATATTCTCACAATATTCTACAAAAATAAATAATATTTGGCACATAATAAGCAAGGTTAAACCAAATTCCTAAGGAACCCTTAATACTACGAATTAACTCTATGATGTGCAAGTAAGGGGGTCAAATACATGTTTTAAGTGCCTATAAATAATTAAACGGGCCTAATAAAATAGACAATTCTAGGGTCCATCATCTCCCCCCTATTAAAATTGTTTCTCACCGTTGAGCAACCTAACCTTCTTCCTCTTTCCTACCTTTTTCATGGTGTCCTTTGGTATCTTCTTGATGTCTTAGGTAGTTGTAGAGGTAGTTTCTTCTGAATAGAACTCAACCATGGATGGTGCTGCTCTAGGTGGCCACTCTAATCCTGATACTAGTTTGATGGGCATACTTGGTGTTGTTGTCCCACGTCCTCTACCTTCTTCTATTTTGTAATATGCATCCATTTGTGAGTTATGCCCCTCCCTTTTTCAAATTCAAAAAAGAGGGGTACTACAAATTTCATGGGAATAATCCTCCTTGTTTTCAAAAATTTTAATAGGACTCCAATTTAGGTTGTGGTTCAAGCTCTTGGATTTCTTGGGGGCATATTTCTACCTCTTTTAATGTTGTTGCCTCCTCCTGTAGCACTTTTTCTAATTTTTTCCTTCCTATAACAACCTTGTATTTCTCCTGTAGCACCTTTTCTTTCTCCAGTAGCAAGGTTGTTTTCTCTTTTAGTTTCTTAGTTGTGGTTGATCTAGTGGTATGATTGTCATGAATGTCATAGGTTTTTTAACCTTAGCTTTGAAGGAGGTGAACTCCTCAATTTTCCCTTCCCTTGGCCCCAATTATTTTCTTGTTGGCTAGCTAACTCTTCAATTTTTTTGGAGATCATTGAAGGAGGTTGAGGGTGATGAAAACGAGACTACACGAAAATGGGATTAATGGTGATGAAAATAAGGTTGGAAGTGATAAAAACAAAGTTAGATGAAGATGAGGCTAGTGGGAGATGAAAATGAGACTAGGTAAAAATTGAGTTTGGTGAAGTATTTAGCTTGTGGATTGCTTCCTTTATTGAACCCCAATACTTAGGCACACAAAAAGAGAAATTACATAACACTCATGAAGCCCAAAGGATGCAATTACATACCTTACCTACCTATGGAGCTGCTTGATGGTGTTGATGTTTTGGATTGAAGACTTATTTTGCAGGTGTTGTTGGATCCAAAGACTATGTTGCAGGTGTTACATGGTGGCCTGATTCATCATTGATGCTTGTTGTCAGAGGTTTCTTGCTGATGTGTTGATCCTTTGATGGCTGCATGGTAGATTTGAACATGAGTGAGGCTATCTTTTTAGTGTATTCTGTGAGGTTATTAGTTTTCCTCCCTTGATTCTTGTAATTTCTTGAGAAAAATATGAAATTTTTATCTTCTCTGCTAGCTAGAACTCGATGATGTAGGTAATTTTATTTCATGTAGGTTCTCTTGGAATTAGCCACTACTTCTTTGCTGGGTGGTAAATAATTTTGTAGCAACTAATCAAGAGGACTTGTAGTTGCTGAAGGATCAAGCTTGTAATCTTTAGATTCCCATGGTGATTGATTTCCAATTATAGAGCTTTGGTTGCCTTGATATCTGCATTCTTCTCCAAAAAATGGTGGTTGATCTGTTGACTGTTTGTGGTGCCATTTCCCATACTAGTTGCTCCCTTCTTCGACTCTGCTTTGGAATTTTTATATAAATATTTTAGTGAGATGTTCTTGACTGATTGTTGTCACTGTAGGCCTTTTTGATGGTGGATCAAGCTGCTATTGTTGGAGATGATTAGTGACCATGTATTATCCCTGCATAAGTTATGTGGCTGGCCAAGATCATGGATATGATCCCTCAATGCTTCATGATGGTCAATTCTTCATTCTAATGCTTCCAAGTGCTTTTGATTGTGGTTTTGGAGGTTTGTATAGACTTCTACAAGGCTAGAATCTTTCTTGTAGCAGTCACATAGATCTCCCTATGATCACAATAACATTTACAAAATGCATCCAAAAACTTTGATAATTCATGTTAAACTCATGGACAAGGATTAGAAGCTTTGGTTGTGGTGAAAATTATGGGAGAAGAGGTGAAAATGGGATTTTTCATGGACAAAGATGAATTTTTGGATGAATAAATGGATAAATGGTGTGGAGGATGGATGATGGAGGTGTGGTAGCCTTATTTTTTATTCTCCCAAGGGGAACATAGGATCCAACCCCTCTCTCTATGCCAATTACTATCCTGTAGCAATTCTAGTCACTCTCGTAGAAATTATGGATCACTCTTGTAGAATAATTGTTTTATCCATATCTATCGAATGTTAGATTTTATTGATAAATTTTTTTTGAGCATGTTTCCCTAATCCTTTTGAGCATGTTTCCCTAATCCTTATGCATCTCCCCATAAAAAATATTGGCCAACGGATGCACGAATCTAGAGAAACATTAAAAATGGTTGTAAGTAATGGAAAAAAAATTCTCGAAAAGTGTGCACTAGAATTTGATAAAATTTGTTGAGAATGTTACCATCATCTATATGAATCTCCCCATCAAATAGAACAGTAAAATGATGCATATTTTTTGAGATATGGTAAAAACAATTTTCTGCCCTGTGTATTTTGGCAATCCTATAGAAAAACAAAACCTTCCTGTAGCACTTTAGGACAATGAGTAAAATGAATGGGAAAGACTTGAAAATGATGGGTGGATGTTGGAAATGGATGAGGGTGATGGATTGACCTGGCCTTCATCATGTTGGATCATCTAAGAAAAGGAGGAGAAAGCCCAAGTTTGTCTTTTTTTGACTAGGTTTTTGATCAACTTTTTTTTCTTTTCATGATAACTTGTTCTTGTTGCTTGCAAAGGTTGGAGACCACCTGCATTCATCAAAGAGAGAAACATGGAGCAACTATTTTTTTTCTTTTCATTATTTTCATTATTTTCTTTTAGGCCTACTAGTTGCCTAAATGAGGTTTTAACCTAGTAGGTCTGCTTAGGTGCCTTAAAGGAGGTTTTAAAGTAGGATCTCTTCTTTTTCTCTTTTTTTCCCTTTTTTCCAACCCATTGACCACCTCATGGAGGTTTTAAATCAATGAGCCAATCTCAAGTGCCTCAAAGGAGGTTTTCACCTCAGATTTTGGTTTTTTCTTCTCTTATTTTATTTTCCTCTTTTTCCTTTTTTTCTTTTATTCTTCTCTCCTATTCTACTTGAAAAAAAAAATCTCTTTCAAGTATAGGAATACTTCTAATGGAGTCATGTGCATAACAAGATGACAGATAAAATCATGCATAGGCTCAAAATGTATGCTTTGACATGTACCTAAATATTAGAGACCAATTTCTTTGACTTTGATGATATCAAACATTGTTGAAGAAGAGAGTGATGCTTCATCTTGTTGATTTTCTGGAACCAAGCCTCAATTTAGATTTGATGCCCTTGGTTTTCTTGTTGATTTAGATTATCTCGTATGTCTTCTTCTTCCATGAAATTCATATACTCTTCTTTTTGTTGATTACTCTCTTGAACACATGGAGGATCTGATGGTAAACATTATAGAACTTAATCTTTGATTATGATGTCTGCTTTCCATCAAGTGCAACCCACGATTCTTTGGTCTCCTCATTTGAATCTTCTTTTTCTGAATTTTGTCCTTTAATGGTATCAAGATAATCTCTTTTCTTTAATATACTTCCTGATCTAAGATGAATACCCCCATCAAGAGGTGTTGTTTGGAAGTGTTGTACCCAAACATTGTAAGTGGCTTGAGTTATTTCATTGTTTGGATTCATAAATCGTGGTACATGTAGTTGCGTGAGAGTGGATCTTTGAGTTGGATGTGGTTGGCAGTGTGGTTGTGGTAGAGGTGGATTGTAGGGATAGCATGGAGTTGGTTATGGAGGATATTGAGGAAAATATTGAGGATATTGTGGATTTTTCCCATAAGTTCCTTGCCAACCTTGTTTCCAAGATTGGTTTTGGGATTGAGATTGCCAAGGTTTCCAAGGAAAAGGTGCGTTCCAATTACTTTGAGATGGATGTGCATAACATTGAAATTTTGAATTAAGTTATTGCATCATACTAGGTTGACTAGGATTCCATGGTCCTCTTGGAGCTATATAACATAGCTTCTTTGGTGATTGACTCGCTCCATTGTCTTCTTGGTAAAATTCCTTCAACCTTGGTAATGATGGGCAATATTTAGTAGCATGTGATTTTTCATAGATAACACAAATATCTACATCTTATTTTTGCTCATTTTGTATTCTTAATATTCCTACTTGTTCACTTAGATTGCTAAGAATTTATATTTTAAATCTATCAAGAAAATTTCCAAGTTCAACTTGACCTACCAATCTCAATGTTGATTTACTTACTCTTTCCCTTCCTCTTAATATGCGTTTGCATGTTTCACAAATTTATTCAAATGATAATTGGTATGCATCATCTCTACTCATGAGATCAATGAGATCAATCCACTCATCCCCAATTGTTCTACGTAAGAGGGTTTTCAGTGTGTCAAATATTGAATGATGTAATTTTCCCCTCTTAACATTATACATAAATCTCTCTATTAGATCCTTAAGTCTCTCATTTTCTTTTTGAGTCATTCTAAATATTTCTTCTTTAAGATCATGACCTTTATATTTTTCTAGGAATATCTTTTACATATCATTCCATGATCTTATTGAATTAATCCATAAACTCATGAACCATTTAAGACATCTATCTTTAAATTTTGTAAAAAACGATCTCAATTTTTTATTGTTTAGTATGTAACCATAATATCTACAAAGGATTTCAAATTTAAAGAGAATTTTTTCCGTGTCCTCTAACATCATACCATGGAAGTAGGGAAGGAAAGATGGAGGGATGTTTTTCATATGAACAGTGATATCAGTATCTTGAATGGGAAAATCAAGAGGATCTTCTTCATTGTTATAATTTCCATCCATTTCTTCTACCTCTATGCCACCTCTTTTTCTTTTACTTGAAAAAGTGGATGGTGATGTGGTTCCTACTACACCACATGATTAAATGGGGGGGTTAGGTGTTGGAGAAGTAATATTTTATGTTTTTATTAAAAAAAATTGAATATGAATGCTAATGCAATGAAATTTTCTGAAATGAAATATGCCTAATGCACTTTTTTGTTTTTCATAAATGAATCAACTAGGGAATAAAAAATGCATACTTTGACAGCTCCCCAGAAATGGTGCCAAAAAGTGATGAACCTCAGTATTGCAACAAGAATGTTGCTACTCCTAAGGCTACCAACTTAAATTATCAACCCTAGGTTCGTACAAACTTAAGAGGTGTCAACACTATATGTGCAACATGCAATGTGTCCTTATTTCGTTGATATGATTCCATGAAGTGAATATCATGAAATAAAACACTAGCCTAATTCCAGAATGTAAAATTTCCATTGAAAAGGAAACCTAGTCTATGGAGTTGAAATAATAGTTCTTGAAATAGAAAACCTAGCTTAATAATAAAGAAAGTAAACTAATTTTCCATGCATGAAGGAAAGAGAATTTAATCAATCATTGCGTTCCATTGACAGAGTCCATTAGATACTTCATGTGGCAATCAAGGAAATCATTATTGTGCTATCCAATTCATAATTCTATCCATTAACCTAAATTGTTGAGATGTATTGCAGGGGTAAAGAGGAAAATCCTAAGTGCTATTTGGTCTTACTCAGTCATGGATTTATAGCCTAGAGGTAATTATTCAAGCCTAAGGGACAAAACCCAAGCTTTTGGATCAGATTTGGTCAAGTTTATGCATGCTACATGATTGCTACATGAGTGAGATAACTTGTCGAATGCCCAAGTAAATAAAATGAAAATGAGATGGGAAAATTTGTTTTATTATGTAGGATGTTCTAGGACTCTGTTCGAAGTGGAATCACTCCAAAATACCTCTGTTAACACGTGCTAAAACATTGTAGAAAATTACTACTCTAAAATCCAGAAATTCAAGAACTAGTGAGCTAGTTAACCTACCAAATACCTAAACAAATCAAGTGGAAATGATATGGGGTAATTGTTTTTATTAAATTGAATGATTTTATGACCAAAGACAAGTGGAATCAACTCAAATGAAGCTCATTAACACGTTCTAAAAAAAGCAGAAAATTACTACTATTTTCTTACAAGGGACTTCCAGAAATTCTAAATTTGTGAACTAGTAAACCAATCCAAGTAGCTCAATGATGAATATGGATTTTCAAAGTTTTTATAAAGATGTATTATTCTTGGGTGACTCTATAAATAACCTAGAAAAAAAATCACTTCAATCATTTAACCAATATGACTTGCAACAAAAGAAGCATGAATAGTAAATGCAAAAATAAGAGATGCAAGTGAAAAAGACATTCAAAGGAAACAAGTAAATTGTACAAGAGGGCTATGAGGTTCCCAGGATGGCCAAGCCCACCAAAGCTTATAGTCCTATTAAGGAAACTAAGCCTTAGAAGCTAAAAATATCACCAAACTTCATTATTTGAATCAATCCAAGTACATCCCTGCTAGAAATTAAAGTGGAGCTACTAAATAACAAGTTTTCTCCACAAGAAGACTAAGAAATACATGTCCCTAGAGGAAAATTTGAATTGGTACTTAAAAAAAGTTATGAGGAAACATTCTCCTTTAAAGGAGGCAACTTTCCCCTCCAAAATCCCTCAAAAGCTGGATCTAGTTTCCAACACTAGGAATTTGCATTAAATGGTAGGGAACACCTTCCTAGATTTTCTCAATCATTGGAGCTCCAAAATTTGCGCATTAATTTCATAATATATTGTTAATTTATTATCCAATTTTGGTCTTCCTGTAGTAGGGGGCATGTACCTATATTATCTCATATTCCAAATCTTCATAATCTGCCTAATAATTTCACAATATTCTACAAAAATAAATAATATTGGGCACATAATAAGCAAGGACAAACCAAATTCCTAAGGACCCATTAATACTACAAATTAACTCTATGATGTGCAAGTAAGGGGGTAAAATACATGTTTTAAGTGTCTATAAATAATCAAATGGGCATAATAAAATAGACAATGCTGGGGCTCATCACCTATGCAATCACATGTTGTTTCTCTTTGAAACTAGGGCTTCTCGACCTCCCTCTGTTTTATGAAATATGAGCCTCACAACTTACTCTATTCATTTTTTATTTCTCTGTGTGCATAGGGTCCTCTCCTTTAGCATGTGAGAACATGTGTATTTAGTGAATGTCTATCCAGAGAATAATGTGTGCCCCCTCTAACATAGCCACGATGGTTCTCCTATTCCCCATGTGGTTTTATACATAGGCCAACCACCTTTGACAACATGACTCATACTTTCTCATTTAATTTTTTTTCCTTTCTTTTCTTGTAACTATTGCCCAAAGAGAACATAGGCATATCCTTATTTTGTCCAATTTATTTTAATACACCATTAGCTCCCTTAAAATCCACTTAGTTAGCCCATGGCAGGTATTAAAAACAACCACTTCCTCAACCAATATCCCTCCTAAAGTAATGGTATTTGTGTCCCTTTCTCAACCATTTTTAATTTATAATTACATAATTACAAGTAAAATGTTTTACAAGGGGAATTCACCCATAGGGGATGTCACAATCCCCACCCCCTTAGAGGAACACTTTCCTCAACATTCTATGAATTAACAAAATATAAGAAAACATGCCTTAACTAAGCATAAATGATTTGGAGCTTCATATTTATAGCTTGATTACAATTACAATTCACATATATAGTTACTCACTTAACAACTAAATAAATATTAAAATTATCCATGGATCAACCATTTTTTTTATCCTTTGCAATATTCTTGGTGCATCTTATGCACACTCTGATATCTTCAAGCTGGTGCAGTCCTCTTTTCTACCAACTTCATTCATCAAGACCCAGAAATTACCATGCTTTCTATAACATGGCATAAAATATCTCATGATATTCATCATAAATAATTTACACAAATTTAAATTATGCCTATTGTCTTGTCCTTTGAATGGTTGTTCAACCATTCACACAAATATCTTTAACAAAGCTAATTTGTCAATTGTTCTCAACAACTCCTCCCTATTACACTACAATGACTACAAATCAGTCATTAACAAACCCATTTATCATGTCTTCTAAAAAACTCTTCACTGTTACACCATAGTGGCTACAAATTAGTCATTAACGAGCCCATTTATTAGGTGTTATCAACAACTCCTCATTGTTATACCATAGTGGATACAAAGCAGCGTAGAGGTTCATGCAAAGAACTGAGAGTCTTAGTTCATCCTTGGAGAGAGAGATATCGTTAATAGTGAGGAGGATTTATCAGCTACATTACTCTTGAAGGAATAAGAGTGCACTCTCGAACAACTTCTCAGTGGAACTACTACCTATCTTCTCACCCCAACCTTGTGGAATTACCATTAGGTGTTATCAGTCCACTAGTCTTAGGTGCCTCAACCTCCTAGAAGATGTAAACCAACATAGTCTCCAGTGGATTTATCAGCCTTGTAAGGAACAACAACTACTCCATGATTATCAGCTAGTAAGCCCTTTGGGTTTCTTCATTGGAGTATCAACTAAGCTTACTATGTGATTATCAACTAGAAAGCCTCATGGGTTTCTCAGTCATGTTATCATGAGAGCCTCTCTGTGATTATCATCCAACAAGCCTTATGGGTTTCTCAATTGGGTTATCATCATAGTTGTGCTTCTTGATTATTAGCCAACAAGCCTCAAGGGTTTAGCATCCATGTTATCACCAAAGTTTCTCTACTCCACTAAACTCTCTTCTATAATCAATACAAAACTTAGTGGAGTACATACCAAATCCTGCGATTAAAAAGTCTGATTATAGTTTATATACCATTAACACTTCCTTGTCATTTTCATGATACATCATGAGCATATAAAAGTAATATTATAATGACATTAAAATCATGAAATAGTCTGGGCTTCCCCCTACCCCATTGATTCCTCTTTCTACCAGGAATCTTATTGGACAACTTATTATGTCATCCCATCCAACCATTTACATTTGCATCAATTAATTTTATATAATCATTATTCCATAAAAATGGTTCTTGAAAACACCCTGTCAGACACAATGGCATTTATACATACGCATCAGCATGATCATGAACATACATTTTCACATGTAATTAGATTCAAGGTCAATAGAACCTCCTTTTGAGCCATTTTCATGGCTTCCATATCATTATCCATTATCCCCATGGACCAATCCATCCCACTAGGCTATTATACCATTGTCCACTTAGTCATGGACATATGTCTATTAACATCATAGTTTAGAGAACCCCCTTCCTTATGCAAGCATGCATTGGTCATAGGAATTCTTTTACCAAAATTCCTCCCTTTACCTTTTTCACCTAGCTGTTTACTCCAGGACCTTTAGCTATGGTTTTATATCAACAATATTTTCACAACCAAATTTCAGCCTTTCATATTTTCTAATTTACATTTGCGCCACATTGAGGGGCCACACTCCAATGTATACCAACGATGGCATTTTCTATCATGTCTTCCCATTTTCAGCCTTTCCCATTTTGTTATCCTTAGCTCTCTTACTAGAGACTTGTGGATTTCCTTCCATGCCCATCCAATGTTCCCAAGGCCCCCAAATCATGAAACCGAAAGGAAAAATCCAAAGAAAAAGAGGTAAATAGTAAAAAAAGTGTTAATTTTAGGCAACAATGGTACGTTCTATGCTTTAGAGCAATTTTACTTCAATTTCTTTATTATCCCAATATCAATATTCAGATTAGAAATCACATCAACATGATAGTGAAATGAAGATAGAACATAAACATAAATAGTAGAAGACAAGCCAAGACAAGAGGACATAAGATGTGGCACTAGCCAGGGACAAAACCTAATGTGGGGAAACCCTTGATCAAATCTTCTTTTAGTCTTCAATAGTTCAGTAGAGAGAGATAGTACAATTTAAAAATATGATAATTTATAATAGTAGAAAAAGAGCCCTAACCAGAAAAGTCAATGATGGTCAACAGGGCATAGTTTACCCTCAGCAAATCAGTCAACTTTGGCCTCCAAATAGCAATATAAAACAACCCTCAAAATAGTCAAGTTCAGCCTAGTCAAAGTCTGGTCAAACAACGCACCTGCGGTCATCCCAAATAGAGATAGCCCTCACAAAAATGCAGTCAAAGGAGGTCAACGCATGTTGGTCAAGGCTTGGTCAGAATTTCTACAAATTCAGTCTCCTGAAATTTCAGCCTCTTGAAATTTCGGCCCTCTGAAATTTCACTCTCCTGAAATTTCGGCCTCCCGCAATTTCAGCCTCTTGAAATTTTTCTCTCCTGAAATTTCAGACATGTGGAGAGAGAGAGGCCTACAAATCTACCCAATCAATGAGGTGAGAGAAAGAAGCGTGAATATGAGTGTTTCCAAATGAAGCTAAGTCACCTTCTATTTCTATGCAATGTTGAGGATGAATAGACGTGACTATTGGGCTTCTAAGCCTACATAAGTCTGTTGGTTGACCTTGACAATTTGACCATAATCAAGATAAATTCATAACTTCATTTATACATGTTAGAATCAGATGATATTTAGATCAATCCTACACCTCTCGGAGAGAGGAATTCAAGAAAGATATCATCTATCATAAATAAGATGACCCATATTGAGTTTGGCCCTAGTTTCCAATTTTAACACCCCCTCTCAACTAGAAAGAACTCCATTTGCTAATCCATCTGCCAATTTGTACTATCTGTTGAGATTGCAACAAGATGATGGAGCTTAGTGAAAAGAGTCGCCTTCACTAAGTGGGCCCGCAGGCTATTTTTGGCGCAAGTCTATTTTTAGACTATGTCTATTTTTAGACATATGGATCATGTCTATGTTTATGGATGATTGATCAAGTTGGGAAAAATAGATGGACTTCTATTTTTGATGAAAGTGTGAGTGATCACAGTGTGAGTGATCAAAGTCTATTTTTAGACTGGCTGTCAAAAATAGAAAAGTCAAATATTATTATCTCACAATAATATTTGGACTATAAACTTAATCTTATTCTCTTGGAGCACTTCAGTTTGAGCTACGGAAGTGGCACATGCAGATGTTAGAAGGAAATACGCTTTTCTTATGAGTCAGTTGAGTTGTTGCATGCATGACTTCAGTTAGAACTCAATCAGTTGAGTTTGGTGGAGTTGATTGTGGAGTTGATGGAGTTGTGTTCAGTTTAGCTTTGTTAAACTGGTTGTATTTAGTCTAACTGGAAAATAGACTAGAGATGAGTTGGGTGAATTAGTTATTAATTAATTCACAAGTTATTAACTCATAATACAACTAATGAATACATCAGTTAACTCAGTTACATGTCAGTGCATGTTCAGTTCAACAGGGACAGGTGGTAGAGAATCAGATTGCTATCAGTTGTGACTATAGTTGTGCACCAGATCTTGCACAATCAAGGGATTGAGTATGCCAATGAGTTTGCTCACGTATTTGCCCACATTTTAGCTTTTGCTCACGTCCACAAAGAGTGAGTGACTATTTTGCAGGTGAAAAACGAGTTTGGGAAGCCATTCTCATCAGTTCTTGAGCAGGTATTGAGCAGTGGAGGCAGGCAAGCAGTGGAAGAGATTTGGAGATCAGATCTGAGCTGTATTGTGTGTAACAGAGATGGAGATACTTGTGAGAAGTATTATGCTGTGTAATGTTACATGACTCAATCATTAATATACAGATAGTTGGGGTTTTTAGCGCGATGCTTTCCCCGGGATACATACTGTGTTAATGTGTGAATGCTCTTGATGTTTTATTGTTATTGATGCTGCTATATTGTTGATCAACGTAGAGGAGCTTATGTATTGTGTATGGTTTCCGCAATAGTACATGATCAGGATAATCTCTGTTGAATATGTGTTAAATTATTCAAAATTTCTACATGGTATCAGAGCGAGCTAGATAATTGTAGAAAAAGTTTCTACATGGTATTAGAGCTGTTGATCATCAGATCTACTATTCAGGAAGTGTTTACATTCTATTTCTCTAGGCAGAGCCTGTAATCGGGCCAGGTAGCCTCTGGATTCATCCTTCCTTTGGAAGGTGAGATATCTGGTAAAAGCCCATACAGTCAATCTCTGTACGAGAAATATTGTGTTCTTACGAATTCTAGATTGGAAGCAGTTGAGTTGGAGCTGGTGGAAAATCGAATTTGCAGCAGTGTTGTTGAAATGTCTTTCAACGGATTGCAAATGTTATTCCAAAGCAAGAGCGACCTGGCGCTCAAGCATAAACTCAGTAACAATAAAGGTGAGAATGGATCTTCATCAAAGGTATCTGATGAAGAGAATTGTGCTTTGGCTGCCAAAGCAAAGAAGGGGAAGAACAAGAAAGCTTCTCATTCCGGTGCGAAAGGCAAGAAGCAGGATATGTCCAAGGTGAAGTGTTTTCACTGTCACCAGCACGGACACTATGCCACAAATTGTCCGCAGAAGAAGAAGAACAAGCAAGCTGCTGGATCTGCAGGGGGAGAGGCCTTAGCTTCTCAGTTTGAGCTTGATTTTTCATTGATCGCATGCTTGGTTTCAAGTGTGATGGGATCAGTGTGGTTCTTGGACAGTGGTGCGTCTTTTCACATGACAGGAGATAGAAATTTGTTCTCTGATCTGGAGGACAAAGATCTTGGAGTGCACATCGAGATGGGCGATGATGGTAGATACAGTGCGATCGGTATCGGTACCATTTCCTTTGAGAGGGAGTCTGGTAGACCCTTTGTATTGAAGGAAGTCATGCATGTTCCAGGATTGAAGAAGAATCTCATCTCAGTGGCGATGTTAGAAGACAAGGGGTATGATGTTGTTTTCAGCAAGGGAAAGGCCTTCCTGCGCAGCAAGACAACTGGTGAGACCCGGAAGATAGGGGTTCGAGTGAGGAACCTTTATCAATTGCATGTAGATGGATGCGCAGCAATGGCAGGCAAGGCAGAAGGATTGGTGAGCCGGGATGATGGCGAGTTGTGGCACAGGAGATTGGGTCACCTTCACCATGGAGCCTTGAAGATACTGCAGCAGATCACTACAGGGCTTCCTAAAGGCACACTTGCGCAGTCAGATCAGTGCAAGGGGTGTACTTTGGGGAAGTTTGTGAAAGCCACCTTTCACGAGAAGGATAGTCGCGCCACGACGATCCTTGAGAGAATTCACACAGACGTGTGTGGACCTTTCTCATTTGCTTCGACAACAAAACACAGGTATTATGTGATTTTTGTTGATGATTTCTCTCGTAAGTGCTGGATCTTCTTCATGCAGAAGAAGAGCGAGACATATTCAAAGTTCTGTGAATTCAAAGCACTGGTCGAGAAGGAGTCGGGGAAGAAGGTGAAGGCTCTTAGGAGCGATAATGGTGGTGAATACATCTCGGACGAGTTCAAGGATTTCTGCAAGGCAGAAGGGATTCGTAGAGAGCTCATAGCTCCCCATAACCCACAGCAGAACGGGGTAGCTGAGCGGAAGAACAGAACGATTGTGGGTGCTGCACGGGAAATGTTGCATGATCAGGGCCTACCCCTTCACTTGTGGGCAGAAGCATGCAATACAGCAGTTTATGTGCAGAACCGTTGTCCTCATAGGATACTTGGCATGAGTACACCTGAGGAGACTTATTCTGGTAAGAAGCCTGATCTTTCTCATTTGAGGATTTTTGGTGCTAACGTTTACATGCATGTGACGAAGGATGCCAGAAAGAAGTTGGAGCCGACTGCAGAGGTTGGGATATTTGTGGGGTACACTGATACGCCCCACAACTATCGTGTGTATTTGCCAGACAGTGGTAAAACTGTTGTGCGACGGGATATAAAATTTCAGGAGGAGAAATCCATGAAGTGTTCGCTTGAGAGGGAGCTACACTTGCATGCAGATGAGGAGCTATTAGTTCCTAAGGATGAGCTTCAGGACGTGGATCAGCCACAGGATGAGGTTCATGGAGTGGAAGAGACCACTCATGCAACGCCAACCATCAGAGGGCGAAAGCGCTTGACAGAAGCTGAGCGACTGGCTCAAGATTCAGAGAAAGTTGTAGGACCACCTACAGCCCAACGCAGGCAGAGACAGTCACCTGATCGGTACACTGGATACATGGCTCTTATGAGTAAGTGTGTTGTGACTGAGCCATCCTCTTTCGAGGAAGCTGTGGAGGATCCCGCATGGGTAGACGCCATGGTGGAAGAGTATGATTCTATTGTCAGAAACAGTGCATGGGAGATTGTTCCTAGACCGGAAGGGAAATCAGTGGTGGGTTCGAGATGGATCTACAAAGTTAAGCAAGCAGCTGACGGGAGTGTGGAGAAGTACAAGGCAAGATTTGTTGCCCGAGGCTTTTCACAGATTGAGGGGATCGATTATGAGGAGACCTTTGCACCTGTCGCAAGGTATTCTTCCATACGGACGATTCTTGCTCTCTCAGCGCAGATGGGATGACACATTCATCAGATGGATGTGAAGACTGCGTTCCTCAACAGAGTCATTGAGGAGGAGGTGTACATTGAGCAACCCGAAGGCTTTGAAGTCTTCAGCAGTGAGTCGCATGTGTGCAGGCTCAAGAGAGCGCTGTATGGGTTGAAGCAAGCACCACGTGCTTGGTACACACGGATAGACAGCTATTTCACAGGACTTGGATTCTCCAAGAGCGAGGTCGATCCGAACCTATACCAGATTGTGGTGGAGGCCAAGTTGCTTATCATTATACTATATGTTGATGATTTGATTCTAACGGGTGATGAGCTGTTGATACTGTCATGCAAGAAGGATCTTGCTACAGAGTTTGAGATGAAGGATTTGGGCCTCCTTCACTATTTCCTAGGATTGGAAATATGGCAGTGCAGTGGTGGACTATTTGTTTCTCAGGGCAAGTATGCTCGGGAGATACTGGAGAAGTTCAACATGCATGGCTACAAGCCTGTTGATACTCCTCTTCCTGGAGGTTGGAGGAAGGAGGATGCCACTTCGGGAGAAGAAGTGGATGCCACTGTTTATCGAAAGTTGGTGGGGTCGCTGATGTATTTGGTCAATACACGACCTGATATATGCTATGCAGTTAACCAGCTTTCACAAGCTATGGTTAAGCCTACCAAGCTCTTCTGGAAGGCAGGCAAGCATGTATTGCGCTACTTGAGAGGCACATCGGGATATGGCTTGTGGTACAGACAGGAGGATGAGGTGAAGCTATGTGGCTTCACGGATGCAGATTGGGCAGGGAGCCCAACGGACAGAAAGAGCACATCAAGAGGGGTCTTCAGTATCGGATCGACAATAGTTTCTTGGTACAGCAGGAAGCAGAGATCTGTGTGGATGAGGATGATCCTGGTCGGGTTTTTCGGGTCCAAGCACATCAGGTACCATCATATCAGAGATTGTGTGCAACGGAGGATCATGTTACTTTCGTACATTCCAACGGAGGATCAGGATGCTGATATTCTGACGAAGGCTCTCACTAGGAGCAAATTCGAGTACCACCGAGGCAGGATAGGGGTTGTTGATAATCCATATCTTGTCGAGAGGGAGTGTTGAGATTGCAACAAGATGATGGAGCTTAGTGAAAAGAGTCGCCTTCACTAAGTGGGCCCGCAGGCTATTTTTGGCGCAAGTCTATTTTTAGACTATGTCTATTTTTAGACATATGGATCATGTCTATGTTTATGGATGATTGATCAAGTTGGGAAAAATAGATGGACTTCTATTTTTGATGAAAGTGTGAGTGATCACAGTGTGAGTGATCATAGTGTGAGTGATCAAAGTCTATTTTTAGACTGGCTGTCAAAAATAGAAAAGTCAAATATTATTATCTCACAATAATATTTGGACTATAAACTTAATCTTATTCTCTTGGAGCACTTCAGTTTGAGCTACGGAAGTGGCACATGCAGCTGTCAGAAGGAAATACACTTTTCTTATGAGTCAGTTGAGTTGTTGCATGCATGACTTCAGTTAGAACTCAATCAGTTGAGTTTGGTGGAGTTGATTGTGGAGTTGATGGAGTTGTGTTCAGTTTAGCTTTGTTAAACTGGTTGTATTTAGTCTAACTGGCAAATAGACTAGAGATGAGTTGGGTGAATTAGTTATTAATTAATTCACAAGTTATTAACTCATAATACAACTAATGAATACATCAGTTAACTCAGTTGCATGTCAGTGCATGTTCAGTTCAACAGGGACAGGTGGTAGAGAATCAGATTGCTATCAGTTGTGACTATAGTTGTGCACCAGATCTTGCACAATCAAGGGATTGAGTATGCCAATTAGTTTGCTCACGTATTTGCCCACATTTTAGCTTTTTCTCACGTCCACAAAGAGTGAGTGACTATTTTGCAGGTGAAAAACGAGTTTGGGAAGCCATTCTCATCAGTTCTTGAGTAGGTATTGAGCAGTGGAGGCAGGCAAGCAGTGGAAGAGATTTGGAGATCAGATCTGAGCTGTATTGTGTGTAACAGAGGTGGAGATACTTGTGAGAAGTATTATGCTGTGTAATGTTACATGACTCAATCATTAATATACAGATAGTTGGGGTTTTTAGCGCGATGCTTTCCCCAGGATACATACTGTGTTAATGTGTGAATGCTCTTGATGTTTTATTGTTATTGATGCTGCTATATTGTTGATCAACATAGAGGAGCTTATGTATTGTGTATGGTTTCCGCAATAGTACATGATCAGGATAATCTCTGTTGAATATGTGTTAAATTATTCAAAATTTCTACACTATCTCTCCCATCAATGCACTGCTCTACTCTGTTGAACTATGAAGAAGAAGAAGTGATCAAGAATGTATCATACCATTCTCTACTAACCCGAAGTCAGTCTCAATCAAAGGAGAGTGTTTCACACCACTCTTATTGACCCGAAGTCAGTTCCAATCAAAAGAGAGTGTATCATACTATTCATATTGACTCAAAGTCGGTTCCAATTGATCCCATATCAATATCAGTCATCCTAGCATAGGGATTACTATAGTACACGATGCGTCCACTAGTAGTACTATGGTCCCTATCCTTATTTCCCTACTCATTGGATAGATGAGAGGTACTTCCCATGAGTCCTGTACTGCATGGGTAAGATGTCTCAGTAGGAGAAGAATGAACCACTCATCTTGCCTACATGTCACTAAGGGGTATCACAAGGGAAGGCTGAACCACTCACCATGTACACAACAAACCACTAGAGGAAGGTTGAACCACTCACCCTATGGTTGCTCATCGCTCCAACAAGTACCCCAAGCCCCGTGCAACTCCCAGAGCTCAATGTACGTCTCATACAGGACCCTCATAAGAGGGTATCTCCACAAATTCAAGTCATTCTCAGATGGTCAAGAAATTGACCTTCCCCAAGGGGTTTATCAAAATATTCAGCGACCTACTCATCAGTCCCAATGTGATGGAGCCTTATTGCTCCTCATTGTACCATATCTTGGATAAAGTGGTACCTGATATATATATGCTTGGAGCGAACATGAAACAAAGGATTCTCTGATAATCATATCCCTCTCTGGTTGTCACTGAGGATCACGGTTGTATCCAACAGAAGTCCAAATAGCTCACTGAAGAGCTTCCTCAACCAGTCAGATTCACAGGAGGCCATACTAGCAGCTATGTATTCAGCCTTGGTAGTGCTTAAGGCAACCAATTGTTGCTTCCTTCTCATCCAGGATATCGAAGTAGAACCCAAAGAAAAACATCATCCAGAAGTTCTCTTGCGATCCATCACACTGCTAGCTAAATCAACATCAGAATAAACATGCAGCTTCACATCTTCGACACTGTATATAAGTCCATGAGTGATTATGCCCTGAATATATCTCAAAATATTCTTGGCACCAATCCAATGTATATGATGAGGTTCAACCATATATTGGCTCGATGTATTACCTGCAAAACATAAGTCTACATGGGAGTTCACCAAGAACATCAGTTCTCCTATTAGTTGATGATACTCATAAGCGTTTCCCAATTCAGGTCCAACAACACTACCACATAACTTCTTAAAGTTTAGTTCCATCAGAGTAGTCACAGGCTTGCAGTCCACCATCCCAAATCTTTCCAATATCTTCACAGCATATTTTTCTTGAGAGAGGAAAATTTCACTTGTCTTTTTCTAGACCTCCAACCCTAGAAAATAGTGCAATGGTCCTAGGTCCTTCATCTCAAATTTAGAAGCCAACTCCCTCTTATATTTGTGAATGAGAGGTTTTGACTTGTCAGAAATAAGTCATCCACATAAATTACGAGAATTAGAGGTTTATCATTTTCAACCTTAAAGTAAAGGCTCAGATCAACTTCACTTCTAGTGAATCCCAACTTCATCAGATAGCTATCGATCCTCTCATACCAAGCCTGAGGTGCTTGCTTCAATCCATAGAGATATTTCTTCAATCTGCATGTTGGGTGCTTAAAGGTGTCTTTTAAAACTCCTAATTACCTCACATTAATCATCAACCCAAGCAAGTCTTTTTGTTTCAAGAGTGTACACAATATGTGCGAGCTATGAATCCAGAGAGTAATTTTCTTAAAAAGAAGTATAAACCTTTGATACAAGAGTAAATGGATACGTCTAATAAACTCAAATTGAAATCATTAAAGGAAATATGACATCTAAGTTTCAAGACCTAATCCTCTATTGAAATCGTAATCAAATCTCACAGAAGCAATTTAATCAACAATAACATCAGTCAAAAGCATAGTAGCAATAACTCATCTCTTCTTAGCTGATTCAATCTAAATGATACTCAATCTCTACGAAAAAATCCAGATGGAAATGATATCAATATGAGAGTTCAATAGTAATAACCAAACTCTTTACAGTTGATTAAATCAATCCGAATAATTATCTAAGTAACTTAATCTACAATTAAACTGAATCAAATGACAGTTCTGTAAATCATATAAAGAAAAGACATTCCTTTAATACATGAAAACAATAAAAAGCACATAAGATGGGAAAATTAACAAATTAATCAAACTTGCGGAAATCAGAAAGATATAATACAGAGAAGCAGTTTAATCCACCAGAGGTCGGGCTCTTAGCCGCCAATGAATGCTGCTGAGCTACTTTAGATAAGGCGAATGAACAACAACCTCAAATTATATATTAATCATTGAACTTGTGTAACATTACAATATGATCGCATTGTCTTGACAACACAAGTCTGTAAAGTAAAATTACAGTTTGAAATAACAAGGATTGATCCCCTCTTTGATCTTTGTTCTCATTTAAATACACAAAGAGCAGAGAGAAGTTACAACAAATATAATTACAAAATGATTCCCATAACAAAATTAGATTGTTCACAAAAAATTGATCAACAAGATCATATATGAAATATCTTTTCATCACCATTCAACAGGAACAGGTCGAATTTGGTATTGCAACTGAGATAATTTGGAAACTGGTTGCAACAGTGAACCTGAGAAAAACGTCTTCAAAGAACCTTCTGTTTCTCTTCATACGGACTGAATTTGGGAGAAATTTTCATCACAAAACTAATTCGGTCTGTTTTGAACAAAACCCATGTTTCAGATTTTTCAGATTCTTCTCCATTTTCCCGAAACATCCAATGCAAAACTATCACTTCTTATTCCAGCGAATTTCTAAGTTGGAATATTTAATGATGAACTAAAGATCAAATCTGCAATCTGGAAAATATCTTGGAGGCTAAAATGGTGAGTGATGTCATAAAAAATTTATTAATAAACCATCATTGGTAAAATCACGCATAATAATCATCAATTTATTAAAAATAAAGGAGAAGAAAAAATATTTATCCATAAGAGCATAAATAATTATAAAATGGAATTATATGATAAATCATGATAAATGGCGTGATAAAGAATGGTAGAAATGGATGAAATAGGCGTTAAAGAGTGATAATAATAATAATGACAAACTAGCGGCCCAACATACCCCCAAACTGAATATATTGCATGTCCTCATGCAACCCAAAGACTCTGTATTAACCAAGCAATAATAAAAAAATTATTCATCCCAACTCATGAAATGGATGGAACAAATGAATTCTTCCTCAAATAATGAATATTCAATTTTAGCAATGTTGATGAAGGCGTAACAATTTTTACATTGACGTTCAACTATATGTATATGAAGTTGTAGCAAAATATGATATAGGTAACAACAAACTCCATTAACCATTTTCTCAAAAACTACAAACCAAATTTTGCTGAAATTTTGCAAGTAGATTTCTACTATATTAATGCTTCTATGATCCAAAAATTAGATTGTTTTGATGCAGATATCATGAGATATAAAAAAAAATGGCTATAGGTGACAGTGCATGATATCTGAAATCTAACAAACTAATTTAACTTGAAATTTTCTGGGTTTGTGTATTTTAATGATACCTCTTTGTTATCCAAAAATCACAAGAATTTAGTTCATAGTTTTAAAGATATACGCCAATCAATTTCTGCACTGTATAAAAATGAAATTGTATGCCTTAAATGAGAAAGAAAGTAGAAAAAATTCATCATGTGTAGTAATTTCTCCCCCAAACTGGAGAATTAGTATGCCCTCATGCAATGCTAGAAAACAAATTGAGGTGGTCGCTACCATATGTTGAAATCTATGCTTGGTGTAAAACAACATGGAATAAGGGAGGTGTTGAGAATGAATAAGAAGATCAATGCATGATAAATAATATTAGTGGCATGGTCATAATAGATAAAAAAAAATGAAAAGACCACTCCCCCAAACTGAAAGAATCTATGTCTTTGAAAAATGGGAAGTGGAAAAGATGTGGAATGAATGGTGATAAATAAGCTCAATGGATTTTCATGAAATTCTCCTAAATTTGTAATGAATCAGAAAATTATGCTATTTTACCTCAAGTTTTACCTTCGAAAAGAAAAATGTTGAATGACTTGTATGAACTGGCATTTGTTGAAGCTGATGTAGGCTGAGTGGATACTTAAAGTGATGCAAAAGGTGGAATCCAGGCAAGCACATCATGTTTAAACAATTGTTTGCATTCACGAGTTTCTCGAACCTTTTCTGCTAGTTGCAATAGTGTGGTCGTGTTACAAATAGAATTCTGCCCATACTTGTTGTTCTTCTGTAAACAATTCACTATTCGGCATGCAATTTTATTCAATCCACTATGTTAGTTTTGAATAGCAACAGATAAGATGCATGCAAGAATTTCAAACAATTTTTTTGTTGTATAAATGCATTACTAATATTTTGTCAAATCATCAAGTTATGACAGAGTTTAATAATTATATCGCATGCTATCCCATAATGCATACATTCCCCCTTCCAATTGGAAAAAGGGTTCATGACCATAAAGCATAGGAAAAGTGTTGTTCTGATAGCAAGGCAAGGGAATGAATAGTACAATAGTAAATGAAGCAGAGTACACATATCAATGATAGGACGACAAGAGGTATGGTTATAATGAGAGAAAAGTGTGTAAAGATAGTTATGAATAAGAGATAGGATGTTTTGGATTGATGATAAGCTATGCGAAAAAGAAAAAGGACAACAATATGCCAGAAATATGCTTTACTGACATTATTCTAGCCGAGAATGATGTGATTGATTGGAAAACAATTTCTCATGCGTAAAGGTTCAAAATAGGGAAAAATTAAGGAAATAACTTCTTCGATAAAAAGAGAGAATAAGAAAAGGATATTATAGTAATAATTGATGATAAGATATAACTTGAATACCATAAGCAGTGCCTCTACTACCAGCAGGCATCCATAGTCTCAACAGGGTTAATTTTTAACCCATATGAGCTAGGATCCTCAATTTATAAATGGAGAGTTCCAGCGCTGTTCTACAGAAGAGATCAGTGTGCTGGCTTGGTAACCAGATAACCACACTACTATTCATTGGGATGTAGCAAAAGTGACAAGGCTGACTTGTGATGAGACCTCGTGTTCCAAGGATATTTTGGCTATCCAATGGATCATAACCCTGGTGTGGTGGCCATAATGGGAATATCACTGCATCATAGCCTTATGAACATGGGAGGCTGGCTCGTAATGAGACCCCCTATCCTCCATCTGCAAACAAAATTTTGTTTTTATTACACATTTTGATGATAAATAAAAGAAGGCTCAGTACTCCTTAAGAGTAGAGATGGTAGAAGAATTTGAAGATGTCAATAGAAAAAAATATACCAATAATCTCATTTATTACAAACAGAGAAGGTTATAACCAGGAAGGGTGGAACCAGCATGGTAAAGATGATCAATCAGTATCATATATAGCAGAAGACAATGTAGTAAATTAGTATATAAATAACTGTGTCCATTTTGAAAAGAATCTATCATCAAGGAGTTGTGCTATTAAATATCATAACGTGAATGATATTAAATCGCTTCAATAGAATCCATAATTCTTGTCCTCATAAAAGTAGTGTACTTCATGCCATGAAAGGGAATCAGTAAAATGTAGTTAAGATGAACTAGGAATAATCACATAAGAGGAAAGAAGGGTTGTTCTAAAAAATACTCCCAAAGTGTTATTCCCTTGAAGGAACAACAAAACCACTCAAAAAAGTGTTGTTCCCTTTAGGGAACAAAAAAACACTTGAAAAAGTGTTGTTCCTTATAGAGAACAACAAAGGAAAATACATGCAAAAATGTTATTGCCTATAGGGAACAACAAAGAAAATGCACGCCAAAAAGTGTTGTTCCCTATAGGAAACAACAAAAAAAATGCACACGAAAAAGTGTTGTTCCTTATAGGGAACAACAATTGTTCCCTGTAGGGAACAACAAAAAAATGTACACGAAAAAATGTTGTTCCCTATAGGGAACAACAACTGTTCCCTGTAAGGAACAACAAAAAATGCACACGAAAAAGTGATGTTCCCTATAGGGAACAACACAAAATGCACATAAAAAAGTGTTGTTCCCTATAGGGAACAACAAAAAAATGCACACGAAAAAGTGTTGTTCCCTGTAGGGAACAACAACAAAAATGCTCACGAAAAAGTGTTGTTCCTAGTGTTGTTCCCTGTAGGGAACAACAAAAAGTACACAAAAAAAAGTTTTGTTTCCTATAGCGAACAACAAAAAATGCACACAAAAAAAGTGTTGTTCCCTGTAGAGAACAGAAGTTGTTCCCTATTGGGAACAACAAAAAATGTACACAAAAAAGTGTTGTTTCCTATAGAGAACAACAAAAAGAAAACATGGAGAGAAAAACAATACAAACAAGCAATCATCCATACTTCTCTAAACAGCAGAAGAGAAATCATACGAATGAAAGAAAAGGAATTGATAAAAATAGAAAAAACAATCACAAGTCTCAAAATAACTTTTTACAGAATTGGGGTTGTTGAAGAGTTGCCTTCTGCAACTAAAACTTGCATGGTGGGGTCCTCATTGTTGAATCGCCAATGGAGCGGAAACTTCAATTTGAAGGAAGCAACACCTGAAACACAAAAACATAAGAGAAATCAGAGAAGAAACAATACTTTATTTAGAAACAATATATAAATAAATAAATTAAGTTACAACAACTATGATGTTATTTCCTAAGGGAATATCAATCTGTTAATGAAAAAAATGATCTCTTGGAAAAATGTTTTGGAAAAAGTGACATGAATATTCGAATTGAAATCAATTCTTCATTCCTTTTGTATGAATTTGTTAGCTAATGAATTGGATGAAATGCCCTTGTTTCATTAAAATTTCTTTCAAGAAGCGCCCGTACATAAATTGACCTTTTTTATTCTCCTAAGACCTGCAAAAAACGAGTGTCTCCTTGCAATAAAACTTTAAATCATGGAGAAAGAGAGGTGATTGGGCTCCCCTAATCCAAGAATTATGCAAAAAACTAACAAGTAGTTACTTTGTAAAACAAATCAAAGGAAAAAAAATAAAAAATAAAAATTAACAAAGTAGAATTACTTTATTACCTGTGGGAGAGCAGTGGCCAATCATACTAACCAACAGTGTTTTAATCACAACTCCTTTGTTTTTGGTCAGATTAGAGTGATTCAAAAGCAAAATGAGAGTTAATTTAAAGTTATATCACCAATAAAAACATTTTTTCAAAATTCCATGATATGATATGTCAATTTTACTTAGAACAACCTGCATAACAAAGTCATTTTCGATTTCTCCACTTAGAACAATAGTGGATATTTTAAGTATAGATTTTTTGTTTGATGACAGATTCAAATGATTAAAATTGGATATGAAATTAAATTCATTTATTTTTATCCAATAGAAACATTTTTTGAAGAAAAGAAAAATTGATAGCTCAAATATTCTAATGAACAGCCGGAAAAACAAAGTTTTAAGAGTGCTGATTTATGATAGACAATTAGTATTTTGGTCATAAATTTCTCATACGATATCGAAAATGAATGATTAAAATTAACTTGTAAACTAGATTCATGTAGGAATATACCATAGAGATATGTCTTGAAAATATGGTCATTTAAGCCTCCAAAAACTGACTGTCCCAACTCTGTTCCTGAGATGCCCACTAGACACGCAAACAATTTTTTGGTTATAAATTTTTCGTTTCAAATCAAAATTGAGTGATTCAAATTGGATTGGAAAGTATACATCAAGTAATACTTAGGATAGAAACATTTTTTAAAAATATAGTCATTTAGGCCTCCAAAAACTGACTGTCCCAACTCTGTTCCTAAGCTACCTACTAGACACCCTGTTAATGTTTTGGTTATAACGTTTTCGTTTCAAATCCAAATTGAGTTATTAAAATTGGGTTGGAAATTAGACATCAAGGAATACTAAGGATAGAAACATGTTTTAAAAATATTCCCTTTTGTTCTTTAAAAACATGACTGTCCCGACTGCGTTTTTAGAAATTTCATCAAGCCCACAAGCCTAAAAAATATGATATTCAAGAATTTTTTTCAAATTGGTGATAAAAATGAATATGAGTGTTTATAGAACTATTATTTCCATTATAATTCATCTACATACACAAATGAATTAAAAAATTTATCACCGATGTTGATTTCCACAGCGCCTTGCAACAAATAACAACTATTTTTACATAAAAACAAAATGTATTTATTTATTTCCTTATTTATTTTATTTTTTACACTAACCTACTCTGATTTGAAAAATGAATATGATTATGTATAAGAGTACTTCCAGTGGAACCATTTTCGAAATAAGGCTTCAAGTATGTACATACCCAAATTTGAAAAATGCATGTTAATAAATATTAGGGTATGGGAAGCCAACTTCCCTTGAAAAGATGGTGTCAAAAATTGTTGAAGTATGGAGTGATGTTGTAAAAAAATGATGGAGTAAAACCAATCTTCAATATGTACTTTACATTCTTGATTTCCCATAGCCGTCATATCATTAAGTTCTTGAACTTTTAAAACGACTTGTTGATGCAGACTACAAGAAACCTCATTTTCTTCCATAACTTCTACAATTTTTGAATTTGAAACATTCTGAATCTCATTGTAAGTTTTCTCCAATGGCGCATGTGAGATAGAATGGGTGGGAAGGGTGGTAAAATTTTGCATTTCAACACTATAAGCATGTTGTACTAGTTTATTATGGTGAGGATGTGGAATGAGTTGAGCAGGAAATTGTGTACGGAATGGAGCATTTTGATGATGTAGTTGATTGGGTTGAGTGGATGATTTTGATAGGCAAGCAAGATGTTGTGGAAGAGCTGGTGGAAAATATGGAGGATGTGTTTGTGCTACAAGATGAGGGAGAGTAGTTATGCAATCATAAGATGAACCATGCCAAACTTATAGACAAGATTTGTGGGGGTTATATTGAGATTGACATGGTTGCCCTAACACATGAGTATTCCATAATGGATTATGCAAGTAAGAAGATGGAGAGGAGGTGTTTTGAACCATACCTGTAGGCCATGCTTCCCATGGTTTTGATCTGTTGCGCTCCTCGTTAATGGCGTTGTTGATCCAACGCTCCTCTATGTTTCGTGGCATGTGCTTAAATCTAGCGATGTGTCTGTTTACTAACACCTGTGGGTTTTAGTGTAACGGAAATCGTGTCTCCAACAAGTGGTATCAGAGCCAAAGGTCTCAAGTTCGGAAGACACTTGGCTCACGTTGAGGGGGGATATTGTTGCACTCCCCATTAATGGCGGTGTTGATCCAATCCTCCTGTGTGTTTTGTGGCATGTGCTTAAATCTAGCGATGTGTCTGTTTACTAACACCTGTGGGTTTTGGTGTAACGACAATTGTGACTCCAACATGAACTTGTTGCATCTTTCTCATCTCTTTGATATGCTACTTCCCTCCTAGATAAGGAAGAACAACTATCTATGTGATGCTCCTTTCGTTAATGAGGGAAAAACACTTCTTTAATTTCTTGATTTTTCTGAACCTGCAAAACATCCAATTTTGAATTTAGAGAGCTAATAAAATCAGCTTTAAAATTTTCAAATAAAACATTGATTTCAACTCTTATGTCTCATGTTCTTGTAGTAGATTTGGAAAAGAAAGAATAAAATTCTCTAGAATTATTACCATCCTTGGAGATTCCTCTTGAATACCTTATGCACAATTCATAAGCATCATCATATGACAACTAAAAAACATCATCTTTTCCTATCAGATTTAAGAGTCCTAAAAATTCATCTTTGATTCCTTTGAGTATGAGTCTTTTTAATATTTCTTTTCCCAAATACTCGTGCTTTGATTATTGAAGGTTGCATTGAAATCGCTCCACATAGTACTCCAAACTTTCATCTTCCCCTTGTATCATATCGAAAATATCTTCATTTTCCTTGTAATAGTCCTGGTACTTCTTCAAGAATATGTTCTTCATGTCCTCCCATGTTTGGATACAGTTCCCACCTGGGCTCATGAACCATCAGAGAGTTGCTCCTTTTAAAGTAAGGGGAAACACTTTCAACCTTTGATCATTAGTACAATAATCATATCCTCTACAAAGTATTTCGAACTCAAATAAGAATGTATTTGGATATTCATTTTTCAAACCATGAAAATTTGGTAGAGAAGATGGGGGAATTATGTGCATTTGTGTCACTCCTCCTAGATCTTTGATAGGGAATTCAAAAGTTGTAATGTGATCCATTTATTACCATAATAGAAGATGTTTTTCATGTGTTTCTTTGAGGCTCCTCTTTCAAATGTTCCTACCAATTGGTTAGTGAAATGGGTAGTGCTTACATCACCACTTGAGTGGAATTATGAGATTTAAAAAAAATAAAAATAAAATTCTACCTCTAAATTTCCTACTTTAACTTCTATGAATTCTGCTGAAAAGCAAGTGGAGGAGCAAGCACTTTACTTGCTCATTATGCAGGTTCTTACCTTTCATTTTTAATACCCAATTCTTTCACAGTAGACAAATATCAAACACCTACTTCAACTTCTATGCAACTGTGCTAAAAATATGGCGGAGGAGCAAGCACTTTACTTGCTCGTTATGTAGGTTCTTACCTTCCATTTTTAATACCTAATTTTTTCCCAGCAGCAAATATCAAACATACATCAATTTCTGGGAAATGGCAACACTCTCCCCGGCAACAACGCCAAAATGTTGGGTGCTAAATGGTGTTTTTTAAAACTCCTAATTACCTCACATTAATCATCAAGCCGGGCAAGTCTTTTTGTTTCAAGAGTGTACACAATATGTGCGAGCTATAAATCCAGAGAGTAATGTTCTTAAAAGGAAGTATAGACCTTTAATACAAGAGTAAATGGATACATCTATTAAACTCAAACTGCAATCATTAAAGGAAATATGACATCAAAGCTTCAAGACCTAATCCTCTACTGAAATTGTAATAAAATCTCACACAAGCAATTTAATCAACAATAATATCAGCCGAGAGCATAGTAGCAATAACTCATCTCTTCCTAGCTGATTCAATATAAATCATACTAAATCTCAACGAAGCAATCCAGATGGAAATGATATCAATCTGAGAGTTCAATAGCAATAACAAAACTCTTTACAGTTGATTAAATCAATCCGAATAATTATCTAAGTAACTTAATCTACAATGAATTTAAATTGAATCAAATGACAATGTTGTAAATCATATAAAGCAAAGATATTCCTTCAATACAGGAAAACAGTAAAAAGAGCATAAGATCGAAAAATTAACAAATTAATCAAACTTGTGGAAATTAGAAAGATATAATACATAGAAGTAGTTTAATCCACTAGAGGTTGGGCCCTTAGCCACCAATGAATGTTGTTGAGCTACTTCAGATAAGGCGAATAAAAAACGACCTCAAATTATATATTAATCATTGAACTTGAGTAACATTACAATATTATCGCATTGTCTTGACAACACAAGTCTATAAATTAAAATTACAGTTTGAAATAACAAGGATTGATCCCCTCTTTGATATTTTTTCTCATTTAAATACACAGAGAGCAGAGAGAAGTTACAACAGATATGATTACAAAATGATTACCATAACAAAATTGGATTGTTCACAACAAATTGATCAACAAGATCATATCTAAACTAGATAGCGGATGGAACCTTACTTTTCTATAGATAGTGGATGGAACCTGATCTATAGCGAGCATATGGTCGGGTGTTCTTGTACTTACCAGCCTGCTTTCCAGCCAGTAAGGTATTCACCTTACCTTCTTGAAGGGTTTACCTTTCTTTCAAGACCTTACCTAAGATCAGGACCAGTAAGACCAGGACCTTACCTTCGCCAAGACCTTAGTGGGTGGGTTGACCAGGACCTGCCAGCCAAGACCTTACCTCCCAACCAGGAAGGTGATGGTACTTTCCCCGGAGGTACTTCCCTCTTTTCATCAACATTCAACAGGAATAGGTCGAATTTGGTATTGTAACTGAGATAATTTGGAAACCAGTCGCAACAGCGAATCTAAGAAAAACATCTTCAGAGAACCTTTCATTTCTCTTAATACGGACCCAATTTGTGAAAACTGGACATCACAGAATTAATTCGATCCGTTCTGAACAAAACCCATGTTTTGGATTTTCCAGATTCTTCTCCATTTGCCTAAAACATCCAATGCAAAACTGTCACTTCTTATTCCAGCGAATTTCCGAGTTGGAATATTTAATGATGAGCTGGAGATCAAATCTGCAATCTGGAAAATATCTTGGAGGCTAAAATGGTGAGTGATGTTATAAAAAAATTATTAATAAACCATCATTGGTAAAATCATGCATAATAATCATCAATTTATTAAAAATAAGTGAGAATAAATAATATTTATCCATAAGAGCATAAATAACTATAAAATGGAATTATATGATAAATCATGATAAATGACATGATAAAGAATGGTAGAAATGGATTAAATAGGCGTTAAAGAGTGATAATAATAATGAAAAACTAGTGGCCCAACACTACATACATGAGATCCTTGATCATGAACCTCAAACCCCTCGGGTTGTTACACTTAGACTTCCTCTTTGATTGAACCATGCAAGAAAGCAGTCTTAACATCCATCTGATGTAGGTTCCATCCTTGTAAGGCAGCATGGGCTATGATCGAGTGGATGGTGGTGTATATGGAAATAAGTGGAAATATCTTATCGTAATATACACCTTCCTTTTGAGAGAAGCCTCGAGAAACAATGCAAGCCTTGAACTTTTTTTCACTTCGATTAGCTCCATGCTTGATTTTGTAGAGCCACTTAGAGGTGAAAACCAATTTTTCCTGGGGTCTAGGGACCACATCCAAGATATCATTCTTCATAATTGACATGTATTCTTCATTCATAGCATCCTTCTGTACTTGATGCTTCACGGCTTCTTCAAATGATAAAGGCTCATTTTGAATGATAATGCTCATGGCCGTCAAATATCCTTGATACTTGTTCGGCTTCTTGCTTTCATTGAAAACCCCCCTTGGTGCAATGTGTCTCTTGGCATCTTCGAGAGTCTCCCTAAGCCATGAGGGTCTTCTTTTGGAGGAGGAGGGCTTGTGAGGAGGAGGATCAATAAGATCCATAGTTTCATCAACATCATGCATCGTTTCGTCTTCTTTTGCACCCTGATTTCCTGTGTCAACCTTTGTACTTCCTTAGGATAGGAAGGTTGTTGATCTTCCTGAGGGCCATATCTTCGTCGAAGGTGAAATCATGACTTATCCTAACTCCCTTTTGACTAGCCACATAAATTTTATATCCCTTAGAATATTCACTATAGCCCACAAAGATTTTATTCTTCCTAGATGCACCCAATTTGCTTCTTTTCTCTTTCGGCACATGAAATTATATGGGACTTCCAAAAATTCTAAAATGACAGACATCGGGTTTCTTACTAGTGAACATTTCTTCGGGACTCTTGGAGTACAATTCTTGATGAGGGCATCTGTTTTGAACATACATGACAATATTTGCAGCTTCAGCCCATAGGAACTTCGTAAGGATTTGATCATGAAGCATGGCATGAATTGCTTCTACAATAGAGAAATTCTTCCTTTCAGCCACACCATTCTTCTAAGGAGCGTATGGAATTGTAGTCTACCTCTTAATGCAAGCTTCTCTACAATGATATTGGAATTCATTGGAATCGTACTCGGTTTGGTTTCCGATCAAGGATTTGAAGTGTCAGAACCAGGTGAAAACTTTATCCTTATTCTTCAAGAAGTAGATCTAGGTCTTGCGAGAATAATCATCCGTAAAGGTGAGATAATATAAGTATCCTCCCAAAGAGTTTACAGGAATCATACTAGATATGTCAGAGTGGATAAATTGCAATATATCTATGGTCTTCCTATTACTTGAGGGGAATGGTCCCCTTGTAATTTTTCCTTCGGCACATCCCAGAAATACATCTTCATGCTCTACTTTGAACTCGGGCATACTTCTCACCATCTATCTCACATTGGGTAGGGCCTTATAATGAAGATGGGAAAACCTCCCATGCTATAGTTTAGATTGTAGGGATGTGTCGCAAGACATGGCTCCCAATGGAATTCCTCCAACTGATACAAAGTGTCAACCCTGAACCCAAGAGTAAAAGCATATTTAAATTTTCTTTTCCAAACATTTACTTTTCCATTGATGATGCCACCTTAAATCCCTTGTCCTCCATGGCTGAAACGGACACCATGTTCTTCTTGAGATCAGTTACATATAATACTTCTTGAAAACGAATAGTGTTACCTTGATTCAATTTAAGGGTAACATTCCCTACTCCCTTCACGAGATAGGTGGCATCCTCTCCAAGGATGATCACCAAGTTTGTCTCCTTTTTTCAATCAGATTAGAGAGGGCTACCTTGTATCTGATGAAGTGCCTTGAGTCACCCTATCAATTAGCAAATTTCCCAAAGTGTTCGGAGGAGAGGCAGTGGAGAGGGCTGATATAAGATAGTACTTTTTTTTTATTGTTAACAATATTTGATTCTTCATATTTAGAGTTCCTTGATTTCTTGGAGGGTCAAACATTTCCTTGATATCACACATTCCTTTTTCCTTTTTCATTGGACCTACCATTCCTTTGATTGTTGTTGTTGAAGTTTCCCTTGGAATGATTGTGATCATCATCATGAGATGTGCCCCTTCTTTTTGGATACTCCCTTGCATGGTGGCCAAACTTATTGCAAACAAAGCACCTGCCCTTCCTTCATCCCTTAGACTAGGATTTCCATGGAAATGACCTTTAGACCTTGCATTATTTCTCCTTTTGGCATGAGCGGAGAATGAAATGGGGTTTCTTCTATTAGAAGACATTTATTTCTCCACCATTCTTGTGTCTTCTTGAATGCATCTCAACATAAATTCTTCAAAACCTACAATTTGATCATTGTTGAGGACGGTGGTTCTAAATACATACCACTTAGGTGGGAATCCTCCAAGGGTGGTGAGATTAAGTTCCCTAGCAGGAATGACTTCTCCAATCGAGAGTAGAACATTATTGATCTCAGTGATCCTCAATAAATAGGATTGAATATCCTCGTCCTTTCCCTTCTTAATATCCTTCAGCTTATTCGTGAGAAATAGAATTTGATTAGCATTACTAACCTTAAACATGCTAACCAACCTATCGTAGATCTCCTTGGAGGTCTTCAATTAGGAGATGTAGTCCATCACTTCTTTTTCTTCCAAGGTCAAATCAAGAGACATCCTTAATCCATAGTTAGATTTATCATGGAGCGTGTCTTCAATGGGAAGTAGGATGAGGAACCCATTGAATCTTTTTTACTTGTCCAATTGCCTTTGGTGATTGCTCTTTCACTCTTGCTTGGGCTTTGTCTTCACCTCAACTCTGATACCATGTTAATTTTAGGCAATAATGGTATGTTCTATACTTTAGAGCAATTTTACTTCAATTTCTTTATTCGCCCAGTATCAATATTCATATTAGCAATCAAATCGACATGATAATAAAATGCAAATAGAACATAAACATAAGTGGTAGAAGAAAATCCAAGATAAGAGGACACAAGATGTGGTACTAGCCAGGGAAAAACCCCAATGTGGGGAAACCCTTAATCAAATCTTCTTTTAGTCTTCAATAGTTTAGCAGAGGGAGATAGTATAATTTAAAAATATGATAATTTATAATAGCAGCAAAAGAGCCCTAACCAAAAAAGTCAACGTTGGTCAATAGGGAATATTGGACCCTCAGAAATTTGGTCAACTTCAGTCAACTTTGGCCTCCAAACAATAAGATAAAACAACCCTCAAAACAATCACATTCAGCCCAGTCAAAGTCTGGTCAAACAGCTCACCTGCGGTCAGCCCAAACAGATATAGCCCTAACAAAATGCAGTCAAAGGAGGTCAAGGCTTGGTCAAACTATCCAAAAATTCAGTCTTCTGAAATTTTACCCTCCTAAAATTTAGCTCTCCTGAAATTTTTGCCTCCTGAAATTTTGCTCTCTTGAAATTTCTGACATGTGGACAGAGAGGGGCCCAAAAATCTATATCCAATCAATGAGGAGAGAGAGAGAGAGAAGTGTGAAGATGAGTGTGTCCAAATGAGGCTAATTCACCTTCTATTTATATGCAATGTTGAGGATGAATATACGTGAATGTTGGGCTTCTGAGCCTACATATGTTTGTTGGCCGACCTTGACAATTTGATCATAATCAAAATAAATTCATAACTTCAATAGTACATGTCAGAATTGGATGATATTCAAATCAATATTACACCTCTCAGAGAGAGGAATCCAAGAAAAATATCATCTATCATAAATAATATGACCCATGTGGAGTTTGGCCCTAGTTTCCAATTTTAACACAAAGAAAGAAATTCATGGAAACAATCATAATATCAAAAAAAAAAAATAGCATGGTCGTGCACAATTCAGTAGTCAAAGGATATTTCAAACATAAATAAATTAAGCACACAAAACATAAATATTCAACAACCATAACAACTCAATCCCTCTGTGTTTTGATGTTTCAGAATTCTTCAATGAGTAATGCTCAACTCAAGCCCTTTTCATGATTTCATTCAATCTCTTTTACTACAACCAACAACAACATTTAAACTCAACCACTTCACAATTAAATTTCCTCAACAACAACAACAAAATGGATATGCAAACCATGTCTAGTTAGCAATCTCAACCCTTGATGCCAAGTGGCTAGCATCCCTATTTTCCACAACTGCATAGGTCCTATGCATGTTTCAAACTACACCCTCCACAATTTGTGCTTTTTTCACAATATGCAATCCTAATTGACTTCTCTCTATCTATGGGTAGTCTCTACGCAAATGGTTCTCCCTACATTTCCAACATACTATGGGATTCTTTCAAGACCCATCCTCGTCTTTGCCCTGAGCACATCAGCCTTCATAAGCTACATTAATATTTTGTAGGGTTTCACCTCTATTGGTTGTGGAACTTCTTGCCTTCTCCCTAGGCCATTGTTAGAAATTCCCTACCTTTTTCCTCTAATTTCAAAACTTTTTTTTACTTTCAAATGATCCTTAAGCTATGGCTTACATCTAGACCGCTCGTAGCAATGTTTCAGCTTTTGGTTTCCTCTTCAAGGGTCCATGGTTCATCAAATTCAATTGGATCTTTAAATGCTAATGGCATCCAAATGATGTATCACTGAATCTTTGCCTTTTCTTCCTTGAAGTAGGGAACATATCTTAAAAACTCTAGGAATTTTGTGGTATACTCGCTGTCTAACATTGATCCCAACTTCAGCTCATAAAATTCCTTAGACCTGCTATCAAAGTATCTCTCAAATAGATATGTGTCCTTGAAATATCCCTCAAATTTCTTCCATGAAAAATCTTCTTCTTTTACACCTTTCAAATTTTTCATATCTTCCCACTAGATATAACCCTTTAGTCTAAAAGTAGCTATCTTCACTTTCATGTTCTCTCAATAGTCATGAACTCTGAAGAACTTCCTTATTCCTAGTAGCCATACTTCTGCATCCTCTAAATTTTCATCTCACCATCAATGGTAGGAGGCTTAGCTTTCTTAAATTCCTATGGTACATATTTTGTATCCCTCCTTCTATGATGATGATGATGATGATGATAATAATTCCTTTTGGGAATTCCTTCAAGGTACTACTCATGGGTGCTAGTCCTCTTCTCTAGAGTGTCTAGTGAAGTACCTCCTTTCACCATATATTCACTTTCCCATCTATGCCTCTTCCTGGACCTACTACCATATTCCCCATTTGTTCTCTCTTCTTGCTCTAAGGGAATCTTCATAACCCTACAACTGTCTACCAACTCATGTTGTGTTTTATTTGTAACGATGAAAGACTCTAAAATAATATTGCTGGGAATCACGATTGTCGTTAGGGAAAAACCTGTAGGTGTTAGTTAATGATCACATTGCCAGAGATAAGAATCCACAAGAGGTGGTTAGTCCATGTCACGAAACACACAGGGAGCATTGGTTTATCAAATGTCCAACAATTTTCCCCCCAACACGAACCAAGTGTTTATTGAACTTCTGACCTACGCTCTGATACCACTTTTTGGGAATCATGATTTCCATTAGACCAAAAACTGCTGCTGTTAGTTAACAATCAGATTGCCATAGATAAGGATCCAGAAGAGGCGGTTAGTCCATGTCACGAAACACGCATGGAGAGTTGGTTTATCCAATGTCCAACAAATATTGCATTCAATTTTTCTTGCCTCTCTTATGCTTTGACCAATATTTCATTATCTCTAACAAGATTCTCATTGTTAACCTTACAACTCCTTATTTCAGACCTTAGAATCCTCAAGGTATCCATCTAATTGGGAGAGTCTGACATTCCTTGTTGATCAATTGGTCTTTCCTCTTCATATGTTCTTCCTTCTTCATATCCATGTTGTGATTGGTTAGAGCTATATTGAACCATTCCAGTCTTCATCTCTTTGAACCTTAAGATCTTTTATGTGTTGTCCCACACACATCACTGCTAAATCTCAACAATCTCAAAATATAACAAGTATGATCATCTTGGATGTTTGTTGGAATTTTTTGGCACAAGGCTAGATGAAAAGTAAATTATAAGTTAGCACATCATTAACAATATAATCATATAAATCATTAGTACCATGATACATAATTAAATCCCAAGGTAAGCATATCAGCGATACATGCAATCAATCCATCGCAAATTGACTTTTAACACCTAAACAATTGCTTTATCCATTTTGTAAAACTCAATATGAATCCCAATTTCTCTACCAACTCTATAACATATCACCAACTTATTTTCAAGGGCTTGGAAGGAACCTTTCCATTATTTTACCCATGATAGAGCCCATCCAATCCAAGTGTTGAACTTGGAAGCTTTGTTACCACTCTATAACATACCCCCTACTATCACCAACCAAATTAAGATTATCTGGAGGTAGTTACTAGGATGACCTAACTCCCATAGTCACATTATGGAAACGGGGTCTACATTTTTTACTTCCTTTTTCCCTTTTTAAACTAAAAAAGAATGATATCGTTGTGTTCATCTTGTCGAAATGATTGCGACGGTCTAATTTTTTTTTGAAATTTGGCTCCCATATCAAAAGATATGACTGATTGAAGTCATGGTCAATTAAAGGATGCCACGACATCAAGATTCCATGTGGCACCCATGTGGTCCCCATGTGGATCCCATGCCTACCAAGCCATAAGCCAACTATCATTTGCTGACTCACTCATACTCCAGGTCACGAGCTAGCCCTTCATGGTAGCTCATAAGGCACAATGGAGGACTTAAAACACACACACACATATATAATCATTCCACATGCACAAGTGCAAGACACCCTTTCCACCTCACCCTGAGATTTCAATCCCGGACATTCCTTTATAACATTTGTTTAAACCCACCAGCATGAAAAGGACCGAGATGACATGGAATTACAAAGGGATGTTTTGATCCTTAAACTGATGTCGGGGTGACAAGGCTTTATAAGGTACCAAAGATTATTACGAGACAAAAATGTTAACCTTCCCGTTTCCTAAGGTCCATCTCCAAGAAGGTTCAAGGGTGTGCAATAAGGAGACAAGTTAGGCTGACTCGATATCAGGAGGATGTGTCATGAGGGCCCAATCTAGCACTAAAGCGAGAGGTGAATTCGTAGTGGAAATAGGATCACACATTATTTATTCTAATTTTTTATGTCATTCTAGAAGAATATTAATGCACCTGCGACTGAGATCAGTTTATTAAGCTTCAAATATCAGACTTCAGTATAAAAGCAAACGATCTTCTTTAACATTAAAATGCCGGACTACCACATGGAACCGCTGTTTTTCTTTTCAAACAAACTGGATTTTCTTGGTATCATATAGGCGCGGCCATTACACTCGTTCCTCAGTGCATAAACAAAATAATACCCATTCGTTCAAACAAACTAACAACAAACGTTTTATTTCCCACTGTGTTAATGTTATTCCTGTTAGCGCTTGAGATTTCACCCTAGGCTGAGGAAGGTATACCTTCAAGGCAACATCAAACCATTTCACCTCGTAGCTAGCCCTATGGGGTATGAGAAGGCTCTCTCCGGTCTAACTCGGTAGATCTTTCAATAGGATGAGCTGACCCAATTAGGAACACTGATATTAGGCTAGTAAACTGATAAGGAGGGTTGATTTACAGTTTTTGGGTTTTTAATTAAATAACGGGGTTTTTCTGGGCTGCATGGGCAAAATCACAGCTTCAAACAGAGAAATATAATGAACAACACAGGTTGACGACTGAGGCAAGGTAGGCAAGGAATTTAGCATCAAATCTAGATTTTTAAATGGGATGGCAAGACTGGTGAGGAGCTAAGGAGGGCAAACAATAACTTTGAATCCTCCTTAAACAGAAGAAAACATTGAATTGAACAAACTTAAAAGTGGAGCATGGCAGGCATGAATTCTCACTTTAACACTTGATTTGTTCAGCTAGAAATGATCGTGAAATGAAATGAAACATAACAGTTTACATGTGAGACAAAGGGAAAACTTATGCTAAACTAACATACCACATGAATCTCAGAAGTAGAGCTGTGAAATTTCATTAAAAATCCCTGCAAAAAAACTGTACATTGAAAGCTCTGTTCCAGCACTCAGCACTCAGAAAATCTTCCCCCTCTCCCCTACGCTCTCTTTTTTTTTTTTCTTTACAAATGAATTTTTAATACATTAAATAAAATTGCTGCCCAAAACAGGGGCGTTGTTTTAACTAAAACCATAAAATAGAGCAGATGGAAACAAGAAACAAGAGGTGCCTTGTTCAACCTAGCATTTTCACAGTTCAAAGCCGTCTTAATTTGGTCAACTGTACAGGATATGATGCTATTGACAGTTGCAACCGATCCTAAAGATAGCGCACAGAGTTGATAAAAATCTGGAAAGCCACAGTCAACAACGAACCACTGGAGATTGTGTCATTAATGACATTGCTACCCAAACTCAACTGTGTGCCACAAAATCCGATGGTAAAGGAGCCACACAGTTGGGATCACCACCATTGAGAACGACATTCATGGCCACTATACATACATCAGTGCAGCGCTCCTGGAGAATAAGTATGTTACCCTGATTCAAATTCAAGTTGTTGACACGCAAACAACCTATGAATGCCACTTTGCAAACTGCGCCCCAAAATCTGGAAATGCGTTGGCCATTTTAATAAAACTAATTTTTCACCGATTTCAGCTTATGGTGACAACTAAACTAAGAGTCCCAAAAATCGCCCGCAATTCCCACAAAATCTTCAAAAGATCGCATTGTGATCTGGATCTTGGCATTGTGAAAGCCATATGTCAATTCGCTCAACCATTTGTCGCCTTACCAGCAATCCGAGTTTCACAAATGCCGGGTGCTAAGTGACTAGGTGTTGAGACTTGAACGAAGTAGCCTACCCGCAACCTTCACATTAAAACCCAAATTCATTTCCCAGCAGACGCTCTTTCCAGTGATTGAAAAATTCAAAACAAAGATTGTCACGGAAAGATATTATGGCTGGCAGTTAAACGCCCACCGAGCAACTTTGCCATGCGCAATGCTACCTCTTTGTTTATCATGTAGATTCAACATTACAGTGAAATCAACAAGTCCAGGCAAATCTTCGAGTACATCTCCTTTATTATGGACAAATAATAATGTTAGTTTTTGGAGATCACCTCAGTGCTACTTTGTAGAGCTCGACCCAGTACTTCAGAAAAGATTCTCTCCACCATATCTTGAACATGCCCTCAGTACATTAATTTCGGATATTTTTCCGTTGTAGTAATAATACTGATCAGCCAACCGAAGAATGCTTGAAAAGAGTTCAAATCTAAATATTAGGCCTTACCAGCCTCAAAAGATTGAGGAGTTCCTTAAAATTGTTCTGAAAAAGGGTGCCGTCATTTGATTTTCTGACTTTTCACAAACTATACTTGAGAACTTTGGTAAATCTCCTTTCCCTCGTCCTGATATGGAACTATAGAACTTGACGCAATCAAGTTTTCATAATTTTTGTTTTCTGAACTCTTCCGCCAATCATCTGAAGGTGGACTCTGCATTTTTACAGTTACAGTTGATCCCAGAGCCACTAATGAACTTTCCATGGAAATATTTCGCCTATGAAACCACCTCTTTTGGGATTTGAAAGCGGATTCCTACATTTGAGACTTCTGCTGCCAACATCATGATCAATAACGCTGCTACTTGAGGTTGATCCAAACCTAAATCTTCATTTGAATATGCTGTTATCTGTTGTACAAATTCATTCGCAGAGCACAAGATATATGTGCCATGGCTTTTGCCCATGCAATACATAACAGAGATAATATCTTGCTCATCCTGGGGATGCTTGTCCAGATTAGTCATAAGGGCTTCAATTGTCATTTTAAACATAGATATGCTGGGTAGCTTTATTCGACCAAGAAGTTTCCTTGCTGCGGAACGTATATCAGAGTTGATGTCGTCGAACATACCAAGAAACATATGCATGTGTTTTTTCCTCTGAGAATTCATCTTCAACTCCATGAAGAAAAGCTCCAGCAGCGCTAAGAGTGAGAAGATCTAATCCTCTGCCATGGCATGCTAGGTCTCTATCACCCTCAGGAGTTCCACTAGAGAAGTTATTTGATACCCTCTTTGCTGCTTGCCCCAAAATCTTCTTACTCAAAGCTTGAAGCAACACACTTTCAGATAAGGGACCCATTCTTCCGAGAGCATAAAGAGCTTCACTTCTTACTTTCATATTCATATCCCTTGAGATAGTACACAACTGGAGAAATGCCTCATTTATTTGGTTTGTGCGTTGTCCTTCCTCTACTTGGTGTAGAGGCAAGCAGAGCCACCTTGCCAAGGTCACATTAGCAACAACTCTGTTTACCAGAAATGATCAAATGCAGGGATTGCTGATGATGTTTTGTTTTCTTTTGTTTGTGCTTTTGCAGGGATAGGAGCTTGAAATCACTGCCTTTTGAAGAGCTGGAGCATGAATTACATAATCTAAAACCACACATTAATGATTTCTTCTTCAAAACACTGTTTTGAAGAAGAATCAATCTCTGACATGAGACGAAGTCTAACAATTCCATTACCAAATAAACACAACTCATTTCTCCAATGCATCCACTGATACAATACGTTGCATTACGCAGCCCATCACAGGCTTTACCTCACGCATCAGAGATCACAACTAAACAAAACAGAAAAAATAGCAACACATCTGTTCATTTATTATTTAACAACGCAGGTCCTAAATTTTACACAGCTATCTCAATAAAAACTAACAGCAAAACAAAAACGCCGGTTTTTTATATCGCCTCCGGCATCCCCAGCCTTTCTGTATGTAATCATAACAAACAAAATCACACTATCGACCCCGGATTCGGAGCCAATTCCACCTATCACACACAATTACGAAAAAAATGCCCTCAATCTGTAGAATCCTCCTCTGTTTCATCACCGAATCTGATTATGGATTACTAGTCCCTCTTTTTCGTTCCCTTTGACCGCAAATTTCTTTCCTTGAATCAGCGCTCCGCCACATTTCAGTTAGATTTTTAATGCAAGTTTGGTGATTGACCGATATTCCGGTCTAACGCAGCTGTATGAGCCACAATCGGCGGTCAGAACAGGTATATCACATGTTTATAACAATTTGCCAGATTTCAGGCGCTCTTGAATCAAGATTTCCCACGAGAAATCGGCGTTGATCCGCTCCAAGAGATTTTTAGTTTGACATTTATCTCCACCAGAATCGCCCTTCTTTAGCTACTGTTATAACACTAATTAATCTAACAAGAGATAAGGTGATCTTCATAAATTTATTCCAATAGACATATCAAGATGCGCCTAACAAATCAAATACTAAATACAAAGATCTAATCTATTACAACAACAAACTAACTGTGAACTCGACTCTCTACCAACAGCAAATGAAATACGGTTTTTTTTTTCAAGCCACAACATGTGGGCAATTTCCCACATTGCTGGCCCGTCCCGATGCTCCTGCATCAGACTCCCGAAGAAGAAAAGATTGGTTCTTTAAACTGTCAAGAGTTATGCCATATTTCTGCAATTCAGTTGCTGTCAACCAACTGGAATCTTCCACTGGCTGCTCCTTCCACTTGACAAGATACTGAAAATATGTCTACCCTCGCGTTTTCTTGGATATCCTCTGATCTAAAATAGCTTCAACTTCTTTCTTGAATGTTTTTGGTACCTGTTCTTCCCAATCCACAGTTTGAACTTCATCACCTGTAGCTTCAGTCTGCAATTCTGTTTCTGCCTCTCTGAATGGATACAAGTCTGCAATATTAAAAATGGGAGATATTCCGATCCCTTCTGGCAACTCTATCTCATATGCATTGGCTGAAAATTTCCTTTTGATTTTACATGGCCCTATCTTCTTCAGTTTCAGCTTGTTGTAAGTTTTTGTAGGAAATCTCTCTTTTCTCAAATATGCCATGACTAAATCTCCCACTTGAAATTCTTTTTCTCTTCTTTTCAGATCTGCCTTTTGCTTGTATTTCTTGCTGCTTTCCTGTAGTTTACCTTTAACTTCTTCCTGTAGCTTTTGCATTTGTTCAACAAAATCTTCAGCACTTGCACTTCTGGTTTCTTGTTTCCCCAAGTCTCTTAGCTCATATACTCCTCTCGGATGCATTCCAAACACAATCTGAAATGGACTCATTCTAGTGCTTCGGTTTGGTGTGTCATTGTAAGCAAATTCATCTTGCGCTAATGCCAAATCCCACTGTTTGGGATTTTGATGTACCAAACTTCTTAATATATTCCCCAAACTTCTGTTTACAACTTCAGTTTGACCATCCGTTTGAGGATGGTAAGCTGAACTAAAACTGAATTTAGTTCCCAATTTCTTCCAAAGTGTCCTCCAGAAATGCCCTACAAATTTAGTGTCTCGATCTGATACAATACTTACAGGTAACCCATGCAATCTTACAATCTCTGAAAAGAACAAATTTTCTATGTGTGTGGCATCATTAGTTTTCTTACAAGCAATAAAATGAGCCATTTTAGAAAATCTGTCTACAACAACATAAATAGAATCGTTTCCTCTTTGAGTTTTTGGTAAACCCAAAACGAAGTCCATACTCACTGCATCCCATGGTCGATTTGGTATGGGCAATGGCTGATATAGTCCGGTATTTTGACTCCTTCCTTTGGCATACTGGCATACCCTGCATTTCTCAACAAACTTTTTGACATCAGTTTGCATTTTAGGCCAATAATAAAAAGCATTCACCTGAGCAAAAGTTTTGTCTTGTCCAAAATGACCAGACAATCCTCCACTGTGCTTCTCTTTAATGATGTTCTCTCTCATGGAACATTTTGGGATGCACAATTTGTTGCTTTTAAATAGCAGGCCTCCTTGAACAAGGTAATCCATCCATTGACTTCTGTTATTGCTCACCGGGTTCTGCACTGTTGTGTAGATGTCTTTAAAATCCCCATCATCCTTGTACATCTCTATCATTTCGTCAAATCCTACAACACCCACTTTAAATTCTTGCAAAAGAAAACTTACTCTGCTCAATGCATCCGCTACTTTGTTAGACTTACCACTTTTATGCTTTATTACAAAAGTGAAACTTTGCAGAAATTCCACCCACTTGGCGTGCTTCTGATTTAGCTTTGGCTGGTTATTAATAAACTGCAAAGCATGGTTGTCTGAATATAAGATGAACTCTTTCGGTAGCAAGTAATGCCTCCATTTTTTTAATGCCTGCACAATAGCGTAAAATTCTTTATCATAAGAGGAATATTTTTTCTTTGCATCATTTAACTTCTCGCTGAAATATGCTATTGGCCTTTGCTCTTGGCTTAGCACCGCACCAACTGCTTCTCCACTTGCATCGGTTTCCACTTGAAAAACTTTCTCGAAATTTGGTAAGGCTAGAATTGGCTTTTCTGTTATCTTTCTTTTCAACAGATTAAAACTCCTATCAGCTACTTCTGTCCATCGAAATGGCTGATTGACCTCCTTGATTGTCTCAAGGATTGGTGCACAAACTTGACTAAATCCCTTTATAAATTTTCGGTAGAAACTAGCAAGTCCATGGAAACTTCTTACCTCAAAGACACTCCTTGGAATAGGCCAGTTTCTGATTGCTTGTACCTTTTCCGGATCCATTTTCAAACCGTCTCTGGAAATCACAAACCCCAAGTATACCAGCTCCTCTTTCATAAAACTACATTTCTTCAGATTGATTAGTAGTTTCTCTTTCTGCAGAGTTTCCAAAACTAACTTCAAGTGTTCCAAATGTTCCTCTTTACTTTTGCTGAAAACTAGAATATCATCAAGCTAAACAACAACAAATTTACCTGTATATTCTTTCAGAACCTCATTCATTAGTCTCATGAATGTGCTGGGTGCATTAGTGAGTCCAAAAGGCATCACTAACCATTCATACAATCCACTGTTGGTTTTGAAAGCAGTTTTCCACTCATCGCCTTCCCGAATTCTGATATGATGGTACCCGCTTTTCAGATCTATCTTAGTGAAGTACCTGGATCCACTTAAACAATCCATTAAATCATCCATCCTGGGCAAAGGAAATCTATACCTGACTGTTATCTTGTTGATAGCTCTAGACTCAGTGCACATGCGCCAGTCTCCTCCCTTTTTCTGACTAAGCACCGTTGGTACAGCACACGGACTCAGACTTTCCCGAATCAGCCCCTTGTCCATCAGCTCTTGAACCTGTCTTGCAACTTCTGCATTTTCCTGAGGAGTTAATCTATATGCAGCTTTGTTAGGTAGACTTGCTCCTGGTATTAAGTCGATATGATGACTTATACTTCTAACGGGAGGTAATTCATTTGGTAATTCATCCACAATGATATCCATGTAACTATTTAACACAGATTGAATTTCTTCAGGCAAATCATTTAAATTTGTGGAGGTTAAAATTACCTTTGGCTTTCCCACGATAGCGAAATGCATCTCTGCACTTTTATCCACCTCTTGTAGAAATTCTTTGCCACTGATCAGCATAATATTATTTTCAGGTAGCTCTTTATCAGCATCGTTCTTTACGGGCAGCAATGTATGCTTAACTCCATCCTTTTCTATGGTGTAGGTATTTCTTCTTCCATCATGAATCGCCTTTCGGTCAAATTTCCATGGTCTCCCCAATAACAGGTGACATACGTCCATGGGCATTATGTCACATAAAATCACATCTCTGTATGTGCCAATCTGCATTTCCACATTACATTGTTCTGTCACAGTGACTTGATGACCCTTCTGAAGCCAAGATACTTTGTAAGGTGCAGGATGCGCTTTCTTTGTTAACCCAAGCTTTTCCACCATCTCTGTAGACACAAGATTTTCAATACTCCCACTATCAATTATAACCTTACAGCACTTACCCTTTGATTTGCATGTAGTCCTAAACAAGTTCTTCCTTTACGCAGGTTCTCCAATCTCTTTTTCTGATCTCAGCAAAGTTCTTCTGAGCAGCAATGATTCACCTTCCTCCAGTGGTTCTTCCTTCTCTACAAGTCGAGGTGGTTCCGGCTTTGCCTCAGCCACATTTGCACCTCTCTGGCTTGCTGATTTTTTCTGAGGACAATTCCACGACGTATGTCCCCATTCTCCACAGGTATAACACCTGACATCTCTTCCTCGCCCTCTTCCTCTGGGCGCGAATCTCCCTCTACTAGAATCACCCATCTGTGGTGATCTGCCGCTGGAACTTCCTGCTTCAAACTGATGTTGTGTTCCTCTGGATATGACTGATCCTCTACCTCTTGCTGAGCTCTTTGCTCTGTTTCTTTGACTCAGTTTCCACAATATTTTCTCCTCTGCTTTCAAACTTGCTTGATAGGCATCTTCAACAGTTTTCAAACTTAACAGGCTAATCTCGTCTTGGATCTCATACCTTAGCCCATTAACATATCTGGCTAATTTCTCCAGATCATCTTCTACATGTCCTGTTCTGATATTTAACCTGTAAAATTCTTCAGTATATTCTTTAACAGACATTCCTTTCTACTTCAAATTTTGCATCTGCTTAAAAAGATTCAAATGATAGTCTTTAGGCAAAAACTTGGCTTTGAGTTTGCTTACCATTTTATCCCACTGCTTGATCTTAGATTTCCCCTTTCGCGTTCTTGATGTCTGTAACTCGTCCCACCAGATGGCTGCATGGCCCTTCAGTCTAGTGACTGCAAACTTCACCCTCTTATTCTCCTCAACCTCTTCATAATCGAAATACTGATCTATGGATCTGATCCAATCCATGAGCTCCTCGGCATTTAAATTCCCTTCGTACATAGGAATTTCTATCTTGGGTTTGCTTCCAACCTTCGCCAGCATCTTCACGAGTTTAACGTTTTCATTCTCTTCTTCTGCTTCCACATCTTCCTCAGATTCTTCTGAAGAGCTTTCAGCCCCCTCATCCGGTGCTCTTCTCTGGGCTGTTTCCATTGTCTCCATTCGTTCACGCAGTCTTCGCACTTCGTCTATCAGGACTGCATTAGGTTCTGGTCTTCCTCGACCAATTCCTCTTCTTGGCGGCATCTTTTGCTGCAAACACCCGCTAGTATGGCTCTGATACCAAAAAATAATGCACCTGCGACTGAGATCAGTTTATTAAGCTTCAAATATCAGACTTCAGTATAAAATCAAACGATCTTCTTTAACATTAAAATGCCGGACTACCACATGGAACCGCTGTTTTTCTTTTCAAACAAACTGGATTTTCTTGGTATCATATAGGCGCGGCCATTACACTCGTTCCTCAGCGCATAAACAAAATAATACCCATTCGTTCAAACAAACTAACAACAAACGTTTTATTTCCCACTGTGTTAATGTTATTCCATTACCAAATAAACACAACTCATTTCTCCATTGTATCCACTGATACAATACGTTGCATTACGCAGCCCATCACAGGCTTTACCTCACGCATCAGAGATCACAACTAAACAAAACAGAAAAAATAGCAACACATCTGTTCATTTATTATTTAACAACGCATGTCCTAAATTTTACACAGCTATCTCAATCAAAACTAACAACAAAACAAAAACGCCGGTTTTTTATATCGCCTCCGGCATCCCCAGCCTTTCTGTATGTAATCATAACAAAACAAAATCACACTATCAACCCCGGATTTAGAGCCAATTCCACCTATCACACACAGTTATGAAAAAAATGCCCTCAATCTGTAGAATCCTCCTCTGTTTCATCACCGAATCCGATTATGGATTACTGGTCCCTCTTTTTCGTTCCCTTTGACCGCAAATTTCTTTCCTTGAATCAGTGCTCCGCCACATTTCAGTTAGATTTTTAATGCAAGTTCGGTGATTGACTGATATTCCGGTCTAACGCAGCTGTATGAGCCACAATCGGCGGTCAGAACAGGTATATCACATGTTTATAACAATTTGCCAGATTTCAGGCGCTCTTGAATCAAGATTGCCCACGAGAAATCGGCGTTGATCCGCTCCAAGAGATCTTCAGTTTGACATTTATCTCCACCAGAATCGCCCTTCTTTAGCTGCTGTTATAACACTAATTACTCTAACAAGAGATAAGGTGATCTTCATAAATTTATTCCAACAGACATATCAAGATGCGCCTAACAAATCAAATACTAAATACAGAGATTTAATCTATTACAACAACAAACTAACTGTGAACTCGACTCTCTACCAACAGCAAATGAAATACGATTTTTTTTTTCAAGCCACAACATGTGGGCAATTTCCCACATTGCTGGCCCGTCCCAATGCTCCTGCATCAAATATTCCCCGGAGGAAGAAAAAACATGCTCCAAATAACAAATTGGGTTGACTAGGCTCCGGGATTACGTAGAGGAAAAACATGAACATCCAATAGAAACCATAGAGAGTAGCCATGCAACTATTGAGCTATCCTAGATGCATGAAGGAGTAGCCAAGCTGGGCTGATGTGTCCTGGAGGACCATAGTCATGAGCCTTAGTCGCATGTGGCACATGGTAAGTTTGTGTTAATGCTAAAATTAAATGCCTAGATATATGCCATGGTTTAAGGTGCCATAAAAAGGGAGTTTTGATAAGGGACAAGGTGATAATGTATTGCATAAGCCCACATAATTGTTATCTAAACTAAGGAATTCGTTCCTTCCTCTCTTATATGAGTACCTTCCACATCCTACAATCCTAATTCACTGTAAGTATGAACGAAATTCAATCTCGTAATTAGGTGAAGGAAGCACATGAACACAATAAATATACATCTATATATATAAATACATGTATGAACCCACAAGCATGTAAACTCTAACCTTCCTAAGCTTTAAAATAATGAAACAAGGCTTAATAATCAGTTATGTAAGTGATATAATAAATAGAACATAGATTTCCCCCTTCATAGTCACTAAGCCCTTTTAGACAATTCCAAGCTCATAACAACTTAGTGGTTTGCAGGCCTCTTAGGATGATAATAATATAAATAAATGAAGCCCATATTAACTAAGAGACCCACTGGTCTCTTGCACTATTAATAAACATATAATAAACTCACGAAGGCAGACAAGAAACCATACAATGCCAAAAATTCATACAAGAAATCAACCTTCCACTAGTAGATAGGAAATCTAAGTCTTGATTCAATTTACAAGTATAAAATACACATTTAAGCATTAAATTAACATCATTATAGGATTGTAGCCAACGAAACATTTATATAACTATGTATGCAAGAACCAACACTCCTCAATTTTAGCATGACTTTATCCTTATGTAAATAACAAAGAAAATACAATAATCACAAGCATAAACATAAGGTTATACTAATCTTATAAAATTTTTGGAAGCTAAGTGTGGGACTCTAACTCTCTGCCTAACCATAGAAAATCTATAACCAAGTCTCTCTTGTAGTTGTCACCCCTAAGCCAGATTCCAAAGCTTGAAGAAAAGTGCTTTCAGAGGAATTCTAGACATATATTACCAATTGAAATTGAGTGTCTCAAGGCTACCTCACCTCCACCCACTAGTTATAAATCAAATAGACTCAGTGATCCATTTGATTTGAATACAACCATCTTCTAATCAGAGGATTAAAATAATATCATTCACTGAAATGGGGTGTCTCAAGGCTACCCTGCCTTCAACCACCAACTATTCAACAATTTCACATCAGGAAAGGGACATTTCCTTTTGTATAGAGGGTCTTATAAGATAACATCCCAACACCTCTAGGAATTTAGACATAGAGAATCGCAGTTCAGATGTGGAGAGATATAGATATAGTTAATAACATGAAGGGTTTATCATCTATGTTATCTTTGAAGGAATAAGAAAGCACTTTCAAGCAACTTAGTGGAATCTTCCACTTATTTTCTTAGCCCAAATCCCATGGAAATACCATTAGGTGTTATTGGCCCACTGGCCGTGGATGTTTCCACCTCTAAAAGGTTATCAACTAACATAGTCTCCAGTGGATTTAGTAGCCCTGCAAGGCATAGAAATTACCAAATGATTATCATTTAGAAATCCCTCATGGGTTTCTTAGTTAGACTATCATCTGAACTCATTTTGTGATTATCAACTAGCAAGCCCTCAACTATTTCTCAGTTGCATTATCATCATAGTTTTCCTTGTCCCTAAATTCTCTCAATCCTCATATATTTTTCTTCCCTCTCAATGATACAACTTGACCATATAGGAGCCTCACGACCTACCTATATTTTCCTTGTTCCCTTTTCTATTAGTACCTATGCAATCACACATCATTTCTATTTTAAATGGGGGCTTCTTGGCATCCCTTTATTTTCTTCAACATGAGTCTCTTGGCATCCTCCGCTCATTTTTCCTCTCTATGCACATAGGGTCCTCTCGTTTAGCATGTAAGAATATTTGTATAGAGAGAATGTCCATCCATAGCATAATTCATGCCCCCTATATCTCAGCCACGATGGTTCTCCTATTCCCCAAGTGATCTATGCAGACCAACCACGCTTGACAGCATGGCCCATACTTCTCATTTAATTTTTTCCTTTCTTTGCTTGTAACTATTGTCCAAAGAGAACATGGGCATGTCCTTGTCTAGATGATTTTAATACATCATTAGCTCCATTAAAAATCCACTCAGTCATCCCATGTCTGGTATTTAAAACAACCACTTCCTCAAGCAATGGAATTTGTGTCCCTTTCTTAGCCATTTTTAATTTATAATTACATAATTACAAGGGATTTTTTTTACAAGGGGAATTAACCCATAGGGGATGTCACAATATTGATGTGTTTGTACAAATGATTATCGAATTATTTAGCCTGTGTAACACATCTGTACAAGTTTATAATGATGGCAACTGACATAGTGTGTAGTTCGGGTATAGACAAGAGTGGATTATGTATGGTGCGAAAAAATTGACATAACAATGATCTTTAGTATGGTCGAAAGTTGCTTGTATATGGTGCAACAATGATTGATGGAGCCCAAATATGGTAACGGTGCAAACTGTGTACAAACATGTGTGATAGTAGATAACGATGTCATTGTCGACAACTGAGTTGATAAGTGGTGGCTAGTCATTGGAGTTGTGAACGATAATGAACTTGATCAAGGGTTGATGGCCAAAGGCCAGATCAGACTGGCTTTGTGCAATGATTGAATGACCAATGGGTCAAATAGCTTTGATACCAAAATAAAAAACCAAGTTTATTTATGCATGTCAAATAGTCCAAGATATTTGGAATACAGTAAAAGAATTCATTTTTGGAATAAATAATATATTGTATAAATGTATGAATGAAGAATATATGGCTAGTTACAAATGAAGGTCTTGCTTATATATTAGGCAATGTGCCCCTTCACTTATAGTCATTTCTATTGATACATGTCCCTTTAATAGAAAATTATTATTTAATTAATCATAATTATGATTATTATGATTATTATTTATATAATTATATTCATAACACCTGAATATAACATGCCTTTCATATTTCAATCCAAGATCCACCTGCCTTCTTCTTTACGCACTAACTTCACACTTTCAGATACTCTACTTCGATTCCCATCATCCAGTCATCTGGGATCTAGATGGATCTAGATGTACCACATTTATATACTCTCAGATGTCTTTGAAACCATTGTGATCCAGTATCCAAATGGATCTGGATGTAATACCTTTTCTGCTGAGCTAGATGTCTAATGATCCACCTAGATACAAGTCATAACGCTTTAATGTGGGGTCCATATCGAATATGCTCAAAGCCTACTAGATCCACACATCCAAAGATTTCGTTTAACACGTAGAGTTAAACTATTTTAGAGACAAGATGACCCAAGATGCCGGATATATAGTCCTCCTTCTACACTTAAAATTGCTTATGGTTGCACTATATGGTTTTGGCCAAATTTCTTAAGGTTAGACTAACAATAACCTTCATGTCAATTAATAGGAGACTCACTTTTGGGCCTTTCCACCAAATCCTCCTTTATATTTCTCTCAGCTATGTAAATGGCCAAGTATGAAGCTTCATCATCTTGTCGATAATAGAATTTTGTAAGCCTAATTTTGCCATAACTTGATTATTTCTCTACCCTTTGGTAATGATGAACCCTTTCATCAAATTCAACTTGCAACTCTTGTTCCATCTTGCACTTCTTTGTTTTCTAGTGAGAGATTATCACTCTATTTCCTACATATCTAATTCAAATTCCTTTCATTGCAGACTATCTGCATTGTGCACACTCATTCATAAATTATCCATGTATACTTTTGCCTATCTATTAACTTGACTATCTATATAAAATCCCAAATTCTCCTTCACTTCTTCATTCAAATATGAATTCAATAAATTAGAGGTCAAACATACATTAACTTAAATAAATAGAGATACACGATAATTCATATATACATATACATAATACAGAGGTTAAATTCTCAATAAAAGATCCACACAAACATTGTACAATATAGTTGGATTACACATGTTTATGGGGTTTCCTCTGCCCTTGCCTTTTCTACTCTAGCATATCTCTCTCGGTATTTAACCTCTCTCATTTTCCTCTATTCTTATCTTCTTATATTCTTCTATCTAGTTTTATTTACAAGAATCAATTATGTATATCAATGCTAGTCTGTTGAGATACACTAAAAGTGGATCGAATCTTCCATACAAGGAAAATATCTAATCTAGCCTAAGATTTCTAAATCCCTAAAAAAATCACTTAAATAAGATGATTACATATCGCTGAGGAACCAATTCCTCATTTCTTAAATAAATCTCTATTTAGACTAGAAAACTAAATCCCTATCTTTAATTACATTAAATTTAAGTTAAATTAAATTAAGGGAACCAACTCCCTTTAGTATATATGACATGACCTTCTAGGTGTTTTGTCATGTACAATTCTCCTGCATTAGACTCACCAAGTAAAAATAATTCATGGACTCCTATTCATGATTGTGCTTCTATTGGTTTTACCTTTGACCTTTGTTTTATAATATTTTCTCAATTCCAGGTGCTTCTACTGCAACTTCTTCTCCTCCTAGATCCCAAGATTTGTTTTGTTGCTATCCATATACCTTGTTGTTCAAAAAACTATGTTTTGATGTTGAAGTTTCTCATTAACTTTGTCCTTTTTACTTCTTTTAGCTGTTTATATGTTGTTTTTGTCCTCAATTTTCCAGGTTTCCATACCTTAGATTGCAATGATCCACTTGCCTTTCTAATGTTGCAGTCAACTGGTTTCTCTTGTTGACTATCATCATCACTTGATGCCTACTCTTAGGAAAATTTTTCATCATCATACATACCTTTTCAATCTCAATGTCTAGCATATTCCTCCGTTAATCCATGCTACTAACCTTGCTCCATTGCAACTCTACTTCAAAATTTAAAAATCTTATGGCCTCCATTTCCATTTCACTATTCATCTTTCATTATTTATCACTAGACATATCTCTAAAAATATTTAAGGCACTTTGTTTCCTCCTCCAAGGTTGCTTCATGAATTTTTTTTTCTCTCATCCTTTATACTCATTTTTTCTTTCATCTACACATGAGAAAAATTTATTATAGCAATCATCAAATCCTTGAAAATTACTATGAATGATAATAATGACTTCTTCCCTCCCTTTATTGTTTTCTACAAACATGTAGTATGTTTTCCTTCCATGTGCATTAGTTCCTCTTTGAATATTTGATTTCTCTTTTTCGGCAGGTTGGTGACATTTTCTGTTGTCTTTCTCTTCATGCTTTTTGTTTGCAATCTTCGTGCAATCCTCCTCAATCCTCTAAGTGACTAGAAATTCTTCTAACACCTTAAATTATGCATTCAAATTTGCATTTATGAGGCTATTATCTCTCACTTCACATGCTGGAGTGTTGTAATTTCTGTCATCATCCTCTTATGTTAAATGAAATAAAATTTCATTCTCTTGAGATATTTTTGTCTCCTCTTCTCTTGTCTCAACTTCCTTTGTACCTTTATATACAAAATTAACTTCCTCGAAATATGTTAGCATTACATCTAAATGTTTTCTTCACCTTCTTTGTCCAACTTATGGTTGTCTTGAAAATTTGCATCCTTTAGTTGGATATAAGTTCCACTTCGATTTAATTTATGATATGATGTTGTATCTTTCATTCCTATTCCATTTTTCTCCCTTTTTTCTTCTCTAATACTTTGAAAAACAATTCCTTCATCTTCCCATCTTCTTATGACAATATTAAACAAATTTCATTTATCTCCAATACTTGTAATCACACCAATCATTATTTTAAAAAACATAAGGCTCTCTAGCCTCCTTTGTTGTTTTTATCATCAGATCTTCATGCTAATATGAAATTTCCAAGCACCTCATGACCTCACCCCAAATTTGTTTTTCTTCTTCCTCATACTCAATTGTTCTATGTTATTCTTCCTTGAAACATACTCTCATTAAGTGTCTAATCTTTTTCTTCATCTTTCTTCCGAACAATTACTTAACATACCATGTAACTTTCTTATTCATTCACCATCCATATCTCTTGTTTTTTCCACTTTCCTGGAGAAAAAACATCATTATTCTAAGTTTTTCCTTAATCTCAAGCATTTCTTGGTTGAATTACTCTTGACGCATCCTTTTTCTTCCTATTCCATTCACTTTGGTGTTCTCTCCCATTCTATTATAGCTTACAATTGAACCCTTCTCATAACTATTAAGAGTCATCTCCACTCTTCTTTTTTGAAATTTTCTTATCCACTTGTGACCTACACCAAAGCCTCTGAAATAACAAGTATGTTTCACCCTACTACAAGTACGGTACCTCAAGAAGATTATTTCTTTGAACTTGGCCTTCAAGTAACAATGGTGCTCTCCTTTGAAACCTTTTGAGTTTCCTCTACTCTTCTAGTCTTCTACACTCTACTCACTCTCAAGAGCTTCACCTACTCTTTCTTTGAACAACTCTACCCACATTTTCAATTTATGAAGCTGCTTCAACATCTTCCACCCAACCTTAGATAGAAGTTTTTATTATCTCTTTGTTACATAATATCTTCCACATTTTCCATTTACTTTCTACTACCTGTAATCAAATACCTTGTCCAACTTAAAATGGAAACAATAAGACCATATTACCTGTCAATATTTAATATATTTTCTTCTTCAAGAAATATACATTCTTTACTTAAAATGGTGGTAAGATTATTTCTACTACTAGTCTTCTCTAAGCTCTGTCAAAACTTTCTCCAAGCTAATATTGAAAATTCTCCCCAACCTCTTCTCCTTAGTTGAAACTATGTTCTCATTTGCACTAGATCTTCCGTGCTAATTACCTTCTAATGCTGGTAACATTTTCTGTAAGAAGTAAGACATTGTTTTAGCCATAATTATGCTTTGATACCAAAAATTTGATGTTACCGAGGGATATTTTCCATAACAGTGTGGTGTCCTTCTTTGGATCGGGTCAAAATTTTATTTCATTATACACACAACATTGTTGGAACTTTAGATAACTGCCCCAAAATCCATGCTATTGTGAAACCATGAGCATAACCCCATGCATACTATGATTTATATGATGCCCTTAACACCAGGTCTTATCATAAGATTGTGGCTTGGAACTGCAAACTTAACTCAAAGGAATTAAGTCTTTTCTCCTCTATCTAGAAACATTTCCTATTATAATAAAAAAGTGCTACACCTTACATTTAACCTACATGCTCTTACCTCGATCTCAATTTGTTCATCCACTATACTCCACTTTGAATTCACACTGGATATTCTTAGAGCTAAATACACTTTTCAAGCCTAGGTGTGGGTCCTACCTCAAATACAACACACCTTTCGTATTTCAATCTAGGATCCTCCCATCCACTTCTTTACGCACTAGCTTTGCATCCCCACATACTCTACTTTGATTCTCATGAGCTAGTCATCTTGGATCCGGATGTACCACCTTTCTATACACCCAAATTCATTTGAAACCAAAGTGATCCTTGATCCATATCGATTCAATGTACCACCTTTTTGGCTGAGTCCAATATCTAACAATCCACTTGGATACAAGTCAATACACGTTAATGCAGGTTGCATGCCGAATGTGTTCAAATCCTACTGGATCCACACATCTAGAGATCTTGTTTAAAACATAGATTTCAACTCTTTTAGATATTACATGACTGATGATGCCAGTTATCTAGTCCTCCTTCTACACTTAAAATTCCTAATCCATATATGGCTTATTCTTATGGTTGCACTCTATGGTTTTGGCCATATTGCTTAAGGCCGAATTGATAATAACCTTCAAGTCAATTAATGGAAGACATACTTTTAGGCCTTTCCACTAAATCTTCCTTTATATTTCTCTCAACTCTGTTAATGTCTAAGTCTTGAATTACATCATCTCATTTATAATAGAGTTTCGTAAGCTTAATATCAGTATAACTCAACTATTTCTCTTCCCTTTGGTAACGTTGGACCCTTTCATCAAATTCCGCTTGCCACTCTTATTGCACTACTCTGGTCCGCAATGAGCATCGATTAATCTATTTCATACATATCCTATTTGAATTACATTCATTGCAAACTATCCACGTTGTTCACACTCATTCAAAAATTATACATGTATTCTTTCACTTGTCTACTAGACTCAACTATCTATATAAAATCCTAAATTCAACTTTGCTTATTCATACAAATATAAATTCAATAAATCAAAAGTTAAACATACATTAAATTAGATACACAAAGAGACACGCTAATTGAGATACACAGATACACAATTCAAAGGTTAAATTCTCAATTAATATCCACACATAGATTATACAATATGGCCATATTACATAGGTTTATGGGCTTTACTATGCCCCGGCTCTTTCTATGCTAGCATGCCTCTGTTGGTATTTAGCCTCTCTCGACTACCTATATTCTTCTCTTCTTCTATTCTTATGTCTACTTTCATTTACATGAATAAATTATGTACAACGATGATGGTTTGTTGAGATCCACTAAAAGTGGATCTAATCTCCCATACAAGGAAAATATCTAATCTAGCCTAAGATCTCTAACTCCCTCAACAACTCACTTAAATAAAATGATTACATATTAGTGAGGAACTAATTCCTCATTTATTAAATAAATCTTTATTTACACTAGAAAAATAAATCTCTATCTTTAATTACATTAAATTTAACTTAAATGAAATTAAGGGAACTCACTCCCTTTAGTGAAAATGCCAAGACCTCCTAGGTCTTGTTGTCATCTAGAATGCTCTTGCATCAAAAGTTATTTATACTTACAATAAGTACACAAAGCAACTATTTTACAAAACATTAAGTTGCATGTAAACAAATGTTTAAAGATTGATTATTGTAAATGCCAAGACCTCCTAGGTCTTGTTGTTGTGTAGAATTCTCTTACATCAAAAGTTATTTATACTTACTATAAGTACACAAAGCAACTATTTTACAAAACATTAAGTTGCATGTACACAAATGTTTAAAGATTTATTCTTTCAAATGTTCAAAATACTTATGTGTTAACTTGCAAGTTCACATGCATTATTTATAACAATCCATTTACCATTTTTTAATAAAATATTAAAGCAATATTAATTATAGTTTATAATCACTATAAAATCTAGACATATTTATGTGTTAATTTCATAATTTAATATTTCTTCTTTAATATTGGTTTGGAGGTGCAACTTTGATATTTTGGTTTTTTTGTCTAAATTTAATGATATAGTCTTTGGTGAGATTGTGATTTTTAGTTATTTAAAATATGTTTTTGAAAATAAAAATATATTCAACTATGTGTATAGCCCTTGAGATACTTAGATTATATAGAGTACACAATGTTGGAAATAATAATGGGGTGGGGGGGGGGGGGGGGGGGGGGGGGGTGAATCAGTATTAGCAAATCACTAACATTTTCATTTCCATACCTAGATTCATATACGCTACTTCTGTTAAGAGAACCTGCGTGTACACGCAACTGTGTTTAATGCAACTAGCATATATCAAGTAAACTTATAATTCAGTTAGTTGATCTTCAATGAGTGCATCAGAGCATTATTAACCATATAACTAGTAAACAGGTGTAATAAAACAGAACAAAACATCACACATAAGAAGCACACATGAACACCATGATATAAGGTGGAAACCCAATGTGGGTGAAAACCACCTGCTGCAATTCGTCTCTATCTTCTTTTAATAAGAAAATTCTTTTTACAATATTTCTGTAATGGTGCAGGCTTATACTAGTACGCGGGCTTATACCTGCAGAAGGATACAACCTTCTCTCGTTCTCCAGCTTCTTCTGGAAGGGAGCTACAACCCCCTTATCTTTTGTACTAGCTAATGTACTAGTATGTAGGTGCTAACCTACAGAAGGCTACAACCTTCTCTTTTCTTCCAAGGACCACATTTCATAAATTTTCAGACTAGATCCATAAATACAAAACAATCACCACTGCAATAAAATCATTAACTCTGAATCACCCAACAACTGAATCACTGAAACCCTGTCATTAAAACACAATCACCAGAACACAGAGCAGAGCCCAAAACTATGCAACAACCACTAGAACCAACTGCAACCTCAAATATCAAATCTCATAATGTATACGCTACTTGACTGTGTCGAACTAGTGTATATACGCCCTTTCACCAAAGAGAACCCTCGTACAGATCTAAAAATAATTACTTATACCTTTGCTGCAATTTTCAACTTCAGATATACCCAGAACATAAGATAGAAAGGATAAGACATGCGTCATCATTCAGATCTATTCATGATACCATATAATGATAATGAATTTTAATCTTCATGATCTCGGTCCATCAAACCTTATCAACCGCATAGAAGCCTCCTTGGTTCAGATCGAGCAAAGCATCACAAACCCATAACCAACATACTACTTCTCACACTTCATCAGATATTCATCACTTGCTCACTTGCACCTCTTGACCTAATGATATTCTCCTTATATAGGTTTAGGCCTCTCTCAATACCATGGTCCAAAACCATGTAGAACCAATACCTTGGACCCGATACCTGGGGTCAACACTTCAGGCCAAATACCATGGACCAATACCAAAATACCATGGACCAAATACCACGGACCAAATACCATTGACCAAAACTTAGTTTTCCAACATGAATGTTCCTTTCCTTCTGTGAACCTGCGTGTGTATGTATACATGCCTTTTGTTCTGCTAACCCACGTGTATATTCACTTTCATCAAGGTTAACCTGCGTATAGCTCTCTCTTGACCTGCTGCACTATGACCTGTCATCTGAGTAAGTTGCCATCAAGGACAACACCTGTATCATACCTCTAAGTGAGTTGCCATCAAGGTCAACACCTATATCATAATGCCAACAATCTCTCCCTTTGGACTTGATGGCAACCACCACACCAAGTCACTCCCCCCCTTTGACATCAAGGGCAAAGGGCAGACCAAGATGTTCTCTCCCTTGGTATACCTTCTGTTGTCCATACCCCCCTTGAGTACTTGCTGAAATCTCTGATTGAGCTCCCCCTTTGTATATTCCAAGATGTACCAATCCGTCCATGCTCCCCCTGGGCATAACATGACTCTATACATACATCAATCTCCCAACCAAGTGGGAATACACCATTTTTGACTCATCCACCCAACCAAGTGGGGATATACCAAATGTTTATACATGACTCAAAAACAAGAAACATTACATCATCCATCCCATGCATAGTGGGGTAAAAAAATACATCATATGACTCACAAAGACCAAGGACCTAAACACGACCATGATAGTTATCAACAACTATCATACACCATATGATCTACACCATAAGCATCTGTCACTAGCATCCAGACCTGTAACCTGCAATCCATTCTCTTGGTCAATCAACAATCAATAGCAAGATGTGTCAATAAGCATCATCACCAAGGACTTCTAACCATAATTTTTATAGACATTTTTGGGCACTGCAACCCCAAACATAAAATGTCCATAAACCAAGGGCTCCTAAGTCCCTAAAAGTGTTTTTCCAACCCCTAAAGTAACAAGGTCAACTGATTACAGCTTCTCCCAGAAGTTCTCCATGAAAAACTACTCAGAACTGGTCAAAACAGGATCATTTCACCTGCTCCATAGGCAAAGTGTGTTGCATCTCACCTAAGTACACTCAGTGGGTGCGTTGCATTTCAAAAATCCCTTCTATGGGGTGCGATGGGTGAGAAGAGACAAATGCCAGTGTCAATCCACGAGGTGGAGAAGCATGGAATCTTCTAGAAACTTCTCCTGTGACATTTGCCTTTCTGAATTCGACCAGGGATGAGTAAGAGATCATCAATTTCCAAGTGGAAGCAAAAACTATCAGAGGGAAGACACTAATCAAATCACAAGCTGACTCATCTCCCTTCCCTCATCACAGAGATCCAGAGGCTAGAATTTTGCATCTTGTAAGGAATTTCTATTGGTTTCTTGAGGCAACATCATAGTGTTGGGTGATCTAAGCTTTGCATGAAGTGAGAAGAGCTTACTTGCTGAGAGGATGATGCTGGGTCAGAACAATTGGTTGTAACTCTTTTGGCTCTTTCTTGATTATCAATAAAGCTATTCAAGTTTTCCTCCATACTCTTGTGTAATCTATGTTTTGTGCATTTTTATGGTCAATTTACATCTGATCCTAGATTGTTTATGATAATAGATCCATGTTCTCGTATAGTGTTATGCTGCTTTGATTCTACAGGTACTTTGTAAAGCTGGGTATACAAGGAATCAAGTAGCAAAGGACTATCAGAAGAGAGAGGAATTGAGTAAGGAACCAAGTGCAAGACAGAGGTTGGTCTCCTTTATTCTTCTCTCATCTATCTTTCATAAAGGAAAATGAAAGTAGTTTTACTTTCTTTGTTTCTAAGGTAGCTAGCACGCCTTAGTGGGATTAGCAGTTCTGCATAGAAACTTTTCCTTGTAACAATAATGCCAACAATGCATTATTCAAAGTATATGCTCCCCCTGAGCCTGTGCCAACCATCATATACCATGACTAAACCATTTCTTGAGTTTGTTCTATTGCTTTTTATTCAGAGCTCCATATACGCAACTATGCAACCTATAACTTGCATATATACGTGAATTATCTTCATAATATCTACATATACAAATTGGAATACTGAAGGTCTACACTTTCAATTTCCCCGGTGTCTGTTATGTCAGCTAACTGAGTTATGTCACACCTTTTTGTCTCTAATTTTGTCTTCTTCAATACCTGGAATTATGATGATGTATGATCCTCTTGCTTTGGAGTTTAAATTTTTCTCCTGCATTCCATTGCTTTATTTCCAAACTTGTTACATGCAGAACATCTTACATGTTTCATATTCCTCCTATAGCAGTCAATGGCTTTGTGACCAAACATATTGCAAGCAAAACAATATCCCTTGAAGTACCTAGAGCTAGATGATCTTTCTATGTGATGGTCTTGAACCATTCTTCTTCTGCATCTGGCTGCAACATGTCCAAGATTATGACATTCATAACATTCAACATTACTCATCGGAGGAAATAACTATTTATCACTTCCAAAGTTAGGAACAAAATATTTTCTTTGAAGAATTTCTTTTCTTGGTTGCTGTTGGGGTTTACCACTTATCTCCTTATTGATCATTTCAGATTTTGCATTAGAATTCCTTTCCTCACCCTGTGAGCTAGATTCACCTTCAACAGTTTCATAAAAACCAAGACCAGTTTTGATAGCAGGGGATCTTTGACTACAAAGAATATCGTCCAAAATCTTAGTAATGTCTTGAAATAATATCAGTTTGTCGTTTTCTTCTAATTTACCTTTTAAGATATTTACCTCGACCTGATGTTGTTCTTCTTTTTCCAGATATTGCTTCCTTGTGGTTTCTTCGGCTTTTCTTCCTTCTTTCACTTGTTGCCTTAATTCGAGTACTTCATGTTCTTGTTCTTCAAGAACTTCTTTATTCTGCTTCTTTGGTTCTTTAAGATCTTCTTTTAGAGAGAGGATCTTAGATTCAAGTCTCTGAATTGTTATGCTCTGATCTTTTACTACATCCTGTAGTTGGTCCCTTACTCTCGTTACCGTCTCCAGCTGTTCTTTTAATTTGGTAACTTCTTCTGTTTCTACGTCCTTATTTTCATATGCCATGAGAAGCCTAATGTCTTCATCATTATTGGATGAGTTGTTACTTTTATCATGAGTATAATAACATTTATTACCTTTTTCAGACATCTTTTCTTTGTTATGAGGGCATCTAGCAGTATAGTGACCAACTGTACCACAAGAAAAACATTTGAAAGGTAGCTTACCTTTGAACCTTCCAGATCCCCGTTCAAGATTCTTGACAAAATTTACCTCATATTCTTCTTCTGAAATGTATCTTGATTCACTGAGTTTTTCTTTTCCATTTGTTGATACTTTAAATGCAGCTTCTCTCATATCTGATGGTCCTCCTTTTCTCATCTCAAAAGAAGTTAAGATTCTGTGCAGCTACGTCATAGTGATTTTCTGCAGATCCTCCTTTTCTTCTATGGTAGACACTTTGGATTCAAAATTAGTAGACAAGTATCTCAAAACTTTCTCAGCTAAGACAACTTCCTTAATTTCTTCACCCAGATTCCTCATACAATTGACAATCTCATCTATATGCAGGAAGTAATTAGATATTCTTTCATTATTATGCATCTTAAGAGTTTCATACCGTATTCTGAGAGGTTGAATCTTAGCATGTTTTACCTGATCATCTCCTTCATAGCTTAGAATGATTTTGTCCCATGTTTCTTTGGCTGATTTGAACTACATGACCTTGACAAATTCTGATTGTGACAAACTTCCCAATAAGATAGTAACAACTTTGGCATTGAGTGCATATTTATTTCTATCTGTAGGAATTGTTGACGGATATGTATATCCTCCTTCCACTATTCCCCAAAATCCATTCCAAGAAATTGTAGATATGTTGTGGTTCTTATCTTCCAGTAGACAAAATTTCTCCCATCGAAGATTGGTGGTCTGATGGATCTCTCTCTTTCGTGATTACTCATCCTGATGGATCTTCCTTCAAGCGATCAATATTCTTCTGAAGGACCTGCTCTGATACCAATTGTTGGAAATAATACTTGGGGGGGGGGGGGTGAATCAATATTAGAAAATCACTAACTTTTTCATTTCCATACCTTGATTCATATACGTTACTTCAGTTAAGGGAACCTGTAGGTACACGCAACTGTGTTTAGTGTAACTAGCGTATATCAAGTAAACTTATAATTTAGTTAGTTGATTTTCAATGAGTGCATAAGAACATTATTAACCATATAACCAGTAAACAGGTGCTGTAAAACAAAACAAATCATCACACATAAGAAGCACACATGAACACCATGATATAAGGTGGAAACCTAATGTGGTTGAAAACCACCTACTGCAATTCGTCTCTACCTTCTTTTAAAAAGAAAATTCTTTTTACAATATTTCTGTATTGGTGCAGTCCTATACCAGTACACAGGCTTCTACCTACAGAAGGCTACAACCTTCTCTCGTTCTCCAGTTTCTTCTGGAAGGGAGCTACAACCCCCTTAGCTTTTGTACTGGCTGATGTACTCGTACGTAGGTGCTGACCTATAGAAGGCTACAACCTTCTCTTTTCTTCCATGGACCAAGTTTCATAAATTTTCAAACTGGATCCATATATACAAAACAATCACCACTGTAATACAATCATTAAGTCTAAATCGCCCAACAACTAAATCACTGAAACCTTGTCATCAAAACACAGTCACCAGAACACAGAGTAGAGCCTAGAACTCTGCAACAACCACTAGAAGCAACTGCAACCTCAAATATCAAATCTCATAATGTATACACTACTTGAATGTGTCTAACTAGCGTGTATACGCTCTTTCACCAAAGAGAACCCGCATACATATCAGAAAATAATTACTCATACCTTCCCTGCAATTTTCAACTTCAGATATACCCAGAACATAAGATAGAAAGGATAAGACATGCGTCAGCATTTAGATCTATTCATAATAATACCATATAATGATAATGCATTTTAGTCTTCATGATACCAGTCCATCAACCTTTATCAACCACATAGGAGCCTCCTTGGTTTAGATCGAGCAAAGCATCACAAACCCATAACCAGCATACTAGTTCTCACACTTCATCAGATATTCATCACTTGCTCACTTGCACCTCTTGACCTAATGATCTACTCCTTATATAGGTTTAGGCCTCTCTCAATACCATTGTCCAAAACCACATAGAACCAATGCCTTGGACCCAATAGCTGGGGTCAACACTTCAGACCAAATACCATGGACCAATACCAAAATACCATGGACCAAATACCACGGACCAAATACCACAAACCAAAACTTAGTTTTCCAACATGTATGCGCCTTTCCTTCTGTGAACCTGCATGCGTACGTATACGTGCCTTTTGTTCTGCTAACCCACGTGTATACACACTTTCATCAAGGTTAACCTGCGTATACCTCTCTCTTGACTTGCTGCACTATGATCTGTCATCTAACTAAGTTGCCGTCAAGGACAACAATTGTATCATACCTCTGAGTGAGTTGCCATCAAGGACAACAACTGTATCATAATTCCAACACACATTTCAAACTTGCGAATCCAACAAATCCTTATTTTCTAATCATATTAGAGGAAATTTTATTCTAAAAGTGCCCATGAAATTTTCATGTAATTTGCATGTTAGAATATGTAAACCAATCAAAATATTTTAATTTAGAAATGGGTACATGTAAATATTTTGGAGGGAAAAGAAGAAAACTATTTTTTTTAATTGTGTTTTTTTCTTATATCCTTATAGGTTTACTCAAATTTCAAGTGTAGATACTCGTTAGATGCAAAATTCTACATCCAACAGTACCCATTATGCATACTTATGAGAAGACCCACATTAATAAAAATGGAAGATACATTTAAGAAACATGTTAGTGTATCTTCAATTTTTATCAATGTGTGTCTTCTTAGAAGTATGCATAATGGGTACTCGTTGAATATGGAATTTAATTTCTCATCCAACTAGTGTCTACACTTGAAATTTGAGTAAACATGTACGATGATAAGCCAAAAATACAATAAATAGTAGTTTTCTTCTTTTTCCTTCAAAATTCATAACTCTTATTTTATTATTTTAACTATTGTTTTATTATTTTTACTTAGAAAACTGATTTTAGACTAAAATTTCCTCCAATTTAAAAATTGTTAAAAAAAACATAAAAAAAAATCAAATCATTAGAAAGTTAGAATACATTTTTTCTACCTACCAAAGTTTTTGAAATTAAAATATTCAAAACAAAATCAATATAATTCAATTGAGAAGCACTTTATTGCATAAATGATTATATTCTAACATGTGTTTGGTTTATGGCCGAATTGAACTTGTAAATTGTGCCAAGAACATATTATTACATTAATTTTATAATTAAGTATCACTACTTCATTAATATAGGTATATAATATATTAATCAACTTTAGTCTATTTCATGAAGATACATGTTTATTCCTTTTTATATAAATAGTGAAAATTCATTAATATATATATATTTTTGATTATGAGATCATATTTTATAATTTATGTTGACCAAATCAGAAGTTTTTACAAGTTTATGTTATTAAGAATTGCAGGTATGTGGAAGATGATCTTGTCTTCCATTAATATATGTGAATATATCCCCATTTGTTAATTCTTGTTTATAATATGGGTCTAGACACTCAAGCATATTGCATAAATTCTTGATCACTTCTATTTGTCGATCTACAAACTTGTCACTTAATTCTTTGTTGTCCGTAGGATATGATTAATGAAATAAAGTCTTTGCACTCAAGGTTAGGTAGTAATACACCACAAATCTAAGAGAAACTAATGTCCTAAAGTTGTAGGACGACTTCTTCTGCATATATAGTATAATTAACATTGGAGGAGAAAATATTAGAATTAAATTGATAAGAATCAAAAGTAAGGCATGGAAACCTATGTATGGAAGAGTTTGAAGAAGATTTGCAGTCCTATTTAGAGGTCATTGTGCTCTAATTATTATCATGGTGTTTGAGGTGTTTTTTCTTCTACACTACCAGATTGTACTTGATGGTAAATTGCATTCCAAATTTGCATTATATGGACTCTCCATAGATGCATTTCTCATGGTATTAGAGGTTGACTTCAATGTAGAACCTTTTCCACATTTCTTGCACCTATGCATTTTCCTGCACACTAAGTTCTTTTTATCTAAAGTGACACTTTAGATTATAAACCCTAATAAATATTTTCTGGTAGACTAGGCACCATGATGGGATTTTCTTATTTTTCCTAATCACATGAGAAGTAGTGACACTAACAAACCACTATGAATACTTATTCTCCGCTATAGTAGAATAATGCATCTTGTGGTGCATTTCTAGTGTTTGGCCATTCCTGAAATTCTTTTTGCAACCATTGTTGCAAGAACTTTAGGGGCCACTAGTTCTATAATATATCAATCAACATGGTCACAATGTCATCATCTTAATTATAAAGCCTTCATCCTAAACTCCAAAACTCCAACCATAAACTAAGGAATTACAATATTGCTACTACAAATTATGTCATAGGTGGTAGCACGTGTTGGGAAGGGCCCTACTGTGCTAGCAACACCAATGAAGCAACTTAACTTTATTAAGGATTTATTAGGGGCTCACTTTGATGGACCTTAATTATAGCATAGAGGATATTTTCAAGGTAGTGCATCACTACAGTGACATTATTGTAGTGTTATATAGATGGATTATAAGTGGCTCATACCAAAATAGTGAGTCAAGTAAGTACTCATTAAGTTGGCTTATTTTTGGTTTATTAGCTTTAGTTGGTTGTACACCTTCTAAACCATAATAATCAATCAAAATCAAATGCATAAGTAGAAATAAAAGGAACTAGTCTAGATTGGGTTGTTGAAGTTAAAACTAGACAAGTTTGGAAGTGAAAAATGAGATAAATGAAGCCACTCCATATGAATTAGTTACTCAGTTAATTGTATATGCTTCCAATAATGCTTCAACTAGGTAAGCTATAAATAGATGTTTTACTCCTACCTCTCTTACTTTCACTTTTGTCTCAATTTCCTTCACTTTAGCTTATTCTACTACTCTGTAATCACAATTTCAAAATAGACTAGATTTAGAAGTATAATTGATTGGGTAGTAGTAGTTGAATCAATGAATGAAAGTGTAACTTCAATTGTAATAGATAAAACATTTTTTTCAAATGGACTGGTTGTTTATTCCTTTATCATTGAATGTATCCCTAAACTATAGTTTTAACTCAAGTACTAAGTTAATGTAAGCAATTTTTATTTTACAATGAAATTCTCATATTTATAAATCTCTGCACATTTTCTACATAGTGATTGATTCTTTAGAATTATGGAATAAAGTATCCATTTTGATAAATATAAATTATGCTTGAATCATTTAAATATAATAATTTTGATATTTATAGTAGTGGTTAAGTGGTTAACTCATATTGAGCTAAAGATGTCTCAAAATATATTTACCACCATCTCTACCCATAACAATCACTTCTACAAAACCACCATCACAACCTTCCACAAGATCGCCCTCACAAAACAAAAAACTTTTTCCTCAACTACAATAGCATATCCATGCCAGATCTCCATTGAAACTTGAATGCCATAAGAAACTATATTTTTAATTTTAGTTTTGAGAAAGTAAGCAACATAATTTTAATTTAATAAATAAAAAATAAAATTATATCGTAAATATTGGAAATAAAAATATTATTTGAAGATGTTGGGGAGAACCAAGATAATGAGTAAACTCAAGAAATACAAATTTCAATAAAAACGTATTTGAAGATGTTGGGAAATCTATTACGTTTAGGAAAATCTAGAAATCTTATCACGAACAGGGATGGATTGAGAGGTCGTAATTGAGTATGAGAGAGATGTGTAAGTATGTCCATGTTCAACTTGGATTTGACATGTTGTTATAGACATTTTTGGGCCCTACAACCCCAAGCATGAAATGTCCATAAACCAAGGGCTCCTAAGTCCCTAAAAGTGTTGTTCTGACCCCTAAAGGAACAAGGTCAATAGATTACAGCTTCTCCCAGAAGTTCTCCATGAAAAACTGCTCAGAATTGGTCAAAACAGGATCATTTCAGCTACCCTACTGGCCAAGTGTGTTGCATCTCACCTAAATACACTGTGTGGGTGTGTTGCATTTCAAAAATCCCTTCTATGGGGTGCGATGGGAGAGAAATGACAAATGACAGTGTCATTTCGCGAGGTGGAAAGGCAATGGAAGCTTCCAGAAACTTCTCCTATGACCCTTGCCTCTCTAAATTCGACCAAGGATGAGTAAGAGATCATCAATCTCCAAGTGGAAGCAAGAACTATCAGAGAGAAGACACTAATCAAATCATAAGCTGACTCATCTCCATTACAGATATCTATATATGGATCCCTCACCCCAGAGATCCAGAGGCTGGAATTTTGCACATTGTAAGGAACTGTTGTTGGTTTCTTGAGACAAACATCAGATTTTTGGGTGATCTAAGATTTGTATGAGGTGAAGAGGGGCTTCTTTGCTGAGAGGTTGATGTTGGGTCAGAACAACTGGTTGTAACTCTTCTTGGCTCTTTCTTGTTTATCAATAAAATCTATTCAATTTTTCCTCCATGCTCTTGTGTCATTGATGCTTACTACATTTGTATGGTCAATTTACATCTGATCCTAGATTGTTTATGATTGTAGATCCATGTCTTTGTATAGTGCTATGCTACTGTGATCTTACAGGTACTTTGTGAAGCTGGGCGTGCAAGAGAATGGGTATCTGAAGACTATCAAAGAAGAGAGGAATCAAATCAGGAGATTAGCGCAAGACAGAGGTTGGTCTTTATGTTCCTCTCTATCTATAATTCATAAAGGAAAAATGAAAGTAACTTTTCTCTGTTTGTTTCTAAGGCAGCTGTCACACCTTAGTGGGATAGAGCAGTTTTATATAGACACTTTTCCCTGTAACAAAATGGTGACTCCGCTGGGGACGAATTAGTTTGTTTGTTTATCTTTCTTGTTGTCTATTTCATAAACTTACAGGTAGCATTCGAACTGCATTTGCCATAGGAAATGCAAAGTAGATAAATGCTACTTCAGTCCATCTACGGGACCTGTTTATGATTTAAACAACCGATTCACAAACTCTCTGATTGCCCTTGTGATAGCTCTTAGATCCTCCTTAGATCTACCCCTAATTGTTGCATTACTGATTACCTTTTTCTCGGCCAAAACCCATGAACTGAACTGCAAACTGTGACCCAGAACCCAAACAAAGTCTCATTTCTGGCCCAGTGCAGGTACTGTTCAGAGAATCTGAACTTCAGCACACTTCTCAAGTGGAGAAGGTGCGCTGCATTTCAAATTCTCTGTGTTACAGGTGCGCTGATCAGACTAGGCTTTGTGCAGTTTTGGTTTCTGTGATTCATTCTTTCTAGTTCTATTCCTGAATTTTGTTGCTTGTGATCAATATATGTCTGTTTGAAACCCCTTTTCCTTGCTGTTATTCCGCCTCCTTTGTACAAAAGAACTGTAAATGTTTTTGTGTGTTTTTTGAGTCATTTTCAGTTCTCCTTTGCAAAAGTAGCGTAATCGTACTGTCGTCCTTTGATTTGAAACTATCGCAAGTGTCGATTTCAATCATAGGAAAGAGTTTGATTTCTGTTGATGGTCGATTATCCTGTTACTATTGTTTTTGGTCTGAATTTATAAATTCTCTAGTGTCGAGAACAAGTATTCATTTCAAAATCGTAAGGTGTTGTGATCGTATCCATTTTTTGTTTCGAAAAGAAACTTGTTGATATTTGTCGCTTGAAACGAAATTCAGATTTGTGCATCAACTTTCTTTTTAGCATTCATATACTAAGAAAGTTGAAAACAAATACATGCATTTGCATATAGACAATCTGATTGGCTTGATTTAGGAAATTGAATTTAGAGTGTGCTCTTTGCTCTTTGTGAAAAGATTCTGTCTTTATTTTCCTTAGTAGCTAGGATTTTCATTACACAAAGAAGATAAAAAGTTTGTTTATCATCTTAGATTGCATTTTAGGAATTACATCTACATCTCGCGGTGAACCTGAAAGGAAAACTTCATAAATAAGATCAACTTAAAATAAATTCAATGAATCTAACAACGCTTTGGAACTTAACGCACAACATTTAGAAGTCTAGGCTAGAGACGTATTCTGGCGTCGTAAAGCCTGGTAACTGTTGTTCTCACTAATGGTTGGGTGATTCCTCCACTTTGAGATGATAAGTGCCAGTACAGACTTGTGCCCCCACGTACCATCGAGTATATTTTGGGAGACCCCAATAGGCTTAATCCTTTATCCATAGGAAGCCGTGTCTGCCGCCCTATCGATCGCAATGCACTGAACACAGCATTCGGGAAGATTGATTATCGTACCGTAAAAAGTATTCTGCAGTTTTGCGATTGGTTTGGTAATCCTTCTACCTAGATTTCCAGAGCAGCCCCTTTCGTTCCTTTTCAGACTCTTTAATAGAAAAGGTCCATCTGAGCACTTGTCACTTCAGGCTCATTAAAAATTGAAGGAGACTAGAGTCATCTTTTGTTTTTTCTCGACTCCTAAAAATTGAAAAAACAAGTTGTGTCAAAGCGTCTAAAATTCATTTAATTTGGAAACATACTTCCCCTTTATTTTTCGTTGATCTAGTAATCTGGAATCGTGGAAGAAAGTCAATTGAAACCTCGTCGTTCGCGGAGTCTTACGAGTCAGCCATCTTTGTCTCCGGAATCGAAGCTAGTACGGACAAAGCGAACTCGTTTAACCAGTTCCAAATCTCCTGTTAAAGTTAGAACAAGTGTTCCAACAACATCAGAAACTCTGGTTACTCCAAACATTTCTGGAATCCCTGCCTCTACAGAAGAAGTTCAGCAGCCACAGAAGGATAGTAGTACTGATCCTAGTTTAAGGATAAGCACTTGTGTTACTGAACCAGTTCCATTTACAACCAGTTCGGAGAGTCCTGCTCCTCAAACATCTGTCACTGCCGATTCCATACCTTCTTCGGCACCAAAAATATTCTACGGACCTGACGGTCTACCCCTTCCACCTGGTCTGATTGCCATAGAAGAGACCGTGGAAGATCCTCCAACTAGTACTCCACCGCAATTTGGAGTTGGGATCACTCTATATCCTTCGTCATCAGAAGTTAGTCTACCGCCAGCGGAAGCTCCTGTAGAATCGCTAGGTAATCTTTTGGATATACTAGATATGTCTGAACAACCGTCAACATCTAGGACTGTGTCATTTGACACAGCGACGACAAAACTCCCTTCTATCACTCCAACAATGTTCGTCGGTATACCATCTGTCCCAACTAGCTCTCAACCGCTACAAGGAGCCCACTCAGGGGCTGTTTCGACAGTATAGTCTGTTCCTGTTTGTTCATATGGAATAGTATCCGGAAACTCTTATGTTGAGTCTCAACAAATTGATCCATTTGGAGGTCAATTTGGGCAGTCTAGCCCTCAAGGGAAAACCATTCCCTTGAGTTCTGGATTACCAGCGTATGGGGGATAGTATACCCTTTCATTATCCCCTCCGGGAGGATATCCATACTGGAGTTCACAACAACATTCGGGTTATACTGGAATTACCTCAAACGTTTGGATATCGATACTACCTCAACAACCAAGAGTTGTATATTCGATGCAACAATGCTTACCTATGTCAAATATACCAACTACGCCAGCTATTGTTACGATGTCACAAGTTCAAGCACTGCCTGTTGTATGCCAACCTCAGGTTTCTTAGGTTGTAATGCAACAACCCCTTGACCCTACAACTCAACCACAATCACCGACTGGTGGAATGACACAGGTTCAGACGGGTACAATTACCCCTCATCTTTGTCAAACTATTAGTGTCGGGCAACAACACATGGCTTCACAACCATGGCTAGTACAATACCAACAACCGCAATTCCAACAAGTATACCAAGGTTCTGAGCAACAAATCTTTGCAAATAGTGGGCAGCCATATATTCAAAACAATCAAAATCAACCATTTTACAATGGTATTGCCCACCAACCTTACCAAAGTTACCAGCATAAAATGCATTATGCCGGTATGCAAAGACCAACTGCTTAAGCAATCCCATCTTATCCTGGGTATGCTTCACCTAACCTGAATCAGCCGTTACCCTTTGTGGCAACTTTAGAGTTACCTGATTTAAATCGGTTAACAAACGATCCAATCGCTTACGCCCCTTGGTGGCCAGCGATTCCACATAAACTTCCATAAGATATTCCTAAATTTAATGGAAATCCGGGTGAAGATCCATCGAATCATGTGATGACCTTTCATCTGTGGTGTTCATCAAACACCCTAAATGATGATTCGATAAGGCTTCACCTTTTTCAGAGGACGTTAACTGGTCCAGCGGCAAAATGGTACATCGAATTGCCTAGAGCTTCATTCGACAACTTCAATACCTTAGCCACAACCTTTTTAGCCCATTTTCAATTACCAATAAGGTACGAAACAGGAACGGAACTCCTCACCAACTTCAAACAGACGACGGCCACTCACATATCTGATCATATACATGAGTGGCGACGTCGTCATAGAATGGTAAAAACATATGTTCCCGATCAGCTCTTAGCTAAATGGTTTATCAAGTCATTACTACCTTCCATCATGGAAGATGTGGCAAAGGGGGGAGTCGTAACAGAAGAGCAGGTTATCTCTCGTGCGTAATATTTGGACTTGATTTACACTCAGTCTGGCATGCTCTATGATAAAATACCTGACACCCCTAGACCAGAATTCTCAGTTCCTCCTCCTCCTAAATCGAACAATGACTCTCATGTCGGCGATGGCGTGATTAGCACAACAGACACGAAATCAACAAAGGCTACATCCAAAAGGGCCCGTAAGATTTCAGGTCAAAATGCAAAAGATGAACTTCTTGCCTCGGAAGTAAATGCCGTATCAACAGATAAAGGCAAAGAAACCAAACAACCAGGGGGCAAGAAGAAAGGCAAAGGGAAGAAGAAGAAACAGGAAGAATCATCACTTGAAAAATCTTCTGCAAACCCTCCTGGAGATAGGAAACCAAAAAATCCATGCTTTATATGCGATAAGGATCATTGGACCGCAAATTGTCCAAACAGAGCTGAGCTTAAAAAATTCTTCAAGAATTCAAAAACCTCCGCAGTGTTAACTAATCCGTTTCCAAATCCAGGAACAAATCTGGTTGAAAGTGGAAATGCTTCCCCGTCTCAAGTGCTAATGTTGTCAGTTTCAAAACAGCAAAATGATGCTTTGATATCGACGAGGAACAAAGATTATGGGAATCCACAGCTATCGAACAACAAGGATAAAGATCAACCTAGTAGTTCGACAACAACTTCGACAGAAGTTGCACCGCCCATCATTCCTGAATTGACAATAAAACCACCGAAGGAAGTAGTACACAAGTCGACGTTTAATCCCCGCGCTAGAGCAGCACAACATTATAATATAGTGGAAGATTTGGCCCAATCGCCATCGCTATGTCGACTCTTGAAGTAATACAAAATTGCCCATCCCAAAATCAGGCTTTATTATTAGCCATTGGTGGGATAGACCCAAAATATTCCAATCTTGTATCCTTTGATCATAAAGGATACGATCCTCAATTACCAGCTCAACTAGCTTTCCTTGTTCAAGTGAAAGCCCCCAACAAAACTGTTCATCGAACAATTATTGATGAGGGGGCATCTACATGCATTATGTCGATGAGTTGCTGGAAAACTTTAGGATCTCCAACCTTGTCGTGATCTTCGACGACATTAAAAGCATTCAACAGAAGGACGTATACCCCATATGGTATTCTAAGTAACTTGAAAGTTGAACTAGGAGGAAAAACAATAGAAATAGATGTTGAAGTAATCGATGGAAATCTCGATTACAACATCCTACTAGGAAGACCATGGATATATGCTATGGCTGTCGTTGTATCGACCTATTTTAGGAATATTGCATTTCCCTTCCAAGGAGGGATTACAATCGTCGATCAACAAAACTTCCTCCCCAATGGTTCTCAAGTTACAGGAAGCATTCCCATGATCCATGGAAGCCCCCATTCGCTTCAAAATATCGGAGTAGGCCTACTAAAAGACCCTATATTAATGGGAACTTTCACCCTTCCGCCTCCAATCAATCTGATGGAAGTAGCGTCGGTAGGAACCTGCAATATGATATCTTCTAAAAAGATCTCAGAAAATGATATCAACATGGATCATGCAATGGTTTTGCCCCCAAGCCCAACGGAAATATTGTAGCAATAAATGTTCCTAGCATGGGAGGCAAACCCAAATCAACGCTCATCAAGCGTTTGGATAGATAGGTCTAAAGAATATGGTACCCCTTCAGATCCTTGGTCGCGAGTGCATGTAATCGACGAAGGAATTGTAAAATCAATGGTAATTGAAGGAGCACCATGGAATGATTCCCACCATCGTTCCCTTCTTCCGGATTGTGGAGAAGATACTTCTGATGACCTTTATCATCCTTCAGTTTTTGATTTTCTATCAAATACTGTAAACACGGTGGATTCCGAGCGAAACTTGTCCAACATTGAAGAGACTATCACCATAAATATCTCGACCAAAACAAATGTTGTAGAGAATATTTATGTTGGCAAATGTTGTTCTCCTTTAGAACTGGAAATATATGACGCTCTTTTTCGCGAATTCAGAGATGTCTTTGCTTGGTCATATAGTGAAATGCCAGGCATTGACTCGAGTATCGTTGAACACGAAATTAAGATGTATCCAGATGTAAAACCAGTACGACAACGACTACGGCAGGTGCACCCCAAGAAAGCTGCTACCATTAAGGTAGAAGTTGAGAAACTTCTCCATGCTGGTTTCATTTACCCGGTTCCTCTAACCGATTGGGTATCGAATATTGTCCATGTTATGAAAAAACAAGGAACAATTAGAGTGTGCGTCGATTATAGGGATGTAAATCAAGCTTGTCCGAAAGACAACTACCCTACACCCTTCATCGACCAGATAATTGATGAATGCACCAGATGCGAAATCTTTTCATTCATGGATGGATTCTCTGGGTATAATCAAATAAATATCCGCCCACAGGACTAGTCAAAGACTACATTTATTTGTCCATGGGGCACATTCGCATATCGAAAATTACCCTTTGGTTTAAAGAACGCAGGGGTGACGTTTCAGAGGGCAATGAATTATGCCTTCCATGACATCAAAAACATCGTTCAACCATACCTCGACGACCTTCCGGCTCATTCGCGAAAGCGGACTGATCACCCGCAACATTTAAGAGCGATATTTCTACATTGCCAACACTACAAGGTACGACTCAATCCACACAAATGTGTATTTTGCGTCAGTTCTGGTCGTTTGCTTGGATTTGTAGTCCCAAAGGATGGGATTCGTCTCAACCCATGTAGGGTCCAGGCAATCATAAATTTGCCTCCACCTTCAAATTTGCTTCAGATTCAGAAACTCCAAGGGAAAGCAAACTTTCTGAGGAGGTTCATTCCAAATTACGCCAAACTTGCTAAAGGTTATATGCGTCTTTTGAAAAAGGGAGTACCCTTTGACTGGGATCAGGTTGCGCAAGCTTCCTTTGATGCTTTAAAAGAATCCCTAATGAAAGCATCATTAATGTACGCTCCTGATTATCAAAAAGATTTTAACCTGTATCTGGCTGCAGCGGATACGACCATCGCAATGGTTTTAGTTCAAGAAGTCAACGGAATTGAACATCCTATATATTATTTAAGTAAAAACTTAAATGATACAGAAAGAAAATATTCTTATGTTGAAAAGCTAGTGCTCGCAGCTGTTCAAGTTATACAAAGATTTCGACACTATGTCCTCTTTCGAAAAACTACCATTCTGTCAGATTGCAACCCCATGACTTATATATTGTCGCGACAGTTGCTGGGGGGCAAATATTCAAAATGGATAGCAATCCTACAAGAGTTTGATCTGGAATTTGTAAAATTCAAGTCAAAGAAAGCTCTGGTTTTCGCAGAATTATTATGCGATCTCCCATCGTCGTCCAACGATGAAACATCCGAAGAAACAATCGTGGACGAAAGTTTGTTTCTGATATCTTCAAGCAATAAGTGGTATGGAGATATAATAATTTATCTCGAAACCCAAAAATATAGGCCAAACACCTCCCGCTCCGAACAAAAATGTATCCGATACCAAGCAAAAGACTACATGATTGTCGGTGATACACTTTACCGTCGTGGTATCGATACAGTTCTGAGAAGGTGCCTCACACATGAGGAGTCCGAAAAAGTCCTAAATGATTGCCATTCAGGCGTGTGTGGGGGGCATCAATCCGGTTATGCTACAGCGCAAAAAATTCTTACGAGCAGGATACTTCTGGCCAACAATGTTCAAAGATTGCATAACCGCAGTCAGAAGTTGCCATGCTTGTCAAATTTTCGATAGCAAAACCAGAAGACCACCCGCACCTCTGCAACCAATAGTTGCAGTTAGGCAATTCTCCAAATGGGGCATCGATTTCATGACATGTAACCCCACCTAGACCGGGGGGCATGGGTATATCATAGTCGCAGTTGACTATTTTACCAAATGGGCCGAGGCGATGCCTACATTAGATAATACTAGTGAAACAGCTGCCCTCTTCTTTTTCAATCATGTAGTCGCCAGATTCGGCATACCACAAGCTATAGTCACAAATGATGGATCACATTTTCACAATCACATGATGGTTGAATTGGCTGCCAAACTAGGGTTGTCTCACGACAACTCTACTCCATATTACCCGCAAGCCAACGGACAAGTTGAAGCAATCAACAAGGTCCTGAAACGCATGCTGCAGAGGATGATTGGAGTTCACAAAAGAAGATGGAACCTGATCCTGTACTCAGCTTTGTGGGCTTACCAAACGTCAGTAAGGAATGCAACCGGGTTTACGCCCTTCCAACTCGTATACGGCCTGGAAGCAGTCTTACCAATCCAGTGCGAAATCTCGTCCCTCAAACTCGCAATTGATCTCCTCCCCGGAACTTCAGAAGAAGAAGCTCGTTTCGTGGAACTAATCCAATTGGATGAAACCCGTCGTGATGCCGCTTTGGCTAACGAAGCCCATAAGAAACGAGTCAAAGTGTAGTTCGACAAAAGTGTCAAACCCCGTGTTTTCTCAGAAGGTGACTTGGTCTTGCTTTATGACCAAGAATCCGATAAATTGGGAGCAGGTAAATTCAAGTCTTTATGGATGGGCCCCTATATTGTTAAATCAGTGTTAGCAAAAGGAGCCTACGAGTTAATGGATTATGACGGAATTCCACTGGTGCAACCTCGTAATGGGTTGTACCTCAAGCGTTACTATGCGTAATGGTAACCTGTATGCTCTTGTTATGTAATTTTGTTTATGTTTTGGAAAAATAAAATTACATTTTTCATATGCTATGCAACATTCCTTTGATAAACACTTCTCGGCATAGGTCTAAAAAGAGAAAGAAACATAACAAGCTAATACACATACAATAGAAGTGGGAAAAAATATTAGCATACATTTTCGGCATTAGTTGGTCTTTGTACCCTTCTTTTATACATCTTGTGCTACCATCTGATGCTAGAAAAATAGGGAACAAATCCAATACACCATCTATATCCACATGGGGATCCTCTTTATCAGAGTTGAAACTCTTCAAAACGTGGGCTCTTTTTGTGCCCCCAAACCCATAAAAAAACTCCATGCCTACAGGGAGAGAATCCTATTGTATCTGTGTGGTTGATCCTGTCTATGTTGGTTAATCCTCTTCTGTATGATGTATAGAATGAACCATATTCTCTGATTCATGTTGTGCTTTAGGATTCTCTTTGATTTCTTCTTCTTCGTCTTCTAAAAGGGGAAGCTCACACAACTTCCATCCTTTTGGTCGATTAGGTTACCTATTTTTCTTTTTTGTTTTTTCCTTGTCAAGGGGGGAAGATTCTAAAAGTTTCATGTTTGAAAACATTCATGACATTGGAATGTCATATTCTCATAGTCGAATTATGCTTTAAAGTTATGTGGTTTGGAAGTCCTTTGTTTATATTTATTTCGACACATATTCTGACAAAGGTGAAAAGACCTTTTTTTGTTCTTTTCATATCCATTTTTTTTAATTTTCCAAAAGCATTCCATATGTCTTCAAGAACTATATGTTTCTAGAAAGGAATATGGAGGTTTTGGAGCCTCACCCAGGCCAACATGGTTGTAATCACTATTGTTGTGGTATCGAAATATGGAAACCTTGGAGTGATGAATGATCCTGCATTTCCCCAGAACCATGGTCCTTCATGTAGAACAAAATCCAAGTCCTTTTTAGTGTCAAATTCGACTATGAAAAAAACTTTGGAGCACAAGTATATGTGATAGTTTGGCGTCTAAAGTGAGGAAATCCATAGGGTTAATGCTTCATGTTTTGGCCAAAAACCATTGAATGTACAAATGATTCCCTTTTTCGGAGGGAATAAAAAAGAGAAAAACCTCTACATTATTGACCACCAAAGTTGGGGCCTATTCCATTTGGTAAACTATATAGGGACCAGGGATATTTAGGCTCTGATCGACAGATCTAGAATCCCTCCTTTGGACTATTTCTTTAATGAAATAATAGTTGCGTTTGTTGTCCTCGCTCCAGAAGCACGCTCACATAGTTTGGAATTCAAACATATTGATGTATTTCTTTATATATTAGTTTCTTTGAGCAAGGAGAAGTCATGGAGAACCTTCCCCTCATGTTGCAAACATTGGAATTATATGGGTATACTCCATTTCTCTTCAATGAACTTCTTAATGGATAAAACTGAACCTATTTTTTTTTCCCATATTCTAATAGATTTACCCCCCATATTCCTGATGAAAATATGAAAATTGTTTTCTTTTCCTACATAGGCTAGAAAAAGGGGGGCTCATTTGAAAGGGGTAAAGCATAGGGGATTCCTTGCCCTAGTACTGGAAGCTACCATAAAACCTCATGGCCGGAAGGTGCAGTGAAAAGTTGGTCATATATTCTTGCAAAGTGAAAAATTAAATAGGATATGGGGAAATAAAACATATTACCTCTCATTATTTGATCCCTCTTCTAGGTCAATAGAGTTAGACCTCCAATAACACCGACAACGGGGCACCTGGAAGCATTGGTGAAAATCGACATAGACCACAACACATCCACAGGCTTTGGGCTGTCCATTAAGTCTAGAGTGGGATACATTGCCAAGGTCCCATTAACCAGCCATACTACAAGCCATAGTTGAGAATACAAATCATCTAGACCAAGAGAACCTCCCCAAAAGAAAAAAACTCACACTCTAAGTATGCCTAAACCAACCAACAAACAAAAGGCATATTCGATTTCAGGAAGAGAGGGAGTTTGGACATGAAAATAGCCCTAGTATGGGCATCAATTGATCCACATTCCGACTTGGATTTATTGATTCTACCAAGATTGTAAGGCAAATGCATTCGATGAAGGCATGATTCACTAAGAGGATGTGCCATTTGGATAGAATATTCTTGCAACAATGGAAGCTCATGTGTTTTTCAGTGCTCCATGACACCTCCATAGAGAGGGATGCGCAACCCAAGTTCATGGTGGTGGGAATGGAGGATGTGAAATGGACTAGAATCCTAGTCTCCATTGCAGGCCACATATTTTCCTTCAATAATTTATTTTTATTTTATTATTTTTATTTTTTCTGTTAAAGTTGTTTTTATTTTTTTAAACAACTTTTTTTTGGGTTACTTTCACTTAAAATTTTATGTGAATCATTATTTTTGGGGAAAAACTTCAAATTTTATCATCTTTGGATATAAAATTTATAAAAAAATTCATAAAATTTGCTATTTTTTAAGTATTTTTTTTCTTTGCCATAAAAATATTTTATTTGACATGTAATTTTTAGCAAAAAGGTTTTGAAATGTGTATTTTTTAATTATATCTATATGCAAAATGGGTATTCTTTTGTCAAGTGTTTAAAATCATTATTTTTAGTGACAATTATTTTATGTGTATTGAAGTATTAATTAACAATACATAAATATATATAAAAAAATCCTAACTTCAAAATTTAAACTTTGCAAAAAAATTGAAATTATCATTACAAAAAAATATTGGAAAGAAAAACAAAAAACACAAACTTGAAAAACATTTAAAAACAAACATCTCAAGAATAGAATAAGAAGAAGAAAAAATAAACTTGAAAAATGGTTAAATAACCAATATTAAAAAAATGCATACTTAAGACATAATAAAATTTAAAGTGTCAAAAAATGCTCTCGAGAGAAAAAAAGGGGTTGGCTGCATCAATGCTATTCAAAATCAACATGAAATCACTAATATTTTTAAAAATCTACCCATACTTAATACATAAGAAAATTTATAGTGTCAGAAATAAGCAACTCCCCCACCCCCCCCCCCCCCCCCCCTCATTCCACACCCCCCTCTCCCCAAAAAAAGGGATTGATGTTGCATCAACACTTTTCAAAATCAACATGAAAATTACTAGAATTTAAAAGAAAATGTCCGTACTTAATACACAAGAAAATTTAAAGTGTCAAAAATATGCAAAAAAAAGGTTGATGTTGCATCATCACTTTTTAAAATCAGCAAGAAAATCATGATTTTTTGTGACCTCTAAAAAAATGAGAACATGGTACGATTCTCATTAAGTTGGTTACTTTGTTGAATATATAACCAAAGGAATTAGTTCCTCAAGGAACAACCACCACATAAGGAACTTACTAGGGAGCCACCACATGGATATCATCACCCAATGGCTATAAAACCACCACTACCTAATGGAGACATAAGGTCACTAGATAAAGCTACAAAAACTAGGCAAGATATGGAATAAGTTTCCTTCTCAATAGGATACTTCACAAGTCCATCTCTCATTTCCCAATGGGGGGAATTATTGGGTACATTATAACATGTTTTACCTAATATCCACCCTCCATCCCTACCCTCAATATGTCATCCATAAAGGTGAGATGGGTTATGTTATAGCAAGGGCCCAACTTTATGCCACTTAATACGTCATTAGTAGTATATAAATTTAATGATATTCTAAGACCTTTATCTACTACAAGAAAAAATAGTGAGGACAAGGGACAACGTGGGGATAACCTTGTCTTATTTCCTTTTTAGCCTTAAACAACAAGTAAGTTAAACCATTGATTAAGATGGAAAAGGATATTGAGTTGATGCAACTTAGAACCCAAATAATAAAGGCATAGTTGAACCCAAGATGTATGAGGATAAGTCTAAGATATAACTATCTCAATTTGTTAAAGGCCTTTGAGATATCTACTTTTAATGTAAGATATTTTTTATTCCCAATTTTTATGGAGTGCAATCCTTTGTGTGCTCTTCCTATAGTTCTATGTATTTTCCTTCCTTGTAGAGAATCAAATTGCTTCAAAGAGGTGTATTGAAAGGATTCCTTTTAGCCAATGGGAAACTATTTTGGAGGTAATTTTATAAACATTGTTGTATACTAATATTTTCTTGAAGCATTCAAAGTTTGAAGGGTTAGGATATTTGGGATTAGATCTAGGAAGGTAGTGTTAAACATAGCCATAATTTAGCTCATGGATATAGATTATTCAAACTACTTTAGGAGATCATTTTCAATAAAATCATAGTACCCTAGAAACAACTCTATTGAAATCCTATCTAGACTTGGGATTTCATCCTTTTTAAAGCTTTGTAAGGCACTAATAAGTTCTTAATTTGAAATCTCTATCATTATGGTTGTGTCATCCTCAGGGCTTAGAAATCTTGGGAACTTTCTACCCTATGTATGGCTTCAAATGTGGCTCTATATGATCGCTTAAAAATGGTGCTAAAATATTGCACCCCTTCTATATTCATATCTGAAAATATTGTTTCCTTATTTTTCACCAATCTTGTTAACACCTTAAACTGTGTTTATGTTCTTCTAGATGTGTGAAAAATGGTGGAAGAGATTTTTTTTTCATCCCCACCTTGTAACCAAATTACTTAAATCTTAATTCTCTATTCCTTTTAAAATTCAAGAAAAAGTTTCCTTTGATTTTTGTCAAGGGTCATAATTTCATTTTTTTGGTCTTTAGTGAGAAAGACATGTCCCTCTCCTTGATAATAGGTTTCTAGTTTGTCCTCATTTTCATCCGAAATTTTTCCATATTTGTTCACCTTTTATTTGGACTAGGTTATAGCAAAGTCTTTTTCTCTATTTAAATTCTTTGCACTAAGTTATATAAAAGTGTTTTTCTCTCTTTAAATTCTAGTGAAATTTTATAGGAGGGGATTGAGGGGTGGATGGATTGTAGGGTCTCCAATTCTATTTTATTTTCTCTAGGAAGGATTCATCCCTAATATGGATTCAATTTGAAGGGGATGCGGGAATTTCTCTTGCAAGGGGGCCAATTCAATATTAATATGATTATGGTTTGAATAACCCCTTGATGACACCCATTGATGGAGCTAGAGATTCTCTTTAAGAAAATATTCATAAATCATAAAATGGTCTAACCACTTTTCCACCTAAGGCTCTATAGTTCTCATATTTCTCTAGATGGGAGATATTTTTGTAGGCTAGATGTCTATCAAGCCAGTAATGTAAAGCTCAGTGATGAATAATTCTTTAGGGGATGCATATAGGCTACCAAGCCCTAGATTTCCAATGCACCTGGTGTGAATTTTAGGTCCCCGCCATCAACACTATGATCAATTGGAACCATGATTTTTGTAAGATGTCTTCCTAGAAACTTTGACAATATAATTATGAGCCATATAATTTAATGAAATCTAGCTCCTTTTCTGGGTCTCCTAATAATAGATAGGTTCTTAAGCTAGAGGGTAATTCCCAAGAATTTGTAAGGGGCATAGAATCCTTTTTCTATCCCATCATCAAACTCCTTGATTTACCTTCGACACCAACTAATAAAAAATCCCATCCTTTCAATGGGGGGATACGTATTTTATTTCTTTATCACCTTTTTCCATAGTTTCTTACAAAAAATGGGTTGCTGGAAAGAGGGTGTTCACCAATCTCTTAATACTCATTTTTCTTGATGATTTAGCAAATCCTCTATATTTAAAATATAGAGAAATCACAAGGAAGGCCCCTCTAGGGAATTTTCTCTAAGATTGCCTACTAAAGAATGTTGTTTTCTAGAAATCAACTCTAAATTTTATCCTTTTGTGCAAGTGGAAGGAAATATTTTCTACCTCTCCACAAAAGGCTTTGAATCCCTATCTTCAACTAATCCTAGAGCCCATATAATGTTACTCAAGAAAGTGGGAAGTCCATTGAACCTTGAATGAATAATGTATTTTGATGCTTCATTGACCTTAGAATCAAACTAAATAATCAAATCACCAAACTGTACATAATAAGTTTTAGTAGGACTTGGGTGTATGATTTTAGAAAAGGCATGGATTAAATTTTTGATAGATGCAAGCAGAGGTGGTTGGGGATAATTATCTATATCGGAATCCTCACATGGGGGATACCCCTATAGGAGGAGGGTTTGACTTTTAAGAACCAAAATAGAGTATTTTCTGAATTCAAAATAAGAATACATGAGGATAAGGGAGATAGTCTTACCCATGACTTGATGGGTGTGCTTGTCCAATACTAGGGAGTCATCAAGATTTTTCCAATGGTTTTATACCAAGGTTGAAGTTGAAAAATGATTGGTCATTGGATTTTCCTCCTTTAAAGCTAGAAATGATGGTGATATAGGATGATATTCCTCTCTTGTAATCCTTTTTCAAACCCATATCTTTCTTTTGAGGGAGGGAGAGAACTCCTTTATCAAGTTCCATAAAAGTGATATTGGATTCACATGAAGGGGATCCCTTCATATTCTAGTGCATGATAGAAGCTAGATGTCCCTATCCTTATTGTAATGGAGTTTACTAACCATTTTGAGAACTTCAAGCCTACTAGAATACAAGTCATTCCCACATAGCTTCTGGTTTTGAATAAGTTATCCACTGTTGAAAATAGCAACAAGAAATGCTAAATATAGAAGTGCTAAAAACAACATTGCTATAAATATCATTTCAAGATATATTCCAATTTTAGTTAGTCACTGAACTAAAATTGAGAATTCAAATTCAAATTTGATTTTAGTAGTTGTTTGAAAAATAATTAATTAATTCATCTTGAGTTAATTAGTTGAATAAAATCAGACATGAAGTCTATGTGAAGACATGCAACAGTTTCCCCTTTAATTGAGGAAGTTATCCCTTGATTAAGGAGATCAAGATGAGTTGTACTTTGAGTTGTAATTAGTTAGCTCAGCTAACTAAGTTAAGTCCAGTTAGATTAGTTCCAACAGTTTGTTGAACTGATTGTGAGTTCAGTTAGTTAATGCATGCATGCATGTAACTACTGCACTTCAAATAACTGAATATTCTCTCATAAATAACTCATGCATGTTAGTTTAGTCAGAGACCCAGTTGAGATCAGATGATGGGACAGTGTACTATCAGTTACAGGAATATTCCATTGAGGATATCTCTTGCATGAAAAAGGAATTCATTCCTTGGAGATTGTGCAATTACTTCTGAGTTTGGTGAGTTGTGTGAGAGGTGAATTCACACAGGTGGAAGCCAGAGGACCCAAGAGAAACTGCACAAGGAAATAGGAGGCTTGGAGGACTGAGGGAAGGCATATGTTATGTCTATTCAGTCTATGAGCAGCATTGAGGGATTGTACTGAGAGCTGGATAGCTTGTGAGCTAAAGCTTTGTGTAATCCGGAGATATTTCCACTTGTATGATAATACAGAGATCAAGGTTTTTAGCTGAGGCTTTTCCCAGAGTATTCTTCTGTGTTCATGTGCGATTGATTTCTCATTCTCTGTTATATGTTTTCTATTTGATCTTGCTCAAAATCGATTAAGCTTCCACAAGTTTGTTTGTAGAAGTAGATCAAGTATTTTGCTTTAGTATATTGCATTATCTGGTGATCAACAGTGGGAAATTCTACATGGTATCGGAGCAAAGGTGATCAAAGCGGATCAAAATATACAAAGAAGGGAGAAGTTCAAAGTTTGAAGTTCTTGATTATATAAATTGAATTCTTATCACATCTTAAATTTCACCAATGGCATTCAACGGTTTGAGACTCGAGTATACCTATGCCCTAGATGGCAGCTCGAATTATATAACCTGGAAGGATTGCATGGAAATGGTATTAGAGGACAACGGTTTGAAGGACTTCATTGATCAAGAAGTCGCTAAGCCAGTAACAGCTAATGCCCAAGAATTTGTAGAATGGAAGAAATGTGTGGCTAGAGCGAGGAGGTTTCTTCTGAAGGGAATTCGAGACCACATAGTCTCAAGTCTCCAAGGGAAGGAGACACCATTTCCAATGTGGAAAACATTGAAGGATCTATATCAGAATAGCAGCGATCAGAGGAAGCTGGCACTGAAAGACAAGCTTTGGAAAATCAAGTGTGAAAAGGGCGACATGATCTCTACGTATTTGAAAAAGATCACCACTTGCAGGGATGAGCTTGGAAGTGTAGGGATCATGACAGCCGATGATGACATGGTGAGTCTTGCTCTCCTTGGTCCTCCTAACAGCTAAAATGGCTACCAAGACTCAGTAAATGGAAGAGAGAAACTACCAGATTGGGAATGAGTTTGGTCGGATCTTATGCAGGAGGAGATAAGAAGAAGCACCAGAGATGGATCTTCATTGAAGCAAGATGTTGAAGAAAATATAGCCTTAGAAAGTAAGGCGAGGAAAGGGAAAGGTAAGGCATCCCATTCCAAATTCAGTTCTTCCCATGGTGAGAAGAAGATTGACAAATCGAAAGTGCGATGCTTTCATTGTCATGTGGTGGGCCATTATGCTATGAATTGTCCATAGAAGAAATCCAAGAAGGGATCCTCGAAGGGATTAGATGGTGAGGCACTGGCCTCATAGTTCGAATTGGATTTCACCCTCATCACATGTATGGTTCATTGGTGATGGGGTGTGTTTGGTACCTGGACAGTGGAGCTTCATTACACATGACTGACGACAAGAATCTTTTCAGTACCTTGGAGGAGAAGGACATCCAGATGCGCATCGAGATGGGCGATGATGGAAAGTGTCGTGTTTCAAGTGAAGGTACGGTTGTGTTTCAGAGGGATCATGGAGCTCCTCTCACCCTAACTGATGTAAAGTATGTGCCTATTCTGAAGAAGAATCTTGTGTCTGTCAGTATGTTGGAAGACAAAGGCTATGATGTAGTCTTTAGCAAAGGAAATGCATTCCTGAGGCATATTGGCACTGGACAGACCAAGAGGATTGGGATTCAAGTAAAGAATCTCTACAAGCTGGAGGTAGACGACTGTGCTGCATTGAGTTCCAAAGCAGAATTGGTGCAGAGCCGAGATGTTGGCGAGCTATGGCATAGAAGATTGGGTCACTTGCACCATGGAGCCTTGAAGATCATGCAATAGATTTATACTGGACTTCCCAAGGGAAAACTGGAGCAAATGGATACATGCAAAGGTTGTACCTTGGGTAAGTATGTGAAATCTTCCTTTCAGGATTGAGACAGTAGAGTTGGAGCAATCCTGAATCAAGTTCATACAGATGTGTGTGGACCATTCTCTACAACCTCCACCACTGAAAAAAGGTACTATGTTATTTTTATTGATGATTTTTCTTGTAGATGTTGGATCTACTTTATGTAGAAGAAGGATCAAACCTTCTCAAGGTTTTGTGAGTTCAAAGCCTTGGTAGAGAAAGAATCTGGGAAGAAAATAAGGGCCTTGTGAAGCGACAATGGTGGAGAGTATGTCTCGCAATAGTTTAAGGACTTCTATGCAACAAAAGGAATTAAACGGGAGTTGGCGACATCCCATAACCCATAGCAAAATGGGGTGGTTGAAAGGAAGAACAAATCGATTGTGGGAGAGGCTTGAGCGATGTTGCATGGCCAAAGCCTACCACTTCACTTGTGGGTTGACACATGCAATACAACAATATACTTGCATAACAGAAGCCCACATTGTATACTAGGAATGAAGACACCAATGGAGGCCTTTTTCGAGAAGAGACCAGATGTGAGTCACTTCAGGATCTTTGATTCATCGGTTTATTTCATTGTGACCAAAGATGCCTGGAAGAAGCTAGATCCAACAACTGAGTTGGGGATACTTGTGGGGTACACTAATACACCCCACAACTCTCAGGTGTTCTTGCCTACCAGTCAGAGGACAGTGGTACGCAAAGATCTGAAGTTTGATGAGCAGAAAGCCATGTGAGTATCACTTGAGAGGGATCTCAAGTTGCATGTAGAGGAGGAACTTTTAGTTCCTAGGGAGGAGGATATTCAGACTGATGCGGAGTAACCACATGTAGAGGATCCAGGAGTGGAGACATCCACTCATGCTGAGTCTTCCAGAGATGGGCGGAAACACTCAAGGGAAGCTAACAGGTTGATGCTGGATGTGAGATAGAATGTGGTACAACCATCTTCTCAGTGCATATAGAGGAGTTGACTCGAGCGGTACACTGGTTACATGTCCCTCATTGGGGAGTGTGTAGAGACTGAACCTTATTCTTTTGAGGAAGCAGTGCAGAAACCAATCTGGGTTGATGCAATTATGGAGGAGTATGAATCCATCATTCAGAACTATGTTTGGGATGTTGTCCCAAGACCGAAGGACAAGTCAGTAGTGAGTTCCCGATGGCTTTACAAGGTAAAGCAAGCAGCTGATGGCAGTGTTGAGAAACATAAGGCAAGGTTTGTTTCCTGTGGTTTCTCACAGGGCGAGGGGATCAACTACGATGAGAATTTTTCTCCTATAGCAAAGTACTCATCTATCATATCGATGTTGGCACTATTAGCTCAGATGGGTTGGAATATCCATCAGATGGATGTGAAGACTGTGTTCCTCAATGGCAAGATTGAGGAAGAGGTGTACATTAAGCAACTGGAAGGTTTTGAGACCTTCGATTGTGTTAGGCCCCTATACTACTAGTGTAACCCCTTATTATTATTAGTATAACCCACTAATTATATTGTTGTACCCATGTAGTGCCCATATTGTTACTATTGTACCCCATAGAAGCCCACTATTGTTATTATTGTGCCCTTACATTATTATTGTTATGTCGGTTCTGATTATGTTATCACCCCTTAGACTCCTATATATAGAAAGAAGGTCTTTTCATTTGTATCATCCAAGAATTGTTAATTTATGTAATGTAAAGGAGGTTTCCCCCTCGAAGAGGCTGAATTCTAAGGCGTTGATCTATCTTTTCTATCTTTTCTTGAGCTGGTTTCATAACATTTGGTATCAGAGCTTTGGATTCTAGGGTTTCGCTACTCCAAACAGGTCATCGTGGCATTTTCGCTATAATTTTTTTTCTGTGATGTTTCAGAAGTCGCAAAACAAACCCATTTGAGAAGAAATCGCGTTGAACCTTGGCTCCGAATTTCAGAGCTTTTCGCGCGACATTTTCGGAGATATGATCTGAGGAAGTTGGTCTTTTGGAAGACTCCTGAATTACACTCAAAACAGGTGACCTGGGGAAAATCGTCATAACTTTCTTTCTGAGCATCGGATTGAAATTTCGTAAGAAGTTACAGAAATATCACGGAATTTAGTTTTCTTGTATATATTTTTCAGAGCCAAAGGTTGAAATAGTGACACGTGGCACTTCATACAAGTTCGCTCTTCTGGAAAGGTCTATAATCAAGTCATCTTGGGAGATTGTGCATAAATATTTTTTGGAGAATCCAACTTGGATCAGACTGGTGGCATTGGAAAGAGGACACAGAGGGCTAAAAGTAGAGAGTTATAGTCGTTTAAAAGTCGATCTCCTAAAATCAAGAAAAAGCAAGATGAGGAAGTTTGATGGCAAGGATCCGGTAAATTGGATACTTCAGATGGAGAAATATTTTGATCTACATGGTGTACAACTATTACAAAATGTATGTATTGCATCGTCATATTTAGAACCAGATCAATTTTTATGGTACAAAGGGCTTTGTTCTCGTAAACAACTTGTTACGTGGTCAATTTTCACAGAGGAAATGATAGCACATTATGAGGATACAAAGAGCAACACCTTCTTTAGAGCAACACCACAACAATTGGAAAGACTAAAAGGGTTGTGTGACATAGTGGAAAGAAAAATTATGGAAACCAGGAAGCGTACCCCTCACAACTATAAAGATGGAAGTGTTTTTTCTCCTAGCCTTCCACAACCTACAAGGGTTACACCACAGCAATTGGAAGAAAAAAGAGAAAAAGGGCTTTGTTACAATTGTGATAACAAATGCACTAAAGGTCATAAGTGTGCTGAGAAGAAATTATTTTACATAGAATATGAAGAGGAGGAAGAAAAGGATCAAGAAACATCAAAAGAAGAAGATATATGCCAGGACCCCACCCCAGAGAAAGAAGAAATGAATCAGACCATATCTTGTAAAGCATTGGCAAGAATTACCACTCCTCAAACTCTCAAGATAGAAGGACATATCAAGAAGAAAAATGTGAAAGAAGTGAAAGATCACATCGAGAAAGAAGAAATGAATCCAACCATATCTTGTAATTCATTGTTCGAAATTACCACTCCTCAAACTATCAAGATAGAAGGACATATCAAGAAGAAAAATGTTCAAGAAGTGAAAGATCACATCGAGCATCAAGAAATGAATCCGACCATATATTGTAAAGGATTGGAAGAAATTACCACTCCTCAAACTCTAGAGATAGAAGGACATATCAAGAATAAAAAGGTTCAAGCAGTGAAAGATCACATCGAGCATCAACAACAAGTTCTCCAACTTTTAAAGGATAACGCCACTTCGGTGCAAAATCAAATGAAACAACAGGTAGATAAACATTGTAGTGAAATTTTTTTTGATGTAGGTGATTGGGTATTTTTACTGCTACATCTCAAGCAAGCTATTTATGAGAAGGAAATGTTGGCAATACTACATGCATTTAAAAAATGGCAACCTTACCGAATGGGAAGACTCTTCAAGGATGAGGATGTGGAAGCATTATTTTGTGCTATTTATATTATCCAACCAGATTGGATAAACAAAGCAAGGGATGAATGGAAGAAGGACGAAGAAGTATGGCCACTTATTCAAAAGTTGCAAAAGATCCCAATTCAAACAATATTGCCAGAAATTGAAGAGGAAGGAAAAATCATATTGGAGCCTGGAGCAATCATAGAAACAAGAACCCGACAGCTATGAAATTGATCAATTTTAGAGTATCTCATCAAGTGGAAGAACTTACCCACTGAAAATTCCACAGGGGAGGACAAGAATTTTATACAGGAGCATCAATAACTACTCAAGCGTTGAGGACAATGCTTTTTGAAGGAGAGGGGCATGTTAGGCCCCTATACTACTAGTGTAACCCCTTATTATTATTAGTATAACCCACTTATTATATTGTTGTACCCATGTAGTGCCCATATTGTTACTATTGTACCCCATAGAAGCCCACTATTGTTATTATTGTGCCCTTACATTATTATTGTTATGTCGGTTCTGATTATGTTATCACCCCTTAGACTCCTATATATAGAAAGGAGGTCTTTTCATTTGTATCATCCAAGAATTGTTCATTTATGTAATGTAAAGGAGGTTTCCCCCTCGAAGAGGCTGAATTCTAAGGCGTTGATCTATCTTTTCTATCTTTTCTTGAGCTGGTTTCATAATAGATTGTGAGTCACATGTGTGCCGACTCAAGAGGGCTTTGTATGAGCTGAAGCAAGCACCTCATGCTTGGTACACCAGGATCGACAACTATTTCACTGGGTTGGGCTTCACAAAGAGTGAAGCAGATGTGAACCTTTACCACATCATGGTAGAAGGTAAGCCATTGATCATTGTTCTTTATGTTGATGATCTGATATTGACAGGTGTTAATTAGTTAATCAAGTCTTGCAAGGAGGACCTTGTAAGAGAGTTCGAGATGAAAGACATGGGTCTTATGCACTACTTTCTAAGAATGGAAGTGTGGAAAAAGGATGGGGAAGTGTTTGTGTCTCAAGGCAAGTATGCCAATGAGATACTCGGCGATTCCACATGGAGAAGTGCAAGCCCACATAGACTCCTCTAGCTGGTAACTGGAGGAAGGAGGATGCTACTTGAGGTGAGGTAGTAGCTGCTACTATTTATCAACAGCTTGTGGGTTCATTCATGTATCTAGTGAACACACGACCATATTTGTGCTTTGCGGTGAACCGGCTAAGTAAAGCTATGGTTCAGCCTACCAAGCTATTTTGGAAGGCAACGAAGCATGTGCTGAGATGCCTCAGAGGCACATCTCAGTATGGATTGTGGTACAGACAAATAGAGGGAGTGAATCTTCAGGGCTTCACAGATGTAGATTGGGCAGGGAGTCCATCAGATTGAAAGAGCACTTTAGGAGGAATATTCAACCTTTGTTCAACTGCAGTTTCTTGGTACAGTAGGAAGCAAAGGTCAGTTGCACTTAGCTCAGAAGAGGCTGAATACATGGCTGCCAGTTAGGTAGCATGTGAGGCAATTTGGATGCGGAAGATACTAGTTGGATTGTTTATTCAGAGGATGGATCCAACTGTGATCTATTGAGATAATCAGAGTTGTACCAAACTCTCTAAGAATCCAGTATTTCATGACAGGTCTAATCACATCGATATCTGGTATCATCATCTTCGAGATTGTGTGGTGAAGAGGATCATGTTGTTGTTGTATGTTTTGACCATGGAACATGATGCAAATATTTTGATTAAGGCAATGTCAAAATGAAAGTTCAAGTTCCATAGAGACAGGATTGGGGTGACAGATAATCCCTTTCTTGTTAAGAGGGAGTGTTGAAAATAGCAACAAGAAATGTTAAATATAGAAGTGATAAAAATAGAATTGCTATAAATAGCATTTTGAGATACATTTCAATTTTAGTTAGTCCCTGAACTGAAATTGAGAATTAAAATTCGAATTTGATTTTAGCAATTGTTTCAAAAATAATTAATTAATTCATATTGAGTTAATTAGTTGAATAAAATCAAACATGAAGTCTATGTGAAGACATGCAACAATTTCCCCTTTGATTGAGGAAGTTATCCCTTGATTAAGGAGATCAGGATGGGTTGTACTTTGAGTTTTAATTAGTTAGCTCAGTTAACTGAGTTAAGTCCAGTTAGATTAGTTCCAATAGTTCGTTGAACTGATTGTGAGATCAATTAGTTAATGCATGCATGCATGAAACTATTGCACTTTAGATAACTGAATATTCTCTCATAAATAACTCATGCATGTCAGTTCAGTCAGAGACCCAGTTGAGATCAGATTATGGGAGAATGTATTATCAGTTGCATGGATATTCCATTGAGGATATCTCTTGCATGCGGAAGGAATTAATTCCTTGGAGATAACGCAGTTACTTCTATGTTTGTTGAGTTGTTTTAGAGGTGAATTCACACAGGTGGCAGCCAGAGGACCTAGGAGAAACTGTGTAAGGAAATAGGAGGCTTGGAGGACTGACGGAAGGCATATGTTGTGTCTATTCAGTCTATGAGCAGCATTGAGCGATTGTACTGAGAGCTGGATAGCTTGTGAGCTAAAGATTTGTGTAATCTGGAGATATTTCTACTTGTATGATAATACAGAGATTGGGGTTTTTAGCTGAGGCTTTCCCCAGAGTATTCTTCTGTGTTCGTGTGTGATTGATTTCTCATTCTCTGTTATATGTGTTCTATTTGATCTTGCTCAAAATTGACTAAGCTTCCGCAAGTTTGTTTGTAGAAGTAGATCAAGTATTTTTATTTAGTATATTGCATTATTTGGTGATCTACAATGGGAAATTCTACATCCACTTAATAAAAAAAATCCCAAATAATTGTTTAATCCTTTAAAAACATTGTTTGATCACAAAATAGGGAAAATTTAAGGGGCGGAATTTCGCAAATGCACTATTTTTTGGAAATTTTCTGAAAAAAACATATTAGCTAATTTGGTTAAAAATTTTCCTACCTTTTACATATGTATGATTAAATGGATGATATTCGCCAAACATTTACCAATTTTAATAGTAAAGTACATGTTTGTTATTGAGTATTTGCCTACATTCTATATGTATGAATTTTCAAACCAAAATAATCACCTACAATATTATATATAGGAAAAATATTAAATCAAAAAAAAAATCATTGAACACAAAATTAATGGTAAACTAAGAAGCCTCACCCATACTAGAATATTTTCCAAATGATTTATCTTTGCATTAAAATCTACTTTCCTTTTTTTAAAGAGAAAGGGATTGAAATCCCTAGTTCCATTGAGAATGAAGTATTCTTTGGTCTCTTCACTTGCTCTCATGATCCATATAATCCATCCCTTAGCTAAGATTGTGTTTTTTAGGACATTCTTATGTAGATTAAAAAAATTATTTAAAATATTGACTTTTATGGTTTCTATGTTCATTCATTTGCTTCCAAAATTACCAAGTAGGGTTGAAACTACCAACTATGGTTGAGACTACCATAGTAATGATATCATGTCATTTTTTTCCCTCCCCCAGTTATAAATTGACGTAATCTACCTTTTTATTTACACATTTTCTATGCTTCCTAGTATACCTTGTACCACAATTCACATATTCACACTTTTAGTTTAAGGAAAAAATATATTAGGATATGTGATTACGTAAAACCATATCACACTCAATGAATCATAGTTTTGAGAGTGGGATGAAGTCTTATATGAATAATGGTTCAGTTCATCTGAGTCTTCATACAAGGAATTGATTAGAGTGAACTCTAAAAACCCATAGTTGTGAAAAGGATTCACATCCCTCAAGCTATATTGATTACCCAATGAAGTTAATGGGATGGGAAATGATTTCTCTATCACATAATACACAAATGGCCCAAAATTAAACAGATCTCAAATAATTGTTACTGGGGTAGTTAGGGTTTATTCTTCTAGTAATTGATCTTCATGTCTCTTGATATGAGGGACTAGAAGTAAAATAAATGGCAAAGATTTTTAAAAACCATCTGAAAAAAATAGAAGATATGCTCAATATTTATTCCCTGGAAAAATAAAATGAACAATAGTAATCAAGATTTGTCAAATTCAATTGAGTAAGAGATGGAAATTAGGGGATAGTTAAATCATGAGAAGTCTTAGTTAGAGTTGTATGCAATAACCACACTGTACGTTTTAATCCGATATAGAAATTACCTAATAGAGTTTAGGCTTCTGTGATCCATATTAGGTTAGATAAAGATTTCGGCGTAAATCACATGAAAAGTCATTTGTCGACGCGTTTCGAACCAACCAGTGTGGTTCATCGTCAGGACAAGATGAAGAAAACAGATCTAGCTAAGCATGCTATATAGACCGAGCAGAGCCTCCAACGGCTAGTTTGACCTAACCGCTAATATTGACCAGAGGACCAGGATCAAAGTCAAGATAACCAATAAATAATAAAAAACTAAAGGTCAAATTACTAATAAAAGAAAATTAGTTGCAAAGGACCGCTAGAAATTACCTGCATACGAATTCTAAAACACATCAAATAAACAATGTGAGAGCATAACACATAAAACACATATACACAGAGATTTCCCCTGGATCCCAAAATCGGGACTACCAGATTGATTTTTCATTATGTTCCTTTCAATGCTACAATACATATATATACATGCCAAAGCATCAAATACCATGGACCAAAAACCATTTCACCTAGAACCATGTGTGAAAACCATGCACAAAACTGTAGGTAGGTTCGCCCCACCTAATATAGGGTACAATTTTTTATCCTCAGGGTGCTACCTTAGACCCCATAGAGGGGGGATACCTACCCCTGTCAAACCCCCTATGACCCCCCACTGCGCAATCGACACAACGAAGGGGGGGATCTGCCCCCCCTCTAACCACCCCGTTAACTAGGGTAGCTAGCCGTGGAAAGAATATAACACAACTCAACATTCTCCCACTTGTTGTTTTCTTTCCATAGGGGGCTACAAGAGAGATTAGTCATTTATCTAGCCTTGCCATGCCCATTGTTTCTCTACACCAAGAGAACTTCTCAAAGCTCACAAATTTTGTCAATGCATCTATATTATTCTTCAAAGTGTCCACATTTACCAGCAACACCTTTTTGTCTTCTATCATATCCCTCACAAAGTGATACTGAACATCAATGTGCTTTGTCTTTGAATGGTAAGCATGGTTCTTTGCCAAGAAAATTGCACTTTTTCTGTCACAATCTATACTTATAGATCCTTGTACTAACCCCATACTTGAACACAATCTCTGCCACCAACTGCTTCCTTGCTTGCATGAGTGGCTGCCACGTATTCTGCCTCTCTAGTTGATAGTGCCACTATAGATTGTTTCTTACTCATCCAACTGACTACACCTCCAAATAAGTTAAATACATACCCACTTGTAGATCTTCTCTGATCCAGATCTCCAGCCCAGTTTACATCAACAAAGCAACGAATATCCAAAACTTTGTCCAATCCTGGTCTTCCTTGGTAGCACAAATGATCCAGGTCTGGGTGTGACAAAGGACCCTTCCAAGACCATTTACTTTTGTGATGTGTTAAATTGCATTTTTAAAAGGAGCATAAGGGAATACATTTGCATGTTGTAAAGAAGAGGAACATGACAATCATCAACACATGAAAACATAAGCCATTGATAACAGAGTTTGTCCAGGAGGGACTACGTCTCCGGGGCCTGGTGTCAAGATGGTGTAGGCCACTGCATTAATTGTTGTCAATAGTGATGATGTACATGAGGTGATGTCGTTATCATACAAGGAAAAATTCCCTCACACAGGAGTGGCTCGAAGAGATGTTTTGCTACAGGAACTCTCAGTTAAAAGGACTCCTATCACTATAACACAAACTCATGTATGACGATCATCCCACCAACATGGCATAAAAGGGATCTCAATGCAAACATACCTAACAACAACATGAGTATCCTATTAGTGTCGGTCTTGAGCCCTCCATCGGTGATCAAAATCTCTTTGCATGTGCATAGGTACGTGTCTCATCAGTATCAGTTTTGCATCCCGTTAGGCATGCCATAAAACTGATGGAGGAGCTGGTCCTTGTTCCCTTCTTGGCTTTGCTGGATCAGGTCATATCATTTAATGAGCTTGTGTTACACTTGTTTTATTTTTGTCTTGAAGTCCCAAGTCTTAGGTCTAGGGTTTTGGTCAAAAATCACTGCAAGGTCATGAGTCAGAGGTCTAATAGTCCCCAGCAAGCCAGAAGGAGGTATGTAAATATGTTCCATTGATATTTTTCATCAGGTACAGCTCATTTATACCTTGGATTTAAAAAACCTGTTTTTAAACCCAAGGTCATGTGAAATTTGCAAAAAATAAGGAAAATTTTCAAAATTCTTCAAAATGCCGGCAATAACCCTGGTCTCCTTGCAAGAGTCCATCAGATGGTCAACCTGCAAAAAGAACGGAGTTAAAGCACTCAAAAGATCAAATTCAGGACAAAGTGAACTCAAAACAGTGTTAAAAGTGAATGTCAAAACAAAAACATTAGAAAGTGGGTTTGGTAAGTTAATTTTTTCAAATTGGGCCTATAAAGAGTAAATTTCCCTCTAAACAGCCTCATTATGCATTTGAGAGCTTGCAAAAACGAGTGAGAGGTCAAAAGAGGCGATTTGCAGAAAGTTGGAGTCATTCTCAGGGGCGCGACCACTCAGGCTCAGTGCGCGACCAGTTGGGTGGGGCGCGACCACTCAGCGACCCCTCTGCAGTGTATTTTTCTAAAGGGCGCGACTACTCAGGCAGGGCGCGACCACTCAGAGCAGGGGCGCGACCACTCAAGCTGTCTTCTATAGAACCACTCCAAATCGACTAAATCGCTCTCTTGCTTGCTCAACTGATCGAGGTAGGGTCTTCTAGTGCGTTTGAATGCTTGAAACATGAAATGATGGGCTTGCATATATATGTTTATCACCAAGAAATGTAAGGAGAAATGGATTTGGGTGATTGCTTGTTCATGTAGGCATTATGCTAGGGTTGATGTTTTTTCAAGGCTTTAAATCCCTATTTATTCCCTCCTTGTTTCCTATTAAATTCACAAATGTCATATATATCTTATCTCATTTGCAATAAATACTAAATCTCTCATCCCAAATTCCTAAAACCCTATCCCTCCCCCAAATCCCTTTACAAAACCCTAATGCCCTTTCATGTATTCTACCCAAACCCTAATACCCTCCACACGGCAAGGAAAATAAATGAACAACAGCAAGGATAAAAATGTTATGTAAAAAGAGAAAAGAGCAATAATATGGCAAAATGACCAAATAAAAAAAAGATATTGCTGGGCATAGTCATTGGAAAATAGAAGACACACTGCTGTTGCATATCCATAGCAAAAACAAGAAAAATGCAGCTGTGTATATGTATAAAATGGACATATTGCTGTAAATATTGTTTGCAAAAGAATATTGTTGTGTCTCCCCAAAACCAAGCCCTGTTTTCCTCTCTACCCCTTCCCTAAAATCCTGTTCAATTAAGATCCCTTTTCCCTTATGACAAGATGTAAAAGAAGCCTTGTTCCCCTATGACTAAATGTACATAAAATCCTTTGAAAAACACTGTTTACCTTATGATGTACATTGAAAAAACAAAAAACTCAAAGGAGCAAGCTATCTATGCTATCCTATACTCCTGTTGCAAATGCATGTCCTTTCCCTTGATGACTATCATACGTATTTTCCCTAATAAAGTATTTCTTTGCAAATGATTTCCTAATGATGGAAGATGAGATGATATGTTTGACATTTTGTGAATTGTCCCTTAGAAATTCCCTATTTTTATATGTTTCTCTTTCCTTATGAAAAATCCCCTCCCCTAACATTTCCCTCATGATTTTGTTCCCCTTGAAAACAGCATACAACTCAGTATTTTTGCAGGCAAGGGCAGCAGTTTACTTTATCTATTTTCTCCACTTTGCTCAAAAGCACCATGTCAACCACTGAAACTTATGAGCAAGGTGATGACCGGTCTTCTTCCACAGAGGTTGAGGTACAACAGAGGCCTCGTAAGGGTGGCAAAGGTGGTCATCATAGGAGAGAGGAACCCACCTCTTTGGCAGAATTGCAGGCATGTCCTATGGCAGTGAATTGTTTCCGTTATATGTCATGTTTTCAGTTCTGTGAGAGGCTTGCCCAGATTCAGCACCACAGGGAGTTGGCCCGCTTATTTGTTTTGCACCTTCATGATGGGCAGGTCACTCTTGCAGGGGTGAATTTTGTACTATCTCCGGAGGTGATTTCAGAGGCTACCGGGATACCAAATGTGGGTGAGGTGTGGCCCAAGCGCAAAATGCTGGATTATGTTTATTTTGAGCCATATGTTAGGCCAGCATTCATGAGCCACTTGTCAGGGGTCTTTCCCTTCAGATTCCTCCGGGGGGAGTATGCTCCGATCATGCGGCTTATCATGCATTACTTCACATGTGAGGGGAGATTTTCACAGGTCTTCTCTTATCACATTCGCCTGTTGATGCACTTTACCCGAGTGAGGATGATGAAAATCCCAGTTTTCTTCTTCCAGGACATTTAGAGGATGGTGTCCGTGTTTCAGAGGCGGTCCCCAGCTCAGCAGTATAGGAGTTTGTGCCATCATGGTCTCATCCAGCTCATTGTTTCCCATCAGTTGAGTCAGCAGGGCATTCCATGGGCAGACTTCATTTATCATGAGTTCTTTACAACGCCACCACAGCCACACCCAGAGCCAGAGGTCATTTATGAGGAGGGAGGTCCATCTCACCAGCCCGAGATCATTGTTCCGATACAGGTTGCTTCCTCACCTCAGGTCACCTACCAGAGAGGTCACAGGACCTTGTTTGCAGTAGCTCGACGAGTACTTTCTCCACAGCAGGTGGAAGGGGTCTCGTCATCATCTTCAGGTCAGCGAGTGTTATCTCCACATCAGGTGGAAGGGCCCTCACATTCTTCATCAGCAGAGGCAGTACGGGAGGGCAAGCAGCCCATGGTTGAGGATGAGAGAGTTGGCGATACACATCATGATTTCATTGACCTTGACGCTCACTCTCCTTCTTCAGATTTTTATGAGCTTATCAGACAGAGAGAGGAGGAGAACCTCATGTTGCAGCAGAAGCTCGAAATGGCTCAATGGACCATCACTTATCTGGAGCAGCGCAACAGACAATTGGAGGAGGAGAAAGAACTTGATGAGCTATGGAGGATCCGCGGTAATCGAGGTTTGAACCGTAGGAGGCCCGGGGACCCATTGCCTGCTGACCGGGAGTCTTTGCTCATTCAGGTAAATGCTCGCTTGGAGAGACTATTGGAGAAAGCCAACCAGGACAAGAGGCTGCTACGGAACATGAAAAATCGTTATTGGGCGAGAATGCATGTTTGCAAAGCAAAGATGAAGATACTCCAAAGGAAGTTGTCCGAGGCCCGCAGGAGGAAGAAGAAGACCAACCCGCTCCGTATCTTGGCTGAGGCCTCTCTCACTCACCATGATACTCATTAGCATCCTCCTAGCAGCAAACCCAAGAAATTTTGAGAGTTTTGAGGCAGTTTTGGCATTTTTGGGAATTTTACAGGTTTTGGCCATTTGACTGGTCTCACCCCGCGCGCGACCAGTCATGGGGGCAACTCAGAACGGGGAAAACTCTACATTTTTGGAATTTTCATGCAAAAATACACTTTCCTATGGATGGGTTTCAGATTTTATGAATATTTGGGCTTCCAAAAGCTCAAAATACATGCAAATTTTGACTTTCTGCCCCTTTTTTGAGTTGCAGAAAGCTGCCTTGGGAGAAATGACTTTTTAGGGGTCAAATCAACTCCAAATTCAGAAATTCCAATGGGGTTGGAAAGTAGACTCACAGACCTTTCCAATGAGCTATCTTTCACCTGATTTGGACACCGGGAAGGCCCTCAAACAGAGTTGTCAATGTGCGCGACCAGTCAAAGTGAGGGGCGCGACCACTCAGGGAAATTTCACTGTTTTGACCAGTTCGGCCAGCAAAACACTGTTTTTACTTTGGTTAACTTTTGAGGCATGTAAATGATGGATTTTTGTGTAATTTTCATGGCACTTAGATAATTTTACTCTCCTTCATCACTTCTAGAAGATTCTTTGATGTAAATGGTAAATATTTAATGCATGGATAGGTTTCCTAAGTTTTAGAGGCAAGTTGTTTTGACTGCCTATTATCTAGTGCTCAGTTTAGAATTAGTTGAAATAGCTCCTAGGAAGATGAGCTCGACCCCTAGAGGTGGGGAAAGGAGTTAGATCATCTATATTATGCCTTCTCTTGCTCATTTTCATGGTTGGACTCTTGAGGGAGAAGCTATCATTGTATATTTTCACTTGTATCTCTGCAATTTTTGGCTAAGGAAGACCAGGGTTTTGCAGTCATCTTTGGGATTCTTGTGGACTCATTGTGTTGATGGTGTGTTTCTTCATGTTATTGTAATCTTTGTTATGTGATTCATTTCCTTTCTATACTGCAGCTTATTAAACAAATGAAGTGATAAAGTTAGAATTCATGCTTGCCATGCTCTGCTTTCAAATTTGTTTAATTTCTATGTTTTCTACTGTCTAAAGAGAATTCAAATCCATTGTTTGCTCTCTTTAGCCTTCTTATCTCTCTTCCTGACCATCCATTTCAGTTAAAGACATCTACACAAGCTCCTACCTTGCCCCAAAGACCCCCCTGCAGAAACTGTGTCAAATCCCCGCACCCTAAATTGCAGCTCCTCAATTTGCCACCAAAAACCCCAAAAACCCCTAAATCAACCTTTTAATCAGTTTACTAGCCTAATATCAGTGTTACCTTTGATTGGTCATCTCATCTCATTGAAGATTTTACCGAGATAGACCGGAGAGAGCCTTCTCATACCCCGTAGGGCTAGCTACGAGGTGAAATGGTTTGATGTAGCCTTGAAGGTTTACCTTCCTCAACCTAGGGTGAAATCTCAAGCGCTAACATATCCCATCAACATATAAAAAAGGGATCTCAAAACACAACATGATGCATCATGATGATAAGTACATCACACATATGATTCCGCATCACATCAAGCGGGAATCATGAAAATGAGTAAGAAAAATATCCCTCATAAAACATCAAATAGGGATCTATGCAACACACTACATAGAAAAAGTACAATAATACACTGCATATACCTCACATCCTAGGGCTATTTGAAGAAGTGGATATCAAACTACTAAAGTTGTTCAGACCATCGATCTCATGGCATCGAATCACATGGAAATGACTACTTGCTCATGAATGCTGACACTTGCACTCCACTTAGAAAAGTGGCTGAAAAATAGAATGATCATAAGGAAAATCTAAACACACCATCAAATTTGTGGTGTCGAATAGTGCAAAATCGACTGTCAAATTTCTGAATTCTAAGAAAGTGGAATCTGGCGCTCAAGGAATCTTTTAGATCCCCCCTAGATTCCTCAAAGATTCCCTCCTCCAGGTCCTCTGTAAATCAGCTTCTCAGATCAGGAAACTAACCATGCCATTGTGTCATAGAGAGGTGTAAGTCGACATAAAGTTTGTCCAATTTGGACACTACGAAAATTTCACCCTCCTGGAAATTTTGCTCAGTCATGGTTCCACCTGCATAAAAATTAATTAAAAATTAACTATGCCTCGTTTTCCATGCCCACTCTTGGTTCCTCCATCTGGCTGGGCACATTGTGAAAAAAGGTTGATATAATTTTTTTTGGGTGGATCTACCAATGGTGGCCTTTTGGCGCGTTGGCAAGTAAGGAAAATCATTGAGGGGGGTCGGGGGATCAAATCCCACCCCTCCCTATTTTTATTACATAATGGTTACTTGTTTAAAATGGGAGGCGGGTCCGCTAGTTTGGTGGCCCGCTCCCCTAAACCTCTACTGGCATTTCATGTTAATGTTAAGGTGTGGAGGGCGGCGGGGTTGACAACCCACACCCCCACTTATTAATAGCGGTGTGATGTAACAGCTCCGGGGGTGGCAGGGTCATGGCCGCCCACGCTTTAATTAATTTTTTTGATTCAGTGGTTGAGGGAGGGTCGGTGGTGGTCATGGATTGTCGGCCCATAATTAATATATTTATATATGGGATATGAGGGGTGGCAGGGTTGGTGGCCCACCACCCCAAATTATATTTTTTTCTTTCATTAAAACAAACTTAGTCATTTTTGAAAATTCAAAAAATGACTGAAGGAGACAAATTAAATAGGACACAAATTTTCTTGGAATCTGGTCCAGGTTGGCCAGAATCCGGTGGCTAGATTTTGTCCAAATTTCTGCCTCCTTAAGCTTGCCCAGTCAGTGAAAGTCAACTAAACCTTGACTGCTTCTAACTTTTTCATATAGACTCAGTTTGACGAACTGTTCACACCACCGTGATCAGGACAACGAGATCTACGCTCTGGTCCTGGTTCGAAAACATTCTAATCACTTTGATTTTTGAGCTTCCATAAGACCTCTTTGTCCTGTGTGTGTCTCTAGAGCCACCTGGATCAATCCTCCCCACCGAGGAGCTTTTGGTCCTCCAAAAGCATAAAAAAATAATTTGCAACTTCTTTGTACCTTGTCTGCATTACAAATGTCCTAAAAAGGTATCTTTTCCATCTCCTTCACCTTTATTCTTCAAAGCCTTAAGCGATGAGTCGATACTTGCAACCTCTGCAAATTGTAGTACATTGTTTTTCAAATTACATGCTTGAATTTCATGACCAACTAATGACCCAAGCATCCCTTACTTGCCACAATTTTATAACACATACTCGGTGTTCAACTTTACATCAAGATGGACACAATACCCCAACTACGACAACAAGGCCAACATATCATTGTTGCTCCAACAAGTGATGGAAAACACATCATCACTGCAACACATCATTTACAAAGATAAGGCCAAACATTATTTTTGTTTGACAAGTGATGGAAACACAACATCACTTTCACAGTTCAACATGCAACTCAAAATAAGACCAGAAATCATTTTTTCCTAAGAAGTGATCGAAAACATCATCACCTTTACATTTTAAAATGCAACAAATGATTTACAAAAGCACGACCATGACAAGCTAACATATTGAGAAACCATATTTCACTTATCAATGTGAATGGGTCACCTCCTTATGGCGGTTTTGCTTGTCGAACAATTGCTTAACCTAGTTCATGCACAGACACTTTGTCTTTAAGGCACTGCTTTGGATGGAGCCTCCAAGAAGTGGCTCTTTGATGGCCACTTCTGTCGCAATGATTGCAATAGGTATTCTTCCTCTAGATCTGTTTAACATGTTTCTTTACCTATTGTTGAGAGGGTCTTTCACGCCTCATCCTTTTGTGTGTTTCCATTCTTTTCCAACACTTAGAAAATGTATGGTTATGTAATCCACAAAAGGTACATGTTTTTCAATTCCATGATCTATGTCCATAATTAACGACATGATTATAATCGAAATGAACATTCGATTGTCAATAGTGGTTATACCTTCCCTTTGTCTCTAGTGTAAGTATGTTGATGAGAGCTTGCCTCAGCTCTTTCCCTACAATGGAAACTACCATGGGATGATGGGGATGTGTCCCCATCATTCGCTTTCCTTGACGATTTCGATGATGTCTCAGAAGAATCTGACACCTTCGAGCATTCTCTCTCGGTGTATCTCAAGCCTGCAAATTGAGGTCTCTCCACAACCTCCAATGGTGGAGTTATGACTTGGTTATTAACACCAAGTTCTTCTTCCTTCTCATGCTTCGTCCTCGTAAGGAGCCTCATGTTTGTCCTTGTAATTGGGATCTCCAAATCTCCAACAGAAATCATACTATGTGAAAATGAAACTGAAAGGAAATCAACATCTTTTACCTCCTCTGTCGATTTGGAAAGAACTTATGAGGGCTTCTCATCATCTATTGTTGGTGGTTCTCTAGTTGTCTCACGCATTCCCCAACTTCCTTTCTGACATACCCAAGTCGTGTCTGACGGGGTAATTCCTCCACTTTGATGGGATTGACAATGCCTTGGCCATTAATTCCTAAGCCTTTTCCTTCATACCCCATTTTCTTCAACAGTTTGGAGCCAATTCCTATGGTATGATTTTCAAAAATAGCGAAATCATCGTCAGGAAACATACATGAAGATGGAGAACTACTTTTTACCTCGCATGGGTCATGTTACAGCTTTTCCAAGGCCTCGTCCTTAGCTTGCAGCTGTCGTAGCAAACTATGTTTTTCCTCTTTCTATTCATGTAGAAGCGTCTTCAATTCATCATTCTCTGTTTGAAGATTATGTTTGTTGTACTTCATTTCTTCCAGGGCCTCTTCTATGGCTCGCAACTGAATCTGTAATCGCTCCTTTTCTTCTGTCTCTTTCTGCAGAGTTTCATACATTATTTCCGCCCTTTTGGAAATTTTGAGCATGGTCTTGTACATCGCTTTTTCATCCTTTGTCACTGCATGTTCCATTTTTCATGCTTGCAATTCACATCAACACAAAGACCACTTTGATACCACTTGATCCAGGTCCGGGTGTGACAAAGGACCCTTCGAAGAAATTTTACTTTCATGATGTGTTAAATTGCATTTTTAAAAAGAACATAAGGGAATACGTCTGCATGCTGTAAAGAAGAGGAGCATGACAATCATCAGCACATGAAAACATAAGCCGTTGATAATGGAGTTCATCCAGGAGGGACTACATCTCTGGACCCTGGTGTTAAGATGGTGTAGGTCGCCACATTAAGTGCTGTCAATAGTGATGATGTACATAAAGGTGATGTCGTTATCATATAAGGAAAAATTCCCTCAACCAGGAGTGGCTCCAAGAGATGTTCCACTACAGGAACTCTCAGTCAAAAGGACTCCTATCAGTATAGCACAAACTCATGTATGATGAGCATCCCACCAACATGGCATAAAAAGGATCTCAATGCAAACATACCTGACGACAACAAGAGTATCCCATCAACATACAACAAAGGGATCTCAAAACACAGCATGAAGAATCATGATGACAAGTACATCACACATATGGTTCCATATCACATCAAGAAGGAATCATGAAAACAAGTAAGAAACAAGATCCCTCATCAAACTTCAAACAAGGACCTGTGCAATATAATGCATAGAAAAAGAAGTACATGAATACACTGCATATACCTCACATCCTGGGGCCATCTAAATAAGAAGATGTCAAACTGCTGAAGTTGTTCGGACCATCAATATCACGACATCAAATCGCATGGAAATGACTGCTTGCTCATGAATTCTAACACCTACACTCCACTTAGAAAAGTGACCGAAAAATATAATGAGCAAATGGAAATCTGAACACGCCATCAGAATTGTGGCATCGAATAATGCAAAATCGACTGTCAAATTTCCAAATTCTGAGAAATTGGAAATCTGGAGCTAAAGGAATCTCTTAGATTCCCTCTAGATTCCTCAAAGACTCCCTCCTTCGAGTCCTCTACAAATTGGCTACTCACATTCAAAAATTGACTGCACCATCGAGTTTGTGTCACAAAGAGGTGTAATATCGACATAAAGTTTGTTCAATTTGGACATTGCGAAAATTTCACCCTCCTGGAAATTTTGCTCATTCATGGTTTCACTTACATAAAAATTAATTAAAAATTAACTCTACCTCATTTTCCATGCCTGCTCTTGGTTCCTCCATCTGCCTAGGTGCCCTGTACCAAAAGGTTGATATAATGTTTTGTGAGCAGATCTACCAATGGTGGTCATTTGGTGCGTTGGCAAGTAAGGAAAATCGTTGAGGAGGGGTCGAGGGATCAAATTCCACCCCTCCCTATTTTAATTACATAATGGTTACATGTTTGAAATGGGAGGCGGGTTCATCGGTCCAATGGCCTACTCCCCTAAACCTCTGCCAGTAGTTCATGTTAATGTTAAGGTGTGGAGGGCGGCGGGGTTGACAGCCCACGCCCCCACTTATTAATAGCGGTGTGGTGGAATAGCTCCAGGGGTGGCGGGGTCATGGCCACCCACCCCTTAATTAATTTTTTTGATTTGGTGGTTGAGGGAGGGCCGACAGGGGTCATGGCCCATCAGCCCATAATTAATATATTTTTATTTTATTTTTAATATATGGGATATGAGGGGTGGCGGGGTTGGTGGCCCGCCACCCCAAATTATATTTTTTTTCTTTCATTAAAACAAACTTAGTCATTTTTTAAAATTCGAAAAATGACCAAAGGAGACAAATTAAACAGGCCACAAATTCACCCAGAATCTAGCCCAAGTTGGCTGAAATCCAGTGGCTAGATTTTGTCCAATTGCTGTGTCCTTAAGCCTGCCCAGTCAGCAAAAGTCAACCGAACTTTAATTGCTTCTAACTTTCACATACAAACTCGGTTTGATGAACTGTTCACACCACCACGATCAGGACAATGAGATCTACACTTTGGTCCTGGTTCGAAAACATCCTGATCACTTTGATTTTTAAGCTTCCATAAGCCCTCTTAGTCCTCTTAGTCCTATGTGTGTCTCTGGAGCCACCTGGATCAACAAACCATAATCACTAGTGCCATGCAAATACCTGAAAACCCACTTCACTTTTGTTCAATGCTCCTTCCCTAGTTTTGACATAAACCTGCTCAATACTCCCACTGCATGTGAAATGTCTGGTCTAGTACGGAACATCGCATACATCAGGCTACCTACTACACTTGCGTATGGAATACAGGACATGTCCTCTTCCTCTTCTTTTTCTTGGGACACTATTCAATAGATAACTTTACACCTACAGGTATAGGAACCTTCACTGGTTTACTATCCTACATATTAAACCTCTACAATACTGTCTCAACATACTTCCTCTGGTTTAACCAAAGCTTCCTCTTTCCCTAATCTCTTTTAATTTCCATGCCCAAAATATAGTTTGTAGCACTAAGATATTTCATGTCGAATTTGGAGGACAACTGGGTCTTCAAATCCTGGATAATTTCTTTTTCATTTCCAACCAGCAACATGTCATCCACATAAAAGACTAGATAAATAACGTGGTCACCAATTAATTTAAAATACACACAGTGATCTGCTTTGCTCTGGTGAAGCCAAGTGCCCGTACAAATGTATCAAATTTTTGATACCACGTTCTTGGGGACTATTTTAGCCCATACAGAGACTTCTTTAACTTGCATATCGGTTCTTTCTTAACCTCCATCGCAAAGCCTTTAGGTTTCTTCATGTAGATCTCCTCTTCCAGATCCCCGTGGAGAAATGTTGTCTTCACATCCATTTGCTCTAACTCAAAATCAAAAGCAGCAACAACAGATAAAAGTAATCTAATAGAAGCTACCTTGGAAACAGGAGAAAAAATATCACCAAAATCAATTCCCGACACTTGGGAATAACCTTTTCCTACCAACCGAGCTTTGTATTTATCCACCTTTCCTTCTGTGTTTGTCTTCTTCTTAAATACCCATTTTCTGCCAATGCGTTTCCTTCCAACTGGAAACTCCACCAGATCCCAAGCCTCATTTTTGTGCAAAGATGCCATTTCATCAACCATGGTCTCTTTCTAGAGTTTTCCATCCTCTTAATCTACTGCTTCCTTCACAATTTTGGGATCATCATCAGTAATAGATAAAGAAAATTTTTAACAAAAAGCAAATGGACTATTTCTTTCTGGTTGCCTTCTTTCTCGAATTGATATTCTCACAACCGGAGTTTCTGGCTCTTCATCTTCTGATTCCTCTTCTACTATAGAGTCTGATTCTTCCTCCTTTAGCTCAAACTCTATCTTCTCAAGTTCCTTTGATGGGACTTCATGTTTAATAACATTTTTCACCTCTCTGAAAACCACATCTCAGTTGTACACAACCTTCCTTGTTACTGGGTTCCAAAGCTTATCACCCTTTAAACCATCCTAATACCCAACAAAGATGCACTTTTTAGATTTACTATCCATCCAAATACTGTCAGATGTGAAAGACATGGTTTCTTACCATTCCATACCTCTCGTGGAGTCTTATCCTCCAACAATGATGAAGGTGATCTGTTGACCAGGTAATATGTTGTCTCCACCACCTCTACCGAGAATTCCTGTCCTAACCCGGCACCACTGAGCATGCTTCTTTCCCTTTCCATCAACATCTTGTTCATTCTTTTTGCAACTCCATTTTTCTCAGGTGTGTATGGAGTAGTCTTCTGTCATGCTATACCACACTTCTTATAGAATTTTTCTAATTCCTTACTATAAAACTCTCCACCATTATCTGTTGTCAGCACCTTTATCTTCTTCTCTGCCTGATTTTCCACCAGAGCCTTAAATTCTTTAAACCTATCAAAGACTTCATATTTCTTCTTGAGGAAACATATCCATGTATTCCTTGACAAGTCATTTATAAATGATATATAGTACACAGACTTACCTAGTGATGGAGCCTTCACAGGTCCAAGCACATCACTATGGACAAGCTCTAGTATCTGTTTCGCCCTCTTACCACCAGAAGGGAAACTCACATGATTCTGCTTCCCATAGACACAATTTTCACAAAAATCAAAATCTAGAGAGCTATTAGTCACACCTTCTACCATACCTTTACCATGAAGTATTTGAAGGCCCTTCTTTCCAATATGTCCAAGCCTTTGATTCCATAGCATGGTGTTTTCTCCAGAGACCACTAGATTTTCTATTCTAATTTCAGGAACCACAGAACTATTGCACCCATAAATAACGGTGCTACCTTGTAGCTTGTACAGAGTTCCAATCCGAACTCCCCGCATCAATACCAGTGCTCCCCAAACCATCTTGCAAGTATCTTTCTCGAACACTACTTTTACACCTACATCATCTAGCTTGCTTACAAAAATCAGATTTCTAGCCAATGCAAGAATATATAAAACACCTGAAAGTGTTATAACCATTCCACCTTGCAAATTAAACTTTACTTTCCCGTGACCAACAATTCTAGCCTTCCTATTATTCCATAAGAAGACATCACTACCATCATATTACTCATACTTGTAGAACCACTCCCTATGGAGAGTGAAGTGAAAGGATGCACTTGAGTCAATCAACCATGCCTCATGATCTACACGTGTACTTGAAGAAGTCAAGTATACATCCCCACCTTCATTTGTGGTGGTTTTCACCTTTGTAGAAGGAGCATCATCAGATCCCTTTCCTTTGTCAGGAGATTTAGATTTACAGTCCCTTTTGTAGTGCCCTTCCTTTCCGCATTTCCATCACACCACCTTTATAGGTTTTCCTGGAGATTTAGATCTCCCTCTAGATTTAGATCTCCCACTTGATGACTTATTTTTGTTTCTGTTTTGGGACTGTCCTTGTACAGACAAGGTGTCACCATTCTAGCTCTCCATATTTTTCCGTCTCATCTCCTTCGTTAACAAGAATGAGACTATTTCATCAAACTGCAAGGTAGTTGCATTGCTACCTATTGCAATAACCAGACTATCCCACAAATTTGGTAGAGAACACAACAAATTGATGCACTTATCTTCATCTGAAATTTTAATATCAATAAATAATAACTGACTTACCACAGTATTAAATGTGTTCATATGCCTTGTCACTGAGTCTACATCTTTCATCCTTAGGTTATACAACTTCTTCCATAGGAACAATTTATTCACTAGAGACTTAGATTGGTACAAAGTTCCTAACTTGACCCACAAAGCCTTAGCTGTAGCTTCCCCTGATACATTCAACAATACTGAATCTAAGACACACAATCGTATTGTGCTCTTTGCCTTCCGATCCAGCTTCTTCCATTCTTCATCAGACACTCTCGTTGGTTTAGTACCCAAATCTACCATGATCCACTGATCTTTATCTACCAACAGATCCTCCATCTTGAGTTCCCATAACTCAAAACTCTAACTATTAAATTTCTCGATCTCTATCTTTCCACTGCTTGCCATCTTCTTTCACCACCAGAATTGATCTCGCAGATCTCCCACTGAACAGGGTCTACCATAGACCCAAGCGAAACTCCTTAGCAACAGACGTGTCCCCTTGAAGAAAAAGCAACTCTGATACCAAATGCAGGTTTTAACTCCATATAGAAATTACCTGCATACAAATTCTAAAACACATAAAATAAACAATGCAAGAGCATAACAGATAAAACACATATATACAGAGATTTTCCCCTGCATCCTAAAATTGGGACTACTAGATTAATTTTTCATTATGTTCCTTTCAATGTTACAATACATATATATACATGCTGAAGAATCCAATACCATGGACCAAAAACCATCGCACCCAAAACCATGTGCGAAAACCATGCACAAAACCATAGGTAGGTTCGCCCCACCTAACATAGGGTCCAAAAAAAAAATCCACCGTGGTGCTGCCCCAGACCCTGTAGATGGGGGATACCCGGCCCTCGTCAAACCCCCCTGTGATCCCCCCCTCTAATCCCCCGATTAACTAGGGAGGCTAGTTGTGGAAAGAATATAACACAACCCAACACACACTATGGATAATAATGTCAACGTCATGGGGAAATTTGGATATAAGATAATGTATGTTGAAAGAAGAATCTACACAAATAACTACATGAAAAATGTAGTCTCATAAATATCAAGTCCAAACATAGATAATTGCAAGGGACAAATGATAAAGAAACGTGAGAAAAATATAAAATACAAGTGATCCTTAGACATCAAGTTGGAAGAAACTCTAGGGAAAAGCAAGACAATGCACTGGACTCATCCAAGATTGGAAAATACCAATTGGTTTTGAGAGTGGATGCCCTAATGTTTCTTGAGAGGAGAAATAACTTATAATTGGTCAAGGAGGAAGATGACACTTGTCAAATTGTAGACACTGTAGATAATATGTATATTGATGACCTTGACCCAATATTGCATTGAGTTAACATCCCTTTTGAATTAAATCCCTATATCGATAAATTCCTTCCTTAGAGATTTCATCTAGATATTGTATCATATTCACCAAGTTAAAGAGTCAACTTGAGTAGAAACCTGCATGATAGGCTTTTGATCTAAATACCAAGGTAGGTAACCTCTGTTATATCAAAGCTTGACAAGGTAACAAGGCAATCAATATATCACACTTAGCATAAATTCTTCACAAATGTAACCCCCCATTGAACTTAATTGTTGATTAGGAAGACTTCAAAACTATGCATAGTTATGGTGAACCAACATGCACAGAATATATAGAGAAATATTTCTAATTTAATCAAGCTAGTGTAGAAACTAGTGAAGTCAAAGCTAATAGTTAAATAAAACTAAAATCAATAGAGGAAGAAAATTTGACTATTCAAGTCGATCTGACTAAAATGAAGTTAGCCAAGAAAATTGAGTTGGCTGCAAAATTAACTCAATAAAAAAATAAAAAAGCTCCTTCTTCACCAAAGATGTCATTCATAAAACAAAAAATGGGCCTTGTTCACATTCCTCTTTATGAGTGTAACAAGGTTTTGAAATATCATTAGCTTTTCTATGAAAAATTTTGGAAGACAATAGATATAGATGATGAAGAATATAAATCAGCCAATTATGATGAAGTAAAATAAATCTACTTCGGATCCCAAGTAAATATTCTCCCAAGGGGGACTTGGAAAAGGATTGGAAAATCACAACTACATAAAGAAACAAACTACCTCAAACTAGCATATCAATGTTTTATTAAACCTATTAGCACCTTGAGGAATGTGTATATTATAATTAGAATTTCAACTAAGGCTAACTTTGAGGTAATAAACATAGTAGATGGAATCCCATCCAATATAGTGTTAGTCAGTTGACCATGTTGTTATATTGAAAATTCACTTTTGCGGACAAAAATGAACTTCCTAGATCTAGTGGTATGATATAGAACAACATAAAACAAAAAGACATATGTTTTCCTTAGAGAGATTAAAATACAGAAAAGAGACCTACCTGGAATCTTTAGTAAGTCCTCTTCTTCTCCTTGCTTCTAAGCTCCAACTCTAGCTCTTCACGCTATAAATGGAACGTGCAACAATGACTACAACAAGCAAAGGAACTACAATATCCACATAGCATAATCCAATATCTCTAGTCAATGAGTTAGAATGGGATTGAAATAGATAAGCATCAACATGAAACATGTATAGGAAAATAAAGTGAATTTTATATTAATAAATAAAGGAGAGAGTTACAACCATATATAGAAGTTGACTTTGTAGATGTCTCCCCAATTGTCTTATGCCACAAATCAAAACTTCACATTCAACCCTAATTCATAAATTGATGAATTCCTTGAGCTCAAGGTAGCAACATGAGGGCACTAGTAATCTCCAAAATCCAACCCAGACTCTATGGGAGGCAATAAATTTATAGGGTGAAAGTGGTAGTTTAGGATTTTCTAATAAAGGCTTGAGATCCACATATGAGGGAATATAGGCTCTAGGGATAAGAGATAAGACCACTAGAATAGGATCAAATAGGAAGTCAAGATCTCTATCCATGGTAAATGATTAAAACCACCTTATAAGCTTTTGGAAGGAGAATATTCGAAAATATTTTTTAATTTCCATGAAATTCTAGAATCAGTGCACCTTCAAAGTAGAGAAACCTACGCTGATCATTATAGATGCTTAGTTATGCAAATTGCAACCATTGTAGGTGGACGGGCATGTAGGGTGTGTTGGGGCTAAAAACACTATTTTTGAGCTAATTGACCAAAAAATTAGACTTTTTGGAGAAGTGATACCTAGGGCTTTGAAAAGGGATAATGAAAAAGCGTAGAGGATGTTGAATGATCCCGGTTTTCAGGCCTTTTGATTGTGGATGGGACAAAATGTTACATAGTATTTTGTCATGTCTTTTGTTCACTTCCCATGCCATATCCTGGAGTGCCAAAACATTGAATACTGTGTAGAATATCCATCACGATATACAGACCAAAACCTCCCTAAAGAATCAAAGGAAAGTTTCCCTGAAATCATTCTGGAGAAACTTTTCTTAAAACCTAATTTATGCCATCAGCGCATTTTTCTCCACTTCCTGCCAGTATTGATGGCAGGTGTTGTAGCATTTTTTGGTTTTGTTAAGTTAGAATCAATTAGTCAAAAAATGAAAATATTTTTCAAAAAATATTAAGCTAGGATATGGACAAAAGGAATATTGAATAAAAAATATTAGGAAATATCTTGAACATGTCCATATCAAAGAAAATGTTAGAATAGATGCCCTAAAGAATAAAGACAAAAATAAAATGTTAGGTTAGAGAGAAAAGAAAAAAGAAATAAACTCTGAAAGTGTGCAAGTCCAAGTGCCAATACTTTTACTTTATTATGCAAAATAATGGTTGTGTGCAGCTTGCCATAAATGCCACAACCCATGATAGTCAAATAGTTAAATATTGACTAGTTCATGCTTTAAATTTCATGTTTTTAGTTAGAGAATAAAGATCTAGCCAAACTGCTTGATCCTAGCAGATCAATAGTTAGGTAGAAAATAATAAGGAGCTCATCAGTTTAATCTGAGCATTTGGATGTTATAAGGTTAGAATTAGATAGTTTGTTTTTCAAAATGAAAAGGAAAGAAAAGGGTATGCTAGCCTAAATGCACCCAATTAAGTAAAGAGAAAATGTTAGGGTAAGTAAATGGGTAGGTAGAAGAAAAGTTGTAGAAGTACATTTACCATGCTAGATCATGTGTTTTAGTGTGCAGGAGCAGTTACGAAAATGAAAAGATGTTCACAAGCTGATTTGGTTAACTTCCCTTCATTTCATTTCACCCCCTGCTAGATACTTACTAATTTCCTAATCATCCCTTCATTTCCTCATCTTCCCTTCATATTCATCCTTTCCCTTGATTTCACACATTTTCCTAGCAATTTAGCCTCCAAACGCATTCCCCTACCTAAAAACCCCTTTTCCCTAGTTTGAAACCCATCCCCTTTGAAAATATTAATTTCCCTTGTGATTTCCCTAAAAACCCCACATAAAACCCTTTATCCTAAAGTTTTATGTTCCCCCAGCTTTATTCATTTCATTCACCATTTTCTTGACTAAACTTATTAACCCACCCCCTTGGTGTGGTTAAATAAACCCCGCTGCAGTTAAAAACTGGGTCCCACTCCATTAACCCATCACGATATGTTTAACCCGCACTTTATTCATTAAAATAATTACAAATCATTTGTAATTATTCCCTGGGCTCACTAATCTCCGTGCCTAATCCCTCCATGCATCTCGACCGCAAAATAGCCATCTAATCACCTGCTCCCAGATCTAATGATCCATAGTGATATCACGCACTCCTGATCTCCTATCTTTAAAGGCCCGAGAGCACAGGAAATTCATGGTTTTGCTCGGGCCCCTTGTGGTTATGTGTCATTCCCACGTTAACTCGCGTGCCCTCAGAGAAAAACCACCCCACGGACAAAAGCGGTGTGATGAGCCTATGAAACTGCTCTCCCACATATGGTAAAACCATCCACTTTTCACTTTGCACCAAATTTTAAAAGTTAATCGTTTAAACGCCAAAACCCTCACTATCACTCTTTTTGCCCGTTTACACAATAAAACATGTATAACCCTCCTACACCACCCTAAGCCTCTGCAACCAATTTAACCACAGTTTACCTCCCAAAAATGCTCCAGACGCCATCCACATACCTTTCAACTCAAATAAAACCATTATGGCCTTCCTTGTCACCTGTGTTTTTCTTAACAAATTGTTGTATTTTGTAGGTGATTAGCAGAAGACCAGGAGACTGGATAAACAATTTTGACACTAGTTAAACACTTGTTTACTCCAAGATTCTTATAAAATCTATTCAAAAGGCTTCATTTATCAAAAGTTTGTGTACAAATAGAAGATCAATTTTAAACCAGAGACAGAGCAGAGAAAGTCATTTTACACAATAAATGTTACAACAGACAAATTACACAGTAAAAGTTTAAACAGAGGAGGAAGTCAAAGAGTATCATATTAAAATGCATCAAATGAAAGGTCATAAGTGAATATGAATTCCAGCATGAAGATCAAACAAGCAAGTATCTTAAAGGGCAAAATATCAAAGACCAAAGCCAACAGAACCTAAATAACAGGGACAACAAGCAGCAGTTCAATAACTGCTTCTATAATTTTGCATGAAGATATTTCCTTTTCCTAGAATAAATCCTTAAATAGTTTAGGATATATTCTTAGTTCTACTATTGTATAAATAACTCTCTTCTTGAGTTATTAAGGGTCCATTGTTCACCATTGAACTAGGTTGACCATTGAAAGAGAGTTTACCCTTGAAGAATTATTTGTAAACATTTGATGTACTAGATTTTCTAGATCCTTAATACAAAGTAAAGGATCTTGAATTCAATTTTACAAAGTTTGTGTTTCCTGTAAGTTTTTCTAGTAACACATTATGTTTTTCTTCATATTCTTATGTCTTAGAGAGATACCTAGGTAGGAATAATTATGTCTTAATCTATTCCTATAAGCTTTTGAAGTGATAATCATTAAAGAGAATGGATTAATGAATTGTTTGTTTAATTAGTTTCCTCTGAATCAATAAATCATTAGTATCTTGTTGTAAGCATAAGCATATTCTCTTGAACCTTATGAACATCGGTCAGAGGTTTTCATACTTATGATTGTTCAATTTTCTATCTGAAAAATTGTAATAATCATAATATTTTTTGTTTCTAATCACCACTATTCAAACTTTATCACTATGTGAAATTTTATTTCAGCCCTCTACTTTGGGATTAATATTATTCAAAGGGTTAGGCATTATAGTGTTACATCTGTTTTATTCATTAGTCTTCCAAATTAAAACAAAACCCCCAAAACAATTATCTATATGCTCTGGCATTGATAGTTGACCACTATTATCTCAAAGGTACAACAACAGGTTGCTCAGTTATACACTCGTACTGCCAGCACAGGTTTTCATAGGAAAACTCACGTTGGCCTCCTTCTGGTAGGTTTTCCCAAACTAGAGGAGAATCTTCACTCACTAGAACCTTCAGGAACAATGAGCTGGATATTGGTTGTTATTGATATGGTCGAGCTCTCTCATTTAGGCCTCTTGATCTTATCATCATGGGATTTCCCCTTGAGATGTGGACCTTCCTCCCTCTTTTATGGATCCCTAACTCCCTCTCCCTTCCTATAAACTCACTTCCTTCCCTTCCCAAATGGTTGGTCATTTATTGTTGCATCCCTATGCTAAGATTATACTTACATGCTTCCCATTTCTAGCTTGGAGAAGGAGTGCTTGAAGAGTCTTTGCGTAGACTTGGACATCCACCCAAAGGAAGACCTCAACATCAAGGGATAGGTTGTATGCTTCCCTTTTCAGTTTCTTAATATATACATCTGATGTTCACTTTCCATAATTGTGTAAATATTTATGCAATCAGTTAATGTTCCTTGATCTGTTAAGTAGTTAATGCTTGATACATGTTATATATGCTCTCGTGTCTTCTATAGTACTTTGATCTCACCTACAGGTTTCTGGATGTGAAGAATGACTTAGGAGTGAGACTCGGAGTGAAAGATTCAAATCCATCTTTGAAGAACGAGTGATTAGCATTAGAATGAGGTTGATTCCTCTTTCTCATTACATTTGTCAATCATGAGATAGGAAAGTGAGTATTAGGTTGTTTTGTTTGTTGTCAGACCCACTCATTGGGATAGAGGGATCGCCATTGTCTGCACAGGGAATTTTCCTTCACTATTACAAAATATATTTTCATGTCTCCTATTCACCTCCCATGCCATATATCAGAATGCCAAAACATTGACTACTATGCAAAATATCCATCATGATATACATACCAAAACCTCCCTAAAGAATCAAAGGAAAGATGCCCTGAAATCATTTTGGAGAAAGTTTCTTTAAAACCTAATTTATGGCATCAGCGCGATTTGCTCCACTGCCTTCCCGTTTTGATGGAAGGTTGCTTAGTTATACACTCATGTTGTGAGGGTGAGTTTTCATAGGAAAACTCAGACTGGCCTCCTTCTAGCAGGTTTTCCCAAACTGGAGGAGAAGCTTTGCTCACTAGAACCTTCAGGAAAATTAAGTTGGATATTGGTTGTTGTTGATATGGTCAGTCTCTCTCATTTGGGCCTCTTTATCTTATCATCATGGGATTTCCACTTGATATGTAGGCCTTCCTCCCTCTTTTGTGGATCTCTAACTCCCTCTCCCTTCCTATAAATTCACCGCCTTCCGTTCCCAAATGGTTGGTCATTGATTGTTGCATCCCTATGTTGAGATTATACTTACATGCTTCCCATTTCTAGCTTGGAGAAGGAGTGCTTGAAGAATCTTTTCTTGGACTTGGAAATCCACCCAAAGGAAGGCCTCAACATCAAGGCATAGGTTGTATGCTTCCCTTTTTAGTTTCTTAATATATACATCTGATGTTCACTTTCAATAATTGTGTAAATATTTATGCAATTATCTTAATGTTCTTTGATCTATTAAGTAGTTAATTCTTGATACATGTTATATATGATCTCATGTCTTGTATAGTACTTTGATATTCCCTGTAGGATTCTAGACGTGAAGAAAGATTAGGAGCGAGGCTTAGAGTGAAATATTCAAAGCCATCTATGAATAACGAATCAGTAGCATCAGAATGAGGTAGGTTCCTATTTATCATTACATTTGTCAAGAATAAGCTAGGAAAGTGAGTATTAATTTATTTTTTTTGTTTCTAGATCCACTCATTGGGATAGAGGGATCACCTATATCCAAAGAGGGGATTTTCCTTCAAAACAAAATGGTGACTCCATTAGGGAAGCTATAGCATGTTCACCCTCCTCTCTGAACTAATCTCTTAATTAGTTTGATTAACCATCGTGTTCTTAGTTAGTTTGGGTCGATTTAAGTTTGCACAACCACTGGTTACTGTCTTAGAGTGCTCATTCTCACTAAGTTTGTGATTTTTTTTTTCTTGTTTCCTTGAACAACACATTTTCTGATATGACAGTTGTGCTTCCAACGCACTTTTTCTTAAAACAATCGTGCTTATCCCCTGTTCAGTGCCTGTTTGGCCTTGACAGTCGCGCTGATCCCTGAGATTGGCAAACAGTTAGGGTTTCTCTGCCAAAGCATAATGTGTCTGAGCCCCTAAGATCTGGTTCTGTCCAGTATGATTTCTTTTATTTGATGTTTTGGTTGATTACCTTGTTTTATTAACAAATCCTTGATTCTTTGAACTTTCAAGTATATGAGTGAAATTTGATTGATTTTAGGGTTTATAGGTTGATTGGTTGCCTCTTGTCACTTGTAAGTGTCATTGAGTTGCTGGTTTTCTGGTGATTGGGTATGTTCAATTAGTAAAATTGCTTGAAACATTAACTTGCATTGATTTTAGTTTGTATTGTGCAAAGTGGATTTTCATATGTATTAGGTTATCTAGAATTTTAAATCCATGTTTGTCACTTATCGAACATAGATTAGATTGTTGGGTTTGCAAACTAGAATGAACATTTCTTATTGTCCATTTTGAAAGAGAAAGTGAAAGAAATTTCATTGAAGTGCTTTGAATTGATGTTATTTTGATTAGTGTTTTGTTACCGTTATGAGCATTTTGGAACAAAATATTCATTTTTGCTTTAGTTGAGGCTTAGTTTCATATAGACATCTGAAAATAAAAGAGCATCATATACGTAAAAGTGCATTTTAGTGAAATAAATATCATATTTTGCTTTTAATAGATTACATTTTCATTAGTAAAGGTGAAGTTTAGTTTTTCTTTTGGAAAATTTAGTGGAGGCATATTATTTGATGCATTAATTTCTCATACTCTATTCCCTCATTAATCACGGGCATCCAAACATTAACATGGGAAACCTTTTGGTTCTTCCTTGTGAAACCATACAGTCAAAGGACAACAATCAAATTCCTCACCGATGTAATCGGTTACATGGTTCCTGAAATTATTGATGCCACCTATACTGCCCAGCTGCATTTGCATATGAGTCATCCTCAAGAGTTGTAGCTGATGGTCACCATATGCTAGCTCAAGCCAAAAGATAGCCAACCGAAACAATGAACCATCCTTACCAACTGCAAACATATCTATTTCGGGGAGATTTTCATGTATTTGTGATTCGGTTACACCAGCTCACAACATTTTTATTTCGTAGTTAGTTTAGATAGTATTTATAGACCCTTTCATGTTATTAGAAACGGTCCTAAAAAATTTGTATGAAAACTTGGATTGGAAGTTGCACTACTGTGCTTCCAATATATATTGTTTTATGAAACTGGACTTGAATTTTGAGCTTTTAATGAAGAATACTTTTCTCTGACATGCACTACTGCTTCCTATAAGAGTATTTCTAAGTTAGAGAGCAGGATCCAAATGCAAATTCATGTTGGAAGGATTCGAACACATATGGTACTATTATCTATGTTTTTCTTCATTCTTTTATGTGAACTAGCATTCATTCATTTTTGCTATTGTTGATGTATGTATAAAGTTCTTACATCAATCTCTTTTACTTAACACTATTGAATGTTTAAGAATTGTTATCTTTCATCCATATATGCGTCAATGATATATAAAGATCAGTGCAATTTAATGTTTTAATTATTACTTTGTTCAACTATTTGAACAAAGTAATTATCATATGAATGAATATTCTTGTTTAAAAGTAAAGTCATCTACATGCTTATTTTTAAATGAGAACCATTAAGAGTTGCACTAAAACAAAAATTTCCCGAGATAGATTAGTATCGCATTTTAGAATAAATATTTCATCATTTGCCATTAGATATAAGTAAATTAGACACTTATTCATCCAATTCATAAATCATTGGGAAAAAGGTCCCATTATATCCAGTCAGAGCCACCATACCAAACAGAAAAGAAGCTGCCTTTAAGGTCCGGACCAGGTGGTTTTCCCCAATGTTGATGCAGCGATTTTCGAGGCATCAACATACTCCTCATCCTTATCACCTCCACCCTGTTACTGCAACCTATGTTTTAACTATTGGTACCTTTCATGATGATGTCTTTCCTACAAGATCTGATCCTATAAGTCTGTCTTATAAGAACTCACTGTTGCAATGTGATTTACATGCACTCTCCTACTAAGAGCATCTGCAACCATGTTCTCCTTTCTCTTAATGTACCTAATGTAAAAGTAAAACTCATTGAGGGTAGCCAACCATCTATCTTTCCTAGAATTCAGATTGGGTTGGTCAAACAAGTACATCGTCCCACTGTTGGGCCTCCAATTTGTCATGATTTTGCTAATTAAACCATCCATTTTCGCATTATTCCACTCACCAATTTTCATCATTCTTAACCATATTTCTTCATAAACACACCAAATTTCGGCATACATCTTTTCATGGTTTATTATTATTATTTCCATTATTTTTATTGAGTTAAGAAGGACTTTGCTTGGTTTTACTAATGATAGTTTGGCCAATGCAAGTGTCTACAACTCAATTAAGGTTTTGTAGCTATATCCATGGTCGAGGTAGTAGCATAACTCTAGAAAGAAATACAACACATGCAAGTTGTTTCTAAAGGTTCCAATATGGATTTTTATTGGTCAAATTCCACCCATCTTTCACGTGTGGACCTCCATCATCAAATCAAAGGAAATACACAACAGTTTTGACCAATCAACTTAAAACGCACTTTCTAAGCACATGAAAACAAATTTCAAAAAACAAAAACATGGGTTTTGTTCATCACGGGCCCAGTTAGGTTGTTAGCAAGTCGTTTTCTCACATTCGCTACCATTTGAGATATTTTTTAGGTTCTTTGGAGCCTTATTTTGCAGATGACATGGATAAACGGTTTTTCAATTCGTCATTTAATGCGCAGTTAACAAAGAGGCTAGAACAAGCTATTCTTTAGAAATTTCGTGGCATAAAGATAAGTTTTATCAGATCTAGGTTCATATTTTATCCTAAAATCCTTCAAAACATATTTGATTTTATTCTCAAATTGATTTGTTGAGATCTAATGGCCAAAATTCATGCAATGAAATTCTGAGTTTCTAGTTGCTTCAGAAATCTATAAAACACTGTAATCTATTTGATAAAGGGGGAGAAAGAATGTTATGTAATTATGAATGATTATGTATGCCAAACTTCCAAGGTAATATCATTTCCTTACTACAACTGAATTGTGAATGAGTATAATGCAACAACAGTAGTAGAAGTTTTTTGCGTGTTTTCTTTAAATATCGTGCATCATCTAGAGGGTCCCCATTTGGAGTATGAGACCTATAATATAATCTTCTTAATTTTCTCTGTATTTTTACAATTAGATGCTCTCTTTTTTATTACAGTTTATCTCATAATTTTTCTCATTGATTTATTTCACTTTACAGGTTTCTCAAGCATTTGAATTAAAAAAAAAGGCACAAAAACATTGCTTTAGCTTCTATTACTCGTATTCACATTTTTTAAACATACATTTTCAGGTGTGCTTAAATTTGTTTCATAAATTGGCTTTCTTGAATAATGGATGCTAAAGTTTTACATACACACACCTTTCAAAGATTGCACAAGTCCTCAAGATTCGAGAAGACTGATTTTATTTGCTTTCACAATTAGTTGTTTTGGTACTATGCTTTCATAGAATTCACAACCTGTCTTTACTTATCATAGACTAGGATTTGATTGCTTTTATAAAATGATTTGCATTCAATTTCTATAGATTGGAACTTAAAAATATTTTCTTAATATAAATTGCCCTTTATTTTCCATAGATCATAATTCAAAATAGTTGTTTCAATTTCATTAAAATAGATTTATTGTCTTCCTATATTTAAATTTATCGCTTTCTAGATTAATGGTTTATTGTTTTTTTTAAGAATACTTTGTCTTTTGTTTCATTACTCTCATTAGAATAGTTACCTTTAATTTTTTTCACGTGTGTCATAACTAGGTTTCCTTTGCTCTCACTTAAAGATTTACATTTCATTTCATTCTTGGTTAATGCATTAGTTACATGATTTTTAATAGAATAGAGTTCTTTTAGGATTAAAATTGAAAGCTAATCTCGTATCACATACGGTGTAGTGTACATCGCAAGCTCATGTACCCGAATTGACATATAAATGCAAGTAATTTAACAATCAATTAAATTACTCAACATTTTGACATCGTTGTTGGGGAAGTATATATAGGTGTTATCTTTCAATCACATCTCATTCTTAGTTGCATCCATTTCATGCATAAGATTAATTTCATTGTAGTACATCCTAGAGGTAAATTCATTTAAAAAAAATAAAAAAGACTTCAATCACCTACCACCCCCACTATATCACGTGGTGCAATAAGATCCACACGTCCAAATTATGACTTCCTAGTTTTGAAGGTAGAAGAAGAGGTGAAAAATGAGGTAGAAAAAATGACTGGATATGATGACAATGAGGAAGATCCTTTTTGATTTTCCATTCAATAAACTGATATAAATGTTCATATGAATACCATCCTTTCATCCGTACTTCCTAACTTCAAAGGTATGAGATCATAAGACCTAGAAACCTTTCTTTTTGAATTTGAAATAATTTCTAGATCTTATGGCTACTCATTACACCTTCAAAAATAGAATTTGTTTTCGGAAACATTGAAGGATAAAACTCTTAAATGGTTCATGACTTTAGGAACAAATTCTATAAGGAAATGGGATGAGATGAAAAGAGTATTTTTGCTAATATTATTGCATACACCATGACCTTATAAATGAAGTCTTTAAAATGAACCAAAAAGAGGATGAAAGCCTATAAGATTTAGTGGAGAGATTTACTTATAATGTAAAAAGATCTAAATTGCATAATTTTGGATCAGACAAATTAAAAACTCTCCTACTAAATTCTATAAGGGATGAACCGATTAATATTCTTAACCTGGTTGGCAAATGAGATGTCTCTCAATTGTCATTTCAAGAGATTTGTGAATTGTCCAAGAACATATCAAGAGGAAAACCAAAGTATGGAAGATCCCCTCAAGATCCAGTTGTGGAAAGAGTGAGCAAGTCGACATTAGTATTGGTAAGTCAAACTAAACTTAACAATTTGCTAGAAATTTTTGGTAATTTAAATGAACAAAAGGATATGATAAGGATGCAAAACAAGCAAAAAATTAAGAATGTTGCTTCATTTATATTTTTCCCTAAGTGCAAAAAGAAACATGCTTTGCATGAATTTCCACTTGATAACATTAAAATTCATGAAATTGGTGTAGGATCACCTACGACTAAAGATTGTATATTATTACCAGGGTTAAAGGAAGTTTACCAAGGAGAAAATAAAACACTAGAATAATCCTATTATGTAGCTCCAATAAGACCATGATGACCTTATCAACCTGGTATGATGCAAGATCTTAATTCTCAATTTTAGGGTTATGCACAACAATCTCAAAGTAATTGGCAAACAACCTTGCCTTGGCAGCCTTGGACATCTCAATCCAAACCTCAAAATCAACCTTAGACCTTGGTCATCTCAATCTCAACCCCAAAACCAATCCTAGAAACAAGGTTGGAAAGGGTCTTATAGAGGAAATCCACCACATCCTCAATATTTTCCTCATTATCCTCAACACCAATATCAATGTTGTCCATACCATTCACCTCCATCACAACATCAGTTTCACCATCTATTGACCTCAATTCAACCTTTCTCATTACCAACCACACAAGAACCCCAAAGATCCATTCCCATTCAACTACCTGTACAACCATTTCACATCCCTAATAATAAAATATCTCAATCCACTTAAATGTTGAGGTAATGCAAAATGATTCACCATATGCCATTGAAGAACAACAACTAGAAGAAGAAGATTCCGATAAGGTCCAAGAATCATGGATTCCTGTTGAAGAAGAGTAGTTGTTGGAACCTAAGATTGAAAAGTTTCTTACATATCTATCACTAGATTCTATGAATGGGGATCACATCTCTGAAGACTTGCATGGCATGATAGCAGGAAGTCAACGAAGATAAGATTACATTGAATATTGGTTCAAGATAGTGATCAGATCTCAATGCTCAATTCTTCAACATTTTTCGACATCATCTCAATCAAGGTAGTTGATCTCTCATATACTAGTACATATCAAAGAGTATATTTCAAATCTGCATATGAGTTTATCTATCGTCTTGTTACACACATGGTTCCGTTGGAAGTATTAATATACTTCCACGAGATTTATTTTTCAATTAGAGTATGACATAAAAAAAAAAAATAAATAAAATTAAAGAGAAAAATAAGTTCTATTGTGAAAACCATCTTGCTGACACAATTGGACATGAGCATTGCTTGAAAACCAAGCAACTGGAGAGAAACATTCATGATGGTTTCAATATTTTATTATGGTTCTTCAAATCATTTTTGGTTCTATGCTCAAATTGGTTGATGTGGGATTCCTTAAGGCCCACCTTCCCACAAATCTTGTCCCATTGACCTCAACACCTTATCTGCAATCAAGATCAGAGATTATTTGGAGTGCCTTAGAACTTGCATGCATCAATGGAAAGCCTCTTCATTAACAACAATGGGAATAGAATAATGTCTCTTGCTTTTTAGATCTTGCAGGTGACTCGATTTCAAAACATTCATTCACCCCTTTCAAGATGCACTTAGGTACCTTGACACTCATTTACATTATCAGTGAGTTGTCTCGCATTGGTTAATGATTTTCATCATTGATCGATAATCCAATGATTTCTTTCCATGCTCGACTTCGACACATTCATTTGCATGGTAAGAATTGTACCATGAATTTTGGTTTTGATGATATCTGTATGGTTTTATGGAATCAACAACTGTAGCAGTATATTTTATTGGTTTCATGTCGCAGCATGTTCATCTTTTTGTCATTCAACAACAACATGATGGCACCACTATAACTTGTTTCCATTCATTTCCTTTTCAAAGCAAATCAATAAAATTCGGCCTATTTTAGTCAATATGCATTATGCTTCATGGTTTCTACTTCAACATGCAGTACACAATTCCAATCAGCAGTTCAAACTCAAATAAACCAACTTTATGAAAAAAATTGACATTTTCTGCAACAACTATGGAAAGTTGTAGTTTTTGTAGTTATTGATGTAACAGGTTGTTTTTTGTTGTAGCAACTTGTTCTAGAGGCAGTTTTGACACAAATATTGCAAGAGAATGGAACATGAATACAAAAATTATGAGCTATTGGATTTTCTCAGAATATGGTAAATTGAGTAAATTTTGGTCATAATTCCAAAAAAGTGCACTTTTCCATGACTTCTCAGTGGGGTTTAAGGTGGATTTTCATTTTTCACCACTCTACAGATTAGGCTAGATTTTAGCATTTTTTCACAACAATGTATTTTTTTCATCAAAATGGGAATTTGAAGGCATGTGGTGGTAACAAAGGTAAACATACACCATTTCTCTTTTGAAGCGCTCAATTTGGTCTTAAAATAAGTTTATGGAATATGTTTTTATTACAACATTGGGTAGCGTGAAGGGTGAAACATGGCATAAATTGATTTCACCATATCTTGAAACTCGTGCATCCATTGGACCTGAAATTTTTATGGTAAATGCAATGACATAGGGTAAATAAGCGCATAAAATTGCAATAAATTCTAGTGTATTTTTCAAGAAATGGTGACTTTTACCTTCAACCATTTCTCAATTTTCTCGAGATTTGTGCACCCATTGGGAGATGTTTTGTGGGAATATGCATAAAACTAATTGTAACAACCTCAAAAAAATTCAAGAGATTCCGATTTCCCATTTGAGAGATATTGAAAAAAATAAAAATAAAAGATCTGCTACAAGAAGGCGACAAAATCTATGGAACAAGGTCAAAGTGATGGTCAATGCATCATGCAACAACAAATTACCTAAGCCAAATCAACACCTACAACCCCTACTTCAGCATTTCAAGTTCTTCAAAAGGTAAAATTGAGGTAAAACTAGAATTAGACTTTTTAATTTCTTAATAAAGTTGGAAATTGTAATAAGAAAGCTATTGAAAACATGCGATCTATGTATTTCACCCAATCATATTCACATTCTTCAAACCATTTTTTTCCTTCATCCCTATTCTACTATTTTCAGCCCTCATACCTTATTGGATGTTCTACCAATGTTTTTATGACTGAGCCCCATAATATGGTTTCATAATATTTTCATGAGATCTTATGTTTACCTTTTCTCTTCTTGCTACCATATAAATTAATTCATGCTTCTTCAATGAACAATCTAACCTTTTGGCCTTCATGTGGGAATAATTCATGCTTTCCTTAATGGTCCATCATCAATAATTTCTTGAAAAAAATAATTATTTTACAAATATAACAAGCTTGACTTCATGGTACATTTTTTAAAATGGTTTTTCGGATCCATCACATAATTTTAGTTAGATTATCGATGTTTCGAACTCCCAACTGTGGTTCATCTTCAGGAATTATGCAATGGATTTGGAAAACCCTTTAAAACAATATTAAAAGGGTTTTCATATGAAAGTGAACCACACAGAGAGGTGCTTATCCTGATAACCCCTTGGTCCAGAAATTCCTGCACTTGTTTCTTGATTTCCTCCATCTCAATAGTCGACATCCTATACATGCCAATATTTGGCAAAGGAGAATCATGCTGCAAATGGATTTCATGTTGGATTTCCCTCTTCAGAGGTAATCCCTTCAGTTCTTGAAACAACTCATCATAATTAGAAATTAATTGAGATAATTCTTGTTTATGTTTTTCCCTTACGACCATAAGCATGCAACCCTTACTGGAATTCACCAGTATTTTCATTTGTCTAGCGCTTACAAGGTTGGCATTGATTTTATTTTGATGAGCCCTTACTATGTATTCTACCCCATCTTTTGTGATTTGGTATTTGTTTTCATGACGAAAGAAGACTCCCTTTCTATCATATAGGTATGGGCTTCCTAACACCATGCCACAAATATCCAATGGTATTACATCCAGTTCTACTTCGTCTACTAGCTTAGAAGCGATCACAAATTTGACTTTACATTGCTTGGTTACATTTAGTTTTGCTTTATCATGTATCCATCCAAGCGGGTAAGGTTTTGGGTGTGGTTTTCTTTCTAAGCCAAGCTTCTTTACCGGGGATTCTGAAATTAAATTTTCTTGGGACCCAGTATCAAATAGAGTTTCAAATTTAGTGTTATTTACAACAAATCTAGTATGAAACAATTCAATTCTCCTTCGATCGTTAGGAAGGGACTCATTTACAGAATGGGTGCCTTCATGCGATTTAGAATTAACATGAGGTGTAAGAGTACCTTTTGTTCCTACTGCTGTGATCAATGCTTCATCTCCAGAATCTGATCCAAGTTCTTGTTTCATTGTTGCCACTGTCTTCTGCTTCCCTTTTCCTCCATACTTCATTGGACGATTTTGTAGGTGTTGTTTCCAATAGTGATCATCATTGTGGCCTTCCTTTTTGCAATGATTGCAATACAACCGTTCTCATTCTTTGGCTGTTGTTGTCTTCTTATCTTTTCCTTTCCATTTTGCTTTAGATTTTCTATTGGGAGGTTTGAACAGTGGCTTTCTGTACTGATCATCCCTTTCGTTTTTGCCCTTGTTCTCAATATGAATTGCCTTCACACTTGCTGAGTCAATAGTGGTTGGTTCAAACAACAACAATGAATGGCTAATATAGCTGTGCAATGAGCCAATATACTTAGTTACAACTTTAGGTGTATCAAGTGCAATACCCAAATTCAGTGCTTGCTTTCTAAATTCCTCTGTAAAACTCTGAACATCCTAACCTTTGCCTTGCCTTAAATACTGCCAATTCATTAATGCTTTTTGCTTGTATCCTAAGGGATAAAATTGTTCCTTTATTGTAGAAATAAAATCAGGCCGTGATGAAAAGAGTTTAGCCACATTCTTACTGCTCTACAATATGCTCTCCCACCAAACGAGAGTGGTGCTGCTTAGCTGTAGAGAGGTCATCAAAATCTTTGCCTCATCCTCCACAATCTGTTGAATCCTGCAGTAGACCTCAATCTGCCTAATCTAATTATTAAGCTTTTTTACATTACTTTCACCATTAAACATGGGAATATTAAATTTCACATCTGATTTAAAGAAAGGTTTCATAGATGCATCCTTTGAATTTATACAATTATGGTGGTGAGAGGAAGGAGAACCTTCACTCCCAAAAGGAGAAGGAGGGGGTTCTTCTCCACCATTCCCATGTGCTGAACCTTGTCCTTCTGGGTTATCGGTGAATCAAAAAATCGATGATCAACGATCAACGATTCCCCAATATACAAGGCCATGGACCTCAACGATAGCAATTTGCAATCGGGATCGGACCCGATGGATTTATAGGATCGATTTGATATATTTGAATTCCGATTTGAAAGGTTGTTGTTGGAATTTTAGTGTTTTTCGGGTTTTTGTGTATTATCACTTTTAAACAATAAAAAGGCTATTTTTAAGGGTTTTTTGTGCCACCGACCCTTCCACCTGAACGGTTTCCATTCTAACAAAACTGGCCTCCAATTGTTAAGCGACATTGTCCTAAATGAAACATATATAGGGCTAATGTATGAAGAAAGCATGGGGAGAGGGATTTTCAGCATGTTGTTCGAGGCAGGAGATATTTTAGGTTGCTGATAGTGCACTGTGTCTGATTTGGACAAGTTTTATATGCTTCAGCCCCTCTCAATGCCATAGACACATTAGCGTTTTCCATTTCTCCATTTGAGGTCTCCATTTCACAGCAATTGTCTAGGATGGAGGTATAAGCCTCTTTTGATGTACGGATGATTGTATTCTCCTCTTTTCATGCCATTTAATATATGAAGGCCTCCCCATTGATAGAGCAGGGCCTAGAGATGTAGTTCGAGTTGGACGAACTCCATTATCAAGTCTTGGTGTCTTCTTGTCATGTTTTTATGTGTTACTTCTACTTTTCTTGTGTGTATATTAAAATTTTATGTTAGGCTGCAATTTTTACATGTGATTCTTTTCATACATCTATAAGCGAAAGTATCCTAGATCATAAACTTCTGTTTATTTTCTAATAATACACAACTGTTGGTTTATATTCCCAAAATGCACATGTTCATGTATCATTTAGCTTGACATTCCTTGATCAGTTAAGTAGGTTGATATTGGATTTTCTATTTGTTTTGGCATGCCTTATTGTGTCTTGATCACTTTTGCAGGTGCATAAACACTGAGAGAAGTAGGAACAAGCCTGTGATACAAGCGGTTCAAGGTCCTCAAAAAAGGAAATTGGAATAACATCAGAAGGAGGTAGGCCATATCCTCCGTTCTTCTTTTCAATTGTAACCTAGGAAGATGTCTAGTTGATTGTCACTTCAATTTCTAGACCCACTTATTGGGCTAGAGGGATCGTATCTGTCCATAGAGAGGATTAACCTTGACAACAATGTACAGTTAAGGAGGTGGAATTGACACAACAAAACCAAACTGACCTTCCTCAGGAGCTACAAGACCCTCAAGGACCAACCAACCACTCTAGGTGCCCAACCCCTAAGTTAACTTTCCTTCTGACTGACCTAAACCCCTAGTCACTCCCATGACAAGTCCTCCATGTCACTAAAAGCCTCAAGTTTCTCCCACAGCAAGGCATCCATGAGATTACAATATTTTTCAGGTAGTTTTGTGCCAGTGGCCCGGAATTTAGAGGCACTTTTTCAGGGCTCAGACTCAGGCCTCTTCCCAGAACTTGATGAAATTATTAGAAATTATAAATAACAAGAAGACAATGCCTCTAATACAAAAATTGAACTAGGAATTGAATAGGCTCATCCTAACCATAACATGAATTCTGGTAAACACATCATAAACATATAATGTATATGTCATATAAACACATCTGAACATAGGGACCTCATACATATCTGAGATTCATCAAGAATTTTCGATGCCCTCTCACAATAGTTGTATTATCGTTTATTAGGTCATACATTCATTAACATTTCATTTACTAAACGAAACATGAGGAGAGCCATAACCAAATTCTGCCAAAAAAACATGCTTATGACCAACATATAACCAACAGGCTAAAAATGATAGAACAACATCAAATCCAAATAATAAAAAGAACATTTACTCATGAAATACATTAGGAAAAGAGATTTTATTAACACGTGCTAAAGCCAACCAAGTTACAGAATTCCATGTACCACCCGACCATAGATTGGGCTAAACTAAATCTTTCTTTCAGCCAACCACTCCCATGCCATATTCGAAGCATGAATGTGGGATGTCATGGAATAAAACAAGAAAACCAAACCAGGAATTCTAGAGGCCAAACCACCTCAACCCTCAACTAGTTATTCCACCTCACGATCAGACATCACTAATCATCACCACATTGGTCTCTATCCAAGTCATCGAGAGATCCATAATGTTTGTTCCAACCTAGCTTCCAGGACTAGTAACTCAACCCACAAATGTCATCGGGCTCCATAGAGTTTATCTAACCTAGGCTTCCAAGACTAGTAACTCAACCCATTGATGGCTCCAGAGAATTTTTCCAATGAAGTCTTCCAGGACTAGTAACTCAACCAAAGTTATTACAAGGCTTCTAGGTCGTTTTTCCAAAGAAGGCTCTAGGAACTAGTAACTCAATCCACAACCAAAGGGGCATGAGCACCAACCAGAAAACAAAAGGTAAAACCCCCAACATCATGGCTATCTAGGAAATTTCAAGGCTAGGAAATCCATTGTCAATCCAATAAATCCTCAATGCCAATGAAATGTCCTAACCAATAAACCATATGATTATGCCATGCATACCAAAACTAGCAAGGAAATCATACATGCAACTCGTTACATGCAAGAAAAACATGTTGTAACTGCTAATCCCACTGTCCGCTTATGCTTTTTTTATTTTCCTTTTCCTCCTTTCTCCAAATCCCAAGTATGCCACACTCCTCCAAGAGTGCTTCAAGAAAAATCTGAGTGTCAAAGAGTATGAGAGAGAGAGAGAGAGAATAGAAGAGAGATTCAAGATAAAACTAACAAAAGGTTTTGAACTGATCCACATAAGCCTTTTTATCATTTAAGCCTTTTTTTTCTTCATTTTCCATTAGTTTCCTCCTCACATGCAACCTGTGTCCTTTCACCTTCCTTTTCTCCCTTTTTCCATTATTTTCATAAATAAATGTCAATTAATGCCTCATGCCTTTCTTAATCCTTCACCATTTCCTTTTCCAATTTACATAGCCATTAATTAATCACAAGTGATCCCCATCACTATGATTTTTTTCCCAACATTCAACTTAGAATACATATCCCATGACCTTGGTTATTATTTTTCCTTTATTAACTTTATTACATGGTTTTTTAACCTGGGGTCATTACAGACCCCTCCCCCTTAGGGGGATCACCATCCTCGATGTTTAATGATCCATAAGCTACTCTGGATATTCCACTAGACAATTCATCACAACAGATCTAATAATATTATATTAAATCTCTGAAAATTCTACACTATTACAATTTATTAAAATTTAATATATGTGGATTTAACTGTAATTAGTGCATACATGTGAATGGAAATTATGTAGAAAAGTAGAGAACAACATAATAAGCACACACACACACACAAGCCACAAGATATGCTCTCTAGGAAATCCTTTCGGGACAAAACCCAACTGGATGGTGAGGCCACTTTGCTCTCTTTCTCTGTTTGGAAATATGGTTGCAGGTACAAAGAAGTAATGCCTATGGCCCGTCGGCTACTACAGTTCACATATCATCTTTGTATTCTCTACCTCATACCTCTCCTAGCTATATTTTCTCAGCTTTGGAACAAAATTATCTTGAAAGAATGGAATTCCTCTTCCTCCTAGTGGCTCAATTATAACACAACCTGATAGCCTACTAGTGGTTATTTTTTACTACATCAACTCTTAACTAGAGTTACAATATATACTCTTCCAGAGTCTTTTACTTCAAAAACATGTGGCTAGCCCCTTTTCCATAAATAATGGGGGTTGACGAGGCATCCTCCAGAACTATAGGTGTGAAAACAGGAAGGTCAACTTTTGAGTGGCATAAATTTTGCATACAAACTCTCATTGACGTGCTTCTTATGTTTTTGGAAAGATATTTGTGTGTATAATAATATGAGAAGGTGTGCACCAAAGTGGAAAATTTTTACCCCAAAAAAATATCATTTGATGCCTTAAAATTCTCCCGAAAGGTTTTAGACCTCGTTTCACCAAATTGAGTGTCATTGGTAAAAATGGTTCCATGAGTTGATTCCTCCAATTTTCCACTCCAAATGCATTGAGATAGATGAAAACAAATATAATGATCCAATTAATATCACATATCCCCATTTTGGGAACCTTTTGGTCCCCAAAAGCTTTTACTAAATGAGGTGAGAAAATGTTTCCTCCGCCTTCTTTCTGGTCTACAATTTAGCTTTTCCTAGAAGTTGCCCCTTCAACCCAATTTGCTAAAGGTTACCCCTGTCTTGTAGTTTTGGACCTCTTCTACAAAATTGTATCTTCAGTCAACTCTGCCTGAGTGTCTGGTGCAAAATCCTCCACAGAAATTAGAACCTGTTCCACTTCCTGATCTAGCATGGGAGGCTCATAAAGTTTGAAATTATCTACAGTCATAAATGAGTAAATGCACATATATGGTGGTAAACTGAGTTGATAGGAATTATCACCCACCTTTTCCAGTACCTCAAAGGGACCATACCTTAGAGCCTTGATTTTCTTACCAGGGCCCTGCAACCTCTCCTTATTCAACTGTAGCCATACTCTGTCTCCCACCTTGAATGATTTCTCTGTTCTGTACTGATCATGCCTGGCCTTATACTTCTCCTACGACTTTTGTAGTGTTTCTTGTACCTGTAGATGGATCTGCCTGATCTTCTCTATAATTTTTTTCAGCCCTCAAAGTATCTCCTGTAAGATCTTCCCTCACTCCTCCTTGCTACCCATATGCAATATCCAAAGGTGAAGGTGGAAAATATCCAAAAAAAGTCTCAAATGGGGATTTTCATATAGAAGTGTGGACTGCTTTATTATAATAATGTTGTATATATACCAGATTTTCATCCTAGGTCTTCATATGCTTCTGGTTATATCTCCTCAGAAGCTGCACCAGAGTCCTATTGACTACTTCTGTCTTCCCATTTGTCTGTGGATGGAATGTTGTAGATCTCTTCAAATTTGTGTCCATCTTCTCGCATAATGTAGTCCATAATGCACTAATAAATCGTGTGTCCCTATCTGAAATGATGCTCCTTGGTATCCCAAAGTGCACCCATACCTGTTTAAAGAACAAGTTTGTTTCTTCTTGTCTGTTGATGGTCCTTTTACAGTGCATCAAAACACACATCTTGTTGAACTTGTCAACTACCACAAATAGGTAGTCATGTCCCTTCCTGTTTTTCATAAACCTCCCACAAATTCCATGGAAATGCTTTCCTAAGGACGAGTAGGTACATGTAAGGGATGATATAAACATTGTTTCTTGTTGCTATGCTTGCTAGTGAAACAAAGAATGCATCCTCTTTTGAACATAGCTAACTGCTCTTACATCTTGGGCCAATACACATATCTCTACAAGTTAGCCATTGTCTTCCCTACACCAAAGTGCCTTGCAACCTTGGAGGTGTAAGCCTCTCTAATCAACTGCAAATTCTCCCCTTTAGGAACACAAAACTTATCCAACCTATAGAGTAACCCATTCTAGATATGGTAGTCAATGGTGTTGTCTCCATTGTGCACATGACTCTAACTAACTGTTGATACACCTCCTTGAAGTCCTCATCTTCTGAATATGCCTCTTTGTATGCATCATTTTTTAATGGCTCCATGTGCATAAGAGTCCCAAAAGTTTTAATATTTGATGTGGATGGCCTTGAAAGCACATCGTCCAACTTGTTTGCATTTCCCTTCTTATACTAAATCACCAAATGAAACTATTGTAAAAACCCCATCCACTTGTAATGCCTGGTTTACTGTAGCTTACTCTGGGCTTGCAAGTACTGTAACAGTTGGTGATCTATGTGGATTACTTTCTACTTTCCCATCAGATAGTGCTTCCACTTCTTGAAAACTTACACCATGGCATATAGCTCCTTATCTTAGGTAAAGTAGTTAAGAATTTCCCCATGAAATACTTCATAATGGTAGCAAACAAGCCTTCCTCACATCAAGATAGCTCCCATAGCATACCCACTCGCATCTTTCTCCACTTCAATGGGCCATTGCAAGTTTGGTAATGCCAAAAATGGTGCTTGACTAATCTTCTTCTTTAGCTCCTCGAAAGCCTTTTGCTGACCTTTTCTCCATTGGAAACTATTGGCACTTGCTATTACAATGTGGAGTGGTGCTGCTACCATTGAAAATGAGGTTATGAATTTCCTCAGGTACCGTGTTTCCCCATGTTGGGAACGGGTTCCCCCAAGAGTATTTTTGGGGCTAAAAGCCCATGTTTTGGGACAATTTTGTAATAAAGTTGTAAATTCTCCACATTTTGAGGTCGTGGAGAGCGAGGGTGTTAAGAGTCATAAAGGGTTGTCTGCCTTATTTTGTAAAGTGTCAAGTCAGCTGTAAGGATCTACCCATGGTCTGTGGACCATGGGATTGTATAAAAAGGAGCTAAGTAAGTAAGCTCTAGGTAGTGAAAAGTAAGAAAAGAATGAAGAGTTGGTAGTGGAGTGGTCTGGAGAAGTTCTAAGTGTTCTCGAGTCTTAGCATAGATAGAGACTTTGCAGCTTAATGCTTAGAAGCCTAGGGTAGAAGTCCGTAGCTGAGTGAGTGGACCCCTACAGCTGTGTGTGTAGGGTGGATAGAGTCTGTATTGAACTAGAGATATCAATAAAGAGGAGTATTCTGCAATTACAGTGTATTTAGTCTCTGTTAATGCATTTGATTATATTGCATTACGATCTAGGTTTATTTTACAATGTTTATTTGATGCCTTCGTGTAGGTCATTAAGCCTTAGGGATTATCGTTCTACCCTTTATCCCACCCTTCAATACCTCCACAAAGGTGTACAATTGACCTTCACGCAACCCTAACCAGTGGTTCAGGTACTTTCACATTCCTATGACAATGTATTGTATGGGTTCCCAAGTTATCTCAAGTGTTTTACTTATCCTACCAATCAATTACAGTTATCGTCATGTAAACTAATATTCTTACTTCATTCAATTAAAAAATATAATCACATAAATTCACGCATCAAATAAACATTGTAGTATAAACCTAGATCATAATGCAATATAATTAGATGCATTAACAGAGACTAAATACACAATGATTGCATAATACTTCTCTTTATTGATATCTCCAGTTTAATACAGACTCTATCCACCCCGCACACACATTTATAGGGGTTCACGTACTTAGCTGCGGACTTCTACCCCAGACCTCTGCGTACTCAGCTATAGAGCCTCTATCTACGCTAAGACCCAAGAACATTTAGAACTTCTACAGACCACTCTGCTACCAACTCTTCATTCTTTTCTTACTTTTCACTACCTAGAGCTTATTTACCTAGCTCCTTTTTATACAATCCCATGGTTTCCAGACCATGGGTGGATCTTTTCAGCCAACTTGACTCTTTACAAAATAAGGGCGGGCAACCCTTTATCACTCTTGATACCCTCGCGCTCCACGACCTCAAAATGTGGAGACTTTACAAATTTATTACAAAATTGTCCCAAAACATGGGCTTTTAGCCCCAAAACTACTCTTGGGGGAACCCATTCCAAATAGACCCCCAACAAAAACATGGTGACTTTCCCTTGAGTCACTCTACGGGCATGAAGATCTTGGCACGAAGACCTCCCAGTTCTACCTGTATGATTGCCACCTCGGCGGTGCATTGCATAACTGCCTGCTTCACTTCTTCGACCAATTTCTCTGTCATTCGTCCTGAACTATCAGCCTAAAGCTTCTACTAAGTAACCTACAGACTAGAAAGCTTTCCTTTAAATGGAGGCTATGATCGAATAGGCCTCATCCAACCAAGGCTTGAAGTGTTCCTTCAACACTGCCTCTTTTTGCTGAGCTACATCTACCTGTTTCTTTAGTGTTTGGCCTCTTGCATCTTCGAAAGTCTCTGCATGAGGGTGATAGTGCACACTGTTCCTTTCACCTCATCATAGCATTATTGCAGTTATCGCACCTCTGTCTCTAGCCTCTATACATTAGGATCTTCTTGCAGACTAGTCAATACATCGAACGACTATTCAAATAGCCTTGTGCAGTCGACTACTGCACTGTCTATTGCTGCTATTGCCTTTGTGACAACAGTTGTGCACTGATCCTTTACTTCCATTGGAGTTGAAGGATGGGCCTTCAACTGAAACTCTGTAATCTGGAGGTTCAGCTCTAGCTGAACCTTGGCCAACTCTGTGGGAGCGTTGCACACCCCTGTCACAATTTTTTGGACTTATTAATCTACCTACGCATCCTCACAAATGGCCAATTCGGGGACCATTCGACGTGCTTCCTTGACAACCTTAATCAAGCATTGATTTGTGCTATTAAGTTCCACCATGGAAGTGAAGGTGGTGTCTTTTTGTAGAGCCATCTACACATTATTTATCTTATGGTCACTGATCACCTGCAAAGCATGCTATTTGTGGGTCCTCAACTCCGCGATCACCACATCCTGCAGTAGGTGGAGTGCCTCGCTAGGAAGCACTGCCAAGTTCAACCCTACTCCCTTGAGGGCACTGATTGTGGGCTTGTCAAATTCAATCTCTTTGGTCAGTTCTCCCTATAGCAGCACTATCACTCGGGAGTCCTTCATGCGTAGCCTCCTAGTGGCTTCTAAAGTACCAATGGTGAGGCTGGTGGACACGGTGCCAGTCTGTGATGTACAAATCTGTAACTCATGTAGACCCGCCTAGATGGTCCCCAATACTTGTTGTTACTACTGCTCGAATTGAGTA